>OY740821.1:1490000-3890000 GCA_963514005.1 Raja brachyura | reverse complement strand
CCCACTGCGCGACACCCAAACCCACTCCGCCAGACCCCAAACCCTCTCCGCCAGACCCAAACCCACTCCACCAGACCCAAACCCACTCCGCCAAACCCAAACCCACTCCGCCAGACCCAAACCCACTCTGCCAGACAGAAACCCACTCCGCCAGACCCAAACCAACTCCGCCAGACCCAAACCCACTCCGCCAGAACCAAACCCACTCCGCCAGACCCAAACCCACTCCGCCAGACCCAAACACACTCCGCCAGACCCAAACCCACTCCGCCAGACCCAAACCCACTCCGCCAGCCCCAAACCCACTCAGCTAGACCCAAACCCACTCCGCTAGACCCAAACCCACTCCGCTAGACACAAACACACTCAACTAGACCCAAACCCAAACCCACTCCACTATACCCAAACCCAAACCCACTCCGCTAGACACAAACCCACTCCGCTAGACCCAAACCCAAACCAACTCCGCTAGACCCAAACCCAAACCCACTCCGCCAGACCCAAACCCACTCCGCCAGACCCAAGCCCACTCCGCCAGATCCAAACCCACTCCGCCAGACCCAAACCCACTGCGCGAGACCCAAACCCACTGCGCCAGACCTCAAACCCACTCCGCCAGACCCCAAACCCACTCCGCCAGACCCCAAACCCACTCCGACAGACCCAAACCCACTCCGCCAGACCCAAGCCCACTCCGCCAGACCCCAAACCCACTCCGCCAGACCCCAAACCCACTCCGACAGACCCAAACCCACTCCGCCAGACCCAAACCCACTCCGCCAGACCCAAACCCACTCCGCCTGACCAAAACCCACTCCGCCAGTCCCAAACCCACTACGCCAGACCCAAACCCACTCCGCCAGACCAAAACCCACTCCGCCAGACGAAAACCCACTCCGCAAGACCCAAACCCACTCCGCCAGACCCAAACCCACTCCGCCAGACACAAACCCACTCCGCCAGACCAAAACCCACTCCGCCAGACCCAAACCCACTCCGCAAGACCTAAACCCACTCCGCCAGACCCAAACCCACTCCGCCAGACCCAAACTTACTCCGCCAGACCCAACCCCATTCCGCCAGACCCAAGCTCACTCCGCCAGACCCAAACCCACTCCGCTAGACCCAAACCCACTCCGCTAGACCCAAACACACTCAACTAGACCCAAACCCAAACCCACTCCACTATACCCAAACCCAAACCCACTCCGCTGGACCCAAACACAAACCCACTCCGCTTGACCCAAACCCACTCCGCTAGACCCAAACCCAAACCCACTCCGCTAGACCCAAACCCACTCCGCTAGACCCAAACCCTCTCCGCCAGACCTAAACCCACTCCGCCAGACCCAAACCCACTCCGCCAGACCCAAACTTACTCCGCCAGACCCAGTCCCCTTCCGCCAGACCCAAGCTCACTCCGCCAGACCCCAACCCACTCCGCCAGATCCCAACCCTCTCTGCCAGACCCGAACCCACTCCGCCAGACCCAAACCCACTCCGCTAGACCCAAACCCACTCCGCTAGACCCAAACACACTCAACTAGACCCAAACCCAAACCCGCTCCACTATACCCAAACCCAAACCCAAACCCACTCCGCTGGACCCAAACACAAACCCACTCCGCTAGACCCAAACCCACTCCGCTAGACCCAAACCCAAACCCACTCCGCTAGACCCAAACCCACTCCGCTGGACCCAAACCCTCTCTGCTAGACCCAAACCCACTCCGCCCGATCCAAACCCACTCCGCCAGACCCAAACCCACTCCGCCAGACCCAAACCCACTCCGCCAGACCCAAACCCACTCCGCCAGACCAAAACCCACTCCGCCAGACCCAAACCCACTCCGCCAGTCCCAAACCCACTCCGCCAGACCCAAACCCACTCCGCCAGACCCAAACCCACTCCGCTAGATCCAAACCCACTCCGCCATACCCAAGCCCACTCCGCCAGACCCAAACGCACTCCGCCAGACACAAACCCACTCCGCCAGACCAAAACCCACTCCGCCAGACCAAAACCCACTCCGCCAGACCCAAACCCTCTCCGCCAGACCCCAACCCTCTCCGCCAGACCCGAACCCACTCCGCCAGACCCACACCCACTCCGCTAGACCCAAACCCAAACCCACTCCACTGGACCCAAACACAAATCCACTCCGCTAGACACAAACCCACTCCGCTAGACCCAAACCCACTCCGCTAGACCCAAACCCACTCAGCTAAACCCAAAACCAAACCCACTCCGCTACACCCAAACCCAAACCAACTCCGCTAGACTCAAACCCACTCGGCTAGACCCAAACCCACTCCGCTAGACCCAAACCCACTCCGCCAGACCCAAACCCAATCCGCCAGACCCAAACCCACTCCGCCAGACCCAAACCCACTCCGCCAGACACAAACCCACTCCGCCAGACCCCTAACCCACTCCGCCAGACCCAAACCCACTCCGCCAGACACAAACCCACTCCGCCAGACCCAAACCCACTCCGCCAGCCCCAAACCCACTCCACCGGACCCAAACCCACTCCGCCAGACCCCAACCCACTCCGCCAGACCCAAACCCACTCCGCCAGCCCCAAACCCACTCCGCCAGACCCAAACCCACTCCGCCAAACCCAAACCCACTCCGCCAGACCCAAACCCAGTCCGCCAGACCCAACCCCACTCAACGAGACCCAAACCCAATCCCACTCCGCCAGACCCAAACCCAAACCCACTCCGCTAGACCCAAACCCACTCCGCCAGACCCCAAACCCACTCCGCCAGACCCCAAACCCACTCCGCCAGACCCCAAACCCACTCTGACAGACCCAAACCCACTCCGCCAGACCCAAACCCACTCCGCCAGACCCAAACCCACTCCGCCAGACCAAAACCCACTCCGCCAGTCCCAAACCCACTCCGCCAGACCCAAACCCACTCCGCCAGACCAAAACCCACTCCGCCAGACCAAAACCCACTCCGCAAGACCCAAACCCACTCCGCCAGACCAAAACCCACTCCGCCAGACCCAAACCCACTCCGCCAGACCAAAACCCACTCCGCCAGACCCAAACCCACTCCGCCAGACCTAAACCCACTCCGCCAGACCCAAACCCACTCCGCCAGACCCAAACTTACTCCGCCAGACCCAACCCCATTCCGACAGACCCAAGCTCACTCCGCCAGACCTCAACCCACTCCGCCAGACCCCAACCCTCTCTGCCAGACCCGAACCCACTCCGCCAGACCCAAACCCACTCCGCTAGACCCAAACCCACTCCGCTAGACCCAAACACACTCAACTAGACCCAAACCCAAACCCACTCCACTATACCCAAACCCAATCCCACTCCGCTGGACCCAAACACAAACCCACTCCGCTAGACCCAAACCCACTCCGCTAGACCCAAACCCAAACCCACTCCGCTAGACCCAAACCCACTCCGCTAGACCCAAACCCACTCTGCTGGACCCAAACCCACTCCGCCCGACCCAAACCCACTCCGCCAAACCCAAACCCACTCCGCCCGACACAAACCCACTCCGCCAGACTCAAACCCACTCCGCCAGACCTAAACCCACTCCGCCAGACACAAACCCACTCCGCCAGACCTCAAACCCACTCCGCCAGACCAAAACCCACTCCGCCAGACCCAAACCCTCTCCGCCAGCCCCAAACCCACTCCGCCAGACCCAAACCCACTCCGCCAGACCAAAACCCACTCCGCAAGACCCAAACCCACTCCGCCAGACCCAAACCCACTCCGCCAGACCCAAACCCACTCCGCCAGACCCAAACCCACTCCGCCAGACCCAAACCCACTCCGCCAGACCTAAACCCACTCCGCCAGACCAAAACCCACTCCGCCAGACACAAACCCACTCCGCCAGACCTCAAACCCACTCCGCCAGACCAAAACCCACTCCGCTAGACCCAAACCCACTCCGCCAGCCCCAAACCCACTCCGCCAGACCCAAACCCACTCCGCCAGACCAAAACCCACTCCGCAAGACCCAAACCCACTCCGCCAGACCCAAACCCACTCCGCCAGACCCAAACCCACTCCGCCAGACCAAAACCCACTACGCCAGACCCAAACCCACTCCGCCAGACCCAAACCCACTCCGCCAGACCCAAACCCACTCCGCCAGACCCAAACTTACTCCGCCAGACTCAACCCCATTCCGCCAGTCCCAAGCTCACTCCGCCAGACCCCAACCCACTCCGCCAGACCCCAACCCTCTCTGCCAGACCCGAACCCACTCCGCCAGACCCAAACCCACTCCGCTAGACCAAAACCCACTCCGCTAGACCCAAACACACTCAACTAGACCCAAACCCAAACCCACTCCGCTGGACCCAAACACAAACCCACTCCGCTAGACCCAAACCCACTCCGCTAGACCCAAACCCAAACCCACTCCGCTAGACCGAAACCCACTCCGCTAGATCCAAACCCACTCCGCCATACCCAAGCCCACTCCGCCAGACCCAAACGCACTCCGCCAGACACAAACCCACTCCGCCAGACCAAAACCCACTCCGCCAGACCAAAACCCATTCCGCCAGACCCAAACCCTCTCCGCCAGACCCCAACCCTCTCCGCCAGACCCGAACCCACTCCGCCAGACCCACACCCACTCCGCTAGACCCAAACCCAAACCCACTCCACTGGACCGAAACACAAATCCACTCCGCTAGACACAAACCCACTCCGCTAGACCCAAACCCACTCCGCTAGACCCAAACCCACTCAGCTAAACCCAAACCCAAACCCACTCCGCTACACCCAAACCCAAACCAACTCCGCTAGACTCAAACCCACTCGGCTAGACCCAAACCCACTCCGCTAGACCCAAACCCACTCCGCCAGACCCAAACCCAATCCGCCAGACCCAAACCCACTCCGCCAGACCCAAACCCACTCCGCCAGACACAAACCCACTCCGCCAGACCCCTAACCCACTCCGCCAGACCCAAACCCACTCCGCCAGACACAAACCCACTCCGCCAGACCCAAACCCACTCCGCCAGCCCCAAACCCACTCCACCGGACCCAAACCCACTCCGCCAGACCCCAACCCACTCCGCCAGACCCAAACCCACTCCGCCAGCCCCAAACCCACTCCGCCAGACCCAAACCCACTCCGCCAAACCCAAACCCAGTCCGCCAGACCCAACCCCACTCAACGAGACCCAAACCCAATCCCACTCCGCCAGACCCAAACCCAAACCCACTCCGCTAGACCCAAACCCACTCCGCCAGACCCCAAACCCACTCCGCCAGACCCCAAACCCACTCCGCCAGACCCCAAACCCACTCTGACAGACCCAAACCCACTCCGCCAGACCCAAACCCACTCCGCCAGACCCAAACCCACTCCGCCAGACCAAAACCCACTCCGCCAGTCCCAAACCCACTCCGCCAGACCCAAACCCACTCCGCCAGACCAAAACCCACTCCGCCAGACCAAAACCCACTCCGCAAGACCCAAACCCACTCCGCCAGACCAAAACCCACTCCGCCAGACCCAAACCCACTCCGCCAGACCAAAACCCACTCCGCCAGACCCAAACCCACTCCGCCAGACCCGAACCCACTCCGCCAGACCCACACCCACTCCGCTAGGCCCAAACCCAAACCCACTCCACTGGACCCAAACACAAATCCACTCCGCTAGACACAAACCCACTCCGCTAGACCCAAACCCACTCCGCTAGACCCAAACCCACTCAGCTAAACCCAAACCCAAACCCACTCCGCTACACCCAAACCCAAACCAACTCCGCTAGACTCAAACCCACTCGGCTAGACCCAAACCCACTCCGCTAGACCCAAACCCACTCCGCCAGACCCAAACCCAATCCGCCAGACCCAAACCCACTCCGCCAAACCCAAACCCACTCCGCCAGACACAAACCCACTCCGCCAGACCCCTAACCCACTCCGCCAGACCCAAACCCACTCCGCCAGACACAAACCCACTCCGCCAGACCCAAACCCACTCCGCCAGCCCCAAACCCACTCCACCGGACCCAAACCCACTCCGCCAGACCCCAACCCACTCCGCCAGACCCAAACCCACTCCGCCAGCCCCAAACCCACTCCGCCAGACCCAAACCCACTCCGCCAAACCCAAACCCAGTCCGCCAGACCCAACCCCACTCAACGAGACCCAAACCCAATCCCACTCCGCCAGACCCAAACCCAAACCCACTCCGCTAGACCCAAACCCACTCCGCCAGACCCCAAACCCACTCCGCCAGACCCCAAACCCACTCCGCCAGACCCCAAACCCACTCTGACAGACCCAAACCCACTCCGCCAGACCCAAACCCACTCCGCCAGACCCAAACCCACTCCGCCAGACCAAAACCCACTCCGCCAGTCCCAAACCCACTCCGCCAGACCCAAACCCACTCCGCCAGACCAAAACCCACTCCGCCAGACCAAAACCCACTCCGCAAGACCCAAACCCACTCCGCCAGACCAAAACCCACTCCGCCAGACCCAAACCCACTCCGCCAGACCAAAACCCACTCCGCCAGACCCAAACCCACTCCGCCAGACCTAAACCCACTCCGCCAGACCCAAACCCACTCCGCCAGACCCAAACTTACTCCGCCAGACCCAACCCCATTCCGACAGACCCAAGCTCACTCCGCCAGACCTCAACCCACTCCGCCAGACCCCAACCCTCTCTGCCAGACCCGAACCCACTCCGCCAGACCCAAACCCACTCCGCTAGACCCACACCCACTCCGCTAGACCCAAACCCAAACCCACTCCACTGGACCGAAACACAAATCCACTCCGCTAGACACAAACCCACTCCGCTAGACCCAAACCCACTCCGCTAGACCCAAACCCACTCAGCTAAACCCAAACCCAAACCCACTCCGCTACACCCAAACCCAAACCAACTCCGCTAGACTCAAACCCACTCGGCTAGACCCAAACCCACTCCGCCAGACCCCTAACCCACTCCGCCAGACCCAAACCCACTCCGCCAGACACAAACCCACTCCGCCAGACCCAAACCCACTCCGCCAGCCCCAAACCCACTCCACCGGACCCAAACCCACTCCGCCAGACCCCAACCCACTCCGCCAGACCCAAACCCACTCCGCCAGCCCCAAACCCACTCCGCCAGACCCAAACCCACTCCGCCAAACCCAAACCCAGTCCGCCAGACCCAACCCCACTCAACGAGACCCAAACCCAATCCCACTCCGCCAGACCCAAACCCAAACCCACTCCGCTAGACCCAAACCCACTCCGCCAGACCCCAAACCCACTCCGCCAGACCCCAAACCCACTCCGCCAGACCCCAAACCCACTCTGACAGACCCAAACCCACTCCGCCAGACCCAAACCCACTCCGCCAGACCCAAACCCACTCCGCCAGACCAAAACCCACTCCGCCAGTCCCAAACCCACTCCGCCAGACCCAAACCCACTCCGCCAGACCAAAACCCACTCCGCCAGACCAAAACCCACTCCGCAAGACCCAAACCCACTCCGCCAGACCAAAACCCACTCCGCCAGACCCAAACCCACTCCGCCAGACCAAAACCCACTCCGCCAGACCCAAACCCACTCCGCCAGACCCGAACCCACTCCGCCAGACCCACACCCACTCCGCTAGGCCCAAACCCAAACCCACTCCACTGGACCCAAACACAAATCCACTCCGCTAGACACAAACCCACTCCGCTAGACCCAAACCCACTCCGCTAGACCCAAACCCACTCAGCTAAACCCAAACCCAAACCCACTCCGCTACACCCAAACCCAAACCAACTCCGCTAGACTCAAACCCACTCGGCTAGACCCAAACCCACTCCGCTAGACCCAAACCCACTCCGCCAGACCCAAACCCAATCCGCCAGACCCAAACCCACTCCGCCAAACCCAAACCCACTCCGCCAGACACAAACCCACTCCGCCAGACCCCTAACCCACTCCGCCAGACCCAAACCCACTCCGCCAGACACAAACCCACTCCGCCAGACCCAAACCCACTCCGCCAGCCCCAAACCCACTCCACCGGACCCAAACCCACTCCGCCAGACCCCAACCCACTCCGCCAGACCCAAACCCACTCCGCCAGCCCCAAACCCACTCCGCCAGACCCAAACCCACTCCGCCAAACCCAAACCCAGTCCGCCAGACCCAACCCCACTCAACGAGACCCAAACCCAATCCCACTCCGCCAGACCCAAACCCAAACCCACTCCGCTAGACCCAAACCCACTCCGCCAGACCCCAAACCCACTCCGCCAGACCCCAAACCCACTCCGCCAGACCCCAAACCCACTCTGACAGACCCAAACCCACTCCGCCAGACCCAAACCCACTCCGCCAGACCCAAACCCACTCCGCCAGACCAAAACCCACTCCGCCAGTCCCAAACCCACTCCGCCAGACCCAAACCCACTCCGCCAGACCAAAACCCACTCCGCCAGACCAAAACCCACTCCGCAAGACCCAAACCCACTCCGCCAGACCAAAACCCACTCCGCCAGACCCAAACCCACTCCGCCAGACCCAAACCCACTCCGCCAGACCCAAACCCACTCCGCCAGACCTAAACCCACTCCGCCAGACCCAAACCCACTCCGCCAGACCCAAACTTACTCCGCCAGACCCAACCCCATTCCGACAGACCCAAGCTCACTCCGCCAGACCTCAACCCACTCCGCCAGACCCCAACCCTCTCTGCCAGACCCGAACCCACTCCGCCAGACCCAAACCCACTCCGCTAGACCCAAACCCACTCCGCTAGACCCAAACCCAAACCCACTCCGCTAGACCCAAACCCACTCCGCTAGACCCAAACCCACTCTGCTGGACCCAAACCCACTCCGCCCGACCCAAACCCACTCCGCCAAACCCAAACCCACTCCGCCCGACACAAACCCACTCCGCCAGACTCAAACCCACTCCGCCAGACCTAAACCCACTCCGCCAGACACAAACCCACTCCGCCAGACCTCAAACCCACTCCGCCAGACCAAAACCCACTCCGCCAGACCCAAACCCACTCCGCCAGCCCCAAACCCACTCCGCCAGACCCAAACCCACTCCGCCAGACCAAAACACACTCCGCAAGACCCAAACCCACTCCGCCAGACCCAAACCCACTCCGCCAGACCCAAACCCACTCCGCCACACCAAAACCCACTCCGCCAGACCCAAACCCACTCCGCCAGACCTAAACCCACTCCGCCAGACCAAAACCCACTCCGCCAGACCAAAACCCACTCCGCAAGACCCAAACCCACTCCGCCAGACCAAAACCCACTCCGCCAGACCCAAACCCACTCCGCCAGACCAAAACCCACTCCGCCAGACCCAAACCCACTCCGCCAGACCTAAACCCACTCCGCCAGACCCAAACCCACTCCGCCAGACCCAAACTTACTCCGCCAGACCCAACCCCATTCCGACAGACCCAAGCTCACGCCGCCAGACCCCAACCCACTCCGCCAGACCCCAACCCTCTCTGCCAGACCCGAACCCACTCCGCCAGACCCAAACCCACACCGCTAGACCCAAACCCACTCCGCTAGACCCAAACACACTCAACTAGACCCAAACCCAAACCCACTCCACTATACCCAAACCCAATCCCACTCCGCTGGACCCAAACACAAACCCACTCCGCTAGACCCAAACCCACTCCGCTAGACCCAAACCCAAACCCACTCCGCTAGACCCAAACCCACTCCGCTAGACCCAAACCCACTCTGCTGGACCCAAACCCACTCCGCCCGACCCAAACCCACTCCGCCAGACCCAAACCCACTCCGCCCGACCCAAACCCACTCCGCCAGACTCAAACCCACTCCGCCAGACCTAAACCCACTCTGCCAGACACAAACCCACTCCGCCAGACCTCAAACCCACTCCGCCAGACCAAAACCCACTCCGCCAGACCCAAACCCACTCCGCCAGCCCCAAACCCACTCCGCCAGACCCAAACCCACTCCCCCAGACCAAAACCCACTCCGCAAGACCCAAACCCACTCCGCCAGACCCAAACCCACTCCGCCAGACCCAAACCGACTCCGCCAGACCAAAACCCACTCCGCCAGACCCAAACCCACTCCGCCAGACCTAAACCCACTCCGCCAGACCCAAACCCACTCCGCCAGACCCAAACTTACTCCGCCAGACCTAACCCCATTCCGCCAGACCCAAGCTCACTCCGCCAGACCCCAACCCACTCCGCCAGACCCCAACACTCTCTGCCAGACCCGAACCCACTCCGCCAGACCCAAACCCACTCCGCCAAACCCAAACCCACTCCGCCAGACCCAAACCCACTCCGCCAGACCAAAACCCGCTCCGCCGGACCCAAACCCACTCCGCCAGTCCCAAACCCACTCCGCCAGACCCAAACCCACTCCGCTAGATCCAAACCCACTCCGCCAGACCCAAACCCACTCCGCCAGACCCAAACCCACTCCGCCAGACCCAAACCCACTCCGCCAGACCCAAACCCACTCCGGCAGACCCAAACCCACTCCGCCAGACCCAAACGCACTCCGCCAGACCCAAGCCCACTCCGCCAGACCCAACCCCACTCTGCCAGACCCAAACCCACTCCGCCAGACCCAAACCCACTCCGCCAGACCCAAACCCACTCCGCTAGATCCAAACCCACTCCGCCAGACCCAAGCCCACTCCGCCAGACCCAAACCAACTCCGCCTGACACAAACCCATTCCGCCAGACCAAAACCCACTCCGCCAGACCAAAACCCACTCCGCCAGACCCAAACCCACTCCACCAGACCCCAACCCTCTCCGCCAGACCCCAACCCACTCCGCCAGACCCACACACACTCCGCTAGACCCAAACCCAAACCCACTCCACTGGACCCAAACACAAATCCACTCCGCTCGACACAAACCCACTCCGCTAGACCCAAACCCACTCCGCTAGACCCAAACCCATTCAGCTAAACCCAAACCCAAACCCACTCCGCTACACCCAAACCCAAACCCACTCCGCTAGACCCAAACCCACTCCGCTAGACCCAAACCCTCTCTGCTAGACCCAAACCCACTCCGCCAGACCCAAACCCACTCCGCCAGACCCAAACCAACTCCGCCAGACCCAAACCCACTCCGCTAGACCCAAACCCTCTCTGCTAGACCCAAACCCACTCCGCCAGACCCAAACCCACTCCGCCAAACCCAAACCCACTCCGCCAGACCAAAACCCACTCCGCCAGACCAAAACCCGCTCCGCCGGACCCAAACCCACTCCGCCAGTCCCAAACCCACTCCGCCAGACCCAAACCCACTCCGCTAGATCCAAACCCACTCCGCCAGGCCCAAACCCACTCCGCCAGACCCAAACCCACACCGCCTGACCCAAACCCACTCCGCCAGACCCAAACCCACTCCGCCAGACCCAAACCCACTCCGGCAGACCCAAACCCACTCCGCCAGACCCAAACCCACTCCGCCAGACCCAAGCCCACTCCGCCAGACCCAACCCCACTCTGCCAGACCCAAACCCACTCCGCCAGACCCAAACCCACTCCGCCAGACCCAAACCCACTCCGCGAGATCCAAACCCACTCCGCCAGACCCAAGCCCACTCCGCCAGACCCAAACCCACTCCGCCAGACACAAACCCACTCCGCCAGACCAAAACCCACTCCGCCAGACCAAAACCCTCTCCGCCAGACCCAAACCCACTCCGCCAGACCCCAACCCTCTCCGCCAGACCCGAACCCACTCCGCCAGACCCACACCCACTCCTCTAGACCCAAACCCAAACCCACTCCACTGGACCCAAACACAAATCCACTCCGCTAGACACAAACCCACTCCGCTAGACCCAAACCCACTCCGCTAGACACAAACCCACTCAGCTAAACCCAAACCCAAACCCACTCCGCTACACCAAACCCAAACCCACTCCGCTAGGTCCAAACCCACTCGGCTAGACCCAAACCCACTCCGCTAGACCCAAACCCACTCCGCCAGACCCAAACCCAATCCGCCAGACCCAAACCCACTCCGCCAGACCCAAACCCACTCCGCCAGACACAAACCCACTCCGCCAGACCCCTAACCCACTCCGCCAGACCCAAACCCACTCCGCCAGACACAAACCCACTCCGCCAGACCAAAACCCACTCCGCCAGCCCCAAACCCACTCCACCAGACCCAAACCCACTCCGCCAGACCCCACCCCACTCCGCCAGACCCAAACCCACTCCGCCAGCCCCAAACCCACTCCGCCAGACCCAAACCCACTCCGCCAAATCCAAACCCACTCCGCCAGACCCAAACCCAGTCCGCCAGACCCAACCCCACTCAACTAGACCCAAACCCAATCCCACTCCGCCAGACCCAAACCCAAACCCACTCCGCTGGACCCAAACACAAACCCACTCCGCTAGACCCAAACCCACTCTGCTAGACCCAAACCCAAACCCACTCCACCAGACCCAAACCCACTCCGCTAGACCCAAACCCACTCTGCTAGACCCAAACCCACTCCGCCAGACTCAAACCCACTCCGCCAGACCCAAACCCACTCCGCCAGACACAAACCCACTCCGCCAGAGCTCAAACCCACTCCGCCAGACCAAAACCCACTCCGCCAGACCCAAACCCACTCCACCAGCCCCAAACCCACTCCGCCAGACCCAAACCCACTCCGCCAAACCCAACCCCACTCCGCCAGACCCAAACCCACTCCGCCAGACCAAAACCCGCTCCGCCGGACCCAAACCCACTCCGCCAGTGCCAAACCCACTCCGCCAGACCCAAACCCACTCCGCTAGATCCAAACCCACTCCGCCAGACCCAAACCCACTCCACCAGACACAAACCCACTCCGCCAGACCCAAACCCACTCCGCCAGACCCAAACCCACTCCGCCAGACCCAAACCCACTCCGCCAGACCCAAGCCCACTCCGCCAGACCCAACCCCACTCCGCCAGACCCAAACCCACTCCACCAGACCCAAACCCACTCCGCCCGACCCAAACCCACTACGCTAGATCCAAACCCACTCTGCCAGACCCAAGCCCACTCCTCCAGACCCAAACCCACTCCGCCAGACACAAACCCACTCCGCCAGACCAAAACCCACTCCGCCAGACCAAAACCCACTCCGCCAGACCCAAACCGACTCCGCCAGACCCCAACACTCTCCGCCAGACCCGAACCCACTCCGCCAGACCCACACCCACTCTGCTAGACCCAAACCCAAACCCACTCCACTGGACCCAAATACAAATCCACTCCGCTAGACACAAACCCACTCCGCTACACCCAAACCCACTCCGCTAGACCCAAACCCACTCAGCTAAACCCAAACCCAAACCCACTCCGCTAGACCCAAACCCAAACCCACTCCGCTGGACCTAAACACAAACCCACTCCGCTAGACCCAAACCCACTCCGCTAGACCCAAACCCACTCTGCTAGACCCAAACCCACTCCGCCCGACACAAACCCACTCCGCTAGACCCAAACCCACTCCGCCAGACCCAAACCCACTCCGCCAGACTCAAACCCACTCCGCCAGACCCAAGCCCACTCCGCCAGACACAAACCCACTCCGCCAGACCTCAAACCCACTCCGCCAGACCAAAACCCACTCCGCCAGACCCAAACCCACTCCGCCAGCCCCAAACCCACTCCGCCAGACCCAAACCCACTCCGCCAAACCCAAACCCACTCCGCCAGACCCAAACCCACTCCGCCAGACCAAAACCCGCTCCGCCGGACCCAAACCCACTCCGCCAGTCCCAAACTCACTCCGCCAGACCCAAACCCACTCCGCTAGATCCAAACCCACTCCGCCAGACCCAAACCCACTCCGCCAGACCCAAACCCACACCGCCAGACCCAAACCCACTCCGCCAGACCCAAACCCACTCCGCCAGACCCAAACCCACTCCGCCAGACCCAAACCCACTCCGCCAGACCCAAACCCACTCCGCCAGACCCAGGACCACTCCGCCAGACCCAACCCCACTCCGCCAGACCCAAACCCACTCCGCCAGACCCAAACCCACTCCGCCCGACCCAAACCCACTCCGCTAGATCCAAACCCACTCTGCCAGACCCAAGCCCACTCCGCCAGACCCAAACCCACTCCGCCAGACCCAAACCCACTCCGCCAGACCCAAACCCACTCCGCCAACCCCAAACCCACTCCGCCAGACCCAAACCCACTCCGCCAAACCCAAACCCAATCCGCCAGACCCAAACCCACTCTGCCAGACCAAAACCCGCTCCGCCGGACCCAAACCCACTCCGCCAGACCCAAGCCCACTCCGCCAGACCCAAGCCCACTCCGCCAGACACAAACCCACTCCGCCAGACCCAAACCCACTCCGCCAGACCCAATCCCACTGCGCCAGACCCAAACCCACTCCGCCAGACACCAAACCCACTCCGCCAGTCCCAAACCCACTCCGCCAGACCCAAACCCACTCCGCTAGATCCAAACCCACTCCGCCAGACCCTAACCCACTCCGCCAGACCCAAACCCACACCGCCAGACCCAAACCCACTCCGCCAGACCCAAACCCACTCCGCCAGACCCAAACCCACTCCGCCAGACCCAAACCCAGTCCGCCAGACCCAACCCCACTCAACTAGACCCAAACCCAAACCCACTCCGCCAGACTCAAACCCAAACCCACTCCGCTAGACCCAAACCCACTCCGCTAGACCCAAACCCACTCCGCTAGACACAAACCCACTCCGCCAGACCCAAACCCAATCCGCCAGACCCAAACCCACTCCGCCAGACCCAAACCCACTCCGCCAGACACAAACCCACTCCGCCAGAACCAAACCCACTCCGCCAGACCCAAACCCACTCTGCCAGACACAAACCAACTCCGCCAGACCCAAACCCACTCCGCCAGACCCAAACCCACTCCGCCAGACCCAAGCCCACTCCGCCAGACCCAAGCCCACTCCGCCAGACACAAACCCACTCCGCCAGACCCAAACCCACTCCGCCAGACCCAATCCCACTTCGCCAGACCCAAACCCACTCCGCCAGACCCCAAACCCACTCCGCCAGACCCCTAACCCCCTCCGCCAGACACCAAACCCACTCCGCCAGACCCAAACCCACTCCGCCAGACCCAAACCCACTCCGCCAGACCCAAACCATTCAGCCAGACCAAAACCCACTCCACCAGACCCAAACCCACTCCGCCAGACCCAACCCCACTCCGCCAGACCAAAACCCACTCCGCCAGACCCAAGCCCACTCCGCCAGACCCAAACCCAGTCCGCCAGACCCAACCCCACTCAACTAGACCCAAACCCAAACCCACTCCACCACACCCAAACCCAAACCCACTCCGCTAGACCCAAACCCACTCCGCTAGACCCAAACACACTCAACTAGACCCAAACCCAAACCCACTCCACTATACCCAAACCCAAACCCACTCCGCTGGACCTAAACACAAACCCACTCCGCTAGACCCAAACCCACTCCGCCAGACCCAAACCCACTCTGCTAGACCCAAACCCACTCCGCCCGACACAAACCCACTCCGCTAGACCCAAACCCACTCCGCCAGACCCAAACCCACTCCGCCAGACTCAAACCCACTCCGCCAGACCCAAACCCACTCCGCCAGACACAAACCCACTCCGCCAGACCTCAAACCCACTCCGCCAGACCAAAACCCACTCCGCCAGACCCAAACCCACTCCGCCAGCCCCAAACCCACTCCGCCAGACCCAAACCCACTCCGCCAAACCCAAACCCACTCCGCCAGACCCAAACCCACTCCGCCAGACCAAAACCCGCTCCGCCGGACCCAAACCCACTCCGCCAGTCCCAAACTCACTCCGCCAGACCCAAACCCACTCCGCTAGATCCAAACCCACTCCGCCAGACCCAAACCCACTCCGCCAGACCCAAACCCACACTGCCAGACCCAAACCCACTCCGCCAGACCCAAACCCACTCCGCCAGACCCAAACCCACTCCGCCAGACCCAAACCCACTCCGCCAGACCCAAACCCACTCCGCCAGACCCAAGACCACTCCGCCAGACCCAACCCCACTCCGCCAGACCCAAACCCACTCCGCCTGACCCAAACCCACTCCGCCCGACCCAAACCCACTCCGCTAGATCCAAACCCACTCTGCCAGACCCAAGCCCACTCCGCCAGACCCAAACCCACTCCGCCAGACACAAACCCACTCCGCCAGACCAAAACCCACTCCGCCAGACCAAAACCCACTCCGCCAGACCCAAACCCACTCCGCCAGACCCCAACACTCTCCGCCAGACCCGAACTCACTCCGCCAGACCCACACCCACTCCGCTAGACCCAAACCCAAACCCACTCCACTGGACCCAAATACAAATCCACTCCGCTAGACACATACCCACTCCGCTAGACCCAAACCCACTCCGCTAGACCCAAACCCACTCAGCTGAACCCAAACCCAAACCCACTCCGCTAGACCCAAACCCACTCCGCTAGACCCAAACACACTCAACTAGACCCAAACCCAAACCCACTCCACTATACCCAAACCCAAACCCACTCCGCTGGACCTAAACACAAACCCACTCCGCTAGACCCAAACCCACTCCGCTAGACCCAAACCCACTCCGCTAGACCCAAACCCACTCCGCCAGACGCAAACCCAATCTGCCAGACCCAAACCCACTCCGCCAGACCCAAACCCACTCCGCCAGACCCAAACCCACTCCGCCAGACCCCTAACCCACTCCGCCAGACCCAAACCCACTCCACCAGACCCAAACCCACTCCGCCAGACCCCAACCCACTCCGCCAGACCCAAACCCACTCCGCCAGCCCCAAACCCACTCCGCCAGACCCAAACCCACTGCGCCAAATCCAAACCCACTCCGCCAGACCCACACCCAGTCCGCCAGACCCAACCCCACTCAACTAGACCCAAACCCAAACCCACTCCGCCAGACCCAAACCCAAACCCACTCCGTTAGACCCAAACCCACTCCGCTAGACCCAAACCCACTCCGCTGGACCCAAACCCACTCCGCCAGACCCAAACCCAATCCGCCAGACCCAAACCCACTCCGCCAGACCCAAACCCACTCCGCCAGACACAAACCCACTCCGCCAGACCCAAACCCACTCCGCCAGACCCAAACCCACTCTGCCAGACACAAACCAACTCCGCCAGACCCAAACCCACTCCGCCAGACCCAAACCCACTCCGCCAGACCCAAGCCCACTCCGCCAGACACAAACCCACTCCGCCAGACCCAAACCCACTCCGCCAGACCCAATCCCACTGCGCCAGACCCAAACCCACTCCGCCAGACCCAAACCCACTCCGCCAGACCCAAACCCACTCCGCCAGACCCCAAACCCACTCCGCCAGACCCCAAACCCCCTCTGCCAGACACCAAACCCACTCCGCCAGACCCAAACCCACTACGCCAGACCCAAACCCACTCCGCCAGACCCAACCCCACTCCGCCAGACCAAAACCCACTCCGCCAGACCCAAGCCCACTCCGCCAGACCCAAACCCAGTCCGCCAGACCCAACCCCACTCAACTAGAACCAAACCCAAACCCACTCCGCCAGACCCAAACCCAAACCCACTCCGCTAGACACAAACACACTCCGCTAGACCCAAACACACTCAACTAGACCCAAACCCAAACCCACTCCACTATACCCAAACCCAAACCCACTCCGCTGGACCCAAACACAAACCCACTCAGCTAGACCCAAACCCACTCCGCTAGACCCAAACCCAAACCCACTCCGCTAGACCCAAACCCACTCCGCTAGACCCAAACCCACTCTGCTAGACCCAAACCCACTCCGCCCGACCCAAACCCACTCCGCTAGACTCAAACCCACTCCGCCAGACCCAAACCCACTCCGCCAGACTCAAACCCACTCCGCCAGACCCAAACCCACTCCGCCAGACACAAACCCACTCCGCCAGACCTCAAACCCACTCCGCCAGACCAAAACCCACTCCGCCAGACCCAAACCCACTCCGCCAGCCCCAAACCCACTCCGCCAGACCCAAACCCACTCCGCCAAACCCAAACCCACTCCGCCAGACCCAAACCCACTCTGCCAGACCAAAACCCGCTCCGCGGGACCCAAACCCACTCCGCCAGACCCAAGCCCACTCCGCCAGACCCAAGCCCACTCCGCCAGACACAAACCCACTCCGCCAGACCCAAACCCACTCCGCCAGACCCAATCCCACTGCGCCAGACACAAACCCACTCCGCCAGACCCAAACCCACTCCGCCAGACCCAAACCCACTCCGCCCGACCCAAACCCACTCCGCTAGATCCAAACCCACTCTGCCAGACCCAAGCCCACTCCGCCAGACACAAACCCACTCCGCCAGACACAAACCCACTCCGCCAGACCAAAACCCACTCCGCCAGACCAAAACCCACTCCGCCAGACCCAAACCCACTCCGCCAGACCCAAGACCACTCCGCCAGACCCAACCCCACTCCGCCAGACCCAAACCCACTCCGCCAGACCCAAAACCACTCCGTCCGACCCAAACCCACTCCGCTAGATCCAAACCCACTCTGCTAGACCCAAACCCACTCCGCCCGACCCAAACCCACTCCGCTAGACTCAAACCCACTCCGCCAGACCCAAACCCACTCCGCCAGACTCAAACCCACTCCGCCAGACCCAAACCCACTCCGCCAGACACAAACCCACTCCGCCAGACCTCAAACCCACTCCGCCAGACCAAAACCCACTCCGCCAGACCCAAACCCACTCCGCCAGCCCCAAACCCACTCCGCCAGACCCAAACCCACTCCGCCAAACCCAAACCCACTCCGCCAGACCCAAACCCACTCTGCCAGACCAAAACCCGCTCCGCGGGACCCAAACCCACTCCGCCAGACCCAAGCCCACTCCGCCAGACCCAAGCCCACTCCGCCAGACACAAACCCACTCCGCCAGACCCAAACCCACTCCGCCAGACCCAATCCCACTGCGCCAGACACAAACCCACTCCGCCAGACCCAAACCCACTCCGCCAGACCCAAACCCACTCCGCCCGACCCAAACCCACTCCGCTAGATCCAAACCCACTCTGCCAGACCCAAGCCCACTCCGCCAGACCCAAACCCACTCCGCCAGACACAAACCCACTCCGCCAGACCAAAACCCACTCCGCCAGACCAAAACCCACTCCGCCAGACCCAAACCCACTCCGCCAGACCCAAGACCACTCCGCCAGACCCAACCCCACTCCGCCAGACCCAAACCCACTCCGCCAGACCCAAAACCACTCCGTCCGACCCAAACCCACTCCGCTAGATCCAAACCCACTCTGCCAGACCCAAGCCCACTCCGCCAGACCCAAACCCACTCCCCCAGACACAAACCCACTCCGCCAGACCAAAACCCACTCCGCCAGACCAAAACCCACTCCGCCAGACCCAAACCCACTCCGCCAGACCCCAACACTCTCCGCCAGACCCGAACCCACTCCGCCAGACCCACACCCACTCCGCTAGACCCAAACCCAAACCCACTCCACTGGACGCAAATACAAATCCACTCCGCTAGACACAAACCCACTCCGCTAGACCCAAACCCACTCCGCTAGACCCAAACCCACTCAGCTAAACCCAAACCGAAACCCACTCCGCTAGACCCAAACCCAAACCCACTCCGCTAGACCCAAACCCACTCCGCTAGACCGAAACCCACTCCGCTAGACCCAAACCCACTCCACCAGACGCAAACCCAATCTGCCAGACCCAAACCCACTCCGCCAGACCCAAACCCACTCCGCCAGACCCAAACCCACTCCGCCAGACCCCTAACCCACTCCGCCAGACCCAAACCCACTCCACCAGACCCAAACCCACTCCGCCAGACCCCAACCCACTCCGCCAGACCCAAACCCACTCCGCCAGCCCCAAACCCACTCCGCCAGACCCAAACCCACTCCGCCAAATCCAAACCCACTCCGCCAGACCCAAACCCAGTCCGCCAGACCCAACCCCACTCAACTAGACCCAAACCCAAACCCACTCCGCCAGACCCAAACCCAAACCCACTCCGTTAGACCCAAACCCACTCCGCAAGACCCAAACCCACTCCGCTAGACGCAAACCCACTCCGCCAGACCCAAACCCAATCCGCCAGACCCAAACCCACTCCGCCAGACCCAAACCCACTCCGCCAGACCCAAACTTACTGGGCCAGACCCAAACCCACTCCGCCAGACCCAAACCCACTCCGCCAGACCCAAACCCACACTGCCAGACACAAACCAACTCCGCCAGACCCAAACCCACTCCGCCAGACCCAAACCCACTCCGCCAGACCCAAGCCCACTCCGCCAGACCCAAGCCCACTCCGCCAGACACAAACCCACTCCGCCAGACCCAAACCCACTCCGCCAGACCCAATCCCACTGCGCCAGACCCAAACCCACTCCGCCAGACCCAACCCCACTCCGCCAGACCAAAACCCACTCCGCCAGACCCAAGCCCACTCCGCCAGACCCAAACCCAGTCCGCCAGACCCAACCCCACTCAGCCAGACCCAAACCCAAACCCACTCCGCTAGACCCAAACACACTCCGCTAGACCCAAACACACTCAACTAGACCCAAACCCAAACCCACTCCACTATACCCAAACCCAAACCCACTCCGCTGGACCCAAACACAAACCCACTCAGCTAGACCCAAACCCACTCCGCTAGACCCACACCCAAACCCACTCCGCTAGACCCAAACCCACTCCGCTAGACCCAAACCCACTCTGCTAGACCCAAACCCACTCCGCCCGACCCAAACCCACTCCGCTAGACCCAAACCCACTCCGCCAGACCCAAACCCACTCCGCCAGACTCAAACCCACTCCGCCAGACCCAAACCTACTCCGCCAGACACAAACCCACTCCGCCAGACCTCAAACCCACTCCGCCAGACCAAAACCCACTCCGCCAGACCCAAACCCACTCCGCCAGCCCCAAACCCACTCCGCCAGACCCAAACCCACTCCGCCAAACCCAAACCCACTCCGCCAGACCCAAACCCACTCTGCCAGACCAAAACCCGCTCCGCCGGACCCAAACCCACTCCGCCAGACCCAAGCCCACTCCGCCAGACCCAAGCCCACTCCGCCAGACACAAACCCACTCCGCCAGACCCAAACCCACTCCGCCAGACCCAATCCCACTGCGCCAGACCCAAACCCACTCCGCCAGACCCCAAACCCACTCCGCCAGTCCCAAACCCACTCCGCCAGACCCAAACCCACTCCGCTAGATCCAAACCCACTCCGCCAGACCCAAACCCACTCCGCCAGACCCAAACCCACACCGCCAGACCCAAACCCACTCCGCCAGACCCAAACCCACTCCGCCAGACCCAAACCCACTCCGCCAGACCCAAACCCAGTCCGCCAGACCCAACCCCACTCAACCAGACCCAAACCCAAACCCACTCCGCCAGACCCAAACCCAAACCCACTCCGCTAGACCCATACCCACTCCGCCAGACCCAAACCCACTCCGCTAGACCCAAACCCACTCCGCCAGACCCAAACCCAATCCGCCAGACCCAAACCCACTCCGCCAGACCCAAACCCACTCCGCCAGACCCAAACTTACTGGGCCAGACCCAAACCCACTCCGCCAGACACAAACCCACTCCGCCAGACCCAAACCCACTCCGCCAGACCCAAACCCACTCTGCCAGACACAAACCAACTCCGCCAGACCCAAACCCACTCCGCCAGACCCAAACCCACTCCGCCAGACCCAAGCCCACTCCGCCAGACCCAAGCCCACTCCGCCAGACACAAACCCACTCCGCCAGACCCAAACCCACTCCGCCAGACCCAATCCCACTGCGCCAGACCCAAACCCACTCCGCCAGACCCCAAACCCACTCCGCCAGACCCCTAACCCCCTCCGCCAGACACCAAACCCACTCCGCCAGACCCAAACCCACTCCGCCAGACCCAAACCCACTCCGCCAGACCCAAACCATTCAGCCAGACCAAAACCCACTCCACCAAACCCAAACCCACTCCGCCAGACCCAACTCCACTCGGCCAGACCAAAACCCACTCCGCCAGACCCAAGCCCACTCCGCCAGACCCAAACCCAGTCCGCCAGACCCAACCCCACTCAACTAGACCCAAACCCAAACCCACTCCGCCACACCCAAACCCAAACCCACTCCGCAACACCCAAACCCACTCCGCTAGACCCAAACACACTCAACTAGACCCAAACCCAAACCCACTCCACTATACCCAAACCCAAACCCACTCCGCTGGACCCAAACACAAACCCACTCCGCTAGACCCAAACCCACTCCGCTAGACCCAAACCCACTCTGCTAGACCCAAACCCACTCCGCCCGACACAAACCCACTCCGCTAGACCCAAACCCACTCCGCCAGACCCAAACCCACTCCGCCAGACTCAAACCCACTCCGCCAGACCCAAACCCACTCCGCCAGACACAAACCCACTCCGCCAGACCTCAAACCCACTCCACCAGACCAAAACCCACTCCGCCAGACCCAAACCCACTCAGCTAAACCCAAACCCAAACCCACTCCGCTAGACCCAAACCCACTCCGCCAAACCCAAACCCACTCCGCCAGACCCAAACCCACTCCGCCAGACCAAAACCCGCTCCGCCGGACACAAACCCACTCCGCCAGTCCCAAACTCACTCCGCCAGACCCAAACCCACTCCGCTAGATCCAAACCCACTCCGCCAGACCCAAACCCACTCCGCCAGACCCAAACCCACACCGCCAGACCCAAACCCACTCCGCCAGACCCAAACCCACTCCGCCAGACCCAAACCCACTCCGCCAGACCCAAACCCACTCCGCCAGACCCAAACCCACTCCGCCAGACCCAAGACCACTCCGCCAGACCCAACCCCACTCGGCCAGACCCAAACCCACTCCGCCAGACCCAAACCCACTCCGCCCGACCCAAACCCACTCCGCTTGATCCAAACCCACTCTGCCAGACCCAAGCCCACTCCGCCAGACCCAAACCCACTCCGGCAGACCCACACCCACTCCGCTAGACCCAAACCCAAACCCACTCCACTGGACCCAAATACAAATCCACTCCGCTGGACACAAACCCACTCCGCTAGACCCAAACCCACTCCGCTTGACCCAAACCCACTCAGCTGAACCCAAACCCAAACCCACTCCGCTAGACCCAAACCCAAACCCACTCCGCTAGACCCAAACCCACTCCGCTAGACCCAAACCCACTCCGCTAGACCCAAACCCACTCCGCCAGACGCAAACCCAATCTGCCAGACCCAAACCCACTCCGCCAGACCCAAACCCACTCCGCCAGACACAAACCCACTCCGCCAGACCCCTAACCCACTCCGCCAGACCCAAACCCACTCCGCCAGACACAAACCCACTCCGCCAGACCCAAACCCACTCCGCCAGCCCCAAACCCACTCCACCAGACCCAAACCCACTCCGCCAGACCACAACCCACTGCGCCAGACCCAAACCCACTCCGCCAAATCCAAACCCACTCTGCCAGACCCAAACCCAGTCCCAAACCCAAACCCACTCCGCCAGACCCAAACCCAAATCCAAACCCACTCCGCTAGACCCAAACCCACTCCGCTAGACCCAAACCCACTCCGCTAGACCCAAACCCACTCCGCCAGACCCAAACCCAATCCGCCAGACCCAAACCAACTCCGCCAGACCCAAACCCACTACGCCAGACCCAAACCCACTCCGCCAGACCCAAGCCCACTCCGCCAGACCCAAGCCCACTCCGCCAGACACAAACCCACTCCGCCAGACCAAAACCCACTCCGCCAGACCCAAGCCCACTCCGCCAGACCCAAACTTACTGGGCCAGACCCAAACCCACTCCGCCAGAACCAATCCCACTGCGCCAGACCCAAACCCACTCCGCCAGACCCCAAACCCACTCCGCCAGACCCCAAACCCCCTCCGCCAGACACCAAACCCACTGCGCCGGACCCAAACCCACTCCGCCAGACCCAAACCCACTCCGCCAGACCCAAACCATTCAGCCAGACCAAAACCCACTCCACCAGACCCAAACCCACTCCGCCAGACCCAACCCCACTCCGCCAGACCAAAACCCACTCTGCCAGACCCAAACCCACTCCGCCAGACCCAACCCCACTCCGCCAGACCCAAACCCACTCCGCCAGACCCAAGCCCACTCCGCCAGACCCAACCCCAATCCGCCAGACCCAAACCCACTCCGCCAGACCGCAAACCAATCCGCCAGACCCGAACGCACTCCGCCAGACTCAAACCCATTCCGCCAGCCCCGAACCCATTCCGTCCGACCCAAACCCACTCCACCAGACCCCAACGCACTCCGCCAGACCCGAACCCACTCCGCCACACCCGAACCCACTCGGCGAGACCCGAACCCACTCCGCCAGACCCCAACCCACTCCGCCAGACCCAAACCCGCTCCGCCAGACCCCAACTCACTCCGCGAGACCCGAACCCACTCCGCCAGACCCCAACCCACTCCGCCAGACCCGAACCCACTCCGCCAGACCCCAACCCACTCCGCCAGACCCAAACCCTCTCAGCTTGACCCAAACTCACTCCGCTAGACCCAAAACCACTCCGCCAGACCCAAACCCAAACCCACTCCGCTAGACCCAAACACAAACCCACTCCGCTAGACCCAAACCCATTCTACCAGACCCAAACCCACTCCGCCAGACCCAAACCCACTCCGCCAGACCCAAACCCACTATGCCAGACCAAACCCACTCCGCCAGACCCAAACCAACTCCGCCAGACCCAAACCCACTATGCCAGACCCAAACCCACTCCGCCAGACCCAAGCGCACTCCGCCAGACCCAAGCCCACTCCGCCAGACCCAAGCCCACTCCGCCAGACCCAAGCCCACTCCGCCAGACCCAAACCCTCTCCGCCAGACCCAAACCCACTCCGCCAGACCCAAACCCCCTCCGCCAGACCCAAACCCACTCCGGCAGACCCAAACCCACTCCGGCAGACCCAAACCCATTCCACCAGACCCAAACCCACTCCGCCAAACCCAACCCCACTCCGCTAGACCCAAACCCACTCCGCCAGACCCAAACCCACTCCGCCAGACCCTAACCCACTCCGCTGGACCCAAACGCACTCCGCTAGACCCAAACCCACTCCGCTAGACCCAAACCCAAACCCACTCCGCTAGACCCAAACAGAAACCCACTCCGCTGGACCCAAACCCACTCCGCCAGACCCAAACCCACTCCACCGGACCCAAACCCACTCCGCCAGACCAAAACGCACTCCGCCAGACCCAAACCCACTCCGCCAGACCCAAACCCACTCCGCCAGACCAAAACCCCCTCCGCCAGACCCAAACCCACTCCGCCAGACCCAAACCCATTCCACCAGACCCAAACCCACTCCGCCAAACCCAAACCCACTCCGCCAGACCCAAACCCACTCCGCCAGACCCAAACCCACTCCGCCACACCCTAACCCACTCCGCTGGACCCAAACCCACTCCGCTAGACCCAAACCCAAACCCACTCCGCTAGACCCAAACAGAAACCCACTCCGCTAGACCCAAACCCACTCCGCTCGACCCAAACCCACTCCGCTGGACCCAAACCCACTCCGCCAGACCCAAACCCACTCCGCTGGACCCAAACCCACTCCGCCAGACCAAAACGCACTCCGCCAGACCCAAACCCACTCCGCCAGACCCAAACCTACTCCGCCAGACCCAAACACACTCCGCCAGACCCAAACCCACTCTGCCAGACCCAAACCCACACCGCCAGACCCAAACCAACTCCGCCAGACCCAAACCCACTCCGCCAGACCCAAGCGCACTCCGCCAGACCCAAGCCCACTCCGCCAGACCCAAGCCCACTCCGCCAGACCCAAGCCCACTCCGCCAGACCCAAACCCACTCCGCCAGACCCAAACCCACTCCGCCAGACCAAAACCCCCTCCGCCAGACCCAAACCCACTCCGCCAGACCCAAACCCATTCCGCCAGAACCAAACCCACTCCACCAAACCCAAACCCACTCCGCCAGACCCAAACCCACTCCGCCAGACCCAAACCCACTCCGCCAGACCCTAACCCACTCCGCTGGACCCAAACCCACTCTGCTAGACCCAAACCCACTCCGCTAGACCCAAACCCAAACCCACTCCGCTAGACCCAAACAGAAACCCACTCCGCTAGACCCAAACCCACTCCGCTCGACCCAAACCCACTCCGCTGGACCCAAACCCACTCCGCCAGACCCAAACCCACTCCACTGGACCCAAACCCACTCCGCCAGACCAAAACGCACTCCGCCAGACCCAAACCCACTCCGCCAGATCCAAACCCACTCCGCCAGACCAAAACCCCCTCCGCCAGACCCAAACCCACACCGCCAGACCCAAACCCATTCCACCAGACCCAAACCCACTCCGCCAAACCCAAACCCACTCCGCCAGACCCAAACCCACTCCGCCAGACCCAAACCCACTCCGCCACACCCTAACCCACTCCGCTGGACCCAAACCCACTCCGCTAGACCCAAACCCAAACCCACTCCGCTAGACCCAAACAGAAACCCACTCCGCTAGACCCAAACCCACTCCGCTCGACCCAAACCCACTCCGCAGGACCCAAACCCACTCCGCCAGACCCAAACCCACTCCGCTGGACCCAAACCCACTCCGCCAGACCAAAACGCACTCCGCCAGACCCAAACCCACTCCGCCAGACCCAAACCTACTCCGCCAGACCCAAACACACTCTGCCAGACCCAAACCCACTCCGCCAGACCCAAGCCCACTCCGCCAGACCCAAGCCCACTCCGCCAGACACAAACCCACTCCGCCAGACCCAAACCCACTCCGCCAGACCCAAACCCACTGCGCCAGACCCAAACCAACTCCGCCAGACCCCAAACCCACTCCGCCAGACCAAAACCCCCTCCGCCAGACCCCAAACCCACTCCGCCAGACCCAAACCCACTCCGCCAGACCCAAACCCACTCCGCCAGACCCAAACCCACTCCACCAAACCCAAACCCACTCCGCCAGACCCAAACCCACTCCGCCAGACCCAAACCCATTCCGCCAGACCCAAACCCACTCCGCCAAACCCAAACCCACTCCGCCAGACCCAAACCCACACCGCCAGACCCAAACCCAATCCGCCAGACCCTAACCCGCTCCGACAGACCCAACCCCACTCCGCCAGACCCAAACCCACTCCGCCAGACACAACCCCACTCCGCCAGACCCAAACCCACTCCGCTGGACCAAACCCACTCTGCTAGACTCAAACCCACTCCGCTAGACCCAAACCCAAACCCACTCCGCTAGACCCAAACACAAACCCACTCCGCTAGACCTAGACGCAAACCCACTCCGCCACACCCAAACCCACTCCGCCAGACCCAAACCCACTCCGCTAGACCCAACCCCACTCCGCAAGACCCAAATCCACTCCGCCAGACCCAAACCCACTCTGCTAGACCCAAACCCACTCCGCCAGACCCAAACCCACTCCGCCAGACCCAAACCCACTCCGCCAGACCCAAACTCACTCCGCCAGACCCAAACCCACTCCGCTAGACCCAAACCCACTCCGCGAGACCAAACCCAAACCCACTCCGCCAGACCACAACCCACTCCACCAGACCCAAACCCACTCCGCCATACCCAAACCCACTCTGCCAGACCCAAACCCACTCCGCCACACCCAAACCCACTCCGCTAGACCCAAACCCACTCCGCTAGACCAAACCCAAACCCACTCCGCCAGACGACAACCCACTCCGCCAGACCCAAACCCACTCCGCCATACCCAAACCCACTCTGCCAGACCCAAACCCACTCCGCCAGACCCAAACTTACACCGCCAGTCCCAAACCCACTCCGCCAGACCCCAAACCCACTCCGCCAGACCCAAACCCACTCCGCCAGACCCAAACTTACTCCGCCAGTCCCAAACCCACACCGCCAGACCCCAAACCCACTCCGCCAGACCAAAACCCACTCCGCCAGACACGAACAAACTCCGCGAGACCCCAACCCACTCCGCCAGCCCCAAACCCACTCCGCCAGACCCAAACCCACTCCGCCAAACCCAAACCCACACTGCCAAACCCAAACCCACTCCGCCAGACCAAAACCCACTCCGCCAGACCCAAACCCACTCCGCCAGACCCAAACCCACTCCGCCAGACCCAAACCCACTCCGCCAGACCCAAACCCACTCCGCCAGATCCAAACCAACTCCGCCAGACCCAAACCCACTCCGCCAGACCCAAACCCACTCCCCCAGACCCAAAGCCACTCCGCCAGACCCAAACCCACTCCGCTAGACCGAAACCCAAACCCACCACGCCAGACCCAAACCCAAACCCACTCCACCAGACCCAAACCCACCCCGCCAGACCAAGACCCACTCCGCCAGACCTAAACCCACTCCGCCAGACCCAAACCCACTCCGCCAGACCCAAACCCACTCCGCCAGACCCAAACCCACTCCGCCAGACCCCAACCCACTCCGCCAGACCCAAACCCACTCCGCTAGACCCAAACCCAAACCCACTCCGCCAGACACAAACCCACTCAGCTAGACACAAACCCACTCTGCGAGACCCAAACCCACTCCAGTGGACCCAATCCCAAACCCACTCCGCCAGACCCAAACCCACTCCGCCAGACCCAAACCCACTATGCCAGACCCAAGCCCTCTCCGCCAGACCCAAGCCCACTCCGCCAGCCCCCAAACCCACTCCGCCAGACCCAAACTTACTCCGCCAGACCAAAACCCACTCCGCCAGACCAAAACCCACTCCGCCAGACCCAAACCCACTCTGCCAGACCAAAACCCACTCCGCCAGACCCTAACCCACTCCGCCAGACCCAAGCCCACTCCGCCAGACCCAACCCCACGCCGCCAGGCCCAAACCCACTCCGCCAGACCCAAACCCACTCCGCCAGCCCCCAAACCCACTCCGCCAGACCAAAAACACCCTCCACCAGACCCAAACTTACTCCGCCAGACCAAAACCCACTCCGCCAGACCAAAACCCACTCCGCCAGACCCAAACCCACTCTGCCAGACCAAAACCCACTCCGCCAGACCCAAACCCACTCCGCCAGACCCCAAACCCACTCCGCCAGAACCCAAACCCACTCCGCCAGACCAAAACCCACTCCGCCAGACCAAAACCCACTCCGCCAGACCCAAACCCACTCCGCCAGACCTAAACCCACTCCGCCAGACCCAAACCCACTCCGCCAGACCCAAGCCCACTCCGCCACACCCAACCGGACTCCGCCAGACCCAAGCTCACTCCGCCAGACCCCAACCCACTCTGCCAGACCCCAACCCTCACCGCCAGACCCGAACCCACTCCGCTAGACCCAAACCCACTCCGCTAGACCCAAACCCACTACGCTAGACCCAAACACACTCAACTAGGCCCAAACCCAAACCCACTCCACCATACCCAAACCCAAACGCACTACGCTAGACACAAACCAACTCCGCTACACTCAAACGCACTCCGGTAGACCCAAACCCACTCCGCTAGACCCAAACCCACTCCGCTAGACCCAAACCCACTCCGCTACACCCAAACCCACTCCGCTAGACCCAAACCCAAACCCACTCCGCCAGACCCAAACCCACTCCGCCAGACCCAAACCCACTCCGCCAGACCCAAACCCACTCCGCCAGATCCAAAACCACTCCGCCAGACCCAAGCCCACTCCGCCAGACCCAAACCCACACCGCCAAACCCAAACCCACTCCGCCACACCCAAATCCACTGCGCTAGACCCAAACCCATTCCGCCAGACCCCAAAACCACTCCGCCAGACCCCAAAGACCCTCCGACAGACCGCAAACCCACTCCGCCAGACCCAAACCCACTCCGCCAGACCCAAACCAACTCCGCCAGACCCAAACCCACTCCGCTTGACCCAAACACAAACCCACTCCGCTAGACACAAACCCACTCCACTAGACCCAAACCCACTCCGCTAGACCCAAACCCAAACCCACTCCGCTAGACCAAAACCCACTCCGCCACACCCGAACCCACTCCACCAGACACAAACCCACTCCTCCAGACCCAAACCCAAACCCACTCCGCCAGACCCAAACCCACTCTGCCAGACACAAACCCACTCCGCCAGACCCAAACCAACTCCGCCAGACACAAACCCACTCCGCCAGACCCAAACCCACTCCGCCAGACCCAAACCCACTCCGCCTGATCCAAGCCCACTCCGCTAGACCCAAGCCCACTCCGCCAGATGCAAACCCACTCCGCCAGACCCAAACCCACTCCGCTAAACCCGAACCCACTCCGCTAAACCCAAACCCACTCCGCTAGACCCACACCCACTCCGCTAGACCCAAACACACTCAACTAGACCCAAACCCAAACCCACTAGACTATACCCAAACCCAAACCCACTCCGCTGGACCCAAACACAAACACACTCCTCTAAACACAAACCCACTCCGCTAGACCCAAACCCACTCCGCTAGACCCAAACCCACTCCGCTAGAACCAAACCCACTCCGCTAGACCCAAACCCACTCCAACAGACCCAAACCCACTCCGCCAGACCCAAACCCACTCCGCCAGACCAAAACTTACTCCGCCAGACCCAAACCCACTCCGCCAGACCCAAACCTACTCCGCCAGACACAAACCCACTCCGCCAGACCCCAAACCCACTCCGCCAGACCCAAACCCACTCCGCCAGACACGAACCCACTCCGCCAGACCCCAACCCACTCCGCCAGAACCAAACCCACTCCGCCAGCCCCAAACCCACTCCGCAAGACCCAAACCCACTCTGCCAAACCCAAACCCACTCCGCCAGACCCAAACCCACTCCGCCAGACCAAAACCCACTCCGCCAGACCCAATCCCACTGTGCCAGACCCAAACCCACTACGCCAGACCCAAACCAACTCTGCCAGACCCAAACCCACTCCACCAGACCCAAAGCCACTCCGCCAGACCCAAACCCACTCCGCCAGACCCAAACCCACTCCGCCAGACCCAAACCCACTCCGCCAGACCCAAACCCACTCCGCCAGACCCAAACCCACTCCGCCAGATCCCAACCCACTCCGCCAGACCCGAACCCACTCCGCCAGACCCGAACCCACTCCGCCAGACCCGAACCCACTCCGCTAGACCCAAACCCACTCAACTAGACCCAAACCCATACCCACTCCACTATACCCAAACCCAAAACCACTCCGCTGGACCCAAACACAAACCCACTCCGCTAGACACAAACCCACTCCGCCAGACCCAAACCCACTCCGCCAGACCCAAACCTACTCCGCCAGACCCAAACCCACTGCACGAGACCCAAACCCACTCCGCCAGACCCAAACCCACTCCGCCAGACCAAAACCCACTCCGCTAGACACAAACCCACTCCGCCAGACCCAAACCCACTCCGCCAGACCCAAACCTAGTGCACGAGACCCAAACCCACTCCGCCAGACCCAAACCCACTCCGCCAGACCCAAACACACTCCGCCAGACCAAAACCCACTCCGCCAGACCCAAACCCACTCCGCCAGACCAAAACCCACTCCGCCAGACCAAAACCCACTCCGCCAGACCCAAACCCACTCCGCCTGACCCAAACGCACTCCGCCAGACCCAAACCCACTCCACCAGACCAAAACCCACTCCGCCAGACCAAAACCCACTCCGCCAGACCCAAACCCACTCCGCCAGACCTAAACCCACTCCGCCAGACCCAAACCCACTCCGCCAGACCCAAGCCCACTCCGCCAGACCCAACCCCACTCCGCCAGACCCAAGCTCACTCCGCCAGACCCCAACCCACTCCGCCAGACCCCAACCCTCACCGCCAGACCCGAACCCACTCCGCTAGACCCAAACCCACTCCGCTAGACCCAAACCCACTCCGCTAGACCCAAACACACTCAACTAGACCCAAACCCAAACCCACTCCACCATACCCAAACCCAAACCCACTCCGCTAGACACAAACCAACTCCGCTACACTAAAACGCACTCCGCTAGACCCAAACCCACTCCGCTAGACCCAAACCCACTCCGCTACACCCAAACCCACTACGCTAGACCCAAACCCAAACCCACTCCGGCAGACCCAAACCCACTCCGCCAGACCCAAACCTACTCCGCCAGACCCAAATGCACTCCGCCAGATCCAAAACCACTCCGCCAGACCCAAGCCCACTCCGCCAGACCCAAACCCACACCACCAGAACCAAACCCACTCCGCCACACCCAAACCCACTGCGCCAGACCCAGACCCACTCCGCCAGACCCCAAAACCACTCCGCCAGACCCCAAAGACCCTCCGCCAGACCCCAAACCCACTCCGCCAGACCCAAACCCACTCCGCCAGACCCAAACCCACTCCGCTTGACCCAAACACAAACCCACTCCGCTAGACACAAACCCACTCCGCTAGGCCCAAACCCACTCCTCCAGACCCAAACCCAAACCCACTCCGCCAGACCCAAACCCACTCTGCCAGACACAAACCCACTCCGCCAGACACAAACCAACTCCGTCAGACCCAAACCCACTCCGCCAGACCCAAACCCACTCCGCCAGAACCAAACCCACTCCGCCTGATCCAAGCCCACTCCGCCAGACCCAAGCCCACTCCGTCAGACGCAAACCCACTCCGCCAGACCCAAACCCACTCCGCTAAACCCGAACCCACTCCGCTAAACCCAAACCCACTCCGCTAGACCCACACCCACTCTGCTAGACCCAAACACACTCAACTAGACCCAAACCCAAACCCACTCGACTATACCCAAACCCAAACCCACTCCGCTAGACACAAACCCACTCCGCTAGACCCAAACCCACTCCGCCAGACCCAAACCCACTCCGCCAGACCCAAATCCACTCCGCCTGACCCAAACCCACTCCGCCAGACCCAAACCCACTCCGCCAGACGCAAACCCACTCCGCCAGACACAAACCCACTCCGCCAGACCCAAACCCACACCGACAGACCCAAACCCACTCCGCCAGACACAAACCCACTCCGCCAGACACGAACCCACTCCGCCAGACCCAAACTTACTCCGCCAGACACAAACCCCAGACCCCAAACCCACTCCGCCAGACCCAAACCCACTCCGCCAGACACGATCCCACTCCGCCAGACCCAAACCCACTCCGCCAGACTCAAACCCACTCCGCCAGACCAAAACCCAGTCCGCCAGACCCAATCCCACTCTGCCAGACCCAAAGCCACTCCGCCAGACCCAAAGCCACTCCGCCAGCCCAAGCGCACTCCGCCAGAACCAAGCCCACTCCGCCAGACCAAACCCACTCCGCCAGACCCAAACCCGCTCCGCCAGACCCAAACCCGCTCCGTCAGACCCAAACCCCCTCCGCCAGACCCAAACCCGCTCCGCCAGACCCAAACCCACTCCGCCAGACCCAAACCCACTCCGCCAGACCCGAACCCACTCCGCCAGATCCCAACCCACTACGCCAGACCCGAACCCACTCCGCCAGACCCGAACCCACTCCGCCAGACCCCAACCAAATCCGCCAGACCCGAACCCACTCCGCTAAACTCAAACCCACTCCGCTAGACCCACACCCACTCCGCTAGACCCAAACACACTCAACTAGAGCCAAACCCAAACCCACTCGACGATACCCAAACCCAAACCCACTCCGCTGGACCCAAACACAAACCCACTCCGCTAGACACAAACCCACTCCGCTAGACCCAAACCCACTCCGCCAGACCCAAACCCACTCCGCCAGACCCAAACTTACTCCGCCAGACCCAAACCCACTCCGCCAGACCCAAACCCACTCCGCCAGACACAAACCCACTCCGCCAGACCCCAAACCCACTCCGCCAGACACGAACCCACTCCGCCAGACCCCAACCCACTCCGCCAGACCCAAACCCACTCCGCCAGCCCCAAACCCACTCCGCAAGACCCAAACCCACTCCGCCAAACCCAAACCCACTCCGCCAGACCCAAACCCACTCCGCCAGACCAAAACCCACTCCGCCAGACCCAATCCCACTGTGCCAGACGCAAACCCACTCCGCCAGACCCAAACCAACTCCGCCAGACCCAAGCCCACTCCGCCAGACCCAATGCCGCTCCGCCAGCCCAAGCCCACTCCGCCAGAACCAAGCCCATTCCGCCAGACCAAACCCACTCCGCCAGACCCAAACCGACTCCGCCAGACCCAAACCCACTCCGCCAGACCCAAACCCACTCCGCCAGACCCAAACCCACTCAGCCAGACCCAAACCCACTCCGCCAGACCCAAACCCACTCTGCCAGACCCAAACCCACTCCGCCAGACCCGAACCCACTCCGCCAGATCCCAATCCACTCCGCCAGACCCGAACCCACTCCGCCAGACCCGATCCCACTCCGCCAGACCCGAACCCACTCCGCTAGACCCAAACCCACTCCGCTAGACCCAAACACACTCAAATAGACTCAAACCCATACCCACTCCACTATACCCAAACCCAAAACCACTCCGCTGGACCCAAACACAAACCCACTCCGCTAGACACAAACCCACTCCGCCAGACCCAAACCCACTCCGCTAGACCCAAACCCACTCCGCTAGACCCAAACCCAAACCCACTCCGCTAGACCCAAACCCAAACCCACTCCGCTAGACCCAAGCCCACTCCGCTAGACCCAAACCCACTCTGCTAGACCCAAACCCACTCCGCCAGACCCAAACCCACTCCGCCAGACCCAAACCCACTGCGCCAGACCCAAACCCACTCCGCCAGCCCAAGCCCAATCCGCCAGAACCAAGCCCACTCCGCCAGACCAAACCCACTCCGCCAGACCCAAACCCGCTCCGCCAGACCCAAACCCACTCCGCCAGACCCAAACCCACTCCGCCAGACCCAAACCCACTCCGCCAGACCCAAACCCACTCCGACCGACCCAAACCCACTCCGCCAGACCCGAACCCACTCCGCCAGACCGGAACCCACTCCGCCAGACCCGAACCCACTCCGCCAGAACCGAACCCACTCCGCCAGACCCCAACCCACTCCGCCAGACACCAACCCACTCCGCCAGACCCGAACCCACTCCGCCAGACCTGAACCCACTCCGCCAGACCCGAACCCACTCCGCCAGACCCAAACCCACTCCGCCAGACCCAAACCCACTCCGCCAGACCCAAACACACTCAACTCGACCCAAACCCAAACCCACTCCACTATACACAAACCCAAAACCACTCCGCTGGACCCAAACACAAACCCACTCCGCTAGACACAAACCCACTCCGCCAGACCCAAACCCACTCCGCTCGACCCAAACCCACTCCGCTAGACCCAAACCCAAACCCACTCCGCTAGACCCAAACCCAAACCCACTCCGCTAGACCCAAACCCACTCCGCTAGACCCAAACCCACTCTGCTAGACCCAAACCCACTCCGCCAGACCCAAACCCACTCCGCCAGACCCAAAGCCACTGCGCAAGACCCAAAGCCACTCCGCCAGCCCAAGCCCAATCCGCCAGAACCAAGCCCACTCCGCCAGACCAAACCCACTCCGCCAGACCCAAACCTGCTCCGCCAGACCCAAACCCACTCCGCCAGACCCAAACCCACTCCGCCAGACCCAAACCCACTCCGCCAGACCCAAACCCACTCCGACAGACCCAAACCCACTCCGCCAGACCCAAACCCACTCCGCCAGACCCGAACCCACTCCGCCAGACCCGAACCCACTCCGCCAGACCCCAACCCACTCCGCCAGACCCCAACCCACTCCGCCAGACACCAACCCACTCCGCCAGACCCGAACCCACTCCGCCAGACCTGAACCCACTCCGCCAGACCCGAACCTACTCCGCCAGACCCAAACCCACTCCGCCAGACCCAAACCCACTCCGCCAGATCCAAACACACTCAACGCGACCCAAACCCAAACCCACTCCACTATACACAAACCCAAAACCACTCCGCTGGACCCAAACACAAACCCACTCCGCTAGACACAAACCCACACCGCCAGACCCAAACCCACTCCGCTCGAACCAAACCCACTCCGCTAGACCCAAACCCAAACCCACTCCGCTAGACCCAAACCCAAACCCACTCCGCTAGACCCAAACCCACTCCGCTGGACCCAAACCCACTCTGCTAGACCCAAACCCACTCCGCCTGACCCAAACCCATTCCGCCAGACCCAAACCCACTCCGCCAGACCCAAACCCACTCCGCCAGACCCAAACTTACTCCGCCAGACCCAAACCCACTCCGCCAGACACAAACCCACTCCGCCAGACCTCAAACCCACTCCGCCCGACCCAAACCCACTCCGCCAGACCCAAACCCACTCCGCCAGACCCAAACCCACTGCGCCAGACCCAAACCCACTCCGCCAAACCCAAACCCACTGCGCCAGACCCAAACCCACTCCGCCAGACCAAAACCCGCTCCGCCAGACCCAAACCCACTCTGCCAGACCCCAAACCCACTCCGCCAGACCCAAACCCACTCCGCCAGACCCAAACCCACTCCGCCAGACCCAAACCCACTCCGCCAGACCCAAACCCACTCCGCCAGACCCAAACCCACTCCGCCAGACCCAAACACACTCAACTCGACCCAAACCCAAACCCACTCCACTATACACAAACCCAAAACCACTCCGCTGGACCCAAACACAAACCCACTCCGCTAGACACAAACCCACTCCGCCAGACCCAAACCCACTCCGCTCGACCCAAACCCACTCCGATAGACCCAAACCCAAACCCACTCCGCTAGACCCAAACCCAAACCCACTCCGCTAGACCCAAACCCACTCCGCTAGACCCAAACCCACTCTGCTAGACCCAAACCCACTCCGCCAGACCCAAACCCACTCCGCCAGACCCAAACCCACTGCGCAAGACCCAAAGCCACTCCGCCAGCCCAAGCCCAATCCGCCAGAACCAAGCCCACTCCGCCAGACCAAACCCACTCCGCCAGACCCAAACCCGCTCCGCCAGACCCAAACCCACTCCGCCAGACCCAAACCCACTCCGCCAGACCCAAACCCACTCCGCCAGACCCAAACCCACTCCGACAGACCCAAACCCACTCCGCCAGACCCAAACCCACTCCGCCAGACCCGAACCCACTCCGCCAGACCCGAACCCACTCCGCCAGACCCGAACCCACTCCGCCAGACCCCAACCCACTCCGCCAGACACCAACCCACTCCGCCAGACCCGAACCCAATCCGCCAGACCTGAACCCACTCCGCCAGACCCGAACCCACTCCGCCAGACCCAAACCCACTCCGCCAGACCCAAACCCACTCCGCCAGATCCAAACACACTCAACTCGACCCAAACCCAAACCCACTCCACTATACACAAACCCAAAACCACTCCGCTGGACCCAAACACAAACCCACTCCGCTAGACACAAACCCACACCGCCAGACCCAAACCCACTCCGCTCAACCCAAACCCACTCCGCTAGACCCAAAACCAAACCCACTCCGCTAGACCCAAACCCAAACCCACTCCGCTAGACCCAAACCCACTCCGCTGGACCCAAACCCACTCTGCTAGACCCAAACCCACTCCGCCAGACCCAAACCCACTCCGCCAGACCCAAACCCACTCCGCCAGACCCAAACCCACTCCGCCAGACCCAAACTTACTCCGCCAGACCCAAACCCACTCTGCCAGACACAAACCCACTCCGCCAGACCTCAAACCCACTCCGCCCGACCCAAACCCACTCCGCCAGACCCAAACCCACTCCGCCAGACCCAAACCCACTGCGCCAGACCCAAACCCACTCCGCCAAACCCAAACCCACTGCGCCAGACCCAAACCCACTCCGCCAGACCAAAACCCACTCCGCCAAACCCAAACCCACTCCGCCAGACCCCAAACCCACTCCGCCAGACCCAAACCCACTATGCCAGACACAAACCCACTCCGCCAGACCCAAACCCACTCCGCCAGACGAAAACCCACTCCGCCAGACCAAAACACACTCAGCCAGACCCAAACCCACTATGCCAGACACAAACCCACTCCGCCAGACCCAAACCCACTCCGCCAGACCCAAGCCCACTCTGCCAGACCCAACCCCACTCCACCAGACCCAAACCCACTCCGCCAGACTCCAACCCACTCCGCCAGACCCCAACCCACTCCGCCAGACCCCAACCCACTCCGCCAGACCCGAACCCACTCCGCTAAACCCAAACCCACTCCGCTCGACCCACACCCACTCCGCTAGACCCAAACACACTCAACTAGACCCAAACCCAAACCCACTCCACTATACCCAAACCCAAACCCACTCCGCTGGACCCAAACACAAACCCACTCCGCTAGACACAAACCCACTCCGCCAGACCCAAACCCACTCCGCCAGACCCAAACCCACTCCGCCAGACCCAAACCCACTCCGGCAGACCAAAACCCACTCCGCCAGACCAAAACCCACTCCGCCAGACCCAAACCCACTCCGCCAGACCCAAACCCACTCCGCCAGACCCAAACCCACTCCGCCAGACCCAAGCCCACTCCACTAGACCCGAACCCACTCCGCCAGACCAAAACCCACTCCGCTAAACCCAAACCCACTCCGCTAGACCCACACCCACTCCGCTAGACCCAAACCCACTCCGCTAGACCCAAACCCACTCCGCTAGACCCAAACCCAAACACACTCCTCGAGACCCAAACCCAAAACCACTCCGCTGGAGCCAAACCCAATCCGCTGGACCCAAACACAAACCCGCTCCGCTAGACACAAACCCACACCGCCAGACCCAAACCCACTCCGCCAGACCCAACCCCACTCCGCCAGACCCAAACCCACTCCGGCAGACTCGAACCCACTCCACCAGACCCCAACCCACTCCGCCAGACCCAAACCCACTCCGCTAAACCCAAACCCACTCCGCTAGTCCCACACCCACTCCGCTAGACCCAAACACACTCAACTAGACCCAAACCCAAACCCACTCCACTATACCCAAACCCAAACCAACTCCGCTGGACCCAAACACAAACCCACTCCGCTAGACACAAACCCACTCCGCCAGACCCAAACCCACTCCGCCAGACCCAAACCCACTCCGCCAGACCCAAACCCACTCCGGCAGACCAAAACCCACTCCGCCAGACCAAAACCCACTCCGCCAGACCCAAACCCACTCCGCCAGACCCAAACCCACTCCGCCAGACCCAAACCCACTCCGCCAGACCCAAGCCCACTCCGCCAGACCCGAACCCACTCCGCCAGACCAAAACCCACTCCGCTAAACCCAAACCCACTCCGCTAGACCCACACCCACTCCGCTAGACACAAACCCACTCCGCTGGACCCAAACCCACTCCGCTAGACCCAAACCCAAACCCACTCCTCGAGACCCAAACCCAAAACCACTCCGCTAGAGCCAAACCCGCTCCGCTGGACCCAAACACAAACCCGCTCCGCGAGACACAAACCCACTCCGCCAGTCCCAAACCCACTCCGCCAGACCAAAACCCACTCCGCCAGACCAAAACCCACTCTGCCAGACCCACACCCACTCCGCCAGACCCAAACCCACTCCGCCAGACCCCAACCCACTCCGCCAGACCCCAACCCTCTCCGCCAGACCCGAACCCACTCCGCCAGACCCAAACCTACTCCGCTAGACCCAAACCCACTCCGCTAGACCCAAACCCACTCCGCTAGACCCAAACACACTCAACTAGACCCAAACCCAAACCCACTCCACCAGACCCAAACCCAACCCACTCCGCTGGACCCAAACACAAACCCACTCCGCTAGACACAAACCCACTCCGCTAGACACAAACCCACTCCGCTAGACCCAAACCCAAACCCACTCCACTAGTTCCAAACCCACTCCGCTGGACCCAACCCCACTCGGCTGGACCAAAACACACTCTACCAGACCCAAACCCACTCCGCCAGACACAAACCCACTCCGCCAGACCCAAACCCTCTCCGCCAGACCCTAACTTACTCCGCCAGACCCAAACCCACTCCGCCAGACACGAACCCACTCCGCCAGACCCCAACCCACTCCGACAGAGCCAAATCCACTCCAACAGACCCGAACCCACTCCGCCAGACCCGAACACATTCCGCCAGACCCGAACCCACTCCGCCAGACATGAACCAACTCCGCCAGACCCAAACCCTCTCTGCCAGACCCGAACCCACTCCGCCAGACCCCAACCCGCTCCGACAGACCCAAACCCACTCCACCAGACCCAAACCCACCGCCAGACCCAAACCCACTCCGCCAGACCCAAACCCACTCCGCCAGACCCAAACCCACTCCGCCAGACCCAAACACACTCCGCCAGACCCAAACCCACTCCGCAAGACCCAAACCCACTCCGCCAGACCCAAACCCACTCCGGCAGACCAAAACCCACTCCGCCAGACCAAAACCCACTCCGCCAGACCCAAACCCACTCCGCCAGACCCAAACCCACTCCGCGAGACCCAAACCCACTCCGCTAGACCCAAACACACTCAACTAGACCCAAACCCAAACCCACTCCACTATACCCAAACCCAAACCCACTCCGCTGAACCCAAACACAAACCCACTCCGCTAGACACAAACCCACTCCGCCAGACCCAAACCCACTCCGCCAGACCCAAACCCACTCCGCCAGACCCAAACCCACTCCGGCAGACCAAAACCCACTCCGCCAGACCAAAACCCACTCCGCCAGAACCAATCCCACTCCGCCAGACCCAAACCCACTCCGCCAGACCCAAACCCACTCCGCCAGACCCAAGCCCACTCCACTAGACCCGAACCCACTCCGCCAGACCAAAACCCACTCCGCTAAACCCAAACCCACTCCGCTAGACCCACACCCACTCCGCTAGACCCAAACCCACTCCGCTAGACCCACACCCACTCCGCCAGACCCAAACCCAAAACCACTCCTCGAGACCCAAACCCAAAACCACTCCGCTAGAGCCAAACCCACTCCGCTGGACCCAAACACAAACCCGCTCCGCTAGACACAAACCCACTCCGCCAGACCCAAACCCACTCCGCCAGACCCAACCCCACTCCGCCAGACCCAAACCCACTCCGGCAGACTCGAACCCACTCCGCCAGACCCCAACCCACTCCGCCAGACCCGAACCCACTCCGCCAGACCCAAACCCACTCCGCTAAACCCAAACCCACTCCGCTAGACCCACACCCACTCCGCTAGACCCAAACACACTCAACTAGACCCAAACCCAAGCCCACTCCACTTTTCCCAAACCCAAACCAACTCCGCTGGACCCAAACACAAACCCACTCCGCTAGACACAAACCCACTCCGCCAGACCCAAACCCACTCCGCCAGACCCAAACCCACTCCGCCAGACCCAAACCCACTCCGGCAGACCAAAACCCACTCCGCCAGACCAAAACCCACTCCAACAGACCCAAACCCACTCCGCCAGACCCAAACCCACTCCGCCAGACCCAAACCCACTCCGCCAGACCCAAGCCCACTCCGCCAGACCCGAACCCACTCCGCCAGACCAAAACCCACTCCGCTAAACCCAAACCCACTCCGCTAGACCCACACCCACTCCGCTAGACCCAAACCCACTCCGCTGGACCCAAACCCACTCCGCTAGACCCAAACCCAAACCCACTCCTCGAGACCCAAACCCAAAACCACTCCGCTAGAGCCAAACCCACTCCGCTGGACCCAAACACAAACCCGCTCCGCTAGACACAAACCCACTCCGCCAGTCCCAAACCCACTCCGCCAGACCAAAACCCACTCCGCCAGACCAAAACCCACTCTGCCAGACCCACACCCACTCCGCCAGACCCAAACCCACTCCGCCAGACCCCAACCCACTCCGCCAGACCCCAACCCTCTCCGCCAGACCCGAACCCACTCCGCCAGACCCAAACCTACTCTGCTAGACCCAAACCCACTCCGCTAGACCCAAACCCACTCCGCTAGACCCAAACACACTCAACTAGACCCAAACCCAAACCCACTCCACCAGACCCAAACCCAACCCACTCCGCTGGACCCAAACACAAACCCACTCCGCTAGACACAAACCCACTCCGCTAGACCCAAACCCACTCCGCTAGACCCAAACCCAAACCCACTCCACTAGTTCCAAACCCACTCCGCTAGACCCAACCCCACTCGGCTAGACCCAAACACACTCTACCAGACCCAAACCCACTCCGCCAGACCCAAACCCACTCCGCCAGACCCAAACCCTCTCCGCCAGACCCAAACTTACTCCGCCAGACCCAAACCCACTCCGCCAGACACGAACCCACTCCGCCAGACCCCAACCCACTCCGACAGAGCCAAATCCACTCCGACAGACCCGAACCCACTCCGCCAGACCCGAACACATTCCGCCAGACCCGAACCCACTCCGCCAGACACGAACCCACTCCGCCAGACCCAAACCCTCTCTGCCAGACCCGAACCCACTCCGCCAGACCCCAACCCGCTCCGACAGACCCAAACCCACTCCACCAGACCCAAACCCACCGCCAGACCCAAACCCACTCCGCCAGACCCAAACCCACTCCGCCAGACCCAAACCCACTCCGCCAGACCCAAACACACTCCGCCAGACCCAAACCCACTCCGCCAGACCCAAACCCACTCCGCCAGACCCAAACCCACTCCGCAATACCCAAACCCCCTCCGCCAGACCCAAACCCACACCGCCAGACTCAAACCCACTACGCCAGACCCAAACGCACTCCGCCAGAGCCAAAACCCCTCCGCCAGACCCAAACCCACTCCGCCAGACCCAAACGCACTCCGCCAGACCCAAATCCACTCTGCCAGACCCAAATCCACTCCGCCAGACCCAAACCCACTCCGCCAGACCCAAACCCACTCCGCCAGACCAAAACCCACTCCGCCAGACCCAAACCCACTCCGCCAGACCCAAACCCACTCCGCCAGACCCAAACACACTCCGCCAGACCCAAACCCACTCCGTCAGACCCATACCCACTCCGCCAGACCCAAACCCACTCCGCCAGACCCCAAACTCACTCCACCAGACCCGAACCCACTCCGCCAGACCCGAACCCACTCCGCCAGACCCGAACCCACTCCGCCAGACCCATACCCACTCCGCCAGACCCAAACCCACTCCGCCAGACCCCAAACCCACTCCGCCAGACCCAAACCCACTCCGCCAGACCCAAACCCACTCCGCCAGACCCCAAACCCACTCCGCCAGACCCAAACCCACTCCGCAACACCCAAACCCCCTCCGCCAGACCCAAACCCACTCCGCCAGACCCAAACCCACTCCGCCAGACCCAAACCCACTCCGCCAGACCCAAACCCACTCCGCCAGACCCAAACCCACTCCGCCAGACCCAAGCCCACTCCGCCACACCCGAACCCACTCCGCCAGACCCTAACCCCTGCGGCTGACCCGAACCCACTCCGCCAGACCCGAACCCACTCCGCCAGACCCGAACCCACTCCGACAGACCCGAACCCACTCCGCCAGACGCGAACCCATTCCGCCAGACCCGAACCCATTCCGCCAGACCCGAACGCACTCCGCCAGACCCGAACCCACTCCGCCAGACCCGAACCCACTCTGCCAGACCCGAACCCACTCCACCAGACCCGAACCCACTCTGCCAGAACCGAACCCACTCCGACAGACACGAACCCACTCCGCCTTACCTGAACCCACTCCGCCAGACCCGAACCCACTCCGCCAGACCCAAACCAACTCCGCCAGACCCGAACCCACTCCGCCAGACCCTAACCCATTCCGCTAGACCCGAACCCACTCCGCCAAACCCATACCCACTCCGCCAGACACAAACCCACTCCGCCAGACCCCAAACCCACTCCTCCAGACCCAAACCCACTCCGCCAGACCCAAACCCACTCCGCAAGTCCCAAACCCCCTCCGCCAGACCCAAACCCACTCCGCCAGACCCAAACCCACTACGCCAGACCCAAACCCACTCCGGCAGACCCAAACTCCCTCCGCCAGACCCAAACCCACTCCGCCAGACCCAAACCCACTCCGTCAGACCCATACCCACTCCGCCAGACCCAAACCCACTCCGCCAGACCCCAAACTCACTCCGCCAGACCCGAACCCACTCCGCCAGACCCGAAACCACTCCGCCAGACCCGAACCCACTCCACCAGACCCATACCCACTCCTCCAGTCCCAAACCCACTCCGCCAGACCCAAACCCACACCGCCAGACCCAAACCCACTCCGCCAGACCCCGAACCCACTCCGCCAGACCCGAACCCACTCCGCCAGACCCAAACCAACTCCGCCAGACCCGAACCCACTCCGCCAGACCCTAACCCATTCCGCTAGACCCGAACCCACTCCGCCAAACCCATACCCACTCCGCCAGACACAAACCCACTCCGCCAGACCCCAAACCCACTCCGCCAGACCCAAACCCATTCCGCCAGACCCAAACCCACTACGCCAGACCCAAACCCACTCCGCCAGACCCAAACCCACTCCGCCAGCCCCGAACCCACTCCGCCAGACCCGAACCCACTCCGACAGACCCGAACCCACTCCGACAGACCCGAACCCACTCCACCAGACCCGAACCCACTCTGCCAGACCCGAACCCACTCCACCAGACCCGAACCCACTCTGCCAGACCCGAACCCACTCCGACAGACACGAACCCACTCCGCCAGACCCGAACCCACCCCGCCAGACCCGAACCCACTCCGCCAGACCCAAACCAACTCCGCCAGACCCGAACCCACTCCGCCAGACCCTAACCCATTCCGCTAGACCCGAACCCACTCCGCCAAACCCATACCCACTCCGCCAGACACAAACCAACTCCGCCAGACCCGAACCCACTCCGCCAGACCCAAACCAACTCCGCCAGACCCGAACCCACTCCGCCAGACCCTAACCCATTCCGCTAGACCCGAACCCACTCCGCCAAACCCATACCCACTCCGCCAGACACAAACCCACTCCGCCAGACCCCAAACCCACTCCTCCAGACCCAAACCCACTCCGCCAGACCCAAACCCACTCCGCAAGTCCCAAACCCCCTCCGCCAGACCCAAACCCACTCCGCCAGACCCAAACCCACTACGCCAGACCCAAACCCACTCCGGCAGACCCAAACTCCCTCCGCCAGACCCAAACCCACTCCGCCAGACCCAAACCCACTCCGTCAGACCCATACCCACTCCGCCAGACCCAAACCCACTCCGCCAGACCCCAAACTCACTCCGCCAGACCCGAACCCACTCCGCCAGACCCGAACCCACTCCGCCAGACCCGAACCCACTCCACCAGACCCATACCCACTCCTCCAGTCCCAAACCCACTCCGCCAGACCCAAACCCACACCGCCAGACCCAAACCCACTCCGCCAGACCCCGAACCCACTCCGCCAGACCCGAACCCACTCCGCCAGACCCAAACCAACTCCGCCAGACCCGAACCCACTCCGCCAGACCCTAACCCATTCCGCTAGACCCGAACCCACTCCGCCAAACCCATACCCACTCCGCCAGACACAAACCCACTCCGCCAGACCCCAAACCCACTCCGCCAGACCCAAACCCATTCCGCCAGACCCAAACCCACTACGCCAGACCCAAACCCACTCCGCCAGACCCAAACCCACTCCGCCAGCCCCGAACCCACTCCGCCAGACCCGAACCCACTCCGACAGACCCGAACCCACTCCGACAGACCCGAACCCACTCCACCAGACCCGAACCCACTCTGCCAGACCCGAACCCACTCCACCAGACCCGAACCCACTCTGCCAGACCCGAACCCACTCCGACAGACACGAACCCACTCCGCCAGACCCGAACCCACCCCGCCAGACCCGAACCCACTCCGCCAGAACCAAACCAACTCCGCCAGACCCGAACCCACTCCGCCAGACCCTAACCCATTCCGCTAGACCCGAACCCACTCCGCCAAACCCATACCCACTCCGCCAGACACAAACCCACTCCGCCAGACCCCAAACCCACTCCGCCAGACCCAAACCCATTCCGCCAGACCCAAACCCACTCCGCCAGACCCCAAACCCACTCCGCCAGACCCAAACCCACTCCGCAAGACCCAAACCCCCTCCGCCAGACCCAAGCCCACTCCGCCAGACCCAAACCCACTACACCAGACCCAAACCCACTCCGCCAGACCCAAACTCCCTCCGCCAGACCCAAACCCACTCCGCCAGACCCAAACGCACTCTGCCAGACCCAAACCCACTCCGCCAGACCCAAACCCACTCCGGCAGACCCAAGCCACACCGCCAGACCCAAACCCACTCCGCCAGACCCAAACCCACTCCGCCAGACCCAAACCCCTCCGCCAGACCGGAACCCACTCCGCCAAACCGGAACCCACTCGGCCAGACCCCAACCCACTCCGCCAGACCCGAACCCACTCCGCCAGACCCGAACCCACTCCGCCAGACCCGACCCCACTCCGCCAGACCCGAACCCATTCCGCCAGACCCGAACCCACCCCGCCAGACCCGAACCCACTCCGCCAGACCCGAACCCACTCCGCCAGACCCGAACCCACTCCGCCAGACCCTAACCCATTCCGCCAGACCCAAACCCACTACGGCAGACCCAAGCCCACACCGCCAGACCCAAACCCACTCCACCAGACCCAAAACCACCGCCAGACCCAAACCCACTCCGCCAGACCCAAACCCACTCAGCCAGACCAAAACCCACTCCGCCAGACCCAAACCCACTCCGCCAGACCCAAACCCACTCCGCCAGACACAAACCCACTCCGCCAGACCCCAAACCCACTCCGCCAGACCCAAACCCACTCCGCAAGACCCAAACCCCCTCCGCCAGACCCAAACCCACTCCGCCAGACCCAAAACCACTACGCCAGACCCAAACCCACTCCGCCAGACCCAAACCCACTCCGCCAGACCCAAACCCACTCCGCCAGACCCAAACGCACTCCGCCAGACCCAAACCCACTCCGCCAGACCCAAACCCACTCCAGCAGACCCAAGCCCACACCGCCAGACCCGAACCAACTCCGCGAGACACAAACCCACTCCGCCAGACCCAAACCCACCGCCAGACCCAAACCCACTCCGCCAGACCCGAACCCACTCCGCCAGACCCGAACCCACTCCGCCAGAACCGAACCCACTCCGCCAGACCCGAACGCACTCCGACAGACCCGAACCCACTCCGCCAGACCCTAACCCACTCCGCCAGACCCAAACCCACTCCGCCAACACCAAACCCACTCCGCCAGACCCAAACCCACTCAGCCAGACCAAAACCCACTCCGCCAGACCAAAACCCACTCCGCCAGACCCAAACCCACTCCGCCAGACCCAAACCCACTCCGCCAGACCCAAACCCACTCCGCCAGACCCAAGCCCACTCCGCCAGACCCGAACCCACTCCGCCAGTCCCGAACCCACTCCGCCAGAACCGAACCCACTCCGCCAGACACGAACCCACTCCGCCAGACCCGAACCCACTCCGACAGACCCGAACCCACTCCGCCAGACGCAAACCCATTCCGCCAGACCCGAACGCACTCCGGCAGACCCGAACCCACTCCGCCAGACCCGAACCCACTCCACCAGACCCGAACCCACTCTGCCAGACCCGAACCCACTCCCCCAGACCCGAACCCACACTGCCAGACCCGAACCCACTCCGCCAGACCTGAACCCACTCCGCCAGACCCAAACCAACTCCGCCAGACCCGAACCCACTCCGCCAGACCCTAACCCATTCCGCTAGACCCGAACCCACTCCGCCAAACCCATACCCACTCCGCCAGACCCAAACCCACTCCGCCAGACCCCAAACCCACTCCGCGAGACCCAAACCCATTCCGCCAGACCCAAACCCACTCCGCCAGACCCCAAACCCACTCCGCCAGACCCAAACCCACTCCGCAAGACCCAAACCCCCTCCGCCAGACCCAAACCCACTCCGCCAGACCCAAACCCACTACGCCAGACCCAAACCCACTCCGCCAGACCCAAACTCCCTCCGCCAGACCCAAACCCACTCCGCCAGACCCAAACGCACTCTGCCAGACCCAAACCCACTCTGCCAGACCCAAACCCACTCCGGCAGACCCAAGCCCACACCGCCAGACCCAAACCCACTCCGCCAGACCCAAACCCACTCCGCCAGACCCAAACCCCTCCGGCAGACCCGAACCCACTCCGCCAGACCCGAACCCACTCCGCCAAACCGGAACCCACTCCGCCAGACCCCAACCCACTCCGCCAGACCCGAACCCACTCCGCCAGACCCGAGCCCACTCCGCCAGACCCGAACCCACTCCGCCAGACCCGAACCCATTCCGCCAGACCCGAACCCACCCCGCCAGACCCGAACCCACTCCGCCAGACCCGAACCCACTCCGCCAGACCCGAACCCACTCCGCCAGACCCTAACCCATTCCGCCAGACCCAAACCCACTCCGCCAGACCCCAAACCCACTCCGCCAGACCATGACCCACTCCGCCAGACCCAAACCCACCGCCAGACCCAAAACCACTCCGCCAGACCCAAACCCACTCCGCCAGACCAAAACCCACTCCGCCAGCCCCAAACCCACTCCGCCAGACCCAAACCCACTCCGCCAGACCCAAACCCACTCCGCCAGACCGCAAACCCACTCCGCCAGACCCAAACCCACTCCGCAAGACCCAAACCCCCTCCGCCAGACCCAAACCCACTCCGCCAGACCCAAACCCACTACACCAGACCCAAACCCACTCCGCCAGACCCAAACTCCCTCCGCCAGACCCAAACCCACTCCGCCAGACCCAAACGCACTCTGCCAGACCCAAACCCACTCCGCCAGACCCAAACCCACTCCGGCAGACCCAAGCCACACCGCCAGACCCAAACCCACTCCGCCAGACCCAAACCCACTCCGCCAGACCCAAACCCCTCCGCCAGACCGGAACCCACTCCGCCAAACCGGAACCCACTCGGCCAGACCCCAACCCACTCCGCCAGACCCGAACCCACTCCGCCAGACCCGAACCCACTCCGCCAGACCCGACCCCACTCCGCCAGACCCGAACCCATTCCGCCAGACACGAACCCACCCCGCCAGACCCGAACCCACTCCGCCAGACCCGAACCCACTCCGCCAGACCCGAACCCACTCCGCCAGACCCTAACCCATTCCGCCAGACCCAAACCCACTACGGCAGAACCAAGCCCACACCGCCAGACCCAAACCCACTCCACCAGACCCAAAACCACCGCCAGACCCAAACCCACTCCGCCAGACCCAAACCCACTCAGCCAGACCAAAACCCACTCCGCCAGACCCAAACCCACTCCGCCAGACCCAAACCCACTCCGCTCACACAAACCCACTCCGCCAGACCCCAAACCCACTCCGCCAGACCCAAACCCACTCCGCAAGACCCAAACCCCCTCCGCCAGACCCAAACCCACTCCGCCAGACCCAAACCCACTACGCCAGACCCAAACCCACTCCGCCAGACCCAAACCCACTCCGCCAGACCCAAACCCACTCCGCCAGACCCAAACGCACTCCGCCAGACCCAAACCCACTCCGCCAGACCCAAACCCACTCCAGCAGACCCAAGCCCACACCGCCAGACCCGAACCAACTCCGCGAGACACAAACCCACTCCGCCAGACCCAAACCCACCGCCAGACCCAAACCCACTCCGCCAGACCCGAACCCACTCCGCCAGACCCGAACCCACTCCGCCAGACCCGAACCCACTCCGCCAGACCCGAACGCACTCCGACAGACCCGAACCCACTCCGCCAGACCCTAACCCACTCCGCCAGACCCAAACCCACTCCGCCAGACCAAAACCCACTCCGCCAGACCCAAACCCACTCCGCCAGACCCAAACCCACTCCGCCAGACCCAAACCCACTCCGCCAGACCCAAGCCCACTCCGCCAGACCCGAACCCACTCCGCCAGTCCCGAACCCACTCCGCCAGAACCGAACCCACTCCGCCAGACACGAACCCACTCCGCCAGACCCGAACCCACTCCGACAGACCCGAACCCACTCCGCCAGACGCAAACCCATTCCGCCAGACCCGAACGCACTCCGGCAGACCCGAACCCACTCCGCCAGACCCGAACCCACTCCACCAGACACGAACCCACTCTGCCAGACCCGAACCCACTCCCCCAGACCCGAACCCACACTGCCAGACCCGAACCCACTCCGCCAGACCCGAACCCACTCCGCCAGACCCAAACCAACTCCGCCAGACCCGAACCCACCCCGCCAGACCCTAACCCATTCCGCTAGACCCGAACCCACTCCGCCAAACCCATACCCACTCCGCCAGACCCAAACCCACTCCGCCAGACCCCAAACCCACTCCGCGAGACCCAAACCCATTCCGCCAGACCCAAACCCACTCCGCCAGACCCCAAACCCACTCCGCCAGACCCAAACCCACTCCGCAAGACCCAAACCCCCTCCGCCAGACCCAAACCCACTCCGCCAGACCCAAACCCACTACGCCAGACCCAAACCCACTCCGCCAGACCCAAACTCCCTCCGCCAGACCCAAACCCACTCCGCCAGACCCAAACGCACTCTGCCAGACCCAAACCCACTCTGCCAGACCCAAACCCACTCCGGCAGACCCAAGCCCACACCGCCAGACCCAAACCCACTCCGCCAGACCCAAACCCACTCCGCCAGACCCAAACCCCTCCGGCAGACCCGAACCCACTCCGCCAGACCCGAACCCACTCCGCCAAACCGGAACCCACTCCGCCAGACCCCAACCCACTCCGCCAGACCCGAACCCACTCCGCCAGACCCGAGCCCACTCCGCCAGACCCGAACCCACTCCGCCAGACCCGAACCCATTCCGCCAGACCCGAACCCACCCCGCCAGACCCGAACCCACTCCGCCAGACCCGAACCCACTCCGCCAGACCCGAACCCACTCCGCCAGACCCTAACCCATTCCGCCAGACCCAAACCCACTCCGCCAGACCCCAAACCCACTCCGCCAGACCATGACCCACTCCGCCAGACCCAAACCCACCGCCAGACCCAAAACCACTCCGCCAGACCCAAACCCACTCCGCCAGACCAAAACCCACTCCGCCAGCCCCAAACCCACTCCGCCAGACCCAAACCCACTCCGCCAGACCCAAACCCACTCCGCCAGACCGAAACCCACTCCGCCAGATCCAAACCCACTCCACCAGACCCTAACCCACTCCGCCAGACGCAAACCCACCGCCAGACCCAAACCCACTCCGCCAGACCCAAACCCACTCCGCCAGACGCAGACCCACTCCGCCAGACCCAAACCCACTCCGCCAGACCCAAACCCACTCCGCCAGACCCAAACCCAATCTGCCAGACCCAAACCCACTCCGCCAGACCCAAACCCACTCCGCCAGACCCAAACCCACTCAGCCAGGCCCAAACCCACTCAGCCAGACCAAAACCCACTCCGCCAGACCAAAACCCACTCCGCCAGACCCAAACCCACTCCGCCAGACCCAAACCCACTCCGGCAGACCCAAACCCACTCCGCCAGACCCAAGCCCACTCCGCCAGACCCGAACCCACTCCGCCAGTCCCGAACCCACTCCGCCAAACCCGAACCCACTCCGCCAGACCCGAACCCACTCCGCCAGACCCGAACCAACTCCACGAGACCCAAACCCACTCCGCCAGACCCAAACCCACCGCCAGACCCAAACCCACTCCGCCAGACCCGAACCCACTCCGCCAGACCCGAACCCACTCCGCCAGACCCGAACCCACTCTGCCAGACCCGAACGCACTCCGACAGACCCGAACCCACTCCGCCAGACCCTAACCCACTCCGCCAGACCCAAACCCACTCCGCCAGACCCAAACCCACTCCGCCAAACCCAAACCCACTCAGCCAGACCAAAACCCACTCCGCCAGACCAAAACCCACTCCGCCAGACCCAAACCCACTCCGCCAGACCCAAACCCACTCCGCCAGACCCAAACCCACTCCGCCAGACCCAAGCCCACTCCGCAAGACCCAAACCCCCTCCGCCAGACCCAAACCCACTCCGGCAGACCCAAGCCCACACCGCCAGACCCAAACCCACTCCGCCAGACCCAAACCCACTCCGCCAGACCCAAACCCCTCCGGCAGACCCGAACCCACTCCGCCAGACCCGAACCCACTCCGCCAAACCGGAACCCACTCCGCCAGACCCCAACCCACTCCGCCAGACCCGAACCCACTCCGCCAGACCCGAACCCACTCCGCCAGACCCGAACCCACTCCGCCAGACCCTAACCCATTCCGCCAGACCAAAACCCACTCCGCCAGCCCCACACCCACTCCGCCAGACCCAAACCCACTCCGCCAGACCCAAACCCACTCCGCCAGACCGAAACCCACTCCGCCAGATCCAAACCCACTCCACCAGACCCTAACCCACTCCGCCAAACCGGAACCCACTCCGCCAGACCCAAACCCACTCCGCCAGACCCGAACCCACTCCGCCAGACCCGAACCCACTCCGCCAGACCCGAACCCACTCTGCCAGACCCGAACGCACTCCGACAGACCCGAACCCACTCCGCCAGACCCTAACTTACTCCGCCAGACCCAAACCCACTCCGCCAGACCCAAACCCACTCCGCCAGACCCAAACCCACTTAGCCAGACCAAAACCCACTCCGCCAGACCAAAACCCACTCCGCCAGACCCAAACCCACTCCGCCAGACCCAAACCCACTCCGCCAGACCCAAACCCACTCCGCCAGACCCAAGCCCACTCCGCCAGACCCAAACCCCCTCCGCCAGACCCAAACCCACTCCGGCAGACCCAAGCCCACACCGCCAGACCCAAACCCACTCCGCCAGACCCAAACCCACTCCGCCAGACCCAAACCCCTCCAGCAGACCCGAACCCACTCCGCCAGACCCGAACCCACTCCGCCAAACAGGAACCCACTCCGCCAGACCCCAACCCACTCCGCCAGACCCGAACCCACTCCGCCAGACCCGAACCCACTCCGCCAGACCCGAACCCACTCCGCCAGACCCGAACCCATTCCCCAGACCCGAACCCACCCCGCCAGACCCGAACCCACTCCGCCAGACCCGAACCCACTCCGCCAGACCCGAACCCACTCCGCCAGACCCTAACCCATTCCGCCAGACCCAAACCCACTCCGCCAGACCCCAAACCCACTCCGCCAGACCATAACCCACTCCGCCAGACCCAAACCCACCGCCAGACCCAAAACCACTCCGCCAGACCCAAACCCACTCCGCCAGACCAAAACCCACTCCGCCAGCCCCAAACCCACTCCGCCAGACCCAAACCCACTCCGCCAGACCCAAACCCACTCCGCCAGACCGAAACCCACTCCGCCAGATCCAAACCCACTCCACCAGACCCTAACCCACTCCGCCAGACCCAAACCCACCGCCAGACCCAAACCCACTCCGCCAGACCCAAACCCACTCCGCCAGACGCAGACCCACTCCGCCAGACCCAAACCCACTCCGCCAGACCCAAACCCACTCCGCCAGACCCAAACCCAATCTGCCAGACCCAAACCCACTCCGCCAGACCCAAACCCACTCCGCCAGACCCAAACCCACTCCGCCAGGCCCAAACCCAATCAGCCAGACCAAAACCCACTCCGCCAGACCAAAACCCACTCCGCCAGACCCAAACCCACTCCGCCAGACCCAAACCCACTCCGCCAGACCCAAACCCACTCCGCCAGACCCAAGCCCACTCCGCCAGACCCGAACCCACTCCACCAGTCCCGAACCCACTCCGCCAGACCCGAACCCACTCCGCCAGACCCGAACCCACTCCGCCGACCCTAACCAACTCCGCGAGACCCAAACCCACTCCGCCAGACCCAAACCCACCGCCAGACCCAAACCCACTCCGCCAGACCCGAACCCACTCCGCCAGACCCGAACCCACTCCGCCAGACCCGAACCCACTCCGCCAGACCCGAACACACTCCGACAGACCCGAACCCACTCCGCCAGACCCTAACCCACTCCGCCAGACCCAAACCCACTCCGCCAGACCCAAACCCACTCCGCCAGACCCAAACCCACTCAGCCAGACCAAAACCCACTCCACCAGACCAAAACCCACTCCGCCAAACCCAAACCCACTCCGCCAGACCCAAACCCACTCCGCCAGACCCAAACCCACTCCGCCAGACCCAAGCCCACTCCGCCAGACCCAAACCCCCTCCGCCAGACCCAAACCCACTCCGCCAGACACAAACCCACTACGCCAGACCCTAACCCACTCCGCCAGACCCGAACCAACTCCGCAAGACCCAAACCCACTCCGCCAGACCCAAACCCACTCCGCCAGACCCAAACCCACTCCGCCAGACCCAAACCCACTCCGCCAGACCGAAACCCACTCCGCCAGATCCAAACCCACTCCACCAGACCCTAACCCACTCCGCCAAACCGGAACCCACTCCGCCAGACCCAAACCCACTCCGCCAGACCCGAACCCACTCCGCCAGACCCGAACCCACTCCGCCAGACCCGAACCCACTCTGCCAGACCCGAACGCACTCCGACAGACCCGAACCCACTCCGCCAGACGCTAACCCACTCCGCCAGACCCAAACCCACTCCGCCAGACCCAAACCCACTCCGCCAGACCCAAACCCACTCAGCCAGACCAAAACCCACTCCGCCAGACCAAAACCCACTCCGCCAGACCCAAACCCACTCCGCCAGACCCAAACCCACTCCGCCAGACCCAAACCCACTCCGCCAGACCCAAGCCCACTCCGCCAGACCCAAACCCCCTCCGCCAGACCCAAACCCACTCCGGCAGACCCAAGCCCACACCGCCAGACCCAAACCCACTCCGCCAGACCCAAACCCACTCCGCCAGACCCAAACCCCTCCGGCAGACCCGAACCCACTCCGCCAGACCCGAACCCACTCCGCCAAACCGGAACCCACTCCGCCAGACCCCAACCCACTCCGCCAGACCCGAACCCACTCCGCCAGACCCGAACCCACTCCGCCAGACCCGAACCCACTCCGCCAGACCCGAACCCATTCCGCCAGACCCGAACCCACCCCGCCAGACCCGAAACCACTCCGCCAGACCCGAACCCACTCCGCCAGACCCGAACCCACTCCGCCAGACCCTAACCCATTCCGCCAGACCCAAACCCACTCCGCCAGACCCCAAACCCACTCCGCCAGACCATAACCCACTCCGCCAGACCCAAACCCACCGCCAGACCAAAACCCACTCCGCCAGCCCCAAACCCACTCCGCCAGACCCAAACCCACTCCGCCAGACCCAAACCCACTCTGCCAGACCGAAACCCACTCCGCCAGATCCAAACCCACTCCACCAGACCCTAACCCACTCCGCCAGACCCAAACCCACCGCCAGACCCAAACCCACTCCGCCAGACCCAAACCCACTCCGCCAGACGCAGACCCACTCCGCCAGACCCAAACCCACTCCGCCAGACCCAAACCCACTCCGCCAGACCCAAACCCAATCTGCCAGACCCAAACCCACTCCGCCAGACCCAAACCCACTCCGCCAGACCCAAACCCACTCCGCCAGGCCCAAACCCACTCAGCCAGACCAAAACCCACTCCGCCAGACCAAAACCCACTCCGCCAGACCCAAACCCACTCCGCCAGACCCAAACCCACTCCGCCAGACCCAAACCCACTCCGCCATACCCAAGCCCACTCCGCCAGACCCGAACCCACTCCGCCAGTCCCGAACCCACTCCGCCAGACCCGAACCCACTCCGCCAGACCCGAACCCACTCCGCCGACCCGAACCAACTCCGCGAGACCCAAACCCACTCCGCCAGACCCAAACCCACCGCCAGACCCAAACCCACTCCGCCAGACCCGAACCCACTCCGCCAGACCCGAACCCACTCCGCCAGACCCGAACCCACTCCGCCAGACCCGAACGCACTCCGACAGACCCGAACCCACTCCGCCAGACCCTAACCCACTCCGCCAGACTCAAACCCACTCCGCCAGACCCAAACCCACTCCGCCAGACCCAAACCCACTCAGCCAGACCAAAACCCACTCCACCAGACCAAAACCCACTCCGCCAAACCCAAACCCACTCCGCCAGACCCAAACCCACTCCACCAGACCCAAACCCACTCCGCCAGACCCAAGCCCACTCCGCCAGACCCAAACCCCCTCCGCCAGACCCAAACCCACTCCGCCAGACCCAAACCCACTACGCCAGACCCTAACCCACTCCGCCAGACCCGAACCAACTCCGCAAGACCCAAACCCACTCCGCCAGACCCAAACCCACTCCGCCAGACCCAAACCCACTCCGCCAGACCATAACCCACTCCGCCAGACCCAAACCCACCGCCAGACCCAAACCCACTCCGCCAGAACCGAACCCACTCCGCCAGACCCGAACCCACTCCGCCAGACCCGAACCCACTCCGCCAGACCCGAACGCACTCCGACAGACCCGAACCCACTCCGCCAGACCCTAACCCACTCCGCCAGACCCAAACCCACTCCGCCAGACCCAAACCCACTCCGCCAGACCCAAACCCACTCAGCCAGACCAAAACCCACTCCGCCAGACCAAAACCCACTCCGCCAGTCCCAAACCCACTCCGCCAGACCCAAACCCACTCCGCCAGACCCAAACCCACTCCGCCAGACCCAAGCCCACTCCGCCAGACCCGAACCCACTCCGCGAGCCCCGATCCCACTCCGCCAGACCCGAACCCACTCTGCCAGACGTGAACTAACTCCGCGAGACCCAAACCCACTCCGCCAGACCCAAACACACTCCGCCAGACCATAACCCACTCCGCCAGACCCAAACCCACCGCCAGACCCAAACCCACTCCGCCAGACCCGAACCCACTCCGCCAGACCCGAACCCACTCCGCCAGACCCGAACCCACTCCGCCAGACCCGAACGCACTCCGACAGACCCAAACCCACTCCGCCAGACCCTAACCCACTCCGCCAGACCCAAACCCACACCGCCAGACCAAAACCCACTCCGCCAGAACCAAACCCAATCTGCCAGACCCAAACCCACTCCGCCAGACCCAAACCAACTCCGCCAGACCCAAACCCACTGCGCCAGAACCAAACCCACTCCGCCAGACCCAAACCTACTCCGCCAGACCCAAGCCCACACCGCCAGACCCAAACCCACTCCACTAGACGCAAACCCACTCCGCCAGACCCAAACGCACTCTGTCAGACCCAAACCCACTGCGCCAGACGCAAACCCACTCCGCCAGACCCAAACCCACTCCGCCAGACCCAAACCCACTCCGCCAAAACCAAACCCACTCCGCCAGACCCGAACCCACTCCGCCAGACCCAAACCCACTCCGCCAGACCCAAACCCACTCTGCCAGTACCAAACCCACACCGCCAGACCCCAAACCCACTCCGCCAGACCCAAACCCACTCCGCCAGACCCAAACCCACTCCGCCAGCCCCAAACAAACTCAGCCAGACCAAAACCCACTCCGCCAGACCAAAACCCACTCCGCCAGACCCAAACCCACTCCGCCAGACCCAGACCCACTCCGCCAGACCCAAACCCACTCCTCCAGACCCAAACACACTCCGCTAGACCCAAACCCACTCCGCCAGACCCAAACCCACTCCGCCAGACCCAAACCCACTCCGCCAGACCCAAACCCACTCCGCCAGACCCAAGCCCACTCCGCCAGACCCGAACCCACTCCGCCAGTCCCGAACCCACTCCGCCAGACCCGAACCCACTCCGCCAGACCCGAACCCACTCCGCCGACCCGAACCAACTCCGCGAGACCCAAACCCACTCCGCCAGACCCAAACCCACCGCCAGACCCAAACCCACTCCGCCAGACCCGAACCCACTCCGCCAGACCCGAACCCACTCCGCCAGACCCGAACCCACTCCGCCAGACCCGAACGCACTCCGACAGACCCGAACCCACTCCGCCAGACCAAAACCCACTCCGCCAGACCCAAACCCACTCCGCCAGACCCAAACCCACTCCGCCAGACCCAAACCCACTCAGCCAGACCAAAACCCACTCCACCAGACCAAAACCCACTCCGCCAAACCCAAACCCACTCCGCCAGACCCAAACCCACTCCACCAGACCCAAACCCACTCCGCCAGACCCAAGCCCACTCCGCCAGACCCAAACCCCCTCCGCCAGACCCAAACCCACTCCGCCAGACCCAAACCCACTACGCCAGACCCTAACCCACTCCGCCAGACCCGAACCAACTCCGCAAGACCCAAACCCACTCCGCCAGACCCAAACCCACTCCGCCAGACCCAAACCCACTCCGCCAGACCATAACCCACTCCGCCAGACCCAAACCCACCGCCAGACCCAAACCCACTCCGCCAGAACTGAACCCACTCCGCCAGACCCGAACCCACTCCGCCAGACCCGAACCCACTCCGCCAGACCCGAACGCACTCCGACAGACCCGAACCCACTCCGCCAGACCCTAACCCACTCCGCCAGACCCAAACCCACTCCGCCAGACCCAAACCCACTCCGCCAGACCCAAACCCACTCAGCCAGACCAAAACCCACTCCGCCAGACCAAAACCCACTCCGCCAGACCCAAACCCACTCCGCCAGACCCAAACCCACTCCGCCAGACCCAAACCCACTCCGCCAGACCCAAGCCCACTCCGCCAGACCCGAACCCACTCCGCGAGTCCCGAACCCACTCCGCCAGACCCGAACCCACTCCGCCAGACCTGAACTAACTCCGCGAGACCCAAACCCACTCCGCCAGACCCAAACACACTCCGCCAGACCATAACCCACTCCGCCAGACCCAAACCCACCGCCAGACCCAAACCCACTCCGCCAGACCCGAACCCACTCCGCCAGACCCGAACCCACTCCGCCAGACCCGAACCCACTCCGCCAGACCCGAACGCACTCCGACAGACCCAAACCCACTCCGCCAGACCCTAACCCACTCCGCCAGACCCAAACACACACCGCCAGACCAAAACCCACTCCGCCAGAACCAAACCCAATCTGCCAGACCCAAACCCACTCCGCCAGACCCAAACCAACTCCGCCAGACCCAAACCCACTCCGCCAGACCCAAACCTACTCCGGCAGACCCAAGCCCACACCGCCAGACCCAAACCCTCTCTGTCAGACCCAAACCCACTGCGCCAGAACCAAACCCACTCCGCCAGACCCAAACCTACTCCGCCAGACCCAAGCCCACACCGCCAGACCCAAACCCACTCCACTAGACCCAAACCCACTCCGCCAGACCCAAACGCACTCTGTCAGACCCAAACCCACTGCGCCAGACGCAAACCCACTCCGCCAGACCCAACCCACTCCGCCAGACCCAAACCCACTCCGCCAAAACCAAACCCACTCCGCCAGACCCGAACCCACTCCGCCAGACCCAAACCCACTCCGCCAGACCCAAACCCACTCTGCCAGTACCAAACCCACACCGCCAGACCCCAAACCCACTCCGCCAGACCCAAACCCACTCCGCCAGACCCAAACCCACTCCGCCAGCCCCAAACAAACTCAGCCAGACCAAAACCCACTCCGCCAGACCAAAACCCACTCCGCCAGACCCAAACCCACTCCGCCAGACCCAGACCCACTCCGCCAGACCCAAACCCACTCCTCCAGACCCAAACACACTCCGCTAGACCCAAACCCACTCCGCCAGACCCAAACCCCATCCGCCAGACCCAAACCCACACCGCCAGACCCAAACCCACTCCACCAGACCCAAACCCACTCCGCCAGACCGAAACGCACTCTGTCAGATCCAAACCCACTGCGCCAGACCCAAACCGACTCCGCCAGACCCCAAACCCACTCCGCCAGACCCCAAACCCACTCCGCCAGACCCCAAACCCACTCCGCCAGACCCAAACCCACTCCGCCAGCCCCGAACCCACTCCGCCAGACCCGAACCCACTCGGCCAGACCCAAACCCACTCGGCCAGACACAAACCCACTCCGCCAGACCCCAAACCCACTCCGCCAGACCCAAACCCAATCCGCCAGACCCGAACCCACTCCGCCAGACCTGAACCCACTCCGCCAGACCCAAACCCACTCCGCCAGACCCCAACGTACTCCGCCTGACCCGAACCCACTCCGCCAGACCCCAACCCACTCCGCCAGACCCAAACCCACTCCGCCAGACCCCAACGTACTCCGCCTGACCCGAACCCACTCCGCCACACCCGAACCCACTCGGCCAGACCCAAACGCACTCTGTCAGACCCAAACCCACTGCGCCAGACGCAAACCCACTCCGCCAGACCCAAACCCACTCCGCCAGACCCAAACCCACTCCGCCAAAACCAAACCCACTCCGCCAGACCCGAACCCACTCCGCCAGACCCAAACCCACTCCGCCAGACCCAAACCCACTCTGCCAGTACCAAACCCACACCGCCAGACCCCAAACCCACTCCGCCAGACCCAAACCCACTCCGCCAGACCCAAACCCACTCCGCCAGCCCCAAACAAACTCAGCCAGACCAAAACCCACTCCGCCAGACCAAAACCCACTCCGCCAGACCCAAACCCACTCCGCCAGACCCAGACCCACTCCGCCAGACCCAAACCCACTCCTCCAGACCCAAACACACTCCGCTAGACCCAAACCCACTCCGCCAGACCCAAACCCCATCCGCCAGACCCAAACCCACACCGCCAGACCCAAACCCACTCCACCAGACCCAAACCCACTCCGCCAGACCGAAACGCACTCTGTCAGATCCAAACCCACTGCGCCAGACCCAAACCGACTCCGCCAGACCCCAAACCCACTCCGCCAGACCCCAAACCCACTCCGCCAGACCCCAAACCCACTCCGCCAGACCCAAACCCACTCCGCCAGCCCCGAACCCACTCCGCCAGACCCGAACCCACTCGGCCAGACCCAAACCCACTCGGCCAGACCCAAACCCACTCCGCCAGACCCCAAACCCACTCCGCCAGACCCAAACCCAATCCGCCAGACCCGAACCCACTCCGCCAGACCCGAACCCACTCCGCCAGACCCGAACCCACTCCGCCAGACCCCAACCCACTCCGCCAGACCCAAACCCACTCCGCCAGACCCCAACGTACTCCGCTTGACCCGAACCCACTCCGCCACACCCGAACCCACTCGGCCAGACCTGAACCCACTTGGCCAGACCCCAACCCACTCGGCCAGCCCCAAACCCACTCCGCCAGACCCAAACCCACTCCGCCAGACCGAAACCCACTCCGCCAGACCGAAACCCACTCCGCCAGATCCAAACCCACTCCACCAGACCCTAACCCACTCCGCCAGACCCAAACCCACCGCCAGACCCAAACCCACTCCGCCAGACCCAAACCCACTCCGCCAGACGCAGACCCACTCCGCCAGACCCAAACCCACACCGCCAGACCCAAACCCACTCCGCCAGACCCAAACCCAATCTGCCAGACCCAAACCCACTCCGCCAGACCCAAACCCACTCCGCCAGACCCAAACCCACTCCGCCAGGCCCAAACCCACTCAGCCAGACCAAAACCCACTCCGCCAGACCAAAACCCACTCCGCCAGACCCAAACCCACTCCGCCAGACCCAAACCCACTCCGCCAGACCCAAACCCACTCCGCCAGACCCAAGCCCACTCCGCCAGACCCGAACCCACTCCGCCAGTCCCGAACCCACTCCGCCAGACCCGAACCCACTCCGCCAGACCCGAACCCACTCCGCCAGACCCGAACCAACTCCGCGAGACCCAAACCCACTCCGCCAGACCCAAACCCACCGCCAGACCCAAACCCACTCCGCCAGACCCGACCCCACTCCGCCAGACCCGAACCCACTCCGCCAGACCCGAACCCACTCCGCCAGACCCGAACGCACTCCGACAGACCCGAACCCACTCCGCCAGACCCTAACCCACTCCGCCAGACCCAAACCCACTCCGCCAGACCCAAACCCACTCCGCCAGACCCAAACCCACTCAGCCAGACCAAAACCCACTCCACCAGACCAAAACCCACTCCGCCAGACCCAAACCCACTCCGCCAGACCCAAACCCACTCCGCCAGACCCAAACCCACTCCGCCAGACCCAAGCCCACTCCGCCAGACCCAAACCCCCTCCGCCAGACCCAAACCCACTCCGCCAGACCCAAACCTACTACGCCAGACCCTAACCCACTCCGCCAGACCCGAACCAACTCCGCAAGACCCAAACCCACTCCGCCAGACCCAAACCCACTCCGCCAGACCCAAACCCACTCCGCCAGACCATAACCCACTCCGCCAGACCCAAACCCACCGCCAGACCCAAACCCACTCTGCCAGAACCGAACCCACCCCGCCAGACCCGAACCCACTCCGCCAGACCCGAACCCACTCCGCCAGACCCAAACGCACTCCGACAGACCCGAACCCACTCCGCCAGACCCTAACCCACTCCGCCAGACCCAAGCCCACTCCGCCAGACCAGAACCCACTCCGCGAGTCCCGAACCCACTCCGCCAGACCCGAACCCACTCCGCCAGACCCGAACCAACTCCGCGAGACCCAAAACCACTCCGCCAGACCCAAACACACTCCGCCAGACCATAACCCACTCCGCCAGACCCAAACCCACCGCCAGACCCAAACCCACTCCGCCAGACCCGAACCCACTCCGCCAGACCCGAACCCACTCCGCCAGACCCGAACCCACTCCGCCAGACCCGAACGCACTCCGACAGACCCAAATCCAATCCGCCAGACCCTAACCCACTCCGCCAGGCCCAAACCCACTCAGCCAGACCAAAACCCACTCCGCCAGACCAAAACCCACTCCGCCAGACCCAAACCCACTCCGCCAGACCCAAACCCACTCCGCCAGACCCAAACCCACTCCGCCTGACCCAAGCCCACTCCGCCAGACCCGAACCCACTCCGCCAGTCCCGAACCCACTCCGCCAGACCCGAACCCACTCCGCCAGACCCGAACCCACTCCGCCAGACCCGAACCAACTCCGCGAGACCCAAACCCACTCCGCCAGACCCAAACCCACCGCCAGACCCAAACCCACTCCGCCAGACCCGAACCCACTCCGCCAGACCCGAACCCACTCCGCCAGACCCGAACCCACTCCGCCAGACCCGAACGCACTCCGACAGACCCGAACCCACTCCGCCAGACCCTAACCCACTCCGCCAGACCCAAACCCACTCCGCCAGACCCAAACCCACTCCGCCAGACCCAAACCCACTCAGCCAGACCAAAACCCACTCCACCAGACCAAAACCCACTCCGCCAGACCCAAACCCACTCCGCCAGACCCAAACCCACTCCGCCAGACCCAAACCCACTCCGCCAGACCCAAGCCCACTCCGCCAGACCCAAACCCCCTCCGCCAGACCCAAACCCACTCCGCCAGACCCAAACCTACTACGCCAGACCCTAACCCACTCCGCCAGACCCGAACCAACTCCGCAAGACCCAAACCCACTCCGCCAGACCCAAACCCACTCCGCCAGACCCAAACCCACTCCGCCAGACCATAACCCACTCCGCCAGACCCAAACCCACCGCCAGACCCAAACCCACTCCGCCAGAACCGAACCCACTCCGCCAGACCCGAACCCACTCCGCCAGACCCGAACCCACTCCGCCAGACCCGAACGCACTCCGACAGACCCGAACCCACTCCGCCAGACCCTAACCCACTCCGCCAGACCCAAACCCACTCCGCCAGACCCAGACCCACTCCGCCAGACCCAAACCCACTCCTCCAGACCCAAACACACTCCGCTAGACCCAAACCCACTCCGCCAGACCCAAACCCCATCCGCCAGACCCAAACCCACACCGCCAGACCCAAACCCACTCCACCAGACCCAAACCCACTCCGCCAGACCGAAACGCACTCTGTCAGATCCAAACCCACTGCGCCAGACCCAAACCGACTCCGCCAGACCCCAAACCCACTCCGCCAGACCCCAAACCCACTCCGCCAGACCCCAAACCCACTCCGCCAGACCCAAACCCACTCCGCCAGCCCCGAACCCACTCCGCCAGACCCGAACCCACTCGGCCAGACCCAAACCCACTCGGCCAGACCCAAACCCACTCCGCCAGACCCCAAACCCACTCCGCCAGACCCAAACCCAATCCGCCAGACCCGAACCCACTCCGCCAGACCCGAACCCACTCCGCCAGACCCAAACCCACTCCGCCAGACCCCAACGTACTCCGCCTGACCCGAACCCACTCCGCCAGACCCCAACCCACTCCGCCAGACCCAAACCCACTCCGCCAGACCCCAACGTACTCCGCCTGACCCGAACCCACTCCGCCACACCCGAACCCACTCGGCCAGACCCAAACGCACTCTGTCAGACCCAAACCCACTGCGCCAGACGCAAACCCACTCCGCCAGACCCAAACCCACTCCGCCAGACCCAAACCCACTCCGCCAAAACCAAACCCACTCCGCCAGACCCGAACCCACTCCGCCAGACCCAAACCCACTCCGCCAGACCCAAACCCACTCTGCCAGTACCAAACCCACACCGCCAGACCCCAAACCCACTCCGCCAGACCCAAACCCACTCCGCCAGACCCAAACCCACTCCGCCAGCCCCAAACAAACTCAGCCAGACCAAAACCCACTCCGCCAGACCAAAACCCACTCCGCCAGACCCAAACCCACTCCGCCAGACCCAGACCCACTCCGCCAGACCCAAACCCACTCCTCCAGACCCAAACACACTCCGCTAGACCCAAACCCACTCCGCCAGACCCAAACCCCATCCGCCAGACCCAAACCCACACCGCCAGACCCAAACCCACTCCACCAGACCCAAACCCACTCCGCCAGACCGAAACGCACTCTGTCAGATCCAAACCCACTGCGCCAGACCCAAACCGACTCCGCCAGACCCCAAACCCACTCCGCCAGACCCCAAACCCACTCTGCCAGACCCCAAACCCACTCCGCCAGACCCAAACCCACTCCGCCAGCCCCGAACCCACTCCGCCAGACCCGAACCCACTCGGCCAGACCCAAACCCACTCGGCCAGACCCAAACCCACTCCGCCAGACCCCAAACCCACTCCGCCAGACCCAAACCCAATCCGCCAGACCCGAACCCACTCCGCCAGACCCGAACCCACTCCGCCAGACCCGAACCCACTCCGCCAGACCCCAACCCACTCCGCCAGACCCAAACCCACTCCGCCAGACCCCAACGTACTCCGCCTGACCCGAACCCACTCCGCCACACCCGAACCCACTCGGCCAGACCTGAACCCACTTGGCCAGACCCCAACCCACTCGGCCAGCCCCAAACCCACTCCGCCAGACCCAAACCCACTCCGCCAGACCGAAACCCACTCCGCCAGACCGAAACCCACTCCGCCAGATCCAAACCCACTCCACCAGACCCTAACCCACTCCGCCAGACCCAAACCCACCGCCAGACCCAAACCCACTCCGCCAGACCCAAACCCACTCCGCCAGACGCAGACCCACTCCGCCAGACCCAAACCCACACCGCCAGACCCAAACCCACTCCGCCAGACCCAAACCCAATCTGCCAGACCCAAACCCACTCCGCCAGACCCAAACCCACTCCGCCAGACCCAAACCCACTCCGCCAGGCCCAAACCCACTCAGCCAGACCAAAACCCACTCCGCCAGACCAAAACCCACTCCGCCAGACCCAAACCCACTCCGCCAGACCCAAACCCACTCCGCCAGACCCAAACCCACTCCGCCAGACCCAAGCCCACTCCGCCAGACCCGAACCCACTCCGCCAGTCCCGAACCCACTCCGCCAGACCCGAACCCACTCCGCCAGACCCGAACCCACTCCGCCAGACCCGAACCAACTCCGCGAGACCCAAACCCACTCCGCCAGACCCAAACCCACCGCCAGACCCAAACCCACTCCGCCAGACCCGAACCCACTCCGCCAGACCCGAACCCACTCCGCCAGACCCGAACCCACTCCGCCAGACCCGAACGCACTCCGACAGACCCGAACCCACTCCGCCAGACCCTAACCCACTCCGCCAGACCCAAACCCACTCCGCCAGACCCAAACCCACTCCGCCAGACCCAAACCCACTCAGCCAGACCAAAACCCACTCCACCAGACCAAAACCCACTCCGCCAGACCCAAACCCACTCCGCCAGACCCAAACCCACTCCGCCAGACCCAAACCCACTCCGCCAGACCCAAGCCCACTCCGCCAGACCCAAACCCCCTCCGCCAGACCCAAACCCACTCCGCCAGACCCAAACCTACTACGCCAGACCCTAACCCACTCCGCCAGACCCGAACCAACTCCGCAAGACCCAAACCCACTCCGCCAGACCCAAACCCACTCCGCCAGACCCAAACCCACTCCGCCAGACCATAACCCACTCCGCCAGACCCAAACCCACCGCCAGACCCAAACCCACTCTGCCAGAACCGAACCCACCCCGCCAGACCCGAACCCACTCCGCCAGACCCGAACCCACTCCGCCAGACCCAAACGCACTCCGACAGACCCGAACCCACTCCGCCAGACCCTAACCCACTCCGCCAGACCCAAGCCCACTCCGCCAGACCAGAACCCACTCCGCGAGTCCCGAACCCACTCCGCCAGACCCGAACCCACTCCGCCAGACCCGAACCAACTCCGCGAGACCCAAAACCACTCCGCCAGACCCAAACACACTCCGCCAGACCATAACCCACTCCGCCAGACCCAAACCCACCGCCAGACCCAAACCCACTCCGCCAGACCCGAACCCACTCCGCCAGACCCGAACCCACTCCGCCAGACCCGAACCCACTCCGCCAGACCCGAACGCACTCCGACAGACCCAAATCCAATCCGCCAGACCCTAACCCACTCCGCCAGGCCCAAACCCACTCAGCCAGACCAAAACCCACTCCGCCAGACCAAAACCCACTCCGCCAGACCCAAACCCACTCCGCCAGACCCAAACCCACTCCGCCAGACCCAAACCCACTCCGCCTGACCCAAGCCCACTCCGCCAGACCCGAACCCACTCCGCCAGTCCCGAACCCACTCCGCCAGACCCGAACCCACTCCGCCAGACCCGAACCCACTCCGCCAGACCCGAACCAACTCCGCGAGACCCAAACCCACTCCGCCAGACCCAAACCCACCGCCAGACCCAAACCCACTCCGCCAGACCCGAACCCACTCCGCCAGACCCGAACCCACTCCGCCAGACCCGAACCCACTCCGCCAGACCCGAACGCACTCCGACAGACCCGAACCCACTCCGCCAGACCCTAACCCACTCCGCCAGACCCAAACCCACTCCGCCAGACCCAAACCCACTCCGCCAGACCCCAAACCCACTCTGCCAGACCCCAAACCCACTCCGCCAGACCCAAACCCACTCCGCCAGCCCCGAACCCACTCCGCCAGACCCGAACCCACTCGGCCAGACCCAAACCCACTCGGCCAGACCCAAACCCACTCCGCCAGACCCCAAACCCACTCCGCCAGACCCAAACCCAATCCGCCAGACCCGAACCCACTCCGCCAGACCCGAACCCACTCCGCCAGACCCGAACCCACTCCGCCAGACCCCAACCCACTCCGCCAGACCCAAACCCACTCCGCCAGACCCCAACGTACTCCGCCTGACCCGAACCCACTCCGCCACACCCGAACCCACTCGGCCAGACCTGAACCCACTTGGCCAGACCCCAACCCACTCGGCCAGCCCCAAACCCACTCCGCCAGACCCAAACCCACTCCGCCAGACCCAAACCCACTCCGCCAGACCGAAACCCACTCCGCCAGACCGAAACCCACTCCGCCAGATCCAAACCCACTCCACCAGACCCTAACCCACTCCGCCAGACCCAAACCCACCGCCAGACCCAAACCCACTCCGCCAGACCCAAACCCACTCCGCCAGACGCAGACCCACTCCGCCAGACCCAAACCCACACCGCCAGACCCAAACCCACTCCGCCAGACCCAAACCCAATCTGCCAGACCCAAACCCACTCCGCCAGACCCAAACCCACTCCGCCAGACCCAAACCCACTCCGCCAGGCCCAAACCCACTCAGCCAGACCAAAACCCACTCCGCCAGACCAAAACCCACTCCGCCAGACCCAAACCCACTCCGCCAGACCCAAACCCACTCCGCCAGACCCAAACCCACTCCGCCAGACCCAAGCCCACTCCGCCAGACCCGAACCCACTCCGCCAGTCCCGAACCCACTCCGCCAGACCCGAACCCACTCCGCCAGACCCGAACCCACTCCGCCAGACCCGAACCAACTCCGCGAGACCCAAACCCACTCCGCCAGACCCAAACCCACCGCCAGACCCAAACCCACTCCGCCAGACCCGAACCCACTCCGCCAGACCCGAACCCACTCCGCCAGACCCGAACCCACTCCGCCAGACCCGATCGCACTCCGACAGACCCGAACCCACTCCGCCAGACCCTAACCCACTCCGCCAGACCCAAACCCACTCCGCCAGACCCGAACCCACTCCGCCAGACCCGAACGCACTCCGACAGACCCGAACCCACTCCGCCAGACCCTAACCCACTCCGCCAGACCCAAACCCACTCCGCCAGACCCAAACCCACTCCGCCAGACCCCAAACCCACTCTGCCAGACCCCAAACCCACTCCGCCAGACCCAAACCCACTCCGCCAGCCCCGAACCCACTCCGCCAGACCCGAACCCACTCGGCCAGACCCAAACCCACTCGGCCAGACCCAAACCCACTCCGCCAGACCCCAAACCCACTCCGCCAGACCCAAACCCAATCCGCCAGACCCGAACCCACTCCGCCAGACCCGAACCCACTCCGCCAGACCCGAACCCACTCCGCCAGACCCCAACCCACTCCGCCAGACCCAAACCCACTCCGCCAGACCCCAACGTACTCCGCCTGACCCGAACCCACTCCGCCACACCCGAACCCACTCGGCCAGACCTGAACCCACTTGGCCAGACCCCAACCCACTCGGCCAGCCCCAAACCCACTCCGCCAGACCCAAACCCACTCCGCCAGACCCAAACCCACTCCGCCAGACCGAAACCCACTCCGCCAGACCGAAACCCACTCCGCCAGATCCAAACCCACTCCACCAGACCCTAACCCACTCCGCCAGACCCAAACCCACCGCCAGACCCAAACCCACTCCGCCAGACCCAAACCCACTCCGCCAGACGCAGACCCACTCCGCCAGACCCAAACCCACACCGCCAGACCCAAACCCACTCCGCCAGACCCAAACCCAATCTGCCAGACCCAAACCCACTCCGCCAGACCCAAACCCACTCCGCCAGACCCAAACCCACTCCGCCAGGCCCAAACCCACTCAGCCAGACCAAAACCCACTCCGCCAGACCAAAACCCACTCCGCCAGACCCAAACCCACTCCGCCAGACCCAAACCCACTCCGCCAGACCCAAACCCACTCCGCCAGACCCAAGCCCACTCCGCCAGACCCGAACCCACTCCGCCAGTCCCGAACCCACTCCGCCAGACCCGAACCCACTCCGCCAGACCCGAACCCACTCCGCCAGACCCGAACCAACTCCGCGAGACCCAAACCCACTCCGCCAGACCCAAACCCACCGCCAGACCCAAACCCACTCCGCCAGACCCGAACCCACTCCGCCAGACCCGAACCCACTCCGCCAGACCCGAACCCACTCCGCCAGACCCGATCGCACTCCGACAGACCCGAACCCACTCCGCCAGACCCTAACCCACTCCGCCAGACCCAAACCCACTCCGCCAGACCCAAACCCACTCCGCCAGACCCAAACCCACTCAGCCAGACCAAAACCCACTCCACCAGACCAAAACCCACTCCGCCAGACCCAAACCCACTCCGCCAGACCCAAACCCACTCCGCCAGACCCAAACCCACTCTGCCAGACCCAAGCCCACTCCGCCAGACCCAAACCCCCTCCGCCAGACCCAAACCCACTCCGCCAGACCCAAACCTACTACGCCAGACCCTAACCCACTCCGCCAGACCCGAACCAACTCCGCAAGACCCAAACCCACTCCGCCAGACCCAAACCCACTCCGCCAGACCCAAACCCACTCCGCCAGACCATAACCCACTCCGCCAGACCCAAACCCACCGCCAGACCCAAACCCACTCTGCCAGAACCGAACCCACCCCGCCAGACCCGAACCCACTCCGCCAGACCCGAACCCACTCCGCCAGACCCAAACGCACTCCGACAGACCCGAACCCACTCCGCCAGACCCTAACCCACTCCGCCAGACCCAAGCCCACTCCGCCAGACCAGAACCCACTCCGCGAGTCCCGAACCCACTCCGCCAGACCCGAACCCACTCCGCCAGACCCGAACCAACTCCGCGAGACCCAAAACCACTCCGCCAGACCCAAACACACTCCGCCAGACCATAACCCACTCCGCCAGACCCAAACCCACCGCCAGACCCAAACCCACTCCGCCAGACCCGAACCCACTCCGCCAGACCCGAACCCACTCCGCCAGACCCGAACCCACTCCGCCAGACCCGAACGCACTCCGACAGACCCAAATCCAATCCGCCAGACCCTAACCCACTCCGCCAGGCCCAAACCCACTCAGCCAGACCAAAACCCACTCCGCCAGACCAAAACCCACTCCGCCAGACCCAAACCCACTCCGCCAGACCCAAACCCACTCCGCCAGACCCAAACCCACTCCGCCTGACCCAAGCCCACTCCGCCAGACCCGAACCCACTCCGCCAGTCCCGAACCCACTCCGCCAGACCCGAACCCACTCCGCCAGACCCGAACCCACTCCGCCAGACCCGAACCAACTCCGCGAGACCCAAACCCACTCCGCCAGACCCAAACCCACCGCCAGACCCAAACCCACTCCGCCAGACCCGAACCCACTCCGCCAGACCCGAACCCACTCCGCCAGACCCGAACCCACTCCGCCAGACCCGAACGCACTCCGACAGACCCGAACCCACTCCGCCAGACCCTAACCCACTCCGCCAGACCCAAACCCACTCCGCCAGACCCAAACCCACTCCGCCAGACCCAAACCCACTCAGCCAGACCAAAACCCACTCCACCAGACCAAAACCCACTCCGCCAGACCCAAACCCACTCCGCCAGACCCAAACCCACTCCGCCAGACCCAAACCCACTCCGCCAGACCCAAGCCCACTCCGCCAGACCCAAACCCCCTCCGCCAGACCCAAACCCACTCCGCCAGACCCAAACCTACTACGCCAGACCCTAACCCACTCCGCCAGACCCGAACCCACTCCGCCAGACCCGAACCAACTCCGCGAGACCCAAACCCACTCCGCCAGACCCAAACCCACCACCAGACCCAAACCCACTCCGCCAGACCCGAACCCACTCCGCCAGACCCGAACCCACTCCGCCAGACCCGAACCCACTCCGCCAGACCCGAACGCACTCCGACAGACCCGAACCCACTCCGCCAGACCCTAACCCACTCCGCCAGACCCAAACCCACTCCGCCAGACCCAAACCCACTCCGCCAGACCCAAACCCACTCAGCCAGACCAAAACCCACTCCACCAGACCAAAACCCACTCCGCCAGACCCAAACCCACTCCGCCAGACCCAAACCCACTCCGCCAGACCCAAACCCACTCCGCCAGACCCAAGCCCACTCCGCCAGACCCAAACCCCCTCCGCCAGACCCAAACCCACTCCGCCAGACCCAAACCTACTACGCCAGACCCTAACCCACTCCGCCAGACCCGAACCAACTCCGCAAGACCCAAACCCACTCCGCCAGACCCAAACCCACTCCGCCAGACCCAAACCCACTCCGCCAGACCATAACCCACTCCGCCAGACCCAAACCCACCGCCAGACCCAAACCCACTCCGCCAGAACCGAACCCACTCCGCCAGACCCGAACCCACTCCGCCAGACCCGAACCCACTCCGCCAGACCCAAACGCACTCCGACAGACCCGAACCCACTCCGCCAGACCCTAACCCACTCCGCCAGACCCAAACCCACTCCGCCAGACCCAAACCCACTCAGCCAGACCAAAACCCACTCCGCCAGACCAAAACCCACTCCGCCAGACCCAAACCCACTCCGCCAGACCCAAACCCACTCCGCCAGACCCAAACCCACTCCGCCAGACCCAAGCCCACTCCGCCAGACCCGAACCCACTCCGCGAGTCCCGAACCCACTCCGCCAGACCCGAACCCACTCCGCCAGACCCGAACCAACTCCGCGAGACCCAAAACCACTCCGCCAGACCCAAACACACTCCGCCAGACCATAACCCACTCCGCCAGACCCAAACCCACTCCGCCAGACCCAAACCCACTCCGCCAGACCCGAACCCACTCCGCCAGACCCGAACCCACTCCGCCAGACCCGAACCCACTCCGCCAGACCCGAACCCACTCCGCCAGACCCGAACGCACTCCGACAGACCCAAACCCACTCCGCCAGACCCTAACCCACTCCGCCAGACCCAAACCCACACCGCCAGACCAAAACCCACTCCGCCAGAACCAAACCCAATCTGCCAGACCCAAACCCACTCAGCCAGTCCCAAACCAACTCCGCCAGACCCAAACCCACTCCGCCAGACCCAAACCTACTCCGGCAGACCCAAGCCCACACCGCCAGACCCAAACCCTCTCTGTCCGACCCAAACCCACAGCGCCAGAACCCAACCCACTCCGCCAGACCCAAACCTACTCCGCCAGACCCAAGCCCACACCGCCAGACCCAAACCCACTCCACTAGACCCAAACCCACTCCGCCAGACCCAAACGCACTCTGTCAGACCCAAACCCACTGCGCCAGACGCAAACCCACTCCGCCAGACCCAAACCCACTCCGCCAGACCCAAACCCACTCCGCCAAAACCAAACCCACTCCGCCAGACCTGAACCCACTCCGCCAGACCCAAACCCACTCCGCCAGACCCAAACCCACTCTGCCAGTACCAAACCCACACCGCCAGACCCCAAACCCACTCCGCCAGACCCAAACCCACTCCGCCAGACCCAAACCCACTCCGCCAGCCCCAAACCCACTCAGCCAGACCAAAACCCACTCCGCCAGACCAAAACCCACTCCGCCAGACCCAAACCCACTCCGCCAGACCCAGACCCACTCCGCCAGACCCAAACCCACTCCTCCAGACCCAAACACACTCCGCTAGACCCAAACCCACTCCGCCAGACCCAAACCCCATCCGCCAGACCCAAACCCACACCGCCAGACCCAAACCCACTCCACCAGACCCAAACCCACTCCGCCAGACCGAAACGCACTCTGTCAGATCCAAACCCACTGCGCCAGACCCAAACCCACTCCGCCAGACCCCAAACCCACTCCGCCAGACCCCAAACCCACTCCGCCAGACCCCAAACCCACTCCGCCAGACCCAAACCCACTCCGCCAGCCCCGAACCCACTCCGCCAGACCCGAACCCACTCGGCCAGACCCAAACCCACTCGGCCAGACCCAAACCCACTCCGCCAGACCCCAAACCCACTCCGCCAGACCCAAACCCAATCCGCCAGACCCGAACCCACTCCGCCAGACCCGAACCCACTCCGCCAGACCCGAACCCACTCCGCCAGACCCCAACCCACTCCGCCAGACCCAAACCCACTCCGCCAGACCCCAACGTACTCCGCCTGTCCCGAACCCACTCCGCCACACCCGAACCCACTCGGCCAGACCTGAACCCACTTGGCCAGACCTCAACCCACTCGGCCAGACCCAAACCCACTCCGCCAGACCCCAAACCCACTCCGCCAGACCCGAACCCAATCCGCCAGACCCAAACCCACTCCACCAGACCCGAACCCACTCCGCCAGAGCCGAACCCACTCCGCCACACCCGAACCCACTCCGCCAGACCCTAACCCACTCCGCCAGACCCAAACCCACTCCGCCAGACCCGAACCCACTCCGCCAGACCCGAACCCACTCCGCCAGACCCAAACCCACTCCGCGAGACCCAAACCCACTCCGCCAGACCCAAACCCACTCCGACAGACCCAAACCCACTCCGCCAGACCATAACCCAATCCGCCAGACCCAAACCCACCGCCAGACCCAAACCCACTCCGCCAGACCCGAACCCACTCCGCCAGACCCTAACCCACTCCGCCAGACCCAAACCCACACCGCCAGACCAAAACCCACTCCGCCAGACCCAAACCCAATCTGCCAGACCCAAACCCACTCCGCCAGACCCAAACCCACTCCGCCAGACCCAAACCAACTCCGCCAGACCCAAACCCACTCCGCCAGACCCAAACCTACTCCGGTAGACCCAAGCCCACACCGCCAGACCCAAACCCACTCCTCCAGACCCAAACCTACTAAGGCAGACCCAAGCCCTCTCCGCCAGACCCAAACGCACTCTGTCAGACCCAAACCCACTGCGCCAGACCCAAACCCACTCCGCCAGACCCAAGCCCACTCCGCAAGACCCAAACCCACTCCGCCAGACCCAAACCAACTCCGCCAGACCCAAACCCACTCCGCCAGACCGGAACCTACTCCGGCAGACCCAAGCCCACACCGCCAGACCTAAACCCACTCCGCCAGACACAAACCCACTCCGCCAGACCAAAACCCACTCCGCCAGACCCAAACCCACTCCGCCAGACCCAAACCCACTCCGCCAGACGCAAACCCACTCAGCCAGACCAAAACCCACTCCGCCAGACCAAAACCCACTCCGCCAGACCAAAACCCACTCCGCCAGACCCAAACCCACTCCGCCAGACCCAAACCCACTCCACCAGACCCAAGCCCACTCCGCCAGACCCAACCCCACTCAGCCAGACCCAAACCCACTCCGCCAGACCGCAACCCACTCCGCCAGACCCCAACCCACTCCGCCAGAACCGAACCCACTGGGCCAGACTCGAACCAACTCGGCCAGACCCGAACCCACTCCGCCAGACCCAAACCCACTCCGCCAGACCCCAAACACACTCCGCCGGACCCGAACCCACTCCGCCAGACCCGAACCCACTCCGCCACACCCGAACCCACTCCGCCAGACCCGAACCCACTCTGCCAGAGTCGAAACCACTCCGCCACACCCGAACCCTCTCCGCCAGACCCTAACCCACTCCGCCAGACCCGAACCCACTCCGCCAGACCCGAACCCACTCCGCCAGACCCGAACCCACTCCGCAAGACCCGAACCCACTCCGCCAGACCCGAACCCACTCCGCCAGACCCGAACCCACTCCGCGAGACCCAAACCCACTCCGCCAGACCCAAACCCACTCCGCCAGCCCTAAACCCACTCCGCCAGACCCCAAAGCCACTTCGCCAGACCCAAACACACTCCGCCAGAACCAAACCCACTCCGCCAGACCCGAACCCACTCTGCCAAACCCGAACCCACTCCGCCAGACCTAATCCCACTCCGCCAGACCCAAACCCACTCCGCCAGACCCAAACGCACTCTGTCAGACCCAAACCCACTGTGCGAGACCCAAACCCACTCCGCCAGACCCCAAACCCACTCCGCCAGACCCGAACCCACTCCGCCAGACCCGAACCCACTCCGCCAGACCCAACCCCACTCCGCCAGACCCGAACCCACACCGCCAGACCAAAACCCACTCCGCCAGACCCAAACCCAATCTGCCAGACGCAAACCCACTCCGCCAGACCCAAACCCACTCCGCCAGACCCAAACCCACTCCGCCAGACCCAAGCCCACTCCGCCAGACCCAACCCCACTCCGCCAGACCCAAACCCACTCCGCCAGACCGCAACCCACTCCGCCAGACCCCAACCCACTCCTCCAGACCCGAACCCACTCGGCCAGACCCCAACCCACTCCGCCAGACCCAAACCCACTCCGCCAGACTCAAGCCCACTCCGCCAGACCCAACCCCACTCCGCCAGACCCAAACCCACTCCGCCAGACCGCAACCCACTCCGCCAGACCCCAACCCACTCCGCCAGACCCGAACCCACTCGGCCAGACCTGAACCAACTCGGCCAGACCCCAACCCACTCCGACAGACCCAAACCCACTCCGCCAGACCCCAAACCCACTCCGCCAGACCCGAACCCACTCCGCCAGACCTGAACCCACTCCGCCACACCCGAACCCACTCCGCCAGACCCGAACCCACTCTGCCAGAGCCGAAACCACTCCGCCACACCCGAACCCTCTCCGCCAGACCCTAACCCACTCCGCCAGACCCGAACCCACTCCGCCAGACCCGAACCCACTCCGCCAGACCCGAACCCACTCCGCAAGACCCGAACCCACTCCGCCAGACCCGAACCCACTCCGCCAGACCCGAACCCACTCCGCAAGACCCGAACCCACTCCGCCAGACCCGAACCCACTCCGCCAGACCCGAACCCACTCCGCGAGACCCGAACCCACTCCGCCAGACCCGAACGCACTCTGTCAGACCCAAACCCACTCCGCCAGACCCAAACCTACTCCGGCAGAACCAAGCCCTCTCCGCCAGACCCAAACGCACTCTGTCAGACCCAAACCCACTGCGCCAGACCCAAACCCACTCCGCCAGACCCAAGCCCACTCCGCCAGACCCAAACTCACTCCGCCAGACCCAAACCAACTCCGCCAGACCCTAACCCACTCCGCCAGACCCGAACCCACTCCGCCAGACCCGAACCCACTCCGCCAGACCCGAACCCACTCCGCAAGACCCGAACCCACTCCGCCAGACCCGAACCCACTCCGCCAGACCCGAACCCACTCCGCGAGACCCGAACCCACTCCGCCAGACCCAAACCCACTCCGCCAGCCCTAAACCCACTCCGCCAGACCCCAAAGCCACTTCGCCAGACCCAAACACACTCCGCCAGAACCAAACCCACTCCGCCAGACCCGAACCCACTCTGCCAAACCCGAACCCACTCCGCCAGACCTAATCCCACTCCGCCAGACCCAAACCCACTCCGCCAGACCCAAACGCACTCTGTCAGACCCAAACCCACTGTGCGAGACCCAAACCCACTCCGCCAGACCCCAAACCCACTCCGCCAGACCCGAACCCACTCCGCCAGACCCGAACCCACTCCGCCAGACCCAACCCCACTCCGCCAGACCCGAACCCACACCGCCAGACCAAAACCCACTCCGCCAGACCCAAACCCAATCTGCCAGACGCAAACCCACTCCGCCAGACCCAAACCCACTCCGCCAGACCCAAACCCACTCCGCCAGACCCAAGCCCACTCCGCCAGACCCAACCCCACTCCGCCAGACCCAAACCCACTCCGCCAGACCGCAACCCACTCCGCCAGACCCCAACCCACTCCTCCAGACCCGAACCCACTCGGCCAGACCCCAACCCACTCCGCCAGACCCAAACCCACTCCGCCAGACTCAAGCCCACTCCGCCAGACCCAACCCCACTCCGCCAGACCCAAACCCACTCCGCCAGACCGCAACCCACTCCGCCAGACCCCAACCCACTCCGCCAGACCCGAACCCACTCGGCCAGACCTGAACCAACTCGGCCAGACCCCAACCCACTCCGACAGACCCAAACCCACTCCGCCAGACCCCAAACCCACTCCGCCAGACCCGAACCCACTCCGCCAGACCTGAACCCACTCCGCCACACCCGAACCCACTCCGCCAGACCCGAACCCACTCTGCCAGAGCCGAAACCACTCCGCCACACCCGAACCCTCTCCGCCAGACCCTAACCCACTCCGCCAGACCCGAACCCACTCCGCCAGACCCGAACCCACTCCGCCAGACCCGAACCCACTCCGCAAGACCCGAACCCACTCCGCCAGACCCGAACCCACTCCGCCAGACCCGAACCCACTCCGCAAGACCCGAACCCACTCCGCCAGACCCGAACCCACTCCGCCAGACCCGAACCCACTCCGCGAGACCCGAACCCACTCCGCCAGACCCAAACCCACTCCGCCAGCCCTAAACCCACTCCGCCAGACCCCAAAGCCACTTCGCCAGACCCAAACACACTCCGCCAGAACCAAACCCACTCCGCCAGACCCGAACCCACTCTGCCAAACCCGAACCCACTCCGCCAGACCTAATCCCACTCCGCCAGACCCAAACCCACTCCGCCAGACCCAAACGCACTCTGTCAGACCCAAACCCACTGTGCGAGACCCAAACCCACTCCGCCAGACCCCAAACCCACTCCGCCAGACCCGAACCCACTCCGCCAGACCCGAACCCACTCCGCCAGACCCAACCCCACTCCGCCAGACCCGAACCCACACCGCCAGACCAAAACCCACTCCGCCAGACCCAAACCCAATCTGCCAGACGCAAACCCACTCCGCCAGACCCAAACCCACTCCGCCAGACCCAAACCCACTCCGCCAGACCCAAGCCCACTCCGCCAGACCCAACCCCACTCCGCCAGACCCAAACCCACTCCGCCAGACCGCAACCCACTCCGCCAGACCCCAACCCACTCCTCCAGACCCGAACCCACTCGGCCAGACCCCAACCCACTCCGCCAGACCCAAACCCACTCCGCCAGACTCAAGCCCACTCCGCCAGACCCAACCCCACTCCGCCAGACCCAAACCCACTCCGCCAGACCGCAACCCACTCCGCCAGACCCCAACCCACTCCGCCAGACCCGAACCCACTCGGCCAGACCTGAACCAACTCGGCCAGACCCCAACCCACTCCGACAGACCCAAACCCACTCCGCCAGACCCCAAACCCACTCCGCCAGACCCGAACCCACTCCGCCAGACCTGAACCCACTCCGCCACACCCGAACCCACTCCGCCAGACCCGAACCCACTCTGCCAGAGCCGAAACCACTCCGCCACACCCGAACCCTCTCCGCCAGACCCTAACCCACTCCGCCAGACCCGAACCCACTCCGCCAGACCCGAACCCACTCCGCCAGACCCGAACCCACTCCGCAAGACCCGAACCCACTCCGCCAGACCCGAACCCACTCCGCCAGACCCGAACCCACTCCGCAAGACCCGAACCCACTCCGCCAGACCCGAACCCACTCCGCCAGACCCGAACCCACTCCGCGAGACCCGAACCCACTCCGCCAGACCCGAACGCACTCTGTCAGACCTAAACCCACTCCGCCAGACCCAAACCTACTCCGGCAGAACCAAGCCCTCTCCGCCAGACCCAAACGCACTCTGTCAGACCCAAACCCACTGCGTCAGACCCAAACCCACTCCGCCAGACCCAAGCCCACTCCGCCAGACCCAAACTCACTCCGCCAGACCCAAACCAACTCCGCCAGACCCAAACCCACTCCACCAGACCGGAACCTACTCCGGCAGACCCAAGCCCACACCGCCAGACCCAAACCCACTCCGCCAGACACAAACCCACGCCGCCAGACCAAAACCCACTCCGCCAGACACAAACCCACTCCGCCAGACCCAAACCCACTCCGCCAGACGCAAACCCACTCAGCCAGACCAAAACCCACTCCGCCAGACCAAAACCCACTCCGCCAGACCAAAACCCACTCCGCCAGACCCAAACCCACTCCGCCAGACCCAAACCCACTCCACCAGACCCAAGCCCACTCCGCCAGACCCAACCCCACTCCGCCAGACCCAAACCCACTCCGCCAGACCGCAACCCACTCCGCCAGACCCCAACCCACTCCGCCAGAACCGAACCCACTGGGCCAGACCCGAACCAACTCGGCCAGACCCGAACCCACTCCGCCAGACCCAAACCCACTCCGCCAGACCCCAAACACACTCCGGCAGACCCGAACCCACTCCGCCAGACCCGAACCCTCTCCGCCACACCCGAACCCACTCCGCCAGACCCGAACCCACTCCGCAAGACCCGAACCCACTCCGCCAGACCCGAACCCACTCCGCCAGACCCGAACCCACTCCGCGAGACCCAAACCCACTCCGCCAGACCCAAACCCACTCCGCCAGCCCCAAACCCACTCCGCCAGACCCAAACCCACTCCGCCAGACCCCAAAGCCACTTTGCCAGACCCAAACCCACTCCGCCAGAACCAAACCCACTCCGCCAGACCCGAACCCACTCTGCCAAACCCGAACCCACTCCGCCAGACCTAAACCCACTCCGCCAGACCCAAACCCACTCCGCCAGACCCGAACCCACTCCGCCAGACCCGAACCCACTCCGCCAGACCCAAACCCACTCCGCCAGAACCAAACCCACTCCGCCAGACCCGAACCCACTCTGCCAAACCCGAACCCACTCCGCCAGACCTAAACCCACTCCGCCAGACCCAAACCCACTCCGCCAGACCCGAACCCACTCCGCCAGACCCAAGCCCACTCCGCCAGACCCAACCCCACTCCGCCAGACCCAAACCCACTCCGCCAGACCGCAACCCACTCCGCCAGACCCCAACCCACTCCGCCAGACCCGAACCCACTCGGCCAGACCCGAACCAACTCGGCCAGACCCCAACCCACTCCGACAGACCCAAACCCACTCCGCCAGACCCCAAACCCACTCCGCCAGACCCGAACCCACTCCGACAGACCCGAACCCACTCCGCCAGACCCTAACCCACTCCGCCAGACCCAAACCCACTCCGCCAACACCAAACCTACTCCGCCAGACCCAAACCCACTCAGCCAGACCAAAACCCACTCCGCCAGACCAAAACCCACTCCGTCAGACCCAAACCCACTCCGCCAGACCCAAACCCACTCCGCCAGACCCAAACCCACTCCGCCAGACCCAAGCCCACTCCGCCAGACCCGAACCCACTCCGCCAGACCCTAACCCATTCCGCTAGACCCGAACCCACTCCGCCAAACCCATACCCACTCCGCCAGACCCAAACCCACTCCGCCAGACCCCAAACCCACTCCGCCAGACCCAAACCCATTCCGCCAGACCCAAACCCACTCCGCCAGACCCCAAACCCACTCCGCCAGACCCAAACCCACTCCGCAAGACCCAAACCCCCTCCGCCAGACCCAAACCCACTCCGTCAGACCCAAACCCACTACGCCAGACCCAAACCCACTCCGCCAGACCCAAACTCCCTCCGCCAGACCCAAACCCACTCCGCCAGACCCAAACGCACTCTGCCAGACCCAAACCCACTCCGCCAGACCCAAACCCACTCCGGCAGACCCAAGCCCACACCGCCAGACCCAAACCCACTCCGCCAGACCCAAACCCACTCCGCCAGACCCAAACCCCTCCGGCAGACCCGAACCCACTCCGCCGGACCCGAACCCACTCCGCCAAACCGGAACCCACTCCGCCAGACCCCAACCCACTCCGCCAGACCCGAACCCACTCCGCCAGACCCGAACCCACTCCGCCAGACCCGAACCCACTCCGCCAGACCCGAACCCATTCCGCCCGACCCGAACCCACCCCGCCAGACCCGAACCCACTCCGCCAGACCCGAACCCACTCCGCCAGACCCGAACCCACTCCGCCAGACCCTAACCCATTCCGCCAGACCAAAACCCACTCCACCAGACCCCAAACCCACTCCGCCAGACCATAACCCACTCCGCCAGACCCAAACCCACCGCCAGACCCAAAACCACTCCGCCAGACCCAAACCCACTCCGCCAGACCAAAACCCACTCCGCCAGCCCCAAACCCACTCCGCCAGACCCAAACCCACTCCACCAGACCCAAACCCACTCCGCCAGACCGAAACCCACTCCGCCAGAATCAAAACCCACTCCACCAGACCCTAACCCACTCCGCCAGACCCAAACCCACCGCCAGACCCAAACCCACTCCGCCAGACCCAAACCCACTCCGCCAGACGCAGACCCACTCCGCCAGACCCAAACCCACTCCGCCAGACCCAAACCCACTCCGCCAGACCCAAACCCAATCTGCCAGACCCAAACCCACTCCGCCAGACCCAAACCCACTCCGCCAGACCCAAACCCACTCCGCCAGGCCCAAACCCACTCAGCCAGACCAAAACCCACTCCGCCAGACCAAAACCCACTCCGCCAGACCCAAACCCACTCCGCCAGACCCAAACCCACTCCGCCAGACCCAAACCCACTCCGCCAGACCCAAGCCCACTCCGCCAGACCCGAACCCACTCCGCCAGTTCCGAACCCACTCCGCCAGACCCGAACCCACTCCGCCAGACCCGAACCCACTCCGCCAGACCCGAACCAACTCCGCGAGACCCAAACCCACTCCGCCAGACCCAAACCCACCGCCAGACCCAAACCCACTCCGCCAGACCCGAACCCACTCCGCCAGACCCGAACCCACTCCGCCAGACCCGAACCCACTCCGCAAGACCCGAACCCACTCCGCCAGACCCGAACCCACTCCGCGAGACCCAAACCCACTCCGCCAGACCCAAACCCACTCCGCCAGCCCCAAACCCACTCCGCCAGACCCAAACCCACTCCGCCAGACCCCAAAGCCACTTTGCCAGACCCAAACCCACTCCGCCAGAACCAAACCCACTCCGCCAGACCCGAACCCACTCTGCCAAACCCGAACCCACTCCGCCAGACCTAAACCCACTACGCCAGACCCAAACCCACTCCGCCAGACCCGAACCCACTCCGCCAGACCCAAACCCACTCCGCCAGATCGCAACCCACTCCGCCCGACCCCAACCCACTCCACCAGACCCGAACCCACTCGGCCAGACCCCAACCCACTCCGCCAGACCCAAACCCACTCCGCCAGACCCAAGCCCACTCCGCCAGACCCAACCCCACTCCGCCAGACCCAAACCCACTCCGCCAGACCGCAACCCACTCCGCCAGACCCCAACCCACTCCGCCAGACCCGAACCCACTCGGCCAGACCCGAACCAACTCGGCCAGACCCCAACCCACTCCGACAGACCCAAACCCACTCCGCCAGACCCCAAACCCACTCCGCCAGACCCGAACCCACTCCGACAGACCCGAACCCACTCCGCCAGACCCTAACCCACTCCGCCAGACCCAAACCCACTCCGCCAACACCAAACCTACTCCGCCAGACCCAAACCCACTCAGCCAGACCAAAACCCACTCCGCCAGACCAAAACCCACTCCGTCAGACCCAAACCCACTCCGCCAGACCCAAACCCACTCCGCCAGACCCAAACCCACTCCGCCAGACCCAAGCCCACTCCGCCAGACCCGAACCCACTCCGCCAGACCCTAACCCATTCCGCTAGACCCGAACCCACTCCGCCAAACCCATACCCACTCCGCCAGACCCAAACCCACTCCGCCAGACCCCAAACCCACTCCGCCAGACCCAAACCCATTCCGCCAGACCCAAACCCACTCCGCCAGACCCCAAACCCACTCCGCCAGACCCAAACCCACTCCGCAAGACCCAAACCCCCTCCGCCAGACCCAAACCCACTCCGTCAGACCCAAACCCACTACGCCAGACCCAAACCCACTCCGCCAGACCCAAACTCCCTCCGCCAGACCCAAACCCACTCCGCCAGACCCAAACGCACTCTGCCAGACCCAAACCCACTCCGCCAGACCCAAACCCACTCCGGCAGACCTAAGCCCACACCGCCAGACCCAAACCCACTCCGCCAGACCCAAACCCACTCCGCCAGACCCAAACCCCTCCGGCAGACCCGAACCCACTCCGCCGGACCCGAACCCACTCCGCCAAACCGGAACCCACTCCGCCAGACCCCAACCCACTCCGCCAGACCCGAACCCACTCCGCCAGACCCGAACCCACTCCGCCAGACCCGAACCCACTCCGCCAGACCCGAACCCATTCCGCCCGACCCGAACCCACCCCGCCAGACCCGAACCCACTCCGCCAGACCCGAACCCACTCCGCCAGACCCGAACCCACTCCGCCAGACCCTAACCCATTCCGCCAGACCAAAACCCACTCCACCAGACCCCAAACCCACTCCGCCAGACCATAACCCACTCCGCCAGACCCAAACCCACCGCCAGACCCAAAACCACTCCGCCAGACCCAAACCCACTCCGCCAGACCAAAACCCACTCCGCCAGCCCCAAACCCACTCCGCCAGACCGAAACCCACTCCACCAGACCCAAACCCACTCCGCCAGACCGAAACCCACTCCGCCAGAATCAAAACCCACTCCACCAGACCCTAACCCACTCCGCCAGACCCAAACCCACCGCCAGACCCAAACCCACTCCGCCAGACCCAAACCCACTCCGCCAGACGCAGACCCACTCCGCCAGACCCAAACCCACTCCGCCAGACCCAAACCCACTCCGCCAGACCCAAACCCAATCTGCCAGACCCAAACCCACTCCGCCAGACCCAAACCCATTCCGCCAGACCCAAACCCACTCCGCCAGGCCCAAACCCACTCAGCCAGACCAAAACCCACTCCGCCAGACCAAAACCCACTCCGCCAGACCCAAACCCACTCCGCCAGACCCAAACCCACTCCGCCAGACCCAAACCCACTCCGCCAGACCCAAGCCCACTCCGCCAGACCCAAACCCCTCCGGCAGACCCGAACCCACTCCGCCGGACCCGAACCCACTCCGCCAAACCGGAACCCACTCCGCCAGACCCCAACCCACTCCGCCAGACCCGAACCCACTCCGCCAGACCCGAACCCACTCCGCCAGACCCGAACCCACTCCGCCAGACCCGAACCCATTCCGCCCGACCCGAACCCACCCCGCCAGACCCGAACCCACTCCGCCAGACCCGAACCCACTCCGCCAGACCCGAACCCACTCCGCCAGACCCTAACCCATTCCGCCAGACCAAAACCCACTCCACCAGACCCCAAACCCACTCCGCCAGACCATAACCCACTCCGCCAGACCCAAACCCACCGCCAGACCCAAAACCACTCCGCCAGACCCAAACCCACTCCGCCAGACCAAAACCCACTCCGCCAGCCCCAAACCCACTCCGCCAGACCCAAACCCACTCCACCAGACCCAAACCCACTCCGCCAGACCGAAACCCACTCCGCCAGAATCAAAACCCACTCCACCAGACCCTAACCCACTCCGCCAGACCCAAACCCACTGCTAGACCCAAACCCACTCCGCCAGACCCAAACCCACTCCGCCAGACGCAGACCCACTCCGCCAGACCCAAACCCACTCCGCCAGACCCAAACCCACTCCGCCAGACCCAAACCCAATCTGCCAGACCCAAACCCACTCCGCCAGACCCAAACCCATTCCGCCAGACCCAAACCCACTCCGCCAGGCCCAAACCCACTCAGCCAGACCAAAACCCACTCCGCCAGACCAAAACCCACTCCGCCAGACCCAAACCCACTCCGCCAGACCCAAACCCACTCCGCCAGACCCAAACCCACTCCGCCAGACCCAAGCCCACTCCGCCAGACCCGAACCCACTCCGCCAGTTCCGAACCCACTCCGCCAGACCCGAACCCACTCCGCCAGACCCGAACCCACTCCGCCAGACCCGAACCAACTCCGCGAGACCCAAACCCACTCCGCCAGACCCAAACCCACCGCCAGACCCAAACCCACTCCGCCAGACCCGAACCCACTCCGCCAGACCCGAACCCACTCCGCCAGACCCGAACCCACTCCGCCAGACCCGAACGCACTCCGACAGACCCGAACCCACTCCGCTAGACCCTAACCCACTCCGCCAGACCCAAACCCACTCCGCCAGACCCAAACCCACTCCGCCAGACCCAAACCCACTCAGCCAGACCAAAACCCACTCCGCCAGACCAAAACCCACTCCGCCAGACCCAAACCCACTCCGCCAGACCCAAACCCACTCCGCCAGACCCAAACCCCCTCCGCCAGACCCAAACCCACTCCGCCCGACCCAAACCCACTACGCCAGACCCTAACCCACTCCGCCAGACCCGAACCAACTCCGCAAGACCCAAACCCACTCCGCCAGACCCAAACCCACTCCGCCAGACCCAAACCCACTCCGCCAGACCATAACCCACTCCGCCAGACCCAAACCCACCGCCAGACCCAAACCCACTCCGCCAGAACCGAACCCACTCCGCCAGACCCGAACCCACTCCGCCAGACCCGAACCCACTCCGCCAGACCCGAACGCACTCCGACAGACCCGAACCCACTCCGCCAGACCCTAACCCACTCCGCCAGACCCAAACCCAATCCGCCAGACCCAAACCCACTCCGCCAGACCCAAACCCACTCAGCCAGACCAAAACCCACTCCGCCAGACCAAAGCCCACTCCGCCAGACCCAAATCCACTCAGCCAGACCAAAACCCACTCCGCCAGACCAAAACCCACTCCGCCAGACCCAAACCCACTCCGCCAGACCCAAACCCACTCCGCCAGACCCAAACCCACTCAGCCAGACCAAAACCCACTCCGCCAGACCAAAACCCACTCCGCCAGACCCAAACCCACTCCGCCAGACCCGAACCCACTCCGCCAGACCCGAACCAACTCCGCGAGACCCAAACCCACTCCGCCAGACCCAAACCCACCGCCAGACCCAAACCCACTCCGCCAGACCCGAACCCACTCCGCCAGACCCGAACCCACTCCGCCAGACCCGAACCCACTCCGCCAGACCCGAACGCACTCCGACAGACCCGAACCCACTCCGCCAGACCCTAACCCACTCCGCCAGACCCAAACCCACTCCGCCAGACCCAAACCCACTCCGCCAGACCCAAACCCACTCAGCCAGACCAAAACCCACTCCGCCAGACCAAAACCCACTCCGCCAGACCCAAACCCACTCCGCCAGACCCAAACCCACTCCGCCAGACCCAAACCCACTCCGCCAGACCCAAGCCCACTCCGCCAGACCCAAACCCCCTCCGCCAGACCCAAACCCACTCCGCCAGACCCAAACCCACTACGCCAGACCCTAACCCACTCCGCCAGACCCGAACCAACTCCGCAAGACCCAAACCCACTCCGCCAGACCCAAACCCACTCCGCCAGACCCAAACCCACTCCGCCAGACCATAACCCACTCCGCCAGACCCAAACCCACCGCCAGACCCAAACCCACTCCGCCAGAACCGAACCCACTCCGCCAGACCCAAACCCACTCAGCCAGACCAAAACCCACTCCGCCAGACCAAAACCCACTCCGCCAGACCCAAACCCACTCCGCCAGACCCAAACCCACTCCGCCAGACCCAAACCCACTCCGCCAGACCCAAGCCCACTCCGCCAGACCCGAACCCACTCCGCGAGTCCCGAACCAACTCCGCCAGACCCGAACCCACTCCGCCAGACCCGAACCCACTCCGCCAGACCCGAACCCACTCCGCCAGACCCGAACGCACTCCGACAGACCCAAACCCACTCCGCCAGACCCTAACCCACTCCGCCAGACCCAAACCCACACCGCCAGACCAAAACCCACTCCGCCAGAACCAAACCCAATCTGCCAGACCCAAACCCACTCCGCCAGACCCAAACCAACTCCGCCAGACCCAAACCCACTCCGCCAGACCCAAACCTACTCCGGCAGACCCAAGCCCACACCGCCAGACCCAAACCCTCTCTGTCAGACCCAAACCCACTGCGCCAGAACCAAACCCACTCCGCCAGACCCAAACCTACTCCGCCAGACCCAAGCCCACACCGCCAGACCCAAACCCACTCCACTAGACCCAAACCCACTCCGCCAGACCCAAACGCACTCTGTCAGACCCAAACCCACTGCGCCAGACGCAAACCCACTCCGCCAGACCCAAACCCACTCCGCCAGACCCAAACCCACTCCGCCAAAACCAAACCCACTCCGCCAGACCCGAACCCACTCCGCCAGACCCAAACCCACTCCGCCAGACCCAAACCCACACTGCCAGTACCAAACCCACACCGCCAGACCCCAAACCCACTCCGCCAGACCCAAACCCACTCCGCCAGACCCAAACCCACTCCGCCAGCCCCAAACCCACTCAGCCAGACCAAAACCCACTCCGCCAGACCAAAACCCACTCTGCCAGACCCAAACCCACTCCGCCAGACCCAGACCCACTCCGCCAGACCCAAACCCACTCCTCCAGACCCAAACCCACTCCGCCAGACCCAAACGCACTCTGTCAGACCCAAACCCACTGCGCCAGACGCAAACCCACTCCGCCAGACCCAAACCCACTCCGCCAGACCCAAACCCACTCCGCCAAAACCAAACCCACTCCGCCAGACCCGAACCCACTCCGCCAGACCCAAACCCACTCCGCCAGACCCAAACCCACACTGCCAGTACCAAACCCACACCGCCAGCCCCAAACCCACTCTGCCAGACCCAAACCCACTCTGCCAGACCCAAACCCACTCCGCCAGACCCAGACCCACTCCGCCAGACCCAAACCCACTCCTCCAGACCCAAACACACTCCGCTAGACCCAAATCCACTCCGCCAGACCCAAACCCCATCCGCCAGACCCAAACCCACACCGCCAGACCCAAACCCACTCCACCAGACCCAAACCCACTCCGCCAGACCCAAACGCACTCTGTCAGACCCAAACCCACTGCGCCAGACCCAAACCCACTCTGCCAGACCCCAAACCCACTCCGCCAGACCCCAAACCCACTCCGCCAGACCCCAAACCCACTCCGCCAGACCCAAACCCACTCCGCCAGCCCCGAACCCACTCCGCCAGATCCGAACCCACTCGGCCAGACCCAAACCCACACGGCCAGACCCAAACCCACTCCGCCAGACCCCAAACCCACTCCGCCAGACCCGAACCCAATCCGCCAGACCCAAACCCACTCCGCCAGACCCGAACCCACTCCGCCAGAGCCGAACCCACTCCGCCACACCCGAACCCACTCCGCCAGACCCAAACCCACTCCGCCAGACCCAAACCCACTCCGCCAGACCCGAACCCACTCCGCCAGACCAGAACCCACTCCGCCAGACCCAAGCCCACTCCGCCAGACCCGAACCCACTCCGCGAGTCCCGAACCCACTCCGCCAGACCCGAACCCACTCCGCCAGACCCGAACCCACTCCGCCAGACCCGAACCCACTCCGCCAGACCCGAACGCACTCCGACAGACCCAAACCCACTCCGCCAGACCCTAACCCACTCCGCCAGACCCAAACCCACACCGCCAGACCAAAACCCACTCCGCCAGAACCAAACCCAATCTGCCAGACCCAAACCCACTCCGCCAGACCCAAACCAACTCCGCCAGACCCAAACCCACTCCGCCAGACCCAAACCTACTCCGGCAGACCCAAGCCCACACCGCCAGACCCAAACCCTCTCTGTCAGACCCAAACCCACTGCGCCAGAACCAAACCCACTCCGCCAGACCCAAACCTACTCCGCCAGACCCAAGCCCACACCGCCAGACCCAAACCCACTCCACTAGACCCAAACCCACTCCGCCAGACCCAAACGCACTCTGTCAGACCCAAACCCACTGCGCCAGACGCAAACCCACTCCGCCAGACCCAAACCCACTCCGCCAGACCCAAACCCACTCCGCCAAAACCAAACCCACTCCGCCAGACCCGAACCCACTCCGCCAGACCCAAACCCACTCCGCCAGACCCAAACCCACACTGCCAGTACCAAACCCACACCGCCAGACCCCAAACCCACTCCGCCAGACCCAAACCCACTCCGCCAGACCCAAACCCACTCCGCCAGCCCCAAACCCACTCAGCCAGACCAAAACCCACTCCGCCAGACCAAAACCCACTCTGCCAGACCCAAACCCACTCCGCCAGACCCAGACCCACTCCGCCAGACCCAAACCCACTCCTCCAGACCCAAACACACTCCGCTAGACCCAAATCCACTCCGCCAGACCCAAACCCCATCCGCCAGACCCAAACCCACACCGCCAGACCCAAACCCACTCCACCAGACCCAAACCCACTCCGCCAGACCCAAACGCACTCTGTCAGACCCAAACCCACTGCGCCAGACCCAAACCCACTCTGCCAGACCCCAAACCCACTCCGCCAGACCCCAAACCCACTCCGCCAGACCCCAAACCCACTCCGCCAGACCCAAACCCACTCCGCCAGCCCCGAACCCACTCCGCCAGATCCGAACCCACTCGGCCAGACCCAAACCCACACGGCCAGACCCAAACCCACTCCGCCAGACCCCAAACCCACTCCGCCAGACCCGAACCCAATCCGCCAGACCCAAACCCACTCCGCCAGACCCGAACCCACTCCGCCAGAGCCGAACCCACTCCGCCACACCCGAACCCACTCCGCCAGACCCAAACCCACTCCGCCAGACCCAAACCCACTCCGCCAGACCCGAACCCACTCCGCCAGACCCGAACCCACTCCGCCAGACCCGAACCCACTCCGCCAGACCCGAACCCACTCCGCCAGACCCCAACCCACTCCGCCAGACCCAAACCCACTCCGCCAGACCCCAACGTACTCCGCCTGACCCGAACCCACTCCGCCACACCCGAACCCACTCGGCCAGACCTGAACCCACTTGGCCAGACCCTAACCCACTCGGCCAGACCCAAACCCACTCCGCCAGACCCCAAACCCACTCCGCCAGACGCAAGCCCACTCCGCCAGACCCAAACCCACTCCGCCAGACCCGAACCCACTCCGCCAGACCCGAACCCACTCCGCCAGACCCGAACCCACTCCACCAGACCCGAACCCACTCCGCCAGACCCCAACCCACTCCGCCAGACCCAAACCCACTCCGCCAGACCCCAACGTACTCCGCCTGACCCGAACCCACTCCGCCACACCCGAACCCACTCGGCCAGACCTGAACCCACTTGGCCAGACCCTAACCCACTCGGCCAGACCCAAACCCACTCCGCCAGACCCCAAACCCACTCCGCCAGACCCAAACCCACTCCGCCAGACCCAAACCCACTCCGCCAGACCTGAACCCACTCCGCCAGACCCGAACCCACTCCGCCAGACCCGAACCCACTCCGCCAGACCCTAACCCACTCCGCCAGACCCAAACCCACACCGACAGACCCAAACCCACTCCGCCAGACCATAACCCAATCCGCCAGACCCAAACCCACCGCCAGACCCAAACCCACTCCGCCAGACCCGAACCCACTCCGCCAGACCCGAACCCACTCCGCCAGACCCTAACCCACTCCGCCAGACCCAAACCCACACCGCCAGACCAAAACCCACTCCGCCAGACCCAAACCCAATCTGCCAGACCCAAACCCACTCCGCCAGACCCAAACCCACTCCGCCAGACCCAAACCAACTCCGCCAGACCCAAACCCACTCCGCCAGACCCAAACCTACTCCGGTAGACCCAAGCCCACACCGCCAGACCCAAACCCACTCCGCCAGACCCAAACCTACTCCGGCAGACCCAAGCCCTCTCCGCCAGACCCAAACGCACTCTGTCAGACCCAAACCCACTGCGCCAGACCCAAACCCACTCCGCCAGACCCAAGCCCACTCCGCCAGACCCAAACCCACTCCGCCAGACCCAAACCAACTCCGCCAGACCCAAACCCACTCCGCCAGACCCAAACCTACTCCGGCAGACCCAAGCCCACACCGCCAGACCCAAACCCTCTCTGTCAGACCCAAACCCACTGCGCCAGACCCAAACCCACCGCCAGACCCAAACCCACTCCGCCAGAACCGAACCCACTCCGCCAGACCCAAACCCACTCAGCCAGACCAAAACCCACTCCGCCAGACCAAAACCCACTCCGCCAGACCCAAACCCACTCCGCCAGACCCAAACCCACTCCGCCAGACCCAAGCCCACTCCGCCAGACCCGAACCCACTCCGCGAGTCCCGAACCCACTCCGCCAGACCCGAACCCACTCCGCCAGACCCGAACCCACTCCGCCAGACCCGAACCCACTCCGCCAGACCCGAACGCACTCCGACAGACCCAAACCCACTCCGCCAGACCCTAACCCACTCCGCCAGACCCAAACCCACACCGCCAGACCAAAACCCACTCCGCCAGAACCAAACCCAATCTGCCAGACCCAAACCCACTCCGCCAGACCCAAACCAACTCCGCCAGACCCAAACCCACTCCGCCAGACCCAAACCTACTCCGGCAGACCCAAGCCCACACCGCCAGACCCAAACCCTCTCTGTCAGACCCAAACCCACTGCGCCAGAACCAAACCCACTCCGCCAGACCCAAACCTACTCCGCCAGACCCAAGCCCACACCGCCAGACCCAAACCCACTCCACTAGACCCAAACCCACTCCGCCAGACCCAAACGCACTCTGTCAGACCCAAACCCACTGCGCCAGACGCAAACCCACTCCGCCAGACCCAAACCCACTCCGCCAGACCCAAACCCACTCCGCCAAAACCAAACCCACTCCGCCAGACCCGAACCCACTCCGCCAGACCCAAACCCACTCCGCCAGACCCAAACCCACACTGCCAGTACCAAACCCACACCGCCAGACCCCAAACCCACTCCGCCAGACCCAAACCCACTCCGCCAGACCCAAACCCACTCCGCCAGCCCCAAACCCACTCAGCCAGACCAAAACCCACTCCGCCAGACCAAAACCCACTCTGCCAGACCCAAACCCACTCCGCCAGACCCAGACCCACTCCGCCAGACCCAAACCCACTCCTCCAGACCCAAACCCACTCCGCCAGACCCAAACGCACTCTGTCAGACCCAAACCCACTGCGCCAGACGCAAACCCACTCCGCCAGACCCAAACCCACTCCGCCAGACCCAAACCCACTCCGCCAAAACCAAACCCACTCCGCCAGACCCGAACCCACTCCGCCAGACCCAAACCCACTCCGCCAGACCCAAACCCACACTGCCAGTACCAAACCCACACCGCCAGACCCCAAACCCACTCCGCCAGACCCAAACCCACTCCGCCAGACCCAAACCCACTCCGCCAGCCCCAAACCCACTCAGCCAGACCAAAACCCACTCCGCCAGACCAAAACCCACTCTGCCAGACCCAAACCCACTCTGCCAGACCCAAACCCACTCCGCCAGACCCAGACCCACTCCGCCAGACCCAAACCCACTCCTCCAGACCCAAACACACTCCGCTAGACCCAAATCCACTCCGCCAGACCCAAACCCCATCCGCCAGACCCAAACCCACACCGCCAGACCCAAACCCACTCCACCAGACCCAAACCCACTCCGCCAGACCCAAACGCACTCTGTCAGACCCAAACCCACTGCGCCAGACCCAAACCCACTCTGCCAGACCCCAAACCCACTCCGCCAGACCCCAAACCCACTCCGCCAGACCCCAAACCCACTCCGCCAGACCCAAACCCACTCCGCCAGCCCCGAACCCACTCCGCCAGATCCGAACCCACTCGGCCAGACCCAAACCCACACGGCCAGACCCAAACCCACTCCGCCAGACCCCAAACCCACTCCGCCAGACCCGAACCCAATCCGCCAGACCCAAACCCACTCCGCCAGACCCGAACCCACTCCGCCAGAGCCGAACCCACTCCGCCACACCCGAACCCACTCCGCCAGACCCAAACCCACTCCGCCAGACCCAAACCCACTCCGCCAGACCCGAACCCACTCCGCCAGACCCGAACCCACTCCGCCAGACCCAAGCCCACTCCGCCAGACCCGAACCCACTCCGCGAGTCCCGAACCCACTCCGCCAGACCCGAACCCACTCCGCCAGACCCGAACCCACTCCGCCAGACCCGAACCCACTCCGCCAGACCCGAACGCACTCCGACAGACCCAAACCCACTCCGCCAGACCCTAACCCACTCCGCCAGACCCAAACCCACACCGCCAGACCAAAACCCACTCCGCCAGAACCAAACCCAATCTGCCAGACCCAAACCCACTCCGCCAGACCCAAACCAACTCCGCCAGACCCAAACCCACTCCGCCAGACCCAAACCTACTCCGGCAGACCCAAGCCCACACCGCCAGACCCAAACCCTCTCTGTCAGACCCAAACCCACTGCGCCAGAACCAAACCCACTCCGCCAGACCCAAACCTACTCCGCCAGACCCAAGCCCACACCGCCAGACCCAAACCCACTCCACTAGACCCAAACCCACTCCGCCAGACCCAAACGCACTCTGTCAGACCCAAACCCACTGCGCCAGACGCAAACCCACTCCGCCAGACCCAAACCCACTCCGCCAGACCCAAACCCACTCCGCCAAAACCAAACCCACTCCGCCAGACCCGAACCCACTCCGCCAGACCCAAACCCACTCCGCCAGACCCAAACCCACACTGCCAGTACCAAACCCACACCGCCAGACCCCAAACCCACTCCGCCAGACCCAAACCCACTCCGCCAGACCCAAACCCACTCCGCCAGCCCCAAACCCACTCAGCCAGACCAAAACCCACTCCGCCAGACCAAAACCCACTCTGCCAGACCCAAACCCACTCCGCCAGACCCAGACCCACTCCGCCAGACCCAAACCCACTCCTCCAGACCCAAACACACTCCGCTAGACCCAAATCCACTCCGCCAGACCCAAACCCCATCCGCCAGACCCAAACCCACACCGCCAGACCCAAACCCACTCCACCAGACCCAAACCCACTCCGCCAGACCCAAACGCACTCTGTCAGACCCAAACCCACTGCGCCAGACCCAAACCCACTCTGCCAGACCCCAAACCCACTCCGCCAGACCCCAAACCCACTCCGCCAGACCCCAAACCCACTCCGCCAGACCCAAACCCACTCCGCCAGACCCGAACCCACTCCGCCAGAGCCGAACCCACTCCGCCACACCCGAACCCACTCCGCCAGACCCAAACCCACTCCGCCAGACCCAAACCCACTCCGCCAGACCCGAACCCACTCCGCCAGACCCGAACCCACTCCGCCAGACCCGAACCCACTCCGCCAGACCCGAACCCACTCCGCCAGACCCCAACCCATTCCGCCAGACCCAAACCCACTCCGCCAGACCCCAACGTACTCCGCCTGACCCGAACCCACTCCGCCACACCCGAACCCACTCGGCCAGACCTGAACCCACTTGGCCAGACCCTAACCCACTCGGCCAGACCCAAACCCACTCCGCCAGACCCCAAACCCACTCCGCCAGACGCAAGCCCACTCCGCCAGACCCAAACCCACTCCGCCAGACCCGAACCCACTCCGCCAGACCCGAACCCACTCCGCCAGACCCGAACCCACTCCGCCAGACCCGAACCCACTCCGCCAGACCCCAACCCACTCCGCCAGACCCAAACCCACTCCGCCAGACCCCAACGTACTCCGCCTGACCCGAACCCACTCCGCCACACCCGAACCCACTCGGCCAGACCTGAACCCACTTGGCCAGACCCTAACCCACTCGGCCAGACCCAAACCCACTCCGCCAGACCCCAAACCCACTCCGCCAGACCCAAACCCACTCCGCCAGACCCAAACCCACTCCGCCAGACCTGAACCCACTCCGCCAGACCCGAACCCACTCCGCCAGACCCGAACCCACTCCGCCAGACCCTAACCCACTCCGCCAGACCCAAACCCACACCGACAGACCCAAACCCACTCCGCCAGACCATAACCCAATCCGCCAGACCCAAACCCACCGCCAGACCCAAACCCACTCCGCCAGACCCGAACCCACTCCGCCAGACCCGAACCCACTCCGCCAGACCCTAACCCACTCCGCCAGACCCAAACCCACACCGCCAGACCAAAACCCACTCCGCCAGACCCAAACCCAATCTGCCAGACCCAAACCCACTCCGCCAGACCCAAACCCACTCCGCCAGACCCAAACCAACTCCGCCAGACCCAAACCCACTCCGCCAGACCCAAACCTACTCCGGTAGACCCAAGCCCACACCGCCAGACCCAAACCCACTCCGCCAGACCCAAACCTACTCCGGCAGACCCAAGCCCTCTCCGCCAGACCCAAACGCACTCTGTCAGACCCAAACCCACTGCGCCAGACCCAAACCCACTCCGCCAGACCCAAGCCCACTCCGCCAGACCCAAACCCACTCCGCCAGACCCAAACCAACTCCGCCAGACCCAAACCCACTCCGCCAGACCCAAACCTACTCCGGCAGACCCAAGCCCACACCGCCAGACCCAAACCCTCTCTGTCAGACCCAAACCCACTGCGCCAGAACCAAACCCACTCCGCCAGACCCAAACCTACTCCGCCAGACCCAAGCCCACACCGCCAGACCCAAACCCACTCCACTAGACCCAAACCCACTCCGCCAGACCCAAACGCACTCTGTCAGACCCAAACCCACTGCGCCAGACGCAAACCCACTCCGCCAGACCCAAACCCACTCCGCCAGACCCAAACCCACTCCGCCAAAACCAAACCCACTCCGCCAGACCTGAACCCACTCCGCCAGACCCGAACCCACTCCGCCAGACCCGAACCCACTCCGCCAGACCCTAACCCACTCCGCCAGACCCAAACCCACACCGACAGACCCAAACCCACTCCGCCAGACCATAACCCAATCCGCCAGACCCAAACCCACCGCCAGACCCAAACCCACTCCGCCAGACCCGAACCCACTCCGCCAGACCCGAACCCACTCCGCCAGACCCTAACCCACTCCGCCAGACCCAAACCCACACCGCCAGACCAAAACCCACTCCGCCAGACCCAAACCCAATCTGCCAGACCCAAACCCACTCCGCCAGACCCAAACCCACTCCGCCAGACCCAAACCAACTCCGCCAGACCCAAACCCACTCCGCCAGACCCAAACCTACTCCGGTAGACCCAAGCCCACACCGCCAGACCCAAACCCACTCCGCCAGACCCAAACCTACTCCGGCAGACCCAAGCCCTCTCCGCCAGACCCAAACGCACTCTGTCAGACCCAAACCCACTGCGCCAGACCCAAACCCACTCCGCCAGACCCAAGCCCACTCCGCCAGACCCAAACCCACTCCGCCAGACCCAAACCAACTCCGCCAGACCCAAACCCACTCCGCCAGACCCAAACCTACTCCGGCAGACCCAAGCCCACACCGCCAGACCCAAACCCTCTCTGTCAGACCCAAACCCACTGCGCCAGAACCAAACCCACTCCGCCAGACCCAAACCTACTCCGCCAGACCCAAGCCCACACCGCCAGACCCAAACCCACTCCACTAGACCCAAACCCACTCCGCCAGACCCAAACGCACTCTGTCAGACCCAAACCCACTGCGCCAGACGCAAACCCACTCCGCCAGACCCAAACCCACTCCGCCAGACCCAAACCCACTCCGCCAAAACCAAACCCACTCCGCCAGACCCGAACCCACTCCGCCAGACCCAAACCCACTCCGCCAGACCCAAACCCACACTGCCAGTACCAAACCCACACCGCCAGACCCCAAACCCACTCCGCCAGACCCAAACCCACTCCGCCAGACCCAAACCCACTCCGCCAGCCCCAAACCCACTCAGCCAGACCAAAACCCACTCCGCCAGACCAAAACCCACTCTGCCAGACCCAAACCCACTCCGCCAGACCCAGACCCACTCCGCCAGACCCAAACCCACTCCTCCAGACCCAAACACACTCTGCTAGACCCAAATCCACTCCGCCAGACCCAAACCCCATCCGCCAGACCCAAACCCACACCGCCAGACCCAAACCCACTCCACCAGACCCAAACCCACTCCGCCAGACCCAAACGCACTCTGTCAGACCCAAACCCACTGCGCCAGACCCAAACCCACTCCGCCAGACCCCAAACCCACTCCGCCAGACCCCAAACCCACTCCGCCAGACCCCAAACCCACTCCGCCAGACCCAAACCCACTCCGCCAGCCCCGAACCCACTCCGCCAGATCCGAACCCACTCGGCCAGACCCGAACCCACTCGGCCAGACCCAAACCCACTCCGCCAGACCCCAAACCCACTCCGCCAGACCCGAACCCAATCCGCCAGACCCAAACCCACTCCGCCAGACCCGAACCCACTCCGCCAGAGCCGAACCCACTCCGCCACACCCGAACCCACTCCGCCAGACCCAAACCCACTCCGCCAGACCCAAACCCACTACGCCAGACCCGAACCCACTCCGCCAGACCCGAACCCACTCCGCCAGACCCGAACCCACTCCGCCAGACCCGAACCCACTCCGCCAGACCCCAACCCACTCCGCCAGACCCAAACCCACTCCGCCAGACCCCAACGTACTCCGCCTGACCCGAACCCACTCCGCCACACCCGAACCCACTCGGCCAGACCTGAACCCACTTGGCCAGACCCTAACCCACTCGGCCAGACCCAAACCCACTCCGCCAGACCCCAAACCCACTCCGCCAGACCCAAGCCCACTCCGCCAGACCCAAACCCACTCCGCCAGACCCGAACCCACTCCGCCAGACCCGAACCCACTCCGCCAGACCCGAACCCACTCCGCCAGACCCGAACCCACTCCGCCAGACCCCAACCCACTCCGCCAGACCCAAACCCACTCCGCCAGACCCCAACGTACTCCGCCTGACCCGAACCCACTCCGCCACACCCGAACCCACTCGGCCAGACCTGAACCCACTTGGCCAGACCCTAACCCACTCGGCCAGACCCAAACCCACTCCGCCAGACCCCAAACCCACTCCGCCAGACCCAAACCCACTCCGCCAGACCCAAACCCACTCCGCCAGACCCGAACCCACTCCGCCAGACCCGAACCCACTCCGCCAGACCCGAACCCACTCCGCCAGACCCAAACCCACTCCGCCAGACCCAAACCCACACCGACAGACCCAAACCCACTCCGCCAGACCATAACCCAATCCGCCAGACCCAAACCCACCGCCAGACCCAAACCCACTCCGCCAGACCCGAACCCACTCCGCCAGACCCGAACCCACTCCGCCAGACCCTAACCCACTCCGCCAGACCCAAACCCACACCGCCAGACCAAAACCCACTCCGCCAGACCCAAACCCAATCTGCCAGACCCAAACCCACTCCGCCAGACCCAAACCCACTCCGCCAGACCCAAACCAACTCCGCCAGACCCAAACCCACTCCGCCAGACCCAAACCTACTCCGGTAGACCCAAGCCCACACCGCCAGACCCAAACCCACTCCGCCAGACCCAAACCTACTCCGGCAGACCCAAGCCCTCTCCGCCAGACCCAAACGCACTCTGTCAGACCCAAACCCACTGCGCCAGACCCAAACCCACTCCGCCAGACCCAAGCCCACTCCGCCAGACCCAAACCCACTCCGCCAGACCCAAACCAACTCCGCCAGACCCAAACCCACTCCGCCAGACCGGAACCTACTCCGGCAGACCCAAGCCCACACCGCCAGACCGCAACCCACTCCGCCAGACCCCAACCCACTCCACCAGACCCGAACCCACTCGGCCAGACCCCAACCCACTCCTCCAGACCCAAACCCACTCCGCCAGACCCAAGCCCACTCCGCCAGACCCAACCCCACTCCGCCAGACCCAAACCCACTCCGCCAGACAGCAACCCACTCCGCCAGACCCCAACCCACTCCGCCAGACCCGAACCCACTCGGCCAGACCCGAACCAACTCGGCCAGACCCCAACCCACTCCGTCAGACCCAAACCCACTCCGCCAGACCCAAACCTACTCCGGCAGAACCAAGCCCTCTCCGCCAGACCCAAACGCACTCTGTCAGACCCAAACCCACTGCGCCAGACCCAAACCCACTCCGCCAGACCCAAGCCCACTCCGCCAGACCCAAACTCACTCCGCCAGACCCAAACCAACTCCGCCAGACCCAAACCCACTCCGCCAGACCGGAACCTACTCCGGCAGACCCAAGCCCACACCGCCAGACCCAAACCCACTCCGCCAGACCAAAACCCACTCCGCCAGACCCAAACCCACTCCGCCAGACCCAAACCCACTCCGCCAGACGCAAACCCACTCAGCCAGACCAAAACCCACTCCGCCAGACCAAAACCCACTCCGCCAGACCAAAACCCACTCCGCCAGACCCAAACCCACTCCGCCAGACCCAAACCCACTCCACCAGACCCAAGCCCACTCCGCCAGACCCAACCCCACTCCGCCAGACCCAAACCCACTCCGCCAGACCCGAACCCACTCCGCCAGACCCAAACCCACTCCGCCAGAACCGAACCCACTGGGCCAGACCCAAGCCCACACCGCCAGACCCAACCCCACTCCGCCAGACCCAAACCCACTCCGCCAGACCGCAACCCACTCCGCCAGACCCCAACCCACTCCGCCAGAACCGAACCCACTGGGCCAGACCCGAACCAACTCGGCCAGACCCGAACCCACTCCGCCAGACCCAAACCCACTCCGCCAGACCCCAAACACACTCCGCCAGACCCGAACCCACTCCGCCAGACCCGAACCCACTCCGCCACACCCGAACCCACTCCGCCAGACCCGAACCCAGTCTGCCAGAGCCGAAACCACTCCGCCACACCCGAACCCTCTCCGCCAGACCCTAACCCACTCCGCCAGACCCGAACCCACTCTGCCAAACCCGAACCCACTCCGCCAGACCTAAACCCACTCCGCCAGACCCAAACCCACTCCGCCAGACCCAAACGCACTCTGTCAGACCCAAACCCACTGTGCGAGACCCAAACCCACTCCGCCAGACCCCAAACCCACTCCGCCAGACCCGAACCCACTCCGCCAGATCCGAACCCACTCCGCCAGACCCAACCCCACTCCGCCAGACCCAAACCCACACCGCCAGACCAAAACCCACTCCGCCAGACCCAAACCCAATCTGCCAGACGCAAACCCACTCCGCCAGACCCAAACCCACTCCGCCAGACCCAAACCCACTCCGCCAGACCCAAGCCCACTCCGCCAGACCCAACCCCACTCCGCCAGACCCAAACCCACTCCGCCAGACCGCAACCCACTCCGCCCGACCCCAACCCACTCCACCAGACCCGAACCCACTCGGCCAGACCCCAACCCACTCCGCCAGACCCAAACCCACTCCGCCAGACCCAAACCCACTCCGCCAGACCCCAAACCCACTCCGCCAGACCCGAACCCACTCCGACAGACCCGAACCCACTCCGCCAGACCCTAACCCACTCCGCCAGACCCAAACCCACTCCGCCAACACCAAACCCACTCCGCCAGACCCAAACCCACTCAGCCAGACCAAAACCCACTCCGCCAGACCAAAACCCACTCCGCCAGACCCAAACCCACTCCGCCAGACCCAAACCCACTCCGCCAGACCCAAACCCACTCCGCCAGACCCAAGCCCACTCCGCCAGACCCGAACCCACTCCGCCAGTCCCGAACCCACTCCGCCAGAACCGAACCCACTCCGCCAGACCCGAACCCACTCTGCCAAACCCGAACCCACTCCGCCAGACCTAAACCCACTCCGCCAGACCCAAACCCACTCCGCCAGACCCAAACGCACTCTGTCAGACCCAAACCCACTGTGCGAGACCCAAACCCACTCCGCCAGACCCCAAACCCACTCTGCCAGACCCGAACCCACTCCGCCAGATCCGAACCCACTCCGCCAGACCCAACCCCACTCCGCCAGACCCAAACCCACACCGCCAGACCAAAACCCACTCCGCCAGACCCAAACCCAATCTGCCAGACGCAAACCCACTCCGCCAGACCCAAACCCACTCCGCCAGACCCAAACCCACTCCGCCAGACCCAAGCCCACTCCGCCAGACCCAACCCCACTCCGCCAGACCCAAACCCACTCCGCCAGACCGCAACCCACTCCGCCCGACCCCAACCCACTCCACCAGACCCGAACCCACTTGGCCAGACCCCAACCCACTCCGCCAGACCCAAACCCACTCCGCCAGACCCAAGCCCACTCCGCCAGACCCAACCCCACTCCGCCAGACCCAAACCCACTCCGCCAGACCGCAACCCATTCCGCCAGACCCGAACCCACTCCGCCAGACCCGAACCCACTCGGCCAGACCCGAACCAACTCGGCCAGACCCCAACCCACTCCGACAGACCCAAACCCACTCCGCCAGACCCCAAACCCACTCCGCCAGACCCGAACCCACTCCGACAGACCCGAACCCACTCCGCCAGACCCTAACCCACTCCGCCAGACCCAAACCCACTCCGCCAACACCAAACCCACTCCGCCAGACCCAAACCCACTCAGCCAGACCAAAACCCACTCCGCCAGACCAAAACCCACTCCGCCAGACCCAAACCCACTCCGCCAGACCCAAACCCACTCCGCCAGACCCAAACCCACTCCGCCAGACCCAAGCCCACTCCGCCAGACCCGAACCCACTCCGCCAGTCCCGAACCCACTCCGCCAGAACCGAACCCACTCCGCCAGACCCGAACCCACTCCGCCAGACCCGAACCCACTCCGACAGACCCGAACCCACTCCGCCAGACGCAAACCCATTCCGCCAGACCCGAACGCACTCCGGCAGACCCGAACCCACTCCGCCAGACCCAAACCAACTCCGCCAGACCCGAACCCACTCCGCCAGACCCTAACCCATTCCGCTAGACCCGAACCCACTCCGCCAAACCCATACCCACTCCGCCAGACCCAAACCCACTCCGCCAGACCCCAAACCCACTCCGCCAGACCCAAACCCATTCCGCCAGACCCAAACCCACTCCGCCAGACCCCAAACCCACTCCGCCAGACCCAAACCCACTCCGCAAGACCCAAACCCCCTCCGCCAGACCCAAACCCACTCCGCCAGACCCAAACCCACTACGCCAGACCCAAACACACTCCGCCAGACCCAAACACCCTCCGCCAGACCCAAACCCACTCCGCCAGACCCAAACGCACTCTGCCAGACCCAAACCCACTCCGCCAGACCCAAACCCACTCCGGCAGACCCAAGCCCACACCGCCAGACCCAAACCCACTCTGCCAGACCCTAACCCACTCCGCCAGACCCAAACCCCTCCGGCAGACCCGAACCCACTCCGCCAGACCCGAACCCACTCCGCCAAACCGGAACCCACTCCGCCAGACCCCAACCCACTCCGCCAGACCCGAACCCACTCCGCCAGACCCGAACCCACTCCGCCCGACCCGAACCCACTCGGCCAGACCCGAACCCATTCCGCCAGACCCGAACCCACTCCGCCAGACCCGAACCCACTCCGCCAGACCCGAACCCACTCCGCCAGACCCTAACCCATTCCGCCAGACCCAAACCCACTCCGCCAGACCCCAAACCCACTCCGCCAGACCATAACCCACTCCGCCAGACCCAAACCCACCTCCAGACCCAAAACCACTCCGCCAGACCCAAACCCACTCCGCCAGACCAAAACCCACTCCGCCAGCCCCAAACCCACTCCGCCAGACCCAAACCCACTCCGCCAGACCCAAACCCACTCCGCCAGACCGAAACCCACTCCGCCAGATCCAAACCCACTCCACCAGACCCTAACCCACTCCGTCAGACCCAAACCCACCGCCAGACCCAAACCCACTCCGCCAGACCCAAACCCACTCCACCAGACGCAGACCCACTCCGCCAGACCCAAACCCACTCCGCCAGACCCAAACCCAATCTGCCAGACCCAAACCCACTCCGCCAGACCCAAACCCACTCCGCCAGACCCAAACCCACTCCGCCAGGCCCAAACCCACTCAGCCAATCCAAAACCCACTCCGCCAGACCAAAACCCACTCCGCCAGACCCAAACCCACTCCGCCAGACCCAAACCCACTCCGCCAGACCCAAACCCACTCCGCCAGACCCAAGCCCACTCCGCCAGACCCGAACCCACTCCGCCAGTCCCAAACCCAATCTGCCAGACCCAAACCCACTCCGCCAGACCCAAACCCACTCCGCCAGACCCAAACCCACTCCGCCAGGCCCAAACCCACTCAGCCAGACCCAAACCCCCTCCGCCAGACCCAAACCTACTCCGCCCGACCCAAACCCACTACGCCAGACCCTAACCCACTCCGCCAGACCCGAACCAACTCCGCAAGACCCAAACCCACTCCGCCAGACCCAAACCCACTCCGCCAGACCCAAACCCACTCCGCCAGACCATAACCCACTCCGCCAGACCCAAACCCACCGCCAGACCCAAACCCACTCCGCCAGAACCGAACCCACTCCGCCAGACCCGAACCCACTCCGCCAGACCCGAACCCACTCCGCCAGACCCGAACGCACTCCGCCAGACCCGAACCCACTCCGCCCGACCCTAACCCACTCCGCCAGACCCAAACCCACTCCGCCAGACCCAAACCCACTCCGCCAGACCCAAACCCACTCAGCCAGACCAAAACCCACTCCGCCAGACCAAAACCCACTCCGCCAGACCCAAACCCACTACGCCAGACCCAAACCCACTCCGCCAGACCCAAACTCCCTCCGCCAGACCCAAACCCACTCCGCCAGACCCAAACGCACTCTGCCAGACCCAAACCCACTCCGCCAGACCCAAACCCACTCCGCCAGACCAAAACCCACTCCGCCAGACCCAAACCCACTCCGCCAGACCCGAACCCACTCCGCCAGACCCGAACCAACTCCGCGAGACCCAAACCCACTCCGCCAGACCCAAACCCACCGCCAGACCCAAACGCACTCCGCCAGACCCGAACCCACTCCGCCAGACCCGAACCCACTCCGCCAGACCCGAACCCACTCCGCCAGACCCGAACGCACTCCGACAGACCCGAACCCACTCCGCCAGACCCTAACCCACTCCGCCAGACCCAAACCCACTCCGCCAGACCCAAACCCACTCCGCCAGACCCAAACCCACTCAGCCAGACCAAAACCCACTCCGCCAGACCAAAACCCACTCCGCCAGACCCAAACCCACTCCGCCAGACCCAAACCCACTCCGCCAGACCCAAACCCACTCCGCCAGACCCTAGCCCACTCCGCCAGACCCAAACCCCCTCCGCCAGACCCAAACCCACTCCGCCAGACCCAAACCCACTACGCCAGACCCTAACCCACTCCGCCAGACCCGAACCAACTCCGCAAGACCCAAACCCACTCCGCCAGACCCAAACCCACTCCGCCAGACCCAAACCCACTCCGCCAGACCATAACCCACTCCGCCAGACCCAAACCCACCGCCAGACCCAAACCCACTCCGCCAGAACCGAACCCACTCCGCCAGACCCAAACCCACTCAGCCAGACCAAAACCCACTCCGCCAGACCAAAACCCACTCCGCCAGACCCAAACCCACTCCGCCAGACCCAAACCCACTCCGCCAGACCCAAACCCACTCCGCCAGACCCAAGCCCACTCCGCCAGACCCGAACCCACTCCGCGAGTCCCGAACCCACTCCGCCAGACCCGAACCCACTCCGCCAGACCCGAACCCACTCCGCCAGACCCGAACCAACTCCGCGAGACCCAAACCCACTCCGCCAGACCCAAACACACTCCGCCAGACCATAACCCACTCCGCCAGACCCAAACCCACCGCCAGACCCAAACCCACTCCGCCAGACCCGAACCCACTCCGCCAGACCCGAACCCACTCCGCCAGACCCGAACCCACTCCGCCAGACCCGAACGCACTCCGACAGACCCAAACCCACTCCGCCAGACCCTAACCCACTCCGCCAGACCCAAACCCACACCGCCAGACCAAAACCCACTCCGCCAGAACCAAACCCAATCTGCCAGACCCAAACCCACTCCGCCAGACCCAAACCAACTCCGCCAGACCCAAACCCACTCCGCCAGACCCAAACCTACTCCGGCAGACCCAAGCCCACACCGCCAGACCCAAACCCTCTCTGTCAGACCCAAACCCACTGCGCCAGAACCAAACCCACTCCGCCAGACCCAAACCTGCTCCGCCAGACCCAAGCCCACACCGCCAGACCCAAACCCACTCCACTAGACCCAAACCCACTCCGCCAGACCCAAACGCACTCTGTCAGACCCAAACCCACTGCGCCAGACGCAAACCCACTCCGCCAGACCCAAACCCACTCCGCCAGACCCAAACCCACTCCGCCAAAACCAAACCCACTCCGCCAGACCCGAACCCACTCCGCCAGACCCAAACCCACTCCGCCAGACCCAAACCCACACTGCCAGTACCAAACCCACACCGCCAGACCCCAAACCCACTCCGCCAGACCCAAACCCACTCCGCCAGACCCAAACCCACTCCGCCAGCCCCAAACCCACTCAGCCAGACCAAAACCCACTCCGCCAGACCAAAACCCACTCCGCCAGACCCAAACCCACTCCGCCAGACCCAGACCCACTCCGCCAGACCCAAACCCACTCCTCCAGACCCAAACACACTCCGCTAGACCCAAATCCACTCCGCCAGACCCAAACCCCATCCGCCAGACCCAAACCCACACCGCCAGACCCAAACCTGCTCCGCCAGACCCAAGCCCACACCGCCAGACCCAAACCCACTCCACTAGACCCAAACCCACTCCGCCAGACCCAAACGCACTCTGTCAGACCCAAACCCACTGCGCCAGACGCAAACCCACTCCGCCAGACCCAAACCCACTCCGCCAGACCCAAACCCACTCCGCCAAAACCAAACCCACTCCGCCAGACCCGAACCCACTCCGCCAGACCCAAACCCACTCCGCCAGACCCAAACCCACACTGCCAGTACCAAACCCACACCGCCAGACCCCAAACCCACTCCGCCAGACCCAAACCCACTCCGCCAGACCCAAACCCACTCCGCCAGCCCCAAACCCACTCAGCCAGACCAAAACCCACTCCGCCAGACCAAAACCCACTCCGCCAGACCCAAACCCACTCCGCCAGACCCAGACCCACTCCGCCAGACCCAAACCCACTCCTCCAGACCCAAACACACTCCGCTAGACCCAAATCCACTCCGCCAGACCCAAACCCCATCCGCCAGACCCAAACCCACACCGCCAGACCCAAACCCACTCCACCAGACCCAAACCCACTCCGCCAGACCCAAACGCACTCTGTCAGACCCAAACCCACTGCGCCAGACCCAAACCCACTGCGCCAGACCCCAAACCCACTCCGCCAGACCCCAAACCCACTCCGCCAGACCCCAAACCCACTCCGCCAGACCCAAACCCACTCCGCCAGCCCCGAACCCACTCCGCCAGATCCGAACCCACTCGGCCAGACCCAAACCCACTCGGCCAGACCCAAACCCACTCCGCCAGACCCCAAACCCACTCCGCCAGACCCAAACCCAATCCGCCAGACCCGAACCCACTCCGCCAGACCCGAACCCACTCCGCCAGACCCGAACCCACTCCGCCAGACCCGAACCCACTCCGCCAGACCCAAACCCACTCCGCCAGTCCCCAACGTACTCCGCCTGACCCGAACCCACTCCGCCACACCCGAACCCACTCGGCCAGACCTGAACCCACTTGGCCAGACCCTAACCCACTCGGCCAGACCCAAACCCACTCCGCCAGACCCCAAACCCACTCCGCCAGACCCGAACCCAATCCGCCAGACCCAAACCCACTCCGCCAGACCCGAACCCACTCCGCCAGAGCCGAACCCACTCCGCCACACCCGAACCCACTCCGCCAGACCCAAACCCACTCCGCCAGACCCAAACCCACTCCGCCAGACCCGAACCCTCTCCGCCAGACCCGAACCCACTCCGCCAGACCCGAACCCACTCCGCCAGACCCGAACCCACTCCGCCAGACCCCAACCCACTCCGCCAGACCCAAACCCACTCCGCCAGACCCCAACGTACTCCGCCTGACCCGAACCCACTCCGCCACACCCGAACCCACTCGGCCAGACCTGAACCCACTTGGCCAGACCCTAACCCACTCGGCCAGACCCAAACCCACTCCGCCAGACCCCAAACCCACTCCGCCAGACCCAAGCCCACTCCGCCAGACCAAACCCCACTCCGCCAGACCCGAACCCACTCCGCCAGACCCGAACCCACTCCGCCAGACCCGAACCCACTCCGCCAGACCCGAACCCACTCCGCCATACCCCAACCCACTCCGCCAGACCCAAACCCACTCCGCCAGACCCCAACGTACTCCGCCTGACCCGAACCCACTCCGCCACACCCGAACCCACTCGGCCAGACCTGAACCCACTTGGCCACACCCTAACCCACTCGGCCAGACCCCAACCCACTCCGCCAGACCCCAAACCCACTCCGCCAGACCCAAACCCACTCCGCCAGACCCAAACCCACTCCGCCACACCCGAACCCACTCCGCCAGACCCGAACCCACTCCGCCAGACCCGAACCCACTCCGCCAGACCCAAACCCACTCCGCCAGACCCAAACCCACACCGACAGACCCAAACCCACTCCGCCAGACCATAACCCAATCCGCCAGACCCAAACCCACCGCCAGACCCAAACCCACTCCGCCAGACCCGAACCCACTCCGCCAGACCCGAACCCACTCCGCCAGACCCTAACCCACTCCGCCAGACCCAAACCCACACCGCCAGACCAAAACCCACTCCGCCAGACCCAAACCCAATCTGCCAGACCCAAACCCACTCCGCCAGACCCAAACCCACTCCGCCAGACCCAAACCAACTCCGCCAGACCCAAACCCACTCCGCCAGACCCAAACCTACTCCGGTAGACCCAAGCCCACACCGCCAGACCCAAACCCACTCCGCCAGACCCAAACCAACTCCGCCAGACCCAAACCCACTCCGCCAGACCGGAACCTACTCCGGCAGACCCAAGCCCACACCGCCAGACCGCAACCCACTCCGCCAGACCCCAACCCACTCCACCAGACCCGAACCCACTCGGCCAGACCCCAACCCACTCCTCCAGACCCAAACCCACTCCGCCAGACCCAAGCCCACTCCGCCAGACCCAACCCCACTCCGCCAGACCCAAACCCACTCCGCCAGACCGCAACCCACTCCGCCAGAACCCAACCCACTCCGCCAGACCCGAACCCACACGGCCAGACCCGAACCAACTCGGCCAGACCCCAACCAACTCGGCCAGACCCCAACCCACTCCGACAGACCCAAACCCACTCCGCCAGACCCGAACCCACTCCGCCAGACCCGAACCCACTCCGCCACACCCGAACCCACTCCGCCAGACCCGAACCCACTCCGCCAGACCCGAACCCACTCCGCCAGACCCGAACCCACTCCGCCAGACCCGAACCCACTCCGCAAGACCCGAACCCACTCCGCCAGACCCGAACCCACTCCGCCAGACCCGAACCCACTCCGCGAGACCCGAACCCACTCCGCCAGACCCGAACGCACTCTGTCAGACCCAAACCCACTCCGCCAGACCCAAACCTACTCCGGCAGAACCAAGCCCTCTCCGCCAGACCCAAACGCACTCTGTCAGACCCAAACCCACTGCGCCAGACCCAAACCCACTCCGCCAGACCCAAGCCCACTCCGCCAGACCCAAACTCACTCCGCCAGACCCAAACCAACTCCGCCAGACCCAAACCCACTCCGCCAGACCGGAACCTACTCCGGCAGACCCAAGCCCACACCGCCAGACCCAAACCCACTCCGCCAGACACAAACCCACTCCGCCAGACCAAAACCCACTCCGCCAGACCCAAACCCACTCCGCCAGACCCAAACCCACTCCGCCAGACGCAAACCCACTCAGCCAGACCAAAACCCACTCCGCCAGACCAAAACCCACTCCGCCAGACCAAAACCCACTCCGCCAGACCCAAACCCACTCCGCCAGACCCAAACCCACTCCACCAGACCCAAGCCCACTCCGCCAGACCCAACCCCACTCCGCCAGACCCAAACCCACTCCGCCAGACCGCAACCCACTCCGCCAGACCCCAACCCACTCCGCCAGAACCGAACCCACTGGGCCAGACCCGAACCAACTCGGCCAGACCCGAACCCACTCCGCCAGACCCAAACCCACTCCGCCAGACCCCAAACACACTCCGCCAGACCCGAACCCACTCCGCCAGACCCGAACCCACTCCGCCACTCCCGAACCCACTCCGCCAGACCCGAACCCACTCTGCCAGAGCCGAAACCACTCCGCCACACCCGAACCCTCTCCGCCAGACCCTAACCCACTCCGCCAGACCCGAACCCACTCCGCCAGACCCGAACCCACTCCGCCAGACCCGAACCCACTCCGCAAGACCCGAACCCACTCCGCCAGACCCGAACCCACTCCGCCAGACCCGAACCCACTCCGCGAGACCCAAACCCACTCCGCCAGACCCAAACCCACTCCGCCAGCCCCAAACCCACTCCGCCAGACCCAAACCCACTCCGCCAGACCCCAAAGCCACTTCGCCAGAACCAAACCCACTCCGCCAGACCCGAACCCACTCCGCCAGATCCGAACCCACTCCGCCAGACCCAACCCCACTCCGCCAGACCCAAACCCACACCGCCAGACCAAAACCCACTCCGCCAGACCCAAACCCAATCTGCCAGACGCAAACCCACTCCGCCAGACCCAAACCCACTCCGCCAGACCCAAACCCACTCCGCCAGACCCAAGCCCACCCCGCCAGACCCAACCCCACTCCGCCAGACCCAAACCCACTCCGCCAGACCGCAACCCACTCCGCCCGACCCCAACCCACTCCACCAGACCCGAACCCACTCGGCCAGACCCCAACCCACTCCGCCAGACCCAAACCCACTCCGCCAGACCCAAGCCCACTCCGCCAGACCCAACCCCACTCCGCCAGACCCAAACCCACTCCGACAGACCGCATCCCACTCCGCCAGACCCCAACCCACTCCGCCAGACCCGAACCCACTCGGCCAGACCCGAACCAACTCGGCCAGACCCCAACCCACTCCGACAGACCCAAACCCACTCCGCCAGACCCCAAACCCACTCCGCCAGACCCGAACCCACTCCGACAGACCCGAACGCACTCTGTCAGACCCAAACCCACTCCGCCAGACCCAAACCTACTTCGGCAGAACCAAGCCCTCTCCGCCAGACCCAAACGCACTCTGTCAGACCCAAACCCACTGCGCCAGACCCAAACCCACTCCGCCAGACCCAAGCCCACTCCGCCAGACCCAAACTCACTCCGCCAGACCCAAACCAACTCCGCCAGACCCAAACCCACTCCGCCAGACCGGAACCTACTCCGGCAGACCCAAGCCCACACCGCCAGTCCCAAACCCACTCCGCCAGACACAAACCCACTCCGCCAGACCAAAACCCACTCCGCCAGACCCAAACCCACTCCGCCAGACCCAAACCCACTCCGCCAGACGCAAACCCACTCAGCCAGACCAAAACCCACTCCGCCAGACCAAAACCCACTCCGCCAGACCAAAACCCACTCCGCCAGACCCAAACCCACTCCGCCAGACCCAAACCCACTCCACCAGACCCAAGCCCACTCCGCCAGACCCAACCCCACTCCGCCAGACCCAAACCCACTCCGCCAGACCGCAACCCACTCCGCCAGACCCCAACCCACTCCGCCAGAACCGAACCCACTGGGCCAGACCCGAACCAACTCGGCCAGACCCGAACCCACTCCGCCAGACCCAAACCCACTCCGCCAGACCCCAAACACACTCCGCCAGACCCGAACCCACTCCGCCAGACCCGAACCCACTCCGCCACTCCCGAACCCACTCCGCCAGACCCGAACCCACTCTGCCAGAGCCAAAACCACTCCGCCACACCCGAACCCTCTCCGCCAGACCCTAACCCACTCCGCCAGACCCGAACCCACTCCGCCAGACCCGAACCCACTCCGCCAGACCCGAACCCACTCCGCAAGACCCGAACCCACTCCGCCAGACCCGAACCCACTCCGCCAGACCCGAACCCACTCCGCGAGACCCGAACCCACTCCGCCAGACCCAAACCCACTCCGCCAGCCCCAAACCCACTCCGCCAGACCCAAACCCACTCCGCCAGACCCCAAAGCCACTTCGCCAGAACCAAACCCACTCCGCCAGACCCGAACCCACTCCGCCAGATCCGAACCCACTCCGCCAGACCCAACCCCACTCCGCCAGACCCAAACCCACACCGCCAGACCAAAACCCACTCCGCCAGACCCAAACCCAATCTGCCAGACGCAAACCCACTCCGCCAGACCCAAACCCACTCCGCCAGACCCAAACCCACTCCGCCAGACCCAAGCCCACCCCGCCAGACCCAACCCCACTCCGCCAGACCCAAACCCACTCCGCCAGACCGCAACCCACTCCGCCCGACCCCAACCCACTCCACCAGACCCGAACCCACTCGGCCAGACCCCAACCCACTCCGCCAGACCCAAACCCACTCCGCCAGACCCAAGCCCACTCCGCCAGACCCAACCCCACTCCGCCAGACCCAAACCCACTCCGACAGACCGCAACCCACTCCGCCAGACCCCAACCCACTCCGCCAGACCCGAACCCACTCGGCCAGACCCGAACCAACTCGGCCAGACCCCAACCCACTCCGACAGACCCAAACCCACTCCGCCAGACCCCAAACCCACTCCGCCAGACCCGAACCCACTCCGACAGACCCGAACCCACTCCGCCAGACCCTAGCCCACTCCGCCAGACCCAAACCCACTCCGCCAACACCAAACCCACTCCGCCAGACCCAAACCCACTCAGCCAGACCAAAACCCACTCCGCCAGACCAAAACCCACTCCGCCAGACCCAAACCCACTCCGCCAGACCCAAACCCACTCCGCCAGACCCAAACCCACTCCGCCAGACCCAAGCCCACTCCGCCAGACCCGAACCCACTCCGCCAGTCCCGAACCCACTCCGCCAGAACCGAACCCACTCCGCCAGACCCGAACCCACTCCGCCAGACCCGAACCCACTCCGACAGATCCGAACCCACTCCGCCAGACGCGAACCCATTCCGCCAGACCCGAACGCACTCCGGCAGACCCGAACCCACTCCGCCAGACCCGAACCCACTCCACCAGACCCGAACCCACTCTGCCAGACCCGAACCCACTCCACCAGACCCGAACCCACTCTGCCAGACCCGAACCCACTCCGCCAGACCCGAACCCACTCCGCCAGACCCCAACCAACTCCGCCAGACCCGAACCCACTCCGCCAGACCCTAACCCATTCCGCTAGACCCGAACCCACTCCGCCAAACCCATACCCACTCCGCCAGACCCAAACCCACTCCGCCAGACCCCAAACCCACTCCGCCAGACCCAAACCCATTCCGCCAGACCCAAACCCACTCCGCCAGACCACAAACCCACTCCGCCAGACCCAAACCCACTCCGCAAGACCCAAACCCCCTCCGCCAGACCCAAACCCACTCCGCCAGACCCAAACGCACTCTGCCAGACCCAAACCCACTCCGCCAGACCCAAACCCACTCCGGCAGACCCAAGCCCACACCGCCAGACCCAAACCCACTCCGCCAGACCCTAACCCACTCCGCCAGACCCAAACCCCTCCGGCAGACCCGAACCCACTCCGCCAGACCCGAACCCACTCCGCCAAACCGGAACCCACTCCGCCAGACCCCAACCCACTCCGCCAGACCCGAACCCACTCCGCCAGACCCGAACCCACTCCGCCAGACCCGAACCCACTCCGCCAGACCCGAACCCATTCCGCCAGACCCGAACCCACCCCGCCAGACCCGAACCCACTCCGCCAGACCCGAACCCACTCAGCCAGACCCGAACCCACTCCGCCAGACCCTAACCCATTCCGCCAGACCCAAACCCACTCCGCCAGACCCCAAACCCACTCCGCCAGACCATAACCCACTCCGCCAGACCCAAACCCACCTCCAGACCCAAAACCACTCCGCCAGAACCAAACCCACTCCGCCAGACCAAAACCCACTCCGCCAGCCCCAAACCCACTCCGCCAGACCCAAACCCACTCCGCCAGACCCAAACCCACTCCGCCAGACCGAAACCCACTCCGCCAGATCCAAACCCACTCCACCAGACCCTAACCCACTCCGTCAGACCCAAACCCACCGCCAGACCCAAACCCACTCCGCCAGACCCAAACCCACTCCGCCAGACGCAGACCCACTCCGCCAGACCCAAACCCACTCCGCCAGACCCAAACCCAATCTGCCAGACCCAAACCCACTCCGCCAGACCCAAACCCACTCCGCCAGACCCAAACCCACTCCGCCAGACCCAAGCCCACTCCGCCAGACCCGAACCCACTCCGCCAGTCCCAAACCCAATCTGCCAGACCCAAACCCACTCCGCCAGACCCAAACCCACTCCGCCAGACCCAAACCCACTCCGCCAGGCCCAAACCCACTCAGCCAGACAAAAACCCACTCCGCCAGACCAAAACCCACTCCGCCAGACCCAAACCCACTCCGCCAGACCCGAACCCACTCCGCCAGACCCGAACCAACTCCGCGAGACCCGAACCCACTCCGCCAGACCCAAACCCACCGCCAGACCCAAACCCACTCCGCCAGACCCGAACCCACTCCGCCAGACCCGAACCCACTCCGCCAGACCCGAACCCACTCCGCCAGACCCGAACGCACTCCGACAGACCCGAACCCACTCCGCCAGACCCTAACCCACTCCGCCAGACCCAAACCCACTCCGCCAGACCCAAACCCACTCCGCCAGACCCAAACCCACTCAGCCAGACCAAAACCCACTCCGCCAGACCAAAACCCACTCCGCCAGACCCAAACCCACTCCGCCAGACCCAAACCCACTCCGCCAGAACCAAACCCCCTCCGCCAGACCCAAACCCACTCCGCCAGACCCAAACCCACTACGCCAGACCCTAACCCACTCGGCCAGACCCGAACCAACTCCGCAAGACCCAAACCCACTCCGCCAGACCCAAACCCACTCCGCCAGACCCAAACCCACTCCGCCAGACCATAACCCACTCCGCCAGACCCAAACCCACCGCCAGACCCTAACCCACTCCGCCAGAACCGAACCCACTCCGCCAGACCCGAACCCACTCCGCCAGACCCGAACCCACTCCGCCAGACCCGAACGCACTCCGACAGACCCGAACCCACTCCGCCAGACCCTAACCCACTCCGCCAGACCCAAACCCACTCCGCCAGACCCAAACCTACTCCGCCAGACCCAAACCCACTCAGCCAGACCAAAACCCACTCCGCCAGACCAAAACCCACTCCGCCAGACCCAAACCCACTCAGCCAGACCAAAACCCACTCCGCCAGACCAAAACCCACTCCGCCAGACCCAAACGCACTCCGCCAGACCCAAACCCACTCCGCCAGACCCAAACCCACTCAGCCAGACCAAAACCCACTCCGCCAGACCAAAACCCACTCCGCCAGACCCAAACCCACTCCGCCAGACCCGAACCCACTCCGCCAGACCCGAACCAACTCCGCGAGACCCAAACCCACTCCGCCAGACCCAAACCCACCGCCAGACCCAAACCCACTCCGCCAGACCCGAACCCACTCCGCCAGACCCAAACCCACTCCGCCAGACCCGAACCCACTCCGCCAGACCCGAACGCACTCCGACAGACCCGAACCCACTCCGCCAGACCCTAACCCACTCCGCCAGACCCAAACCCACTCCGCCAGACCCAAACCCACTCCGCCAGACCCAAACCCACTCAGCCAGACCAAAACCCACTCCGCCAGACCAAAACCCACTCCGCCAGACCCAAACCCACTACGCCAGACCCAAACCCACTCCGCCAGACCCAAACCCACTCCGCCAGACCCAAGCCCACTCCGCCAGACCCAAACCCCCTCCGCCAGACCCAAACCCACTCCGCCAGACCCAAACCCACTACGCCAGACCCTAACCCACTCCGCCAGACCCGAACCCACTCCGCCAGACCCGAACCCATTCCGCCAGACCCGAACCCACCCCGCCAGACCCGAACCCACTCCGCCAGACCCGAACCCACTCCGCCAGACCCGAACCCACTCCGCCAGACCCTAACCCATTCCGCCAGACCCAAACCCACTCCGCCAGACCCCAAACCCACTCCGCCAGACCATAACCCACTCCGCCAGACCCAAACCCACCTCCAGACCCAAAACCACTCCGCCAGACCCAAACCCACTCCGCCAGACCAAAACCCACTCCGCCAGCCCCAAACCCACTCCGCCAGACCCAAACCCACTCCGCCAGACCCAAACCCACTCCGCCAGACCGAAACCCACTCCGCCAGATCCAAACCCACTCCACCAGACCCTAACCCACTCCATCAGACCCAAACCCACCGCCAGACCCAAACCCACTCCGACAGACCCAAACCCACTCCGCCAGACGCAGACCCACTCCGCCAGACCCAAACCCACTCCGCCAGACCCAAACCCAATCTGCCAGACCCAAACCCACTCCGCCAGACCCAAACCCACTCCGCCAGACCCAAACCCACTCCGCCAGGCCCAAACCCACTCAGCCAGACCAAAACCCACTCCGCCAGACCAAAACCCACTCCGCCAGACCCAAACCCACTCCGCCAGACCCAAACCCACTCCGCCAGACCCAAACCCACTCCGCCAGACCCAAGCCCACTCCGCCAGACCCGAACCCACTCCGCCAGTCCCAAACCCAATCTGCCAGACCCAAACCCACTCCGCCAGACCCAAACCCACTCCGCCAGACCCAAACCCACTCCGCCAGGCCCAAACCCACTCAGCCAGACCAAAACCCACTCCGCCAGACCAAAACCCACTCCGCCAGACCCAAACCCACTCCGCCAGACCCGAACCCACTCCGCCAGACCCGAACCAACTCCGCGAGACCCGAACCCACTCCGCCAGACCCAAACCCACCGCCAGACCCAAACCCACTCCGCCAGACCCGAACCCACTCCGCCAGACCCGAACCCACTCCGCCAGACCCGAACCCACTCCGCCAGACCCGAACGCACTCCGACAGACCCGAACCCACTCCGCCAGACCCTAACCCACTCCGCCAGACCCAAACCCACTCCGCCAGACCCAAACCCACTCCGCCAGACCCAAACCCACTCAGCCAGACCAAAACCCACTCCGCCAGACCAAAACCCACTCCGCCAGACCCAAACCCACTCCGCCAGACCCAAACCCACTCCGCCAGACCCAAACCCCCTCCGCCAGACCCAAACCCACTCCGCCAGACCCAAACCCACTACGCCAGACCCTAACCCACTCCGCCAGACCCGAACCAACTCCGCAAGACCCAAACCCACTCCGCCAGACCCAAACCCACTCCGCCAGACCCAAACCCACTCCGCCAGACCATAACCCACTCCGCCAGACCCAAACCCACCGCCAGACCCAAACCCACTCCGCCAGAACCGAACCCACTCCGCCAGACCCAAACCCACTCCGCCAGACCCAAACCCACTCCGCCAGACCCAAACGCACTCTGCCAGACCCAAACCCACTCCGCCAGACCCAAACCCACTCCGGCAGACCCAAGCCCACACCGCCAGACCCAAACCCACTCCGCCAGACCCTAACCCACTCCGCCAGACCCAAACCCCTCCGGCAGACCCGAACCCACTCCGCCAGACCCGAACCCACTCCGCCAAACCGGAACCCACTCCGCCAGACCCCAACCCACTCCGCCAGACCCGAACCCACTCCGCCAGACCCGAACCCACTCCGCCAGACCCGAACCCACTCCGCCAGACCCGAACCCATTCCGCCAGACCCGAACCCACCCCGCCAGACCCGAACCCACTCCGCCAGACCCGAACCCACTCAGCCGGACCCGAACCCACTCCGCCAGACCCTAACCCATTCCGCCAGACCCAAACCCACTCCGCCAGACCCCAAACCCACTCCGCCAGACCATAACCCACTCCGCCAGACCCAAACCCACCTCCAGACCCAAAACCACTCCGCCAGAACCAAACCCACTCCGCCAGACCAAAACCCACTCCGCCAGCCCCAAACCCACTCCGCCAGACCCAAACCCACTCCGCCAGACCCAAACCCACTCCGCCAGACCGAAACCCACTCCGCCAGATCCAAACCCACTCCACCAGACCCTAACCCACTCCATCAGACCCAAACCCACCGCCAGACCCAAACCCACTCCGCCAGACCCAAACCCACTCCGCCAGACGCAGACCCACTCCGCCAGACCCAAACCCACTCCGCCAGACCCAAACCCAATCTGCCAGACCCAAACCCACTCCGCCAGACCCAAACCCACTCCGCCAGACCCAAACCCACTCCGCCAGACCCAAGCCCACTCCGCCAGACCCGAACCCACTCCGCCAGTCCCAAACCCAATCTGCCAGACCCAAACCCACTCCGCCAGACCCAAACCCACTCCGCCAGACCCAAACCCACTCCGCCAGGCCCAAACCCACTCAGCCAGACCAAAACCCACTCCGCCAGACCAAAACCCACTCCGCCAGACCCAAACCCACTCCGCCAGACCCGAACCCACTCCGCCAGACCCGAACCAACTCCGCGAGACCCGAACCCACTCCGCCAGACCCAAACCCACCGCCAGACCCAAACCCACTCCGCCAGACCCGAACCCACTCCGCCAGACCCGAACCCACTCCGCCAGACCCGAACCCACTCCGCCAGACCCGAACGCACTCCGACAGACCCGAACCCACTCCGCCAGACCCTAACCCACTCCGCCAGACCCAAACCCACTCCGCCAGACCCAAACCCACTCCGCCAGACCCAAACCCACTCAGCCAGACCAAAACCCACTCCGCCAGACCAAAACCCACTCCGCCAGACCCAAACCCACTCCGCCAGACCCAAACCCACTTCGCCAGAACCAAACTCCCTCCGCCAGACCCAAACCCACTCCGCCAGACCCAAACCCACTACGCCAGACCCTAACCCACTCGGCCAGACCCGAACCAACTCCGCAAGACCCAAACCCACTCCGCCAGACCCAAACCCACTCCGCCAGACCCAAACCCACTCCGCCAGACCATAACCCACTCCGCCAGACCCAAACCCACCGCCAGACCCAAACCCACTCCGCCAGAACCGAACCCACTCCGCCAGACCCGAACCCACTCCGCCAGACCCGAACCCACTCCGCCAGACCCGAACGCACTCCGACAGACCCGAAGCCACTCCGCCAGACCCTAACCCACTCCGCCAGACCCAAACCCACTCCGCCAGACCCAAACCTACTCCGCCAGACCCAAACCCACTCAGCCAGACCAAAACCCACTCCGCCAGACCAAAACCCACTCCGCCAGACCCAAACCCACTCAGCCAGACCAAAACCCACTCCGCCAGACCAAAACCCACTCCGCCAGACCCAAACGCACTCCGCCAGACCCAAACCCACTCCGCCAGACCCAAACCCACTCAGCCAGACCAAAACCCACTCCGCCAGACCAAAACCCACTCCGCCAGACCCAAACCCACTCCGCCAGACCCGAACCCACTCCGCCAGACCCGAACCAACTCCGCGAGACCCAAACCCACTCCGCCAGACCCAAACCCACCGCCAGACCCAAACCCACTCCGCCAGACCCGAACCCACTCCGCCAGACCCAAACCCACTCCGCCAGACCCGAACCCACTCCGCCAGACCCGAACGCACTCCGACAGACCCGAACCCACTCCGCCAGACCCTAACCCACTCCGCCAGACCCAAACCCACTCCGCCAGACCCAAACCCACTCCGCCAGACCCAAACCCACTCAGCCAGACCAAAACCCACTCCGCCAGACCAAAACCCACTCCGCCAGACCCAAACCCACTACGCCAGACCCAAACCCACTCCGCCAGACCCAAACCCACTCCGCCAGACCCAAGCCCACTCCGCCAGACCCAAACCCCCTCCGCCAGACCCAAACCCACTCCGCCAGACCCAAACCCACTACGCCAGACCCTAACCCACTCCGCCAGACCCGAACCCACTCCGCCAGACCCGAACCCATTCCGCCAGACCCGAACCCACCCCGCCAGACCCGAACCCACTCCGCCAGACCCGAACCCACTCCGCCAGACCCGAACCCACTCCGCCAGACCCTAACCCATTCCGCCAGACCCAAACCCACTCCGCCAGACCCCAAACCCACTCCGCCAGACCATAACCCACTCCGCCAGACCCAAACCCACCTCCAGACCCAAAACCACTCCGCCAGACCCAAACCCACTCCGCCAGACCAAAACCCACTCCGCCAGCCCCAAACCCACTCCGCCAGACCCAAACCCACTCCGCCAGACCCAAACCCACTCCGCCAGACCGAAACCCACTCCGCCAGATCCAAACCCACTCCACCAGACCCTAACCCACTCCGTCAGACCCAAACCCACCGCCAGACCCAAACCCACTCCGACAGACCCAAACCCACTCCGCCAGACGCAGACCCACTCCGCCAGACCCAAACCCACTCCGCCAGACCCAAACCCAATCTGCCAGACCCAAACCCACTCCGCCAGACCCAAACCCACTCCGCCAGACCCAAACCCACTCCGCCAGGCCCAAACCCACTCAGCCAGACCAAAACCCACTCCGCCAGACCAAAACCCACTCCGCCAGACCCAAACCCACTCCGCCAGACCCAAACCCACTCCGCCAGACCCAAACCCACTCCGCCAGACCCAAGCCCACTCCGCCAGACCCGAACCCACTCCGCCAGTCCCAAACCCAATCTGCCAGACCCAAACCCACTCCGCCAGACCCAAACCCACTCCGCCAGACCCAAACCCACTCCGCCAGGCCCAAACCCACTCAGCCAGACCAAAACCCACTCCGCCAGACCAAAACCCACTCCGCCAGACCCAAACCCACTCCGCCAGACCCGAACCCACTCCGCCAGACCCGAACCCACTCCGCCAGACCCAAACACACCGCCAGACCCAAACCCACTCCGCCAGACCCGAACCCACTCCGCCAGACCCGAACCCACTCCGCCAGACCCGAACCCACTCCGCCAGACCCGAACGCACTCCGACAGACCCGAACCCACTCCGCCAGACCCTAACCCACTCCGCCAGACCCAAACCCACTCCGCCAGACCCAAACCCACTCCGCCAGACCCAAACCCACTCAGCCAGACCAAAACCCACTCCGCCAGACCAAAACCCACTCCGCCAGACCCAAACCCACTCCGCCAGACCCAAACCCACTCCGCCAGACCCAAACCCCCTCCGCCAGACCCAAACCCACTCCGCCAGACCCAAACCCACTACGCCAGACCCTAACCCACTCCGCCAGACCCGAACCAACTCCGCAAGACCCAAACCCACTCCGCCAGACCCAAACCCACTCCGCCAGACCCAAACCCACTCCGCCAGACCATAACCCACTCCGCCAGACCCAAACCCACCGCCAGACCCAAACCCACTCCGCCAGAACCGAACCCACTCCGCCAGACCCAAACCCACTCCGCCAGACCCGAACCCACTCCGCCAGACCCGAACGCACTCCGACAGACCCGAACCCACTCCGCCAGACCCTAACCCACTCCGCCAGACCCAAACCCACTCCGCCAGACCCAAACCTACTCCGCCAGACCCAAACCCACTCAGCCAGACCAAAACCCACTCCGCCAGACCAAAACCCACTCCGCCAGACCCAAACCCACTCAGCCAGACCAAAACCCACTCTGCCAGACCAAAACCCACTCCGCCAGACCCAAACGCACTCCGCCAGACCCAAACCCACTCCGCCAGACCCAAACCCACTCAGCCAGACCAAAACCCACTCCGCCAGACCAAAACCCACTCCGCCAGACCCAAACCCACTCCGCCAGACCCGAACCCACTCCGCCAGACCCGAACCAACTCCGCGAGACCCAAACCCACTCCGCCAGACCCAAACCCACCGCCAGACCCAAACCCACTCCGCCAGACCCGAACCCACTCCGCCAGACCCAAACCCACTCCGCCAGACCCGAACCCACTCCGCCAGACCCGAACGCACTCCGACAGACCCGAACCCACTCCGCCAGACCCTAACCCACTCCGCCAGACCCAAACCCACTCCGCCAGACCCAAACCCACTCCGCCAGACCCAAACCCACTCAGCCAGACGAAAACCCACTCCGCCAGACCAAAACCCACTCCGCCAGACCCAAACCCACTACGCCAGACCCAAACCCACTCCGCCAGACCCAAACCCACTCCGCCAGACCCAAGCCCACTCCGCCAGACCCAAACCCCCTCCGCCAGACCCAAACCCACTCCGCCAGACCCAAACCCACTACGCCAGACCCTAACCCACTCCGCCAGACCCGAACCAACTCCGCAAGACCCAAACCCACTCCGCCAGACCCAAACCCACTCCGCCAGACCCAAACCCACCCCGCCAGACCATAACCCACTCCGCCAGACCCAAACCCACCGCCAGACCCAAACCCACTCCGCCAGAACCGAACTCACTCCGCCAGACCCAAACCCACTCAGCCAGACCAAAACCCACTCCGCCAGACCAAAACCCACTCCGCCAGACCCAAACCCACTCCGCCAGACCCAAACCCACTCCGCCAGACCCAAGCCCACTCCGCCAGACCCGAACCCACTCCGCGAGTCCCGAACCCACTCCGCCAGACCCAAACCCACTCCGCCAGACCCGAACCCACTCCGCAAGACCCGAACCAACTCCGCGAGACCCAAACCCACTCCGCCAGACCCAAACACACTCCGCCAGACCATAACCCACTCCGCCAGACCCAAACCCACCGCCAGACCCAAACCCACTCCGCCAGACCCGAACCCACTCCGCCAGACCCGAACCCACTCCGCCAGACCCGAACCCACTCCGCCAGACCCGAACGCACTCCGACAGACCCAAACCCACTCCGCCAGACCCTAACCCACTCCGCCAGACCCAAACCCACACCGCCAGACCAAAACCCACTCCGCCAGAACCAAACCCAATCTGCCAGACCCAAACCCACTCCGCCAGACCCAAACCAACTCCGCCAGACCCAAACCCACTCCGCCAGACCCAAACCTACTCCGGCAGACCCAAGCCCACACCGCCAGACCCAAACCCTCTCTGTCAGACCCAAACCCACTGCGCCAGAACCAAACCCACTCCGCCAGACCCAAACCTACTCCGCCAGACCCAAGCCCACACCGCCAGACCCAAACCCACTCCACTAGACCCAAACCCACTCCGCCGGACCCAAACGCACTCTGTCAGACCCAAACCCACTGCGCCAGACGCAAACCCACTCCGCCAGACCCAAACCCACTCCGCCAGACCCAAACCCACTCCACCACAACCAAACCCACTCCGCCAGACCCGAACCCACTGCGCCAGACCCAAACCCACTCCGCCAGACCCAAACCCACTCTGCCAGTACCAAACCCACACCGCCAGACCCCAAACCCACTCCGCCAGACCCAAACCCACTCCGCCAGACCCAAACCCACTCCGCCAGCCCCAAACCCACTCAGCCAGACCAAAATCCACTCCGCCAGACCAAAACCCACTCCGCCAGACCCAAACCCACTCCGCCAGACCCAGACCCACTCCGCCAGACCCACACCCACACCGCCAGACCCAAACCCACTCCACCAGACCCAAACCCACTCCGCCAGACCCAAACGCACTCTGTCAGACCCAAACCCACTGCGCCAGACCCAAACCCACTCCGCCAGACCCCAAACCCACTCCGCCAGACCCCAAACCCACTCCGCCAGACCCCAAACCCACTCCGCCAGACCCAAACCCACTCCGCCAGCCCCGAACCCACTCCGCCAGACCCGAACCCACTCGGCCAGACCCAAACCCACTCGGCCAGACCCAAACCCACTCCGCCAGACCCCAAACCCACTCCGCCAGACCCAAACCCAATCCGCCAGACCCGAACCCACTCCGCCAGACCCGAACCCACTCCGCCAGACCCGAACCCACTCCGCCAGACCCCAACCCACTCCGCCAGACCCAAACCCACTCCGCCAGACCCCAACGTACTCCGCCTGACCCGAACCCACTCTGCCACACCCGAACCCACTCGGCCAGACCTGAACCCACTTGGCCAGACCCTAACCCACTCGGCCAGACCCAAACCCACTCCGCCAGACCCCAAACCCACTCCGCCAGACCCAAACCCAATCCGCCAGACCCAAACCCACTCCGCCAGACCCGAACCCACTCCGCCAGAGCCGAACCCACTCCGCCACACCCGAACCCACTCCGCCAGACCCAAACCCACTCCGCCAGACCCAAACCCACTCCGCCAGACCCGAACCCACTCCGCCAGACCCGAACCCACTCCGCCAGACCCGAACCCACTCCGCCAGACCCCAACCCACTCCGCCAGACCCCAACCCACTCCGCCAGACCCAAACCCACTCCGCCAGACCCCAACGTACTCCGCCTGACCCGAACCCACTCCGCCACACCCGAACCCACTCGGCCAGACCTGAACCCACTTGGCCAGACCCTAACCCACTCGGCCAGACCCAAACCCACTCCGCCAGACCCCAAACCCACTCCGCCAGACCCGAACCCAATCCGCCAGACCCAAACCCACTCCGCCAGACCCGAACCCACTCCGCCAGAGCCGATCCCACTCCGCCACACCCGAACCCACTCCGCCAGACCCCAACACACTCCGCCAGACCCAAACCCACTCCGCCAGACCCGAACCCACTCCGCCAGACCCGAACCCACTCCGCCAGACCCGAACCCACTCCGCGAGACCCAAACCCACTCCGCCAGACCCAAACCCACACCGACAGACCCAAACCCACTCCGCCAGACCATAACCCAATCCGCCAGACCCAAACCCACCGCCAGACCCAAACCCACTCCGCCAGACCCGAACCCACTCCGCCAGACCCGAACCCACTCTGCCAGACCCTAACCCACTCCGCCAGACCCAAACCCACACCTCCAGACCAAAACCCACTCCGCTAGACCCAAACCCAATCTGCCAGACCCAAACCCACTCCGCCAGACCCAAACCCACTCCGCCAGACCCAAACCAACTCCGCCAGACCCAAACCCACTCCGCCAGACCCAAACCTACTCCGGTAGACCCAAGCCCACACCGCCAGACCCAAACCCACACCGCCAGACCCAAACCTACTCCGGCAGACCCAAGCCCTCTCCGCCAGACCCAAACGCACTCTGTCAGACCCAAACCCACTGCGCCAGACCCAAACCCACTCCGCCAGACCCAAGCCCACTCCGCCAGACCCAAACCCACTCCGCCAGACCCAAACCAACTCCGCCAGACCCAAACCCACTCCGCCAGACCGGAACCTACTCCGGCAGACCCAAGCCCACACCGCCAGACCCAAACCCACTCCGCCAGACACAAACCCACTCCTCCAGACCAAAACCCACTCCGCCAGACCCAAACCCACTCCGCCAGACCCAAACCCACTCCGCCAGACCCAAACCCACTCCGCCAGACGCAAACCCACTCAGCCAGACCAAAACCCACTCCGCCAGACCAAAACCCACTCCGCCAGACCAAAACCCACTCCGCCAGACCCAAACCCACTCCGCCAGACCCAAACCCACTCCACCAGACCCAAGCCCACTCCGCCAGACCCAACCCCACTCTGCCATACCCAAACCCACTCCGCCAGACCGCAACCCACTCCGCCAGACCCCAACCCACTCCGCCAGAGCCGAACCCACTGGGCCAGACCCGAACCAACTCGGCCAGACCCGAACCCACTCCGCCAGACCCAAACCCACTCCGCCAGACCCGAACCCACTCCGCCAGACCCGAACCCACTCCGCCAGAGCCGAACCCACTCCGCCACACCCGAGCCCACTCCGCCAGACCCAAACCCACTCCGCCAGACCCAAACCCACTCCGCCAGACCCGAACCCACTCCGCCAGACCCGAACCCACTCCGCCAGACCCGAACCCACTCCGCCAGACCCCAACCCACTCCGCCAGACCCCAACCCACTCCGCCAGACCCAAACCCACTCCGCCAGACCCCAACGTACTCCGCCTGACCCGAACCCACTCCGCCACACCCGAACCCACTCGGCCAGACCTGAACCCACTTGGCCAGACCCTAACCCACTCGGCCAGACCCAAACCCACTCCGCCAGACCCCAAACCCACTCCGCCAGACCCGAACCCAATCCGCCAGACCCAAACCCACTCCGCCAGACCCGAACCCACTCCGCCAGAGCCGAACCCACTCCGCCACACCCGAACCCACTCCGCCAGACCCCAACCCACTCCGCCAGACCCAAACCCACTCCGCCAGACCCGAACCCACTCCGCCAGACCCGAACCCACTCCGCCAGACCCGAACCCACTCCGCGAGACCCAAACCCACTCCGCCAGACCCAAACCCACACCGACAGACCCAAACCCACTCCGCCAGACCATAACCCAATCCGCCAGACCCAAACCCACCGCCAGACCCAAACCCACTCCGCCAGACCCGAACCCACTCCGCCAGACCCGAACCCACTCTGCCAGACCCTAACCCACTCCGCCAGACCCAAACCCACACCGCCAGACCAAAACCCACTCCGCCAGACCCAAACCCAATCTGCCAGACCCAAACCCACTCCGCCAGACCCAAACCCACTCCGCCAGACCCAAACCAACTCCGCCAGACCCAAACCCACTCCGCCAGACCCAAACCTACTCCGGTAGACCCAAGCCCACACCGCCAGACCCAAACCCACACCGCCAGACCCAAACCTACTCCGGCAGACCCAAGCCCTCTCCGCCAGACCCAAACGCACTCTGTCAGACCCAAACCCACTGCGCCAGACCCAAACCCACTCCGCCAGACCCAAGCCCACTCCGCCAGACCCAAACCCACTCCGCCAGACCCAAACCAACTCCGCCAGACCCAAACCCACTCCGCCAGACCGGAACCTACTCCGGCAGACCCAAGCCCACACCGCCAGACCCAAACCCACTCCGCCAGACACAAACCCACTCCTCCAGACCAAAACCCACTCCGCCAGACCCAAACCCACTCCGCCAGACCCAAACCCACTCCGCCAGACCCAAACCCACTCCGCCAGACGCAAACCCACTCAGCCAGACCAAAACCCACTCCGCCAGACCAAAGCCCACTCCGCCAGACCAAAACCCACTCCGCCAGACCCAAACCCACTCCGCCAGACCCAAACCCACTCCACCAGACCCAAGCCCACTCCGCCAGACCCAACCCCACTCTGCCATACCCAAACCCACTCCGCCAGACCGCAACCCACTCCGCCAGACCCCAACCCACTCCGCCAGAGCCGAACCCACTGGGCCAGACCCGAACCAACTCGGCCAGACCCGAACCCACTCCGCCAGACCCAAACCCACTCCGCCAGACCCCAAACACACTCCGCCGGACCCGAACCCACTCCGCCAGACCCGAACCCACTCCGCCACACCCGAACCCAATCCGCCAGACCCGAACCCACTCTGCCAGAGCCGAAACCACTCCGCCACACCCGAACCCTCTCCGCCAGACCCTAACCCACTCCGCCAGACCCGAACACACTCCGCCAGACCCGAACCCACTCCGCCAGACCCGAAACCACTCCGCAAGACCCAAACCCACTCCGCCAGACCCGAACCCACTCCGCCAGACCCGAACCCACTCCGCGAGACCCAAACCCACTCCGCCAGACCCATACCCACTCCGCCAGCCCCAAACCCACTCCGCCAGACCAAAACCCACTCCGCCAGACCCCAAAGCCACTTCGCCAGACCCAAACCCACTCCGCCAGAACCAAACCCACTCCGCCAGACCCGAACCCACTCTGCCAAACCCGAACCCACTCCGCCAGACCTAAACCCACTCCGCCAGACCCAAACCCACTCCGCCAGACCCAAACGCACTCTGTCAGACCCAAACCCACTGTGCGAGACCCAAACCCACTCCGCCAGACCCCAAACCCACTCCGCCAGACCCGAACCCACTCCGCCAGACCCGAACCCACTCCACCAGACCCAACCCCACTCCGCCAGACCCGAACCCACACCGCCAGACCAAAACCCACTCCGCCAGACCCAAACCCAATCTGCCAGACGCAAACCCACTCCGCCAGACCCAAACCCACTCCGCCAGACCCAAACCCACTCCGCAAGACCCAAGCCCACTCCGCCAGACCCAACCCCACTCCGCCAGACCCAAACCCACTCCGCCAGACCGCAACCCACTCCGCCAGACCCCAACCCACTCCACCAGACCTGAACCCACTCGGCCAGACCCCAACCCACTCCGCCAGACCCAAACCCACTCCGCCAGACCCAAGCCCACTCTGCCAGACCCAACCCCACTCCGCCAGACCCAAACCCACTCCGCCAGACCGCAACCCACTCCGCCAGACCCCAACCCACTCCGCCAGACCCGAACCCACTCGGCCAGACCCGAACCAACTCGGCCAGACCCCAACCCACTCCGACAGACCCAAACCCACTCCGCCAGACCCCAAACCCACTCCGCCACACCCGAACCCACTCCGCCAGACCCGAACCCACTCCGCCACACCCGAACCCACTCCGCCAGACCCGAACCCACTCTGCCAGAGCAGAAACCACTCCGCCACACCCGAACCCTCTCCGCCAGACCCTAACCCACTCCGCCAGACCCGAACCCACTCCGCCAGACCCGAACCCACTCCGCCAGACCCGAACCCACTCCGCAAGACCCGAACCCACTCCGCCAGACCCGAACCCACTCCGCCAGACCCGAACCCACTCCGCGAGACCCGAACCCACTCCGCCAGACCCGAACGCACTCTGTCAGACCCAAACCCACTCCGCCAGACCCAAACCTACTCCGGCAGACCCAAGCCCTCTCCGCCAGACCCAAACGCACTCTGTCAGACCCAAACCCACTGCGCCAGACCCAAACCCACTCCGCCAGACCCAAGCCCACTCCGCCAGACCCAAACCCACTCCGCCAGACCCAAACCAACTCCGCCAGACCCAAACCCACTCCGCCAGACCGGAACCTACTCCGGCAGACCCAAGCCCACACCGCCAGACCCAAACCCACTCCGCCAGACACAAACCCGCTCCGCCAGACCAAAACCCACTCCGCCAGACCCAAACCCACTCCGCCAGACCCAAACCCACTCCGCCAGACGCAAACCCACTCAGCCAGACCAAAACCCACTCCGCCAGACCAAAACCCACTCCGCCAGACCAAAACCCACTCCGCCAGACCCAAACCCACTCCGCCAGACCCAAACCCACTCCACCAGACCCAAGCCCACTCCGCCAGACCCAACCCCACTCCGCCAGACCCAAACCCACTCCGCCAGACCGCAAACCACTCCGCCAGACCCCAACCCACTCCGCCAGAACCGAACCCACTGGGCCAGACCCGAACCAACTCGGCCAGACCCGAACCCACTCCGCCAGACCCAAACCCACTCCGCCAGACCCCAAACACACTCCGCCAGACCCGAACCCACTCCGCCAGACCCGAACCCACTCCGCCACACCCGAACCCACTCCGCCAGACCCGAACCCACTCTGCCAGAGCCGAAACCACTCCGCCACACCCGAACCCACTCCGCCAGACCCGAACCCACTCCGCCAGACCCGAACCCACTCCGCCAGACCCGAACCCACTCCGCCAGACCCGAACCCACTCCGCAAGACCCGAACCCACTCCGCCAGACCCGAACCCACTCCGCCAGACCCGAACCCATTCCGCGAGACCCAAACCCACTCCGCCAGACCCAAACCCACTCCGCCAGCCCCAAACCCACTCCGCCAGACCCAAACCCACTCCGCCAGACCCCAAAGCCACTTCGCCAGACCCAAACCCACTCCGCCAGACCCCAAACCCACTCCGCCAGACCCGAACCCACTCCGACAGACCCGAACCCACTCCGCCAGACCCTAACCCACTCCGCCAGACCCAAACCCACTCCGCCAACACCAAACCCACACCGCCAGACCCAAACCCACTCAGCCAGACCAAAACCCACTCCGCCAGACCAAAACCCACTCCGCCAGACCCAAACCCACTCCGCCAGACCCAAACCCACTCCGCCAGACCCAAACCCACTCCGCCAGACCCAAGCCCACTCCGCCAGACCCGAACCCACTCCGCCAGTCCCGAACCCACTCCGCCAGAACCGAACCCACTCCGCCAGACCCGAACCCACTCCGCCAGACCCGAACCCACTCCGACAGACCCGAACCCACTCCGCCAGACGCGAACCCATTCCGCCAGACCCGAACGCACTCCGGCAGACCCGAACCCACTCCGCCAGACCCGAACCCACTCCACCAGACCCGAACCCACTCCGCCAGACCCGAACCCACTCCACCAGACCCGAACCCACTCTGCCAGACCCGAACCCACTCCGCCAGACCCGAACCCACTCCGCCAGACCCCAACCAACTCCGCCAGACCCGAACCCACTCCGCCAGACCCTAACCCATTCCGCTAGACCCGAACCCACTCCGCCAAACCCATACCCACTCCGCCAGACCCAAACCCACTCCGCCAGACCCCAAACCCACTCCGCCAGACCCAAACCCATTCCGCCAGACCCAAACCCACTCCGCCAGACCACAAACCCACTCCGCCAGACCCAAACCCACTCCGCAAGACCCAAACCCCCTCCGCCAGACCCAAACCCACTGCGCCAGACCCAAACCCACTCCGCCAGACCCAAACTCCCTCCGCCAGACCCAAACCCACTCCGCCAGACCCAAACCCACTCCGGCAGACCCAAGCCCACACCGCCAGACCCAAACCCACTCCGCCAGAACCTAACCCACTCCGCCAGACCCAAACCCCTCCGGCAGACCCGAACCCACTCCGCCAGACCCGAACCCACTCCGCCAAACCGGAACCCACTCCGCCAGACCCCAACCCACTCCGCCAGACCCGAACCCACTCCGCCAGACCCGAACCCACTCCGCCAGACCCGAACCCACTCCGCCAGACCCGAACCCATTCCGCCAGACCCGAACCCACCCCGCCAGACCCGAACCCACTCCGCCAGACCCGAACCCACTCAGCCAGACCCGAACCCACTCCGCCAGACCCTAACCCATTCCGCCAGACCCAAACCCACTCCGCCAGACCCCAAACCCACTCCGCCAGACCATAACCCACTCCGCCAGACCCAAACCCACCTCCAGACCCAAAACCACTCCGCCAGACCCAAACCCACTCCGCCAGACCAAAACCCACTCCGCCAGCCCCAAACCCACTCCGCCAGACCCAAACCCACTCCGCCAGACCCAAACCCACTCCGCCAGACCGAAACCCACTCCGCCAGATCCAAACCCACTCCACCAGACCCTAACCCACTCCGTCAGACCCAAACCCACCGCCAGACCCAAACCCACTCCGCCAGACCCAAACCCACTCCGCCAGACGCAGACCCACTCCGCCAGACCCAAACCCACTCCGCCAGACCCAAACCCAATCTGCCAGACCCAAACCCACTCCGCCAGACCCAAACCCACTCCGCCAGACCCAAACCCACTCCGCCAGGCCCAAACCCACTCAGCCAGACCAAAACCCACTCCGCCAGACCAAAACCCACTCCGCCAGACCCAAACCCACTCCGCCAGACCCAAACCCACTCCGCCAGACCCAAACCCACTCCGCCAGACCCAAGCCCACTCCGCCAGACCCGAACCCACTCCGCCAGTGCCAAACCCAATCTGCCAGACCCAAACCCACTCCGCCAGACCCAAACCCACTCCGCCAGACCCAAACCCACTCCGCCAGGCCCAAACCCACTCAGCCAGACCAAAACCCACTCCGCCAGACCAAAACCCACTCCGCCAGACCCAAACCCACTCCGCCAGACCCGAACCCACTCCGCCAGACCCGAACCAACTCCGCGAGACCCGAACCCACTCCGCCAGACCCAAACCCACCGCCAGACCCAAACCCACTCCGCCAGACCCGAACCCACTCCGCCAGACCCGAACCCACTCCGCCAGACCCGAACCCACTCCGCCAGACCCGAACGCACTCCGACAGACCCGAACCCACTCCGCCAGACCCTAACCCACTCCGCCAGACCCAAACCCACTCCGCCAGACCCAAACCCACTCCGCCATACCCAAGCCCACTCTGCCAGACCCAACCCCACTCCGCCAGACACAAACCCACTCCGCCAGACCGCAACCCATTCCGCCAGACCCCAACCCACTCCGCCAGACCCCAACCCACTCCGCCAGACCCGAACCCACACCGCCAGACCCGAAACCACTGCGCCAGACCCAAAACCACTCCGCCAGACCCAAGCCCACTCCGCCACACCCAAACCCACTCCGCCAGACCCAAACGCACTCTGTCAGACCCAAACCCACTGCGCCAGACCCAAACCCACTCCGCCAGACCCAAACCCACTCCGCCAGACCCAAACCCACTCCGCCAGACCCAAACCCACTCCGCCAGACCCAAACCCACTCCGCCAGTCCCAAACCCACTCCGCCAGACCCAAACCCACTCCGCCAGAACCAAACCCACTCCGCCAGACCCAAACCCACTCCGCCAGACCCAAACCCACTCCGCCAGACCCAAACCCACTCCGCCAGACCCAAAACCACTCCGCCAGGCCCAAACCCACTCCGCCAGACCCAAACCCACTCCGCCAGACCCAAACCCACTCCGCCAGACCCCAAACCCACTCCGCCAGACCTAAACCGCACCGCCAGACCCCAACCCACTCCGCCAGACCCAAACCCACGCTGACAGACCCAAATCCACTCCGCCAGACCCCAAACCCACTCCGCCAGACCCCAAACCCACTCCGCCAGACCCAAACCCACTCCGCCAGACCCAAACCCATTCCGCCAGCCCCAAAGCCACTCCGCCAGCCCCAAACCCACTCAGCCATACCAAAACCCACTCCGCCAGACCAAACCCCACTCCGCCAGACCCAACCCCACTCCGCCAGACCCAAACCCACTCCGCCAGACCGCATCCCACTCCGCCAGACCCCAACCCACACCTCCAGACCCAAACCCACTCCGCCAGACCCGAACCCACACCGCCAGACCCGAAACCACTGCGCCAGACCCAAAACCACTCCGCCAGACCCAAGCCCACTCCGCCACACCCAAACCCACTCCGCCAGACCCAAACGCACTCTGTCAGACCCAAACCCACTGCGCCAGACCCAAACCCACTCCGCCAGACCCAAACCCACTCCGCCAGACCCAAACCCACTCCGCCAGACCCAAACCCACTCCGCCAGACCCAAACCCACTCCGCCAGTCCCAAACCCACTCCGCCAGACCCAAACCCACTCCGCCAGAACCAAACCCACTCCGCCAGACCCAAACCCACTCCGCCAGACCCAAACCCACTCCGCCAGACCCAAACCCACTCCGCCAGACCCAGAACCACTCCGCCAGGCCCAAACCCACTCCGCCAGACCCAAACCCACTCCGCCAGACCCAAACCCACTCCGCCAGACCCCAAACCCACTCCGCCAGACCTAAACCGCACCGCCAGACCCCAACCCACTCCGCCAGACCCAAACCCACGCTGACAGACCCAAATCCACTCCGCCAGACCCCAAACCCACTCCGGCAGACCCCAAACCCACTCCGCCAGACCCAAACCCACTCCGCCAGACCCAAACCCATTCCGCCAGCCCCAAAGCCACTCCACCAGCCCCAAACCCACTCAGCCATACCAAAACCCACTCCGCCAGACCCCAACGCGCTCCGCTAGACCCCAACCCACTCGGCCAGACCCGAACCCACTCGGCCAGACCCCAACCCACGCGGCCAGACCCAAACCCACACCGCCAGACCCCAAACCCACTCCGCCAGACCCGAACCCACTCCACCAGACCCAAGCCCACTCCGCCAGACCCAACCCCACTCCGCCAGACCCAAACCCACTCCGCCAGACCGCAACCCACTCCGCCAGACCCCAACCCACTCCGCCAGAACCGAACCCACTGGGCCAGACCCGAACCAACTCGGCCAGACCCGAACCCACTCCGCCAGACCCAAACCCACTCCGCCAGACCCCAAACACACTCCGCCAGACCCGAACCCACTCCGCCAGACCCGAACCCACTCCGCCACACCCGAACCCACTCCGCCAGACCCGAACCCACTCTGCCAGAGCCGAAACCACTCCGCCACACCCGAACCCTCTCCGCCAGACCCTAACCCACTCCGCCAGACCCGAACCCACTCCGCCAGACCCGAACCCACTCCGCCAGACCCGAACCCACTCCGCAAGACCCGAACCCACTCCACCAGACCCGAACCCACTCCGCCAGACCCGAACCCATTCCGCGAGACCCAAACCCACTCCGCCAGACCCAAACCCACTCCGCCAGCCCCAAACCCACTCCGCCAGACCCAAACCCACTCCGCCAGACCCCAAAGCCACTTCGCCAGACCCAAACCCACTCCGCCAGACCCCAAACCCACTCCGCCAGACCCGAACCCACTCCGACAGACCCGAACCCACTCCGCCAGACCCTAACCCACTCCGCCAGACCCAAACCCACTCCGCCAACACCAAACCCACACCGCCAGACCCAAACCCACTCAGCCAGACCAAAACCCACTCCGCCAGACCAAAACCCACTCCGCCAGACCCAAACCCACTCCGCCAGACCCGAACCCACTCCGCCAGACCCTAACCCATTCCGCTAGACCCGAACCCACTCCGCCAAACCCATACCCACTCCGCCAGACCCAAACCCACTCCGCCAGACCCCAAACCCACTCCGCCAGACCCAAACCCATTCCGCCAGACCCAAACCCACTCCGCCAGACCACAAACCCACTCCGCCAGACCCAAACCCACTCCGCAAGACCCAAACCCCCTCCGCCAGACCCAAACCCACTGCGCCAGACCCAAACCCACTCCGCCAGACCCAAACTCCCTCCGCCAGACCCAAACCCACTCCGCCAGACCCAAACCCACTCCGGCAGACCCAAGCCCACACCGCCAGACCCAAACCCACTCCGCCAGACCCTAACCCACTCCGCCAGACCCAAACCCCTCCGGCAGACCCGAACCCACTCCGCCAGACCCGAACCCACTCCGCCAAACCGGAACCCACTCCGCCAGACCCCAACCCACTCCGCCAGACCCGAACCCACTCCGCCAGACCCGAACCCACTCCGCCAGACCCGAACCCACTCCGCCAGACCCGAACCCATTCCGCCAGACCCGAACCCACCCCGCCAGACCCGAACCCACTCCGCCAGACCCGAACCCACTCAGCCAGACCCGAACCCACTCCGCCAGACCCTAACCCATTCCGCCAGACCCAAACCCACTCCGCCAGACCCCAAACCCACTCCGCCAGACCATAACCCACTCCGCCAGACCCAAACCCACCTCCAGACCCAAAACCACTCCGCCAGACCCAAACCCACTCCGCCAGACCAAAACCCACTCCGCCAGCCCCAAACCCACTCCGCCAGACCCAAACCCACTCCGCCAGACCCAAACCCACTCCGCCAGACCGAAACCCACTCCGCCAGATCCAAACCCACTCCACCAGACCCTAACCCACTCCGTCAGACCCAAACCCACCGCCAGACCCAAACCCACTCCGCCAGACCCAAACCCACACCGCCAGACGCAGACCCACTCCGCCAGACCCAAACCCACTCCGCCAGACCCAAACCCAATCTGCCAGACCCAAACGCACTCCGCCAGACCCAAACCCACTCCGCCAGACCCAAACCCACTCCGCCAGGCCCAAACCCACTCAGCCAGACCAAAACCCACTCCGCCAGACCAAAACCCACTCCGCCAGACCCAAACCCACTCCGCCAGACCCAAACCCACTCCGCCAGACCCAAACCCACTCCGCCAGACCCAAGCCCACTCCGCCAGACCCGAACCCACTCCGCCAGTGCCAAACCCAATCTGCCAGACCCAAACCCACTCCGCCAGACCCAAACCCACTCCGCCAGACCCAAACCCACTCCGCCAGGCCCAAACCCACTCAGCCAGACCAAAACCCACTCCGCCAGACCAAAACCCACTCCGCCAGACCCAAACCCACTCCGCCAGACCCGAACCCACTCCGCCAGACCCGAACCAACTCCGCGAGACCCGAACCCACTCCGCCAGACCCAAACCCACCGCCAGACCCAAACCCACTCCGCCAGACCCGAACCCACTCCGCCAGACCCGAACCCACTCCGCCAGACCCGAACCCACTCCGCCAGACCCGAACGCACTCCGACAGACCCGAACCCACTCCGCCAGACCCTAACCCACTCCGCCAGACCCAAACCCACTCCGCCAGACCCAAACCCACTCCGCCATACCCAAGCCCACTCTGCCAGACCCAACCCCACTCCGCCAGACACAAACCCACTCCGCCAGACCGCAACCCATTCCGCCAGACCCCAACCCACTCCGCCAGACCCCAACCCACTCCGCCAGACCCGAACCCACACCGCCAGACCCGAAACCACTGCGCCAGACCCAAAACCACTCCGCCAGACCCAAGCCCACTCCGCCACACCCAAACCCACTCCGCCAGACCCAAACGCACTCTGTCAGACCCAAACCCACTGCGCCAGACCCAAACCCACTCCGCCAGACCCAAACCCACTCCGCCAGACCCAAACCCACTCCGCCAGACCCAAACCCACTCCGCCAGACCCAAACCCACTCCGCCAGTCCCAAACCCACTCCGCCAGACCCAAACCCACTCCGCCAGAACCAAACCCACTCCGCCAGACCCAAACCCACTCCGCCAGACCCAAACCCACTCCGCCAGACCCAAACCCACTCCGCCAGACCCAAAACCACTCCGCCAGGCCCAAACCCACTCCGCCAGACCCAAACCCACTCCGCCAGACCCAAACCCACTCCGCCAGACCCCAAACCCACTCCGCCAGACCTAAACCGCACCGCCAGACCCCAACCCACTCCGCCAGACCCAAACCCACGCTGACAGACCCAAATCCACTCCGCCAGACCCCAAACCCACTCCGCCAGACCCCAAACCCACTCCGCCAGACCCAAACCCACTCCGCCAGACCCAAACCCATTCCGCCAGCCCCAAAGCCACTCCGCCAGCCCCAAACCCACTCAGCCATACCAAAACCCACTCCGCCAGACCAAACCCCACTCCGCCAGACCAAACCCCACTCCGCCAGACCCAACCCCACTCCGCCAGACCCAAACCCACTCCGCCAGACCGCAACCCACTCCGCCAGACCCCAACCCACACCTCCAGACCCAAACCCACTCCGCCAGACCCGAACCCACACCGCCAGACCCGAAACCACTGCGCCAGACCCAAAACCACTCCGCCAGACCCAAGCCCACTCCGCCACACCCAAACCCACTCCGCCAGACCCAAACGCACTCTGTCAGACCCAAACCCACTGCGCCAGACCCAAACCCACTCCGCCAGACCCAAACCCACTCCGCCAGACCCAAACCCACTCCGCCAGACCCAAACCCACTCCGCCAGACCCAAACCCACTCCGCCAGTCCCAAACCCACTCCGCCAGACCCAAACCCACTCCGCCAGAACCAAACCCACTCCGCCAGACCCAAACCCACTCCGCCAGACCCAAACCCACTCCGCCAGACCCAAACCCACTCCGCCAGACCCATAACCACTCCGCCAGGCCCAAACCCACTCCGCCAGACCCAAACCCACTCCGCCAGACCCAAACCCACTCCGCCAGACCCCAAACCCACTCCGCCAGACCTAAACCGCACCGCCAGACCCCAACCCACTCCGCCAGACCCAAACCCACGCTGACAGACCCAAATCCACTCCGCCAGACCCCAAACCCACTCCGCCAGACCCCAAACCCACTCCGCCAGACCCAAACCCACTCCGCCAGACCCAAACCCATTCCGCCAGCCCCAAAGCCACTCCGCCAGCCCCAAACCCACTCAGCCATACCAAAACCCACTCCGCCAGACCCCAACGCGCTCCGCTAGACCCCAACCCACTCGGCCAGACCCGAACCCACTCGGCCAGACCCCAACCCACGCGGCCAGACCCAAACCCACACCGCCAGACCCCAAACCCACTCCGCCAGACCCGAACCCACTCCGCCAGACCCGAACCCACTCCGCCAGACCTGAACACACTCCGCCAGACCCGAACGCACTCCGCCAGAGCCGAACCCACTCCGCCAGACCTGAACCCACTCCGCCAGACCCGAACCCACTCCGCCAGACCCGAACCCACTCCGCGAGACCCCAACCCACTCCGCCAGACCCAAACCCACTCCGCTAGACCCAAACCCACTCCGCCAGACCATAACCCACTCCACCAGACCCAAACCCACCGCCAGACCCAAAACCACTCCGCCAGACCCAAACCCACTCCGCCAGACCCAAACCCACTCCGCCAGCCCCAAACCCACTCCGCCAGACCCAAACCCACTCCGCCAGAACCAAACCCACTCCGCCAGACCCAAACCCACTCCGCCAGACCCAAACCCACTCCGCCAGACCCAAACCCACTCCGCCAGACCCAAACCCACTCCGCCAGACCCAAACCCACTCCGCCAGACCCAAACCTACTCCGGCAGACCCAAGCCCACACCGCCAGACCCAAACCCACTCCGCCAGACCCAAACCTACTCCGGCAGACCCAAGCCCACTCCGCCAGACCCAAACGCACTCTGTCAGACCCAAACCCACTGCGCCAGACCCAAACCCAATCCGCCAGACCCAAACCCACTCCGCCAGACCCAAACGCACTCTGTCAGACCCAAACCCACTGCGCCAGACCCAAACCCACTCCGCCAGACCCAAACCTACTCCGCCAGACCCAAGCCCACACCGCCAGACCCAAACCCACTCCACCAGACCTAAACCCACTCCGCCAGACCCAAACGCAGTCTGTCAGACCCAAACCCACTGCGCCAGACCCAAACCCACTCCGCCAGACCCAAACCCACACCGCCAGACCCAAACCCACTCCGCCAGACCCAAACCCACTCCGCCAGACCCAAACCTACTCCGGCAGACCCAAGCCCACACCGCCAGACCCAAACCCACTCCACCAGACCCAAACCTACTCCGGCAGACCCAAGCCCACTCCGCCAGACCCAAACGCACTCTGTCAGACCCAAAGCCACTGCACCAGACCCAAACCCACTCCGCCAGACCCAAGCCCACTCTGCCAGACCCAAACCCACTCCGCCAGACCCAAACGCACTCTGTCAGACCCAAACCCACTGCGCCAGACCCAAACCCACTCCGCCAGACCCAAACCTACTCCGCCAGACCCAAGCCCACACCGCCAGACCCAAACCAACTCCACCAGACCTAAACCCACTCCGCCAGACCCAAACGCAGTCTGTTAGACCCAAACCCACTCCGCCAGACCCAAACCCACTCCGCCAGACCCAAACCCACTCCGCCAGACCCAAACCCACTCCGCCAGACCCAAACCCACTCCGCCAGACCCAAACCCACTCCGCCAGACCCAAACCCACTCCGCCAGACCCCAAAGCCACTCCGCCAGACCCAAACCCACTCCGCCAGAACCAAACCCACTCCGCCAGACCCGAACCCACTCTGCCACACCCGAACCCACTCCGCCAGACCTAAACCCACTCCGCCAGACCCAAACCCACTCCGCCAGACCCAAACGCACTCTGTCAGACCCAAACCCACTGCGCGAGACCCAAACCCACTCCGCCAGACCCCAAACCCACTCCGCCAGACCCCAAACCCACTCCGCCAGACACCAAACCCACTCCGCCAGACCCAAACCCACTCCGCCAGACCCGAACCCACTCCGCCAGACCCGAAACAATCTCCGCCAGACCCCAACCCACTCCGCCAGACCCAAACCCACTCCGCCATACCCAAGCCCACTCCGCCAGACCCAACCCCACTCCGCCAGACACAAACCCACTCCGCCAGACCGCAACCCATTCCGCCAGACCCCAACCCACTCCGCCAGACCCCAACCCACTCCGCCAGACCCGAACCCACACCGCCAGACCCGAAACCACTGCGCCAGACCCAAAACCACTCCGCCAGACCCAAGCCCACTCCGCCACACCCAAACCCACTCCGCCAGACCCAAACGCACTCTGTCAGACCCAAACCCACTGCGCCAGACCCAAACCCACTCCGCCAGACCCAAACCCACTCCGCCAGACCCAAACCCACTCCGCCAGACCCAAACCCACTCCGCCAGTCCCAAACCCACTCCGCCAGACCCAAACCCACTCCGCCAGAACCAAACCCACTCCGCCAGACCCAAACCCACTCCGCCAGACCCAAACCCACTCCGCCAGACCCAAACCCACTCCGCCAGACCCAAAACCACTCCGCCAGGCCCAAACCCACTCCGCCAGACCCAAACCCACTCCGCCAGACCCAAACCCACTCCGCTAGACCCCAAACCCACTCCGCCAGACCTAAACCGCACCGCCAGACCCCAACCCACTCCGCCAGACCCAAACCCACAATGACAGACCCAAATCCACTCCGCCAGACCCCAAACCCACTCCGCCAGACCCCAAACCCACTCCGCCAGACCCAAACCCACTCCGCCAGACCCAAACCCATTCCGCCAGCCCCAAAGCCACTCCGCCAGCCCCAAACCCACTCAGCCATACCAAAACCCACTCCGCCAGACCAAACCCCACTCCGCCAGACCCAACCCCACTCCGCCAGACCCAAACCCACTCCGCCAGACCGCAACCCACTCCGCCAGACCCCAACCCACACCTCCAGACCCAAACCCACTCCGCCAGACCCCAACGCGCTCCGCTAGACCCCAACCCACTCGGCCAGACCCGAACCCACTCGGCCAGACCCCAACCCACGCGGCCAGACCCAAACCCACACCGCCAGACCCCAAACCCACTCCGCCAGACCCGAACCCACTCCGCCAGACCCGAACCCACTCCGCCAGACCCGAACACACTCCGCCAGACCCGAACCCACTCCGCGAGACCCCAACCCACTCCGCCAGACCCAAACCCACTCCGCTAGACCCAAACCCACTCCGCCAGACCATAACCCACTCCACCAGACCCAAACCCACCGCCAGACCCAAAACCACTCCGCCAGACCCAAACCCACTCCGCCAGCCCCAAACCCACTCCGCCAGACCCAAACCCACTCCGCCAGAACCAAACCCACTCCGCCAGACCCAAACCCACTCCGCCAGACCCCAAACCCACTCCGCCAGACCTAAACCGCACCGCCAGACCCCAACCCACTCCGCCAGACCCAAACCCACAATGACAGACCCAAATCCACTCCGCCAGACCCCAAACCCACTCCGCCAGACCCCAAACCCACTCCGCCAGACCCAAACCCACTCCGCCAGACCCAAACCCATTCCGCCAGCCCCAAAGCCACTCCGCCAGCCCCAAACCCACTCAGCCATACCAAAACCCACTCCGCCAGACCAAACCCCACTCCGCCAGACCCAACCCCACTCCGCCAGACCCAAACCCACTCCGCCAGACCGCAACCCACTCCGCCAGACCCCAACCCACACCTCCAGACCCAAACCCACTCCGCCAGACCCCAACGCGCTCCGCTAGACCCCAACCCACTCGGCCAGACCCGAACCCACTCGGCCAGACCCCAACCCACGCGGCCAGACCCAAACCCACACCGCCAGACCCCAAACCCACTCCGCCAGACCCGAACCCACTCCGCCAGACCCGAACCCACTCCGCCAGACCCGAACACACTCCGCCAGACCCGAACCCACTCCGCGAGACCCCAACCCACTCCGCCAGACCCAAACCCACTCCGCTAGACCCAAACCCACTCCGCCAGACCATAACCCACTCCACCAGACCCAAACCCACCGCCAGACCCAAAACCACTCCGCCAGACCCAAACCCACTCCGCCAGCCCCAAACCCACTCCGCCAGACCCAAACCCACTCCGCCAGAACCAAACCCACTCCGCCAGACCCAAACCCACTCCGCCAGACCCAAACCCACTCCGCCAGACCCAAACCCACTCCGCCAGACCCAAACCCACTCCGCCAGACCCAAACCCACTCCGCCAGACCCAAACCTACTCCGGCAGACCCAAGCCCACACCGCCAGACCCAAACCCACTCCGCCAGACCCAAACCTACTCCGGCAGACCCAAGCCCACTCCGCCAGACCCAAAAGCACTCTGTCAGACCCAAACCCACTGCGCCAGACCCAAACCCACTCCGCCAGACCCAAGCCCACTCCGCCAGACCCAAACCCACTCCGCCAGACCCAAACCCACTCTGCCAGAACCAAACCCACTCCGCCAGACCCAAATCCACTCCGCCAGACCCAAACCCACTCCGCCAGACCCAAACCCACTCCGCCAGACCCAAACCCACACCGCCAGACCCAAACCCACTCCGCCAGACCCAAACCCACTCCGCCAGACCCAAACCTACTCCGGCAGACCCAAGCCCACACCGCCAGACCCAAACCCACTCCACCAGACCCAAACCTACTCCGGCAGACCCAAGCCCACTCCGCCAGACCCAAACGCACTCTGTCAGACCCAAAGCCACTGCACCAGACCCAAACCCACTCCGCCAGACCCAAGCCCACTCTGCCAGACCCAAACCCACTCCGCCAGACCCAAACGCACTCTGTCAGACCCAAACCCACTGCGCCAGACCCAAACCCACTCCGCCAGACCCAAACCTACTCCGCCAGACCCAAGCCCACACCGCCAGACCCAAACCAACGCCACCAGACCTCAACCCACTCCGCCAGACCCAAACGCAGTCTGTTAGACCCAAACCCACTCCGCCAGACCCAAACCCACTCCGCCAGACCCAAACCCACTCCGCCAGACCCAAACCCGCTCCGCCAGACCCAAACCCACTCCGCCAGACCCAAACCCACTCCGCCAGACCCAAACCCACTCCGCCAGACCCCAAAGCCACTCCGCCAGACCCAAACCCACTCCGCCAGAACCAAACCCATCCCGCAAGACCCGAACCCACTCTGCCACACCCGAACCCACTCCGCCAGACCTAAACCCACTCCGCCAGACCCAAACCCACTCCGCCAGACCCAAACGCACTCTGTCAGACCCAAACCCACTGCGCGAGACCCAAACCCACTCCGCCAGACCCCAAACCCACTCCGCCAGACCCCAAACCCACTCCGCCAGACACCAAACCCACTCCGCCAGACCCAAACCCACTCCGCCAGACCCGAACCCACTCCGCCAGACCCGAAACAATCTCCGCCAGACCCCAACCCACTCCGCCAGACCCAAACCCACTCAGCCAGACCAAAACCCACTCCGCCAGACCAAAACCCATTCCGCCAGACCCAAACCCACTCCGCCAGACCCGAACCCACTCCGCCAGACCCAAACCCACTCCGCCAGACCCAAACCTACTCCGCCAGACCCAAGCCCACACCGCCAGACCCAAACCAACTCCACCAGACCAAAACCCACTCCGCCAGACCCAAACGCAGTCTGTCAGACCCAAACCCACTGCGCCAGACCCAAACCCACACCGCCAGACCAAAACCCACTCCGCCAGACCCAAACCCAATCTGCCAGACCCAAACCCACTCCGCCAGACCCAAACCCAATCTGCCAGACCCAAACCCACTCCGCCAGACCCAAACCAACTCCGCCAGACCCAAACCCACTCCGCCAGACCCAAACCTACTCCGGCAGACCCAAGCCCACACCGCCAGACCCAAACCCACTCCGCCAGACCCAAACCTACTCCGGCAGACCCAAGCCCACTCCGCCAGACCCAAACGCACTCTGTCAGACCCAAACCCACTGCGCCAGACCCAAACCCACTCCGCCAGACCCAAGCCCACTCCGCCAGACCCAAACCCACTCCGCCAGACCCAAACGCACTCTGTCAGACCCAAACCCACTGCGCCAGACCCAAACCCACCCCGCCAGACCCAAACCTACTCCGCCAGACCCAAGCCCACACCCCCAGACCCAAACCCACTCCACCAGACCTATACCCACTCCGCCAGACCCAAACGCAGTCTGTCAGACCCAAACCCACTGCGCCAGACCCAAACCCACTGCGCCAGACCCAAACCCACTCCGCCAGACCCAAACCCACTTCGCCAGACCCAAACCCACTCCGCCAGACCCAAACCCACTCCGCCAGTCCCAAACCCACTCCGCCAGACCCAAACCCACTCCGCCAGAACCAAACCCACTCCGCCAGACCCAAACCCACTCCGCCAGACTCAAACCCACTCCGCCAGACCCAAACCCACTCCGCCAGACCCAAAACCACTCCGCCAGGCCCAAACCCACTCCGCCAGACCCAAACCCACTCCGCCAGACCCAAACCCACTCCGCCAGACCCCAAACCCACTCCGCCAGACCCAAACCGCACCGCCAGACCCCAACCCACTCCGCCAGACCCAAACCCACGCTGACAGACCCAAATCCACTCCGCCAGCCCCCAAACCCACTCCGCCAGACCCCAAACCCACTCCGCCAGACCCAAACCCACTCCGCCAGACCCAAACCCACTCCGCCAGCCCCAAACCCACTCCGCCAGCCCCAAACCCACTCAGCCAGACCAAAACCCACTCCGCCAGACCAAACCCCACTCCGCCAGACCCAACCCCACTCCGCCAGACCCAAACCCACTCCGCCAGACCGCAACCCACTCCGCCAGACCCCAACCCACTCCTCCAGACCCAAACCCACTCTGCCACACCCGAACCCACTCCGCCAGACCTAAACCCACTCCGCCAGACCCAAATCCACTCCGCCAGACCCAAACGCACTCTGTCAGACCCAAACCCACTGCGCGAGACCCAAACCCACTCCGCCAGACCCCAAACCCACTCCGCCAGACCCCAACCCACTCCGCCAGACCCTAACCCACTCCGCCAGACCAAAACCCACTCCGCCAGACCAAAACCCACTCCGCCAGACCCAAACCCACTCCGCCAGACCCAAACCCACTCAGCCAGACCAAAACCCACTCCGCCAGACCAAAACCCACTCCGCCAGACCCAAACCCACTCCGCCAGACCCAAACCCACTCCGCCAGACCCAAACCCACTCCGCCAGACCCAAACCCACTCCGCCATACCCAAGCCCACTCCGCCAGACCCAACCCCACTCCGCCAGACACAAACCCACTCCGCCAGACCGCAACCCACTCCGCCAGACCCCAACCCACTCCGCCAGACCCCAACCCACTCCGCCAGACCCAAACCCACTCCGCCAGACCCCAACGCACTCCGCCAGACCCGAACCCACTCCGCCAGACCCGAACCCACTGCGCCAGACCCAAAACCACTCCGCCAGACCCAAGCCCACTCCGCCAGACCCAAACCCACTCCGCCAGACCCAAACGCACTCTGTCAGACCGAAACCCACTGCGCCAGACCCAAACCCACACCGCCAGACCCAAACCCACTCCGCCAGACCCCAACCCACTCCGCCAGACCCAAACCCACTCTGCCAGACACAAACCCACTCCGCCAGATCCAAACCCACTCCGCCAGACCCGAACCTACTCCGGCAGACCCAAGCCCACACCGCCAGACCCAAACCCACTGCGCGAGACCCAAACCCACTCCGCCAGACCCCAAACCCTCTCCGCCAGACCCGAGCCTACTCCGCCAGACCCGAAACAAACTCCGCCAGACCCCAACCCACTCCGCCAGACCCAAATCCACTCCGCCAGACCAAAACCCACTCCGCCAGACCAAAACCCACTCCGCCAGGCCCGAACCCACTCCGCCAGACCCGAACCCACTCCGCCAGACCCCAACCCACTCCGCCAGACCCAAGCCCACTCCGCCAGACCCAATCCCACTCCGCCAGACCGCAACCCACTCCGCCAGACCCCAACCCACTCCGCCAGACCCCAACCCACTCCGCCAGACCCAAACCCACTCCGCCAGACCCCAACGCACTCCGCCAGACCCGAACCCACTCCGCCAGACCCGAACCCACTCCGCCAGACCCGAACCCACCCTGCCAGACCCTAACTCACTCCGCCAGACCCAAACCCACACCGCCAGACCAAAACCCACTCCGCCAGACCCAAACCCAATCTGCCAGACCCAAACCCACTCCGCCAGACCCAAACCCAATCTGCCAGACCCAAACCCACTGCGCCAGACCCAAACCCACTCCGCCAGACCCAAACCCACTCGCGCAGACCCAAACCCACTCCGCCAGACCCAAACCCACTCCGCCAGTCCCAAACCCACTCCGCCAGACCCAAACCCACTCCGCCAGAACCAAACCCACTCCGCCAGACCCAAACCCACTCCGCCAGACTCAAACCCACTCCGCCAGACCCAAACCCACTCCGCCAGACCCAAAACCACTCCGCCAGGCCCAAACCCACTGCGCCAGACCCAAACCCACCCCGCCAGACCCAAACCTACTCCGCCAGACCCAAGCCCACACCCCCAGACCCAAACCCACTCCACCAGACCTATACCCACTCCGCCAGACCCAAACGCAGTCTGTCAGACCCAAACCCACTGCGCCAGACCCAAACCCACTGCGCCAGACCCAAACCCACTCCGCCAGACCCAAACCCACTCCGCCAGACCCAAACCCACTCCGCCAGACCCAAACCCACTCCGCCAGTCCCAAACCCACTCCGCCAGACCCAAACCCACTCTGCCAGAACCAAACCCACTCCGCCAGACCCAAACCCACTCCGCCAGACTCAAACCCACTCCGCCAGACCCAAACCCACTCCGCCAGACCCAAAACCACTCCGCCAGGCCCAAACCCACTCCGCCAGACCCAAACCCACTCCGCCAGACCCAAACCCACTCCGCCAGACCCCAAACCCACTCCGCCAGACCCAAACCGCACCGCCAGACCCCAACCCACTCCGCCAGACCCAAACCCACGCTGACAGACCCAAATCCACTCCGCCAGACCCCAACCCCACTCCGCCAGACCCCAAACCAACTACGCCAGACCCAAACCCACTCCGCCAGACCCAAACCCACTCCGCCAGCCCCAAACCCACTCCGCCAGCCCCAAACCCACTCAGCCAGACCAAAACCCACTCCGCCAGACCAAACCCCACTCCGCCAGACCCAAACCCACTCCGCCAGACCCAAACCCACTCCGCCAGACCGCAACCCACTCCGCCAGACCCCAACCCACTCCTCCAGACCCAAACCCACTCTGCCACACCCGAACCCACTCCGCCAGACCTAAACCCACTCCGCCAGACCCAAACCCACTCCGCCAGACCCAAACGCACTTTGTCAGACCCAAACCCACTGCGCGAGACCCAAACCCACTCCGCCAGACCCCAAACCCACTCCGCCAGACCCCAAACCCACTCCGCCAGACACCAAACCCACTCCGCCAGACCCAAACCCACTCCGCCAGACCCGAACCCACTCCGCCAGACCCGAAACAATCTCCGCCAGACCCCAACCCACTCCGCCAGACCCAAACCCACTCCGCCAGACCAAAACCCACTCCGCCAGACGAAAACCCACTCCGCCAGACCCAAACCCACTCCGCCAGACCCAAACCCACTCAGCCAGACCAAAACCCACTCCGCCAGACCAAAACCCACTCCGCCAGACCCAAACCCACTCCGCCAGACCCAAACCCACTCCGCCAGACCCAAACCCACTCCGCCAGACCCAAACCCACTCCGCCATACCCAAGCCCACTCCGCCAGACCCAACCCCACTCCGCCAGACACAAACCCACTCCGCCAGACCGCAACCCACTCCGCCAGACCCCAACCCACTCCGCCAGACCCCAACCCACTCCGCCAGACCCAAACCCACTCCGCCAGACCCCAACGCACTCCGCCAGACCGCAACCCACTCCGCCAGACCCCAACCCACTCCGCCAGACCCCAACCCACTCCGCCAGACCCAAACCCACTCCGCCAGACCCCAACGCACTCCGCCAGACCCGAACCCACTCCGCCAGACCCGAACCCACTGCGCCAGACCCAAAACCACTCCGCCAGATCCAAGCCCACTCCGCCAGACCCAAACCCACTCCGCCAGACCCAAACGCACTCTGTCAGACCCAAACCCACTGCGCCAGACCCAAACCCACTCCGCCAGACCCAAACCTACTCCGCCAGACCCAAGCCCACACCGCCAGACCCGAACCTACTCCGGCAGACCCAAGCCCACACCGCCAGACCCAAACCCACTGCGCGAGACCCAAACCCACTCCGCCAGACCCCAAACCCTCTCCGCCAGCCCCCAAGCCCACTCCGCCAGACACCAAACCCACTCCGCCAGACCCAAACCCACTCCGCCAGACCCGAGCCTACTCCGCCAGACCCGAAACAAACTCCGCCAGACCCCAACCCACTCCGCCAGACCCAAACCCACTCCGCCAGACCAAAACCCACTCCGCCAGACCAAAACCCACTCCGCCAGACCCCAACCCACTCCGCCAGACCCGAACCCACTCCGCCAGACCCGAACCCACTCCGCCAGACCCAAGCCCACTCCGCCAGACCCAATCCCACTCCGCCAGACCGCAACCCACTCCGCCAGACCCCAACCCACTCCGCCAGACCCCAACCCACTCCGCCAGACCCAAACCCACTCCGCCAGACCCCAACGCACTCCGCCAGACCCGAACCCACTCCGCCAGACCCGAACCCACTCCGCCAGACCCGAACCCACCCCGCCAGACCCTAACCCACTCCGCCAGACCCAAACCCACACCGCCAGACCAAAACCCACTCCGCCAGACCCAAACCCAATCTGCCAGACCCAAACCCACTCCGCCAGACCCAAACCCACTCCTCCAGACCAAAACCCACTCCGCCAGACGAAAACCCACTCCGCCAGACCCAAACCCACTCCGCCAGACCTAAACCCACTCAGCCAGACCAAAACCCACTCCGCCAGACCAAAACCCACTCCGCCAGACCCAAACCCACTCCGCCAGACCCAAACCCACTCCGCCAGACCCAAACCCACTCCGCCAGACCCAAACCCACTCCGCCATACCCAAGCCCACTCCGCCAGACCCAACCCCACTCCGCCAGACACAAACCCACTCCGCCAGACCGCAACCCACTCCGCCAGACCCCAACCCACTCCGCCAGACCCCAACCCACTCCGCCAGACCCCAACGCACTCCGCCAGACCGCAACCCACTCCGCCAGACCCCAACCCACTCCGCCATACCCCAACCCACTCCGCCAGACCCAAACCCACTCCGCCAGACCCCAACGCACTCCGCCAGACCCGAACCCACTCCGCCAGACCCGAACCCACTGCGCCAGACCCAAAACCACTCCGCCAGACCCAAGCCCACTCCGCCAGACCCAAACCCACTCCGCCAGACCCAAACGCACTCTGTCAGACCCAAACCCACTGCGCCAGACCCAAACCCACTCCGCCAGACCAAACCTACTCCGCCAGACCCAAGCCCACACCGCAAGACCCGAACCTACTCCGGCAGACCCAAGCCCACACCGCCAGACCCAAACCCACTGCGCGAGACCCAAACCCACTCCGCCAGACCCCAAACCCTCTCCGCCAGCCCCCAAGCCCACTCCGCCAGACACCAAACCCACTCCGCCAGACCCAAACCCACTCCGCCAGACCCGAGCCTACTCCGCCAGACCCGAAACAAACTCTGCCAGACCCCAACCCACTCTGCCAGACCCAAACCCACTCCGCCAGACCAAAACCCACTCCGCCAGACCAAAACCCACTCCGCCAGACCCCAACCCACTCCGCCAGACCCGAACCCACTCCGCCAGACCCGAACCCACACCGCCAGACCCAAGCCCACTCCGCCAGACCCAATCCCACTCCGCCAGACCGCAACCCACTCCGCCAGACCCCAACCCACTCCGCCAGACCCCAACCCACTCCGCCAGACCCAAACCCACTCCGCCAGACCCCAACGCACTCCGCCAGACCCGAACCCACTCCGCCAGACCCGAACCCACTCCGCCAGACCCGAACCCACCCCGCCAGACCCTAACCCACTCCGCCAGACCCAAACCCACACCGCCAGACCAAAACCCACTCCGCCAGACCCAAACCCAATCTGCCAGACCCAAACCCACTCCGCCAGACCCAAACCCAATCTGCCAGACCCAAACCCACTCCGCCAGACCCAAACCAACTCCGCCAGACCCAAACCCACTCCGCCAGACCCAAACCTGCTCCGGCAGACCCAAGCCCACACCGCCAGACCCAAACCCACTCCGCCAGACCCAAACCTACTCCGGCAGACCCAAGCCCACTCCGCCAGACCCAAACGCACTCTGTCAGACCCAAACCCACTGCGCCAGACCCAAACCCACTCCGCCAGACCCAAGCCCACTCCGCCAGACCCAAACCCACTCCGCCAGACCCAAACCCACTCCACCAGACTCAAACCCACTCCGCCAGACCCAAACCCACTCCGCCAGACCCAAAACCACTCCGCCAGGCCCAAACCCACTCCGCCAGACCCAAACCCACTCCGCCAGACCCAAACCCACTCCGCCAGACCCCAAACCCACTCCGCCAGACCCAAACCGCACCGCCAGACCCCAACCCACTCCGCCAGACCCAAACCCACGCTGACAGACCCAAATCCACTCCGCCAGACCCCAAACCCACTCCGCCAGACCCCAAACCCACTCCGCCAGACCCAAACCCACTCCGCCAGACCCAAACCCACTCCGCCAGCCCCAAACCCACTCCGCCAGCCCCAAACCCACTCAGCCAGACCAAAACCCACTCCGCCAGACCAAACCCCACTCCGCCAGACCCAACCCCACTCCGCCAGACCCAAACCCACTCCGCCAGACCGCAACCCACTCCGCCAGACCCCAACCCACTCCTCCAGACCAAAACCCACTCCGCCAGACCCCAACGCGCTCCGCCAGAACCAAACCCACTCCGCCAGACCCAAACCCACTCCGCCAGACCCAAACCCACTCCGCCAGACCCAAACCCACTCCGCCAGACCCAAACCCACTCCGCCAGACCCAAACCCACTCCGCCAGACCCAAACCTACTCCGGCAGACCCAAGCCCACACCGCCAGACCCAAACCCACTCCGCCAGACCAAAACCTACTCCGGCAGACCCAAGCCCACTCCGCCAGACCGCAACCCACTCCGCCAGACCCCAACCCACTCCGCCAGACCCCAACCCACTCCGCCAGACCCAAACCCACTCCGCCAGACCCCAACGCACTCCGCCAGACCCGAACCCACTCCGCCAGACCCGAACCCACTCCGCCAGACCCGAACCCACCCCGCCAGACCCTAACCCACTCCGCCAGACCCAAACCCACACCGCCAGACCAAAACCCACTCCGCCAGACCCAAACCCAATCTGCCAGACCCAAACCCACTCCGCCAGACCCAAACCCAATCTGCCAGACCCAAACCCACTCCGCCAGACCCAAACCAACTCCGCCAGACCCAAACCCACTCCGCCAGACCCAAACCTGCTCCGGCAGACCCAAGCCCACACCGCCAGACCCAAACCCACTCCGCCAGACCCAAACCTACTCCGGCAGACCCAAGCCCACTCCGCCAGACCCAAACGCACTCTGTCAGACCCAAACCCACTGCGCCAGACCCAAACCCACTCCGCCAGACCCAAGCCCACTCCGCCAGACCCAAACCCACTCCGCCAGACCCAAACGCACTCTGTCAGACCCAAACCCACTGCGCCAGACCCAAACCCACCCCGCCAGACCCAAACCTACTCCGCCAGACCCAAGCCCACACCCCCAGACCCAAACCCACTCCACCAGACCTATACCCACTCCGCCAGACCCAAACGCAGTCTGTCAGACCCAAACCCACTGCGCCAGACCCAAACCCACTGCGCCAGACCCAAACCCACTCCGCCAGACCCAAACCCACTCCGCCAGACCCAAACCCACTCCGCCAGACCCAAACCCACTCCGCCAGTCCCAAACCCACTCCGCCAGACCCAAACCCACTCCGCCAGAACCAAACCCACTCCGCCAGACCCAAACCCACTCCACCAGACTCAAACCCACTCCGCCAGACCCAAACCCACTCCGCCAGACCCAAAACCACTCCGCCAGGCCCAAACCCACTCCACCAGACCCAAACCCACTCCGCCAGACCCAAACCCACCCCGCCAGACCCCAAACCCACTCCGCCAGACCCAAACCGCACCGCCAGACCCCAACCCACTCCGCCAGACCCAAACCCACGCTGACAGACCCAAATCCACTCCGCCAGACACCAAACCCACTCCGCCAGACCCCAAACCCACTCCGCCAGACCCAAACCCACTCCGCCAGACCCAAACCCACTCCGCCAGCCCCAAACCCACTCCGCCAGCCCCAAACCCACTCAGCCAGACCAAAACCCACTCCGCCAGACCAAACCCCACTCCGCCAGACCCAACCCCACTCCGCCAGACCCAAACCCACTCCGCCAGACCGCAACCCACTCCGCCAGACCCCAACCCACTCCTCCAGACCCAAACCCACTCCGCCAGACCCGAACCCACTGCGCCAGACCCAAAACCACTCCGCCAGACCCAAGCCCACTCCGCCAGACCCAAACCCACTCCGCCAGACCCAAACGCACTCTGTCAGACCCAAACCCACTGCGCCAGACCCAAACCCACTCCGCCAGACCAAACCTACTCCGCCAGACCCAAGCCCACACCGCAAGACCCGAACCTACTCCGGCAGACCCAAGCCCACACCGCCAGACCCAAACCCACTGCGCGAGACCCAAACCCACTCCGCCAGACCCCAAACCCTCTCCGCCAGCCCCCAAGCCCACTCCGCCAGACACCAAACCCACTCCGCCAGACCCAAACCCACTCCGCCAGACCCGAGCCTACTCCGCCAGACCCGAAACAAACTCTGCCAGACCCCAACCCACTCTGCCAGACCCAAACCCACTCCGCCAGACCAAAACCCACTCCGCCAGACCAAAACCCACTCCGCCAGACCCCAACCCACTCCGCCAGACCCGAACCCACTCCGCCAGACCCGAACCCACACCGCCAGACCCAAGCCCACTCCGCCAGACCCAATCCCACTCCGCCAGACCGCAACCCACTCCGCCAGACCCCAACCCACTCCGCCAGACCCCAACCCACTCCGCCAGACCCAAACCCACTCCGCCAGACCCCAACGCACTCCGCCAGACCCGAACCCACTCCGCCAGACCCGAACCCACTCCGCCAGACCCGAACCCACCCCGCCAGACCCTAACCCACTCCGCCAGACCCAAACCCACACCGCCAGACCAAAACCCACTCCGCCAGACCCAAACCCAATCTGCCAGACCCAAACCCACTCCGCCAGACCCAAACCCAATCTGCCAGACCCAAACCCACTCCGCCAGACCCAAACCAACTCCGCCAGACCCAAACCCACTCCGCCAGACCCAAACCTGCTCCGGCAGACCCAAGCCCACACCGCCAGACCCAAACCCACTCCGCCAGACCCAAACCTACTCCGGCAGACCCAAGCCCACTCCGCCAGACCCAAACGCACTCTGTCAGACCCAAACCCACTGCGCCAGACCCAAACCCACTCCGCCAGACCCAAGCCCACTCCGCCAGACCCAAACCCACTCCGCCAGACCCAAACCCACTCCACCAGACTCAAACCCACTCCGCCAGACCCAAACCCACTCCGCCAGACCCAAAACCACTCCGCCAGGCCCAAACCCACTCCGCCAGACCCAAACCCACTCCGCCAGACCCAAACCCACTCCGCCAGACCCCAAACCCACTCCGCCAGACCCAAACCGCACCGCCAGACCCCAACCCACTCCGCCAGACCCAAACCCACGCTGACAGACCCAAATCCACTCCGCCAGACCCCAAACCCACTCCGCCAGACCCCAAACCCACTCCGCCAGACCCAAACCCACTCCGCCAGACCCAAACCCACTCCGCCAGCCCCAAACCCACTCCGCCAGCCCCAAACCCACTCAGCCAGACCAAAACCCACTCCGCCAGACCAAACCCCACTCCGCCAGACCCAACCCCACTCCGCCAGACCCAAACCCACTCCGCCAGACCGCAACCCACTCCGCCAGACCCCAACCCACTCCTCCAGACCAAAACCCACTCCGCCAGACCCCAACGCGCTCCGCTAGAACCAAACCCACTCCGCCAGACCCAAACCCACTCCGCCAGACCCAAACCCACTCCGCCAGACCCAAACCCACTCCGCCAGACCCAAACCCACTCCGCCAGACCCAAACCCACTCCGCCAGACCCAAACCTACTCCGGCAGACCCAAGCCCACACCGCCAGACCCAAACCCACTCCGCCAGACCAAAACCTACTCCGGCAGACCCAAGCCCACTCCGCCAGACCGCAACCCACTCCGCCAGACCCCAACCCACTCCGCCAGACCCCAACCCACTCCGCCAGACCCAAACCCACTCCGCCAGACCCCAACGCACTCCGCCAGACCCGAACCCACTCCGCCAGACCCGAACCCACTCCGCCAGACCCGAACCCACCCCGCCAGACCCTAACCCACTCCGCCAGACCCAAACCCACACCGCCAGACCAAAACCCACTCCGCCAGACCCAAACCCAATCTGCCAGACCCAAACCCACTCCGCCAGACCCAAACCCAATCTGCCAGACCCAAACCCACTCCGCCAGACCCAAACCAACTCCGCCAGACCCAAACCCACTCCGCCAGACCCAAACCTGCTCCGGCAGACCCAAGCCCACACCGCCAGACCCAAACCCACTCCGCCAGACCCAAACCTACTCCGGCAGACCCAAGCCCACTCCGCCAGACCCAAACGCACTCTGTCAGACCCAAACCCACTGCGCCAGACCCAAACCCACTCCGCCAGACCCAAGCCCACTCCGCCAGACCCAAACCCACTCCGCCAGACCCAAACGCACTCTGTCAGACCCAAACCCACTGCGCCAGACCCAAACCCACCCCGCCAGACCCAAACCTACTCCGCCAGACCCAAGCCCACACCCCCAGACCCAAACCCACTCCACCAGACCTATACCCACTCTGCCAGACCCAAACGCAGTCTGTCAGACCCAAACCCACTGCGCCAGACCCAAACCCACTGCGCCAGACCCAAACCCACTCCGCCAGACCCAAACCCACTCCGCCAGACCCAAACCCACTCCGCCAGACCCAAACCCACTCCGCCAGTCCCAAACCCACTCCGCCAGACCCAAACCCACTCCGCCAGAACCAAACCCACTCCGCCAGACCCAAACCCACTCCACCAGACTCAAACCCACTCCGCCAGACCCAAACCCACTCCGCCAGACCCAAAACCACTCCGCCAGGCCCAAACCCACTCCACCAGACCCAAACCCACTCCGCCAGACCCAAACCCACCCCGCCAGACCCCAAACCCACTCCGCCAGACCCAAACCGCACCGCCAGACCCCAACCCACTCCGCCAGACCCAAACCCACGCTGACAGACCCAAATCCACTCCGCCAGACCCCAAACCCACTCCGCCAGACCCCAAACCCACTCCGCCAGACCCAAACCCACTCCGCCAGACCCAAACCCACTCCGCCAGCCCCAAACCCACTCCGCCAGCCCCAAACCCACTCAGCCAGACCAAAACCCACTCCGCCAGACCAAACCCCACTCCGCCAGACCCAACCCCACTCCGCCAGACCCAAACCCACTCCGCCAGACCGCAACCCACTCCGCCAGACCCCAACCCACTCCTCCAGACCCAAACCCACTCCGCCAGACCCCAACGCGCTCCGCCAGAACCAAACCCACTCCGCCAGACCCAAACCCACTCCGCCAGACCCAAACCCACTCCGCCAGACCCAAACCCACTCCGCCAGACCCAAACCCACTCCGCCAGACCCAAACCCACTCCGCCAGACCCAAACCTACTCCGGCAGACCCAAGCCCACACCGCCAGACCCAAACCCACTCCGCCAGGCCCAAACCTACTCCGGCAGACCCAAGCCCACTCCGCCAGACCCAAACGCACTCTGTCAGACCCAAACCCACTGCGCCAGACCCACACCCACTCCGCCAGACCCAAGCCCACTCCGCCAGACCCAAACCCACTCCGCCAGACCCAAACGCACTCTGTCAGACCCAAACCCACTGCGCCAGACCCAAACCCACTCCGCCAGACCCAAACCTACTCCGCCAGACCCAAGCCCACACCGCCAGACCCAAACCCACTGCGCCAGACCCAAACCCACTCCGCCAGACCCAAGCCCACTCCGCCAGACCCAAACCCACTCCGCCAGACCCAAACCCACTCCGCCAGACCCAAACCCACTCTGCCAGAACCAAACCCACTCCGCCAGACCCAAATCCACTCCGCCAGACCCAAACCCACTCCGCCAGACCCAAACCCACTCCGCCAGACCCAAACCCACACCGCCAGACCCAAACCCACTCCGCCAGACCCAAACCCACTCCGCCAGACCCAAACCTACTCCGGCAGACCCAAGCCCACACCGCCAGACCCAAATCCACTCCACCAGACCCAAACCAACTCCGGCAGACCCAAGCCCACTCCGCCAGACCCAAACGCACTCTGTCAGACCCAAAGCCACTGCGCCAGACCCAAACCCACTCCGCCAGACCCAAGCCCACTCCGCCAGACCCAAACCCACTCCGCCAGACCCAAACGCACTCTGTCAGACCCAAACCCACTGCGCCAGACCCAAACCCACTCCGCCAGACCCAAACCTACTCCGCCAGACCCAAGCCCACACCGCCAGACCCAAACCAACGCCACCAGACCTAAACCTACTCCGCCAGACCCAAACGCAGTCTGTTAGACCCAAACCCACTCCGCCAGACCCAAACCCACTCCGCCAGACCCAAACCCACTCCGCCAGACCCAAACCCACTCCGCCAGACCCAAACCCACTCCGCCAGACCCAAACCCACTCCGCCAGAACCAAACCCACTCCTCCAGACCCGAACCCACTCCGCCAGACCCGAACACACTCCGCGAGACCGCAACCCACTCCGCCAGACCCAAACCCACTCCGCCAGACCCAAACCCACTCCGCCAGACCATAACCCACTCCACCAGACCCAAACCCACCGCCAGACCCAAACGCACTCTGTCAGACCCAAACCCACTGCGCCAGACCCAAACCCACTCGGCCAGACCCAAACCTACTCCGCCAGACCCAAGCCCACACCGCCAGACCCAAACCCACTCCACCAGACCTAAACCCACTCCGCCAGACCCAAACGCAGTCTGTTAGACCCAAACCCACTGCGCCAGACCCAAACCCACTCCGCCAGACCCAAGCCCACTCCGCCAGACCCAAACCCACTCCGCCAGACCCAAACCCACTCCGCCAGACCCAAACCCACTCTGCCAGATCCAAACCCACTCCGCCAGACCCAAACCCACTGCGCCAGACCCAAACCCACTCCGCCAGACCCAAGCCCACTCCGCCAGACCCAAACCCACTCCGCCAGACCCAAACCCACTCCGCCAGACCCAAACCCACTCCGCCAGAACCAAACCCACTCCGCCAGACCCAAACCCACTCCGCCAGACCCAAACCCACACCGCCAGACCCAAACCCACTCCGCCAGCCCCAAACACACTCCGCCAGCCCCAAACCCACTCAGCCAGACCAAAACCCACTCCGCCAGACCAAACCCCACTCCGCCAGACCCAACCCCACTCCGCCAGACCCAAACCCACTCCGCCAGACCCCAAACCCACTCCGCCAGACCCACACCACACCGCCAGACCCCAACCCACTCCGCCAGACCCAAACCCACGCTGACAGACCCAAATCCACTCCGCCAGACCCCAAACCCACTCCGCCAGACCCCAAACCCACTCCGCCAGACCCAAACCCACTCCGCCAGACCCAAACCCACTCCGCCAGACCCAAACCCACTCCGCCAGCCCCAAACCCACTCAGCCAAACCAAAACCCACTCCGCCAGACCAAACCCCACTCCGCCAGACCCAACCCCACTCCGCCAGACCCAAACCCACTCCGCCAGACCGCAACCCACTCCGCCAGACCCCAACCCACTCCACCAGACCCAAACCCACTCCGCCAGACCCCAACGCGCTCCGCCAGACCCCAACCCACTCTGCCAGACCCGAACCCACTCGGCCAGACCCCAACCCACTCGGCCAGACCCAAACCCACTCCGCCAGACCCCAAACCCACTCCGCCAGACCCAAACCACACCGCCAGACCCCAACCCACTCCGCCAGACCCAAACCCACGCTGACAGACCCAAATCCACTCCGCCAGACCCCAAACCCACTCCGCCAGACCCCAAACCCACTCCGCCAGACCCAAACCCACTCCGCCAGACCCAAACCCACTCCGCCAGCCCCAAACCCACTCCGCCAGCCCCAAACCCACTCAGCCAGACCAAAACCCACTCCGCCAGACCAAACCCCACTCCGCCAGACCCAACCCCACTCCGCCAGACACAAACCCACTCCGCCAGACCGCAACCCACTCCGCCAGACCCCAACCCACTCCACCAGACCCAAACCCACTCCGCCAGACCCCAACGCGCTCCGCCAGACCCCAACCCACTCTGCCAGACCCGAACCCACTCGGCCAGACCCCAACCCACTCGGCCAGACCCAAACCCACACCGCCAGACACCAAACCCACTCCGCCAGACACGAACCCACTCCGCCAGACCCGAACCCACTCCGCCAGACCCGAACACACTCCGCCAGACCCGAACCCACTCCGCCAGAGCCGAACCCACTCCGCCAGACCTGAACCCACTCCGCCAGACCCGAACCCACTCCGCCAGACCCGAACCCACTCCGCGAGACCCAAACCCACTCCGCCAGACCCAAACCCACTCCGCCAGACCCAAACCCACTCCGCCAGACCATAACCCACTCCACCAGACCCAAACCCACCGCCAGACCCAAAACCACTCCGCCAGACCCAAACCCACTCCGCCAGACCCAAACCCACTCCGCCAGCCCCAAACCCACTCCGCCAGACCCAAACCCACTCCGCCAGAACCAAACCCACTCCGCCAGACCCAAACCCACTCCGCCAGACCCAAACCCACTCCGCCAGACCCAAACCCACTCCGCCAGACCCAAACCCACTCCGCCAGACCCAAACCCACTCCGCCAGACCCAAACCTACTCCGGCAGACCCAAGCCCACACCGCCACACCCAAACCCACTCCGCCAGACCCAAACCTACTCCGGCAGACCCAAGCCCACTCCGCCAGACCCAAACGCACTCTGTCAGACCCAAACCCACTGCGCCAGACCCAAACCCACTCCGCCAGACCCAAGCCCACTCCGCCAGACCCAAACCCACTCCGCCAGACCCAAACGCACTCTGTCAGACCCAAACCCACTGCGCCAGACCCAAACCCACTCCGCCAGACCCAAACCTACTCCGCCAGACCCAAGCCCACACCGCCAGACCCAAACCCACTCCACCAGACCTAAACCCACTCCGCCAGACCCAAACGCAGTCTGTCAGACCCAAACCCACTGCGCCAGACCCAAACCCAACCCGCCAGACCCAAACCCACTCCGCCAGACCCAAACCTACTCCGGCAGACCCAAGCCCACTCCGCCAGACCCAAACGCACTCTGTCAGACCCAAAGCCACTGCGCCAGACCCAAACCCACTCCGCCAGGCCCAAGCCCACTCCGCCAGACCCAAACCCACTCCGCCAGACCCAAACGCACTCTGTCAGACCCAAACCCACTGCGCCAGACCCAAACCCACTCCGCCAGACCCAAACCTACTCCGCCAGACCCAAGCCCACACCGCCAGACCCAAACCAACTCCACCAGACCTAAACCCACTCCGCCAGACCCAAACGCAGTCTGTTAGACCCAAACCCACTCCGCCAGACCCAAACCCACTCCGCCAGACCCAAACCCACTCCGCCAGACCCAAACCCACTCCGCCAGACCCAAACCCACTCCGCCAGACCCAAACCCACTCCGCCAGACCCAAACCCACTCCGCCAGAACCAAACCCACTCCGCCAGACCCAAACCCACTCCGCCACACCCAAACCCACTCCGCCAGACCCAAACCCACTCCGCCAGCCCCAAACCCACTCCGCCAGCCCCAAACCCACTCAGCCAGACCAAAACCCACTCCGCCAGACCAAACCCCACTCCGCCAGACCCAACCCCACTCCGCCAGACCCAAACCCACTCCGCCTGACCCCAAACCCACTCCGCCAGACCCAAACCACACGGCCAGACCCCAACCCACTCCGCCAGACCCAAACCCACGCTGACAAACACAAATCCACTCCGCCAGACCCCAAACCCACTCCGCCAGACCCCAAACCCACTCCGCCAGACACAAACCCACTCCGCCAGCCCCAAACCCACTCCGCCAGCCCCAAACCCACTCAGCCAGACCAAAACCCACTCCGCCAGACCAAACCCCACTCCGCCAGACCCAACCCCACTCCGCCAGACCCAAACCCACTCCGCCAGACCGCAACCCACTCCGCCAGACCCCAACCCACTCCACCAGACCCAAACCCACTCCGCCAGACCCCAACGCGCTCCGCCAGACCCCAACCCACTCTGCCAGACCCGAACCCACTCGGCCAGACCCCAACCCACTCGGCCAGTCCCAAACCCACACCGCCAGACCCCAAACCCACTCCGCCAGACCCGAACCCACTCCGCCAGACCCGAACCCACTCCGCCAGACCCAAACCCACTCCGCCAGACCCAAACCCACTCCGCCAGACCCAAACCCACTCCGCCAGACCCAAACCCACTCCGCCAGACCCAAACCTACTCCGGCAGACCCAAGCCCACACCGCCAGACCCAAACCCACTCCGCCAGACCCAAACCTACTCCGGCAGACCCAAGCCCACTCCGCCAGACCCAAACGCACGCTGTCAGACCCAAACCCACTGCGCCAGACCCAAACCCACTCCGCCAGACCCAAGCCCACTCTGCCAGACCCAAACCCACTCCACCAGACCTAAACCCACTCCGCCAGACCCAAACGCAGTCTGTCAGACCCAAACCCACTCCGCCAGACCGAAACCAACTCCGCCAGACCCAAACCCACTCCGCCAGACCCGAACCTACTCCGGCAGACCCCAGCCCACACTGCCAGACCCAAACCCACTCCGCCAGACCCAAACCCACTCCGCCAGACCCCAAACCCACTCCGCCAGACCCAAACCCACTCCGCCAGACCCAAACCCACTCCGCCAGACCCGAACCCACTCGGCCAGACCCCAACCCACTCGGCCAGTCCCAAACCCACACCGCCAGACCCCAAACCCACTCCGCCAGACCCGAACCCACTCCGCCAGACCCGAACCCACTCCGCCAGACCCGAACACACTCCGCCAGACCCGAACCCACTCCGCCAGAGCCGAACCCACTCCGCCAGACCTGAACCCACTCCGCCAGACCCGAACCCACTCCGCCAGAACCAAACCCACTCCGCCAGACCCAAACCCACTCCGCCAGACCCAAACCCACTCCGCCAGACAAAAACCCACTCCGCCAGACCCAAACCCACTCCGCCAGACCCAAACCCACTCCGCCAGACCCAAACCCACTCCGCCAGACCCAAACCCACACCGCCAGACCCAAACCCACTCCGCCAGACCCCAACCCACTCCGCCAGACCCAAACCCACTCTGCCAGACCCAAACCCACTCCGCCAGACCCAAACCCACTCCGCCAGACCCGAACCTACTCCGGCAGACCCTAGCCCACACCGCCAGACCCAATCCCACTCCGCCAGACGCAAACCCACTCCGCCAGACCCAAACCCACTCCGCCAGACCCCAAAGCCACTCCGCCAGACCCAAACCCACTCCGCCAGAACCAAACCCACTCCGCCAGACCCAAACCCACTCCGCCAGACCCAAACCCACTCCGCCAGACCCAAACCCACTCCGCCAGACCCAAACCCACTCCGCCAGCCGCAAACCCACTCCGCCAGACCCAAACCCACTCCGCCAGAACCAAACCCACTCCGCCAGACCCAAACCCACTCCGCCAGACCCAAACCCACTCCGCCAGACCCAAACCCACTCCGCCAGACCCAAACCCACTCCGCCAGACCCAAACCCACTCCGCCAGACCCAAACCTACTCCGGCAGACCCAAGCCCACACCGCCAGACCCAAACCCACTCCGCCAGACCCAAACCTACTCCGGCAGACCCAAGCCCACTCCGCCAGACCCAAACGCACGCTGTCAGACCCAAACCCACTGCGCCAGACCCAAACCCACTCCGCCAGACCCAAGCCCACTCTGCCAGACCCAAACCCACTCCACCAGACCTAAACCCACTCCGCCAGACCCAAACGCAGTCTGTCAGACCCAAACCCACTCCGCCAGACCGAAACCAACTCCGCCAGACCCAAACCCACTCCGCCAGACCCGAACCTACTCCGGCAGACCCCAGCCCACACTGCCAGACCCAAACCCACTCCGCCAGACCCAAACCCACTCCGCCAGACCCCAAACCCACTCCGCCAGACCCAAACCCACTCCGCCAGACCCAAACCCACTCCGCCAGCCCCAAACCCACTCAGCCAGACCAAAACCCACTCCGCCAGACCAAAACCCACTCCGCCAGACCCAAACCCACTCCGCCAGCCCCAAACCCGCTCCGCCAGACCCAAACCCACTCCGCCAGAACCAAACCCACTCCGCCAGACCCAAACCCACTCCGCCAGACCCAAACCCACTCCGCCAGACCCAAACCCACTCCGCCAGACCCAAACCCACTCCGCCAGACCCAAACCCACTCCGCCAGACCCAAACCTACTCCGGCAGACCCAAGCCCACACCGCGAGACCCAAACCCACTCCGCCAGACCCAACCCTACTCCGGCAGACCCAAGCCCACTCCGCCAGCCCCAAACGCACTCTGTCAGACCCAAACCCACTGCGCCAGACCCAAACCCACTCCGCCAGACCCAAGCCCACTCCGCCAGACCCAAACCCACTCCGCCAGACCCAAACGCACTCTGTCAGACCCAAACCCACTGCGCCAGACCCAAACCCACTCCGCCAGACCCAAACCTACTCCGCCAGACCCAAGCCCACACCGCCAGACCCAAACCCACTCCACCAGACCTAAACCCACTCCACCAGACCCAAACGCAGTCTGTCAGACCCAAACCCACTGCGCCAGACCCAAACCCACTCCGCCAGACCCAAACCCACTCCGCCAGACCCACACCCACTCCGCCAGACCCAAACCCACTCCGCCAGACCCAAACCCACTGCGCCAGACCCAAACCCACTCCGCCAGACCCCAAACCCACTCCGCCAGACCCCAAACCCACTCCGCCAGACCCAAACCCACTCCGCCAGACCCAAACCCACTCCGCCAGCCCCAAACCCACTCAGCCAGACCAAAACCCACTCCGCCAGACCAAAACCCACTCCGCCAGACCCAAACCCACTCCGCCAGACCCAAACTCACTCCGCCAGACCCAACCCCACTCCGCCAGACCCAAACCCACTCCGCCAGACCGCAACCCACTCCGCCAGACCCCAACCCACTCCACCAGACCCAAACCCACTCCGCCAGACCCCAACGCACTCCGCCGGCCCCAAACCCACACCGCCACACCCGAACCCACTCGGCCAGACCCCAACCAACTCGGCCAGACCCCAACCCACTCGGCCAGACACAAACCCACTCCGCCAGACCCCAAACCCACTCCGCCAGACCCGAACCCACTCCGCCAGACCCGAACCCACTCCGCCAGACCCGAACACACTCCGCCAGACCCGAACCCACTCCGCCAGAGCCAAACCCACTCCGCCAGACCGGAACCCACTCCGCCAGACCCGAACCCACTCCGCCTGACCCAAGCCCACTCCGCCAGACCTAAACCCACTCCGCCAGACCCAAACGCACTCTGTCAGACCCAAACCTACTGCGCCAGACCCAAACCCACACCGCCAGACCCAAACCTACTCCCCCAGACCCAAGCCCACACCGCCAGACCCAAACCCACTCCACCAGACCTATACCCACTCCGCCAGACCCAAACCCACTCCGCCAGACCCGAACCTACTCCGGCAGACCCCAGCCCACACTGCCAGACCCAAACCCACTCCGCCAGACCCAAACACACTCCGCCAGACCCCAAACCCACTCCGCCAGACCCAAACCCACTCCGCCAGACCCAAACCCACTCCGCCAGCCCCAAACCCACTCAGCCAGACCAAAACCCACTCCGCCAGACCAAAACCCACTCCGCCAGACCCAAACCCACTCCGCCAGCCCCAAACCCACTCCGCCAGACCCAAACCCACTCAGCCAGAACCAAACCCACTCCGCCAGACCCAAACCCACTCCGCCAGACCCAAACCCACTCCGCCAGACCCAAACCCACTCCGCCAGACCCAAACCCACTCCGCCAGACCCAAACCCACTCCGCCAGACCCAAACCTACTCCGGCAGACCCAAGCCCACACCGCGAGACCCAAACCCACTCCGCCAGACCCAACCCTACTCCGGCAGACCCAAGCCCACTCCGCCAGACCCAAACGCACTCTGTCAGACCCAAACCCACTGCGCCAGACCCAAACCCACTCCGCCAGACCCAAGCCCACTCCGCCAGACCCAAACCCACTCCGCCAGACCCAAACGCACTCTGTCAGACCCAAACCCACTGCGCCAGACCCAAACCCACTCCGCCAGACCCAAACCTACTCCGCCAGACCCAAGCCCACACCGCCAGACCCAAACCCACTCCACCAGACCTAAACCCACTCCACCAGACCCAAACGCAGTCTGTCAGACCCAAACCCACTGCGCCAGACCCAAACCCACTCCGCCAGACCCAAACCCACTCCGCCAGACCCACACCCACTCCGCCAGACCCAAACCCACTCCGCCAGACCCAAACCCACTGCGCCAGACCCAAACCCACTCCGCCAGACCCCAAACCCACTCCGCCAGACCGCAAACCCACTCCGCCAGACCCCAAACCCACTCCGCCAGACCCAAACCCACTCCGCCAGACCCAAACCCACTCCGCCAGCCCCAAACCCACTCAGCCAGACCAAAACCCACTCCGCCAGACCAAAACCCACTCCGCCAGACCCAAACCCACTCCGCCAGACCCAAACTCACTCCGCCAGACCCAACCCCACTCCGCCAGACCCAAACCCTCTCCGCCAGACCGCAACCCACTCCGCCAGACCCCAACCCACTCCACCAGACCCAAACCCACTCCGCCAGACCCCAACGCACTCCGCCAGCCCCAAACCCACACCGCCACACCCGAACCCACTCGGCCAGACCCCAACCAACTCGGCCAGACCCCAACCCACTCGGCCAGACACAAACCCACTCCGCCAGACCCCAAACCCACTCCGCCAGACCCGAACCCACTCCGCCAGACCCGAACCCACTACGCCAGACCCGAACACACTCCGCCAGACCCGAACCCACTCCGCCAGAGCCAAACCCACTCCGCCAGACCGGAACCCACTCCGCCAGACCCGAACCCACTCCGCCTGACCCAAGCCCACTCCGCCAGACCCAAGCCCACTCAGCCAGACCCAAACGCACTCTGTCAGACCCAAACCCACTGCGCCAGACCCAAACCCACTCCGCCAGACCCAAACCTACTCCCCCAGACCCAAGCCCACACCGCCAGTCCCAAACCCACTCCACCAGACCTATACCCACTCCGCCAGACCCAAACGCAGTCTGTCAAACCCAAACCCACTGCGCCAGACCCAAACCCACTCCGCCAGCCCCAAACCCACTCCGCCAGACCCAAACCCACTCCGCCAGACCCAAACCACTCCGCCAGACCCAAACCCACTCCGCCAGACCCAAACCCACTCCGCCAGAACCAAACCCACTCCGCCAGACCCAAATCCACTCCGCCAGACCCAAACCCACTCCGCCACACCCAAACCCACTCCACCAGACCCAAACCCACTCCGCCAGACCAATACCCACTCCGCCAGACCCAAACCCACTCCGCCAGACCCAAACTCACTCCGCCAGACCCAAACCCACTCCGCCAGACCAAAGCCCACTCCGCCAGACCCAACCTCACTCCGCCAGACCCAAACCCACTCCGCCAGACCGCAACCCACTCCGCCAGACCCCAACCCACTCCACCAGACCCAAACCCACTCCGCCAGACCACAACGCACTCCGCCAGACCCGAACCCACACCGCCACACCCGAACCCACTCGGCCAGACCCCAACCCAATCGGCCAGACCCCAACCCACTCGGCCAGACCCAAACCCACTCCGCCAGACCCCAAACCCACTCCGCCAGACCCGAACCCACTCCGCCAGACCCGAACCCACTCCGCCAGACCCAAACCCACTCCGCCAGACCCAAACCCACACCGCCAGACCCAAACCCACTCCGCCTGACCCCAACCCACTCCGCCAGACCCAAACCCACTCTGCCAGACCCAAACCCACTCCGCCAGACCCAAACCCACTCCGCCAGACCCGAACCTACTCCGGTAGACCCTAGCCCACACCGCCAGACCCAATCCCACTCCGCCAGACCCAAACCCACTCCGCCAGACCCAAACCCACTCCGCCAGACCCCAAAGCCACTCCGCCAGACCCAAACCCACTCCGCCAGAACCAATCCCACTCCGCCAGACCCAAACCCACTCCGCCAGACCCAAACACACTCCGCCAGACCCAAACTCACTCCGCCAGACCCAACCCCACTCCGCCAGACCCAAACCCACTCCGCCAGACCGCAACCCACTCCGCCAGACCCCAACCCACTCCACCAGACCCAAACCCACTCCGCCAGACCCCAACGCACTCCGCCAGCCCCGAACCCACACCGCCACACCCGAACCCACTCGGCCAGACCCCAACCAACTCGGCCAGACCCCAACCCACTCGGCCAGACACAAACCCACTCCGCCAGACCCCAAACCCACTCCGCCAGACCCGAACCCACTCCGCCAGACCCGAACCCACTCCGCCAGACCCGAACACACTCCGCCAGACCCGAACCCACTCCGCCAGAGCCAAACCCACTCCGCCAGACCCGAACCCACTCCGCCAGACCCGAACCCACTCCGCCAGACCCGAACCCACTCCGCGAGAGCCAAACCCACTCCGCCAGACCCAAACGCACACTGTCAGACCCAAACCCACTGCGCCAGACCCAAACCCACTCCGCCAGACCCAAACCTACTCCGCCAGACCCAAGCCCACACCGCCAGACCCAAACCCACTCCACCAGACCTAAACCCACTCCGCCAGACCCAAACGCAGTCTGTCAGACCCAAACCCACTGCGCCAGACCCAAACCCACTCCGCCAGACCCAAACCCACTCCGCCAGACCCAAACCCACTCCGCCAGACCCAAACCCACTCCGCCAGACCCAAACCCACTCCGCCAAACCCCAACGCGCTCCGCCAGACCCCAACCCACTCGGCCAGACCCGAACCCACACCGCCAGACCCTAAACCCACTCCGCCAGACCCGAACCCACTCCGCCAGACCCGAACCCACTCCGGCAGACCCAAACCCACTCCGCCAGACCCAAACCTACTCCGGCAGACCCAAGCCCACACCGCCAGACCCAAACCCACTCCGCCAGACCCAAACCTACTACGGCAGACCCAAGCCCACTCCGCCAGACCCAAACGCACTCTGTCAGACCCAAACCCACTGCGCCAGACCCAAACCCACTCCGCCAGACCCAAGCCCACTCCGCCAGACCCAAACCCACTCCGCCAGACCCAAACGCACACTGTCAGACCCAAACCCACTGCGCCAGACCCAAACCCACTCCGCCAGACCCAAACCTACTCCGCCAGACCCAAGCCCACACCGCCAGACCCAAACCCACTCCACCAGACCTAAACCCACTCCGCCAGACCCAAACGCAGTCTGTCAGACCCAAACCCACTGCGCCAGACCCAAACCCACTCCGCCAGACCCAAACCCACTCCGCCAGACCCAAACCCACTCCGCCAGACCCAAACCCACTCCGCCAGACCCAAACCCACTCCGCCAGAACCAAACCCACTCCGCCAGAACCAAACCCACTCCGCCAGACCCAAACCCACTCCGCCAGACCCAACCCCACTCCGCCAGACCCAAATCCACTCCGCCAGACCGCAACCCACTCCGCCAGACCCCAACCCACTCCACCAGACCCAAACCCACTCCGCCAGACCCCAACGCGCTCCGCCAGACCCCAACCCACTCGGCCAGACCCGAACCCACTCGGCCAGACCCCAACCCACTCGGCCAGACCCAAGCCCACACCGCCAGACCCGAACCCACTCCGCCAGACCCGAACCCACTCCGCCAGACCCGAACACACTCCGCCAGACCCGAACCCACTCCGCCAGAGCCGAACCCACTCCGCCAGACCCGAACCCACTCCGCCAGAACCGAACCCACTCCGCGAGACCCCAACCCACTCCGCCAGACCCAAACCCACTCCGCCAGACCCAAACCCACTCCGCCAGACCATAACCCACTCCACCAGACCCAAACCCACCGCCAGACACAAAACCACTCCGCCAGACCCAAACCGACTCCGCCAGACCCAAACCCACTACGCCAGCCCCAAACCCACTCCGCCAGACCCAAACCCACTCCGCCAGAACCAAACCCACTCTGCCAGACCCAAACCCACTCCGCCAGACCCAAACCCACTCCGCCAGACCCAAACCCACTCCGCCATACCCAAACCTACTCCGGCAGACCCAAGCCCACACCGCCAGACCCAAACCCACTCCGCCAGACCCAAACCTACTCCGGCAGACCCAAGCCCACTCCGCCAGACCCAAACGCACTCTGTCAGACCCAAACCCACTGCGCCAGACCCAAACCCACTCCGCCAGACCCAAGCCCACTCCGCCAGACCCAAACCCACTCCGCCAGACCCAAACGCACTCTGTCAGACCCAAACCCACTGCGCCAGACCCAAACCCACTGCGCCAGACCCAAACCCACTCCGCCAGACCCAAACCTACTCCGCCAGATCCAAGCCCACACCGCCAGACCCAAACCCACTCCACCAGACCTAAACCCACTCCGCAAGACCCAAACGCAGTCTGTCAGACCCAAACCCACTGCGCCAGACACAAACCCACTCCGCCAGACCCAAACCCACTCCGCCAGACCCAAACCCACTCCGCCAGACCCAAACCCACTCCGCCAGACCCAAACCCACTCCGCCAGACCCAAACCCACTCCGCCAGAACCAAACCCACTCCGCCAGACCCAAACCCACTCCGCCAGACCCAAACCCACTCCGCCAGACCCAAACCCACTCCGCCAGACCCAAACCCACACCGCCAGACCCAAACCCACTCCGCCAGACCCCAACCCACTCCGCCAGACCCAAACCCACTCCGCCAGACCCAAACCCACTCCGCCAGACCCAAACCCACTCCGCCAGACCCGAACCTACTCCGGCAGACCCTAGCCCACACCGCCAGACCCAATCCCACTCCGCCAGACCCAAACCCACTCCGCCAGACCCAAACCCACTCCGCCAGACCCCAAAGCCACTCCACCAGCCCCAAACCCACTCCGCCAGAACCAAACCCACTCCGCCAGAGCCAAACCCACTCCGCCAGACCCAAACCCACTCCGCCAGACCCAAACCCACTCCGCCAGACCCAAACCACACCGCCAGACCCCAACCCACTCCGCCAGACCCAAACCCACGCTGCCAGACCCAAACCCACTCCGCCAGACCCAAACCCACTCCGCCAGACCCGAACCTACTCCGGCAGACCCCAGCCCACACCGCCAGACCCAAACCCACTCCGCCAGACCCAAACCCACTCTGCCAGACCCAAACCCACTGCGCCAGACCCAAACCCACTGCACCAGACCCAAACCCACTCCGCCAGACCCAAACCCACTCCGCCAGACCCCAAAGCCACTCCACCAGCCCCAAACCCACTCCGCCAGAACCAAACCCACTCCGCCAGAGCCAAACCCACTCCGCCAGACCCAAACCCACTCCGCCAGACCCAAACCCACTCCGCCAGACCCAAACCACACCGCCAGACCCCAACCCACTCCGCCAGACCCAAACCCACGCTGCCAGACCCAAACCCACTCCGCCAGACCCAAACCCACTCCGCCAGACCCGAACCTACTCCGGCAGACCCCAGCCCACACCGCCAGACCCAAACCCACTCCGCCAGACCCAAACCCACTCTGCCAGACCCAAACCCACTGCGCCAGACCCAAACCCACTGCACCAGACCCAAACCCACTCCGCCAGACCCCAAACCCACTCCGCCAGACCCCAAACCCACTCCGCCAGACCCCAAACCCACTCCGCCAGACCCAAACCCACTCCGCCAGACCCAAACCCACTCCGCCAGCCCCAAACCCACTCAGCCAGACCAAAACCCACTCCGCCATACCAAAACCCACTCCGCCAGACCCAAACCCACTCCGCCAGACCCAAACTCACTCCGCCAGACCCAACCCCACTCCGCCAGACCCAAACCCACTCCGCCAGACCGCAACCCATTCCGCCAGACCCCAACCCACTCCACCAGACCCAAACCCACTCCGCCAGACCCCAATGCACTCCGCCAGACCCGACCCCACACCGCCACACCCGAACCCACTCGCCCAGACCCCAACCCACTCGGCCAGATGCCAACCCACTCGGCCAGACACAAACCCACTCCGCCAGACCCCAAACCCACTCCGCCAGACCCGAACCCACTCCGCCAGACCCGAACCCACTCCGCCAGACCCGAACACACTCCGCCAGACCCGAACCCACTCCGCCAGAGCCGAACCCACTCCGCCAGACCATAACCCACTCCACCAGACCCAAACACACCGCCAGACGCAAAACCACTCCGCCAGACCCAAACCCACTCCGCCAGACCCAAACCCACTCCGCCAGCCCCAAACCCACTCCGCCAGACCCAAACCCACTCCGCCAGACCCAAACCCACTCCGCCAGACCCAAACCCACTCCGCCAGACCCAAACCTACTCCGGCAGACCCAAGCCCACACCGCCAGACCCAAACCCACTCCGCCAGACCCAAACCTACTCCGGCAGACCCAAGCCCACTCCGCCAGCCCCAAACGCACTCTGTCAGACCCAAACCCACTGCGCCAGACCCAAACCCACTCCACCAGACCCAAACCCACTCTGCCAGACCCAAACCCACTGCGCCAGACCCAAACCCACTGCGCCAGACCCAAACCCACTCCGCCAGACCCCAAACCCACTCCGCCAGACCCCAAACCCACTCCGCCAGACCCCAAACAAACTCCGCCAGACCCAAACCCACTCCGCCAGACCCAAACCCACTCCGCCAGCCCCAAACCCACTCAGCCAGACCAAAACCCACTCCGCCAGACCGCAACCCATTCCGCCAGACCCAAACCCACTCCGCCAGACCCAAACACACCGCCAGACCCAAAACCACTCCGCCAGACCCAAACCCACTCCGCCAGACCCAAACCCACTCCGCCAGACCCAAACCCACTCCGCCAGACCCAAACCCACTCCGCCAGACCCAAACCTACTCCGGCAGACCCAAGCCCACACCGCCAGACCCAAACCCACTCCGCCAGACCCAAACCTACTCCGGCAGACCCAAGCCCACTCCGCCAGCCCCAAACGCACTCTGTCAGACCCAAACCCACTGCGCCAGACCCAAACCCACTCCGCCAGACCCAAACCCACTCTACCAGACCCAAACCCACTGCGCCAGACCCAAACCCACTGCGCCAGACCCAAACCCACTCCGCCAGACCCCAAACCCACTCCGCCAGACCCCAAACCCACTCCACCAGACCCAAACCCACTCCGCCAGACCCCAATGCACTCCGCCAGACCCGACCCCACACCGCCACACCCGAACCCACTCGCCCAGACCCCAACCCACTCGGCCAGATGCCAACCCACTCGGCCAGACACAAACCCACTCCGCCAGACCCCAAACCCACTCCGCCAGACCCGAACCCACTCCGCCAGACCCGAACCCACTCCGCCAGACCCGAACACACTCCGCCAGACCCGAACCCACTCCGCCAGAGCCGAACCCACTCCGCCAGACCATAACCCACTCCACCAGACCCAAACACACCGCCAGACGCAAAACCACTCCGCCAGACCCAAACCCACTCCGCCAGACCCAAACCCACTCCGCCAGCCCCAAACCCACTCTGCCAGACCCAAACCCACTCCGCCAGACCCAAACCCACTCCGCCAGACCCAAACCCACTCCGCCAGACCCAAACCTACTCCGGCAGACCCAAGCCCACACCGCCAGACCCAAACCCACTCCGCCAGACCCAAACCTACTCCGGCAGACCCAAGCCCACTCCGCCAGCCCCAAACGCACTCTGTCAGACCCAAACCCACTGCGCCAGACCCAAACCCACTCCACCAGACCCAAACCCACTCTGCCAGACCCAAACCCACTGCGCCAGACCCAAACCCACTGCGCCAGACCCAAACCCACTCCGCCAGACCCCAAACCCACTCCGCCAGACCCCAAACCCACTCCGCCAGACCCCAAACAAACTCCGCCAGACCCAAACCCACTCCGCCAGACCCAAACCCACTCCGCCAGCCCCAAACCCACTCAGCCAGACCAAAACCCACTCCGCCAGACCGCAACCCATTCCGCCAGACCCAAACCCACTCCGCCAGACCCAAACACACCGCCAGACCCAAAACCACTCCGCCAGACCCAAACCCACTCCGCCAGACCCAAACCCACTCCGCCAGACCCAAACCCACTCCGCCAGACCCAAACCCACTCCGCCAGACCCAAACCTACTCCGGCAGACCCAAGCCCACACCGCCAGACCCAAACCCACTCCGCCAGACCCAAACCTACTCCGGCAGACCCAAGCCCACTCCGCCAGCCCCAAACGCACTCTGTCAGACCCAAACCCACTGCGCCAGACCCAAACCCACTCCGCCAGACCCAAACCCACTCTGCCAGACCCAAACCCACTGCGCCAGACCCAAACCCACTGCGCCAGACCCAAACCCACTCCGCCAGACCCCAAACCCACTCCGCCAGACCCCAAACCCACTCCGCCAGACCCAAACTCACTCCGGCAGACCCAAACCCACTCCGCCAGCCCCAAACCCACTCAGCCAGACCAAAACCCACTCCGCCAGACCGCAACCCATTCCGCCAGACCCAAACCCACTCCGCCAGACCCAAACACACCGCCAGACCCAAACCTACTCCGGCAGACCCAAGCCCACACCGCCAGACCCAAACCCACTCCGCCAGACCCAAACCTACTCCGGCAGACCCAAGCCCACTCCGCCAGACCCAAACGCACACTGTCAGACCCAAACCCACTGCGCCAGACCCAAACCCACTCCGCCAGACCCAAACCCACTCCGCCAGACCCAAACCCACTCCGCCAGACCCAAACCCACTCCGCCAGACCCAAACCCACTCCGCCAGACCCCGAAGCCACTCCGCCAGACCCAAACCCACTCCGCCAGAACCAAACCCACTCCGCCAGACCCAAACCCACTCCACCAGATCCAAACCCACTCCGCCAGACCCAAACCCATTCCGCCAGTCCCAAACCACACCGCCAGACCCCAACCCACTCCGCCAGACCCAAACCCACGCTGCCAGACCCAAACCCACTCCGCCAGACCCAAACCCACTCCGCCAGACCAAAACCAACTCCGCCAGACCCAAACCCACTCTGCCAGACCCGAACCTACTCCGGCAGACCCCAGCCCACACCGCCAGACCCAAACCCACTCCGCCAGACCCAAACCCACTCTGCCAGAACCAAACCCACTGCGCCAGACCCAAACCCACTGCGCCAGACCCAAACCCACTCCGCCAGACCCCAAACCCACTCCGCCAGACCCAAACCCACTCCGCCAGACCCAAACCCACTCCGCCAGCCCCAAACCCACTCAGCCAGACCAAAACCCACTCCGCCAGACCAAAACCCACTCCGCCAGACCCAAACCCACTCCGCCAGACCCAAACTCACTCCGCCAGACCCAAACCCACTCCGCCAGACCAAAGCCCACTCCGCCAGACCCAACCCCACTCCGCCAGACCCAAACCCACTCCGCCAGACCGCAACCCACTCCGCCAGACCCCAACCCACTCCGCCAGACCCAAACCCACTCCGCCAGACCAAAACGCACTCCGCCAGACCCGAACCCACACCGCCACACCCGAACCCACTCGGCCAGTCCCGAACCCACTCGGCCAGACCCCAACCCACTCCGCCAGACCCAAACCCACTCCGCCAGACCCCAAACCCACTCCGCCAGACCCGAACCCACTCCGCCAGACCCGAAACCACTCCGCCAGACCCGAACCCACTCCGCGAGACCCAAACCCACTCCGCCAGACCCAAACCCACTCCGCCAGACCCGAACCCACTCCGCCAGACCCAAACCCACTCCGCCAGTCCCAAACCAACTCCGGCAGACCCAAGCCCACACCGCCAGACCCAAACCCACTCCGCCAGACCCAAACCTACTCCGGCAGACCCAAGCCCACTCCGCCAGACCCAAACGCACTCTGTCAGACCCAAACCCACTGCGCCAGACCCAAACCCACTCCGCCAGACACAAACCCACTCCGCCAGACCCAAACCCACTCCGCCAGACCCAAACCCACTCCGCCAGACCCAAACCCACTCCGCCAGACCCCGAAGCCACTCCGCCAGCCCCAAACCCACTCCGCCAGAACCAAACCCACTCCGCCAGACCCAAACCCACTCCGCCAGACCCAAACCCACTCCGCCAGACCCAAACCCACTCCGCCAGACCCAAACCACACCGCCAGACCCCAACCCACTCCGCCAGACCCAAACCCACGCAGCCAGACCCAAACCCACTCCGCCAGACCCAAACCCACTCCGCCAGACCCAAACCAACTCCGCCAGACCCAAACCCCCTCCGCCAGACCCGAACCTACTCCGGCAGACCCCAGCCCACACCGGCAGACCCAAACCCACTCCGCCAGACCCAAACCCACTCTGCCAGACCCAAACCCACTGCGCCAGACCCAAACCCACTGCGCCAGACCCAAACCCACTCCGCCAGACCATAACCCACTCCACCAGACCCAAACACACCGCCAGATCCAAAACCACTCCGCCAGACCCAAACCCACTCCGCCAGACCAGAACCCACTCCGCCAGCCCCAAACCCACTCCGCCAGACCCAAACCCACTCCGCCAGACCCAAACCCACTCCGCCAGACCCAAACCCACTCCGCCAGACCCAGACCCACTCCGCCAGACCCTAACCCACTGCGCCAGACCCAAACCCACTCCGCCAGACCCAAACCCACCGCCAGACCAAAACCCACTCCGCCAGACCCAAACCCAATCCGCCAGACCCAAACCCACTCCGCCAGACCCAAACCCACTCCGCCAGACCCAAACCCACTCCGCCAGACCCAAACCCACTCCGCCAGACCCAAACCCACTCCGCCAGACCCAAACCCAATCTGCCAGACCCAAACCCACTCCGCCAGACCCAAACCCACTCCGCCAGACCCAAACCCATTCCGCCAGACCCAAACCCACTCCGCCAGACCCAAACACACTCCGCCAGACCCCAAACCCACTCCGCCAGACCCAAACCCACTCCGCGAGAACCCAACCCACTCCGCCAGACCCGAACCCACTCTGCCAGACCCGAACCCACTCTGCCAGACCCCAACCCACTCCGCCAGACCCAAACCCACTCCGCCAGACCCAAACGCACTCTGTCAGACCCAAACCCACTGCGCGCGACCCAAACCCACTCCGCCAGACCCAAACCCACTCCGCCAGACCCCAAACCCACTCCGCCAGACCCCAAACCCACTCCGCCAGACCCAAACCCACTCCGCCAGACCCGAACCCACTCCGACAGACCCCAACCCACTCCGCCAGACCCCAACCCACTCCGCCAGACCCAAACCCACTCCGCCAGACCAAAACCCACTCCGCCAGACCAAAACCCACTCCGCCAGACTCAAACCCACTCCGCCTGACCCAAACCCACTCAGCCAGACCAAAACCCACTCCGCCAGACCAAAACCCACTCCGCCAGACCCAAACCCACTCCGCCAGACCCAAACCCACTCCGCCAGACCCAAACCCACTCCGCCAGACCCAAACCCACGCCGCCAGACCCAAGCCCACTCCGCCAGACCCAACCCCACTCCGCCAGACCCAAACCCACTCCGCCAGACCGCAACCCACTCCGCCAGACCCAAACCTACTCCGGCAGACCCAAGCCCACTCCGCCAGACCCAAACGCACTCTGTCAGACCCAAACCCACTGCGCCAGACCCAAACCCACTCCGCCAGACACAAACCCACTCCGCCAGACCCAAACCCACTCCGCCAGACCCAAACCCACTCCGCCAGACCCAAACCCACTCCGCCAGACCCAAACCACACCGCCAGACCCCAACCCACTCCGCCAGACCCAAACCCACGCAGCCAGACCCAAACCCACTCCGCCAGACCCAAACCCACTCCGCCAGACCGAAACCAACTCCGCCAGACCCAAACCCCCTCCGCCAGACCCGAACCTACTCCGGCAGACCCCAGCCCACACCGGCAGACCCAAACCCACTCCGCCAGACCCAAACCCACTCTGCCAGACCCAAACCCACTGCGCCAGACCCAAACCCACTGCGCCAGACCCAAACCCACTCCGCCAGACCATAACCCACTCCACCAGACCCAAACACACCGCCAGACCCAAAACCACTCCGCCAGACCCAAACCCACTCCGCCAGACCAGAACCCACTCCGCCAGCCCCAAACCCACTCCGCCAGACCCAAACCCACTCCGCCAGACCCAAACCCACTCCGCCAGACCCAAACCCACTCCGCCAGACCCAGACCCACTCCGCCAGACCCTAACCCACTGCGCCAGACCCAAACCCACTCCGCCGACCCAAACCCACCGCCAGACCAAAACCCACTCCGCCAGACCCAAACCCAATCCGCCAGACCCAAACCCACTCCGCCAGACCCAAACCCACTCCGCCAGACCCAAACCCACTCCGCCAGACCCAAACCCACTCCGCCAGACCCAAACCCACTCCGCCAGACCCAAACCCAATCTGCCAGACCCAAACCCACTCCGCCAGACCCAAACCCACTCCGCCAGACCCAAACCCATTCCGCCAGACCCAAACCCACTCCGCCAGACCCAAACACACTCCGCCAGACCCCAAACCCACTCCGCCAGACCCAAACCCACTCCGCGAGAACCCAACCCACTCCGCCAGACCCGAACCCACTCTGCCAGACCCGAACCCACTCTGCCAGACCCCAACCCACTCCGCCAGACCCAAACCCACTCCGCCAGACCCAAACGCACTCTGTCAGACCCAAACCCACTGCGCGCGACCCAAACCCACTCCGCCAGACCCAAACCCACTCCGCCAGACCCCAAACCCTCTCCGCCAGACCCCAAACCCACTCCGCCAGACCCAAACCCACTCCGCCAGACCCGAACCCACTCCGCCAGACCCCAACCCACTCCGCCAGACCCCAACCCACTCCGCCAGACCCAAACCCACTCCGCCAGACCAAAACCCACTCCGCCAGACCAAAACCCACTCCGCCAGACCCAAACCCACTCCGCCTGACCCAAACCCACTCAGCCAGACCAAAACCCACTCCGCCAGACCAAAACCCACTCCGCCAGACCCAAACCCACTCCGCCAGACCCAAACCCACTCCGCCAGACCCAAACCCACTCCGCCAGACCCAAACCCACGCCGCCAGACCCAAGCCCACTCCGCCAGACCCAACCCCACTCCGCCAGACCCAAACCCACTCCGCCAGACCGCAACCCACTCTGCCAGACCCCAACCCACTCCGCCAGACCCCAACCCACTCCGCCAGACCCAAACCCACTCCACCAGACCCCAACGCACTCCGCCAGACCCGAACCCACTCCGCCACACCCGATCCCACTCCGCCAGACCCAAACCCACTCCGCCAGAGCCGAACCCACTCCGCCACACCCGAACCCACTCCGCCAGACCCTAACCCACTCCGCCAGACCCGAACCCACTCCGTCAGACCCGAACCCACTCCGCCAGACCCGAACCCACTCCGCCGGACCCGAACCCACTCCGCCAGACACGAACCCATTCCGCCAGACCCGAACCCACTCCGCCAGACCCGAACCCACTCCGCCAGACCCGAACCCACTCCGCCAGACCCGAACCCACTCCGCCAGACCCGAACCCACTTCGCCAGACCCTAACCCACTCCGCCAGACCCAAACCCACACTGCCAGACCAAAACCCACTCCGCCAAACCCAAACCCAATCTGCCAGACCCAAACCCACTCCGCCAGACCCAAACCCAATCTGCCAGACCCAAACCCACTCCGCCAGACCCAAACCAACTCCGCCAGACCCAAACCCACTCCGCCAGACCCAAACCTACTCCGGCAGACCCAAGCCCACACCGCCAGACCCAAACCCACTCCGCCAGACCCAAACCTACTCCGGCAGACCCAAGCCCACTCCGCCAGACCCAAACGCACTCCGTCAGACCCAAACCCACTGCGCCAGAACCAAACCCACTCTGCCAGACCCAAACCCACTCCGCCAGACCCAAACCCACACCGCCAGACTCAAACCCACTCCGCCAGACCCAAACCCACTCCGCCAGACCCAAAATCCACTCCGCCAGACCCCAAACCCACTCCGCCAGACCCCAAACCCACTCCGCCAGACCCAAACCCACTCCGCCAGACCCAAACCCACTCCGCCAGCCCCAAACCCACTCAGCCAGACCAAAACCCACTCCGCCAGACCAAAACCCACTCCGCCAGACCCAAACCCACTCCGCTAGACCCAAACCCACTCCGCCAGACCAAAGCCCACTCCGCCAGACCCAAACCCACTCCGCCAGACCCAAACCCACTCAGCCAGACCAAAACCCACTCCGCCAGACCAAAACCCACTCCGCCAGACCCAAACCCACTCCGCTAGACCCAAACCCACTCCGCCAGACCAAAGCCCACTCCGCCAGACCCAAACCCACTCCGCCAGACCCAAACCCACTCAGCCAGACCAAAACCCACTCCGCCAGACCAAAACCCACTCCGCCAGACCCAAACCCACTCCGCCAGACCCAAACCCACTCCGCCAGACCCAAACCCACTGCGCCAGACCAAAACCCACTCCGCCAGACCCAAACCCACTCCGCCAGACCCAAACCCACTCCGCCAGACCCCAACCCACTCCGCCAGACCCGAACCCACTCCGCCAGACCCCAACCCACTCCGCCAGACCCGAACCCACTCCGCCAGACCCCAACGCACTCCGCCAGACCCGAACCCACTCGGCCAGACCCCAACCCACTCGGCCAGACCCGAACCCACTCGGCCACACCCCAACCCACTCGGCCAGACCCAAACCCACTCCGCCAGACCCCAAACCCACTCCGCCAGACCCGAACGCACTCCGCCAGACCCGAACCCACTCCGCCAGACCCGAACACACTCCGCCAGACCCGAACCCACTCCGCCAGAGCCGAACCCACTCCGCCACACCCCAACCCACTCCGCCAGACCCCAACCCACTCCGCCAGTCCCGAACCCACTCCGCCAGACCCGAACCCACTCAGCCAGACCCGAACCCACTCCGCCAGACCCGAACCCACTCCGACAGACACGAACCCACTCCGCCAGACCCGAACCCACTCCGCGAGACTCTAACCCACTCCGCCAGACCCAAACCCACTCCGCCAGACCCTAACCCACTCCGCCAGACCCAAACCCACCGCCAGACCCAAACCCACTCCGCCAGACCCAAACCCACTCCGCCAGACCCAAACCCACTCCGCCAGACCCAAACCCACTCCGCCAGACCCTAACCCACTCCGCCAGACCCAAACCCACCGCCAGACGCAAACCCACTCCGCCAGACCCAAACCCACTCCGCCAGACGAAAACCCACTCCGCCAGACCCAAACCCACTCCGCTAGACCCAAACCCACTCCGCCAGACCAAAGCCCACTCCGCCAGACCCAAACCCACTCCGCCAGACCCAAACCCACTCAGCCAGACCAAAACCCACTCCGCCAGACCAAAACCCACTCCGCCAGACCCAAACCCACTCCGCCAGACCCAAACCCACTCCGCCAGACCCAAACCCACAGCGCCAGACCAAAACCACTCCGCCAGACCCAAACCCACTCCGCCAGACCCAAACCCACTCCGCCAGACCCAAACCCACTCCGCCAGACCAAAGCCCACTCCGCCAGACCCAACCCCACTCCGCCAGACCCAAAACCACTCCGCCAGACCGCAACCCACTCCGCCAGACCCCAACCCACTCCGCCAGACCCCAACCCACTCCGCCAGACCCGAACCCACTCCGCCAGACCCCAACGCACTCCGCCAGACCCGAACCCACACCGCCACACCCGAACCCACTCGGCCAGACCCGAACCCACTCGGCCAGACCCCAACCCATTCGGCCAGACCCAAACCCACTCCGCCAGAACCCAAACCCACTCCGCCAGACCCGAACCCACTCCGCCAGACCCAAACCCACTCCGCCAGAACCAAACCCACTCCGCCAGACCCAAACCCACTCCGCCAGACCCGAACCCACTCCGCCAGACCCCAACCCACTCCGCCAGACCCGAACCCACTCCGCCAGACCCCAACCCACTCCGCCAGACCCGAACCCACTCCGCCAGACCCCAACGCACTCCGCCAGACCCGAACCCACTCGGCCAGACCCCAACCCACTCGGCCAGACCCGAACCCACTCGGCCACACCCCAACCCACTCGGCCAGACCCAAACCCACTCCGCCAGACCCCAAACCCACTCCGCCAGACCCGAACGCACTCCGCCAGACCCGAACCCACTCCGCCAGACCCGAACACACTCCGCCAGACCCGAACCCACTCCGCCAGAGCCGAACCCACTCCGCCACACCCCAACCCACTCCGCCAGACCCCAACCCACTCCGCCAGTCCCGAACCCACTCCGCCAGACCCGAACCCACTCAGCCAGACCCGAACCCACTCCGCCAGACCCGAACCCACTCCGACAGACACGAACCCACTCCGCCAGACCCGAACCCACTCCGCGAGACTCTAACCCACTCCGCCAGACCCAAACCCACTCCGCCAGACCCTAACCCACTCCGCCAGACCCAAACCCACCGCCAGACCCAAACCCACTCCGCCAGACCCAAACCCACTCCGCCAGACCCAAACCCACTCCGCCAGACCCAAACCCACTCCGCCAGACCCTAACCCACTCCGCCAGACCCAAACCCACCGCCAGACGCAAACCCACTCCGCCAGACCCAAACCCACTCCGCCAGACCAAAACCCACTCCGCCAGACCCAAACCCACTCCGCTAGACCCAAACCCACTCCGCCAGACCAAAGCCCACTCCGCCAGACCCAAACCCACTCCGCCAGACCCAAACCCACTCAGCCAGACCAAAACCCACTCCGCCAGACCAAAACCCACTCCGCCAGACCCAAACCCACTCCGCCAGACCCAAACCCACTCCGCCAGACCCAAACCCACAGCGCCAGACCAAAACCACTCCGCCAGACCCAAACCCACTCCGCCAGACCCAAACCCACTCCGCCAGACCCAAACCCACTCCGCCAGACCAAAGCCCACTCCGCCAGACCCAACCCCACTCCGCCAGACCCAAAACCACTCCGCCAGACCGCAACCCACTCCGCCAGACCCCAACCCACTCCGCCAGACCCCAACCCACTCCGCCAGACCCGAACCCACTCCGCCAGAACCCAAACCCACTCCGCCAGACCCGAACCCACTCCGCCAGACCCAAACCCACTCCGCCAGAACCAAACCCACTCCGCCAGACCCAAACCCACTCCGCCAGACCCCAACCCACTCCGCCAGACCCCAACCCACTCCGCCAGACCCGAACCCACTCCTCCAGACCTCAACGCACTCCGCCAGACCCGAACCCACTCGGCCAGACCCCAACCCACTCGGCCAGACCCGAACCCACTCGGCCAGACCCCAACCCACTCGGCCAGACCTTAACCCACTCCGCCAGACCCCAAACCCACTCCGCCAGACCCGAACCCACTCCGCCAGACCCGAACCAACTCCGCCAGACCCGAACACACTCCGCCAGACCCGAACCCACTCCGCCAGAGCCGAACCCACTCCGCCACACCCCAACCCACTCCGCCAGACCCCAACCCACTCCGCCAGACCCGAACCCACTCGGCCAGACCCGAACCCACTCGGCCAGACCCGAACCCACTCCGCCAGACCCGAACCCACTCCGCCAGACACGAACCCACTCCGCCAGACCCGAACCCACTCCGCGAGACCCGAACCCACTCCGCCAGACCCAAACCCACTCCGCCAGACCCTAACCCACTCCGCCAGACCCAAACCCACCGCCAGACCCAAACCCACTCCGCCAGACCCAAACCCACTCCGCCAGACCCAAACCCACTCCGCCAGACCCCAACCCACTCCGCCAGACCCGAACCCACTCCTCCAGACCTCAACGCACTCCGCCAGACCCGAACCCACTCGGCCAGACCCCAACCCACTCGGCCAGACCCGAACCCACTCGGCCAGACCCCAACCCACTCGGCCAGACCTTAACCCACTCCGCCAGACCCCAAACCCACTCCGCCAGACCCCAACCCACTCCGCCAGACCCGAACCAACTCCGCCAGACCCGAACACACTCCGCCAGACCCGAACCCACTCCGCCAGAGCCGAACCCACTCCGCCACACCCCAACCCACTCCGCCAGACCCCAACCCACTCCGCCAGACCCGAACCCATTCGGCCAGACCCGAACCCACTCGGCCAGACCCGAACCCACTCCGCCAGACCCGAACCCACTCCGCCAGACACGAACCCACTCCGCCAGAGCCGAACCCACTCCGCGAGACCCAAACCCACTCCGCCAGACCCAAACCCACTCCGCCAGACCCTAACCCACTCCGCCAGACCCAAACCCACCGCCAGACCCAAACCCACTCCGCCAGACCCAAACCCACTCCGCCAGACCCAAACCCACTCCGCCAGACCCAAACCCACTCTGCCAGACCCTAACCCACTCCGCCAGACCCAAACCCACCGCCAGACCCAAACCCACTCCGCCAGACCCAAACCCACTCCGCCAGACCCAAACCCACTCCGCCAGACCCAAACCCACTCCGCCAGACCCAAACCCACTCCGCCAGACCCAAACCCACTCCGCCAGACCCGAACCCACTCCGCCAGACCAGAACCCACTCCGCCAGACCCCAACACACTCCGCTACACCCAAACCCACTCCGCCAGACCCAGACACACTCCGCCAGACCCAAACCCACTCCGCCAGACCCAAACCCACTCCGCCAGACCCAAACCCACACCGCCAGACCAAAACCCACTCCGCCAGACCCAAACACAATCTGCCAGACCCAAACCCACTCCGCCAGACTCAAACCCACTCCGCCAGACCCAAACCAACTCCGCCAGACCCAAACCCACTCCGCCAGACCCAAACCCACTCCACCAGACCCAAACCCATACCGCCAGACCAAAACCCACTCCGCCATACCCAAACACAATCTGCCAGACCCAGACACACTCCGCCAGACCCAAACCCACTCCGCCAGACCCAAACCCACTCCGCCAGACCCAAACCCACACCGCCAGACCAAAACCCACTCCGCCAGACCCCAACCCACTCCGCCAGACCCGAACCCACTCCGCCAGACCCGAACACACTCCGCCAGACCCGAACCCACTCCGCCAGAGCCGAACCCACTCCGCCACACCCCAACCCACTCCGCCAGACCCCAACCCACTCCGCCAGTCCCTAACCCACTCCGCCAGACCCAAACCCACCGCCAGACCCAAACCCACTGCGCCAGACCCAAACCCACTGCGCCAGACCCAAACCCACTCCGCCAGCCCCAAACCCACTCCGCCAGACCAAAACCCACTCCGCCAGACCCGAACCCACTCCGCCAGACCCGAACACACTCCGCCAGACCCGAACCCATCCGCCAGAGCCGAACCCACTCCGCCACACCCCAACCCACTCCGCCAGACCCCAACCCACTCCGCCAGTCCCGAACCCACTCCGCCAGACCCGAACCCACTCAGCCAGACCCGAACCCACTCCGCCAGACCCGAACCCACTCCGCCAGACACGAACCCACTCCGCCAGACCCGAACCCACTCCGCGAGACCCGAACCCACTCCGCCAGACCCGAACCCACTCCGCCAGACCCTAACCCACTCCGTCAGACCCAAACCCACCGCCAGACCCAAACCCACTCCGCCAGACCCAAACCCACTCCGCCAGACCCAAACCCACTCCGCCAGACCCAAACCCACTTCGCCAGACCCTAACCCACTCCGCCAGACCCAAACCCACCGCCAGACCCAAACCCACTGCGCCAGACCCAAACCCACTCCGCCAGACCCAAACCCACTCCGCCAGCCCCAAACCCACTCAGCCAGACCAAAACCCACTCCGCCAGACCAAAACCCACTCCGCCAGACCCAAACCCACTCCGCTAGACCCAAACCCACTCCGCCAGACCAAAGCCCACTCCGCCAGACCCAAACCCACTCCGCCAGACCCAAACCCACTCAGCCAGACCAAAACCCACTCCGCCAGACCAAAACCCACTCCGCCAGACCCAAACCCACTCCGCCAGACCCAAACCCACTCAGCCAGACCAAAACCCACTCCGCCAGACCAAAACCCACTCCGCCAGATCCAAACCCACTCCGCCAGACCCAAACCCACTCCGCCAGACCCAAACCCACTGCGCCAGACCAAAACCCACTCCGCCAGACCCAAACCCACTCCGCCAGACCCGAACACACTCCGCCAGACCCGAACCCACTCCGCCAGACCCGAACCCACTCCGCCAGACCCGAACCCACTCCGCCACACCCCAACCCACTCCGCCAGACCCCAACCCACTCTGCCAGACCCGAACCCACTCCGCCAGACCCGAACCCACTCAGCCAGACCCGAACCCACTCCGCCAGACCCGAACCCACTCCGCCAGACACGAACCCACTCCGCCAGACTCGAACCCACTCCGCGAGACCCGAACCCACTCCGCCAGACCCAAAGCCACTCCGCCAGACCCTAACCCACTCCGCGAGACCCGAACCCACTCCGCCAGACCCGAACCCACTCCGCCAGACCCTAACCCACTCCGTCAGACCCAAACCCACCGCCAGACCCAAACCCACTCCGCCAGACCCAAACCCACTCCGCCAGACCCAAACCCACTCCGCCAGACCCAAACCCACTTCGCCAGACCCTAACCCACTCCGCCAGAACCAAACCCACCGCCAGACCCAAACCCACTGCGCCAGACCCAAACCCACTCCGCCAGACCCAAACCCACTCCGCCAGCCCCAAACCCACTCAGCCAGACCAAAACCCACTCCGCCAGACCAAAACCCACTCCGCCAGACCCAAACCCACTCCGCTAGACCCAAACCCACTCCGCCAGACCAAAGTCCACTCCGCCAGACCCAAACCCACTCCGCCAGACCCAAACCCACTCAGCCAGACCAAAACCCACTCCGCCAGACCAAAACCCACTCCGCCAGATCCAAACCCACTCCGCCAGACCCAAACCCACTCAGCCAGACCAAAACCCACTCCGCCAGACCAAAACCCACTCCGCCAGATCCAAACCCACTCCGCCAGACCCAAACCCACTCCGCCAGACCCAAACCCACTGCGCCAGACCAAAACCCACTCCGCCAGACCCAAACCCACTCCGCCAGACCCGAACACACTCCGCCAGACCCGAACCCACTCCGCCAGACCCGAACCCACTCCGCCACACCCCAACCCACTCCGCCAGACCCCAACCCACTCCGCCAGACCCGAACCCACTCCGCCAGACCCGAACCCACTCAGCCAGACCCGAACCCACTCCGCCAGACCCGAACCCACTCCGCCAGACACGAACCCACTCCGCCAGACCCAAACCCACCGCCAGACCCAAACCCACTGCGCCAGACCCAAACCCACTCCGCCAGACCCAAACCCACTCCGCCAGCCCCAAACCCACTCAGCCAGACCAAAACCCACTCCGCCAGACCAAAACCCACTCCGCCAGACCCAAACCCACTCCGCTAGACCCAAACCCACTCCGCCAGACCAAAGCCCACTCCGCCAGACCCAAACCCACTCCGCCAGACCCAAACCCACTCAGCCAGACCAAAACCCACTCCGCCAGACCAAAACCCACTCCGCCAGATCCAAACCCACTCCGCCAGACCCAAACCCACTCAGCCAGACCAAAACCCACTCCGCCAGACCAAAACCCACTCCGCCAGATCCAAACCCACTCCGCCAGACCCAAACCCACTCCGCCAGACCCAAACCCACTGCGCCAGACCAAAACCCACTCCGCCAGACCCAAACCCACTCCGCCAGACCCGAACACACTCCGCCAGACCCGAACCCACTCCGCCAGACCCGAACCCACTCCGCCAGACCCGAACCCACTCAGCCAGACCCGAACCCACTCCGCCAGACCCGAACCCACTCCGCCAGACACGAACCCACTCCGCCAGACTCGAACCCACTCCGCGAGACCCGAACCCACTCCGCCAGACCCAAACCCACTCCGCCAGACCCTAACCCACTCCGCGAGACCCGAACCCACTCCGCCAGACCCGAACCCACTCCGCCAGACCCTAACCCACTCCGTCAGACCCAAACCCACCGCCAGACCCAAACCCACTCCGCCAGACCCAAACCCACTCCGCCAGACCCAAACCCACTCCGCCAGACCCAAACCCACTTCGCCAGACCCTAACCCACTCCGCCAGACCCAAACCCACCGCCAGACCCAAACCCACTGCGCCAGACCCAAACCCACTCCGCCAGACCCAAACCCACTCCGCTAGACCCAAACCCACTCCGCCAGACCAAAGTCCACTCCGCCAGACCCAAACCCACTCCGCCAGACCCAAACCCACTCAGCCAGACCAAAACCCACTCCGCCAGACCAAAACCCACTCCGCCAGATCCAAACCCACTCCGCCAGACCCAAACCCACTCAGCCAGACCAAAACCCACTCCGCCAGACCAAAACCCACTCCGCCAGATCCAAACCCACTCCGCCAGACCCAAACCCACTCCGCCAGACCCAAACCCACTGCGCCAGACCAAAACCCACTCCGCCAGACCCAAACCCACTCCGCCAGACCCGAACACACTCCGCCAGACCCGAACCCACTCCGCCAGACCCGAACCCACTCCGCCACACCCCAACCCACTCCGCCAGACCCCAACCCACTCCGCCAGACCCGAACCCACTCCGCCAGACCCGAACCCACTCAGCCAGACCCGAACCCACTCCGCCAGACCCGAACCCACTCCGCCAGACACGAACCCACTCCGCCAGACTCGAACCCACTCCGCGAGACCCGAACCCACTCCGCCAGACCCAAACCCACTCCGCCAGACCCTAACCCACTCCGCCAGACCCAAACCCACCGCCAGACCCAAACCCACTCCGCCAGACCCAAACCCACTCCGCCAGACCCAAACCCACTCCGCCAGACCCAAACCCACTCCGCCAGACCCTAACCCACTCCGCCAGACCCAAACCCACCGCCAGACCCAAACCCACTCCGCCAGACCCAAACCCACTCCGCCAGACCCAAACCCACTCCGCCAGACCCAAACCCACTCCGCCAGACCCAAACCCACTCCGCCAGACCCTAACCCACTCCGCCAGACCCAAACCCACCGCCAGACCCAAACCCACTCCGCCAGACCCAAACCCACTCCGCCAGACCCAAACCCACTCCGCCAGACCCAAACCCACTCCGCCAGACCCAAACCCACTCTGCCAGACCCCAACCCACTCCGCCAGACCCCAACCCACTCCGCCAGACCCGAACCCACTCCGCCAGACCCGAACCCACTCAGCCAGACCCGAACCCACTCTGCCAGACCCCAACCCACTCCGCCAGACCCCAACCCACTCCGCCAGACCCGAACCCACTCCGCCAGACCCGAACCCACTCAGCCAGACCCGAACCCACTCCGCCAGACCCGAACCCACTCCGCCAGACACGAACCCACTCCGCCAGACCCGAACCCACTCCGCGAGACCCAAACCCACTCCGCCAGACCCAAACCCACTCCGCCAGACCCTAACCCACTCCGCCAGACCCAAACCCACCGCCAGACCCAAACCCACTCCGCCAGACCCAAACCCACTCCGCCAGACCCAAACCCACTCCGCCAGACCCAAACCCACTCTGCCAGACCCTAACCCACTCCGCCAGACCCAAACCCACCGCCAGACCCAAACCCACTCCGCCAGACCCAAACCCACTCCGCCAGACCCAAACCCACTCAGCCAGACCAAAGCCCACTCCGCCAGACCCAACCCCACTCCGCCAGACCCAAACCCACTCCGCCAGACCGCAACCCACTCCGCCAGACCCCAACCCATTCCGCCAGACCCCAACCCACTCCGCCAGAACCCAACGCACTCCGCCAGACCCCAACACACTCCGCCAGACCCAAACCCACACCGCCACACCCGAACCCACTCGGCCAGACCCAAACCCACTCGGCCAGACCCCAACCCACTCGGCCAGACCCAAACCCACTCCGCCAGACCCCAAACCCACTCCGCCAGACCCGAACCCACTCCGCCAGACCCAAACCCACTCCGCCAGAACCAAACCCACTCCGCCAGACCCAAACCCACTCCGCCAGACCCAAACCCACTCCGCCAGACCCAAACCCACTCCGCCAGACCCAAACCCACACCGCCAGACCCCAACCCACTCCGCCAGACCCAAACCCACTCTGCCAGACCCAAACCCACTCCGCCAGACCCAAACCCACTCCGCCAGCCCCAAACCCACTCAGCCAGACCAAAACCCACTCCGCCAGACCCGAACCCACTCCGCCAGACCCAAACCCACTCCGCCAGACCAAAACCCACTCCGCCAGACCCAAACCCACTCCGCCAGACCCAAACCCACTCCGCCAGACCCAAAGCCCACTCCGCCAAACCCCAAACCCACTCCGCCAGACCCAAACCCAATCCGCCAGACCCAAACCCACTCCTCCAGACCCAAACCCACTCCGCCAGACCCAAACCCACTCCGCCAGACCCAAACCCACTCCGCCATACCCAAACCCACTCCGCCAGACCCAAACCCACTCCGCCAGACCCAAACCCACTCCGCCAGACCCATCCCCACTCCGCCAGACCCAAACCCACTCCGCCAGACCCAAACCCACTCCGCCAGACCGCAACCCACTCCGCCACACCCCAACCCACTCCGCCAGACCCCAACCCACTCCGCCATACCCGAACCCACTCCGCCAGACCCCAACGCACTCCGCCAGACCCGAACCCACTCGGCCAGACCCGAACCCACTCGGCCAGACCCGAACCCACTCGGCCAGACCCCAACCCACTCGGCCAGACCCAAACCCACTCCGCCAGACCCCAAACCCACTCCGCCAGACCCGAACCCACTCCGCCAGACCCGAACCCACTCCGCCAGACCCGATCACACTCCGCCAGACCCGAACCCACTCCGCCAGACCCGAACCCACTCCGCGAGACCCGAACCCACTCCGCCAGACCCAAACCCACTCCGCCAGACCCTAACCCACTCCGCCAGACCCAAACCCACCGCCAGACCCAAACCCACTCCGCCAGACCCAAACCCACTCCGCCAGACCCAAACTCACTCCGCCAGACCCAAACCCACTCCGCCAGACCCTAACCCACTCCGCCAGACCCAAACCCACCGCCAGACCCAAACCCACTCCGCCAGACCCAAACCCACTCCGCCAGACCCATACCCACTCCGCCAGACCCAAACCCACTCCGCCAGACCCAAACCCACTCCGCCAGACCCAAACCCACTCCGCCAGAACCAAACGCACTCCGTCAGACCCAAACCCACTGCGCCAGACCCAAACCCACTCCGCCAGACCCAAGCCCACTCCACCAGACCCAAACCCACTCCGCCAGACCCAAACGCACTCTGTCAGACCCAAACCCACTGCGCCAGACCCAAACCCACTCCGCCAGACCCAAACCTACTCCACCAGACCCAAGCCCACACCGCCAGACCCAAACCCACTCCACCAGACCCAAACACATTCCGCCAGACCCAAACGCAGTCGGTCAGACCCAAACCCACTGTGCCAGACCCAAACCCACTCCGCCAGACCCAAACCCACTCCGCCAGACCCGAACCCACTCCGCCAGACCCAAACCCACTCCGCCAGAACCCCAAACCCACTCCGCCAGACCCAAACCCACTCCGCCAGACCCAAACCCACTCCGCCAGACCCAAACCCACTCCGCCAGACCCAAACCCACACCGCCAGACCCCAACCCACTCCGCCAGACCCAAACCCACTCTGCCAGACCCAAACCCACTCCGCCAGACCCAAACCCACTCCGCCAGCCCCAAACCCACTCAGCCAGACCAAAACCCACTCCGCCAGACCCGAACCCACTCCGCCAGACCCAAACCCACTCCGCCAGACCAAAACCCACTCCACCAGACCCAAACCCACTCCGCCAGACCCAAACCCACTCCGCCAGACCCAAAGCCCACTCCGCCAAACCCCAAACCCACTCCGCCAGACCCAAACCCAATCCGCCAGACCCAAACCCACTCCTCCAGACCCAAACCCACTCCGCCAGACCCAAACCCACTCCGCCAGACCCAAACCCACTCCGCCAGACCCAAACCCACTCTGCCAGACCCCAACCCACTCCGCCAGACCCCAACCCACTCCGCCAGACCCGAACCCACTCCGCCAGACCCGAACCCACTCAGCCAGACCCGAACCCACTCTGCCAGACCCCAACCCACTCCGCCAGACCCCAACCCACTCCGCCAGACCCGAACCCACTCCGCCAGACCCGAACCCACTCAGCCAGACCCGAACCCACTCCGCCAGACCCGAACCCACTCCGCCAGACACGAACCCACTCCGTCAGACCCGAACCCACTCCGCGAGACCCAAACCCACTCCGCCAGACCCAAACCCACTCCGCCAGACCCTAACCCACTCCGCCAGACCCAAACCCACCGCCAGACCCAAACCCACTCCGCCAGACGCAAACCCACTCCGCCAGACCCAAACCCACTCCGCCAGACCCAAACCCACTCTGCCAGACCCTAACCCACTCCGCCAGACCCAAACCCACCGCCAGACCCAAACCCACTCCGCCAGACCCAAACCCACTCCGCCAGACCCAAACCCACTCAGCCAGACCAAAGCCCACTCCGCCAGACCCAACCCCACTCCGCCAGACCCAAACCCACTCCGCCAGACCGCAACCCACTCCGCCAGACCCCAACCCATTCCGCCAGACCCCAACCCACTCCGCCAGAACCCAACGCACTCCGCCAGACCCCAACACACTCCGCCAGACCCAAACCCACACCGCCACACCCGAACCCACTCGGCCAGACCCAAACCCACTCGGCCAGACCCCAACCCACTCGGCCAGACCCAAACCCACTCCGCCAGACCCCAAACCCACTCCGCCAGACCCGAACCCACTCCGCCAGACCCAAACCCACTCCGCCAGAACCAAACCCACTCCGCCAGACCCAAACCCACTCCGCCAGACCCAAACCCACTCCGCCAGACCCAAACCCACTCCGCCAGACCCAAACCCACACCGCCAGACCCCAACCCACTCCGCCAGACCCAAACCCACTCTGCCAGACCCAAACCCACTCCGCCAGACCCAAACCCACTCCGCCAGCCCCAAACCCACTCAGCCAGACCAAAACCCACTCCGCCAGACCCGAACCCACTCCGCCAGACCCAAACCCACTCCGCCAGACCAAAACCCACTCCGCCAGACCCAAACCCACTCCGCCAGACCCAAACCCACTCCGCCAGACCCAAAGCCCACTCCGCCAAACCCCAAACCCACTCCGCCAGACCCAAACCCAATCCGCCAGACCCAAACCCACTCCTCCAGACCCAAACCCACTCCGCCAGACCCAAACCCACTCCGCCAGACCCAAACCCACTCCGCCATACCCAAACCCACTCCGCCAGACCCAAACCCACTCCGCCAGACCCAAACCCACTCCGCCAGACCCATCCCCACTCCGCCAGACCCAAACCCACTCCGCCAGACCCAAACCCACTCCGCCAGAAAGCAACCCACTCCGCCACACCCCAACCCACTCCGCCAGACCCCAACCCACTCCGCCATACCCGAACCCACTCCGCCAGACCCCAACGCACTCCGCCAGACCCGAACCCACTCGGCCAGACCCGAACCCACTCGGCCAGACCCGAACCCACTCGGCCAGACCCCAACCCACTCGGCCAGACCCAAACCCACTCCGCCAGACCCCAAACCCACTCCGCCAGACCCGAACCCACTCCGCCAGACCCGAACCCACTCCGCCAGACCCGATCACACTCCGCCAGACCCGAACCCACTCCGCCAGACCCGAACCCACTCCGCGAGACCCGAACCCACTCCGCCAGACCCAAACCCACTCCGCCAGACCCTAACCCACTCCGCCAGACCCAAACCCACCGCCAGACCCAAACCCACTCCGCCAGACCCAAACCCACTCCGCCAGACCCAAACTCACTCCGCCAGACCCAAACCCACTCCGCCAGACCCTAACCCACTCCGCCAGACCCAAACCCACCGCCAGACCCAAACCCACTCCGCCAGACCCAAACCCACTCCGCCAGACCCATACCCACTCCGCCAGACCCAAACCCACTCCGCCAGACCCAAACCCACTCCGCCAGACCCAAACCCACTCCGCCAGAACCAAACGCACTCCGTCAGACCCAAACCCACTGCGCCAGACCCAAACCCACTCCGCCAGACCCAAGCCCACTCCACCAGACCCAAACCCACTCCGCCAGACCCAAACGCACTCTGTCAGACCCAAACCCACTGCGCCAGACCCAAACCCACTCCGCCAGACCCAAACCTACTCCACCAGACCCAAGCCCACACCGCCAGACCCAAACCCACTCCACCAGACCCAAACACATTCCGCCAGACCCAAACGCAGTCGGTCAGACCCAAACCCACTGTGCCAGACCCAAACCCACTCCGCCAGACCCAAACCCACTCCGCCAGACCCGAACCCACTCCGCCAGACCCAAACCCACTCCGCCAGAACCCCAAACCCACTCCGCCAGACCCAAACCCACTCCGCCAGACCCAAACCCACTCCGCCAGACCCAAACCCACTCCGCCAGACCCAAACCCACACCGCCAGACCCCAACCCACTCCGCCAGACCCAAACCCACTCTGCCAGACCCAAACCCACTCCGCCAGACCCAAACCCACTCCGCCAGCCCCAAACCCACTCAGCCAGACCAAAACCCACTCCGCCAGACCCGAACCCACTCCGCCAGACCCCAACCCACTCCGCCAGACCAAAACCCACTCCACCAGACCCAAACCCACTCCGCCAGACCCAAACCCACTCCGCCAGACCCAAAGCCCACTCCGCCAAACCCCAAACCCACTCCGCCAGACCCAAACCCAATCCGCCAGACCCAAACCCACTCCTCCAGACCCAAACCCACTCCGCCAGACCCAAACCCACTCCGCCAGACCCAAACCCACTCCGCCCGACCCAAACCCACTCCGCCAGACCCAAACCCACTCCGCCAGACCCAACCCCACTCCGCCAGACCCAAACCCACTCCGCCAGACCCAAACCCACTCCGCCAGACCGCAACCCACTCCGCCACACCCCAACCCACTCCGCCAGACCCCAACCCACTCCGCCATACCCGAACCCACTCCGCCAGACCCCAACGCACTCGGCCAGACCCCAACCCACTCGGCCAGACCCGAACCCACTCGGCCAGACCCGAACCCACTCGGCCAGACCCCAACCCACTCGGCCAGACCCAAACCCACTCCGCCAGACCCCAAACCCACTCCGCCAGACCCGAACCCACTCCGCCAGACACGAACCCACTCCGCCAGACCCGATCACACTCCGCCAGACCCGAACCCACTCCGCCAGAGCCGAACCCACTCCGCCACACCCCAACCCACTCCGCCAGACCCCAACCCACTCCGCCAGACCCCAACCCACTCCGCCAGACCCGAACCCACTCAGCCACACCCGAACCCACTCCGCCACACCCGAACCCACTCCGCCAGACCCGAACCCACTCCGCCAGACCCGAACCCACTCCGCGAGACCCGAACCCACTCCGCCAGACCCTAACCCACTCCGCCAGACCCTAACCCACTCCGCCAGACCCAAACCCACCGCCAGACCCAAACCCACTCCGCCAGACCCAAACCCACTCCGCCAGACCCAAACTCACTCCGCCAGACCCAAACCCACTCCGCCAGACCCTAACCCACTCCGCCAGACCCAAACCCACCGCCAGACCCAAACCCACTCCGCCAGACCCAAACCCACTCCGCCAGACCCAAACCCACTCCGCCAGACCCAAACCCACTCCGCCAGACCCAAACCCACTCCGCCAGACCCAAACCCACTCCGCCAGAACCAAACGCACTCCGTCAGACCCAAACCCACTGCGCCAGACCCAAACCAACTCCGCCAGACCCAAGCCCACTCCACCAGACCCAAACCCACTCCGCCAGACCCAAACGCACTCTGTCAGACCCAAACCCTCTGCGCCAGACCCAAACCCACTCCGCCAGACCCAAACGTACTCCGCCAGACCCAAGCCCACACCGCCAGACCCAAACCCACTCCACCAGACCCAAACCCGTTCCGCCAGACCCAAACGCAGTCGGTCAGACCCAAACCCACTGTGCCAGACCCAAACCCACTCCGCCAGACCCAAACCCACCGCCAGACCCAAACCCACTCCGCCAGACCCAAACCCACTCCGCCAGACCCAAACCCACTCCGCCAGACCCAAACCCACTCTGCCAGACCCTAACCCACTCCGCCAGACCCAAACCCACCGCCAGACCCAAACCCACTCCGCCAGACCCAAACCCACTCCGCCAGACCCAAACCCACTCAGCCAGACCAAAGCCCACTCCGCCAGACCCAACCCCACTCCGCCAGACCCAAACCCACTCCGCCAGACCGCAACCCACTCCGCCAGACCCCAACCCATTCCGCCAGACCCCAACCCACTCCGCCAGAACCCAACGCACTCCGCCAGACCCCAACACACTCCGCCAGACCCAAACCCACACCGCCACACCCGAACCCACTCGGCCAGACCCAAACCCACTCGGCCAGACCCCAACCCACTCGGCCAGACCCAAACCCACTCCGCCAGACCCCAAACCCACTCCGCCAGACCCGAACCCACTCCGCCAGACCCAAACCCACTCCGCCAGAACCAAACCCACTCCGCCAGACCCAAACCCACTCCGCCAGACCCAAACCCACTCCGCCAGACCCAAACCCACTCCGCCAGACCCAAACCCACACCGCCAGACCCCAACCTACTCCGCCAGACCCAAACCCACTCTGCCAGACCCAAACCCACTCCGCCAGACCCAAACCCACTCCGCCAGCCCCAAACCCACTCAGCCAGACCAAAACCCACTCCGCCAGACCCGAACCCACTCCGCCAGACCCAAACCCACTCCGCCAGACCAAAACCCACTCCGCCAGACCCAAACCCACTCCGCCAGACCCAAACCCACTCCGCCAGACCCAAAGCCCACTCCGCCAAACCCCAAACCCACTCCGCCAGACCCAAACCCAATCCGCCAGACCCAAACCCACTCCTCCAGACCCAAACCCACTCCGCCAGACCCAAACCCACTCCGCCAGACCCAAACCCACTCCGCCATACCCAAACCCACTCCGCCAGACCCAAACCCACTCCGCCAGACCCAAACCCACTCCGCCAGACCCATCCCCACTCCGCCAGACCCAAACCCACTCCGCCAGACCCAAACCCACTCCGCCAGACCGCAACCCACTCCGCCACACCCCAACCCACTCCGCCAGACCCCAACCCACTCCGCCATACCCGAACCCACTCCGCCAGACCCCAACGCACTCCGCCAGACCCGAACACACTCGGCCAGACCCGAACCCACTCGGCCAGACCCGAACCCACTCGGCCAGACCCCAACCCACTCGGCCAGACCCAAACCCACTCCGCCAGACCCCAAACCCACTCCGCCAGACCCGAACCCACTCCGCCAGACCCGAACCCACTCCGCCAGACCCGATCACACTCCGCCAGACCCGAACCCACTCCGCCAGACCCGAACCCACTCCGCGAGACCCGAACCCACTCCGCCAGACCCAAACCCACTCCGCCAGACCCTAACCCACTCCGCCAGACCCAAACCCACCGCCAGACCCAAACCCACTCCGCCAGACCCAAACCCACTCCGCCAGACCCAAACCCACTCCGCCAGACCCATCCCCACTCCGCCAGACCCAAACCCACTCCGCCAGACCCAAACCCACTCCGCCAGACCGCAACCCACTCCGCCACACCCCAACCCACTCCGCCAGACCCCAACCCACTCCGCCATACCCGAACCCACTCCGCCAGACCCCAACGCACTCCGCCAGACCCGAACACACTCGGCCAGACCCGAACCCACTCGGCCAGACCCGAACCCACTCGGCCAGACCCCAACCCACTCGGCCAGACCCAAACCCACTCCGCCAGACCCCAAACCCACTCCGCCAGACCCGAACCCACTCCGCCAGACCCGAACCCACTCCGCCAGACCCGATCACACTCCGCCAGACCCGAACCCACTCCGCCAGACCCGAACCCACTCCGCGAGACCCGAACCCACTCCGCCAGACCCAAACCCACTCCGCCAGACCCTAACCCACTCCGCCAGACCCAAACCCACCGCCAGACCCAAACCCACTCCGCCAGACCCAAACCCACTCCGCCAGACCCAAACTCACTCCGCCAGACCCAAACCCACTCCGCCAGACCCTAACCCACTCCGCCAGACCCAAACCCACCGCCAGACCCAAACCCACTCCGCCAGACCCAAACCCACTCCGCCAGACCCATACCCACTCCGCCAGACCCAAACCCACTCCGCCAGACCCAAACCCACTCCGCCAGACCCAAACCCACTCCGCCAGAACCAAACGCACTCCGTCAGACCCAAACCCACTGCGCCAGACCCAAACCCACTCCGCCAGACCCAAGCCCACTCCACCAGACCCAAACCCACTCCGCCAGACCCAAACGCACTCTGTCAGACCCAAACCCACTGCGCCAGACCCAAACCCACTCCGCCAGACCCAAACCTACTCCACCAGACCCAAGCCCACACCGCCAGACCCAAACCCACTCCACCAGACCCAAACACATTCCGCCAGACCCAAACGCAGTCGGTCAGACCCAAACCCACTGTGCCAGACCCAAACCCACTCCGCCAGACCCAAACCCACTCCGCCAGACCCGAACCCACTCCGCCAGACCCAAACCCACTCCGCCAGAACCCCAAACCCACTCCGCCAGACCCAAACCCACTCCGCCAGACCCAAACCCACTCCGCCAGACCCAAACCCACTCCGCCAGACCCAAACCCACACCGCCAGACCCCAACCCACTCCGCCAGACCCAAACCCACTCTGCCAGACCCAAACCCACTCCGCCAGACCCAAACCCACTCCGCCAGCCCCAAACCCACTCAGCCAGACCAAAACCCACTCCGCCAGACCCGAACCCACTCCGCCAGACCCAAACCCACTCCGCCAGACCAAAACCCACTCCACCAGACCCAAACCCACTCCGCCAGACCCAAACCCACTCCGCCAGACCCAAAGCCCACTCCGCCAAACCCCAAACCCACTCCGCCAGACCCAAACCCAATCCGCCAGACCCAAACCCACTCCTCCAGACCCAAACCCACTCCGCCAGACCCAAACCCACTCCGCCAGACCCAAACCCACTCCGCCCGACCCAAACCCACTCCGCCAGACCCAAACCCACTCCGCCAGACCCAACCCCACTCCGCCAGACCCAAACCCACTCCGCCAGACCCAAACCCACTCCGCCAGACCGCAACCCACTCCGCCACACCCCAACCCACTCCGCCAGACCCCAACCCACTCCGCCATACCCGAACCCACTCCGCCAGACCCCAACGCACTCGGCCAGACCCCAACCCACTCGGCCAGACCCGAACCCACTCGGCCAGACCCGAACCCACTCGGCCAGACCCCAACCCACTCGGCCAGACCCAAACCCACTCCGCCAGACCCCAAACCCACTCCGCCAGACCCGAACCCACTCCGCCAGACACGAACCCACTCCGCCAGACCCGATCACACTCCGCCAGACCCGAACCCACTCCGCCAGAGCCGAACCCACTCCGCCACACCCCAACCCACTCCGCCAGACCCCAACCCACTCCGCCAGACCCCAACCCACTCCGCCAGACCCGAACCCACTCAGCCACACCCGAACCCACTCCGCCACACCCGAACCCACTCCGCCAGACCCGAACCCACTCCGCCAGACCCGAACCCACTCCGCGAGACCCGAACCCACTCCGCCAGACCCTAACCCACTCCGCCAGACCCTAACCCACTCCGCCAGACCCAAACCCACCGCCAGACCCAAACCCACTCCGCCAGACCCAAACCCACTCCGCCAGACCCAAACTCACTCCGCCAGACCCAAACCCACTCCGCCAGACCCTAACCCACTCCGCCAGACCCAAACCCACCGCCAGACCCAAACCCACTCCGCCAGACCCAAACCCACTCCGCCAGACCCAAACCCACTCCGCCAGACCCAAACCCACTCCGCCAGACCCAAACCCACTCCGCCAGACCCAAACCCACTCCGCCAGAACCAAACGCACTCCGTCAGACCCAAACCCACTGCGCCAGACCCAAACCAACTCCGCCAGACCCAAGCCCACTCCACCAGACCCAAACCCACTCCGCCAGACCCAAACGCACTCTGTCAGACCCAAACCCTCTGCGCCAGACCCAAACCCACTCCGCCAGACCCAAACGTACTCCGCCAGACCCAAGCCCACACCGCCAGACCCAAACCCACTCCACCAGACCCAAACCCGTTCCGCCAGACCCAAACGCAGTCGGTCAGACCCAAACCCACTGTGCCAGACCCAAACCCACTCCGCCAGACCCAAACCCACTCCGCCAGACCCAAACCCACTCCGCCAGACCCAAACCCACTCCGCCAGACCCAAACCCACTCCGCCAGACCCAAACCCACTCCGCCAGAACCAAACGCACTCCGCCAGACCCAAACCCACTCCGCCAGACCCAAACCCAATCCGCCAGACCCAAACCCACTCCGCCAGACCCAAACCCACACCGCCAGACCCAAACCCACTCTGCCAGACACCAACCCACTCCGCCAGACCCATACCCACTCTGCCAGACCCAAACCCACTCCGCCAGAGCCGAACACACTCCGCCAGACCCGAAGCCACTCCGCCAGACCCAAACCCACTCCGCCAGACCCAAACCCACTCCGCCAGACCAAAGCCCACTCCGCCAGACCCAACCCCACTCCGCCAGACCCAAACCCACTCCGCCAGACCGCAACCCACTCCGCCAGACCCCAACCCACTCCACCAGACCCAAACCCACTCCGCCAGACCCCAACGCACTCCGCCAGACCCGAACCCACACCGCCACACCCGAACCCACTCGGCCAGTCCTGAACCCACTCGGCCAGACCCCAACCCACTCGGCCAGACCCAAACCCACTCCGCCAGACCGCAACCCACTCCGCCAGACCCCAACCTACTCCGCCAGACCTCAACCCACTCCGCCATACCCGAACCCACTCCGCCAGACCCCAACACACTCCGCCAGACCCGAACCCACTCGGCCAGACCCGAACCCACTCGGCCAGACCCGAACCCACTCGGCTAGACCCCAACCCACTCGGCCAGACCCAAACCCACTCCGCCAGACCCCAAACCCACTCCGCCAGACCCGAACCCACTCCGCCAGACCCGAACCCACTCCGCCAGACCCGATCACACTCCGCCAGACCCGAACCCACTCCGCCAGAGCTGAACCCACTCCGCCACACCCCAACCCACTCCGCCAGACCCCAACCCACTCCGCCAGACCCCAACCCACTCCGCCAGACCCGAACCCACTCAGCCAGACCCGAACCCACTCCGCCAGACCCGAACCCACTCCGCCAGACCCGAACCCACTCCGCCAGACCCGAACCCGCTCCGCCAGACCCAAACCCCCTCCGCCAGACCCAAACCCACTCCGCCAGACCCAAACCCACTCCGCCAGACCCAAACCCACTCCGCCAGAACCAAACGCACTCCGCCAGACCCAAACCCACTCCGCCAGACCCAAACCCAATCCGCCAGACCCAAACCCACTCCGCCAGACCCAAACCCACACCGCCAGCCCCAAACCCACTCCGCCAGACACCAACCCACTCCGCCAGACCCATACCCACTCTGCCAGACCCAAACCCACTCCGCCAGAGCCGAACACACTCCGCCAGACCCGAAGCCACTCCGCCAGACCCAAACCCACTCCGCCAGACCCAAACCCACTCCGCCAGACCAAAGCCCACTCCGCCAGACCCAACCCCACTCCGCCAGACCCAAACCCACTCCGCCAGACCGCAACCCACTCCGCCAGACCCCAACCCACTCCACCAGACCCAAACCCACTCCGCCAGACCCCAACGCACTCCGCCAGACCCAAACCCACACCGCCACACCCGAACCCACTCGGCCAGTCCTGAACCTACTCGGCCAGACCCCAACCCACTCGGCCAGACCCAAACCCACTCCGCCAGACCGCAACCCACTCCGCCAGACCCCAACCTACTCCGCCAGACCTCAACCCACTCCGCCATACCCGAACCCACTCCGCCAGACCCCAACACACTCCGCCAGACCCGAACCCACTCGGCCAGACCCGAACCCACTCGGCCAGACCCGAACCCACTCGGCTAGACCCCAACCCACTCGGCCAGACCCAAACCCACTCCGCCAGACCCCAAACCCACTCCGCCAGACCCGAACCCACTCCGCCAGACCCGAACCCACTCCGCCAGACCCGATCACACTCCGCCAGACCCGAACCCACTCCGCCAGAGCTGAACCCACTCCGCCACACCCCAACCCACTCCGCCAGACCCCAACCCACTCCGCCAGACCCCAACCCACTCCGCCAGACCCGAACCCACTCAGCCAGACCCGAACCCACTCCGCCAGACCCGAACCCACTCAGCCAGACCCGAACCCACTCCGCCAGACCCGAACCCACTCCGCCAGACCCGAACCCACTCCGCCAGACCCGAACCCACTCCGCCAGACCCGAACCCACTCCGCCAGACACAAACCCACTCCACCAGACCCGAACATACTCCGGCAGACCCAAGCCCACACCGCCAGACCCAAACCCACTCCGCCAGACCCAAACCCACTCCGCCAGACCCAAACCCACTCTGCCAGACCCAAACCCACTGCGCCAGACCCAAACCCACTCCGCCAGACCCCAAATCCACTCCGCCAGACCCCAAACCCACTCCGCCAGACCCCAAACCCACTCCGCCAGACCCAAACCCACTCCGCCAGACCCAAACCCACTCCGCCAGCCCCAAACCCACTCAGCCAGCCCAAAACCCACTCCGCCAGACCAAAACCCACTTCGCCAGACCTAAAACCCACTCCGCCAGACCCAAACCCACTCCGCCAGCCCCAAACCCACTCAGCCAGACCAAAACCCACTCCGCCAGACCAAAACCCACTCCGCCAGACCCAAACCCACTCCGCAAGACCCAAACCCACTCCGCCAGACCAAAGCCCACTCCGCCAGACCCAAACCCACTCCGCCAGACCCAAACCCACTCAGCCAGACCAAAACCCACTCCGCCAGACCAAAACCCACTCCGCCAGACCCAAACCCACTCCGCCAGACCCAAACCCACTCCGCCAGACCCAAACCCACTGCGCCAGACCAAAACCCACTCCGCCAGACCCAAACCCACTCCGCCAGACCCAAACCCACTCCGCCAGACCCAAACCCACTCCGCCAGACCAAAGCCCACTCCGCCAGACCCAAACCCACTCCGCCAGACCCAAACCCACTCCGCCAGACCCAAACCCACTCCGCCAGACCAAAGCCCACTCCGCCAGACCCAACCCCACTCCGCCAGACCCAAACCCACTACGCCAGACCGCAACCCACTCCGCCAGACCCCATCCCACTCCGCCAGACCCCAACCCACTCCGCCAGACCCGAACCCACTCCGCCAGACCCGAACCCACTCCGCCAGACCCGAACCCACTCCGCCAGACCCGAACGCACTCCGACAGACCCGAACCCACACCGCCATACCCGAACCCACTCGGCCACACCCAAACCCACTCGGCCAGACCCAAAGCCACTCCGCCAGACCCAAACCCACTCTGCCAGACCCAAACCCACTCCGCCAGACCAAAGCCCACTCCGCCAGACCCAACCCCACTCCGCCAGACTCAAACCCACTCCGCCAGACTGCAACCCACTCCGCCAGACCCCAACCCACTCCACCAGACCCAAACCCACTCCGCCAGACCCCAACGCACTCCGCCAGACCCGAACCCACACCGCCACACCCGAACCCACTCGGCCAGTCCTGAACCCACTCGGCCAGACCCCAACCCACTCGGCCAGACCCAAACCCACTCCGGCAGACCCCAAACCCACTCCGCCAGACCCGAACCCACTCCGCCAGACCCAAACCCACTCCGCCAGACCCGAACACACTCCGCCAGACCCGAAGCCACTCCGCCAGAGCCGAACCCACTCCGCCAGACCTGAACCCACTCCGCCAGACCCGAACCCACTCCGCCAGACCCGAACCCACTCCGCGAGACCCGTACCCACTCCGCCAGACCCAAACCCACTCCGCCAGACCCAAACCCACTCCGCCAGACCATAACCCACTCCACCAGACCCAAACCCACCGCCAGACCCAAAACCACTCCGCCAGACCCAAACCCACTCCGCCAGACCCAAACCCACTCCGCCTGCCCCAAACCCACAACGCCAGACCCAAACCCACCGTCAGACCCAAACCCACTCCGCCAGACCCAAACCCACTCCGCCAGACCCAAACCCACTCCGCCAGACCCTAACCCACTCCGCCAGACCCAAACCCACCGCCAGACCCAAACCCATTCCGCCAGACCCAAAACCATTCCGCCAGACCCAGACCCACTCCGCCAGACCCAAACCCACTCCGCCAGACCTAAACCCACTCTGCCAGACCCAAACCCACACCGCCAGACCAAAACCCACTCCGCCAGACCCAAACCCAATCCGCCAGACCCAAACCCACTCCGCCAGACCCAAACCCACTCCGCCAGACCCAAACCCACTCCGCCAGACCCAAACTCACTCCGCCAGATCCAAAAACACTCCGCCAGACCCCAAAGCCACTCCGCCAGACCCAAACCCACTCCGCCAGAACCAAACCCACTCCGCCAGACCCGAACCCACTCTGCCAGACCCGAACGCACACCGCCAGACCCAAACCCACTCCGCCAGACCCAAACCCACTCAGCCAGACCAAAACCCACTCCGCCAGACCAAAACCCACTCCGCCAGACCCAAACCCACTCCGCCAGACCCAAACCCACTCCGCCAGACCCAAACCCACTCCGCCAGACCCAAACCCACTCCGCCAGACCCAAGCCCACTCCGCCAGACCCAACCCCACTCCGCCAGACCCAAACCCACTCCGCCAGACCGCAACCCACTCCGCCAGACCCCAACCCACTCCGCCAGACCCCAACCCACTCCGCCAGACCCGAACCCACTCCGCCAGACCCGAACCCACTCCGCCAGACCCGAACCCACTCCGCCAGACCCGAACGCACTCCGACAGACCCGAACCCACACCGCCATACCCGAACCCACTCGGCCACACCCAAACCCACTCGGCCAGACCCAAAGCCACTCCGCCAGACCCAAACCCACTCCGCCAGACCCAAACCCACTCCGCCAGACCAAAGCCCACTCCGCCAGACCCAACCCCACTCCGCCAGACTCAAACCCACTCCGCCAGACTGCAACCCACTCCGCCAGACCCCAACCCACTCCACCAGACCCAAACCCACTCCGCCAGACCCCAACGCACTCCGCCAGACCCGAACCCACACCGCCACACCCGAACCCACTCGGCCAGTCCTGAACCCACTCGGCCAGACCCCAACCCACTCGGCCAGACCCAAACCCACTCCGGCAGACCCCAAACCCACTCCGCCAGACCCGAACCCACTCCGCCAGACCCAAACCCACTCCGCCAGACCCGAACACACTCCGCCAGACCCGAAGCCACTCCGCCAGAGCCGAACCCACTCCGCCAGACCTGAACCCACTCCGCCAGACCCGAACCCACTCCGCCAGACCCGAACCCACTCCGCGAGACCCGTACCCACTCCGCCAGACCCAAACCCACTCCGCCAGACCCAAACCCACTCCGCCAGACCATAACCCACTCCACCAGACCCAAACCCACCGCCAGACCCAAAACCACTCCGCCAGACCCAAACCCACTCCGCCAGACCCAAACCCACTCCGCCTGCCCCAAACCCACAACGCCAGACCCAAACCCACCGTCAGACCCAAACCCACTCCGCCAGACCCAAACCCACTCCGCCAGACCCAAACCCACTCCGCCAGACCCTAACCCACTCCGCCAGACCCAAACCCACCGCCAGACCCAAACCCATTCCGCCAGACCCAAAACCATTCCGCCAGACCCAGACCCACTCCGCCAGACCCAAACCCACTCCGCCAGACCTAAACCCACTCCGCCAGACCCAAACCCACACCGCCAGACCAAAACCCACTCCGCCAGACCCAAACCCAATCCGCCAGACCCAAACCCACTCCGCCAGACCCAAACCCACTCCGCCAGACCCAAACCCACTCCGCCAGACCCAAACTCACTCCGCCAGATCCAAAAACACTCCGCCAGACCCCAAAGCCACTCCGCCAGACCCAAACCCACTCCGCCAGAACCAAACCCACTCCGCCAGACCCGAACCCACTCTGCCAGACCCGAACGCACACCGCCAGACCCAAACCCACTCCGCCAGACCCAAACCCACTCAGCCAGACCAAAACCCACTCCGCCAGACCAAAACCCACTCCGCCAGACCCAAACCCACTCCGCCAGACCCAAACCCACTCCGCCAGACCCAAACCCACTCCGCCAGACCCAAACCCACTCCGCCAGACCCAAGCCCACTCCGCCAGACCCAACCCCACTCCGCCAGACCCAAACCCACTCCGCCAGACCGCAACCCACTCCGCCAGACCCCAACCCACTCCGCCAGACCTCAACCCACTCCGCCAGACCCAAACCCACTCCGCCAGACCCGAACGCACTCCGCCAGACCCGAACCCACTCCGCCACACTCGAACCCACTCCGCCAGACCCCAACCCACTCCGCCAGACCCAAACCCACTCCGCCAGACCCAAACCTACTCCGGCAGACCCAAGCCCACACTGCCAGACCCAAACCCACTCCGCCAGACCCAAACCTACTCCGGCAGACCCAAGCCCACTCCGCCAGACCCAAACGCACTCTGTCAGACCCAAACCCACTGCGCCAGACCCAAACCCACTCCGCCAGACCCAAGCCCACTCCGCCAGACCCAAACCCACTCCGCCAGACCCAAACGCACTCTGTCAGACCCAAACCCACTGCGCCAGACCCAAACCCACTCCGCCAGAACCAAACCCACTCCGCCAGACCCAAACCCACTCAGCCAGACCCAAACCCACTCCGCCAGACCCAAACCTACTCCGCCAGACCCAAACCCACACCGCCAGACCCAAACCCACTCCGCCAGACCCCAACCCACTCCGCCAGACACAAACCCACTCTGCCAGACCCAAACCCACTCCGCCAGACCCAAACCCACTCCGCCAGACCCGAACCTACTCCGGCAGACCCAAGCCCACATCGCTAGACCCAAACCCACTCCGCCAGACCCAAACCCACTCCGCCAGACCCAAACCCACTCTGCCAGACACAAACCCACTCCGCCAGAACCAAACGCACTCCGCCAGACCCAAACCCACTCCGCCAGACCCAAACCCAATCCGCCAGACCCAAACCCACTCCGCCAGACCCAAACCCACACCGCCAGCCCCAAACCCACTCCGCCAGACACCAACCCACTCCGCCAGACCCATACCCACTCTGCCAGACCCAAACCCACTCCGCCAGAGCCGAACACACTCCGCCAGACCCGAAGCCACTCCGCCAGACCCAAACCCACTCCGCCAGACCCAAACCCACTCCGCCAGACCAAAGCCCACTCCGCCAGACCCAACCCCACTCCGCCAGACCCAAACCCACTCCGCCAGACCGCAACCCACTCCGCCAGACCCCAACCCACTCCACCAGACCCAAACCCACTCCGCCAGACCCCAACGCACTCCGCCAGACCCAAACCCACACCGCCACACCCGAACCCACTCGGCCAGTCCTGAACCTACTCGGCCAGACCCCAACCCACTCGGCCAGACCCAAACCCACTCCGCCAGACCGCAACCCACTCCGCCAGACCCCAACCTACTCCGCCAGACCTCAACCCACTCCGCCATACCCGAACCCACTCCGCCAGACCCCAACACACTCCGCCAGACCCGAACCCACTCGGCCAGACCCGAACCCACTCGGCCAGACCCGAACCCACTCGGCTAGACCCCAACCCACTCGGCCAGACCCAAACCCACTCCGCCAGACCCCAAACCCACTCCGCCAGACCCGAACCCACTCCGCCAGACCCGAACCCACTCCGCCAGACCCGATCACACTCCGCCAGACCCGAACCCACTCCGCCAGAGCTGAACCCACTCCGCCACACCCCAACCCACTCCGCCAGACCCCAACCCACTCCGCCAGACCCCAACCCACTCCGCCAGACCCGAACCCACTCAGCCAGACCCGAACCCACTCCGCCAGACCCGAACCCACTCAGCCAGACCCGAACCCACTCCGCCAGACCCGAACCCACTCCGCCAGACCCGAACCCACTCCGCCAGACCCGAACCCACTCCGCCAGACCCGAACCCACTCCGCCAGACACAAACCCACTCCACCAGACCCGAACATACTCCGGCAGACCCAAGCCCACACCGCCAGACCCAAACCCACTCCGCCAGACCCAAACCCACTCCGCCAGACCCAAACCCACTCTGCCAGACCCAAACCCACTGCGCCAGACCCAAACCCACTCCGCCAGACCCCAAATCCACTCCGCCAGACCCCAAACCCACTCCGCCAGACCCCAAACCCACTCCGCCAGACCCAAACCCACTCCGCCAGACCCAAACCCACTCCGCCAGCCCCAAACCCACTCAGCCAGCCCAAAACCCACTCCGCCAGACCAAAACCCACTTCGCCAGACCTAAAACCCACTCCGCCAGACCCAAACCCACTCCGCCAGCCCCAAACCCACTCAGCCAGACCAAAACCCACTCCGCCAGACCAAAACCCACTCCGCCAGACCCAAACCCACTCCGCAAGACCCAAACCCACTCCGCCAGACCAAAGCCCACTCCGCCAGACCCAAACCCACTCCGCCAGACCCAAACCCACTCAGCCAGACCAAAACCCACTCCGCCAGACCAAAACCCACTCCGCCAGACCCAAACCCACTCCGCCAGACCCAAACCCACTCCGCCAGACCCAAACCCACTGCGCCAGACCAAAACCCACTCCGCCAGACCCAAACCCACTCCGCCAGACCCAAACCCACTCCGCCAGACCCAAACCCACTCCGCCAGACCAAAGCCCACTCCGCCAGACCCAAACCCACTCCGCCAGACCCAAACCCACTCCGCCAGACCCAAACCCACTCCGCCAGACCAAAGCCCACTCCGCCAGACCCAACCCCACTCCGCCAGACCCAAACCCACTACGCCAGACCGCAACCCACTCCGCCAGACCCCATCCCACTCCGCCAGACCCCAACCCACTCCGCCAGACCCGAACCCACTCCGCCAGACCCGAACCCACTCCGCCAGACCCGAACCCACTCCGCCAGACCCGAACGCACTCCGACAGACCCGAACCCACACCGCCATACCCGAACCCACTCGGCCACACCCAAACCCACTCGGCCAGACCCAAAGCCACTCCGCCAGACCCAAACCCACTCTGCCAGACCCAAACCCACTCCGCCAGACCAAAGCCCACTCCGCCAGACCCAACCCCACTCCGCCAGACTCAAACCCACTCCGCCAGACTGCAACCCACTCCGCCAGACCCCAACCCACTCCACCAGACCCAAACCCACTCCGCCAGACCCCAACGCACTCCGCCAGACCCGAACCCACACCGCCACACCCGAACCCACTCGGCCAGTCCTGAACCCACTCGGCCAGACCCCAACCCACTCGGCCAGACCCAAACCCACTCCGGCAGACCCCAAACCCACTCCGCCAGACCCGAACCCACTCCGCCAGACCCAAACCCACTCCGCCAGACCCGAACACACTCCGCCAGACCCGAAGCCACTCCGCCAGAGCCGAACCCACTCCGCCAGACCTGAACCCACTCCGCCAGACCCGAACCCACTCCGCCAGACCCGAACCCACTCCGCGAGACCCGTACCCACTCCGCCAGACCCAAACCCACTCCGCCAGACCCAAACCCACTCCGCCAGACCATAACCCACTCCACCAGACCCAAACCCACCGCCAGACCCAAAACCACTCCGCCAGACCCAAACCCACTCCGCCAGACCCAAACCCACTCCGCCTGCCCCAAACCCACAACGCCAGACCCAAACCCACCGTCAGACCCAAACCCACTCCGCCAGACCCAAACCCACTCCGCCAGACCCAAACCCACTCCGCCAGACCCTAACCCACTCCGCCAGACCCAAACCCACCGCCAGACCCAAACCCATTCCGCCAGACCCAAAACCATTCCGCCAGACCCAGACCCACTCCGCCAGACCCAAACCCACTCCGCCAGACCTAAACCCACTCTGCCAGACCCAAACCCACACCGCCAGACCAAAACCCACTCCGCCAGACCCAAACCCAATCCGCCAGACCCAAACCCACTCCGCCAGACCCAAACCCACTCCGCCAGACCCAAACCCACTCCGCCAGACCCAAACTCACTCCGCCAGATCCAAAAACACTCCGCCAGACCCCAAAGCCACTCCGCCAGACCCAAACCCACTCCGCCAGAACCAAACCCACTCCGCCAGACCCGAACCCACTCTGCCAGACCCGAACGCACACCGCCAGACCCAAACCCACTCCGCCAGACCCAAACCCACTCAGCCAGACCAAAACCCACTCCGCCAGACCAAAACCCACTCCGCCAGACCCAAACCCACTCCGCCAGACCCAAACCCACTCCGCCAGACCCAAACCCACTCCGCCAGACCCAAACCCACTCCGCCAGACCCAAGCCCACTCCGCCAGACCCAACCCCACTCCGCCAGACCCAAACCCACTCCGCCAGACCGCAACCCACTCCGCCAGACCCCAACCCACTCCGCCAGACCCCAACCCACTCCGCCAGACCCGAACCCACTCCGCCAGACCCGAACCCACTCCGCCAGACCCGAACCCACTCCGCCAGACCCGAACGCACTCCGACAGACCCGAACCCACACCGCCATACCCGAACCCACTCGGCCACACCCAAACCCACTCGGCCAGACCCAAAGCCACTCCGCCAGACCCAAACCCACTCCGCCAGACCCAAACCCACTCCGCCAGACCAAAGCCCACTCCGCCAGACCCAACCCCACTCCGCCAGACTCAAACCCACTCCGCCAGACTGCAACCCACTCCGCCAGACCCCAACCCACTCCACCAGACCCAAACCCACTCCGCCAGACCCCAACGCACTCCGCCAGACCCGAACCCACACCGCCACACCCGAACCCACTCGGCCAGTCCTGAACCCACTCGGCCAGACCCCAACCCACTCGGCCAGACCCAAACCCACTCCGGCAGACCCCAAACCCACTCCGCCAGACCCGAACCCACTCCGCCAGACCCAAACCCACTCCGCCAGACCCGAACACACTCCGCCAGACCCGAAGCCACTCCGCCAGAGCCGAACCCACTCCGCCAGACCTGAACCCACTCCGCCAGACCCGAACCCACTCCGCCAGACCCGAACCCACTCCGCGAGACCCGTACCCACTCCGCCAGACCCAAACCCACTCCGCCAGACCCAAACCCACTCCGCCAGACCATAACCCACTCCACCAGACCCAAACCCACCGCCAGACCCAAAACCACTCCGCCAGACCCAAACCCACTCCGCCAGACCCAAACCCACTCCGCCTGCCCCAAACCCACAACGCCAGACCCAAACCCACCGTCAGACCCAAACCCACTCCGCCAGACCCAAACCCACTCCGCCAGACCCAAACCCACTCCGCCAGACCCTAACCCACTCCGCCAGACCCAAACCCACCGCCAGACCCAAACCCATTCCGCCAGACCCAAAACCATTCCGCCAGACCCAGACCCACTCCGCCAGACCCAAACCCACTCCGCCAGACCTAAACCCACTCCGCCAGACCCAAACCCACACCGCCAGACCAAAACCCACTCCGCCAGACCCAAACCCAATCCGCCAGACCCAAACCCACTCCGCCAGACCCAAACCCACTCCGCCAGACCCAAACCCACTCCGCCAGACCCAAACTCACTCCGCCAGATCCAAAAACACTCCGCCAGACCCCAAAGCCACTCCGCCAGACCCAAACCCACTCCGCCAGAACCAAACCCACTCCGCCAGACCCGAACCCACTCTGCCAGACCCGAACGCACACCGCCAGACCCAAACCCACTCCGCCAGACCCAAACCCACTCAGCCAGACCAAAACCCACTCCGCCAGACCAAAACCCACTCCGCCAGACCCAAACCCACTCCGCCAGACCCAAACCCACTCCGCCAGACCCAAACCCACTCCGCCAGACCCAAACCCACTCCGCCAGACCCAAGCCCACTCCGCCAGACCCAACCCCACTCCGCCAGACCCAAACCCACTCCGCCAGACCGCAACCCACTCCGCCAGACCCCAACCCACTCCGCCAGACCTCAACCCACTCCGCCAGACCCAAACCCACTCCGCCAGACCCGAACGCACTCCGCCAGACCCGAACCCACTCCGCCACACTCGAACCCACTCCGCCAGACCCCAACCCACTCCGCCAGACCCAAACCCACTCCGCCAGACCCAAACCTACTCCGGCAGACCCAAGCCCACACTGCCAGACCCAAACCCACTCCGCCAGACCCAAACCTACTCCGGCAGACCCAAGCCCACTCCGCCAGACCCAAACGCACTCTGTCAGACCCAAACCCACTGCGCCAGACCCAAACCCACTCCGCCAGACCCAAGCCCACTCCGCCAGACCCAAACCCACTCCGCCAGACCCAAACGCACTCTGTCAGACCCAAACCCACTGCGCCAGACCCAAACCCACTCCGCCAGAACCAAACCCACTCCGCCAGACCCAAACCCACTCAGCCAGACCCAAACCCACTCCGCCAGACCCAAACCTACTCCGCCAGACCCAAACCCACACCGCCAGACCCAAACCCACTCCGCCAGACCCCAACCCACTCCGCCAGACACAAACCCACTCTGCCAGACCCAAACCCACTCCGCCAGACCCAAACCCACTCCGCCAGACCCGAACCTACTCCGGCAGACCCAAGCCCACATCGCTAGACCCAAACCCACTCCGCCAGACCCAAACCCACTCCGCCAGACCCAAACCCACTCTGCCAGACACAAACCCACTTCGCCAGATTCAAACCCACTGCGCCAGACCCAAACCCACTCCGCCAGACCCAAACCCACTCTGCCAGACCCAAACCCACTGCGCCAGACCCAAACCCACTCCGCCAGACCCCAAATCCACTCCGCCAGACCCCAAACCCACTCCGCCAGACCCCAAACCCACTCCGCCAGACCCAAACCCACTCCGCCAGACCCAAACCCACTCCGCCAGACCCAAACCCACTCCGCCAGCCCCAAACCCACTCAGCCAGCCCAAAACCCACTCCGCCAGACCAAAACCCACTTCGCCAGACCTAAAACCCACTCCGCCAGACCCAAACCCACTCCGCCAGCCCCAAACCCACTCAGCCAGACCAAAACCCACTCCGCCAGACCAAAACCCACTCCGCCAGACCCAAACCCACTCCGCAAGACCCAAACCCACTCCGCCAGACCAAAGCCCACTCCGCCAGACCCAAACCCACTCCGCCAGACCCAAACCCACTCAGCCAGACCAAAACCCACTCCGCCAGACCAAAACCCACTCCGCCAGACCCAAACCCACTCCGCCAGACCCAAACCCACTCCGCCAGACCCAAACCCACTGCGCCAGACCAAAACCCACTCCGCCAGACCCAAACCCACTCCGCCAGACCCAAACCCACTCCGCCAGACCAAAGCCCACTCCGCCAGACCCAACCCCACTCCGCCAGACCCAAACCCACTACGCCAGACCGCAACCCACTCCGCCAGACCCCATCCCACTCCGCCAGACCCCAACCCACTCCGCCAGACCCGAACCCACTCCGCCAGACCCGAACCCACTCCGCCAGACCCGAACCCACTCCGCCAGACCCGAACGCACTCCGACAGACCCGAACCCACACCGCCATACCCGAACCCACTCGGCCACACCCAAACCCACTCGGCCAGACCCAAAGCCACTCCGCCAGACCCAAACCCACTCCGCCAGACCCAAACCCACTCCGCCAGACCAAAGCCCACTCCGCCAGACCCAACCCCACTCCGCCAGACTCAAACCCACTCCGCCAGACTGCAACCCACTCCGCCAGACCCCAACCCACTCCACCAGACCCAAACCCACTCCGCCAGACCCCAACGCACTCCGCCAGACCCGAACCCACACCGCCACACCCGAACCCACTCGGCCAGTCCTGAACCCACTCGGCCAGACCCCAACCCACTCGGCTAGACCCAAACCCACTCCGGCAGACCCCAAACCCACTCCGCCAGACCCGAACCCACTCCGCCAGACCCAAACCCACTCCGCCAGACCCGAACACACTCCGCCAGACCCGAAGCCACTCCGCCAGAGCCGAACCCACTCCGCCAGACCTGAACCCACTCCGCCAGACCCGAACCCACTCCGCCAGACCCGAACCCACTCCGCGAGACCCGTACCCACTCCGCCAGACCCAAACCCACTCCGCCAGACCCAAACCCACTCCGCCAGACCATAACCCACTCCACCAGACCCAAACCCACCGCCAGACCCAAAACCACTCCGCCAGACCCAAACCCACTCCGCCAGACCCAAACCCACTCCGCCTGCCCCAAACCCACAACGCCAGACCCAAACCCACCGTCAGACCCAAACCCACTCCGCCAGACCCAAACCCACTCCGCCAGACCCAAACCCACTCCGCCAGACCCTAACCCACTCCGCCAGACCCAAACCCACCGCCAGACCCAAACCCATTCCGCCAGACCCAAAACCATTCCGCCAGACCCAGACCCACTCCGCCAGACCCAAACCCACTCCGCCAGACCTAAACCCACTCCGCCAGACCCAAACCCACACCGCCAGACCAAAACCCACTCCGCCAGACCCAAACCCAATCCGCCAGACCCAAACCCACTCCGCCAGACCCAAACCCACTCCGCCAGACCCAAACCCACTCCGCCAGACCCAAACTCACTCCGCCAGATCCAAAAACACTCCGCCAGACCCCAAAGCCACTCCGCCAGACCCAAACCCACTCCGCCAGAACCAAACCCACTCCGCCAGACCCGAACCCACTCTGCCAGACCCGAACGCACACCGCCAGACCCAAACCCACTCCGCCAGACCCAAACCCACTCAGCCAGACCAAAACCCACTCCGCCAGACCAAAACCCACTCCGCCAGACCCAAACCCACTCCGCCAGACCCAAACCCACTCCGCCAGACCCAAACCCACTCCGCCAGACCCAAACCCACTCCGCCAGACCCAAGCCCACTCCGCCAGACCCAACCCCACTCCGCCAGACCCAAACCCACTCCGCCAGACCGCAACCCACTCCGCCAGACCCCAACCCACTCCGCCAGACCTCAACCCACTCCGCCAGACCCAAACCCACTCCGCCAGACCCGAACGCACTCCGCCAGACCCGAACCCACTCCGCCACACTCGAACCCACTCCGCCAGACCCCAACCCACTCCGCCAGACCCAAACCCACTCCGCCAGACCCAAACCTACTCCGGCAGACCCAAGCCCACACTGCCAGACCCAAACCCACTCCGCCAGACCCAAACCTACTCCGGCAGACCCAAGCCCACTCCGCCAGACCCAAACGCAATCTGTCAGACCCAAACCCACTGCGCCAGACCCAAACCCACTCCGCCAGACCCAAGCCCACTCCGCCAGACCCAAACCCACTCCGCCAGACCCAAACGCACTCTGTCAGACCCAAACCCACTGCGCCAGACCCAAACCCACTCCGCCAGAACCAAACCCACTCCGCCAGACCCAAACCCACTCAGCCAGACCCAAACCCACTCCGCCAGACCCAAACCTACTCCGCCAGACCCAAACCCACACCGCCAGACCCAAACCCACTCCGCCAGACCCCAACCCACTCCGCCAGACACAAACCCACTCTGCCAGACCCAAACCCACTCCGCCAGACCCAAACCCACTCCGCCAGACCCAAACCCACTCCGCCAGACCCAAACCCACTCTGCCAGACACAAACCCACTTCGCCAGACCCAAACCCACTGCGCCAGACCCAAACCCACTCCGCCAGACCCCAAATCCACTCCGCCAGACCCCAAACCCACTCCGCCAGACCCCAAACCCACTCCGCCAGACCCAAACCCACTCCGCCAGACCCAAACCCACTCCGCCAGCCCCAAACCCACTCAGCCAGACCAAAACCCACTCCGCCAGACCAAAACCCACTCCGCCAGACCCAAACCCACTCCGCAAGACCCAAACCCACTCCGCCAGACGAAAGCCCACTCCGCCAGACCCAAACCCTCTCCGCCAGACCCAAACCCACTCCGCCAGACCAAAACCCATTCCGCCAGACCAAAACCCACTCCGCAAGACCCAAACCCACTCCGCCAGACCCAAACCCACTCCGCCAGACCCAAACCCACTGCGCCAGACCAAAACCCACTCCGCCAGACCCAAACCCACTCCGCCAGACCCAAACCCACTCCGCCAGAGCAAAGCCCACTCCGCCAGACCCAACCCCACTCCGCCAGACCCAAACCCACTCCGCCAGACCGCAACCCACTCCGCCAGACCCCAACCCACTCCGCCAGACCCCAACCCACTCCGCTAGACCCGAACCCACTCCGCCAGACCACAACGCACTCCGCCAGGCCCGAACCCACACCGCCACACCCGAACCCACTCGGCCAGACCCGAACCCACTCGGCCAGACCCCAACCCACTCGGCCAGACCCGAACCCACTCCGCCAGACCCAAACCAACTCCGCCAGACCCAAACCCACTCCGCCAGACCCAAACCCACACCGCCAGACCCAAACCCACTCCGCCAGACCCCAACCCACTCCGCCAGACACAAACCCACTCTGCCAGACCCAAACCCACTCCGCCAGACCCAAACCCACTCCGCCAGACCCGAACCTACTCCGGCAGACCCAAGCCCACATCGCTAGACCCAAACCCACTCCGCCAGACCCAAACTCACTCCGCCAGACCCAAACCCACTCTGCCAGACACAAACCCACTTCGCCAGACCCAAACCCACTGCGCCAGACCCAAACCCACTCCGCCAGACCCCAAATCCACTCCGCCAGACCCCAAACCCACTCCGCCAGACCCCAAACCCACTCCGCCAGACCCAAACCCACTCCGCCAGACCCAAACCCACTCCGCCAGCCCCAAACCCACTCAGCCAGACCAAAACCCACTCCGCCAGACCAAAACCCACTCCGCCAGACCCAAACCCACTCCGCAAGACCCAAACCCACTCCGCCAGACGAAAGCCCACTCCGCCAGACCCAAACCCACTCCGCCAGACCCAAACCCACTCCGCCAGACCAAAACCCATTCCGCCAAACCAAAACCCACTCCGCAAGACCCAAACCCACTCCGCCAGAACCAAACCCACTCCGCCAGACCCAAACCCACTGCGCCAGACCAAAACCCACTCCGCCAGACCCAAACCCACTCCGCCAGACCCAAACCCACTCCGCCAGACCAAAGCCCACTCCGCCAGACCCAACCCCACTCCGCAAGACCCAAACCCACTCCGCCAGACCGCAACCCACTCCGCCAGACCCCAACCCACTCCGCCAGACCCCAACCCACTCCGCCAGACCAGAACCCACTCCGCCAGACCCCAACGCACTCCGCCAGACCCGAACCCACACCGCCACACCCGAACCCACTCGGCCAGACCCGAACCCACTCGGCCAGACCCCAACCCACTCGGCCATACCCGAACCCACTCCGCCAGACCCTAACCCACTCCGCCAGACCCAAACCCACACCGCCAGACCAAAACCCACTCCGCCAGACCCAAACCCAATCTGCCAGATCCAAACCCACTCCGCCAGACCCAAACCAACTCCGCCAGACCCAAACCCACTCCGCCAGACCCAAACCTACTCCGGCAGACCCAAGCCCACACCGCCAGACCCAAACCCACTCCGCCAGACCCAAACCTACTCCGGCAGACCCAAGCCCACTCCGCCAGACCCAAACGCACTCTGTCAGACCCAAACCCACTGCGCCAGACCCAAACCCACTCCGCCAGACCCAAGCCCACTCCGCCAGACCCAAACCCACTCCGCCAGACCCAAACGCACTCTGTCAGACCCAAACCCACTGCGCCAGACCGAAACCCACTCCGCCAGACCCAAACCTACTCCGCCAGACCCAAGCCCACACCGCCAGACCCAAACCCACTCCACCAGACCCAAACCCACTCCGCCAGACCCAAACGCACTCTGTCAGACCCAAACCCACTGCGCCAAACCCAAACCCACTCCGCCAGAACCAAACCCACTCCGCCAGACCCAAACCCACTCCGCCAGACCCAAACCCACTCCGCCAGACCCAAGCCCACTCCGCCAGACCAAAACCCACTCCGCCAGACCCAAACCCACTCCGCAAGACCCAAACCCACTCCGCCAGATGAAAGCCCACTCCGCCAGACCCAAACCCACTCCGCCAGACCCAAACCCACTCCGCGAGACCAAAACCCATTCCGCCAGACCAAAACCCACTCCGCAAGACCCAAACCCACTCCGCCAGACCCAAACCCACTCCGCCAGACCCAAACCCACTGCGCCAGACCAAAACCCACTCCGCCAGACCCAAACCCACTCCGCCAGACCCAAACCCACTCCGCCAGACCAAAGCCCACTCCGCCAGACCCAACCCCACTCCGCAAGACCCAAACCCACTCCGCCAGACCGCAACCCACTCCGCCAGACCCAAACCCACTCCGCCAGACCCGAACCTACTCCGGCAGACCCAAGCGCACATCGCTAGACCCAAACCCACTCCGCCAGACCCAAACCCACTCCGCCAGACCCAAACCCACTCTGCCAGACACAAACCCACTGCGCCAGACCCAAACCCACTGCGCCAGACCCAAACCCACTCCGCCAGACCCCAAATCCACTCCGCCAGACCCCAAACCCACTCCGCCAGACCCCAAACCCACTCCGCCAGACCCAAACCCACTCCGCCAGCCCCAAACCCACTCAGCCAGACCAAAACCCACTCCGCCAGACCAAAACCCACTCCGCCAGACCCAAACCCACTCCGCAAGACCCAAACCCACTCCGCCAGACGAAAGCCCACTCCGCCAGACCCAAACCCACTCCGCCAGACCCAAACCCACTCCGCCAGACCAAAACCCATTCCGCCAGACCAAAACCCACTCCGCAAGACCCAAACCCACTCCGCCAGAACCAAACCCACTCCGCCAGACCCAAGCCCACTGCGCCAGACCAAAACCCACTCCGCCAGACCCAAACCCACTCCGCCAGACCCAAACCCACTCCGCCAGACCAAAGCCCACTCCGCCAGACCCAACCCCACTCCGCAAGACCCAAACCCACTCCGCCAGACCGCAACCCACTCCGCCAGACCCCAACCCACTCCGCCAGACCCCAACCCACTCCGCCAGACCCGAACCCACTCCGCCAGACCCCAACGCACTCCGCCAGACCCGAACCCACACCGCCACACCCGAACCCACTCGGCCAGACCCGAACCCACTCGGCCAGACCCCAACCCACTCGGCCATACCCGAACCCACTCCGCCAGACCCTAACCCACTCCGCCAGACCCAAACCCACACCGCCAGACCAAAACCCACTCCGCCAGACCCAAACCCAATCTGCCAGATCCAAACCCACTCCGCCAGACCCAAACCAACTCCGCCAGACCCAAACCCATTCCGCCAGACCCAAACCTACTCCGGCAGACCCAAGCCCACACCGCCAGACCCAAACCCACTCCGCCAGACCCAAACCTACTCCGGCAGACCCAAGCCCACTCCGCCAGACCCAAACGCACTCTGTCAGACCCAAACCCACTGCGCCAGACCCAAACCCACTCCGCCAGACCCAAGCCCACTCCGCCAGACCCAAACCCACTCCGCCAGACCCAAACGCACTCTGTCAGACCCAAACCCACTGCGCCAGACCGAAACCCACTCCGCCAGACCCAAACCTACTCCGCCAGACCCAAGCCCACACCGCCAGACCCAAACCCACTCCACCAGACCCAAACCCACTCCGCCAGACCCAAACGCACTCTGTCAGACCCAAACCCACTGCGCCAAACCCAAACCCACTCCGCCAGAACCAAACCCACTCCGCCAGACACAAACCCACTCTGCCAGACCCAAACCCACTCCGCCAGACCCAAACCCACTCCGCCAGACCCGAACCTACTCCGGCAGACCCAAGCGCACATCGCTAGACCCAAACCCACTCCGCCAGACCCAAACCCACTCCGCCAGACCCAAACCCACTCTGCCAGACACAAACCCACTTCGCCAGACCCAAACCCACTGCGCCAGACCCAAACCCACTCCGCCAGACCCCAAATCCACTCCGCCAGACCCCAAACCCACTCCGCCAGACCCCAAACCCACTCCGCCAGACCCAAACCCACTCCGCCAGACCCAAACCCACTCCGCCAGCCCCAAACCCACTCAGCCAGACCAAAACCCACTCCGCCAGACCAAAACCCACTCCGCCAGACCCAAACCCACTCCGCCAGACCCAAACCCACTCCGCCAGCCCCAAACCCACTCCGCCAGACCCCAACGCACTCCGCCAGACCCGAACCCACACCGCCACACCCGAACCCACTCGTCCAGACCCGAACCCACTCGGCCAGACCCCAACCCACTCGGCCATACCCGAACCCACTCCGCCAGACCCTAACCCACTCCGCCAGACCCAAACCCACACCGCCAGACCAAAACCCACTCCGCCAGACCCAAACCCAATCTGCCAGATCCAAACCCACTCCGCCAGACCCAAACCAACTCCGCCAGACCCAAACCCACTCCGCCAGACCCAAACCTACTCCGGCAGACCCAAGCCCACACCGCCAGACCCAAACCCACTCCGCCAGACCCAAACCTACTCCGGCAGACCCAAGCCCACTCCGCCAGACCCAAACGCACTCTGTCAGACCCAAACCCACTGCGCCAGACCCAAACCCACTCCGCCAGACCCAAGCCCACTCCGCCAGACCCAAACCCACTCCGCCAGACCCAAACGCACTCTGTCAGACCCAAACCCACTGCGCCAGACCGAAACCCACTCCGCCATACCCAAACCTACTCCGCCAGACCCAAGCCCACACCGCCAGACCCAAACCCACTCCACCAGACCCAAACACACTCCGCCAGACCCGAACCCACTCGGCCAGACCCGAACCCACTCGGCCAGACCCGAACCCACTCGGCTAGACCCCAACCCACTCGGGCAGACCCAAACCCACTCCGCCAGACCCCAAACCCACTCCGCCAGACCCGAACCCACTCCGCCAGACCCGAACCCACTCCGCCAGACCCGATCACACTCCGCCAGACCCGAACCCACTCCGCCAGAGCTGAACCCACTCCGCCACACCCCAACCCACTCCGCCAGACCCCAACCCACTCCGCCAGACCCCAACCCACTCCGCCAGACCCGAACCCACTCCGCCAGACCCGAACCCACTCCGCCAGACCCGAACCCACTCCGCCAGACCCAAACCCACTCCGCCAGACCCGAACCCACTCCGCCAGACCCAAACCCACTCCGCCAGAACCAAACGCACTCCGCCAGACCCAAACCCACTCCGCCAGACCCAAACCCAATCCGCCAGACCCAAACCCACTCCGCCAGACCCAAACCCACACCGCCAGACCCAAACCCACTCCGCCAGACACCAACCCACTCCGCCAGACCCATACCCACTCTGCCAGACCCAAACCCACTCCGCCAGAGCCGAACACACTCCGCCAGACCCGAAGCCACTCCGCCAGACCCAAACCCACTCCGCCAGACCCAAACCCACTCCGCCAGACCAAAGCCCACTCCGCCAGACCCAACCCCACTCCGCCAGACCCAAACCCACTCCGCCAGACCGCAACCCACTCCGCCAGACCCCAACCCACTCCACCAGACCCAAACCCACTCGGCCAGACCCCAACGCACTCCGCCAGACCCGAACCCACACCGCCACACCCGAACCCACTCGGCCAGTCCTGAACCCACTCGGCCAGACCCCAACCCACTCGGCCAGACCCAAACCCACTCCGCCAGACCGCAACCCACTCCGCCAGACCCCAACCTACTCCGCCAGACCTCAACCCACTCCGCCATACCCGAACCCACTCCGCCAGACCCCAACACACTCCGCCAGACCCGAACCCACTCGGCCAGACCCGAACCCACTCGGCCAGACCCGAACCCACTCGGCTAGACCCCAACCCACTCGGCCAGACCCAAACCCACTCCGCCAGACCCCAAACCCACTCCGCCAGACCCGAACCCACTCCGCCAGACCCGAACCCACTCCGCCAGACCCGATCACACTCCGCCAGACCCGAACCCACTCCGCCAGAGCTGAACCCACTCCGCCACACCCCAACCCACTCCGCCAGACCCCAACCCACTCCGCCAGACCCCAACCCACTCCGCCAGACCCGAACCCACTCAGCCAGACCCGAACCCACTCCGCCAGACCCGAACCCACTCCGCCAGACCCGAACCCACTCCGCCAGACCCGAACCCACTCCGCCAGACCCGAACCCACTCCGCGAGACCCGAACCCACTCCGCCAGACACAAACCCACTCTGCCAGACCCAAATCCACTCCGCCAGACCCCAAACCCACTCCGCCAGACCCGAACCCACTCCGCCAGACCCAAACCCACTCCGCCAGACCCAAACCCACTCCGCCAGCCCCAAACCCACTCAGCCAGCCCAAAACCCACTCCGCCAGACCAAAACCCACTTCGCCAGACCCAAACCCACTCCGCCAGACCCAAACCCACTCCGCCAGCCCCAAACCCACTCAGCCAGACCAAAACCCACTCCGCCAGACCAAAACCCACTCCGCCAGACCCAAACCCACTCCGCAAGACCCAAATCCACTCCGCCAGAACAAAGCCCACTCCGCCAGACCCAAACCCACTCCGCCAGACCCAAACCCACTCAGCCAGACCAAAACCCACTCCGCCAGACCAAAACCCACTCCGCCAGACCCAAACCCACTCCGCCAGACCCAAACCCACTCCGTCAGACCCAAACCCACTGCGCCAGAACAAAACCCACTCCGCCAGACCCAAACCCACTCCGCCAGACCCAAACCCACTCCGCCAGACCCAAACCCACTCCGCCAGACCAAAGCCCACTCCGCCAGACCCAACCCCACTCCGCCAGACCCAAACCCACTCAGCCAGACCGCAACCCACTCCGCCAGACCCCATCCCACTCCGCCAGACCCCAACCCACTCCGCCAGACCCGAACCCACTCCGCCAGACCCCAACGCACTCCGCCAGACCCGAACCCACACCGCCATACCCGAACCCACTCGGCCACACCCAAACCCACTCGGCCAGACCCAAAGCCACTCCGCCAGACCCAAACCCACTCCGCCAGACCCAAACCCACTCCGCCAGACCAAAGCCCACTCCGCCAGACCCAACCCCACTCCGCCAGACTCAAACCCACTCCGCCAGACTGCAACCCACTCCGCCAGACCCCAACCCACTCCACCAGACCCAAACCCACTCCGCCAGACCCCAACGCACTCCGCCAGACCCGAACCCACACCGCCACACCCGAACCCACTCGGCCAGTCCTGAACCCACTCGGCCAGACCACATCCCACTCGGCCAGACCCAAACCCACTCCGGCAGACCCCAAACCCACTCCGCCAGACCCGAACCCACTCCGCCAGACCCAAACCCACTCCGCCAGACCCGAACACACTCCGCCAGACCCGAAGCCACTCCGCCAGAGCCGAACCCACTCCGCCAGACCTGAACCCACTCCGCCAGACCCAAGCCCACTCCGCCAGACCCAAACGCACTCTGTCAGACTCAAACCCACTGCGCCAGACCCAAACCCTCTCCGCCAGACCCAAGCCCACTCCGCCAGACCCAAACCCACTCCGCCAGACCCAAACGCACTCTGTCAGACCCAAACCCACTGCGCCAGACCCAAACCCACTCCGCCAGAACCAAACCCACTCCGCCAGACCCAAACCCACTCCGCCAGACCCAAACCCACTCCGCCAGACCCAAACCTACTCCGCCAGACCCAAACCCACACCGCCAGACCCAAACCCACTCCGCCAGACCCAAACCCACTCCGCCAGACCCAAACGCACTCTGTCAGACCCAAACCCACTGCGCCAGACCCAAACCCACTCCGCCAGAACCAAACCCACTCCGCCAGACCCAAACCCACTCCGCCAGACCCAAACCCACTCCGCCAGACCCAAACCTACTCCGCCAGACCCAAACCCACACCGCCAGACCCAAACCCACTCCGCCAGACCCCAACCCACTCCGCCAGACACAAACCCACTCTGCCAGACCCAAAACCACTACGCCAGACCCAAACCCACTCCGCCAGACCCGAACCTACTCCGGCAGACCCAAGCCCACATCGCTAGACCCAAACCCACTCCGCCAGACCCAAACCCACTCCGCCAGACCCAAACCCAATCTGCCAGACACAAACCCACTTCGCCAGACCCAAACCCACTGCGCCAGACCCAAACCCACTCCGCCAGACCCCAAATCCACTCCGCCAGACCCCAAACCCACTCCGCCAGACCAAAACCCACTCCGCCAGACCCAAACCCACTCCGCAAGACCCAAACCCACTCCGCCAGACGAAAGCCCACTCCGCCAGACCCAAACCCACTCCGCCAGACCCAAACCCACTCCGCCAGACCAAAACCCATTCCGCCAGACCAAAACCCACTCCGCAAGACCCAAACCCACTCCGCCAGACCCAAACCCACTCCGCCAGACCCAAACCCACTGCGCCAGACCAAAACCCACTCCGCCAGACCCAAACCCACTCCGCCAGACCCAAACCCACTCCGCCAGACCAAAGCCCACTCCGCCAGACCCAACCCCACTCCGCCAGACCCAAACCCACTCCGCCAGACCGCAACCCACTCCGCCAGACCCCAACCCACTCCGCCGGACCCCAACCCACTCCGCCAGACCCGAACCCACTCCGCCAGACCCCAACGCACTCAGCCAGACCCGAACCCACACCGCCACACCCGAACCCACTCGGCCAGACCCGAACCCACCCGGCCAGACCCCAACCCACTCGGCCAGACCCGAACCCACTCCGCCAGACCCTAACCCACTCCGCCAGACCCAAACCCACACCGCCAGACCAAAACCCACTCCGCCAGACCCAAACCCAATCTGCCAGATTCAAACCCACTCCGCCAGACCCAAACCAACTCCGCCAGACCTAAACCCACTCCGCCAGACCCAAACCCACACCGCCAGACCCAAACCCACTCCGCCAGACCCCAACCCACTCCGCCAGACACAAACCCACTCTGCCAGACCCAAACCCACTCCGCCAGACCCAAACCCACTCCGCCAGACCCGAACCTACTCCGGCAGACCCAAGCCCACATCGCTAGACCCAAACCCACTCCGCCAGACCCAAACCCACTCCGCCAGACCCAAACCCACTCCGCCAGACCCAAACCCACTCTGCCAGACACAAACCCACTTCGCCAGACCCAAACCCACTGCGCCAGACCCAAACCCACTCCGCCAGACCCCAAATCCACTCCGCCAGACCCCAAACCCACTCCGCCAGACCCCAAACCCACTCCGCCAGACCCAAACCCACTCCTCCAGACCCAAACCCACTCCGCCAGCCCCAATCCCACTCAGCCAGACCAAAACCCACTCCGCCAGACCAAAACCCACTCCGCCAGACCCAAACCCACTCCGCAAGACCCAAACCCACTCCGCCAGACGAAAGCCCACTCCGCCAGACCCAAACCCACTCCGCCAGACCCAAACCCACTCCGCCAGACCAAAACCCATTCCGCCAGACCAAACCCACTCCGCAAGACCCAAACCCACTCCGCCAGACCCAAACCCACTCCGCCAGACCCAAACCCACTGCGCCAGACCAAAACCCACTCCGCCAGACCCAAACCCACTCCGCCAGACCCAAACCCACTCCGCCAGACCAAAGCCCACTCCGCCAGACCCAACCCCACTCCGCCAGACCCAAACCCACTCCGCCAGACCGCAACCCACTCCGCCAGACCCCAACCCACTCCGCCAGACCCCAACCCACTCCGCCAGACCCGAACCCACTCCGCCAGACCCCAACGCACTCCGCCAGACCCGAACCCACACCGCCACACCCGAACCCACTCGGCCAGACCCCAACCCACTCGGCCAGACCCCAACCCACTCGGCCATACCCGAACCCACTCCGCCAGACCCTAACCCACTCCGGCAGACCCAAACGCACTCTGTCAGACCCAAACCCACTGCGCCAGACCGAAACCCACTCCGCCAGACCCAAACCTACTCCGCCAGACCCAAGCCCACACCGCCAGACCCAAACCCACTCCACCAGACCCAAACCCACTCCGCCAGACCCAAACGCACTCTGTCAGACCCAAACCCACTGCGCCAAACCCAAACCCACTCCGCCAGAACCAAACCCACTCCGCCAGACACAAACCCACTCTGCCAGACCCAAACCCACTCCGCCAGACCCAAACCCACTCCGCCAGACCCGAACCTACTCCGGCAGACCCAAGCCCACATCGCTAGACCCAAACCCACTCCGCCAGACCCAAACCCACTCCGCCAGACCCAAACCCACTCTGCCAGACACAAACCCACTTCGCCAGACCCAAACCCACTGCGCCAGACCCAAACCCACTCCGCCAGACCCCAAATCCACTCCGCCAGACCCCAAACCCACTCCGCCAGACCCCAAACCCACTCCGCCAGACCCAAACCCACTCCGCCAGACCCAAACCCACTCCGCCAGCCCCAAACCCACTCAGCCAGACCAAAACCCACTCCGCCAGACCAAAACCCACTCCGCCAGACCCAAACCCACTCCGCCAGACCCAAACCCACTCCGCCAGACCCAAACCCACTCCGCCAGACTCAAGCCCACTCCGCCAGACCCAACCCCACTCCGCCAGACCCAAACCCAATCCGCCAGACCCAAGCCCACTCCGCCAGACCCAACCCCACTCCGCCAGACCCAAACCCACTCCGCCAGACCGCAACCCACTCCGCCAGACCCCAACCCACTCCGCCAGACCCAAACCCACTCCGCCAGACCCAAACCCACTCCGCCAGACCCCAACGCACTCCGCCAGAGCCGAACCCACTCCGCCACACCCGAACCCACTCCGCCAGACCCCAACCCACTCCGCCAGACCCAAACCCACTCCGCCAGACCCAAACCTACTCCGGCAGACCCAAGCCCACACCGCCAGACCCAAACCCACTCCGCCAGACCCAAACCTACTCCGGCAGACCCAAGCCCACTCCGCCAGACCCAAACGCACTCTGTCAGACCCAAACCCACTGCGCCAGACCCAAACCCACTCCGCCAGACCCAAGCCCACTCCGCCAGACCCAAACCCACTCCGCCAGACCCAAACGCACTCTGTCAGACCCAAACCCACTGCGCCAGACCCAAACCCACTCCGCCAGACCCAAGCCGACACAGCCAGACCCAAACCCACTCCACCAGACCCAAACCCACTCCGCCAGACCCAAACGCACTCCGTCAGACCCAAACCCACTGCGCCAGACCCAAACCCACTCCGCCAGAACCAAACCCACTCCGCCAGACCCACACCCACTCCGCCAGACCCAAACCCACTCCGCCAGACCCAAACCCACTCCGCCAGACCCAAACCCACACCGCCAGACCCAAACCCACTCCGCCAGACCCCAACCCACTCCGCCGGACACAAACCCACTCTGCCAGACCCAAACCCACTCCGCCAGACCCAAACCCACTCCGCCAGACCCGAACCTACTCCGGCAGACCCAAGCCCACACCGCCAGACCCAAACGCACTCTGTCAGACCCAAACCCACTGCGCCAAACCCAAACCCACTCCGCCAGAACCAAACCCACTCCGCCAGACACAAACCCACTCTGCCAGACCCAAACCCACTCCGCCAGACCCAAACCCACTCCGCCAGACCCGAACCTACTCCGGCAGACCCAAGCCCACATCGCTAGACCCAAACCCACTCCGCCAGACCCAAACCCACTCCGCCAGACCCAAACCCACTCTGCCAGACACAAACCCACTTCGCCAGACCCAAACCCACTGCGCCAGACCCAAACCCACTCCGCCAGAACCAAACCCACTCCGCCAGACACAAACCCACTCTGCCAGACCCAAACCCACTCCGCCAGACCCAAACCCACTCCGCCAGACCCGAACCTACTCCGGCAGACCCAAGCCCACATCGCTAGACCCAAACCCACTCCGCCAGACCCAAACCCACTCCGCCAGACCCAAACCCACTCTGCCAGACACAAACCCACTTCGCCAGACCCAAACCCACTGCGCCAGACCCAAACCCACTCCGCCAGACCCCAAATCCACTCCGCCAGACCCCAAACCCACTCCGCCAGACCCCAAACCCACTCCGCCAGACCCAAACCCACTCCGCCAGACCCAAACCCACTCCGCCAGCCCCAAACCCACTCAGCCAGACCAAAACCCACTCCGCCAGACCAAAACCCACTCCGCCAGACCCAAACCCACTCCGCCAGACCCAAACCCACTCCGCCAGACCCAAACCCACTCCGCCAGACTCAAGCCCACTCCGCCAGACCCAACCCCACTCCGCCAGACCCAAACCCAATCCGCCAGACCCAAGCCCACTCCGCCAGACCCAACCCCACTCCGCCAGACCCAAACCCACTCCGCCAGACCGCAACCCACTCCGCCAGACCCCAACCCACTCCGCCAGACCCAAACCCACTCCGCCAGACCCAAACCCACTCCGCCAGACCCCAACGCACTCCGCCAGAGCCGAACCCACTCCGCCACACCCGAACCCACTCCGCCAGACCCCAACCCACTCCGCCAGACCCAAACCCACTCCGCCAGACCCAAACCTACTCCGGCAGACCCAAGCCCACACCGCCAGACCCAAACCCACTCCGCCAGACCCAAACCTACTCCGGCAGACCCAAGCCCACTCCGCCAGACCCAAACGCACTCTGTCAGACCCAAACCCACTGCGCCAGACCCAAACCCACTCCGCCAGACCCAAGCCCACTCCGCCAGACCCAAACCCACTCCGCCAGACCCAAACGCACTCTGTCAGACCCAAACCCACTGCGCCAGACCCAAACCCACTCCGCCAGACCCAAGCCGACACAGCCAGACCCAAACCCACTCCACCAGACCCAAACCCACTCCGCCAGACCCAAACGCACTCCGTCAGACCCAAACCCACTGCGCCAGACCCAAACCCACTCCGCCAGAACCAAACCCACTCCGCCAGACCCACACCCACTCCGCCAGACCCAAACCCACTCCGCCAGACCCAAACCCACTCCGCCAGACCCAAACCCACACCGCCAGACCCAAACCCACTCCGCCAGACCCCAACCCACTCCGCCGGACACAAACCCACTCTGCCAGACCCAAACCCACTCCGCCAGACCCAAACCCACTCCGCCAGACCCGAACCTACTCCGGCAGACCCAAGCCCACACCGCCAGACCCAAACCCACTCCGCCAGACCCAAACCCACTCCGCCAGACCCAAACCCACTCTGCCAGAACCAAACCCACTTCGCCAGACCCAAACCCACTGCGCCAGACCCAAACCCACTCCGCCAGACCCCAAATCCACTCCGCCAGACCCCAAACCCACACCGCCAGACCCCAAACCCACTCCGCCAGACCCAAACCCACTCCGCCAGACCCAAACCTACTCCGCCAGACCCAAGCCGACACAGCCAGACCCAAACCCACTCCACCAGACCCAAACCCACTCCGCCAGACCCAAACCCACTCCGCCAGACCATAACCCACTCCACCAGACCCAAACCCACCGCCAGACCCAAAACCACTCCGCCAGTCCCAAACCCACTCCGCCAGACCCAAACCCACTCCGCCAGCCCCAAACCCACACCGCCAGACCCAAACCCACTCCGCCAGACCCAAACCCACTCCGCCAGACCCAAACCCACTCCGCCAGACCCAAACCCACTCCGCCAGACCCTAACCCACTCCGCCAGACCCAAACCCACCGCCAGACCCAAACCCATTCCGCCAGACCCAAACCCACTCCGCCTGACCCAGACCCACTCCGCCAGACCCAAACCCACTCCGCCAGACCCAAACCCACTCCGCCAGACCAAAACCCACTCCGCCAGACCCAAACCCAATCCGCCAGACACAAACCCACTCCGCCAGACCCAAACCCACTCCGCCAGACCCAAACCCACTCCGCCAGACCCAAACCCACTTCGCCAGACCCAAACCCACTCCGCCAGACCCCAAAGCCACTCCGCCAGACAAAAACCCACTCCGCCAGAACCAAACCCACTCCGCCAGACCCGAACCCACTCTGCCAGACCCGAACCCACTCCGCCAGACCCCAACCCACTCGGCCAGACCCGAACCCACTCCGCCAGACCCCAAACCCACTGCGCCAGACCCGAACCCACTCCGCCAGACCCGAACCCACTCCGCCAGACCCGAACACACTCCGCCAGACCCGAAGCCACTCCGCCAGAGCCGAACCCACTCCGCCAGACCTAAACCCACTCCGCCAGACACGAACCCACTCCGCCAGACCCGAAACCACTCCGCGAGACCCAAACCCACTCCACCAGACCCAAACCCACTCCGCCAGACCCAAACCCACTCCGCCAGACCATAACCCACTCCGCCAGACCCAAACCCACCGCCAGACCCAAAACCACTCCGCCAGACCCAAACCCACTCCGCCAGACCCAAACCCACTCCGCCAGCCCCAAACCCACACCGCCAGACCAAAACCCACTCCGCCAGACACTAACCCACTCCGCCAGACCCAAACCCACTCCGCCAGACCCAAACCCACTCCGCCAGACCCTAACCCACTCCGCCAGACCCAAACCCACCGCCAGACCCAAACCCATTCCGCCAGACCCAAACCCACTCCGCCAGACCCAGACCCACTCCGCCAGACCCAAACCCACTCCGCCAGACCCAAACCCACACCGCCAGACCAAAACCCACTCCGCCAGACCCAAACCCAATGCGCCAGACCCAAACCCACTCCGCCAGACCCAAACCCACTCCGCCAGACCCAAACCCACTCCGCCAGACCCAAACCCACTCCGCCAGACCCCAAGCCACTCCGCCAGACCCAAACCCACTCCGCCAGAACCAAACCCACTCCGCCAGACCTGAACCCACTCTGCCAGACCCGAACCCACTCCGCCAGACCCAAACCCACTCCGCCAGACCCAAACGCACTCCGTCAGTCCCAAACCCACTGCGCGAGACCCAAACCCACTCCGCCAGACCCCAAACCCACTCCGCCAGACCCAAACCCACTCCGCCATACCCCAAACCCACTCCGCCAGACCCAAACCCACTCCGCCAGACCCGAACCCACTCCGCCAGACCCGAACCCACTCCGCCAGACCCCAACCCACTCCGCCAGACCCAAACCCACTCCGCCAGACCAAAACCCACTCCGCCAGACCAAAACCCACTCCGCCAGACCCAAACCCACTCCGCCTGACCCAAACCCACTCAGCCAGACCAAAACCCACTCCGCCAGACCAAAACCCACTCCGCCAGACCCAAACCCACTCCGCCAGACCCAAACCTACTCCGGCAGACCAAACCCACTCCGCCAGACCCAAACGCACTCTGTCAGACCCAAACCCACTGCGCCAGACCCAAACCCACTCCGCCAGACCCAAGCCCACTCCGCCAGACCCAAACCCACTCCGCCAGACCCAAACGCACTCTGTCAGACCCAAACCCACTCGGCCAGACCCAAACCCACTCGGCGAGAACCCAACCCACTTCGCAAGACCCCAACCCACTCCGCCAGACCCTAACCCACTCCGCCAGACCCAAACCCACACCGCCAGACCAAAATCCACTCCGCCAGACCCAAACCCAATCTGCCAGACCCAAACCCACTCCGCCAGACCCAAACCCAATCTGCCAGACCCAAACCCACTCCGCCAGACCCAAACCAACTCCGCCAGACCCAAACCCACTCCGCCAGACCCAAACCTACTCCGGCAGACCCAAGCCCACACCGCCAGACCCAAACCCACTCCGCCAGACCCAAACCCACTCCGCCAGACCCAAACCCACTCCGCCAGACCCAAACCCACTCTGCCAGACACAAACCCACTTCGCCAGACCCAAACCCACTGCGCCAGACCCAAACCCACTCCGCCAGACCCCAAATCCACTCCGCCAGACCCCAAACCCACTCCGCCAGACCCCAAACCCACTCCGCCAGACCCAAACCCACTCCTCCAGACCCAAACCCACTCCGCCAGCCCCAATCCCACTCAGCCAGACCAAAACCCACTCCGCCAGACCAAAACCCACTCCGCCAGACCCAAACCCACTCCGCAAGACCCAAACCCACTCCGCCAGACGAAAGCCCACTCCGCCAGACCCAAACCCACTCCGCCAGACCCAAACCCACTCCGCCAGACCAAAACCCATTCCGCCAGACCAAACCCACTCCGCAAGACCCAAACCCACTCCGCCAGACCCAAACCCACTCCGCCAGACCCAAACCCACTGCGCCAGACCAAAACCCACTCCGCCAGACCCAAACCCACTCCGCCAGACCCAAACCCACTCCGCCAGACCAAAGCCCACTCCGCCAGACCCAACCCCACTCCGCCAGACCCAAACCCACTCCGCCAGACCGCAACCCACTCCGCCAGACCCCAACCCACTCCGCCAGACCCCAACCCACTCCGCCAGACCCGAACCCACTCCGCCAGACCCCAACGCACTCCGCCAGACCCGAACCCACACCGCCACACCCGAACCCACTCGGCCAGACCCCAACCCACTCGGCCAGACCCCAACCCACTCGGCCATACCCGAACCCACTCCGCCAGACCCTAACCCACTCCGGCAGACCCAAACGCACTCTGTCAGACCCAAACCCACTGCGCCAGACCGAAACCCACTCCGCCAGACCCAAACCTACTCCGCCAGACCCAAGCCCACACCGCCAGACCCAAACCCACTCCACCAGACCCAAACCCACTCCGCCAGACCCAAACGCACTCTGTCAGACCCAAACCCACTGCGCCAAACCCAAACCCACTCCGCCAGAACCAAACCCACTCCGCCAGACACAAACCCACTCTGCCAGACCCAAACCCACTCCGCCAGACCCAAACCCACTCCGCCAGACCCGAACCTACTCCGGCAGACCCAAGCCCACATCGCTAGACCCAAACCCACTCCGCCAGACCCAAACCCACTCCGCCAGACCCAAACCCACTCTGCCAGACACAAACCCACTTCGCCAGACCCAAACCCACTGCGCCAGACCCAAACCCACTCCGCCAGACCCCAAATCCACTCCGCCAGACCCCAAACCCACTCCGCCAGACCCCAAACCCACTCCGCCAGACCCAAACCCACTCCGCCAGACCCAAACCCACTCCGCCAGCCCCAAACCCACTCAGCCAGACCAAAACCCACTCCGCCAGACCAAAACCCACTCCGCCAGACCCAAACCCACTCCGCCAGACCCAAACCCACTCCGCCAGACCCAAACCCACTCCGCCAGACTCAAGCCCACTCCGCCAGACCCAACCCCACTCCGCCAGACCCAAACCCAATCCGCCAGACCCAAGCCCACTCCGCCAGACCCAACCCCACTCCGCCAGACCCAAACCCACTCCGCCAGACCGCAACCCACTCCGCCAGACCCCAACCCACTCCGCCAGACCCAAACCCACTCCGCCAGACCCAAACCCACTCCGCCAGACCCCAACGCACTCCGCCAGAGCCGAACCCACTCCGCCACACCCGAACCCACTCCGCCAGACCCCAACCCACTCTGCCAGACCCAAACCCACTCCGCCAGACCCAAACCTACTCCGGCAGACCCAAGCCCACACCGCCAGACCCAAACCCACTCCGCCAGACCCAAACCTACTCCGGCAGACCCAAGCCCACTCCGCCAGACCCAAACGCACTCTGTCAGACCCAAACCCACTGCGCCAGACCCAAACCCACTCCGCCAGACCCAAGCCCACTCCGCCAGACCCAAACCCACTCCGCCAGACCCAAACGCACTCTGTCAGACCCAAACCCACTGCGCCAGACCCAAACCCACTCCGCCAGACCCAAGCCGACACAGCCAGACCCAAACCCACTCCACCAGACCCAAACCCACTCCGCCAGACCCAAACGCACTCCGTCAGACCCAAACCCACTGCGCCAGACCCAAACCCACTCCGCCAGAACCAAACCCACTCCGCCAGACCCACACCCACTCCGCCAGACCCAAACCCACTCCGCCAGACCCAAACCCACTCCGCCAGACCCAAACCCACACCGCCAGACCCAAACCCACTCCGCCAGACCCCAACCCACTCCGCCGGACACAAACCCACTCTGCCAGACCCAAACCCACTCCGCCAGACCCAAACCCACTCCGCCAGACCCGAACCTACTCCGGCAGACCCAAGCCCACACCGCCAGACCCAAACCCACTCCGCCAGACCCAAACCCACTCCGCCAGACCCAAACCCACTCTGCCAGAACCAAACCCACTTCGCCAGACCCAAACCCACTGCGCCAGACCCAAACCCACTCCGCCAGACCCCAAATCCACTCCGCCAGACCCCAAACCCACACCGCCAGACCCCAAACCCACTCCGCCAGACCCAAACCCACTCCGCCAGACCCAAACCTACTCCGCCAGACCCAAGCCGACACAGCCAGACCCAAACCCACTCCACCAGACCCAAACCCACTCCGCCAGACCCAAACCCACTCCGCCAGACCATAACCCACTCCACCAGACCCAAACCCACCGCCAGACCCAAAACCACTCCGCCAGTCCCAAACCCACTCCGCCAGACCCAAACCCACTCCGCCAGCCCCAAACCCACACCGCCAGACCCAAACCCACTCCGCCAGACCCAAACCCACTCCGCCAGACCCAAACCCACTCCGCCAGACCCAAACCCACTCCGCCAGACCCTAACCCACTCCGCCAGACCCAAACCCACCGCCAGACCCAAACCCATTCCGCCAGACCCAAACCCACTCCGCCTGACCCAGACCCACTCCGCCAGACCCAAACCCACTCCGCCAGACCCAAACCCACTCCGCCAGACCAAAACCCACTCCGCCAGACCCAAACCCAATCCGCCAGACCCAAACCCACTCCGCCAGACCCAAACCCACTCCGCCAGACCCAAACCCACTCCGCCAGACCCAAACCCACTTCGCCAGACCCAAACCCACTCCGCCAGACCCCAAAGCCACTCCGCCAGACAAAAACCCACTCCGCCAGAACCAAACCCACTCCGCCAGACCCGAACCCACTCTGCCAGACCCGAACCCACTCCGCCAGACCCCAACCCACTCGGCCAGACCCGAACCCACTCCGCCAGACCCCAAACCCACTGCGCCAGACCCGAACCCACTCCGCCAGACCCGAACCCACTCCGCCAGACCCGAACACACTCCGCCAGACCCGAAGCCACTCCGCCAGAGCCGAACCCACTCCGCCAGACCTAAACCCACTCCGCCAGACACGAACCCACACCGCCAGACCCGAAACCACTCCGCGAGACCCAAACCCACTCCACCAGACCCAAACCCACTCCGCCAGACCCAAACCCACTCCGCCAGACCATAACCCACTCCGCCAGACCCAAACCCACCGCCAGACCCAAAACCACTCCGCCAGACCCAAACCCACTCCGCCAGACCCAAACCCACTCCGCCAGCCCCAAACCCACACCGCCAGACCAAAACCCACTCCGCCAGACACTAACCCACTCCGCCAGACCCAAACCCACTCCGCCAGACCCAAACCCACTCCGCCAGACCCTAACCCACTCCGCCAGACCCAAACCCACCGCCAGACCCAAACCCATTCCGCCAGACCCAAACCCACTCCGCCAGACCCAGACCCACTCCGCCAGACCCAAACCCACTCCGCCAGACCCAAACCCACACCGCCAGACCAAAACCCACTCCGCCAGACCCAAACCCAATGCGCCAGACCCAAACCCACTCCGCCAGACCCAAACCCACTCCGCCAGACCCAAACCCACTCCGCCAGACCCAAACCCACTCCGCCAGACCCCAAGCCACTCCGCCAGACCCAAACCCACTCCGCCAGAACCAAACCCACTCCGCCAGACCTGAACCCACTCTGCCAGACCCGAACCCACTCCGCCAGACCCAAACCCACTCCGCCAGACCCAAACCCACTCCGCCAGACCCAAACGCACTCTGTCAGTCCCAAACCCACTGCGCGAGACCCAAACCCACTCCGCCAGACCCCAAACCCACTCCGCCAGACCCAAACCCACTCCGCCATACCCCAAACCCACTCCGCCAGACCCAAACCCACTCCGCCAGACCCGAACCCACTCCGCCAGACCCGAACCCACTCCGCCAGACCCCAACCCACTCCGCCAGACCCAAACCCACTCCGCCAGACCAAAACCCACTCCGCCAGACCAAAACCCACTCCGCCAGACCCAAACCCACTCCGCCTGACCCAAACCCACTCAGCCAGACCAAAACCCACTCCGCCAGACCAAAACCCACTCCGCCAGACCCAAACCCACTCCGCCAGACCCAAACCTACTCCGGCAGACCAAACCCACTCCGCCAGACCCAAACGCACTCTGTCAGACCCAAACCCACTGCGCCAGACCCAAACCCACTCCGCCAGACCCAAGCCCACTCCGCCAGACCCAAACCCACTCCGCCAGACCCAAACGCACTCTGTCAGACCCAAACCCACTCGGCCAGACCCAAACCCACTCGGCGAGAACCCAACCCACTTCGCAAGACCCCAACCCACTCCGCCAGACCCTAACCCACTCCGCCAGACCCAAACCCACACCGCCAGACCAAAATCCACTCCGCCAGACCCAAACCCAATCTGCCAGACCCAAACCCACTCCGCCAGACCCAAACCCAATCTGCCAGACCCAAACCCACTCCGCCAGACCCAAACCAACTCCGCCAGACCCAAACCCACTCCGCCAGACCCAAACCTACTCCGGCAGACCCAAGCCCACACCGCCAGACCCAAACCCACTCCGCCAGACCCAAACCTACTCCGGCAGACCCAAGCCCACTCCGCCAGACCGAAACGCACTCTGTCAGACCCAAACCCACTGCGCCAGACCCAAACCCACTCCGCCAGACCCAAACCTACTCCGCCAGACGCAAGCCCACACCGCCAGACCCAAACCCACTCCACCAGACCCAAACCCACTCCGCCAGACCCAAACGCACTCTGTCAGACCCAAACCCACTGCGCCAGACCCAAACCCACTCCGCCAGAACCAAACCCACTCCGCCAGACCCAAACCCACTCCGCCAGACCCAAACCCACTCCGCCAGACCCAAACCCACTCCGCCAGACCCAAACCCACACCTCCAGTCCCAAACCCACTCCACCTGACCCCAACCCACTCCGCCAGACCCATACCCACTCTGCCAGACCCAAACCCACTCCGCCAGACCCAAACCCACTCCGCCAGACCCGAACCTACTCCGGCAAACCCAAGCCCACACCGCCAGACCAAAACCCACTCCGCCAGACCCAAACCCACTCCGCCAGACCCAAACCCACTCTGCCAGACCCAAACCCACCGCGCCAGACCCGAACCCACTGCGCCAGACCCAAACCCACTCCGCCAGACCCAATCCCACTCCGCCAGACCCAAACCCACTCCGCTAGACCCAAACCCACTCCGCCAGACCAAAGCCCACTCCGCCAGACCCAAACCCACTCCGCCAGACCCAAACCCACTCAGCCAGACCAAAACCCACTCCGCCAGACCAAAACCCACTCCGCCAGACCCAAACCCACTCCGCCAGACCCAAACCCACTCCGCCAGACCCAAACCCACTGCGCCAGACCAAAACCCACTCCGCCAGACCCAAACCCACTCCGCCAGACCCAAACCCACTCCGCCAGACCCAAACCCACTCCGCCAGACCAAAGCCTACTCCGCCAGACCCAACCCCACTCCGCCAGACCCAAACCCACTCCGCCAGACCGCAACCCACTCCGCCAGACCCCAACCCACTCCGCCAGACCCGAACCCACTCCGCGAGACCCAAACCCACTCCGCCAGACCCAAACCCACTCCGCCAGACCCTAACCCACTCCGCCAGACCCAAACCCACCGCCAGACCCAAACCCACTCCGCCAGACACAAACCCCCTCCGCCAGACCCAAACCCACTCCGCCAGACCCAAACCCACTCCGCCAGACCCTAACCCGCTCCGCCAGACCCAAACCCACCGCCAGACCCAAACCCACTCCGCCAGACCCAAACCCACTCCGCCGGACCCAAACCCACTCCGCCAGACCCAAACCCACTCCGCCAGACCCGAACCCACTCCGCCAGACCCAAACGCACTCCGCCAGACCCGAACCCACTCCGCCAGACCCGAACCCACTCCGCTAAACCCACTCCGCTAAACCCAAACCCACTCCGCCAGACCCAGACACACTCCGCCAGACCCAAACGCACTCCGCCAGACCCAAACCCACTCCGCCAGACCCAAACCTACTCCGGCAGACCCAAGCCCACTCCGCCAGACCGAAACGCACTCTGTCAGACCCAAACCCACTGCGCCAGACCCAAACCCACTCCGCCAGACCCAAACCTACTCCGCCAGACGCAAGCCCACACCGCCAGACCCAAACCCACTCCACCAGACCCAAACCCACTCCGCCAGACCCAAACGCACTCTGTCAGACCAAAATCCACTCCGCCAGACCCAAACCCAATCTGCCAGACCCAAACGCACTCCGCCAGACCCGAACCCACTCCGCCAGACCCGAACCCACTCCGCTAAACCCACTCCGCTAAACCCAAACCCACTCCGCCAGACCCAGACACACTCCGCCAGACCCAAACGCACTCCGCCAGACCCAAACCCACTCCGCCAGACCCAAACCTACTCCGGCAGACCCAAGCCCACTCCGCCAGACCGAAACGCACTCCGCCTGACCCAAACCCACTCAGCCAGACCAAAACCCACTCCGCCAGACCCAAACCTACTCCGCCAGACGCAAGCCCACACCGCCAGACCCAAACCCACTCCACCAGACCCAAACCCACTCCGCCAGACCCAAACGCACTCTGTCAGACCCAAACCCACTGCGCCAGACCCAAACCCACTCCGCCAGAACCAAACCCACTCCGCCAGACCCAAACCCACTCCGCCAGACCCAAACCCACTCCGCCAGACCCAAACCCACTCCGCCAGACCCAAACCCACACCTCCAGTCCCAAACCCACTCCACCTGACCCCAACCCACTCCGCCAGACCCATACCCACTCTGCCAGACCCAAACCCACTCCGCCAGACCCAAACCCACTCCGCCAGACCCGAACCTACTCCGGCAAACCCAAGCCCACACGGCCAGACCAAAACCCACTCCGCCAGACCCAAACCCACTCCGCCAGACCCAAACCCACTCTGCCAGACCCAAACCCACTGCGCCAGACCCGAACCCACTGCGCCAGACCCAAACCCACTCCGCCAGACCCAAACCCACTCCGCCAGACCCAAACCCACTCCGCTAGACCCAAACCCACTCCGCCAGACCAAAGCCCACTCCGCCAGACCCAAACCCACTCCGCCAGACCCAAACCCACTCAGCCAGACCAAAACCCACTCCGCCAGACCCAAACCCACCGCCAGACCCAAACCCACTCCGCCAGACACAAACCCCCTCCGCCAGACCCAAACCCACTCCGCCAGACCCAAACCCACTCCGCCAGACCCTAACCCGCTCCGCCAGACCCAAACCCACCGCCAGACCCAAACCCACTCCGCCAGACACAAACCCACTCCGCCGGACCCAAACCCACTCCGCCAGACCCAAACCCACTCCGCCAGACCCGAACCCACTCCGCCAGACCCAAACGCACTCCGCCAGACCCGAACCCACTCCGCCAGACCCGAACCCACTCCGCTAAACCCACTCCGCTAAACCCAAACCCACTCCGCCAGACCCAGACACACTCCGCCAGACCCAAACGCACTCCGCCAGACCCAAACCCACTCCGCCAGACCCAAACCCACACCGCCAGACCAAACCCCACTCCGCCAGACCCAAACCCACTCCGCCAGACCCCAAACCACTCCGCCAGACCCAAACCCACTCCGCCAGACCCAAACCAACTCCGCCAGACCCAAACCCAGTCCGCCAGACCCAAACCCACACCGCCAGACCCAAACCCACTCCACCAGACCCAAACCCACTCCGCCAGACCCAAACGCACTCTGTCAGACCCAAACCCACTCCGCCAGACCCCAACGCACTCAGCCAGACCCGAACCCACTCCGCCACACCCGAACCCACTCGGCCACACCCGAACCCACTCGGCCAGACCCCAACCCACTCGGCCAGAACCAAACCCACTCCGCCAGACCCCAATCCCACTCCGCCAGACCCGAACCCAATCCGCCAGACCCGGACCCACTCCGCCAGACCCGAACCCAATCCGCCAGACCCGAACCCACTCCGCCAGACCCCAACGCACTCCGCCAGACCAGAACCCACACCGCCACACCCGAACCCACTCGGCCAGACCCGAACCCACTCGGCCAGACCCCAACCCACTCGGCCAGACCCAAACCCACTCCGCCAGACCCAAACCAATCTGCCAGACCCAAACCCACTCCGCCAGACCCAAACCCACTCCGCAAGACCCAAACCCAATCCGCCAGACCCAAACCTACTCCGGCAGACCCGAACCCACTCCGCCAGACCCCAACCCACTCCACCAGACCCAAACCCACTCCGCCAGACCCAAACGCACTCTGTCAGACCCAAACCCACTGCGCCAGACCCAAACCCACTCCGCCAGACCCAAGTCCACTCCGCCAGACCCAACCCCACTCCGCCAGACCCAAACCCACTCCGCCAGACCGCAACCCACTCCGCCAGACCCCAACCCTCTCCGCCAGACCCCAACCCACTCCGCCAGACCCAAACCCACTCCGCCAGACCCCAACGCACTCCGCCAGACCCGAACCCACTCCGCCACACCCGAACCCACTCGGCCACACCCGAACCCACTCGGCCAGACCCAAACCCACTCCGCCAGACCCCAAACCCACTCCGCCAGACCCGAACCCACTCCGCCAGACCCAAACCCACTCCGTCAGAACCAAACCCACTCCGCCATACCCAAACCCTCTCCGCCAGACCCAAACCCACTCCGCCAGACCCAAACCCACTCCGCCAGACCCAAACCCACTCCGCCAGACCGCATCCCACTCCGCCAGACCCCAACCTACTCCGCCAGACCCGAACCCACTCCGCCAGGCCCGAACCCACTCCGCCAGACCCCAACGCACTCCGCCAGACCCAAACCCTCTCGGCCAGACCCGAACCCACTCGGCCAGACCCGAACCCACTCGGCCAGACCCCAACCCACTCGGCCAGACACAAACCCACTCCGCCAGACCCCAAACCCACTCCGCCAGACCCGAACCCACTCCGCCAGACACGAACCCACTCCGCCAGACACGAACACACTCCGCCAGACCCGAACCCACTCCGCCAGAGCCGAACCCACTCCGCCACACCCCAACCCACTCCGCCAGACCCGAACCCACTCCGCCAGACCCGAACCCACTCCGCCAGACCCGAACCCACTCAGCCAGACCCGAACCCACTCCGCCAGACCCCAACCCACTCCGCCAGACCCCAACCCACTCCGCGAGACCCAAACCCACTCCGCCAGACCCAAACCCACTCCGCCAGACCCAAACCCACTCCGCCGGACCCAAACCCACTCCGCCGGACCCAAACCCACTCCGCCAGACCCAAACCCACTCCGCCAGACCCGAACCCACTCCGCCAGACCCAAACGCACTCCGCCAGACCCGAACCCACTCCGCCAGACCCGAACCCACTCCGCTAAACCCACTCCGCTAAACCCAAACCCACTCCGCCAGACCCAGACACACTCCGCCAGACCCAAACGCACTCCGCCAGACCCAAACCCACTCCGCCAGACCCAAACCCACACCGCCAGACCAAAACCCACTCCGCCAGACCCGAACCCACTCCGCCAGACCCCAAACCACTCCGCCAGAACCAAACCCACTCCGCCAGACCCAAACCAACTCCGCCAGACCCTAACCCAGTCCGCCAGACCCAAACCCACACCGCCAGACCCAAACCCACTCCACCAGACCCAAACCCACTCCGCCAGACCCAAACGCACTCTGTCAGACCCAAACCCACTGCGCCAGACCCAAACCCACTCCGCCAGACCCAAGCCCACTCCGCCAGACCCAACCCCACTCCGCCAGACCCAAACCCACTCCGCCAGACCGCAACCCACTCCGCCAGACCCCAACCCACTCCGCCAGACCCCAACCCACTCCGCCAGACCCAAACCCACTCCGCCAGACCCCAACGCACTCCGCCAGACCCGAACCCACACCGCCACACCCGAACCCACTCGGCCACACCCGAACCCACTCGGCCAGACCCCAACCCACTCGGCCAGAACCAAACCCACTCCGCCAGACCCCAATCCCACTCCGCCAGACCCGAACCCAATCCGCCAGATCCGGACCCACTCCGCCAGACCCGAACCCAATCCGCCAGACCCGAACCCACTCCGCCAGACCCCAACGCACTCCGCCAGACCAGAACCCACACCGCCACACCCGAACCCACTCGGCCAGACCCGAACCCACTCGGCCAGACCCCAACCCACTCGGCCAGACCCAAACCCACTCCGCCAGACCCAAACCAATCTGCCAGACCCAAACCCACTCCGCCAGACCCAAACCCACTCCGCCAGACCCAAACCCACTCCGCCAGACCCAAACCTACTCCGGGAGACCTGAACCCACTCCGCCAGACCCCAACCCAATCCGCCAGACCCAAACCCACTCCGCCAGACCCAAACCAACTCCACCAGACCCAAACCCAGTCCGCCAGACCCAAACCCACACGGCCAGACCCAAACCCACTCCACCAGACCCAAACCCACTCCGCCAGACCGCAACCCACTCCGCCAGACCCCAACCCACTCCGCCAGACCCCAACCCACTCAGCCAGACCCAAACCCACTCCGCCAGACCCCAACGCACTCCGCCAGACCCGAACCCACTCCGCCACACCCGAACCCACTCGGCCACACCCGAACCCACTCGGCCAGACCCCAACCCACTCGGCCAGAACCAAACCCACTCCGCCAGACCCCAATCCCACTCCGCCAGACCCGAACCCAATCCGCCAGACCCGGACCCACTTCGCCAGACCCGAACCCAATCCGCCAGACCCGAACCCACTCCGCCAGACCCAAACCCACTCCGCCAGACCAAAGCCCACTCTGCCAGACCCAACCCCACTCCGCCAGACACAAACCCACTCCGCCAGACCGCAACCCACTCCGCCATACCCCAACCCACTCCGCCAGACCCGAACCCACTCCGCCAGACCCGAACCCACTCCGCCAGATGCCAACGCACTCCGCCAGACCCGAACCCACACCGCCACACCCGAACCCACTCGGCCAGACCCGAACCCACTCGGCCAGACACCAACCCACTCGGCCAGACCCAAACCCACTCCGCCAGACCCCAAACCCACTCCGCCAGACCCGAACCCACTCCGCCAGACCCAAACCCACTCCGCCAGAACCAAACCCACTCCGCCAGACCCAAACCCTCTCCGCCAGACCCAAACCCACTCCGCCAGACCCAAACCCACTCCGCCAGACCCAAACCCACTCCGCCAGACCGCAACCCACTCCGCCAGACCCCAACCTACTCCGCCAGACCCGAACCCACTCCGCCAGACCCGAACCCACTCCGCCAGACCCCAACGCACTCCGCCAGACCCAAACCCACTCGGCCAGACCCGAACCCACTCGGCCAGACCCGAACCCACTCGGCCAGACCCCAACCCACTCGGCCAGACCCAAACCCACTCCGCCAGACCCCAAACCCACTCCGCCAGAACCGAACCCACTCCGCCAGACACGAACCCACTCCGCCAGACACGAACACACTCCGCCAGACCCGAACCCACTCCGCCAGAGCCGAACCCACTCCGCCAGACCCCAAACCACTCCGCCAGACCCAAACCCACTCCGCCAGACCCAAACGAACTCCGCCAGACCCAAACCCAGTCCACCAGACCGAAACCCACACCGCCAGACCCAAACCCACTCCACCAGACCCAAACCCACTCCGCCAGACCCAAACGCACTCTGTCAGACCCAAACCCACTGCGCCAGACCCAAACCCAATCCGCCAGACCCAAGCCCACTCCGCCAGACCCAACCCCACTCCGCCAGACCCAAGCCCACTCCGCCAGACCGCAACCCACTCCGCCAGACCCCAACCCACTCCGCCAGACCCCAACCCACTCCGCCAGACCCAAACCCACTCTGCCAGACCCCAACGCACTCCGCCAGACCCGAACCCACTCCGCCGCACCCGAACCCACTCAGCCACACCCGAACCCACTTGGCCAGACCCCAACCCACTCCGCCAGAACCAAACCCACTCCGCCAGACCCCAATCCCACTCCGCCAGACCCGAACCCAATCCGCCAGACCCGGACCCACGCCGCCAGACCCGAACCCAATCCGCCAGACCCGAACCCACTCCGCCAGACCCGAACCCACTCCGCCAGACCCCAACGCACTCCGCCAGACCCGAACCGACTCCGCCAGACCCGAACCCACTCCGCGAGACCCATACCCACTCCGCCAGACCCAAACCCACTCCGCCAGACCCTAACCCACTCCGCCAGACCCAAACCCACCGCCAGACCCAAACCCTCTCCGCAAGACACAAACCCCCTCCGCCAGACCCAAACCCACTCCGCCAGACCCAAACCCACTCCGCCAGACCCTAACCCACTCCGCCAGACCCAAACCCACCGCCAGACCCAAACCCACTCCGCCAGACCCAAACCCACTCCGCCAGACCCAAACCCACTCCGCCAGACCCAAACCAACTCCGCCAGACCCAAACCCAGTCCGCCAGACCCAAACCCACACCGCCAGACCCAAACCCACTCCACCAGACCCAAACCCACTCCGCCAGACCCAAACGCACTCTGTCAGACCCAAACCCACTGCGCCAGACCCAAACCCACTCCGCCAGACCCAAGCCCACTCCGCCAGACCCAACCCCACTCCGCCAGACCCAAACCCACTCCGCCAGACCGCAACCCACTCCGCCAGACCCCAACCCACTCCGCGAGACCCCAACCCATTCCGCCAGACCCAAACCCACTCCGCCAGACCCCAACGCACTCCGCCAGACCCGAACCCACTCCGCCACACCCGAACCCACTCGGCCACACCCGAACCCACTCGGCCAGACCCCAACCCACTCGGCCAGAACCAAACCCACTCCGCCAGACCCCAATCCCACTCCGCCAGACCCGAACCCAATCCGCCAGACCCGAACGCACTCCGCCAGACCCGAACCCACTCCGCCAGACCCGAACCCTCTCCGCGAGACCCTAACCCACTCCGCCAGACCCAAACCCACTCCGCCAGACCCTAACCCACTCCGCCAGACCCAAACCCACCGCCAGACCCAAACCCTCTCCGCCAGACACAAACCCCCTCCGCCAGACCCAAACCCACTCCGCCAGACCCAAACCCACTCCGCCAGACCCTAACCCACTCCGCCAGACCCAAACCCACCGCCAGACCCAAACCCACTCCGCCAGACCCAAACCCACTCCGCCAGACCCGAACCCACTCGGCCAGACCCCAACCCACTCGGCCAGACCCAAACCCACTCCGCCAGACCCCAAACCCACTCCGCCAGAACCGAACCCACTCCGCCAGACACGAACCCACTCCGCCAGACACGAACACACTCCGCCAGACCCGAACCCACTCCGCCAGAGCCGAACCCACTCCGCCAGACCCCAAACCACTCCGCCAGACCCAAACCCACTCCGCCAGACCCAAACGAACTCCGCCAGACCCAAACCCAGTCCACCAGACCGAAACCCACACCGCCAGACCCAAACCCACTCCACCAGACCCAAACCCACTCCGCCAGACCCAAACGCACTCTGTCAGACCCAAACCCACTGCGCCAGACCCAAACCCAATCCGCCAGACCCAAGCCCACTCCGCCAGACCCAACCCCACTCCGCCAGACCCAAGCCCACTCCGCCAGACCGCAACCCACTCCGCCAGACCCCAACCCACTCCGCCAGACCCCAACCCACTCCGCCAGACCCAAACCCACTCTGCCAGACCCCAACGCACTCCGCCAGACCCGAACCCACTCCGCCGCACCCGAACCCACTCAGCCACACCCGAACCCACTTGGCCAGACCCCAACCCACTCCGCCAGAACCAAACCCACTCCGCCAGACCCCAATCCCACTCCGCCAGACCCGAACCCAATCCGCCAGACCCGGACCCACGCCGCCAGACCCGAACCCAATCCGCCAGACCCGAACCCACTCCGCCAGACCCGAACCCACTCCGCCAGACCCCAACGCACTCCGCCAGACCCGAACCGACTCCGCCAGACCCGAACCCACTCCGCGAGACCCATACCCACTCCGCCAGACCCAAACCCACTCCGCCAGACCCTAACCCACTCCGCCAGACCCAAACCCACCGCCAGACCCAAACCCTCTCCGCAAGACACAAACCCCCTCCGCCAGACCCAAACCCACTCCGCCAGACCCAAACCCACTCCGCCAGACCCTAACCCACTCCGCCAGACCCAAACCCACCGCCAGACCCAAACCCACTCCGCCAGACCCAAACCCACTCCGCCAGACCCAAACCCACTCCGCCAGACCCAAACCAACTCCGCCAGACCCAAACCCAGTCCGCCAGACCCAAACCCACACCGCCAGACCCAAACCCACTCCACCAGACCCAAACCCACTCCGCCAGACCCAAACGCACTCTGTCAGACCCAAACCCACTGCGCCAGACCCAAACCCACTCCGCCAGACCCAAGCCCACTCCGCCAGACCCAACCCCACTCCGCCAGACCCAAACCCACTCCGCCAGACCGCAACCCACTCCGCCAGACCCCAACCCACTCCGCGAGACCCCAACCCATTCCGCCAGACCCAAACCCACTCCGCCAGACCCCAACGCACTCCGCCAGACCCGAACCCACTCCGCCACACCCGAACCCACTCGGCCACACCCGAACCCACTCGGCCAGACCCCAACCCACTCGGCCAGAACCAAACCCACTCCGCCAGACCCCAATCCCACTCCGCCAGACCCGAACCCAATCCGCCAGACCCGAACGCACTCCGCCAGACCCGAACCCACTCCGCCAGACCCGAACCCTCTCCGCGAGACCCTAACCCACTCCGCCAGACCCAAACCCACTCCGCCAGACCCTAACCCACTCCGCCAGACCCAAACCCACCGCCAGACCCAAACCCTCTCCGCCAGACACAAACCCCCTCCGCCAGACCCAAACCCACTCCGCCAGACCCAAACCCACTCCGCCAGACCCTAACCCACTCCGCCAGACCCAAACCCACTCCGCCAGACCCAAACCCACTCCGCCAGACACAAACCCCCTCCGCCAGACCCAAACCCACTCCGCCAGACCCAAACCCACTCCGCCAGACCCTAACCCGCTCCGCCAGACCCAAACCCACCGCCAGACCCAAACCCACTCCGCCAGACCCAAACCCACTCCGCCGGACCCAAACCCACTCCGCCAGACCCAAACCCACTCCGCCAGACCCGAACCCACTCCGCCAGACCCAAACGCACTCCGCCAGACCCGAACCCACTCCGCCAGACCCGAACCCACTCCGCTAAACCCACTCCGCTAAACCCAAACCCACTCCGCCAGACCCAGACACACTCCGCCAGACCCAAACGCACTCCGCCAGACCCAAACCCACTCCGCCAGACCCAAACCTACTCCGGCAGACCCAAGCCCACTCCGCCAGACCGAAACGCACTCTGTCAGACCCAAACCCACTGCGCCAGACCCAAACCCACTCCGCCAGACCCAAACCTACTCCGCCAGACGCAAGCCCACACCGCCAGACCCAAACCCACTCCACCAGACCCAAACCCACTCCGCCAGACCCAAACGCACTCTGTCAGACCAAAATCCACTCCGCCAGACCCAAACCCAATCTGCCAGACCCAAACGCACTCCGCCAGACCCGAACCCACTCCGCCAGACCCGAACCCACTCCGCTAAACCCACTCCGCTAAACCCAAACCCACTCCGCCAGACCCAGACACACTCCGCCAGACCCAAACGCACTCCGCCAGACCCAAACCCACTCCGCCAGACCCAAACCTACTCCGGCAGACCCAAGCCCACTCCGCCAGACCGAAACGCACTCCGCCTGACCTAAACCCACTCAGCCAGACCAAAACCCACTCCGCCAGACCCAAACCTACTCCGCCAGACGCAAGCCCACACCGCCAGACCCAAACCCACTCCACCAGACCCAAACCCACTCCGCCAGACCCAAACGCACTCTGTCAGACCCAAACCCACTGCGCCAGACCCAAACCCACTCCGCCAGAACCAAACCCACTCCGCCAGACCCAAACCCACTCCGCCAGACCCAAACCCACTCCGCCAGACCCAAACCCACTCCGCCAGACCCAAACCCACACCTCCAGTCCCAAACCCACTCCACCTGACCCCAACCCACTCCGCCAGACCCATACCCACTCTGCCAGACCCAAACCCACTCCGCCAGACCCAAACCCACTCCGCCAGACCCGAACCTACTCCGGCAAACCCAAGCCCACACGGCCAGACCAAAACCCACTCCGCCAGACCCAAACCCACTCCGCCAGACCCAAACCCACTCTGCCAGACCCAAACCCACTGCGCCAGACCCGAACCCACTGCGCCAGACCCAAACCCACTCCGCCAGACCCAAACCCACTCCGCCAGACCCAAACCCACTCCGCTAGACCCAAACCCACTCCGCCAGACCAAAGCCCACTCCGCCAGACCCAAACCCACTCCGCCAGACCCAAACCCACTCAGCCAGACCAAAACCCACTCCGCCAGACCCAAACCCACCGCCAGACCCAAACCCACTCCGCCAGACACAAACCCCCTCCGCCAGACCCAAACCCACTCCGCCAGACCCAAACCCACTCCGCCAGACCCTAACCCGCTCCGCCAGACCCAAACCCACCGCCAGACCCAAACCCACTCCGCCAGACACAAACCCACTCCGCCGGACCCAAACCCACTCCGCCAGACCCAAACCCACTCCGCCAGACCCGAACCCACTCCGCCAGACCCAAACGCACTCCGCCAGACCCGAACCCACTCCGCCAGACCCGAACCCACTCCGCTAAACCCACTCCGCTAAACCCAAACCCACTCCGCCAGACCCAGACACACTCCGCCAGACCCAAACGCACTCCGCCAGACCCAAACCCACTCCGCCAGACCCCAAACCACTCCGCCAGACCCAAACCCACTCCGCCAGACCCAAACCAACTCCGCCAGACCCAAACCCAGTCCGCCAGACCCAAACCCACACCGCCAGACCCAAACCCACTCCACCAGACCCAAACCCACTCCGCCAGACCCAAACGCACTCTGTCAGACCCAAACCCACTCCGCCAGACCCCAACGCACTCAGCCAGACCCGAACCCACTCCGCCACACCCGAACCCACTCGGCCACACCCGAACCCACTCGGCCAGACCCCAACCCACTCGGCCAGAACCAAACCCACTCCGCCAGACCCCAATCCCACTCCGCCAGACCCGAACCCAATCCGCCAGACCCGGACCCACTCCGCCAGACCCGAACCCAATCCGCCAGACCCGAACCCACTCCGCCAGACCCCAACGCACTCCGCCAGACCAGAACCCACACCGCCACACCCGAACCCACTCGGCCAGACCCGAACCCACTCGGCCAGACCCCAACCCACTCGGCCAGACCCAAACCCACTCCGCCAGACCCAAACCAATCTGCCAGACCCAAACCCACTCCGCCAGACCCAAACCCACTCCGCAAGACCCAAACCCAATCCGCCAGACCCAAACCTACTCCGGCAGACCCGAACCCACTCCGCCAGACCCCAACCCACTCCACCAGACCCAAACCCACTCCGCCAGACCCAAACGCACTCTGTCAGACCCAAACCCACTGCGCCAGACCCAAACCCACTCCGCCAGACCCAAGTCCACTCCGCCAGACCCAACCCCACTCCGCCAGACCCAAACCCACTCCGCCAGACCGCAACCCACTCCGCCAGACCCCAACCCTCTCCGCCAGACCCCAACCCACTCCGCCAGACCCAAACCCACTCCGCCAGACCCCAACGCACTCCGCCAGACCCGAACCCACTCCGCCACACCCGAACCCACTCGGCCACACCCGAACCCACTCGGCCAGACCCAAACCCACTCCGCCAGACCCCAAACCCACTCCGCCAGACCCGAACCCACTCCGCCAGACCCAAACCCACTCCGTCAGAACCAAACCCACTCCGCCATACCCAAACCCTCTCCGCCAGACCCAAACCCACTCCGCCAGACCCAAACCCACTCCGCCAGACCCAAACCCACTCCGCCAGACCGCATCCCACTCCGCCAGACCCCAACCTACTCCGCCAGACCCGAACCCACTCCGCCAGGCCCGAACCCACTCCGCCAGACCCCAACGCACTCCGCCAGACCCAAACCCTCTCGGCCAGACCCGAACCCACTCGGCCAGACCCGAACCCACTCGGCCAGACCCCAACCCACTCGGCCAGACACAAACCCACTCCGCCAGACCCCAAACCCACTCCGCCAGACCCGAACCCACTCCGCCAGACACGAACCCACTCCGCCAGACACGAACACACTCCGCCAGACCCGAACCCACTCCGCCAGAGCCGAACCCACTCCGCCACACCCCAACCCACTCCGCCAGACCCGAACCCACTCCGCCAGACCCGAACCCACTCCGCCAGACCCGAACCCACTCAGCCAGACCCGAACCCACTCCGCCAGACCCCAACCCACTCCGCCAGACCCCAACCCACTCCGCGAGACCCAAACCCACTCCGCCAGACCCAAACCCACTCCGCCAGACCCAAACCCACTCCGCCGGACCCAAACCCACTCCGCCGGACCCAAACCCACTCCGCCAGACCCAAACCCACTCCGCCAGACCCGAACCCACTCCGCCAGACCCAAACGCACTCCGCCAGACCCGAACCCACTCCGCCAGACCCGAACCCACTCCGCTAAACCCACTCCGCTAAACCCAAACCCACTCCGCCAGACCCAGACACACTCCGCCAGACCCAAACGCACTCCGCCAGACCCAAACCCACTCCGCCAGACCCAAACCCACACCGCCAGACCAAAACCCACTCCGCCAGACCCGAACCCACTCCGCCAGACCCCAAACCACTCCGCCAGAACCAAACCCACTCCGCCAGACCCAAACCAACTCCGCCAGACCCTAACCCAGTCCGCCAGACCCAAACCCACACCGCCAGACCCAAACCCACTCCACCAGACCCAAACCCACTCCGCCAGACCCAAACGCACTCTGTCAGACCCAAACCCACTGCGCCAGACCCAAACCCACTCCGCCAGACCCAAGCCCACTCCGCCAGACCCAACCCCACTCCGCCAGACCCAAACCCACTCCGCCAGACCGCAACCCACTCCGCCAGACCCCAACCCACTCCGCCAGACCCCAACCCACTCCGCCAGACCCAAACCCACTCCGCCAGACCCCAACGCACTCCGCCAGACCCGAACCCACACCGCCACACCCGAACCCACTCGGCCACACCCGAACCCACTCGGCCAGACCCCAACCCACTCGGCCAGAACCAAACCCACTCCGCCAGACCCCAATCCCACTCCGCCAGACCCGAACCCAATCCGCCAGATCCGGACCCACTCCGCCAGACCCGAACCCAATCCGCCAGACCCGAACCCACTCCGCCAGACCCCAACGCACTCCGCCAGACCAGAACCCACACCGCCACACCCGAACCCACTCGGCCAGACCCGAACCCACTCGGCCAGACCCCAACCCACTCGGCCAGACCCAAACCCACTCCGCCAGACCCAAACCAATCTGCCAGACCCAAACCCACTCCGCCAGACCCAAACCCACTCCGCCAGACCCAAACCCACTCCGCCAGACCCAAACCTACTCCGGGAGACCTGAACCCACTCCGCCAGACCCCAACCCAATCCGCCAGACCCAAACCCACTCCGCCAGACCCAAACCAACTCCACCAGACCCAAACCCAGTCCGCCAGACCCAAACCCACACGGCCAGACCCAAACCCACTCCACCAGACCCAAACCCACTCCGCCAGACCGCAACCCACTCCGCCAGACCCCAACCCACTCCGCCAGACCCCAACCCACTCAGCCAGACCCAAACCCACTCCGCCAGACCCCAACGCACTCCGCCAGACCCGAACCCACTCCGCCACACCCGAACCCACTCGGCCACACCCGAACCCACTCGGCCAGACCCCAACCCACTCGGCCAGAACCAAACCCACTCCGCCAGACCCCAATCCCACTCCGCCAGACCCGAACCCAATCCGCCAGACCCGGACCCACTTCGCCAGACCCGAACCCAATCCGCCAGACCCGAACCCACTCCGCCAGACCCAAACCCACTCCGCCAGACCAAAGCCCACTCTGCCAGACCCAACCCCACTCCGCCAGACACAAACCCACTCCGCCAGACCGCAACCCACTCCGCCATACCCCAACCCACTCCGCCAGACCCGAACCCACTCCGCCAGACCCGAACCCACTCCGCCAGATGCCAACGCACTCCGCCAGACCCGAACCCACACCGCCACACCCGAACCCACTCGGCCAGACCCGAACCCACTCGGCCAGACACCAACCCACTCGGCCAGACCCAAACCCACTCCGCCAGACCCCAAACCCACTCCGCCAGACCCGAACCCACTCCGCCAGACCCAAACCCACTCCGCCAGAACCAAACCCACTCCGCCAGACCCAAACCCTCTCCGCCAGACCCAAACCCACTCCGCCAGACCCAAACCCACTCCGCCAGACCCAAACCCACTCCGCCAGACCGCAACCCACTCCGCCAGACCCCAACCTACTCCGCCAGACCCGAACCCACTCCGCCAGACCCGAACCCACTCCGCCAGACCCCAACGCACTCCGCCAGACCCAAACCCACTCGGCCAGACCCGAACCCACTCGGCCAGACCCGAACCCACTCGGCCAGACCCCAACCCACTCGGCCAGACCCAAACCCACTCCGCCAGACCCCAAACCCACTCCGCCAGAACCGAACCCACTCCGCCAGACACGAACCCACTCCGCCAGACACGAACACACTCCGCCAGACCCGAACCCACTCCGCCAGAGCCGAACCCACTCCGCCAGACCCCAAACCACTCCGCCAGACCCAAACCCACTCCGCCAGACCCAAACGAACTCCGCCAGACCCAAACCCAGTCCACCAGACCGAAACCCACACCGCCAGACCCAAACCCACTCCACCAGACCCAAACCCACTCCGCCAGACCCAAACGCACTCTGTCAGACCCAAACCCACTGCGCCAGACCCAAACCCAATCCGCCAGACCCAAGCCCACTCCGCCAGACCCAACCCCACTCCGCCAGACCCAAGCCCACTCCGCCAGACCGCAACCCACTCCGCCAGACCCCAACCCACTCCGCCAGACCCCAACCCACTCCGCCAGACCCAAACCCACTCTGCCAGACCCCAACGCACACCGCCAGACCCGAACCCACTCCGCCGCACCCGAACCCACTCAGCCACACCCGAACCCACTTGGCCAGACCCCAACCCACTCCGCCAGAACCAAACCCACTCCGCCAGACCCCAATCCCACTCCGCCAGACCCGAACCCAATCCGCCAGACCCGGACCCACGCCGCCAGACCCGAACCCAATCCGCCAGACCCGAACCCACTCCGCCAGACCCGAACCCACTCCGCCAGACCCCAACGCACTCCGCCAGACCCGAACCGACTCCGCCAGACCCGAACCCACTCCGCGAGACCCATACCCACTCCGCCAGACCCAAACCCACTCCGCCAGACCCTAACCCACTCCGCCAGACCCAAACCCACCGCCAGACCCAAACCCTCTCCGCAAGACACAAACCCCCTCCGCCAGACCCAAACCCACTCCGCCAGACCCAAACCCACTCCGCCAGACCCTAACCCACTCCGCCAGACCCAAACCCACCGCCAGACCCAAACCCACTCCGCCAGACCCAAACCCACTCCGCCAGACCCAAACCCACTCCGCCAGACCCAAACCAACTCCGCCAGACCCAAACCCAGTCCGCCAGACCCAAACCCACACCGCCAGACCCAAACCCACTCCACCAGACCCAAACCCACTCCGCCAGACCCAAACGCACTCTGTCAGACCCAAACCCACTGCGCCAGACCCAAACCCACTCCGCCAGACCCAAGCCCACTCCGCCAGACCCAACCCCACTCCGCCAGACCCAAACCCACTCCGCCAGACCGCAACCCACTCCGCCAGACCCCAACCCACTCCGCGAGACCCCAACCCATTCCGCCAGACCCAAACCCACTCCGCCAGACCCCAACGCACTCCGCCAGACCCGAACCCACTCCGCCACACCCGAACCCACTCGGCCACACCCGAACCCACTCGGCCAGACCCCAACCCACTCGGCCAGAACCAAACCCACTCCGCCAGACCCCAATCCCACTCCGCCAGACCCGAACCCAATCCGCCAGACCCGAACGCACTCCGCCAGACCCGAACCCACTCCGCCAGACCCGAACCCTCTCCGCGAGACCCTAACCCACTCCGCCAGACCCAAACCCACTCCGCCAGACCCTAACCCACTCCGCCAGACCCAAACCCACCGCCAGACCCAAACCCTCTCCGCCAGACACAAACCCCCTCCGCCAGACCCAAACCCACTCCGCCAGACCCAAACCCACTCCGCCAGACCCTAACCCACTCCGCCAGACCCAAACCCACCGCCAGACCCAAACCCACTCCGCCAGACCCAAACCCACTCCGCCAGACCCGAACCCACTCGGCCAGACCCCAACCCACTCGGCCAGACCCAAACCCACTCCGCCAGACCCCAAACCCACTCCGCCAGAACCGAACCCACTCCGCCAGACACGAACCCACTCCGCCAGACACGAACTCACTCCGCCAGACCCGAACCCACTCCGCCAGAGCCGAACCCACTCCGCCAGACCCCAAACCACTCCGCCAGACCCAAACCCACTCCGCCAGACCCAAACGAACTCCGCCAGACCCAAACCCAGTCCACCAGACCGAAACCCACACCGCCAGACCCAAACCCACTCCACCAGACCCAAACCCACTCCGCCAGACCCAAACGCACTCTGTCAGACCCAAACCCACTGCGCCAGACCCAAACCCAATCCGCCAGACCCAAGCCCACTCCGCCAGACCCAACCCCACTCCGCCAGACCCAAGCCCACTCCGCCAGACCGCAACCCACTCCGCCAGACCCCAACCCACTCCGCCAGACCCCAACCCACTCCGCCAGACCCAAACCCACTCTGCCAGACCCCAACGCACTCCGCCAGACCCGAACCCACTCCGCCGCACCCGAACCCACTCAGCCACACCCGAACCCACTTGGCCAGACCCCAACCCACTCCGCCAGAACCAAACCCACTCCGCCAGACCCCAATCCCACTCCGCCAGACCCGAACCCAATCCGCCAGACCCGGACCCACGCCGCCAGACCCGAACCCAATCCGCCAGACCCGAACCCACTCCGCCAGACCCGAACCCACTCCGCCAGACCCCAACGCACTCCGCCAGACCCGAACCGACTCCGCCAGACCCGAACCCACTCCGCGAGACCCATACCCACTCCGCCAGACCCAAACCCACTCCGCCAGACCCTAACCCACTCCGCCAGACCCAAACCCACCGCCAGACCCAAACCCTCTCCGCAAGACACAAACCCCCTCCGCCAGACCCAAACCCACTCCGCCAGACCCAAACCCACTCCGCCAGACCCTAACCCACTCCGCCAGACCCAAACCCACCGCCAGACCCAAACCCACTCCGCCAGACCCAAACCCACTCCGCCAGACCCAAACCCACTCCGCCAGACCCAAACCAACTCCGCCAGACCCAAACCCAGTCCGCCAGACCCAAACCCACACCGCCAGACCCAAACCCACTCCACCAGACCCAAACCCACTCCGCCAGACCCAAACGCACTCTGTCAGACCCAAACCCACTGCGCCAGACCCAAACCCACTCCGCCAGACCCAAGCCCACTCCGCCAGACCCAACCCCAATCCGCCAGACCCAAACCCACTCCGCCAGACCGCAACCCACTCCGCCAGACCCCAACCCACTCCGCAAGACCCCAACCCATTCCGCCAGACCCAAACCCACTCCGCCAGACCCCAACGCACTCCGCCAGACCCGAACCCACTCCGCCACACCCGAACCCACTCGGCCACACCCGAACCCACTCGGCCAGACCCCAACCCACTCGGCCAGAACCAAACCCACTCCGCCAGACCCCAATCCCACTCCGCCAGACCCGAACCCAATCCGCCAGACCCGAACGCACTCCGCCAGACCCGAACCCACTCCGCCAGACCCGAACCCTCTCCGCGAGACCCTAACCCACTCCGCCAGACCCAAACCCACTCCGCCAGACCCTAACCCACTCCGCCAGACCCAAACCCACCGCCAGACCCAAACCCTCTCCGCCAGACACAAACCCCCTCCGCCAGACCCAAACCCACTCCGCCAGACCCAAACCCACTCCGCCAGACCCTAACCCACTCCGCCAGACCCAAACCCACCGCCAGACCCAAACCCACTCCGCCAGACCCAAACCCACTCCGCCAGACCCAAACCCACTCCGCCAGACCCAAACCCACTCCGCCAGACCCAAACGCACTCCGCCAGACCCAAACCCACTCCGCCAGACCCGAACCCACTCCGCCAGACCCGACCCCACTCCGCTAAACCCACTCCGCTAAACCCAAACCCACTCCGCCAGACCCAGACACACTCCGCCAGACCCAAACCCACTCCGCCAGACCCAAACCCACTCCGCCAGACCCAAACCCACACCGCCAGACCAAAACCCACTCCGCCAGACCCGAACCCACTCCGCCAGACCCCAAACCACTCCGCCAGACCCAAACCCACTCCGCCAGACCCAAACCAACTCCGCCAGACCCAAACCCAGTCCGTCAGACCCAAACCCACACCGCCAGACCCAAACCCACTCCACCAGATCCAAACCCACTCCGCCAGACCCAAACGCACTCTGTCAGACCCAAACCCACTGCGCCAGACCCAAACCCACTCCGCCAGACCCAAGCCCACTCCGCCAGACCCAACCCCACTCCGCCAGACCCAAACCCACTCCGCCAGACCGCAACCCACTCCGCCAGACCCCAACCCACTCCGCCAGACCCCAACCCACTCCGCCAGACCCCAACCCACTCCGCCAGACCCAAACCCACTCCGCCAGACCCCAACGCACTCCGCCAGACCCGAACCCACTCGGCCACACCGGAACCCACTCGGCCAGACCCCAACCCACTCGGCCAGAACCAAACCCACTCCGCCAGACCCCAATCCCACTCCGAAAGACCCGAACCCAATCCGCCAGACCCAGACCCACTCCGCCAGACCTGAACCCAATCCGCCAGAACCGAACCCACTCCGCCAGACCCAAACCCACTCCGCCAGACCAAAGCCCACTCCGCCAGACCCAACCCCACTCCGCCAGACCCCAACCCACTCCGCCAGGCCCAACCCACTCCGCCAGACCCGAACCCACTCCGCCAGACCCCAACGCACTCCGCCAGACCAGAACCCACACCGCCACACGCGAACCCACTCGGCCAGACCCGAACCCACTCGGCCAGACCCCAACCCACTCGGCCAGACCCAAACCCACTCCGCCAGACCCCAAACCCACTCCGCCAGACCCGAACCCACTCCGCCAGACCCAAACCCACTCCGCCAGACCCGAACCCACTCCGCCACACCCGAACCCACTCGGCCACACCCGAACCCACTCGGCCAGACCCAAACCCACTCCGCCAGACCGCAACGCACTCCGCCAGACCCCAACCCACTCCGCCAGACCCCAACGCACTCCGCCAGACCAGAACCCACACCGCCACATCCGAACCCACTCGGCCAGACCCGAACCCACTCGGCCAGACCGCAACCCACTCGGCCAGACCCCAACCCACTCCGCCAGACCCCAACCCACTCCGCCAGACCCGAACCCTCTCCGCGAGACCCTAACCCACTCCGCCAGACCCAAACCCACTCCGCCAGACCCTAACCCACTCCGCCAGACCCAAACCCACCGCCAGACCCAAACCCTCTCCGCCAGACACAAACCTCCTCCGCCAGACCCAAACCCACTCCGCCAGACCCAAACCCACTCCGCCAGACCCTAACCCACTCCGCCAGACCCAAACCCACCGCCAGACCCAAACCCACTCCGCCAGACCCAAACCCACTCCGCCAGACCCAAACCCACTCCGCCAGACCCAAACCCACTCGGCCACACCCGAACCCACTCGGCCAGACCCCAACCCACTCGGCCAGAACCAAACCCACTCCGCCAGACCCCAATCCCACTCCGAAAGACCCGAACCCAATCCGCCAGACCCAGACCCACTCCGCCAGACCAAAGCCCACTCCGCCAGACCCAACCCCACTCCGCCAGACCCAAACCCACTCCGCCAGACCGCAACGCACTCCGCCAGACCCCAACCCACTCCGCCAGGCCCAACTCACTCCGCCAGACCCGAACCCACTCCGCCAGACCCCAACGCACTCCGCCAGACACCGACCCACTCCGCCAGACCCAGACCCACTCCGCCAGACCCGCACCCACTCCGCCAGACCCGAACCCACTCCGCCAGACCCGAACCCACTCCGCCAGACCCGAACCCACTCCGCCAGACCCGAACCCACTCCGCCAGACACCGACCCACTCCGCCACACCCAAACCCACTCCGCCAGACCCGTACTCACTCCGCCAGACGCAAACCCACTCCGCCAGGCCCGAACCCACTCCGCCAGACCCCAACCCACTCCGGCAGACCCCAACCCACTCAGCCAGACCCAAACCCACTCCGCCAGACCCCAATCCCAGTCCGCCAGACCCCAACCCAATCCGCCAGACCCGGACCCACTCCGCCAGACCCGAACCCAATCCGCCAGACCCGAACCCACTCCGCCAGACCCAAACCCACTCCGCCAGACCAAAGCCCACTCCGCCAGACCCAACCCCACTCCGCCAGACCCAAACCCACTCCGCCAGACCGCAACGCACTCCGCCAGACCCCAACCCACTCCGGCAGACCCCAACCCACTCCGCCAGACCCGAACCCACTCCGCCAGACCCCAACCCACTCGGCCAGACCCCAACCCACTCCGCCAGACCCCAACCCACTCCGCCAGACCCGAACCCACTCCGCCAGACCCCAACGCACTCCGACAGACCCGAACCGACTCCGCCAGACCCAAACCCACTCCGCGAGACCCAAACCCACTCCGCCAGACCCAAACCCACTCCGCCAGACCCCAACCCACTCCGCCAGACCCGAACCCACTCCGCCAGACCCCAACGCACTCCGCCAGACCAGAACCCACACCGCCACACGCGAACCCACTCGGCCAGACCCGAACCCACTCGGCCAGACCCCAACCCACTCGGCCAGACCCAAACCCACTCCGCCAGACCCCAAACCCACTCCGCCAGACCCGAACCCACTCCGCCAGACCCAAACCCACTCCGCCAGACCCCAACCCACTCTGCCAGACCCGAACCCACTCCGCCAGACCCAAACCCACTCCGCCAGACCCAAACCCACTCCGCCAGACCCCAAACCCACTCCGCCAGACCCGATCCCACTCCGCCAGACCCGAACCCACTCCGCCAGACCCGAACCCACTCCGCCACACCCGGACTCACTCCGCCAGACCCGAACCCACTCCGCCAGACCCGAACCCTCTCCGCCAGACCCGAACCCACTCCGCCAGACCCGAACCCACTCCGCCAGACCCGAACCCACTCCGCCAGACCCGAACCCACTCCGCCAGACACCGACCCACTCCGCCAGACCCAGACCCACTCCGCCAGACCCGTACTCACTCCGCCAGACCCGAACCCACTCCGCCAGACCCAAACCAACTCCGCCAGACCTGAACCCACTCCGCCAGACACCGACCCACTCCGCCAGACCCAGACACACTCCGCCAGACCCGTACTCACTCCGCCAGACCCGAACCCACTCCGCCAGACCCGAACCCACTCCGCCAGACCCCAACCCACTCCGCCAGACCAAAGCCCACTCCGCCAGACCCCAAACCCACTCCGCCAGACCCGAACCCACTACGCCAGACCCGAACCCACTCCGCCACACCCGAACCCACTCCGCCACTCCCGAACCCACTCCGCCACACCCGAACCCACTCCGCCACACCCGAACCCACTCCGCCAGACCCGAACCCACTCCACCAGACCCGAACCCACTCCGCCAGACCCGAACCCACTCCGCCAGACCCGAACCCACTCCGCCAGACCCGAACCCACTCCGCCAGACACCGACCCACTCCGCCACACCCAAACCCACTCCGCCAGACCCGTACTCACTCCGCCAGACGCGAACCCACTCCGCCAGGCCCGAACCGACTCCGCCAGACGCCAACCCACTCCGCCAGACCCCAACCCACTCAGCCAGACCCAAACCCACTCCGCCAGACCCCAACGCACTCCGCCAGACCCGAACCCAGTCCGCCACACCCGAACCCACTCGGCCACACCCGAACCCACTCGGCCAGACCCCAACCCACTCGGCCAGAACCAAACCCACTCCGCCAGACCCCAATCCCTCTCCGCCAGACCCCAACCCAATCCGCCAGACCCTAACCCACTCCGCCAGACCCGAACCCAATCCGCCAGACCCGAACCCACTCCGCCAGACCCAAACCCACTCCGCCAGACCAAAACCCACTCCGCCAGACCCGAACCCACTCCGCCAGACCCAAACCCACTCCGCCAGACCCCAACCCACTCTGCCAGACCCGAACCCACTCCGCCAGACCCAAACCCACTCCGCCAGACCCAAACCCACTCCGCCAGACCCCAAACCCAGTCCGCCAGACCCGATCCCACTCCGCCAGACCCGAACCCACTCCGCCAGACCCGAACCCACTCCGCCACACCCGGACTCACTCCGCCAGACCCGAACCCACTCCGCCAGACCCGAACCCTCTCCGCCAGACCCGAACCCACTCCGCCAGACCCGAACCCACTCCGCCAGACCCGAACCCACTCCGCCAGACCCGAACCCACTCCGCCAGACACCGACCCACTCCGCCAGACCCAGACCCACTCCGCCAGACCCGTACTCACTCCGCCAGACCCGAACCCACTCCGCCAGACCCAAACCAACTCCGCCAGACCTGAACCCACTCCGCCAGACACCGACCCACTCCGCCAGACCCAGACACACTCCGCCAGACCCGTACTCACTCCGCCAGACCCGAACCCACTCCGCCAGACCCGAACCCACTCCGCCAGACCCCAACCCACTCCGCCAGACCAAAGCCCACTCCGCCAGACCCCAAAACCACTCCGCCAGACCCGAACCCACTACGCCAGACCCGAACCCACTCCGCCACACCCGAACCCACTCCGCCACACCCGAACCCACTCCGCCACACCCGAACCCACTCCGCCACACCCGAACCCACTCCGCCAGACCCGAACCCACTCCGCCAGACCCGAACCCACTCCGCCAGACCCGAACCCACTCCGCCAGACCCGAACCCACTCCGCCAGACCCGAACCCACTCCGCCAGACACCGACCCACTCCGCCACACCCAAACCCACTCCGCCAGACCCGTACTCACTCCGCCAGACGCGAACCCACTCCGCCAGGCCCGAACCGACTCCGCCAGACGCCAACCCACTCCGCCAGACCCCAACCCACTCAGCCAGACCCAAACCCACTCCGCCAGACCCCAACGCACTCCGCCAGACCCGAACCCAGTCCGCCACACCCGAACCCACTCGGCCACACCCGAACCCACTCGGCCAGACCCCAACCCACTCGGCCAGAACCAAACCCACTCCGCCAGACCCCAATCCCTCTCCGCCAGACCCGAACCCAATCCGCCAGACCCTAACCCACTCCGCCAGACCCGAACCCAATCCGCCAGACCCGAACCCACTCCGCCAGACCCAAACCCACTCCGCCAGACCAAAGCCCACTCCGCCAGACCCAACCCCACTCCGCCAGACCCATACCCACTCCGCCAGACCGCAACGCACTCCGCCAGACCCCAACCCACTCCGGCAGACCCCAACCCACTCCGCCAGACCCGAACCCACTCCGCCAGACCCCAACCCACTCGGCCAGACCCCAACCCACTCCGCCAGACCCCAACCCACTCCGCCAGACCCGAACCCACTCCGCCAGACCCCAACGCACTCCGCCAGACCCGAACCGACTCCGCCAGACCCAAACCCACTCCGCGAGACCCAAACCCACTCCGCCAGACCCAAACCCACTCCGCCAGACCCTAACCCACTCCGCCAGACCCAAACCCACCGCCAGACCCAAACCCTCTCCGCCAGACACAAACCCCCTCCGCCAGACCCAAACCCACTCCGCCAGACCCAAACCCACTCCGCCAGACCCTAACCCACTCCGCCAGACCCAAACCCACCGCCAGACCCAAACCCACTCCGCCAGACCCAAACCCACTCCGCCAGACCCAAACCCACTCAGCCAGACCCAAACCCACTCCGCCAGACCCAAACGCACTCCGCCAGACCCAAACCCACGCCGCCAGACCCGAACCCACTCCGCCAGACCCGAACCCACTCCGCTAAACCCACTCCGCCAGACCCAAACCCACTCCGCCAGACCCAAACCCACTTCGCCAGACACAAAGCCCACTCCGCCAGACCCAAACCCACTCCGCCAGACCCAAACCCACTCCGCCAGACCCAAACCCACTCCGCCAGACCGCAACCCGCTCCGCCAGACCCCAACCCACTCCGCCAGACCCGAACCCACTCCGCCAGACCCGAACCCACTCCGCCAGACCCCAACGCACTCCGCCAGACCCGAACCCACTCGGCCAGACCCGAACCCACTCGGCCAGACCCGAACCCACTCGGCCAGACCCCAACCCACTCGGCCAGACCCAAACCCACTCCGCCAGACCCCAAACCCACTCCGCCAGACCCGAACCCACTCTGTCAGACCCGAACCCACTCCGCCAGACCCGAACACACTCCGCCAGACCCAAACCCACACCGCCAGACCAAAACCCACTCCGCCAGACCCAAACCCAATCTGCCAGACCCAAACCCACTCCGCCAGACTCAAACCCACTCCGCCAGACCCAAACCAACTCCGCCAGACCCAAACCCACTCCGCCAGACCCAAACCTACTCCGGCAGACTCAAGCCCACTCCGCCAGACCCAAACGCACTCTGTTAGACCCAAACCCACTGTGCCAGACCCAAACCCACTCCGCCAGACCCCAAACCCACTCCGCCAGACACCAAACCCACTCCGCCAGACCCCAAACCCACTCCGCCAGACCCAAACCCACTCCGCCAGACCCTAACCCACTCCGCCAGACCCAAACCCACCGCCAGACCCAAACCCACTCCGCCAGACCCAAACCCACTCCGCCAGACCCAAACCCACTCCGCCAGACCCAAACCCACTCCGCCAGACCCAAACCCACTCCGCCAGACCCAAACCCACTCCGCCAGACCCGAACCCACTCCGCCAGACCCGAACCCACTCCGCCAGACCCGAACCCACTCCGCCAGACACCGACCCACTCCGCCACACCCATACCCACTCCGCCAGACCCGTACTCACTCCGCCAGACGCGAACCCACTCCGCCAGGCCCGAACCGACTCCGCCAGACGCCAATCCACTCCGCCAGACCCCAACCCACTCAGCCAGACCCAAACCCACTCCGCCAGACCCCAACGCACTCCGCCAGACCCGAACCCAGTCCGCCACACCCGAACCCACTCGGCCACACCCGAACCCACTCGGCCAGACCCCAACCCACTCGGCCAGAACCAAACCCACTCTGCCAGACCCCAATCCCTCTCCGCCAGACCCGAACCCAATCCGCCAGACCCGGACCCACTCCGCCAGACCCGAACCCAATCCGCCAGACCCGAACCCACTCCGCCAGACCCAAACCCACTCCGCCAGACCAAAGCCCACTCCGCCAGACCCAACCCCACTCCGCCAGACCCAAACCCACTCCGCCAGACCGCAACGCACTCCGCCAGACCCCAACCCACTCCGGCAGACCCCAACCCACTCCGCCAGACCCGAACCCACTCCGCCAGACCCCAACCCACTCGGCCAGACCCCAACCCACTCCGCCAGACCCCAACCCACTCCGCCAGACCCGAACCCACTCCGCCAGACCCCAACGCACTCCGCCAGACCCGAACCGACTCCGCCAGACCCAAACCCACTCCGCGAGACCCAAACCCACTCCGCCAGACCCAAACCCACTCCGCCAGACCCTAACCCACTCCGCCAGACCCAAACCCACCGCCAGACCCAAACCCTCTCCGCCAGACACAAACCCCCTCCGCCAGACCCAAACCCACTCCGCCAGACCCAAACCCACTCCGCCAGACCCTAACCCACTCCGCCAGACCCAAACCCACCGCCAGACCCAAACCCACTCCGCCAGACCCAAACCCACTCCGCCAGACCCAAACCCACTCAGCCAGACCCAAACCCACTCCGCCAGACCCAAACGCACTCCGCCAGACCCAAACCCACTCCGCCAGACCCGAACCCACTCCGCCAGACCCGAACCCACTCCGCTAAACCCACTCCGCCAGACCCAAACCCACTCCGCCAGACCCAAACCCACTTCGCCAGACACAAAGCCCACTCCGCCAGACCCAAACCCACTCCGCCAGACCCAAACCCACTCCGCCAGACCCAAACCCACTCCGCCAGACCGCAACCCACTCCGCCAGACCCCAACCCACTCCGCCAGACCCGAACCCACTCCGCCAGACCCGAACCCACTCCGCCAGACCCCAACGCACTCCGCCAGACCCGAACCCACTCGGCCAGACCCGAACCCACTCGGCCAGACCCGAACCCACTCGGCCAGACCCCAACCCACTCGGCCAGACCCAAACCCACTCCGCCCGACCCCAAACCCACTCCGCCAGACCCGAACCCACTCTGTCAGACCCGAACCCACTCCGCCAGACCCGAACACACTCCGCCAGACCCAAACCCACACCGCCAGACCAAAACCCACTCCGCCAGACCCAAACCCAATCTGCCAGACCCAAACCCACTCCGCCAGACTCAAACCCACTCCGCCAGACCCAAACCAACTCCGCCAGACCCAAACCCACTCCGCCAGACCCAAACCTACTCCGGCAGACTCAAGCCCACTCCGCCAGACCCAAACGCACTCTGTTAGACCCAAACCCACTGTGCCAGACCCAAACCCACTCCGCCAGACCCCAAACCCACTCCGCCAGACACCAAACCCACTCCGCCAGACCCCAAACCAACTCCGCCAGACCCAAACCCACTCCGCCAGACCCTAACCCACTCCGCCAGACCCAAACCCACCGCCAGACCCAAACCCACTCCGCCAGACCCAAACCCACTCCGCCAGACCCAAACCCACTCCGCCAGACCCAAACCCACTCCGTCAGACCCAAACCCACTCCGCCAGACCCAAACCCACTCCGCCAGACCCGAACCCACTCCGCCAGACCCGAACCCACTCCGCTAAACCCACTCCGCTAAACCCAAACCCACTCCGCCCGACCCGAACCCAATCCGCCAGACCCAGACCCACTCCGCCAGACCAAAGCCCACTCCGCCAGACCCAACCCCACTCCGCCAGACCCAAACCCACTCCGCCAGACCGCAACGCACTCCGCCAGACCCCAACCCACTCCGCCAGGCCCAACCCACTCCGCCAGACCCGAACCCACTCCGCCAGACCCCAACGCACTCCGCCAGACACCGACCCACTCTGCCAGACCCAGACCCACTCCGCCAGACCCGAACCCACTCCGCCAGACCCGAACCCACTCCGCCAGACCCGAACCCACTCCGCCAGACCCGAACCCACTCCGCCAGACCCGAACCCACTCCGCCAGACACCGACCCACTCCGCCACACCCAAACCCACTCCGCCAGACCCGTACTCACTCCGCCAGACGCGAACCCACTCCGCCAGGCCCGAACCCACTCCGCCAGACCCCAACCCACTCCGGCAGACCCCAACCCACTCAGCCAGACCCAAACCCACTCCGCCAGACCCCAATCCCACTCCGCCAGACCCGAACCCAATCCGCCAGACCCGGACCCACTCCGCCAGACCCGAACCCAATCCGCCAGACCCGAACCCACTCCGCCAGACCCAAACCCACTCCGCCAGACCAAAGCCCACTCCGCCAGACCCAACCCCACTCCACCAGACCCAAATCCACTCCGCCAGACCGCAACGCACTCCGCCAGACCCCAACCCACTCCGGCAGACCCCAACCCACTCCGCCAGACCCGAACCCACTCCGCCAGACCCCAACCCACTCGGCCAGACCCCAACCCACTCCGCCAGACCCCAACCCACTCCGCCAGACCCGAACCCACTCCGCCAGACCCCAACGCACTCCGACAGACCCGAACCGACTCCGCCAGACACAAACCCACTCCGCGAGACCCAAACACACTCCGCCAGACCCAAACCCACTCCGCCAGACCCCAACCCACTCCGCCAGACCCGAACCCACTCCGCCAGACCCCAACGCACTCCGCCAGACCAGAACCCACACCGCCACACGCGAACCCACTCGGCCAGACCCGAACCCACTCGGCCAGACCCCCACCCACTCGGCCAGACCCAAACCCACTCCGCCAGACCCCAAACCCACTCCGCCAGACCCGAACCCACTCCGCCAGACCCAAACCCACTCCGCCAGACCCAAACCCACTCTGCCAGACCCGAACCCACTCCGCCAGACCCCAACCCACTCCGCCAGACTCAAACCCACTCCGCCAGACCCAAACCAACTCCGCCAGACCCAAACCCACTCCGCCAGACCCAAACCTACTCCGGCAGACCCAAGCCCACTCCGCCAGACCCAAACGCACTCTGTTAGACCCAAACCCACTGTGTCAGACCCAAACCCACTCCGCCAGACCCCAAACCCACTCCGCCAGACACCAAACCCACTCCGCCAGACCCCAAACCCACTCCGCCAGACCCAAACCCACTCCGCCAGACCCAAACCCACTCCGCCAGACCCGAACCCACTCCGCCAGACCCGAACCCACTCGGCCAGACCCGAACCCACTCCGCCAGACCAAAACCCACTCCGCCAGACCCAGACCCACTCCGCCAGACCCGTACTCACTCCGCCAGAACCGAACCCACTCCGCCAGACCCGAACCCACTCCGCCAGACCCGAACCCACTCCGCCAGACCCCAACCCACTCCGCCAGACCAAAACCCACTCCTCCAGACCCAAACCCACTCCGCCAGACCCAAACCCACTCCGCCAGACCCCAAACCCACTCCGCCAGACCCGCACCCACTCCGCCAGACCCGAACCCACTCCGCCAGACCCGAACCCACTCCGCCACACCCGGACTCACTCCGCCAGACCCGAACCCACTCCGCCAGACCCGAACCCTCTCCGCCAGACCCGAACCCACTCCGCCAGACCCGAACCCACTCCGCCAGACCCGAACCCACTCCGCCAGACCCGAACCCACTCCGCCAGACACCGACCCACTCCGCCAGACCCAGACCCACTCCGCCAGACCCGTACTCACTCCGCCAGACCCGAACCCACTCCGCCAGACCCAAACCAACTCCGCCAGACCTGAACCCACTCCGCCAGACACCGACCCACTCCGCCAGACCCACACACACTCCGCCAGACCCGTACTCACTCCGCCAGACCCGAACCCACTCCGCCAGACCCGAACCCACTCCGCCAGACCCCAACCCACTCCGCCAGACCAAAGCCCACTCCGCCAGACCCCAAACCCACTCCGCCAGACCCGAACCCACTCCGCCAGAGCCGAACCCACTCCGCCACACCCGAACCCACTCCGCCACACCCGAACCCACTCCGCCACACCCGAACCCACTCCGCCACACCCGAACCCACTCCGCCAGACCCAAACCCACCGCCAGACCCAAACCCTCTCCGCCAGACACAAACCCACTCCGCCAGACCCTAACCCACTCCGCCAGACCCAAACCCACCGCCAGACCCAAACCCACTCCGCCAGACCCAAACCCACTCCGCCAGACCCAAACCCACTCAGCCAGACCCAAACCCACTCCGCCAGACCCAAACGCACTCCGCCAGACCCAAACCCACTCCGCCAGACCCGAACCCACTCCGCCAGACCCGAACCCACTCCGCTAAACCCACTCCGCCAGACCCAAACCCACTCCGCCAGACCCAAACCCACTTCGCCAGACACAAAGCCCACTCCGCCAGACCCAAACCCACTCCGCCAGACCCAAACCCACCCCGCCAGACCCAAACCCACTCCGCCAGACCGCAACCCACTCCGCCAGACCCCAACCCACTCCGCCAGACCCGAACCCACTCCGCCAGACCCGAACCCACTCCGCCAGACCCCAACGCACTCCGCCAGACCCGAACCCACTCGGCCAGACCCGAACCCACTCGGCCAGACCCGAACCCACTCGGCCAGACCCCAACCCACTCGGCCAGACCCAAACCCACTCCGCCAGACCCCAAACCCACTCCGCCAGACCCGAACCCACTCCGTCAGACCCGAACCCACTCCGCCAGACCCGAACACACTCCGCCAGACCCAAACCCACACCGCCAGACCAAAACCCACTCCGCCAGACCCAAACCCAATCTGCCAGACCCAAACCCACTCCGCCAGACTCAAACCCACTCCGCCAGACCCAAACCAACTCCGCCAGACCCAAACCCACTCCGCCAGACCCAAACGCACTCTGTTAGACGCAAACCCACTGTGCCAGACCCAAACCCACTCCGCCAGACCCCAAACCCACTCCGCCAGACACCAAACCCACTCCGCCAGACCCCAAACCCACTCCGCCAGACCCAAACCCACTCCGCCAGACCCTAACCCACTCCGCCAGACCCAAACCCACCGCCAGACCCAAACCCACTCCGCCAGACCCAAACCCACTCCGCCAGACCCAAACCCACTCCGCCAGACCCAAACCCACTCCGCCAGACCCAAACCCACTCCGCCAGACCCAAACCCACTCCACCAGACCCGAACCCACTCCGCCAGACCCGAACCCACTCCGCTAAACCCACTCCGCTAAACCCAAACCCACTCCGCCCGACCCGAACCCAATCCGCCAGACCTAGACCCACTCCGCCAGACCAAAGCCCACTCCGCCAGACCCAACCCCACTCCGCCAGACCCAAACCCACTCCGCCAGACCGCAACGCACTCCGCCAGACCCCAACCCACTCCGCCAGGCCCAACCCACTCCGCCAGACCCGAACCCACTCCGCCAGACCCCAACGCACTCCGCCAGACACCGACCCACTCTGCCAGACCCAGACCCACTCCGCCAGACCCGAACCCACTCCGCCAGACCCGAACCCTCTCCGCCAGACCCGAACCCACTCCGCCAGACCCCAATCCCACTCCGCCAGACCCGAACCGAATCCGCCAGACCCGGACCCACTCCGCCAGACCCGAACCCAATCCGCCAGACCCGAACCCACTCCGCCAGACCCAAACCCACTCCGCCAGACCAAAGCCCACTCCGCCAGACCCAACCCCACTCCACCAGACCCAAACCCACTCCGCCAGACCGCAACGCACTCCGCCAGACCCCAACCCACTCCGGCAGACCCCAACCCACTCCGCCAGACCCGAACCCACTCCGCCAGACCCCAACCCACTCGGCCAGACCCCAACCCACTCCGCCAGACCCCAACCCACTCCGCCAGACCCGAACCCACTCCGCCAGACCCCAACGCACTCCGACAGACCCGAACCGACTCCGCCAGACCCAAACCCACTCCGCGAGACCCAAACCCACTCCGCCAGACCCAAACCCACTCCGCCAGACCCTAACCCACTCCGCCAGACCCAAACCCACCGCCAGACCCAAACCCTCTCCGCCAGACACAAACCCCCTCCGCCAGACCCAAACCCACTCCGCCAGACCCAAACCCACTCCGACAGACACTAACCCACTCCGCCAGACCCAAACCTACCGCCAGACCCAAACCCACTCCGCCAGACCCAAACCCACTCCGCCAGACCCAAACCCACTCAGCCAGACCCAAACCCACTCCGCCAGACCCAAACGCACTCCGCCAGACCCAAACCCACTCCGCCAGACCCGAACCCACTCCGCCAGACCCAAACCCACTCCGCTAAACCCACTCCGCCAGACCCAAACCCACTCCGCCAGACCCAAACCCACTCCGCCAGACCCAAAGCCCACTCCGCCAGACCCAAACCCACTCCGCCAGACCCAAACCCACTCCGCCAGACCCAAACCCACTCCGCCAGACCGCAACCCACTCCGCCAGACCCCAACCCACTCCGCCAGACCCGAACCCACTCCGCCAGACCCGAACCCACTCCGCCAGACCCCAACGCACTCCGCCAGACCCGAACCCACTCCGCCAGACCCGAACCCACTCGGCCAGACCCGAACCCACTCGGCCAGACCCCAACCCACTCGGCCAGACCCAAACCCACTCCGCCAGACCCCAAACCCACTCCGCCAGTCCCGAACCCACTCTGCCAGACCCGAACCCACTCCGCCAGACCCGAACACACTCCGCCAGACCCAAACCCACACCGCCAGACCAAAACCCACTCCGCCAGACCCAAACCCAATCTGCCAGACCCAAACCCACTCCGCCAGACTCAAACCCACTGCGCCAGACCCAAACCAACTCCGCCAGACCCAAACCCACTCCGCCAGACCCAAACCTACTCCGGCAGACTCAAGCCCACTCCGCCAGACCCAAACGCACTCTGTTAGACCCAAACCCACTGTGCCAGACCCAAACCCACTCCGCCAGACCCCAAACCCACTCCGCCAGACACCAAACCCACTCCGCCAGACCCCAAACCCACTCCGCCAGACCCAAACCCACTCCGCCAGACCCTAACCCACTCCGCCAGACCCAAACCCACCGCCAGACCCAAACCCACTCCGCCAGACCCAAACCCACTCCGCCAGACCCAAACCCACTCCGCCAGACCCAAACCCACTCCGCCAGACCCAAACCCACTCCGCCAGACCCAAACACACTCCGCCAGACCCGAACCCACTCCGCCAGACCCGAACCCACTCCGCTAAACCCACTCCGCTAAACCCAAACCCACTCCGCCAGACCCAGACACACTCCGCCAGACCCAAACCCACTCCGCCAGACCCAAACCCACTCCGCCAGACCCAAACCCACACCGCCAGACCAAAACCCACTCCGCCCGACCCGAACCCACTCCGCCAGACCCCAAACCACTCCGCCAGTCCCAAACCCACTCCGCCAGACCCAAACCAACTCCGCCAGACCCAAACCCAGTCCGCCAGACCCAAACCCACACCGCCAGACCCAAACCCACTCCACCAGACCCAAACCCACTCCGCCAGACCCAAACGCACTCTGTCAGACCCAAACCCACTGCGCCAGACCCAAACCCACTCAGCCAGACCCAAGCCCACTCCGCCAGACCCAACCCCACTCCGCCAGACCCAAACCCACTCCGCCAGACCGCAACCCACTCCGCCAGACCCCAACCCACTCCGCCAGACCCCAACCCACTCCGCCAGACCCAAACCCACTCCGCCAGACCCCAACGCACTCCGCCAGACCCGAACCCACTCCGCCACACCCGAACCCACTCGGCCACACCCGAACCCACTCGGCCAGACCCCAACCCACACGGCCAGAACCAAACCCACTCCGCCAGACCCCAATCCCACTCCGCCAGACCCAAACCCAATCCGCCAGACCCGGACCCACTCCGCCAGACCCGAAACCAATCTGCCAGACCCGAACCCACTCCGCCAGACCCAAACCCACTCCGCCAGACCAAAGCCCACTCCGCCAGACCCAACCCCACTCCGCCAGACCCAAACCCAATCTGCCAGACCCAAACCCACTCCGCCAGACTCAAACCCACTCCGCCAAACCCAAACCAACTCCGGCAGACCCAAACCCACTCCGCCAGACCCAAACCTACTCCGGCAGACCCAAGCCCACTCCGCCAGACCCAAACGCACTCTGTTAGACCCAAACCCACTGTGCCAGACCCAAACCCACTCCGCCAGACCCCAAACCCACTCCGCCAGACACCAAACCCACGCCGCCAGACCCCAAACCCACTCCGCCAGACCCAAACCCACTCCGCCAGACCCGAACCCACTCCGCCAGACCCGAACCCACTCCGCCAGACCCCAACCCACTCCGCCAGACCCGAACCCACTCCGCCAGACCAAAACCCACTCCGCCAGACCCAGACCCACTCCACCAGACCCGTACTCACTCCGCCAGAACCGAACCCACTCCGCCAGACCCGAACCCACTCCGCCAGACCCGAACCCACTCCGCCAGACCCGAACCCACTCCGCCAGACGCGAACCCACTCCGCCAGACACCGACCCACTCCGCCAGACCCAGACCCACTCCGCCAGACCCGTACTCACTCCGCCAGACCCGAACCCACTCCGCCAGACCCAAACCAACTCCGCTAGACCTGAACCCACTCCGCCAGACACCGACCCACTCCGCCAGACCCAGACCCACTCCGTCAGACCCGTACTCACTCCGCCAGACCCGAACCCACTCCGCCAGACCCGAACCCACTCCGCCAGACCCCAACCCACTCCGCCAGACCAAAACCCACTCTGCCAGACCCCAAACCCACTCCGCCAGACCCGAACCCACTCCGCCAGACCCGAACCCACTCCGCCACACCCGAACCCACTCCGCCACACCCGAACCCACTCCGCCAGACCCGAACCCACTCCGCCAGACCCGAACCCACTCCGCCAGACCCGAACCCACTCCGCCAGACCCGAACCCACTCCGCCAGACCCGAACCCACTCCGCCAGACCCGAACCCACTCCGCCAGACACCGACCCACTCCGCCAGACCCAGACCCACTCCGCCAGACCCGTACTCACTCCGCCAGACCCGAACCCACTCCGCCAGACCCAAACCAACTCCGCCAGACCTGAACCCACTCCGCCAGACACCGACCCACTCCGCCAGACCCAAACCCACTCCGCCAGACCCGTACTCACTCCGCCAGACCCGAACCCACTCCGCCAGACCCGAACCCACTCCGCCAGACCCCAACCCACTCCGCCAGACCAAAACCCACTGCGCCAGACCCCAAACCCACTCCGCCAGACCCGAACCCACTCCGCCAGACCCGAGCCCACTCCGCCACACCCGAACCCACTCCGCCACACCCGAACCCACTCCGCCAGACCCGAACCCACTCCGCCAGACCCGAACCCACTCCGCCAGACCCGAATCCACTCCGCCAGACCCGAACTCACTCCGCCAGACCCGAACCCACTCCGCCAGACCCGAACCCACTCCGCCAGACCCGAACCCACTCCGCCAGACACCGACCCACTCCGCCACACCCAAACCCACTCCGCCAGACCCGTACTCACTCCGCCAGACCCGAACCCACTCCGCCAGACCCGAACCCACTCCGCCAGACCCGAACCCACACCGCCAGATCCGAACCCACTCCGCCAGACCCCAACCCACTCCGCCATACCCAAACCCACTCCGCCAGACCCAAACCCACTCCGCCAGACCCAAACCCACTCCGCCAGACCCAAACCCACTCCGCCAGACACCAAACCCACTCCGCCAGACCCAAACCCACTCCGCCAAACCCGAACCCACTCCGCCAGACCCGAACCCACTCCGCCACACCCGAACCCACTCCGCCACACCCGAACCCACTCCGCCACACCCGAACCCACTCCGCCACACCCGAACCCACTCCGCCAGACCCGAACCCACTCCGCCAGACCCGAACCCACTCCGCCAGACCACAACCCACTCCGCCAGACCCAAACCCACTCCGCCAGACCCAAACCCACACCGCCAGACCAAAACCCACTCCGCCAGACCCAAACCAATCTGCCAGACCCAAACCCACTCCGCCAGACCCAAACCCACTCCGCCAGACCCAAACCCACTCCGCCAGACCCAAACCTACTCCGGCAGACCCGAACCCACTCCGCCAGACCCCAAACCACTCCGCCAGACCCAAACCCACTCCGCCAGACCCGAACCCACTCCGCCAGACCCGAACCCACTCCTCCAGACCCAAACCCACTCCGCCAGACCCAAACCCACTCCGCCAGACCCAAGCCCATTCCGCCAGACCCAACCCCACTCCGCCAGACCCAAACCCACTCCGCCAGACCGCAACCCACTCCGCCAGACCCGAACCCACTCCGCCAGACCCCAAACCACTCCGCCAGACCCAAACCCACTCCGCCAGACCCGAACCCACTCCGCCAGACCCGAACCCACTCCGCCAGACCCGAACCCACTCCGCCAGACCCGAACCCACTCCGCCAGACACGAACCCACTCCGCCAGACCCGAACCCACTCCGCCAGACACCGACCCACTCCGCCAGACCCAGACCCACTCCGCCAGACCCGTACTCACTCCGCCAGACCTGAACCCACTCCGCCAGACCCAGACCAACTCCGCCAGACCTGAACCCACTCCGCCAGACACCGACCCACTCCGCCAGACCCAGACCCACTCCGCCAGACCCGTACTCACTCCGCCAGACCCGAACCCACTCCGCCAGACCCCAACCCACTCCGCCAGACCAAAACCCACTCCGCCAGACCCCAAACCCACTCCGCCAGACCCGAACCCACTCCGCCAGACCCGAACCCACTCCGCCACACCCGAACCCACTACGCCACACCCGAACCCACTCCGCCAGACCCGAACCCACTCCGCCAGACCCGAACCCACTCCGCCAGACCCGAAGCCACTCCGCCAGACCCGAACTCACTCCGCCAGACCCGAACCCACTCCGCCAGACCCGAACCCACTCCGCCAGACCCGAACCCACTCCGCCAGACACCGACCCACTCCGCCACACCCAAACCCACTCCGCCAGACCCGTACTCACTCCGCCAAACCCGAACCCACTCCGCCAGACCCGAACCCACTCCGCCAGACCCGAACCCACTCCGCCAGACCCGAACCCACACCGCCAGATCCGAACCCACTCCGCCAGACCCCAACCCACTCCGCCATACCCAAACCCACTCCGCCAGACCCAAACCCACTCCGCCAGACCCAAACCCACTCCGCCAGACCCAAACCCACTCCGCCAGACACCAAACCCACTCCGCCAGACCCAAACCCACTCCGCCAAACCCGAACCCACTCCGCCAGACCCGAACCCACTCCGCCACACCCGAACCCACTCCGCCAGACCCGAACCCACTCCGCCACACCCGAACCCACTCCGCCAGACCCGAACCCACTCCGCCAGACCCAAACCCACTCCGCCAGACCCGAACCCACTCCTCCAGACCCAAACCTACTCCGCCAGACACCGACCCACTCCGCCAAACCCAGACCCACTCCGCCAGACACAAACCCACTCCGCCAGACCCGAACCCACTCCGCCAGACCCGAACCCACTCCGCCAGACCCGAACCCACTCCGCCAGATCCGAACCCACTCCGCCAGACCCGAACCCACACCGCCAGATCCGAACGCACTCCGCCAGACCCGAACCCACTCCGCCACACCCGAACCCACTCGGCCAGACCCAAACCCACTCCGCCAGACCCAAACCCACTCCGCCAGACCCTAACCCACTCCGCCAGACCCAATCCCACCGCCAGACCCAAACCCACTCCGCCAGACCCAAACCCCCTCCGCCAGACCCAAACCCACTCCGCCAGACCCAAACCCACTCCGCCAGACCCTAACCCACTCCGCCAGACCCAAACCCACTGCCAGACCCAAACCCACTCTGCCAGACCCAAACTCACTCCGCCAGAACCAAACCCACTCCGCAAGACCCGAACCCACTCTGCCAGACCCCAACCCACCCCGCCAGACCCAAACCCACTCTGCCAGGCCCAAACCCACTCTGCCAGACCCAAACCCACTCCGCCAGACCCGAACCCACTCCGCCAGACCCAAACTCACTCCGCCAGAACCAAACCCACTCCGCCAGACCCGAACCCACTCTGCCAGACCCAAACCCACTACGCCAGACCCCAACCCATTCCGCCAGACCCGAACCCACTCCGCCAGACCCCAACCCACACCGCCAGACCCCAACCCACTCCGCCAGACTCCAACCCACTCCCCCAGACCCGAACCCACTCCGCCAGACCCCAACCCACTCCGCCAGACCCGAACCCACTCCGCCAGACCCGAACATGCTCCGCCAGACCCGAATCCACTCCGCCCGACCCCAACCCACTCCGCCAGACCCCAAACCCACTCCGCCAGACCCCACACCGACAGCCCCGAAACCACTCCGCCAGACCCAATCCCACTCCGCCAGACGCAAACCAACTCCGCCAGACCCAAACCCACTCCGCCAGACCCAAACCCACTCCGCCAGACCCAAACCCACTCCGCCAGACCCAAACCCACACCGCCAGACCCGAACCCACTCCGCCATACCCGAACCCACTCCGCCAGACCACAACCCACTCCCCCAGACCCTAACCCACACTGACAGACCCGAGCCCACTCCGCCAGACTCTAACCCACACCGCCAGACCCGAACCCACTCCGCCAGACCCGAACCCACTCCGCCAGACCCGAACCCACTCGGCCAGACCTAAACCCACTCCGCCAGACCCGAACCCACTCTGCCAGACCCGAACCCACTCCGCCAGACCCGAACCCAATCCGCCAGACACGAACCCACTCCGCCAGACCCCAACCCACACCGCCAGACCCCAACCCACTCCGCCAGGCTCCAACCCACTCCCCCAGACCCCAACCCACTCCGCCAGACCCCAACCCACTCCGCCAGACTCCAACCCACTCCCCCAGACCCCAACCCACTCCGCCAGACCCCAACCCACTCCGCCAGACCCCAACCCACTCCGCCAAACCCGAACCCACTCCGCCAGACCACAACGCACTCCGCCAGACCCCAACCCACTCCGCCAGACTCCAACCCACTCCCCCAGACCCCAACCCACTCCGCCAGACCCCAACCCACTCCGCCAGACCCCAACCCACTCCGCCAGACCCAAACCCTCTCCGCCAGACCCAAACCCACGCCGCCAGACCCGAACCCACTCCGCCAGACCCGAACCCACTCCGCCAGACCCGAACATGCTCCGTCAGACACGAACCCACTCCGCCCGACCCCAACCCACTCCGCCAGACCCCAAACCCACTCCGCCAGACCCCACACCGACAGCCCCGAACCCACTCCGCCAGACCCAATCCCACTCCGCCAGACGCAAACCAACTCCGCCAGACCCAAACCCACTCCGCCAGACCCAAACCCACTCCGCCAGACCCAAACCCACTCCGCCAGACCCAAACCCACACCGCCAGACCCGAACCCACTCCGCCATACCCGAACCCACTCCGCCAGACCACAACCCACTCCCCCAGACCCTAACCCACACTGACAGACCCGAGCCCACTCCGCCAGACCCAAACCCACACCGCCAGACCCGAACCCACTCCGCCAGACCCGAACCCACTCCGCCAGACCCGAACCCACTCGGCCAGACCTAAACCCACTCCGCCAGACCCGAACCCACTCTGCCAGACCCGAACCCACTCCGCCAGACCCGAACCCAATCCGCCAGACACGAACCCACTCCGCCAGACCCCAACCCACACCGCCAGACCCCAACCCACTCCGCCAGACTGCAACCCACTCCCCCAGACCCCAACCCACTCCGCCAGACCCCAACCCACTCCGCCAGACTCCAACCCACTCCCCCAGACCCGAACCCACTCCGCCAGACCCCAACCCACTCCGCCAGACCCCAACCCACTCCGCCAAACCCGAACCCACTCCGCCAGACCACAACGCACTCCGCCAGACCCCAACCCACTCCGCCAGACTCCAACCCACTCCCCCAGACCCCAACCCACTCCGCCAGACCCCAACCCACTCCGCCAGACCCCAACCCACTCCGCCAGACCCAAACCCACTCCGCCAGACCCAAACCCACTCCGCCAGACCCCAACCCACTCCGCCAGACCCCAACCCACTCCGCCAGACCCAAACCCACTCCGCCAGACGCAAACCCACGCCGCCAGACCCAAACCCACTCCGCCAGACCCAAACCCACTCCGCCAGACCCAAACCCACGCCGCCAGACCCAAACCCACTCCGCCAGACCCGAACCCACTCCGCCAGACCCGAACCCACTCCGCCAGACCCGAACCCACTCCGCCAGACCCGAACCCACTCTGCCAGACCCGAACCCACTCCGCCAGACCCGAACCCAATCCACCAGACCCGAACCCACTCCGCCAGACCCAAACCCACTCCGCCAGACCGAAACCCACTCCGCCAGACCCGAACCCCCTCCGCCAGATCCGAACCCACTCCGCCAGACCCCAACCCACTCCGCCAGACCCCAACCCACTCCGCCAGACCCCAACCCACTCCGCCAGACCCCAACCCACTCCGCCAAACCCGAACCCACTCCGCCAGACCACAACGCACTCCGACAGACCCCAACCCACTCCGCCAGACTCCAACCCACTCCCCCAGACCCCAACCCACTCCGCCAGACCCGAACCCACTCCGCCAGACCCCAACCCACTCCGCCAGACCCAACCCCACTCCGCCAGACCCAAACCCACGCCGCCAGACCCAAACCCACTCCGCCAGACCCGAACCCACTCCGCCAGACCCCAACCCACTCCGCCAGACCTTAACCCACTCCGACAGACCCGAACCCACTCCGCCAGACCCAAACCCACTCCGCCAGACCCAAATCCACTCCGCCAGACACAAACCCACTCCGCCAGACCCGAACCCACTCCGTCAGACCACAACCCACTCTGCCAGACCCGAACCCACACCGACAGACCCGACCCCACTCCGCCAGACCCGAACCCATTCCGCCAGATCCGAACCCACTCCGCCAGACCCCAACCCACTCTGACAGACCCCAACCCACTCCGCCAGACCCCAACCGACTCCGCCAGACCCGAACCCACTCCGCCAAACACCAACCCACTCCGCCAGACCACAACCCACTCCGCCAGACCCGAACCCACTCCGCCAGACCCGAACCCACTCCGCGAGACCCGAAACCACTCTGCCAGACCCGAACCCACTCCGCCACACCCGAACCCACTCCGCCAGACCCGAACCCACTCCGCCAGACCCAAACCCACTCCGCCAAACCCCAACCCGCTCCGCCAGACCCCAACCCACTCCGCCAGACCCCAACCCACTCCGCCAGACTCCAACCCACTCCCCCAGACCCCTACCCACTCCGCGACACCCCAACCCGCTCCGCCAGACCCCAACCCACTCCGCCAGACCCAAACCCACTCCGCCAGACCCAAACCCACTCCGCTAGACCCGAACCCACTCCGCCAGACCCGAACCCACTCCGCCAGACCCAAACCCACTCCGCCCGTCCCAAACCCACTCTGCCAGACCCAAACCCACTCCGCCAGACCTAAACACACTCCGCCAGACCCAAACCCACTCCGCCAGCCCGAAACCCACTCCGACAGACCCTAACCCACTCCGCCAGACCCCAAACCCACTGCGCCAGACACAAACCCACTCCGCCTGACCCAAACCCACTCCGCCAGACCCAAACCCACTCCGCTAGACCCAAACCCACTCCGCCAGACCCAAACCCACTCCGCCAGACCCCAACTCACTCCGCCAGAACCAAACCCACTCCGCCAGACCCGAACCCTCTCCGCCAAACCCGAACCCACACCGCCAGACCCCGACCGACTCCGCCAGACCCGAACCCACTCTGACAGACCCGAACCCACTCCGCCAGACCCCAACCTAATCCGCCACACACGAACCCACTCCGCCAAACCCGAACCCACTCCGTCAGACCCGAACCCACTCCGCCAGACACAAACCCACTCTGCCAGACCTAAACCAACTCCGCCAGACCCAAACCCACTCCGCCAAACCCGAACCCACTCCGCCAGACCCCAACCCACTCCGCCAGACCCGAACCCACTCGTACAGACCCGAACCCACTCCGCCAGACCCGAACCCACTCTGCCAGACCCCAACCCACTCCGCCAGACCCCAACCCACTCCGCCAGTCCCGAGCCCACTCCGCCAGACTCCCACCCACTCCGCCAGACCCCAACCCACTCCGACACACCCGAACCCACTCCGCCAGACCGGAACCCACTCCGCCAGACCCCAACCCACTCCGCCAGACCCCAACCCACTCCGCCAGACCCCAACCCACTCCTCTAGTCCCGAACCCACTCCGCCAGACCCGAACCCGCTCCGCCAGACCGAAAAACCCACTCCGCCAGACCCAAACCCACTCCGCCAGACCCAAACCCACTCCGCCAGACCCAAACCCACTCCGCCAGACGCGAACCCACTCCGCCAGTCCCGAACCCACTCCGCCAGACACGAACCCACTCCGCCAGACCCCACCCCTCTCCGCCAGACTCAAACCCACTCCGCCAGGCCCAAACCCACTCCGCCAGACCTAAACCAACCCCGCCAGACACAAACCCACTCCGCCAGACCCAAACCCACTCCGTCAGACCCAAACCCACTCCGCCAGACCCAAACCCACTCCGCCAGACCCAAACCCACTCCGCCAGACCCCAACCCACTCCGCCAGACCTGAACCCACTCTGCCAGACCCGAACCCACTCCGCCAGACCCCAACCCACTCCGCCAGACCCGAAGCCACTCCGCCAGACCAAAACCCACTCCGCCAGACCCTAACACACTCTGCCAGACCCAAACCCACTCCGCCAGACCCAAACCCACTCCGCCAGACCCAAACCCACTCCACCAGACACAAACCAACTCCGCCAGACCCAAACCCACTCCGCCAGACCCAAACCAACTCCGCCAGACCCAAACCCACTCCCCCAGACCCAAACCCACTCCGTCAGTCCCCAAACCTACTCCGCCAGACCCCAACTCACTCCGCCAGAACCAAACCCACTCCGCCAGACCCGAACCCTCTCCGCCAAACCCGAACCCACACCGCCAGACCCCGACCGACTCCGCCAGACCCGAACCCACTCTGACAGACCCGAACCCACTCCGCCAGACCCCAACCCACTCCGCCACACACGAACCCACTCCGCCAAACCCGAACCCACTCCGTCAGACCAGAACCCACTCCGCCAGACCCAAACCCACTCCGCCAGACCTAAACCAACTCCGCCAGACCCAAACCCACTCCGCCAAACCCGAACCCACTCCGCCAGACCCGAACCCACTCCGCCAGACCCGAACCCACTCGTACAGACCCGAACCCACTCCGCCAGACCCGAACCCACTCCGCCAGACCCCAACCCACTCCGCCAGACCCCAACCCACTCCGCCAGTCCCGAGCCCACTCCGCCAGACTGCAACCCAATCCGCCAGACCCCAACCCACTCCGACAGACCCGAACCCACTCCGCCAGACCCGAACCCACTCCGCCAGACCCCAACCCACTCCGCCAGACCCCAACCCACTCCGCCAGACCCCAACCCACTCCTCTAGTCCCGAACCCACTCCGCCAGACACGAACCCGCTCCGCCATACCCGAACCCACTCCGCCAGACCCGAACCCACTCCGCCAGACCAAAAACCCACTCCGCCAGACCCGAACCCACTCCGCCAGTCCCGAACCCACTCCGCCAGACCCGAACCCACTCCGCCAGACCCCAACCCACTCCGCCAGACTCAAACCCACTCCGCCAGGCCCAAACCCACTCCGCCAGACCCAAACCCACTCCGCCAGACCTAAACCAACCCCGCCAGACACAAACCCACTCCGCCAGACCCAAACCCACTCCGCCAGACCCAAACCCACTCCGCCAGACCCAAACCCACTCCACCAGACCCCAACCCACTCCGCCAGACCTGAAACCACTCCGACAGACCCGAACCCACTCCGCCAGACCCCAACCCACTCCGCCAGACCCGAACCCACTCCGCCAGACCCAAACCCACTCCGCCAGACCCTAACACACTCTGCCAGACCCAAACCTCTCCGCCAGACCCAAACCCACTCCGCCAGACCCAAACCCACTCCGCCAGACCTAAACACACTCCGCTAGACCCAAACCCACTCCGCCAGCCCCAAACCCACTCCGCCAGACCCTAACCCACTCCGCCAGACCCCAAACCCTCTTCGCCAGAAACAAACCCACTCCGCCAGCCCCAAACCCACTCCGCCAGACCCAAACCCACTCCGCCAGACCCAAACCCACTCCGCCAGACAGAAACCCACTCCGCCAGCCCCAAACCCACTCCGCCAGACAGAAACCCACTCCGCCAGACCCAAACCCACTCCGCCAGAACCAAACCCACTCCGCCAGACCCAAACCCACTCCGCCAGACCCAAACCCACTCCGCCAGACTCAAGGCCACTCCGCCAGACCTGAACCCACTCCGCCAGACCTGAACCCACTCCGCCAGACCCCAACCCACTCCGGCAGACCCCAACCCACTCCGCCAGACCCGAAGCCACTCCGCCAGACCCGAACCCACTCCGCCAGACCCTAACACACTCTGCCAGACCCAAACCCACTCCGCCAGACCCGAACACACTCCGCCAGACCCAAACCCACTCCCCCAGACCCAAACCCACTCCGCCAGACCCGAACCCACTCCGCCAGACCCGAACCCACTCCGCCAGACCCGTACCCACTCCGCCAGACCCCAACCCACTCCGCCACACACAAACCCACTCCGCCAGACCCAAACCCACTCCGCCAGACCCACACCCACTCCTCCAGACCCAAACCCACTCCGCCAGTCCCAAACCCACTCCGCCAGACCCAAACCCACTCTGCCAGTCTTAAACACACTCTGCCAGACCCAAACCCACTCCGCCAGCTCCAAACCCACTCCGCAAGACCCGAACCCACTCCGCCAGACCCCAAACCCACTTCGCCAGACACAAACCCACTCCGCCAGACCCAAACCCACTCCGCCAGACCCAAACCCACTCCGCCAGAACCAAACCCACTCCGCCAGACCCGAACCCACTCCGCCAGACCCCAACCAACTCCGTCAGATCCGAACCCACTCCGCCAGACCCGAACCTTCTCCGCCAGACCCAAACCCACTCCGCCAGACCCAAACCCACTCCGCCAGACCTAAACCAACTCCGCCAGACCCAAACCCACTCCGCCAGACCCAAACTCACTCCGCCAGAAACAAACCAACTCCGCCAGACCCGAACCCACTCCGCCACACCCGAACCCACTCCGCCAGACCCCAACCCACTCCGCCAGACGCGAACCTACTCGTACAGACCCGAACCCACTCCGCCAGACCCGAACACACTCCGCCAGACCCAAACCCACTCCGCCAGACCCGAACCCACTCCGCCAGATCCGAACCCACTCCGCCAGACCCGAACCCACTCCGCCAGACCCCAACCCACTCCGCCAGACCCGAACCCACTCCGACAGACCCGAACCCATTCCGCCATACCATAACCCACTCCGCCAGACCCGAACCCACTCCGCCAGACCCCAACCCACTCCGGCAGACCCCAACCCACTCCGCCAGTCCCGAACCCACTCCGCCAGACCCCAACCCACTCCGCCAAACCCAAACCCACTCCGCCAGACCCAAACCCACTCCGCCAGACCCAAACCCACTCCGCCAGACCCAAACCCACTCCGGCAGACCCAAACCCACTCCGCCAGACCCAAACCCACTCCGCCAGACCCGAACCCACTCCGCCAGACCCAAACCCACTCCCCCAGAACCAAACCCACTCCGCCAGACCCGAAACCCACTCCGCCAGACCCAAACCCACTCCGCCAGACCCAAACCCACTCAGCCAGACCCAAACCCACTCGTACAGACCCCAACCCACTCCGCCAGACCCCAACCCACTCCGCCAGTCCAGAGCCCACTCCGCCAGACTGCAACCCACTCCGCCAGACCCCAACCCACTCCGACAGACCCGAACCCACTCCGCCAGACCCCAACCCACTCCGCCAGACCCCAACCCACTCCGCCAGACCCCAACCCACTCCGCCAGACCCCAACCCACTCGTCTAGTCCCGAACCCACTCCGCCAGACACGAACCCGCTCCGCCATACCCGAACCCACTCCGCCAGACCCGAACCCACTCCGCCAGACCAAAAACCCACTCCGCCAGACCCGAACCCACTCCGCCAGTCCCGAACCCACTCCGCCAGACCCGAACCCACTCCGCCAGACCCCAACCCACTCCGCCAGACTCAAACCCACTCCGCCAGGCCCAAACCCACTCCGCCAGACCCAAACCCACTCCGCCAGACCTAAACCAACCCCGCCAGACACAAACCCACTCCGCCAGACCCAAACCCACTCCGCCAGACCCAAACCCACTCCGCCAGACCCAAACCCACTCCACCAGACCCCAACCCACTCCGCCAGACCTGAACCCACTCCGCCAGACCCGAACCCACTCCGCCAGACCCCAACCCACTCCGCCAGACCCGAAGCCACTCCGCCAGACCCAAACCCACTCCGCCAGACCCTAACACACTCTGCCAGACCCAAACCTCTCCGCCAGACCCAAACCCACTCCGCCAGACAAAAACCCACTCCGCCAGACACAAACCAACTCCGCCAGACCCAAACCCACTCCGCCAGACCCAAACCAACTCCGCCAGACCCAATTCCACTCCGCCAGACCCCAAACCCTCTTCGCCAGAAACAAACCCACTCCGCCAGACCCAAACCCACTCCGCCAGACCCAAACCCACTCCGCCAGACCCAAACCCACTCCGCCAGACAGAAACCCACTCCGCCAGCCCCAAACCCACTCCGCCAGACAGAAACCCACTCCACCAGACCCAAACCCACTGCGCCAGACCCAAACCCACTCCGCCAGACCCAAACCCACTCCGCCAGACCCAAACCCACTCCGCCAGACTCAAGGCCACTCCGCCAGACCTGAACCCACTCCGCCAGACCTGAACCCACTCCGCCAGACCCCAACCCACTCCGCCAGACCCCAACCCACTCCGCCAGACCCGAAGCCACTCCGCCAGACCCGAACCCACTCCGCCAGACCCTAACACACTCTGCCAGACCCAAACCCACTCCGCCAGACCCGAACACACTCCGCCAGACCCAAACCCACTCCCCCAGACCCAAACCCACTCCGCCAGACCCGAACCCACTCCGCCAGACCCGAACCCACTCAGCCAGACCCGTACCCACTCCGCCAGACCCCAACCCACTCCGCCACACACAAACCCACTCCGCCAGACCCAAACCCACTCCGCCAGACCCACACCCACTCCGCCAGACCCAAACCCACTCCGCCAGTCCCAAACCCACTCCGCCAGACCCAAACCCACTCCGCCAGACCCAAACCCACTCCGCCAGACCCGAACCCACTCCGCCAGACCCAAACCCACTCCCCCAGACCCAAACCCACTCCGCCAGACCGCAAACCCACTTCGCCAGACACAAACCCACTCCGCCAGACCCAAACCCACTCCGCCAGACCCAAACCCACTCCGCCAGAACCAAACCCACTCCGCCAGACCCGAACCCACTCCGCCAGACGCCAACCAACTCCGTCAGATCCGAACCCACTCCGCCAGACCCGAACCTTCTCCGCCAGACCCAAACCCACTCCGCCAGACCCAAACCCACTCCGCCAGACCTAAACCAACTCCGCCAGACCCAAACCCACTCCGCCAGACCCAAACTCACTCCGCCAGAAACAAACCAACTCCGCCAGACCCGAACCCACTCCGCCACACCCGAACCCACTCCGCCAGACCCCAACCCACTCCGCCAGACCCGAACCCACTCCGACAGACCCGAACCCACTCCGCCATACCATAACCCACTCCGCCAGACCCGAACCCACTCCGCCAGACCCCAACCCACTCCGGCAGACCCCAACCCACTCCGCCAGTCCCGAACCCACTCCGCCAGACCCCAACCCACTCCGCCAAACCCAAACCCACTCCGCCAGACCCAAACCCACTCCGCCAGACCCAAACCCACTCCGCCAGACCCAAACCCACTCCGCCAGACCCAAACCCACTCCGCCAGACCCAAACCCACTCCGCCAGACCCGAACCCACTCCGCCAGACCCTAACCCACTCCCCCAGACCCAAACCCACTCCGCCAGACCCGAAACCCACTCCGCCAGACCCACACCCACTCCGCCAGACCCAAACCCACTCCGCCACACACAAACCCACTCAGCCAGACCCAAACCCACTCCGCCAGACCCAAACCCACTCCGCCAGTCCCGAACCTACTCCGCTAGTACCAAACCCACTCCGCCACACCCAAACCCACTCCGCCAGACCTAAACACACTCCGCCAGACCCAAACCCACTCCGCCAGACCCAAACTCACTCCGCCAGAACCAAACCACATCCGCAAGACCCGAACCCACTCCGCCACACCCGAACCCACTCCGCCAGACCCAAACGCACTCCGCCAGACCCGACCCCACTCCGCCAGACCTGAACCCACACCGCCAGACCCGAACCCACTCCGCCAGACCACAAACCGACTCCGACAGACCCAAACCCACTCCGCCAGACCCAAACCCACTCCGCCAGCCCCAAACCCACTCCGCCAGATGCAAACCCACTCAGCCAGACCCAAACCCACTCCGCCAGACCCGAACCCACTCCGCCAGACCCGAACCCACTCCGCCAGACCCGAACCCACTCCGCCAGACCACAACCCACTGCGCCAGACCCAACCCCACTCCGCCAGACCCAAACACACTCCGCCAGACCCAAACCCCCTCCGCCAGACCCAAACCCACTCCGCCAGACCCGAACCCACTCCGCCACACCCGAACCCACTGCGCCACACCCGAACCCACTCCGCCAGACCCGAACCCACTCCGCCAGACCCGAACCCACTCCGCCAGACCCCAAACCCACTTCGCCAGACACAAACCCACTCCGCCAGACCCAAACCCACTCCGCCAGACCCAAACCCACTCCGCCAGAACCAAACCCACTCCGCCAGACCCGAACCCACTCCGCCAGACCCCAACCAACTCCGTCAGATCCGAACCCACTCCGCCAGACCCGAACCTTCTCCGCCAGACCCAAACCCACTCCGCCAGACCCAAACCCACTCCGCCAGACCAAAACCAACTCCGCCAGACCCAAACCCACTCCGCCAGACCCAAACTCACTCCGCCAGAAACAAACCAACTCCGCCAGACCCGAACCCACTCCGCCACACCCGAACCCACTCCGCCAGACCCCAACCCACTCCGCCAGACCCGAACCCACTCCGACAGACCCGAACCCACTCCGCCATACCATAACCCACTCCGCCAGACCCGAACCCACTCCGCCAGACCCCAACCCACTCCGGCAGACCCCAACCCACTCCGCCAGTCCCGAACCCACTCCGCCAGACCCCAACCCACTCCGCCAAACCCAAACCCACTCCGCCAGACCCAAACCCACTCCGCCAGACCCAAACCCACTCCGCCAGACCCAAACCCACTCCGCCAGACCCAAACCCACTCCGCCAGACCCAAACCCACTCCGCCAGACCCGAACCCACTCCGCCAGACCCAAACCCACTCCCCCAGACTCAAACCCACTCCGCCAGACCTGAAACCCACTCCTCCAGACCCAAACCCACTCCGCCAGACCCAAACCCACTCCGCCACACACAAACCCACTCAGCCAGACCCAAACACACTCCGCCAGGCCCAAACCCACTCCGCCAGTCCCGAACCTACTCCGCTAGTAGCAAACCCACTCCGCCAGACCCAAACCCACTCCGCCAGACCTAAACACACTCCGCCAGACCCAAACACACTCCGCCAGACCCAAACCCCCTCCGCCAGACCGAAACCCACTCCGCCAGACCCGAACCCACTCCGCCACACCCGAACCCACTGCGCCACACCCGAACCCACTCCGCCAGACCCGAACCCACTCCGCCAGACCCGAACCCACTCCGCCAGACCCGAACCCACTCCGCCAGACCCGAACCCACTCCGCCACACCCGAACCCAATCGGCCAGACCCGAACCCACTCCGCCAGACCCCAACCCACTCCGCCAGACCCCAACCCACTCCGCCAGACTCAACCCACTCCCCCAGACCCCAACCCACTCCGCCAGACCCCAACCCACTCCGCCAGACCCCAACCCACTCCGCCAGACCCAAACCCACTCCGCCAGACCCAAACCCACTCCGCCAGACCCAAACCCACACCGCCAGACCCGAACCCACTCCGCCAGACCCGAACCCACTCCGCCAGACCCGAACCGACTCCGCCAGACCCGAAACCACTCCGCCAGACCCGAACCCACTCCGCCAGATCCGAAGCCACTCCGCCAGACTCCAACCCACTCCCCCAGACCCCAACCCACTCCGCCAGACCCCAACCCACTCCGCCAGAACCCAACCCACTCTGCCAGACCCAAACCCACTCCGCCAGACCCAAACCCACACCGCCAGACCCGAACATACTCCGCCAGACCCGAACCCACTCCGCCAGACCCGAACCCACTCCGCCAGACCCGAACATACTCCGCCAGACCCGAACCCACTCCGCCAGACCCCAACCCACTCCGCCAGACCCAAACCCACTCCGCCAGAACCAAACCCACTCCGCCAGACCCGAACCCACTCCGCCAGACCCCAACCAACTCCGTCAGATCCGAACCCACTCCGCCAGACCCGAACCTTCTCCGCCAGACCCAAACCCACTCCGCCAGACCCAAACCCACTCCGCCAGACCAAAACCAACTCCGCCAGACCCAAACCCACTCCGCCAGACCCAAACTCACTCCGCCAGAAACAAACCAACTCCGCCAGACCCGAACCCACTCCGCCACACCCGAACCCACTCCGCCAGACCCCAACCCACTCCGCCAGACCCGAACCCACTCCGACAGAACCGAACCCACTCCGCCATACCATAACCCACTCCGCCAGACCCGAACCCACTCCGCCAGACCCCAACCCACTCCGGCAGACCCCAACCCACTCCGCCAGTCCCGAACCCACTCCGCCAGACCCCAACCCACTCCGCCAAACCCAAACCCACTCCGCCAGACCCAAACCCACTCCGCCAGACCCAAACCCACTCCGCCAGACCCAAACCCACTCCGCCAGACCCAAACCCACTCCGCCAGACCCAAACCCACTCCGCCAGACCCGAACCCACTCCGCCAGACCCAAACCCACTCCCCCAGACCCAAACCCACTCCGCCAGACCCGAAACCCACTCCTCCAGACCCAAACCCACTCCGCCAGACCCAAACCCACTCCGCCACACACAAACCCACTCAGCCAGACCCAAACCCACTCCGCCAGGCCCAAACCCACTCCGCCAGTCCCGAACCTACTCCGCTAGTAGCAAACCCACTCCGCCAGACCCAAACCCACTCCGCCAGACCTAAACACACTCCGCCAGACCCAAACACACTCCGCCAGACCCAAACCCCCTCCGCCAGACCCAAACCCACTCCGCCAGACCCGAACCCACTCCGCCACACCCGAACCCACTGCGCCACACCCGAACCCACTCCGCCAGACCCGAACCCACTCCGCCAGACCCGAACCCACTCCGCCAGACCCGAACCCACTCCGCCAGACCCGAACCCACTCCGCCAGACCCGAACCCAATCCGCCAGACCCGAACCCACTCCGCCAGACCCCAACCCACTCCGCCAGACCCCAACCCACTCCGCCAGACTCCAACCCACTCCCCCAGACCCCAACCCACTCCGCCAGACCCCAACCCACTCCGCCAGACCCCAACCCACTCCGCCAGACCCAAACCCACTCCGCCAGACCCAAACCCACTCCGCCAGACCCAAACCCACACCGCCAGACCCGAACCCACTCCGCCAGACCCGAACCCACTCCGCCAGACCCGAACCGACTCCGCCAGACCCGAAACCACTCCGCCAGACCCGAACCCACTCCGCCAGATCCGAAGCCACTCCGCCAGACTCCAACCCACTCCCCCAGACCCCAACCCACTCCGCCAGACCCCAACCCACTCCGCCAGAACCCAACCCACTCCGCCAGACCCAAACCCACTCCGCCAGACCCAAACCCACACCGCCAGACCCGAACATACTCCGCCAGACCCGAACCCACTCCGCCAGACCCGAACCCACTCCGCCAGACCCGAACATACTCCGCCAGACCCGAACCCACTCCGCCAGACCCCAACCCACTCCGCGAGACCCCAAACCCACTCCGCCAGACCCAAACCCACTCCGCCAGACCCAAACCCACTCCGCCAGACCCAAACCCACTCCGCCAGACACAAACCCACTCCGCCAGACCCGAACCCACTCCGCCAGACCACAACCCACTCCGCCAGACCCGAACACACATGGACAGACCCGACCCCACTCCGCCAGAACCGAACCCACTCCGCCAGACCCGAACATACTCCTCCAGTCCCGAACCCACTCCGCCAGACCCCAACCCACTCCGCTAGACCCCAAACCCACTCCGCCAGACCCAAACCCACTTCGCCAGACCCAAACCCACTCCGCCAGACCCAAACCCACTCCGCCAGACCCAAACCCATTCCGCCAGACACAAACCCACTCCGCCAGACCCGAACCCAATCCGCCAGACCACAACCCACTCCGCCAGACCCGAACCCACACCGACAGACCCGACCCCACTCCGCCAGACCCAAACCCACTCCGCCAGACCCGAACCCATTCCGCCAGATCCGAACCCACTCCGCCAGACCCCAACCAACTCCGTCAGATCCGAACCCACTCCGCCAGACCCGAACCTTCTCCGCCAGACCCAAACCCACTCCGCCAGACCCAAACCCACTCCGCCAGACCAAAACCAACTCCGCCAGACCCAAACCCACTCCGCCAGACCCAAACTCACTCCGCCAGAAACAAACCAACTCCGCCAGACCCGAACCCACTCCGCCACACCCGAACCCACTCCGCCAGACCCCAACCCACTCCGCCAGACCCGAACCCACTCCGACAGACCCGAACCCACTCCGCCATACCATAACCCACTCCGCCAGACCCGAACCCACTCCGCCAGACCCCAACCCACTCCGGCAGACCCCAACCCACTCCGCCAGTCCCGAACCCACTCCGCCAGACCCCAACCCACTCCGCCAAACCCAAACCCACTCCGCCAGACCCAAACCCACTCCGCCAGACCCAAACCCACTCCGCCAGACCCAAACCCACTCCGCCAGACCCAAACCCACTCCGCCAGACCCAAACCCACTCCGCCAGACCCGAACCCACTCCGCCAGACCCAAACCCACTCCCCCAGACTCAAACCCACTCCGCCAGACCTGAAACCCACTCCTCCAGACCCAAACCCACTCCGCCAGACCCAAACCCACTCCGCCACACACAAACCCACTCAGCCAGACCCAAACACACTCCGCCAGGCCCAAACCCACTCCGCCAGTCCCGAACCTACTCCGCTAGTAGCAAACCCACTCCGCCAGACCCAAACCCACTCCGCCAGACCTAAACACACTCCGCCAGACCCAAACACACTCCGCCAGACCCAAACCCCCTCCGCCAGACCGAAACCCACTCCGCCAGACCCGAACCCACTCCGCCACACCCGAACCCACTGCGCCACACCCGAACCCACTCCGCCAGACCCGAACCCACTCCGCCAGACCCGAACCCACTCCGCCAGACCCGAACCCACTCCGCCAGACCCGAACCCACTCCGCCACACCCGAACCCAATCGGCCAGACCCGAACCCACTCCGCCAGACCCCAACCCACTCCGCCAGACCCCAACCCACTCCGCCAGACTCAACCCACTCCCCCAGACCCCAACCCACTCCGCCAGACCCCAACCCACTCCGCCAGACCCCAACCCACTCCGCCAGACCCAAACCCACTCCGCCAGACCCAAACCCACTCCGCCAGACCCAAACCCACACCGCCAGACCCGAACCCACTCCGCCAGACCCGAACCCACTCCGCCAGACCCGAACCGACTCCGCCAGACCCGAAACCACTCCGCCAGACCCGAACCCACTCCGCCAGATCCGAAGCCACTCCGCCAGACTCCAACCCACTCCCCCAGACCCCAACCCACTCCGCCAGACCCCAACCCACTCCGCCAGAACCCAACCCACTCTGCCAGACCCAAACCCACTCCGCCAGACCCAAACCCACACCGCCAGACCCGAACATACTCCGCCAGACCCGAACCCACTCCGCCAGACCCGAACCCACTCCGCCAGACCCGAACATACTCCGCCAGACCCGAACCCACTCCGCCAGACCCCAACCCACTCCGCCAGACCCAAACCCACTCCGCCAGAACCAAACCCACTCCGCCAGACCCGAACCCACTCCGCCAGACCCCAACCAACTCCGTCAGATCCGAACCCACTCCGCCAGACCCGAACCTTCTCCGCCAGACCCAAACCCACTCCGCCAGACCCAAACCCACTCCGCCAGACCAAAACCAACTCCGCCAGACCCAAACCCACTCCGCCAGACCCAAACTCACTCCGCCAGAAACAAACCAACTCCGCCAGACCCGAACCCACTCCGCCACACCCGAACCCACTCCGCCAGACCCCAACCCACTCCGCCAGACCCGAACCCACTCCGACAGAACCGAACCCACTCCGCCATACCATAACCCACTCCGCCAGACCCGAACCCACTCCGCCAGACCCCAACCCACTCCGGCAGACCCCAACCCACTCCGCCAGTCCCGAACCCACTCCGCCAGACCCCAACCCACTCCGCCAAACCCAAACCCACTCCGCCAGACCCAAACCCACTCCGCCAGACCCAAACCCACTCCGCCAGACCCAAACCCACTCCGCCAGACCCAAACCCACTCCGCCAGACCCAAACCCACTCCGCCAGACCCGAACCCACTCCGCCAGACCCAAACCCACTCCCCCAGACCCAAACCCACTCCGCCAGACCCGAAACCCACTCCTCCAGACCCAAACCCACTCCGCCAGACCCAAACCCACTCCGCCACACACAAACCCACTCAGCCAGACCCAAACCCACTCCGCCAGGCCCAAACCCACTCCGCCAGTCCCGAACCTACTCCGCTAGTAGCAAACCCACTCCGCCAGACCCAAACCCACTCCGCCAGACCTAAACACACTCCGCCAGACCCAAACACACTCCGCCAGACCCAAACCCCCTCCGCCAGACCCAAACCCACTCCGCCAGACCCGAACCCACTCCGCCACACCCGAACCCACTGCGCCACACCCGAACCCACTCCGCCAGACCCGAACCCACTCCGCCAGACCCGAACCCACTCCGCCAGACCCGAACCCACTCCGCCAGACCCGAACCCACTCCGCCAGACCCGAACCCAATCCGCCAGACCCGAACCCACTCCGCCAGACCCCAACCCACTCCGCCAGACCCCAACCCACTCCGCCAGACTCCAACCCACTCCCCCAGACCCCAACCCACTCCGCCAGACCCCAACCCACTCCGCCAGACCCCAACCCACTCCGCCAGACCCAAACCCACTCCGCCAGACCCAAACCCACTCCGCCAGACCCAAACCCACACCGCCAGACCCGAACCCACTCCGCCAGACCCGAACCCACTCCGCCAGACCCGAACCGACTCCGCCAGACCCGAAACCACTCCGCCAGACCCGAACCCACTCCGCCAGATCCGAAGCCACTCCGCCAGACTCCAACCCACTCCCCCAGACCCCAACCCACTCCGCCAGACCCCAACCCACTCCGCCAGAACCCAACCCACTCCGCCAGACCCAAACCCACTCCGCCAGACCCAAACCCACACCGCCAGACCCGAACATACTCCGCCAGACCCGAACCCACTCCGCCAGACCCGAACCCACTCCGCCAGACCCGAACATACTCCGCCAGACCCGAACCCACTCCGCCAGACCCCAACCCACTCCGCGAGACCCCAAACCCACTCCGCCAGACCCAAACCCACTCCGCCAGACCCAAACCCACTCCGCCAGACCCAAACCCACTCCGCCAGACACAAACCCACTCCGCCAGACCCGAACCCACTCCGCCAGACCACAACCCACTCCGCCAGACCCGAACACACATGGACAGACCCGACCCCACTCCGCCAGAACCGAACCCACTCCGCCAGACCCGAACATACTCCTCCAGTCCCGAACCCACTCCGCCAGACCCCAACCCACTCCGCTAGACCCCAAACCCACTCCGCCAGACCCAAACCCACTTCGCCAGACCCAAACCCACTCCGCCAGACCCAAACCCACTCCGCCAGACCCAAACCCATTCCGCCAGACACAAACCCACTCCGCCAGACCCGAACCCAATCCGCCAGACCACAACCCACTCCGCCAGACCCGAACCCACACCGACAGACCCGACCCCACTCCGCCAGACCCAAACCCACTCCGCCAGACCCGAACCCATTCCGCCAGATCCGAACCCACTCCGCCAGACCGCAACCCACTCCGCCAGACCCCAACCCACTCCGCCAGACCCCAACCCACCCCGCCAGATCCTAACCCACTCCGCCAAACCCGAACCCACTCCGCCAGACCACAACCCACTCCGCCAGACCCGAACCCACACCGACAGACCCGAACCCACTCCGCCAGACCCAAACCCACTCCGCCAGACCCGAACCCACTCCGCCAGACCCGAACCCACTCCGCCAGACCCAAACCCACTCCGCCAGACCCCAACCCACTCCGCCTGACCCAACCCACTGCGCCAGACCCAAACACACTCCGCCAGACCCAAACCCACTCCGCGAGACCCGAAACCACTCCGCCAGACCCAAACCCACTCCGCCAGACCCTTACCCACTCCGCAAGACCCGAACCCACTCCGCCAGACCCGAACGCACTCCGCCAGACCCGAACATACTCCGCCACAGCCGAACCCACTCCGCCAGACCCCAACCCACTCCGCTAGACCCCAAACCCACTCCGCCTGACCCAAACCCACCCCGACAGGCCCGAACCCACTCCGTCAGACCCAATCCCACTCCGCCAGACGCAAACCCACTCCGCCAGCCCCAAACCCACTCCGCCAGACCCAAACCCACTCCGCCAGACCCAAACCCACTCCGCCAGACCCAAACCCACTCCGCCAGACCCGAACACACTCCGCCATACCCGAACCCACTCCGCCAGACCACAACCCACTCCCCCAGACCCTAACCCACACTGACAGACCCGAACCCACTCCGCCAGACCCAAACCCACTCCGCCAGACCCGAACCCACTCCGCCAGACCCGAACCCACTCCGCCAGACCCGAACCCACTCCGCCAGACCCGAACCCACTCCGCCAGACCCGAACCCACTCCGCCAGACCCAAACCCACTCCGCCAGACCCTAACCCACTCCGCCAGACCAGAACCAACTCCGCCAGACCCGAACCCACTCCCCCAGACCCGAACCCACTCCGCCAGACCACAACCCACTCCGCCAGACCCAAACCCACTCCGCCAGACACAAACCCACTCTGCCAGACCCGAACCCACTCCGCCAGACCACAACCCAATCCGCCAGACCCGAACACACATGGACAGACCCGACCCCACTCCGCCAGACCCGAACCCACTCCGCCAGACCCGAACATACTCCGCCAGACCCGAACCCACTCCGCCAGACCCCAACCCACTCCGCTAGACCCCAAACCCACTCCGCCAGACCCAAACCCACTTCGCCAGACCGAACCCATTCCGCCAGATCCGAACCCACTCCGCCAGACCGCAACCCACTCCGCCAGACCCCAACCCACTCCGCCAGACCCCAACCCACCCCGCCAGATCCTAACCCACTCCGCCAAACCCGAACCCACTCCGCCAGACCACAACCCACTCCGCCAGACCCGAACCCACACCGACAGACCCGAACCCACTCCGCCAGACCCAAACCCACTTCGCCAGACCCGAACCCACTCCGCCAGACCCGAACCCACTCCGCCAGACCCAAACCCACTCCGCCAGACCCCAACCGACTCCGCCTGACCCCAACCCACTGCGCCAGACCCAAACACACTCCGCCAGACCCAAACACACTCCGCGAGACCCGAAACCACTCCGCCAGACCCAAACCCACTCCGCCAGACCCTTACCCACTCCGCTAGACCCGAACCCACTCCGCCAGCCCCGAACGCGCTCCGCCAGACCCGAACATACTCCGCCACAGCCGAACCCACTCCGCCAGACCCCAACCCACTACGCTAGACCCCAAACCCACTCCGCCTGACCCAAACCCACTCCGACAGACCCGAACCCACTCCGCCAGACCCAATCCCACTCCGCCAGACGCAAACCCAATCCGCCAGACCCAAACCCACTCCGCCAGACCCAAACCCACTCCGCCAGACCCAAACCCACTCCGCCTGACCCAAACCCACTCCGCCAGACCCGAACCCACTCCGCCAGACCCAAACCCACTCCGCCAGACCCAAACCCACTCCGCCTGACCCAAACCCACTCCGCCAGACCCGAACCCACTCCGCCAGACCCGAACCCACTCCGCCAGACCGCAACCCACTCCGCCAGACCCCAACCCACTCCGCCAGACCCCAACCCACCCCGCCAGATCCTAACCCACTCCGCCAAACCCGAACCCACTCCGCCAGACCACAACCCACTCCGCCAGACCCGAACCCACACCGACAGACCCGAACCCACTCCGCCAGACCCAAACCCACTCCGCCAGACCCGAACCCACTCCGCCAGACCCGAACCCACTCCGCCAGACCCAAACCCACTCCGCCAGACCCCAACCCACTCCGCCTGACCCAACCCACTGCGCCAGACCCAAACACACTCCGCCAGACCCAAACCCACTCCGCGAGACCCGAAACCACTCCGCCAGACCCAAACCCACTCCGCCAGACCCTTACCCACTCCGCAAGACCCGAACCCACTCCGCCAGACCCGAACGCACTCCGCCAGACCCGAACATACTCCGCCACAGCCGAACCCACTCCGCCAGACCCCAACCCACTCCGCTAGACCCCAAACCCACTCCGCCTGACCCAAACCCACCCCGACAGGCCCGAACCCACTCCGTCAGACCCAATCCCACTCCGCCAGACGCAAACCCACTCCGCCAGCCCCAAACCCACTCCGCCAGACCCAAACCCACTCCGCCAGACCCAAACCCACTCCGCCAGACCCAAACCCACTCCGCCAGACCCGAACACACTCCGCCATACCCGAACCCACTCCGCCAGACCACAACCCACTCCCCCAGACCCTAACCCACACTGACAGACCCGAACCCACTCCGCCAGACCCAAACCCACTCCGCCAGACCCGAACCCACTCCGCCAGACCCGAACCCACTCCGCCAGACCCGAACCCACTCCGCCAGACCCGAACCCACTCCGCCAGACCCGAACCCACTCCGCCAGACCCAAACCCACTCCGCCAGACCCTAACCCACTCCGCCAGACCAGAACCAACTCCGCCAGACCCGAACCCACTCCCCCAGACCCGAACCCACTCCGCCAGACCACAACCCACTCCGCCAGACCCAAACCCACTCCGCCAGACACAAACCCACTCTGCCAGACCCGAACCCACTCCGCCAGACCACAACCCAATCCGCCAGACCCGAACACACATGGACAGACCCGACCCCACTCCGCCAGACCCGAACCCACTCCGCCAGACCCGAACATACTCCGCCAGACCCGAACCCACTCCGCCAGACCCCAACCCACTCCGCTAGACCCCAAACCCACTCCGCCAGACCCAAACCCACTTCGCCAGACCGAACCCATTCCGCCAGATCCGAACCCACTCCGCCAGACCGCAACCCACTCCGCCAGACCCCAACCCACTCCGCCAGACCCCAACCCACCCCGCCAGATCCTAACCCACTCCGCCAAACCCGAACCCACTCCGCCAGACCACAACCCACTCCGCCAGACCCGAACCCACACCGACAGACCCGAACCCACTCCGCCAGACCCAAACCCACTTCGCCAGACCCGAACCCACTCCGCCAGACCCGAACCCACTCCGCCAGACCCAAACCCACTCCGCCAGACCCCAACCGACTCCGCCTGACCCCAACCCACTGCGCCAGACCCAAACACACTCCGCCAGACCCAAACACACTCCGCGAGACCCGAAACCACTCCGCCAGACCCAAACCCACTCCGCCAGACCCTTACCCACTCCGCTAGACCCGAACCCACTCCGCCAGCCCCGAACGCGCTCCGCCAGACCCGAACATACTCCGCCACAGCCGAACCCACTCCGCCAGACCCCAACCCACTACGCTAGACCCCAAACCCACTCCGCCTGACCCAAACCCACTCCGACAGACCCGAACCCACTCCGCCAGACCCAATCCCACTCCGCCAGACGCAAACCCAATCCGCCAGACCCAAACCCACTCCGCCAGACCCAAACCCACTCCGCCAGACCCAAACCCACTCCGCCTGACCCAAACCCACTCCGCCAGACCCGAACCCACTCCGCCAGACCCAAACCCACTCCGCCAGACCCAAACCCACTCCGCCTGACCCAAACCCACTCCGCCAGACCCGAACCCACTCCGCCAGACCCGAACCCACTCCGCCAGACCCAAACCCACTCCGCCAGACCCCAACCCACTCCGCCTGACCCCAACCCACTGCGCCAGACCCAAACCCACTCCGCCAGACCCTTACCCACACCGCTAGACCCGAACCCACTCCGCCAGACCCGAACGCACTCCGCCAGACCCGAACATACTCCGCCACAGCCGAACCCACTCCGCCAGACCCCAACCCACTCCGCTAGACCCCAAACCCACTCCGCCTGACCCAAACCCACTCCGACAGACCCGAACCCACTCCGCCAGACCCAATCCCACTCCGCCAGACGCAAACCCACTCCGCCAGACCCAAACCCACTCCGCCAGACCCAAACCCACTCCGCCAGACCCAAACCCACTCCGCCAGACCCGAACACACTCCTCCATACCCGAACCCACTCCGCCAGACCACAACCCACTCCCCCAGACCCTAACCCACACTGACAGACCCGAACCCACTCCGCCAGACCCAAACCCACTCCGCCAGACCCGAACCCACTCCGCCAGACCCGAACCCACTCCGCCAGACCCGAACCCACTCCGCCAGACCCGAACCCACTCCGCCAGACCCTAACCCACTCCGCCAGACCCAAACCCACTCCGCCAGACCCTAACCCACTCCGCCAGACCTGAACCAACTCCGCCAGACCCGAACCCACTCCGTCAGACCCGAACCCACTCCGCCAGACCCCAACCCACTCCGCCAGACCCCAACCCACTCCGACAGACCCGAAACAACTCCGCCAGACCTAAACCCACTCCGCCAGACCCAAACCCACTCCGCCAGAACCAAACCAACTCCGCCAGACACAAACCTACTCCGTCTGACACAAACCCACTCCGCCAGACCCGAACCCACTCCGCCAGACCACAACCCACTCCGCCAGACCCGAACACACATGGACAGACCCGACCCCACTCCGCCAGACCCGAACCCACTCCGCCAGACCCGAACATACTCCGCCAGACCCGAACCCACTCCGCCAGACCCCAACCCACTCCGCGAGACCCCAACCCACTCCGCCAGACCCCAACCCACCCCGCCAGATCCTAACCCACTCCGCAAAACCCGAACCCACTCCGCCAGACCACAACCCACTCCGCCAGACCCAAACCCACTCCGCCAGACCCAAACCCACTCCGCCAGACCCAAACCCACTCCGCCAGACCCAAACCCACTCCGCCAGACCCGAACCCACTCCGCCAGACCCAAACCCACTCCCCCAGACCCAAACCCACTCCGCCAGACCCGAAACCCACTCCGCCAGACCCAAACCCACTCCGCCAGACCCAAACCCACTCCGCCACACACAAACCCACTCAGCCAGACCCAAACCCACTCCGCCAGACCCAAACCCACTCCGCCAGTCCCGAACCTACTCCGCTAGTACCAAACCCACTCCGCCAGACCCAAACCCACTCCGCCAGACCTAAACACACTCCGCCAGACCCAAACCCACTCCGCCAGACCCAAACTCACTCCGCCAGAACCAAACCACATCCGCAAGACCATAACCCACTCCGCCAGACCCGAACCCACTCCGCCAGACACAAACCCACTCCGCCAGACCCGAAACCACTCCGCCAGACCCCAACCCACTCCGCCAGACCCCAACCCACTCCGCCAGACCCAAACGCACTCCGCCAGACCCGACCCCACTCCGCCAGACCTGAACCCACACCGCCAGACCCGAACCCACTCCGCCAGACCACAAACCCACTCCGACAGACCCAAACCCACTCCGCCAGACCCAAACCCACTCCGCCAGCCCCAAACCCACTCCGCCAGACGCAAACCCACTCAGCCAGACCCAAACCCACTCCGCCAGACCCGAACCCACTCCGCCAGACCCGAACCCACTCCGCCAGACCCGAACCCACTCCGCCAGACCACAACCCACTGCGCCAGACCCAACCGCACTCCGCCAGACCCAAACACACTCCGCCAGACCCAAACCCCCTCCGCCAGACCCAAACCCACTCCGCCAGACCCGAACCCACTCCGCCACACCCGAACCCACTGCGCCAGACCCGAACCCACTCCGCCAGACCCGAACCCACTCCGCCAGACCCGAACCCACTCCGCCAGACCCGAACCCACTCCGCCAGACCCGAACCCACTCCGCCAGACCCGAACCCAATCCGCCAGACCCGAACCCACTCCGCCAGACCCCAACCCACTCCGCCAGACCCCAACCCACTCCGCCAGACTCCAACCCAATCCCCCAGACCCCAACCCACTCCGCCAGACCCCAACCCACTCCGCCAGACCCCAACCCACTCCGCCAGACCCAAACCCACTCCGCCAGACCCAAACCCACTCCGCCAGACCCAAACCCACTCCGCCAGACCCCAACCCACTCCGCCAGACCCAAACCCACTCCGCCAGACCCAAACCCACTCCGCCAGACCCAAACCCACACCGCCAGACCCGAACCCACTCCGCCAGACCCGAACCCACTCCGCCAGACCCGAACCGACTCCGCCAGACCCGAAACCACTCCGCCAGACCCGAACCCACTCCGCCAGATCCGAAGCCACTCCGCCAGACTCCAACCCACTCCCCCAGACCCCAACCCACTCCGCCAGACCCCAACCCACTCCGCCAGAACCCAACCCACTCCGCCAGACCCAAACCCACTCCGCCAGACCCAAACCCACACCGCCAGACCCGAACATACTCCGCCAGACCCGAACCCACTCCGCCAGACCCGAACCCACTCCGCCAGACCCGAACATACTCCGCCAGACCCGAACCCACTCCGCCAGACCCCAACCCACTCCGCTAGACCCCAAACCCACTCCGCCAGACCCAAACCCACTTCGCCAGAACCCAACCCACTCCGCCAGACCCAAACCCACTCCGCCAGACCCAAACCCACTCCGCCAGACCCAAACCCACTCCGCCAGACCCAAACCCACTCCGCCAGACACAAACCCACTCCGCCAGACCCGAACCCACTCCGCCAGACCACAACCCACTCCGCCAGACCCGAACACACATGGACAGACCCGACCCCACTTCGCCAGACCCGAACCCACTCCGCCAGACCCGAACATACTCCGCCAGACCCGAACCCACTCCGCCAGTCCCCAACCCACTCCGCTAGACCCCAAACCCACTCCGCCAGACCCAAACCCACTTCGCCAGACCCAAACCCACTCCGCCAGACCCAAACCCACTCCGCCAGACCCAAACCCATTCCGCCAGACACAAACCCACTCCGCCAGACCCGAACCCAATCCGCCAGACCACAACCCACTCCGCCAGACCCGAACCCACACCGACAGACCCGACCCCACTCCGCCAGACCCAAACCCACTCCGCCAGACCCGAACCCATTCCGCCAGATCCGAACCCACTCCGCCAGACCGCAACCCACTCCGCCAGACCCCAACCCACTCCGCCAGACCCCAACCCACCCCGCCAGATCCTAACCCACTCCGCCAAACCCGAACCCACTCCGCCAGACCACAACCCACTCCGCCAGACCCGAACCCACACCGACAGACCCGAACCCACTCCGCCAGACCCAAACCCACTCCGCCAGACCCCAACCCACTCCGCCAGACCCGAACCCACTCCGCCAGACCCAAACCCACTCCGCCAGACCCCAACCCACTCCGCCAGACCCCAACCCACTCCGCCAGAACCCAACCCACTCCGCCAGACCCAAACCCACTCCGCCAGACCCAAACCCACACCGCCAGACCCGAACATACTCCGCCAGACCCGAACCCACTCCGCCAGACCCGAACCCACTCCGCCAGACCCGAACATACTCCGCCAGACCCGAACCCACTCCGCCAGACCACAACCCACTCCGCCAGACCCGAACACACATGGACAGACCCGACCCCACTCCGCCAGACCCGAACCCACGCCGCCAGACCCGAACATACTCCGCCAGACCCGAACCCACTCCGCCAGACCCCAACCCACTCCGCTAGACCCCAAACCCACTCCGCCAGACCCAAACCCACTTCGCCAGACCCAAACCCACTCCGCCAGACCCAAACCCACTCCGCCAGACCCAAACCCATTCCGCCAGACACAAACCCACTCCGCCAGACCCGAACCCAATCCGCCAGACCACAACCCACTCCGCCAGACCCAAACCCAGACCGACAGACCCGACCCCACTCCGCCAGACCCAAACCCACTCCTCCAGACCGAACCCATTCCGCCAGATCCGAACCCACTCTGCCAGACCGCAACCCACTCCGCCAGACCCCAACCCACTCCGCCAGACCCCAACCCACCCCGCCAGATCCTAACCCACTCCGCCAAACCCGAACCCACTCCGCCAGACCACAACCCACTCCGCCAGACCCAAACCCACACCGCCAGACCCGAACCCACTCCGCCAGACCCGAACCCACTCCGCCAGACCCGAACCCACTCCGCCAGACACGAAACCACTCCGCCAGACCCGAACCCACTCCGCCAGATCCGAAGCCACTCCGCCAGACTCCAACCCACTCCCCCAGACCCCAACCCACTCCGCCAGACCCCAACCCACTCCGCCAGAACCCAACCCACTCCGCCAGACCCAAACCCACTCCGCCAGACCCAAACCCACACCGCCAGACCCGAACATACTCCGCCAGACCCGAACCCACTCCGCCAGACCCGAACCCACTCCGCCAGACCCGAACATACTCCGCCAGACCCGAACCCACTCCGCCAGACCCCAACCCACTCCGCCAGACCACAACCCACTCCGCCAGACCCGAACACACATGGACAGACCCGACCCCACTCCGCCAGACCCGAACCCACTCCGCCAGACCCGAACATACTCCGCCAGACCCGAACCCACTCCGCCAGACCCCAACCCACTCCGTTAGACCCCAAACCCACTCCGCCAGACCCAAACCCACTTCGCCAGACCCAAACCCACTCCGCCAGACCCAAACCCACTCCGCCAGACCCAAACCCATTCCGCCAGACACAAACCCACTCCGCCAGACCCGAACCCAATCCGCCAGACCACAACCCACTCCGCCAGACCCGAACCCACACCGACAGACCCGACCCCACTCCGCCAGACCCAAACCCACTCCGCCAGACCCGAACCCATTCCGCCAGATCCGAACACACTCCGCCAGACCGCAACCCACTCCGCCAGACCCCAACCCACTCCGCCAGACCCCAACCCACCCCGCCAGATCCTAACCCACTCCGCCAAACCCGAACCCACTCCGCCAGACCACAACCCACTCCGCCAGACCCGAACACACATGGACAGACCCGACCCCACTCCGCCAGACCCGAACCCACTCCGCCAGACCGGAACATACTCCGCCAGACCCGAACCCACTCCGCCAGACCCCAACCCACTCCCTTAGACCCCAAACCCACTCCGCCAGACCCAAACCCACTTCGCCAGACCCAAATCCACTCCGCCAGACCCAAACACACTCCGCCAGACCCAAACCCATTCCGCCAGACACAAACCCACTCCGCCAGACCCGAACCCAATCCGCCAGACCACAACCCACTCCGCCAGACCCGAACCCACACCGACAGACCCGACCCCACTCCGCCAGACCCAAACCCACTCCGCCAGACCCGAACCCATTCCGCCAGATCCGAACCCACTCCGCCAGACCGCAACCCACTCCGCCAGACCCCAACCCACTCCGCCAGACCCCAACCCACCCCGCCAGATCCTAACCCACTCCGCCAAACCCGAACCCACTCCGCCAGACCACAACCCACTCCGCCAGACCCGAACCCACACCGACAGACCCGAACCCACTCCGCCAGACCCAAACCCACTCCGCCAGACCCGAACCCACTCCGCCAGACCCGAACCCACTCCGCCAGACCCAAACCCACTCCGCCAGACCCCAACCCACTCCGCCTGACCCAACCCACTGCGCCAGACCCAAACACACTCCGCCAGACCCAAACCCACTCCGCGAGACCCGAAACCACTCCGCCAGACCCAAACCCACTCCGCCAGACCCTTACCCACTCCGCTAGACCCGAACCCACTCCGCCAGACCCGAACGCACTCCGCCAGACCCGAACATACTCCGCCACAGCCGAACCCACTCCGCCAGACCCCAACCCACTCCGCTAGACCCCAAACCCACTCCGCCTGACCCAAACCCACCCCGACAGGCCCGAACCCACTCCGTCAGACCCAATCCCACTCCGCCAGACGCAAACCCACTCCGCCAGACCCAAACCCACTCCGCCAGACCCAAACCCACTCCGCCAGACCCAAACCCACTCCGCCAGACCGAAACCCTCTCCGCCAGACCCGAACACACTCCGCCATACCCGAACCCACTCCGCCAGACCACAACCCACTCCCCCAGACCCTAACCCACACTGACAGACCCGAACCCACTCCGCCAGACCCAAACCCACTCCGCCAGACCCGAACCCACTCCGCCAGACCCAAACCCACTCCGCCAGACCCAAACCCACTCCGCCAGACCCAAACCCACTCCGCCAGACACAAACCCACTCCGCCAGACCCGAACCCAATCCGCCAGACCACAACCCACTCCGCCAGACCCGAACCCACACCGACAGACCCGACCCCACTCCGCCAGACCCAAACCCACTCAGCCAGACCCGAACCCATTCCGCCAGATCCGAACCCACTCCGCCAGACCGCAACCCACTCCGCCAGACCCCAACCCACTCCGCCAGACCCCAACCCACCCCGCCAGATCCTAACCCACTCCGCCAAACCCGAACCCACTCCGCCAGACCACAACCCACTCCGCCAGACCCGAACACACATGGACAGACCCGACCCCACTCCGCCAGACCCGAACCCACTCCGCCAGACCCGAACATACTCCGCCAGACCCGAACCCACTCCGCCAGACCCCAACCCACTCCCCTAGACCCCAAACCCACTCCGCCAGACCCAAACCCACTTCGCCAGACCCAAACCCACTCCGCCAGACCCAAACCCACTCCGCCAGACCCAAACCCATTCCGCCAGACACAAACCCACTCCGCCAGACCCGAACCCAATCCGCCAGACCACAACCCACTCCGCCAGACCCGAACCCACACCGACAGACCCGACCCCACTCCGCCAGACCCAAACCCACTCCGCCAGACCCGAACCCATTCCGCCAGATCCGAACCCACTCCGCCAGACCGCAACCCACTCCGCCAGACCCCAACCCACTCCGCCAGACCCCAACCCACCCCGCCAGATCCTAACCCACTCCGCCAAACCCGAACCCACTCCGCCAGACCACAACCCACTCCGCCAGACCCGAACCCACACCGACAGACCCGAACCCACTCCGCCAGACCCAAACCCACTCCGCCAGACCCGAACCCACTCCGCCAGACCCGAACCCACTCCGCCAGACCCAAACCCACTCCGCCAGACCCCAACCCACTCCGCCTGACCCAACCCACTGCGCCAGACCCAAACACACTCCGCCAGACCCAAACCCACTCCGCCAGACCCGAAACCACTCCGCCAGACCCAAACCCACTCCGCCAGACCCTTACCCACTCCGCTAGACCCGAACCCACTCCGCCAGACCCGAACGCACTCCGCCAGACCCGAACATACTCCGCCACAGCCGAACCCACTCCGCCAGACCCCAACCCACTCCGCTAGACCCCAAACCCACTCCGCCTGACCCAAACCCACCCCGACAGGCCCGAACCCACTCCGTCAGACCCAATCCCACTCCGCCAGACGCAAACCCACTCCGCCAGACCCAAACCCACTCCGCCAGACCCAAACCCACTCCGCCAGACCCAAACCCACTCCGCCAGACCGAAACCCTCTCCGCCAGACCCGAACACACTCCGCCATACCCGAACCCACTCCGCCAGACCACAACCCACTCCCCCAGACCGTAACCCACACTGACAGACCCGAACCCACTCCGCCAGACCCAAACCCACTCCGCCAGACCCGAACCCACTCCGCCAGACCCGAACCCACTCCGCCAGACCCGAACCCACTCCGCCAGACCCGAACCCACTCCGCCAGACCCGAACCCACTCCGCCAGACCCAAACCCACTCCGCCAGACCCTAACCCACTCCGCCAGACCAGAACCAACTCCGCCAGACCTGAACCCACTCCCCCAGACCCGAACCCACTCCGCCAGACCACAACCCACTCCGCCAGACCCAAACCCACTCCGCCAGACACAAACCCACTCCGCCAGACCCGAACCCACTCCGCCAGACCACAACCCACTCCGCCAGACCCGAACACACATGGACAGAACCGACCCCACTCCGCCAGACCCGAACCCACTCCGCCAGACCCGAACATACTCCGCCAGACCCGAACCCACTCCGCCAGACCCCAACCCACTCCGCTAGACCCCAAACCCACTCCGCCAGACCCAAACCCACTTCGCCAGAACCCAACCCACTCCGCCAGACCCAAACCCACTCCGCCAGACCCGAACCCAATCCGCCAGACCCCAACCCACTCCGCCAGACCCCAACCCACCCCGCCAGATCCTAACCCACTCCGCCAAACCCGAACCCACTCCGCCAGACCACAACCCACTCCGCCAGACCCGAACCCACACCGACAGACCCGAACCCACTCCGCCAGACCCAAACCCACTCCGCCAGACCCGAACCCACTCCGCCAGACCAGAACCAACTCCGCCAGACCCAAACCCACTCCGCCAGACCCCAACCCACTCCGCCTGACCCAACCCACTGCGCCAGACCCAAACACACTCCGCCAGACCCAAACCCACTCCGCGAGACCCGAAACCACTCCGCCAGACCCAAACCCACTCCGCCAGACCCTTACCCACTCCGCTAGACCCGAACCCACTCCGCCAGACCCGAACGCACTCCGCCAGACCCGAACATACTCCGCCACAGCCGAACCCACTCCGCCAGACCCCAACCCACTCCGCTAGACCCCAAACCCACTCCGCCTGACCCAAACCCACCCCGACAGGCCCGAACCCACTCCGTCAGGCCCAATCCCACTCCGCCAGACGCAAACCCACTCCGCCAGACCCAAACCCACTCCGCCAGACCCAAACCCACTCCGCCAGACCCAAACCCACTCCGCCAGACCCAAACCCACTCCGCCAGACCCGAACACACTCCGCCATACCCGAACCCACTCCGCCAGACCACAACCCACTCCCCCAGACCCTAACCCACACTAACAGACCCGAACCCACTCCGCCAGACCCAAACCCACTCCGCCAGACCCGAACCCACTCCGCCAGACCCGAACCCACTCCGCCAGACCCAAACCCACTCCGCCAGACCTTAACCCACTCCGCCAGACCCAAACCCACTCCGCCAGACCCAAACCCACTCCGCCTGACCCAAACCCACTCCGCCAGACCCGAACCCACTCCGCCAGACCCGAACCCACTCCGCCAGACCCAAACCCACTCCGCCAGACCCCAACCCACTCCGCCTGACCCCAACCCACTGCACCAGACCCAAACCCACTCCGCCAGACCCTTACCCACTCCGCTAGACCCGAACCCACTCCGCCAGACCCGAACGCACTCCGCCAGACCCGAACATACTCCGCCACAGCCGAACCCACTCCGCCAGACCCCAACCCACTCCGCTAGACCCCAAACCCACTCCGCCTGACCCAAACCCACTCCGACAGACCCGAACCCACTCCGCCAGACCCAATCCCACTCCGCCAGACGCAAACCCACTCCGCCAGACCCAAACCCACTCCGCCAGACCCAAACCCACTCCGCCAGACCCAAACCCACTCCGCCAGACCCGAACACACTCCGCCATACCCGAACCCACTCCGCCAGACCACAACCCACTCCCCCAGACCCTAACCCACACTGACAGACCCGAACCCACTCCGCCAGACCCAAACCCACTCCGCCAGACCTGAACCCACTCCGCCAGACCCGAACCCACTCCGCCAGACCCGAACCCACTCCGCCAGACCCTAACCCACTCCGCCAGACCCAAACCCACTCCGCCAGACCCTAACCCACTCCGCCAGACCTGAACCAACTCCGCCAGACCCGAACCCACTCCGCCAGACCCCAACCCACTCCGCCAGACCCCAACCCACTCCGCCAGACCGCAACCCACTCCGACAGACCCGAACCAACTCCGCCAGACCTAAACCCACTCCGCCAGACCCAAACCCACTCCGCCAGAACCAAACCAACTCCGCCAGACACAAACCTACTCCGTCTTACCCCAAACCCACTCCGCCAGACTCAAACCCACTCCGCCAGACCCAAACCCACTCCGCCAGACACAAACCCACTCCCCCAGACCCGAACCCACTCCGCCAGACCACAACCCACTCCGCCAGACCCCAACCCACTCCGCCTGACCCAACCCACTGCGCCAGACCCAAACACACTCCGCCAGACCCAAACCCACTCCGCCAGACCCGAAACCACTCCGCCAGACCCAAACCCACTCCGCCAGACCCTTACCCACTCCGCTAGACCCGAACCCACTCCGCCAGACCCGAACGCACTCCGCCAGACCCGAACATACTCCGCCACAGCCGAACCCACTCCGCCAGACCCCAACCCACTCCGCTAGACCCCAAACCCACTCCGCCTGACCCAAACCCACCCCGACAGGCCCGAACCCACTCCGTCAGACCCAATCCCACTCCGCCAGACGCAAACCCACTCCGCCAGACCCAAACCCACTCCGCCAGACCCAAACCCACTCCGCCAGACCCAAACCCACTCCGCCAGACCGAAACCCTCTCCGCCAGACCCGAACACACTCCGCCATACCCGAACCCACTCCGCCAGACCACAACCCACTCCCCCAGACCCTAACCCACACTGACAGACCCGAACCCACTCCGCCAGACCCAAACCCACTCCGCCAGACCCGAACCCACTCCGCCAGACCCGAATCCACTCCGCCAGACCCGAACCCACTCCGCCAGACCCGAACCCACTCCGCCAGACCCAAACCCACTCCGCCAGACCCAAACCCACTCCGCCAGACCCTAACCCACTCCGCCAGACCAGAACCAACTCCGCCAGACCTGAACCCACTCCCCCAGACCCGAACCCACTCCGCCAGACCACAACCCACTCCGCCAGACCCAAACCCACTCCGCCAGACACAAACCCACTCCGCCAGACCCGAACCCACTCCGCCAGACCACAACCCACTCCGCCAGACCCGAACACACATGGACAGAACCGACCCCACTCCGCCAGACCCGAACCCACTCCGCCAGACCCGAACATACTCCGCCAGACCCGAACCCACACCGCCAGACCCCAACCCACTCCGCTAGACCCCAAACCCACTCCGCCAGACCCAAACCCACTTCGCCAGAACCCAACCCACTCCGCCAGACCCAAACCCACTCCGCCAGACCCGAACCCAATCCGCCAGACCCCAACCCACTCCGCCAGACCCCAACCCACCCCGCCAGATCCTAACCCACTCCGCCAAACCCGAACCCACTCCGCCAGACCACAACCCACTCCGCCAGACCCGAACCCACACCGACAGACCCGAACCCACTCCGCCAGACCCAAACCCACTCCGCCAGACCCGAACCCACTCCGCCAGACCAGAACCAACTCCGCCAGACCCAAACCCACTCCGCCAGACCCCAACCCACTCCGCCTGACCCAACCCACTGCGCCAGACCCAAACACACTCCGCCAGACCCAAACCCACTCCGCGAGACCCGAAACCACTCCGCCAGACCCAAACCCACTCCGCCTGACCCTTACCCACTCCGCTAGACCCGAACCCACTCCGCCAGACCCGAACGCACTCCGCCAGACCCGAACATACTCCGCCACAGCCGAACCCACTCCGCCAGACCCCAACCCACTCCGCTAGACCCCAAACCCACTCCGCCTGACCCAAACCCACCCCGACAGGCCCGAACCCACTCCGTCAGGCCCAATCCCACTCCGCCAGACGCAAACCCACTCCGCCAGACCCAAACCCACTCCGCCAGACCCAAACCCACTCCGCCAGACCCAAACCCACTCCGCCAGACCCAAACCCACTCCGCCAGACCCGAACACACTCCGCCATACCCGAACCCACTCCGCCAGACCACAACCCACTCCCCCAGACCCTAACCCACACTAACAGACCCGAACCCACTCCGCCAGACCCAAACCCACTCCGCCAGACCCGAACCCACTCCGCCAGACCCGAACCCACTCCGCCAGACCCGAACCCACTCCGCCAGACCCGAACCCACTCCGCCAGACCCGAACCCACTCCGCCAGACCCAAACCCACTCCGCCAGACCCTAACCCACTCCGCCAGACCAGAACCAACTCCGCCAGACCTGAACCCACTCCCCCAGACCCGAACCCACTCCGCCAGACCACAACCCACTCCGCCAGACCCAAACCCACTCCGCCAGACACAAACCCACTCCGCCAGACCCGAACCCACTCCGCCAGACCACAACCCACTCCGCCAGACCCGAACACACATGGACAGACCCGACCCCACTCCGCCAGACCCGAACCCACTCCGCCAGACCCGAACATACTCCGCCAGACCCGAACCCACTCCGCCAGACCCCAACCCACTCCGCTAGACCCCAAACCCACTCCGCCAGACCCAAACCCACTTCGCCAGACCCAAACCCACTCCGCCAGACCCAAACCCACTCCGCCAGACCCAAACCCATTCCGCCAGACACAAACCCACTCCGCCAGACCCGAACCCAATCCGCCAGACCACAACCCACTCCGCCAGACCCAAACCCACACCAACAGACCCGACCCCACTCCGCCAGACCCAAACCCACTCCGCCAGACCGAACCCATTCCGCCAGATCCGAACCCACTCCGCCAGACCGCAACCCACTCCGCCAGACCCCAACCCACTCCGCCAGACCCCAACCCACCCCGCCAGATCCTAACCCACTCCGCCAAACCCGAACCCACTCCGCCAGACCACAACCCACTCCGCCAGACCCGAACCCACACCGACAGACCCGAACCCACTCCGCCAGACCCAAACCCACTTCGCCAGACCCGAACCCACTCCGCCAGACCCGAACCCACTCCGCCAGACCCAAACCCACTCCGCCAGACCCCAACCGACTCCGCCTGACCCCAACCCACTGCGCCAGACCCAAACACACTCCGCCAGACCCAAACCCACTCCGCGAGACCCGAAACCACTCCGCCAGACCCAAACCCACTCCGCCAGACCCTTACCCACTCCGCTAGACCCGAACCCACTCCGCCAGCCCCGAACGCACTCCGCCAGACCCGAACATACTCCGCCACAGCCGAACCCACTCCGCCAGACCCCAACCCACTACGCTAGACCCCAAACCCACTCCGCCTGACCCAAACCCACTCCGACAGACCCGAACCCACTCCGCCAGACCCAATCCCACTCCGCCAGACGCAAACCCAATCCGCCAGACCCAAACCCACTCCGCCAGACCCAAACCCACTCCGCCAGACCCAAACCCACTCCGCCTGACCCAAACCCACTCCGCCAGACCCGAACCCACTCCGCCAGACCCGAACCCACTCCGCCAGACCCAAACCCACTCCGCCAGACCCCAACCCACTCCGCCTGACCCCAACCCACTGCGCCAGACCCAAACCCACTCCGCCAGACCCCAACCCACTCCGCTAGACCCCAAACCCACTCCGCCTGACCCAAACCCACTCCGACAGACCCGAACCCACTCCGCCAGACCCAATCCCACTCCGCCAGACGCAAACCCACTCCGCCAGACCCAAACCCACTCCGCCAGACCCAAACCCACTCCGCCAGACCCAAACCCACTCCGCCAGACCCGAACACACTCCGCCATACCCGAACCCACTCCGCCAGACCACAACCCACTCCCCCAGACCCTAACCCACACTGACAGACCCGAACCCACTCCGCCAGACCCAAACCCACTCCGCCAGACCTTAACCCACTCCGCCAGACCCGAACCCACTCCGCCAGACCCGAACCCACTCCGCCAGACCCTAACCCACTCCGCCAGACCCAAACCCACTCCGCCAGACCCTAACCCACTCCGCCAGACCTGAACCAACTCCGCCAGACCCGAACCCACTCCGCCAGACCCCAACCCACTCCGCCAGACCCCAACCCACTCCGCCAGACCGCAACCCACTCCGACAGACCCGAACCAACTCCGCCAGACCTAAACCCACTCCGCCAGACCCAAACCCACTCCGCCAGAACCAAACCAACTCCGCCAGACACAAACCTACTCCGTCTTACCCCAAACCCACTCCGCTAGACCCGAACCCACTCCGCCAGACCCGAACGCACTCCGCCAGACCCGAACATACTCCGCCACAGCCGAACCCACTCCGCCAGACCCCAACCCACTCCGCTAGACCCCAAACCCACTCCGCCTGACCCAAACCCACCCCGACAGGCCCGAACCCACTCCGTCAGGCCCAATCCCACTCCGCCAGACGCAAACCCACTCCGCCAGACCCAAACCCACTCCGCCAGACCCAAACCCACTCCGCCAGACCCAAACCCACTCCGCCAGACCCAAACCCACTCCGCCAGACCCGAACACACTCCGCCATACCCGAACCCACTCCGCCAGACCACAACCCACTCCCCCAGACCCTAACCCACACTAACAGACCCGAACCCACTCCGCCAGACCCAAACCCACTCCGCCAGACCCGAACCCACTCCGCCAGACCCGAACCCACTCCGCCAGACCCGAACCCACTCCGCCAGACCCGAACCCACTCCGCCAGACCCAAACCCACTCCGCCAGACCCAAACCCACTCCGCCAGACCCTAACCCACTCCGCCAGACCAGAACCAACTCCGCCAGACCTGAACCCACTCCCCCAGACCCGAACCCACTCCGCCAGACCACAACCCACTCCGCCAGACCCAAACCCACTCCGCCAGACACAAACCCACTCCGCCAGACCCGAACCCACTCCGCCAGACCACAACCCACTCCGCCAGACCCGAACACACATGGACAGACCCGACCCCACTCCGCCAGACCCGAACCCACTCCGCCAGACCCGAACATACTCCGCCAGACCCGAACCCACTCCGCCAGACCCCAACCCACTCCGCTAGACCCCAAACCCACTCCGCCAGACCCAAACCCACTTCGCCAGACCCAAACCCACTCCGCCAGACCCAAACCCACTCCGCCAGACCCAAACCCATTCCGCCAGACACAAACCCACTCCGCCAGACCCGAACCCAATCCGCCAGACCACAACCCACTCCGCCAGACCCAAACCCACACCAACAGACCCGACCCCACTCCGCCAGACCCAAACCCACTCCGCCAGACCGAACCCATTCCGCCAGATCCGAACCCACTCCGCCAGACCGCAACCCACTCCGCCAGACCCCAACCCACTCCGCCAGACCCCAACCCACCCCGCCAGATCCTAACCCACTCCGCCAAACCCGAACCCACTCCGCCAGACCACAACCCACTCCGCCAGACCCGAACCCACACCGACAGACCCGAACCCACTCCGCCAGACCCAAACCCACTTCGCCAGACCCGAACCCACTCCGCCAGACCCGAACCCACTCCGCCAGACCCAAACCCACTCCGCCAGACCCCAACCAACTCCGCCTGACCCCAACCCACTGCGCCAGACCCAAACACACTCCGCCAGACCCAAACCCACTCCGCGAGACCCGAAACCACTCCGCCAGACCCAAACCCACTCCGCCAGACCCCAACCCACTCCGCTAGACCCGAACCCACTCCGCCAGCCCCGAACGCACTCCGCCAGACCCGAACATACTCCGCCACAGCCGAACCCACTCCGCCAGACCCCAACCCACTACGCTAGACCCCAAACCCACTCCGCCTGACCCAAACCCACTCCGACAGACCCGAACCCACTCCGCCAGACCCAATCCCACTCCGCCAGACGCAAACCCAATCCGCCAGACCCAAACCCACTCCGCCAGACCCAAACCCACTCCGCCAGACCCAAACCCACTCCGCCTGACCCAAACCCACTCCGCCAGACCCGAACCCACTCCGCCAGACCCGAACCCACTCCGCCAGACCCAAACCCACTCCGCCAGACCCCAACCCACTCCGCCTGACCCCAACCCACTGCGCCAGACCCAAACCCACTCCGCCAGACCCCAACCCACTCCGCTAGACCCCAAACCCACTCCGCCTGACCCAAACCCACTCCGACAGACCCGAACCCACTCCGCCAGACCCAATCCCACTCCGCCAGACGCAAACCCACTCCGCCAGACCCAAACCCACTCCGCCAGACCCAAACCCACTCCGCCAGACCCAAACCCACTCCGCCAGACCCGAACACACTCCGCCATACCCGAACCCACTCCGCCAGACCACAACCCACTCCCCCAGACCCTAACCCACACTGACAGACCCGAACCCACTCCGCCAGACCCAAACCCACTCCGCCAGACCTTAACCCACTCCGCCAGACCCGAACCCACTCCGCCAGACCCGAACCCACTCCGCCAGACCCTAACCCACTCCGCCAGACCCAAACCCACTCCGCCAGACCCTAACCCACTCCGCCAGACCTGAACCAACTCCGCCAGACCCGAACCCACTCCGCCAGACCCCAACCCACTCCGCCAGACCCCAACCCACTCCGCCAGACCGCAACCCACTCCGACAGACCCGAACCAACTCCGCCAGACCTAAACCCACTCCGCCAGACCCAAACCCACTCCGCCAGAACCAAACCAACTCCGCCAGACACAAACCTACTCCGTCTTACCCCAAACCCACTCCGCTAGACCCGAACCCACTCCGCCAGACCCGAACGCACTCCGCCAGACCCGAACATACTCCGCCACAGCCGAACCCACTCCGCCAGACCCCAACCCACTCCGCTAGACCCCAAACCCACTCCGCCTGACCCAAACCCACCCCGACAGGCCCGAACCCACTCCGTCAGGCCCAATCCCACTCCGCCAGACGCAAACCCACTCCGCCAGACCCAAACCCACTCCGCCAGACCCGAACCCACTCCGCCAGACCCAAACCCACTCCGCCAGACCCAAACCCACTCCGCCAGACCCTAACCCACTCCGCCAGACCAGAACCAACTCCGCCAGACCTGAACCCACTCCCCCAGACCCGAACCCACTCCGCCAGACCACAACCCACTCCGCCAGACCCAAACCCACTCCGCCAGACACAAACCCACTCCGCCAGACCCGAACCCACTCCGCCAGACCACAACCCACTCCGCCAGACCCGAACACACATGGACAGACCCGACCCCACTCCGCCAGACCCGAACCCACTCCGCCAGACCCGAACATACTCCGCCAGACCCGAACCCACTCCGCCAGACCCCAACCCACTCCGCTAGACCCCAAACCCACTCCGCCAGACCCAAACCCACTTCGCCAGACCCAAACCCACTCCGCCAGACCCAAACCCACTCCGCCAGACCCAAACCCATTCCGCCAGACACAAACCCACTCCGCCAGACCCGAACCCAATCCGCCAGACCACAACCCACTCCGCCAGACCCAAACCCACACCAACAGACCCGACCCCACTCCGCCAGACCCAAACCCACTCCGCCAGACCGAACCCATTCCGCCAGATCCGAACCCACTCCGCCAGACCGCAACCCACTCCGCCAGACCCCAACCCACTCCGCCAGACCCCAACCCACCCCGCCAGATCCTAACCCACTCCGCCAAACCCGAACCCACTCCGCCAGACCACAACCCACTCCGCCAGACCCGAACCCACACCGACAGACCCGAACCCACTCCGCCAGACCCAAACCCACTTCGCCAGACCCGAACCCACTCCGCCAGACCCGAACCCACTCCGCCAGACCCAAACCCACTCCGCCAGACCCCAACCGACTCCGCCTGACCCCAACCCACTGCGCCAGACCCAAACACACTCCGCCAGACCCAAACCCACTCCGCGAGACCCGAAACCACTCCGCCAGACCCAAACCCACTCCGCCAGACCCTTACCCACTCCGCTAGACCCGAACCCACTCCGCCAGCCCCGAACGCACTCCGCCAGACCCGAACATACTCCGCCACAGCCGAACCCACTCCGCCAGACCCCAACCCACTACGCTAGACCCCAAACCCACTCCGCCTGACCCAAACCCACTCCGACAGACCCGAACCCACTCCGCCAGACCCAATCCCACTCCGCCAGACGCAAACCCAATCCGCCAGACCCAAACCCACTCCGCCAGACCCAAACCCACTCCGCCAGACCCAAACCCACTCCGCCTGACCCAAACCCACTCCGCCAGACCCGAACCCACTCCGCCAGACCCGAACCCACTCCGCCAGACCCAAACCCACTCCGCCAGACCCCAACCCACTCCGCCTGACCCCAACCCACTGCGCCAGACCCAAACCCACTCCGCCAGACCCCAACCCACTCCGCTAGACCCCAAACCCACTCCGCCTGACCCAAACCCACTCCGACAGACCCGAACCCACTCCGCCAGACCCAATCCCACTCCGCCAGACGCAAACCCACTCCGCCAGACCCAAACCCACTCCGCCAGACCCAAACCCACTCCGCCAGACCCAAACCCACTCCGCCAGACCCGAACACACTCCGCCATACCCGAACCCACTCCGCCAGACCACAACCCACTCCCCCAGACCCTAACCCACACTGACAGACCCGAACCCACTCCGCCAGACCCAAACCCACTCCGCCAGACCTGAACCCACTCCGCCAGACCCGAACCCACTCCGCCAGACCCGAACCCACTCCGCCAGACCCTAACCCACTCCGCCAGACCCAAACCCACTCCGCCAGACCCTAACCCACTCCGCCAGACCTGAACCAACTCCGCCAGACCCGAACCCACTCCGCCAGACCCCAACCCACTCCGCCAGACCCCAACCCACTCCGCCAGACCGCAACCCACTCCGACAGACCCGAACCAACTCCGCCAGACCTAAACCCACTCCGCCAGACCCAAACCCACTCCGCCAGAACCAAACCAACTCCGCCAGACACAAACCTACTCCGTCTTACCCCAAACCCACTCCGCCAGACTCAAACCCACTCCGCCAGACCCAAACCCACTCCGCCAGACACAAACCCACTCCCCCAGACCCGAACCCACTCCGCCAGACCACAACCCACTCCGCCAGACCCCAACCCACTCCGCCTGACCCAACCCACTGCGCCAGACCCAAACACACTCCGCCAGACCCAAACCCACTCCGCCAGACCCGAAACCACTCCGCCAGACCCAAACCCACTCCGCCAGACCCTTACCCACTCCGCTAGACCCGAACCCACTCCGCCAGACCCGAACGCACTCCGCCAGACCCGAACATACTCCGCCACAGCCGAACCCACTCCGCCAGACCCCAACCCACTCCGCTAGACCCCAAACCCACTCCGCCTGACCCAAACCCACCCCGACAGGCCCGAACCCACTCCGTCAGACCCAATCCCACTCCGCCAGACGCAAACCCACTCCGCCAGACCCAAACCCACTCCGCCAAACCCAAACCCACTCCGCCAGACCCAAACCCACTCCGCCAGACCCAAACCCACTCCGCCAGACCCGAACACACTCCGCCATACCCGAACCCACTCCGCCAGACCACAACCCACTCCCCCAGACCCTAACCCACACTGACAGACCCGAACCCACTCCGCCAGACCCAAACCCACTCCGCCAGACGCGAACCCACTCCGCCAGACCCGAACCCACTCCGCCAGACCCGAACCCACTCCGCCAGACCCGAACCCACTCCGCCAGACCCCAACCCACTCCGCCAGACCCAAACCCACTCCGCCAGACCCTAACCCACTCCGCCAGACCAGAACCAACTCCGCCAGACCTGAACCCACTCCCCCAGACCCGAACCCACTCCGCCAGACCACAACCCACTCCGCCAGACCCAAACCCACTCCGCCAGACACAAACCCACTCCGCCAGACCCGAACCCACTCCGCCAGACCACAACCCACTCCGCCAGACCCGAACACACATGGACAGACCCGACCCCACTCCGCCAGACCCGAACCCACTCCGCCAGACCCGAACATACTCCGCCAGACCCGAACCCACTCCGCCAGACCCCAACCCACTCCGCTAGACCCCAAACCCACTCCGCCAGACCCAAACCCACTTCGCCAGACCCAAACCCACTCCGCCAGACCCAAACCCACTCCGCCAGACCCAAACCCATTCCGCCAGACACAAACCCACTCCGCCAGACCCGAACCCAATCCGCCAGACCACAACCCACTCCGCCAGACCCAAACCCACACCAACAGACCCGACCCCACTCCGCCAGACCCAAACCCACTCCGCCAGACCGAACCCATTCCGCCAGATCCGAACCCACTCCGCCAGACCGCAACCCACTCCGCCAGACCCCAACCCACTCCGCCAGACCCCAACCCACCCCGCCAGATCCTAACCCACTCCGCCAAACCCGAACCCACTCCGCCAGACCACAACCCACTCCGCCAGACCCGAACCCACACCGACAGACCCGAACCCACTCCGCCAGACCCAAACCCACTTCGCCAGACCCGAACCCCCTCCGCCAGATCCGAACCCACTCCGCCAGACCCAAACCCACTCCGCCAGACCCCAACCGACTCCGCCTGACCCCAACCCACTGCGCCAGACCCAAACACACTCCGCCAGACCCAAACCCACTCCGCGAGACCCGAAACCACTCCGCCAGACCCAAACCCACTCCGCCAGACCCTTACCCACTCCGCTAGACCCGAACCCACTCTGCCAGCCCCGAACGCACTCCGCCAGACCCGAACATACTCCGCCACAGCCGAACCCACTCCGCCAGACCCCAACCCACTACGCTAGACCCCAAACCCACTCCGCCTGACCCAAACCCACTCCGACAGACCCGAACCCACTCCGCCAGACCCAATCCCACTCCGCCAGACGCAAACCCAATCCGCCAGACCCAAACCCACTCCGCCAGACCCAAACCCACTCCGCCAGACCCAAACCCACTCCGCCTGACCCAAACCCACTCCGCCAGACCCGAACCCACTCCGCCAGACCCGAACCCACTCCGCCAGACCCAAACCCACTCCGCCAGACCCCAACCCACTCCGCCTGACCCCAACCCACTGCGCCAGACCCAAACCCACTCCGCCAGACCCTTAATCACTCCGCTAGACCCGAACCCACTCCGCCAGACCCGAACACACTCCGCCAGACCCGAACATACTCCGCCACAGCCGAACCCACTCCGCCAGACCCCAACCCACTCCGCTAGACCCCAAACCCACTCCGCCTGACCCAAACCCACTCCGACAGACCCGAACCCACTCCGCCAGACCCAATCCCACTCCGCCAGACGCAAACCCACTCCGCCAGACCCAAACCCACTCCGCCAGACCCAAACCCACTCCGCCAGACCCAAACCCACTCCGCCAGACCCGAACACACTCCGCCATACCCGAACCCACTCCGCCAGACCACAACCCACTCCCCCAGACCCTAACCCACACTGACAGACCCGAACCCACTCCGCCAGACCCAAACCCACTCCGCCAGACACGAACCCACTCCGCCAGACCCGAACCCACTCCGCCAGACCCGAACCCACTCCGCCAGACCCGAACCCACTCCGCCAGTCCCTAACCCACTCCGCCAGACCCAAACCCACTCCGCCAGACCCTAACCCACTCCGCCAGACCTGAACCAACTCCGCCAGACCCGAACCCACTCCGCCAGACCCCAACCCACTCCGCCAGACCCCAACCCACTCCGCCAGACCGCAACCCACTCCGACGGACCCGAACCAACTCCGCCAGACCAAAACCCACTCCGCCAGACCCAAACCCACTACGCCAGAACCAAACCAACTCCGCCAGACACAAACCTAATCCGTCTTACCCCAAACCCACTCCGTCTTACCCCAAACCCACTCCGCCAGACTCAAACCCACTCCGCCAGACACAAACCCACTCCGCCAGACACAAACCCACTCCCCCAGACCCGAACCCACTCCGCCAGACCACAACCCACTCCGCCAGACCCAAACCCACTCCGCCAGACACAAACCCACTCCGCCAGACCCGAACCCACTCCGCCAGACCACAACCCACTCCGCCAGACCCGAACACACATGGACAGACCCGACCCCACTCCGCCAGACCCGAACCCACTCCGCCAGACCCGAACATACTCCGCCAGACCCGAACCCACTCCGCCAGACCCCAACCCACTCCGCTAGACCCCAACCCACTCCGCCAGACCCCAACCCACCCCGCCAGATCCTAACCCACTCCGCCAAACCCAAACCCACTCCGCCAGACCACAACCCACTCCGCCAGACCCGAACCCACACCGACAGACCCGAACCCACTCCGCCAGACCCAAACCCACTTCGCCAGACCCGAACCCACTCCGCCAGACCCGAACCCACTCCGCCAGACCCAAACCCACTCCTCCAGACCCCAACCCACTCCGCCTGACCCCAACCCACTGCGCCAGACCCAAACACACTCCGCCAGACCCAAACCCACTCCGCGAGACCCGAAACCACTCCGCCAGACCCAAACCCACACCAACAGACCCGACCCCACTCCGCCAGACCCAAACCCACTCCGCCAGACCGAACCCATTCCGCCAGATCCGAACCCACTCCGCCAGACCGCAACCCACTCCGCCAGACCCCAACCCACTCCGCCAGACCCCAACCCACCCCGCCAGACCCTAACCCACTCCGCCAAACCCGAACCCACTCCGCCAGACCACAACCCACTCCGCCAGACCCGAACCCACACCGACAGACCCGAACCCACTCCGCCAGACCCAAACCCACTTCGCCAGACCCGAACCCACTCCGCCAGACCCGAACCCACTCCGCCAGACCCAAACCCACTCCGCCAGACCCCAACCGACTCCGCCTGACCCCAACCCACTGCGCCAGACCCAAACACACTCCGCCAGACCCAAACCCACTCCGCGAGACCCGAAACCACTCCGCCAGACCCAAACCCACTCCGCCAGACCCTTACCCACTCCGCTAGACCCGAACCCACTCCGCCAGCCCCGAACGCACTCCGCCAGACCCGAACATACTCCGCCACAGCCGAACCCACTCCGCCAGACCCCAACCCACTACGCTAGACCCCAAACCCACTCCGCCTGACCCAAACCCACTCCGACAGACCCGAACCCACTCCGCCAGACCCAATCCCACTCCGCCAGACGCAAACCCAATCCGCCAGACCCAAACCCACTCCGCCAGACCCAAACCCACTCCGCCAGACCCAAACCCACTCCGCCAGACCCGAACCCACTCCGCCAGACCCGAACCCACTCCGCCAGACCCAAACCCACTCCGCCAGACCCCAACCCACTCCGCCTGACCCCAACCCACTGCGCCAGACCCGAACCCACTCCGCCAGACCCAAACCCACTCCGCCAGACACGAACCCACTCCGCCAGACCCAAACCCACTTCGCCAGACCCAAACCCACTCCGCCAGACCCAAACCCACTCCGCCAGACCCAAACCCATTCCGCCAGACACAAACCCACTCCGCCAGACCCGAACCCAATCCGCCAGACCACAACCCACTCCGCCAGACCCAAACCCACACCAACAGACCCGACCCCACTCCGCCAGACCCAAACCCACTCCGCCAGACCGAACCCATTCCGCCAGATCCGAACCCACTCCGCCAGACCGCAACCCACTCCGCCAGACCCCAACCCACTCCGCCAGACCCCAACCCACCCCGCCAGATCCTAACCCACTCCGCCAAACCCGAACCCACTCCGCCAGACCACAACCCACTCCGCCAGACCCGAACCCACACCGACAGACCCGAACCCACTCCGCCAGACCCAAACCCACTTCGCCAGACCCGAACCCACTCCGCCAGACCCGAACCCACTCCGCCAGACCCAAACCCACTCCGCCAGACCCCAACCGACTCCGCCTGACCCCAACCCACTGCGCCAGACCCAAACACACTCCGCCAGACCCAAACCCACTCCGCGAGACCCGAAACCACTCCGCCAGACCCAAACCCACTCCGCCAGACCCTTACCCACTCCGCTAGACCCGAACCCACTCCGCCAGCCCCGAACGCACTCCGCCAGACCCGAACATACTCCGCCACAGCCGAACCCACTCCGCCAGACCCCAACCCACTACGCTAGACCCCAAACCCACTCCGCCTGACCCAAACCCACTCCGACAGACCCGAACCCACTCCGCCAGACCCAATCCCACTCCGCCAGACGCAAACCCAATCCGCCAGACCCAAACCCACTCCGCCAGACCCAAACCCACTCCGCCAGACCCAAACCCACTCCGCCTGACCCAAACCCACTCCGCCAGACCCGAACCCACTCCGCCAGACCCGAACCCACTCCGCCAGCCCAAACCCACTCCGCCAGACCACAACCCACTCCGCCTGACCCCAACCCACTGCGCCAGACCCAAACCCACTCCGCCAGACCCTTACCCACTCCGCTAGACCCGAACCCACTCCGCCAGACCCGAACGCACTCCGCCAGACCCGAACATACTCCGCCACAGCCGAACCCACTCCGCCAGACCCCAACCCACTCCGCTAGACCCCAAACCCACTCCGCCTGACCCAAACCCACTCCGACAGAACCGAACCCACTCCGCCAGACCCAATCCCACTCCGCCAGACGCAAACCCACTCCGCCAGACCCAAACCCACTCCGCCAGACCCAAACCCACTCCGCCAGACCCAAACCCACTCCGCCAGACCCGAACACACTCCGCCATACCCGAACCCACTCCGCCAGACCACAACCCACTCCCCCAGACCCTAACCCACACTGACAGACCCGAACCCACTCCGCCAGACCCAAACCCACTCCGCCAGACCTGAACCCACTCCGCCAGACCCGAACCCACTCCGCCAGACCCGAACCCACTCCGCCAGACCCTAACCCACTCCGCCAGACCCAAACCCACTCCGCCAGACCCTAACCCACTCCGCCAGACCTGAACCAACTCCGCCAGACCCGAACCCACTCCGCCAGACCCCAACCCACTCCGCCAGACCCCAACCCACTCCGCCAGACCGCAACCCACTCCGACAGACCCGAACCAACTCCGCCAGACCTAAACCCACTCCGCCAGACCCAAACCCACTCCGCCAGAACCAAACCAACTCCGCCAGACACAAACCTACTCCGTCTTACCCCAAACCCACTCCGCCAGACTCAAACCCACTCCGCCAGACCCAAACCCACTCCGCCAGACACAAACCCACTCCCCCAGACCCGAACCCACTCCGCCAGACCACAACCCACTCCGCCAGACCCCAACCCACTCCGCCTGACCCAACCCACTGCGCCAGACCCAAACACACTCCGCCAGACCCAAACCCACTCCGCCAGACCCGAAACCACTCCGCCAGACCCAAACCCACTCCGCCAGACCCTTACCCACTCCGCTAGACCCGAACCCACTCCGCCAGACCCGAACGCACTCCGCCAGACCCGAACATACTCCGCCACAGCCGAACCCACTCCGCCAGACCCCAACCCACTCCGCTAAACCCCAAACCTACTCCGCCTGACCCAAACCCACCCCGACAGGCCCGAACCCACTCCGTCAGACCCAATTCCACTCCGCCAGACGCAAACCCACTCCGCCAGACCCAAACCCACTCCGCCAAACCCAAACCCACTCCGCCAGACCCAAACCCACTCCGCCAGACCCAAACCCACTCCGCCAGACCCGAACACACTCCGCCATACCCGAACCCACTCCGCCAGACCACAACCCACTCCCCCAGACCCTAACCCACACTGACAGACCCGAACCCACTCCGCCAGACCCAAACCCACTCCGCCAGACCCGAACCCACTCCGCCAGACCCGAACCCACTCCGCCAGACCCGAACCCACTCCGCCAGACCCGAACCCACTCCGCCAGACCCCAACCCACTCCGCCAGACCCAAACCCACTCCGCCAGACCCTAACCCACTCCGCCAGACCAGAACCAACTCCGCCAGACCTGAACCCACTCCCCCAGACCCGAACCCACTCCGCCAGACCACAACCCACTCCGCCAGACCCAAACCCACTCCGCCAGACACAAACCCACTCCGCCAGACCCGAACCCACTCCGCCAGACCACAACCCACTCCGCCAGACCCGAACACACATGGACAGACCCGACCCCACTCCGCCAGACCCGAACCCACTCCGCCAGACCCGAACATACTCCGCCAGACCCGAACCCACTCCGCCAGACCCCAACCCACTCCGCTAGACCCCAAACCCACTCCGCCAGACCCAAACCCACTTCGCCAGACCCAAACCCACTCCGCCAGACCCAAACCCACTCCGCCAGACCCAAACCCATTCCGCCAGACACAAACCCACTCCGCCAGACCCGAACCCAATCCGCCAGACCACAACCCACTCCGCCAGACCCAAACCCACACCAACAGACCCGACCCCACTCCGCCAGACCCAAACCCACTCCGCCAGACCGAACCCATTCCGCCAGATCCGAACCCACTCCGCCAGACCGCAACCCACTCCGCCAGACCCCAACCCACTCCGCCAGACCCCAACCCACCCCGCCAGATCCTAACCCACTCCGCCAAACCCGAACCCACTCCGCCAGACCACAATCCACTCCGCCAGACCCGAACCCACACCGACAGACCCGAACCCACTCCGCCAGACCCAAACCCACTTCGCCAGACCCGAACCCACTCCGCCAGACCCGAACCCACTCCGCCAGACCCAAACCCACTCCGCCAGACCCCAACCGACTCCGCCTGACCCCAACCCACTGCGCCAGACCCAAACACACTCCGCCAGACCCAAACCCACTCCGCGAGACCCGAAACCACTCCGCCAGCCCCGAACGCACTCCGCCAGACCCGAACATACTCCGCCACAGCCGAACCCACTCCGCCAGACCCCAACCCACTACGCTAGACCCCAAACCCACTCCGCCTGACCCAAACCCACTCCGACAGACCCGAACCCACTCCGCCAGACCCAATCCCACTCCGCCAGACGCAAACCCAATCCGCCAGACCCAAACCCACTCCGCCAGACCCAAACCCACTCCGCCAGATCCAAACCCACTCCGCCTGACCCAAACCCACTCCGCCAGACCCGAACCCACTCCGCCAGACCCGAACCCACTCCGCCAGACCCAAACCCACTCCGCCAGACCCCAACCCACTCCGCCTGACCCCAACCCACTGCGCCAGACCCAAACCCACTCCGCCAGACCCTTACCCACTCCGCTAGACCCGAACCCACTCCGCCAGACCCGAACACACTCCGCCAGACCCGAACATACTCCGCCACAGCCGAACCCACTCCGCCAGACCCCAACGCACTCCGCTAGACCCCAAACCCACTCCGCCTGACCCAAACCCACTCCGACAGACCCGAACCCACTCCGCCAGACCCAATCCCACTCCGCCAGACGCAAACCCACTCCGCCAGACCCAAACCCACTCTGCCAGACCCAAACCCACTCCGCCAGACCCAAACCCACTCCGCCAGACCCGAACACACTCCGCCATACCCGAACCCACTCCGCCAGACCACAACCCACTCCCCCAGACCCTAACCCACACTGACAGACCCGAACCCACTCCGCCAGACCCAAACCCACTCCGCCAGACACGAACCCACTCCGCCAGACCCGAACCCACTCCGCCAGACCCGAACCCACTCCGCCAGACCCGAACCCACTCCGCCAGACCCTAACCCACTCCGCCAGACCCAAACCCACTCCGCCAGACCCTAACCCACTCCGCCAGACCTGAACCAACTCCGCCAGACCCGAACCCACTCCGCCAGACCCCAACCCACTCCGCCAGACCCCAACCCACTCCGCCAGACCGCAACCCACTCCGACGGACCCGAACCAACTCCGCCAGTCCTAAACCCACTCCGCCAGACCCAAACCCACTCCGCCAGAACCAAACCAACTCCGCCAGACACAAACCTACTCCGTCTGACCCCAAACCCACTCCGCCAGACTCAAACCCACTCCGCCAGACCCAAACCCACTCCGCCAGACACAAACCCACTCCCCCAGACCCGAACCCACTCCGCCAGACCACAACCCACTCCGCCAGACCCAAACCCACTCCGCCAGACACAAACCCACTCCGCCAGACCCGAACCCACTCCGCCAGACCACAACCCAATCCGCCAGACCCGAACACACATGGACAGACCCGACCCCACTCCGCCAGACCCGAACCCACTCCGCCAGACCCGAACATACTCCGCCAGACCCGAACCCACTCCGCCAGACCCCAACCCACTCCGCTAGACCCCAACCCACTCCGCCAGACCCCAACCCACCCCGCCAGATCCTAACCCACTCCGCCAAACCCAAACCCACTCCGCCAGACCACAACCCACTCCGCCAGACCCGAACCCACACCGACAGACCCGAACCCACTCCGCCAGACCCAAACCCACTTCGCCAGACCCGAACCCACTCCGCCAGACCCGAACCCACTCCGCCAGACCCAAACCCACTCCTCCAGACCCCAACCCACTCCGCCTGACCCCAACCCACTGCGCCAGACCCAAACACACTCCGCCAGACCCAAACCCACTCCGCGAGACCTGAAACCACTCCGCCAGACCCAAACCCACACCAACAGACCCGACCCCACTCCGCCAGACCCAAACCCACTCCGCCAGACCGAACCCATTCCGCCAGATCCGAACCCACTCCGCCAGACCGCAACCCACTCCGCCAGACCCCAACCCACTCCGCCAGACCCCAACCCACCCCGCCAGATCCTAACCCACTCCGCCAAACCCGAACCCACTCCGCCAGACCACAACCCACTCCGCCAGACCCGAACCCACACCGACAGACCCGAACCCACTCCGCCAGACCCAAACCCACTTCGCCAGACCCGAACCCACTCCGCCAGACCCGAACCCACTCCGCCAGACCCAAACCCACTCCGCCAGACCCCAACCGACTCCGCCTGACCCCAACCCACTGCGCCAGACCCAAACACACTCCGCCAGACCCAAACCCACTCCGCGAGACCCGAAACCACTCCGCCAGACCCAAACCCACTCCGCCAGACCCTTACCCACTCCGCTAGACCCGAACCCACTCCGCCAGCCCCGAACGCACTCCGCCAGACCCGAACATACTCCGCCACAACCGAACCCACTCCGCCAGACCCCAACCCACTACGCTAGACCCCAAACCCACTCCGCCTGACCCAAACCCACTCCGACAGACCCGAACCCACTCCGCCAGACCCAATCCCACTCCGACAGACGCAAACCCAATCCGCCAGACCCAAACCCACTCCGCCAGACCCAAACCCACTCCGCCAGACCCAAACCCACTCCGCCTGACCCAAACCCACTCCGCCAGACCCGAACCCACTCCGCCAGACCCGAACCCACTCCGCCAGACCCAAACCCACTCCGCCAGACCCCAACCCACTCCGCCTGACCCCAACCCACTGCGCCAGACCCAAACCCACTCCACCAGACCCTTACCCACTCCGCTAGACCCGAACCCACTCCGCCAGACCCGAACACACTCCGCCAGACCCGAACATACTCCGCCACAGCCGAACCCACTCCGCCAGACCCCAACCCACTCCGCTAGACCCCAAACCCACTCCGCCTGACCCAAACCCACTCCGACAGACCCGAACCCACTCCGCCAGACCCAATCCCACTCCGCCAGACGCAAACCCACTCCGCCAGACCCAAACCCACTCCGCCAGACCCAAACCCACTCCGCCAGACCCAAACCCACTCCGCCAGACCCGAACACACTCCGCCATACCCGAACCCACTCCGCCAGACCACAACCCACTCCCCCAGACCCTAACCCACACTGACAGACCCGAACCCACTCCGCCAGACCCAAACCCACTCCGCCAGACACGAACCCACTCCGCCAGACCCGAACCCACTCCGCCAGACCCGAACCCACTCCGCCAGACCCGAACCCACTCCGCCAGACACTAACCCACTCCGCCAGACCCAAACCCACTCCGCCAGACCCTAACCCACTCCGCCAGACCTGAACCAACTCCGCCAGACCCGAACCCACTCCGCCAGACCCCAACCCACTCCGCCAGACCCCAACCCACTCCGCCAGACCGCAACCCACTCCGACGGACCCGAACCAACTCCGCCAGACCTAAACCCACTCCGCCAGACCCAAACCCACTCCGCCAGAACCAAACCAACTCCGCCAGACACAAACCTACTCCGTCTGACCCCAAACCCACTCCGCCAGACTCAAACCCACTCCGCCAGACCCAAACCCACTCCGCCAGACACAAACCCACTCCCCCAGACCCGAACCCACTCCGCCAGACCACAACCCACTCCGCCAGACCCAAACCCACTCCGCCAGACACAAACCCACTCCGCCAGACCCGAACCCACTCCGCCAGACCACAACCCACTCCGCCAGACCCGAACACACATGGACAGACCCGACCCCACTCCGCCAGACCCGAACCCACTCCGCCAGACCCGAACATACTCCGCCAGACCCGAACCCACTCCGCCAGACCCCAACCCACTCCGCTAGACCCCAACCCACTCCGCCAGACCCCAACCCACCCCGCCAGATCCTAACCCACTCCGCCAAACCCAAACCCACTCCGCCAGACCACAACCCACTCCGCCAGACCCGAACCCACACCGACAGACCCGAACCCACTCCGCCAGACCCTAACCCACTCCGCCAGACCCAAACCCACTCCGCCAGACCCTAACCCACTCCGCCAGACCTGAACCAACTCCGCCAGACCCGAACCCACTCCGCCAGACCCCAACCCACTCCGCCAGACCCCAACCCACTCCGCCAGACCGCAACCCACTCCGACGGACCCGAACCAACTCCGCCAGACCTAAACCCACTCCGCCAGACCCAAACCCACTCCGCCAGAACCAAACCAACTCTGCCAGACACAAACCTACTCCGTCTGACCCCAAACCCACTCCGCCAGACTCAAACCCACTCCGCCAGACCCAAACCCACTCCGCCAGACACAAACCCACTCCCCCAGACCCGAACCCACTCCGCCAGACCACAACCCACTCCGCCAGACCCAAACCCACTCCGCCAGACACAAACCCACTCCGCCAGACCCGAACCCACTCCGCCAGACCACAACCCACTCCGCCAGACCCGAACACACATGGACAGACCCGACCCCACTCCGCCAGACCCGAACCCACTCCGCCAGACCCGAACATACTCCGCCAGACCCGAACCCACTCCGCCAGACCCCAACCCACTCCCCTAGACCCCAACCCACTCTGCCAGACCCCAACCCACCCCGCCAGATCCTAACCCACTCCGCCAAACCCAAACCCACTCCGCCAGACCACAACCCACTCCGCCAGACCCGAACCCACACCGACAGACCCGAACCCACTCCGCCAGACCCAAACCCACTTCGCCAGACCCGAACCCACTCCGCCAGACCCGAACCCACTCCGCCAGACCCAAACCCACTCCTCCAGACCCCAACCCACTCCGCCTGACCCCAACCCACTGCGCCAGACCCAAACACACTCCGCCAGACCCAAACCCACTCCGCGAGACCCGAAACCACTCCGCCAGACCCGAACCCACACCGACAGACCCGAACCCACTCCGCCAGACCCAAACCCACTTCGCCAGACCCGAACCCACTCCGCCAGACCCGAACCCACTCCGCCAGACCCAAACCCACTCCGCCAGACCCCAACCGACTCCGCCTGACCCCAACCCACTGCGCCAGACCCAAACACACTCCGCCAGACCCAAACCCACTCCGCGAGACCCGAAACCACTCCGCCAGACCCAAACCCACTCCGCCAGACCCTTACCCAATCCGCTAGACCCGAACCCACTCCGCCAGCCCCGAACGCACTCCGCCAGACCCGAACATACTCCGCCACAGCCGAACCCACTCCGCCAGACCCCAACCCACTACGCTAGACCCCAAACCCACTCCGCCTGACCCAAACCCACTCCGACAGACCCGAACCCACTCCGCCAGACCCAATCCCACTCCGCCAGACGCAAACCCAATCCGCCAGACCCAAACCCACTCCGCCAGACCCAAACCCACTCCGCCAGACCCAAACCCACTCCGCCTGACCCAAACCCACTCCGCCAGACCCGAACCCACTCCGCCAGACCCGAACCCACTCCGCCAGACCCAAACCCACTCCGCCAGACCCCAACCCACTCCGCCTGACCCCAACCCACTGCGCCAGACCCAAACCCACTCCGCCAGACCCTTACCCACTCCGCTAGACCCGAACCCACTCCGCCAGACCCGAACACACTCCGCCAGACCCGAACATACTCCGCCACAGCCGAACCCACTCCGCCAGACCCCAACCCACTCCGCTAGACCCCAAACCCACTCCGCCTGACCCAAACCCACTCCGACAGACCCGAACCCACTCCGCCAGACCCAATCCCACTCCGCCAGACGCAAACCCACTCCGCCAGACCCAAACCCACTCCGCCAGACCCAAACCCACTCCGCCAGACCCAAACCCACTCCGCCAGACCCGAACACACTCCGCCATACCCGAACCCACTCCGCCAGACCACAACCCACTCCCCCAGACCCTAACCCACACTGACAGACCCGAACCCACTCCGCCAGACCCAAACCCACTCCGCCAGACACGAACCCACTCCGCCAGACCCGAACCCACTCCGCCAGACCCGAACCCACTCCGCCAGACCCGAACCCACTCCGCCAGACACTAACCCACTCCGCCAGACCCAAACCCACTCCGCCAGACCCTAACCCACTCCGCCAGACCTGAACCAACTCCGCCAGACCCGAACCCACTCCGCCAGACCCCAACCCACTCCGCCAGACCCCAACCCACTCCGCCAGACCGCAACCCACTCCGACGGACCCGAACCAACTCCGCCAGACCTAAACCCACTCCGCCAGACCCAAACCCACTCCGCCAGAACCAAACCAACTCCGCCAGACACAAACCTACTCCGTCTGACCCCAAACCCACTCCGCCAGACTCAAACCCACTCCGCCAGACCCAAACCCACTCCGCCAGACACAAACCCACTCCCCCAGACCCGAACCCACTCCGCCAGACCACAACCCACTCCGCCAGACCCAAACCCACTCCGCCAGACACAAACCCACTCCGCCAGACCCGAACCCACTCCGCCAGACCACAACCCACTCCGCCAGACCCGAACACACATGGACAGACCCGACCCCACTCCGCCAGACCCGAACCCACTCCGCCAGACCCGAACATACTCCGCCAGACCCGAACCCACTCCGCCAGACCCCAACCCACTCCGCTAGACCCCAACCCACTCCGCCAGACCCCAACCCACCCCGCCAGATCCTAACCCACTCCGCCAAACCCAAACCCACTCCGCCAGACCACAACCCACTCCGCCAGACCCGAACCCACACCGACAGACCCCAACCCACTCCGCCAGACCCAAACCCACTTCGCCAGACCCGAACCCACTCCGCCAGACCCGAACCCACTCCGCCAGACCCAAACCCACTCCTCCAGATCCCAACCCACTCCGCCTGACCCCAACCCACTGCGCCAGACCCAAACACACTCCGCCAGACCCAAACCCACTCCGCGAGACCCGAAACCACTCCGCCAGACCCAAACCCACTCCGCCAGACCCTTACCCACTCCGCTAGACCCGAACCCACTCCGCCAGACCTGAACGCACTCCGCCAGACCCGAACATACTCCGCCACAGCCGAACCCACTCCGCCAGACCCCAACCCACTCCGCTAGACCCCAAACCCACTCCGCCTGACCCAAACCCATTCCGACAGACCCGAACCCACTCCGCCAGACCCAATCCCACTCCGCCAGACGCAAACCCACTCCGCCAGACCCAAACCCACTCCGCCAGACCCAAACCCACTCCGCCAGGCCCAAACCCACTCCGCCAGACCCAAACCCACTCCGCCAGACCCGAACACACTCCGCCATACCCGAACCCACTCCGCCAGACCACAACCCACTCCCCCAGACCCTAACCCACACTGACAGACCCGAACCCACTCCGCCAGACCCAAACCCACTCCGCCAGACCCGAACCCACTCCGCCAGACCCGAACCCACTCCGCCAGACCCGAACCCACTCCGCCAGACCCGAACCCACTCCGCCAGACCCGAACCCACTCCGCCAGACCCGAACCCACTCCGCCAGACCCTAACCCACTCCGCCAGACCCGAACCAACTCCGCCAGACCCGAACCCACTCCGCCAGACCCGAACCCACTCCGCCAGACCCCAACCCACTCCGCCAGACCCCAACCCACTCCGACAGACCCGAACCCACTCCGCCAGACCTAAACCCACTCCGCCAGACCCAAACCCACTCCGCCAGAACCAAACCAACTCCGCCAGACACAAACCTACTCCGTCAGACCCCAAACCCACTCCGCCAGACTCAAACCCACTCCGCCAGACCCAAACCCACTCCGCCAGACACAAACCCACTCCCCCAGACCCGAACCCACTCCGCCAGACCACAACCCACTCCGCCAGACCCGAACCCACACCGACAGACCCGACCCCACTCCGCCAGACCCGAACCCACACCGACAGACCCGAACCCACTCCGCCAAACCCGAACCCACTCCGCCAGACCACAACCCACTCCGCCAGACCCGAACCCACACCGACAGACCCGAACCCACTCTGCCAGACCCGAACCCACTCCGCCAGACCCCAACCCACTCCGCCAGACCCGAACCCACTCCGCCAGACCCGAACCCACTCCGCCAGACCCGAACCCAATCCGCCAGACCCGAACCCACTCCGCCAGACCCCAACCCACTCCGCCAGACCCCAACCCACTCCGCCAGACTCCAACCCACTCCCCCAGACCCCAACCCACTCCGCCAGACCCCAACCCACTCCGCCAGACCCCAACCCACTCCGCCAGACCCAAACCCACTCCGCCAGACCCAAACCCACTCCGCCAGACCCAAACCCACACCGCCAGACCCGAACCCACTCCGCCAGACCCGAACCCACTCCGCCAGACCCGAACCCACTCCGCCAGACCCGAAACCACTCCGCCAGACCCGAACCCACTCCGCCAGATCCGAACCCACTCCGCCAGACACCAACCCACTCCCCCAGACCCCAACCCACTCCGCCAGACCCCAACCCACTCCGCCAGAAACCAACCCACTCTGCCAGACCCAAACCCACTCCGCCAGACCCAAACCCACTCCGCCAGACCCGAACATACTCCGCCAGACCCGAACCCACTCCGCCAGACCCGAACCCACTCCGCCAGACCCCAACCCACTCCGCCAGACCACAACCCACTTCGCCAGACCCGAACCCACACCGACAGACCCAACCCCACTCCGCCAGACCCCAACCCACTCCGCCAGTCCCGAACCCATTCCGCCAGATCCGAACCCACTCCGCCAGACCCCAACCCACTCCGCCAGACCCCAACCCACTCCGCCAGACCACAACCCACTCCGCCAGACCCGAACCCACACCGACAGACCCAACCCCACTCCGCCAGACCCCAACCCACTCCGCCAGACCCGAACCCATTCCGCCAGATCCGAACCCACTCCGCCAGACCCCAACCCACTCCGCCAGACCCCAACCCACTCCGCCAGACCCCAACCCACCCCGCCAGATCCTAACCCACTCCGCCAAACCCGAACCCACTCCGCCAGACCACAACCCACTCCGCCAGACCCGAACCCACACCGACAGACCCGAACCCACTCCGCCAGACCCAAACCCACTCCGCCAGACCCGAACCCACTCCGCCAGACCACAACCCACTCCGCCAGACCCGAACCCACACCGACAGACCCGAGCCCACTCCGCCAGACCCAAACCCACTCCGCCAGACCCGAACCCACTCCGCCAGACCCGAACCCACTCCGCCAGACCCAAACCCACTCCGCCAGACCCCAACCCACTCCGGGAGACCCCAACCCACTGCGCCAGACCCAAACACACTCCGCCAGACCCAAAACCACTCCGCGAGACCCTAAACCACTCCGCCAGACCCAAACCCACTCCGCCAGACCCCAACCCACTCCGCCAGACCCCAACCCACTCGGCAAGACCCGAACCCACTCCGCCAGACCCGAACCCACTCCGCCAGACCCGAACATACTCCGCCACAGCCGAACCCTCTCCGCCAGACCCCAACCCACTCCGCTAGACCCCAAACCCACTCTGCCTGACCCAAACCCACTCCGCCAGACCCAAACCCACTCCGCCACACACAAACCCACTCCGCCAGACCCAAACCCATTCCGCCAGACCCAAACCCACTCCGCCAGTCCCAAACCCACTCTGCCAGACCCAAACCCACTCCGCCAGACCTAAACACACTCCGCCAGACCCAAACCCACTCCGCCAGCCCGAAACCCACTCCGCCAGACCCTAACCCACTCCGCCAGACCCCAAACCCACTTCGCCAGACACAAACCCACTCCGCCTGACCCAAACCCACTCCGCCAGACCCAAACCCACTCCGCCAGACCCAAACCCACTCCGCCAGACCCCAACTCACTCCGCCAGAACCAAACCCACTCCGCCAGACCCGAACCCTCTCCGCCAAACCCGAACCCACACCGCCAGACCCCGACCCACTCCACCAGACCCGAACCCACTCTGACAGACCCGAACCCACTCCGCCAGACCCCAACCCACTCCGCCACACACGAACCCACTCCGCCAAACCCGAACCCACTCCGCCAGACCCGAACCCACTCCGCCAGACCCGAACCCACTCCGCCAGACCCTAACCCACTCTGCCAGACCCCAAACCGACTCCGCCAGACCCAAACCCACTCCGCCAGACCCAAACCCACTCCGCCAGACACAAACCCACTCCGCCAGACACAAACCCACTCCGCCAGACCCAAACCCACTCCGCCAGACCCAAACCCACTCCGCCAGACCCAAACCCACTCCGCCAGACCCAAACCCACTCCGCCAGACCCAAACCCACTCCGCCAGACCTGAACCAACTCCGCCAGACCCAAACCCACTCCGCCACACCCGAACCCACTCCGCCAGACCCCAACCCACTCCGCCAAACCCGAACCCACTCGTACAGACCCGAACCCACACCGCCAGACCCGAACCCACTCCGCCAGACCCCAACCCACTCCGACAGACCCGAACCCACTCCGCCAGACCTAAACCAACTCCGCCAGACCATAACCTACTCCGCCAGACCCGAACCCACTCCGCCAGACCCCAACCCACTCCGCCAGACCCCAACCCACTCCGCCAGACCCCAACCCACTCCTCTAGTCCCGAACCCACTCCGCCAGACCCGAACCAGCTCCGCCATACCCGAACCCACTCCGCCAGACCCGAACCCACTCCGCCAAACCAAAAACCCACTCCGCCAGAGCCAAACCCACTCCGCCAGACCCAAACCCACTCCGCCAGACCCAAACCCACTCCGCCAGACGCAAACCCACTCCGCCAGACCCCAACCCACTCCGCCAGTCCCGAACCCACTCCGCCAGACCCGAAACCACTCTGCCAGACCCGAACCCACTCCGCCAGACCCAAACCCACTCCGCCAGACCTGAACCCACTCCGCCAAACCCGAACCCACTCCGCCATACCACAACCCACTCCGCCAGACCCGAACCCACACCGACAGACCCGAACCCACTCCGCCAGACCCAAACCCACTCCGCCATACCCCAACCCACTCCGCCAGACCCCAACCCACTCCGCCAGACCCCAACCCACTACGCCAGACCTGAACCCACTCCGCCAGACCCTAACCCACTCCGCCAGACCCAAACCCACTCCGCCAGACCCGAACCCACTCCGCCAGACCCCAACCCACTCCGCCAGACCCCAACCCACTCCGCCAGACCCCAACCCACTCCGCCAGACCCCAACCCACTCCGCCAGACCCGAACCCACTCCGCCAGACCCGAACCCACTCCGCCAGACCCGAACCCACTCCGCCAGACCCGAACCCACTCTGCCAGACCCGAACCCACTCCGCCAGACCCGAACCCAGTCCGCCACAGACGAACCCACTCCGCCAGACCCGAACCCACTCCGCCAGACCCAAACCCGCTCCGCCGGACCCGAACCAAATCCGCCAGAACCAAACCCACTCCGCCAGACCCAAACCCACTCCGCCAGACCCAAACCCACTCCGCCAGGCCCAAACCAACTCCACCAGACCCAAACCCACTCCGCCAGACCCCAACCCACTCGGCCAGACCCCAACCCACTCCGCCAGACCCCAACCCACTCCTCTTGTCCCGAACCCACTCCGCCAGACCCGAACCAGCTCCGCCATACCCGAACCCACTCCGCCAGACCCGAACCCACTCCGCCAAACCAAAAACCCACTCCGCCAGAGCCAAACCCACTGCGCCAGACCCAAACCCACTCCGCCAGACCCAAACCCACTCCGCCAGACGCAAACCCACTCCGCCAGACCCCAACCCACTCCGCCAGTCCCGAACCCACTCCGCCAGACCCGAAACCACTCTGCCAGAACGAACCCACTCCGCCAGACCCAAACCCACTCCGCCAGACCTGAACCCACTCCGCCAAACCCGAACCCACTCCGCCATACCACAACCCACTCCGCCAGACCCGAACCCACACCGACAGACCCGAACCCACTCCGCCAGACCCAAACCCACTCCGCCATACCCCAACCCACTCCGCCAGACCCCAACCCACTCCGCCAGACCCCAACCCACTACGCCAGACCTGAACCCACTCCGCCAGACCCAAACCCACTCCGCCAGACCTAAACCAACTCCGCCAGACCATAACCTACTCCGCCAGACCCGAACCCACTCCGCCAGACCCCAACCCACTCCGCCAGACCCCAACCCACTCCGCCAGACCCCAACCCACTCCTCTAGTCCCAAACCCACTCCGCCAGACCTGAACCCACTCCGCCAAACCCGAACCCACTCCGCCATACCACAACCCACTCCGCCAGACCCGAACCCACACCGACAGACCCGAACCCACTCCGCCAGACCCAAACCCACTCCGCCATACCCCAACCCACTCCGCCAGACCCCAACCCACTCCGCCAGACCCCAACCCACTACGCCAGACCTGAACCCACTCCGCCAGACCCTAACCCACTCCGCCAGACCCAAACCCACTCCGCCAGACCCGAACCCACTCCGCCAGACCCCAACCCACTCCGCCAGACCCGAACCCACTCCGCCAGACCCGAACCCACTCCGCCAGACCCCAACCCACTCCGCCAGACCCGAACCCACTCCGCCAGACCCGAACCCACTCCGCCAGACCCGAACCCACTCCGCCAGTCCCGAACCCGCTCCGCCAGACCCGAACCCACTCCGCCAGACCCGAACCCACTCCGCCACAGACGAACCCACTCCGCCAGACCCGAACCCACTCCGCCAGACCCAAACCCGCTCCGCCGGACCCGAACCAAATCCGCCAGAACCAAACCCACTCCGCCAGACCCAAACCCACTCCGCCAGACCCAAACCCACTCCGCCAGGCCCAAACCAACTCCACCAGACCCAAACCCACTCCGCCAGACCCCAACCCACTCCGCCAGACCCCAACCCACTCCGCCAGACCCCAACCCACTCCTCTAGTCCCGAACCCACTCCGCCAGACCCGAACCAGCTCCGCCATACCCGAACCCACTCCGCCAGACCCGAACCCACTCCGCCAAACCAAAAACCCACTCCGCCAGAGCCAAACCCACTCCGCCAGACCCAAACCCACTCCGCCAGACCCAAACCCACACCGCCAGACGCAAACCCACTCCGCCAGACCCCAACCCACTCCGCCAGTCCCGAACCCACTCCGCCAGACCCGAAACCACTCTGCCAGACCCGAACCCACTCCGCCAGACCCAAACCCACTCCGCCAGACCTGAACCCACTCCGCCAAACCCGAACCCACTCCGCCATACCACAACCCACTCCGCCAGACCCGAACCCACACCGACAGACCCGAACCTACTCCGCCAGACCCAAACCCACTCCGCCATACCCCAACCCACTCCGCCAGACCCCAACCCACTCCGCCAGACCCCAACCCACTACGCCAGACCTGAACCCACTCCGCCAGACCCTAACCCACTCCGCCAGACCCAAACCCACTCCGCCAGACCCGAACCCACTCCGCCAGACCCCAACCCACTCCGCCAGACCCCAACCCACTCCGCCAGACCCCAACCCACTCCGCCAGACCCCAACCCACTCCGCCAGACCCGAACCCACTCCGCCAGACCCGAACCCACTCCGCCAGACCCGAACCCACTCCGCCAGACCCGAACCCACTCCGCCAGACCCGAACCCACTCCGCCAGACCCGAACCCACTCCGCCACAGACGAACCCACTCCGCCAGACCCGAACCCACTCCGCCAGACCCAAACCCGCTCCGCCGGACCCGAACCAAATCCGCCAGAACCAAACCCACTCCGCCAGACCCAAACCCACTCCGCCAGACCCAAACCCACTCCGCCAGGCCCAAACCAACTCCACCAGACCCAAACCCACTCCGCCAGACCCCAACCCAGTCCGCCAGACCACAACCCAGTCCGCCAGACCACAACCCACTCCGCCAGACCACAACCCACTCCGCCAGACCCGAACCCACACCGACAGACCCAAACCCACTCCGCCAGACCCGAACCCACTCCGCCAGACCCGAACCCACTCCGCCAGACCCGAACCAACTCCGCCAGACCCGAACCCACTCCTCCAGACCCGAACCCACTCCGCCAGACCCAAACCCTCTCCGCCAGTCCTGAACCCACTCTGCCAGACCCGAACCCACTCCGCCAGACCCGGCCAACTCCACCAGACCCGAACCCACTCCGTCAGACCCCAACCCACTCCGCCAGACCCCAACCCACTACGCCAGACCTGAATCCACTCCGCCAGACCCTAACCCACTCCGCCAGACCCAAACCCACTCCGCCAGACCCAAACCCACTCCGCCAGACCCTAACACACTCCGCCAGACCCTAACCCACTCCGCCAGACCCCAACCCACTCCGCCAGACCCCCACCCCCTCCGCCAGACCCCATCCCACTCCGCCAGACCCCAACCCACTCCGCCTGACCCAAACCCACTCCGCCAGACCCGAACCCTCTCCGCCAGACCCAAACCCACTCCGCCAGACCCGAAACCACTCCGCCAGACCCAAACCCACTCCGCCAGACCAAAACCAACTGCGCCAGACCGGAACCCACTGCGCCAGACCCGAACCCGCTCCGCCAGACCCGAACCCACTCCGTCAGACCCGAACCAACTCCGCCAGACCCGAACCCACTCCGCCAGACCCGAACCCACTCCGCCAGACCCCAACCCACTCCGCCAGACCCGAACCCACACCGACAGACCCGAACCCACTCCGCCAGACCCTAACCCACTCCGCCAGACCCGAACCCACTCCGCCAGACCCGAAACCAGTCCGCCACACCCAAACCCACTCCGCCAGACCCAAACCCACTCCGCAGGACCCAAACCCTCTCCGCCAGACCCAAACCCACTCCGCCAGACCCGAAACCACTCTGCCAGACCCCAACCCACTCCGCCAGACCCCAACCCACTCCGCCAGACCCAAACCCACTCCGCAGGACCCAAACCCTCTCCGCCATACCCAAACCCACTCCGCCAGACCCGAAACCACTCCGCCAGACCCGAACCCAGTCCGCCAGACCAGAACCCACTGCGCCAGACCGGAACCCACTCCGCCAGACCCGAACCCACTCCGCCAGACCCGAACCAACTCCGCCAGACCCGAACCCACTCCGCCAGACCCGAACCCACTCCGCCAGACCCTAACCCACTCCGCCAGACCCGAACCCACTCCGGCAGACCCGAACCCAGTCCGCCACACCCAAACCCACTCCGCCAGACCCGAACCCACTCCGCCAGACACAAACCCACTCCGCCAGACCCCAACCCACTCCGCCAGACCCGTACCCACTCCGCCAAACATGAACCCACTCCGCTAGACCACAACCCACTAAGCCAGACCCGAACCCACTCCGACAGACCCGAACCCACACCGCCAGACCCAAACCCACTCCGCCAGACCCCAACCCACTGCGCCAGACCCAAACCCACTCCGCCAGACCCGAACCCACTCTGCCAGACCCGAACCAACTCCGCCAGACCCGAACCCACTCCGCCAGACCCGAACACACACCGACAGACCCGAACCCACTCCGCCAGACCTTAACCCACTCTGCCAGACCCGAACCCAGTCCGCCACACCCAAACCCACTCTGCCAGACCCGAACCCACTCCGCCAGACCCAAACCCACTCCGCCAGACCTGAACCCACTCCGCCAAACCCGAACCCACTCCGCCATACCACAACCCACTCCGCCAGACCCGAACCCACACTGACAGACCCGAACCCACTCCGCCAGACCCAAACCCACTCCGCCATACCCGAACCCACTCCGCCAGACCCCAACCCACTCCGCCAGACCCCAACCCACTACGCCAGACCTGAACCCACTCCGCCAGACCCTAACCCACTCCGCCAGACCCAAACCCACTCCGCCAGACCCGAACCCACTCCGCCAGACCACAACCCACTCCGCCAGACCCCAACCCACTCCGCCAGACCCCAACCCACTCCGCCAGACCCCAACCCACTCCGCCAGACCCAAACCCACTCCGCCAGAGCCGAACCCACTCCGCCAGACCCGAACCCACTCCGCCAGACCCGAACCCACTCCGCCAGACCCGAACCCACTACGCCAGACCCGTACCCACTCCGTCAGACCCGAACCCACTCCGCCAGACCCGAACCCACTCCGCCAGACCCGAACCCACTCCGCCACACATGAACCCACTCCGCCAGACCCGAACCCACTCCGCCAAACCAAAAACCCACTCCGCCAGAGCCAAACCCACTCCGCCAGACCCAAACCCACTCCGCCAGACCCAAACCCACACCGCCAGACCCAAACCCACTCCGCCAGACCCCAACCCACTGCGCCAGACCCAAACCCACTCCGCCAGACCCGAACCCACTCTGCCAGACCCGAACCAACTCCGCCAGACCCGAACCCACTCCGCCAGACCCGAACACACACCGACAGACCCGAACCCACTCCGCCAGACCTTAACCCACTCTGCCAGACCCGAACCCAGTCCGCCACACCCAAACCCACTCCGCCAGACCCAAACCCACTCCGCAGGACCCAAACCCTCTCCGCCAGACCCAAACCCACTCCGCCAGACCCGAAACCACTCTGCCAGACCCGAACCCACTCCGCCAGACCCAAACCCACTCCGCCAGACCTGAACCCACTCCGCCAAACCCGAACCCACTCCGCCATACCACAACCCACTCCGCCAGACCCGAACCCACACTGACAGACCCGAACCCACTCCGCCAGACCCAAACCCACTCCGCCATACCCGAACCCACTCCGCCAGACCCCAACCCACTCCGCCAGACCCCAACCCACTACGCCAGACCTGAACCCACTCCGCCAGACCCTAACCCACTCCGCCAGACCCAAACCCACTCCGCCAGACCCGAACCCACTCCGCCAGACCACAACCCACTCCGCCAGACCCCAACCCACTCCGCCAGACCCCAACCCACTCCGCCAGACCCCAACCCACTCCGCCAGACCCAAACCCACTCCGCCAGAGCCGAACCCACTCCGCCAGACCCGAACCCACTCCGCCAGACCCGAACCCACTCCGCCAGACCCGAACCCACTACGCCAGACCCGTACCCACTCCGTCACACCCGAACCCACTCCGCCAGACCCGAACCCACTCCGCCAGACCCGAACCCACTCCGCCACACACGAACCCACTCCGCCAGACCCAAACCCACTCCGCCAGACCCAAACCCGCTCCGCCGGACCCGAACCAACTCCGCCAGAACCAAACCCACTCCGCCAGACCCAAACCCACTCCGCCAGACCCAAACCCACTCCGCCAGGCCCAAACCAACTCCGCCAGACCCAAACCCACTCCGCCAGACCCCAACCCACTCGGCCAGACCACAACCCACTCCGCCAGACCCAAACCCACACCGACAGACCCGAACCCACTCCGCCAGACCCGAACCCACTCCGCCAGACCCGAACCCACTCCGCCAGACCCGAACCAACTCCGCCAGACCCGAACCCACTCCTCCAGACCCGAACCCACTCCGCCAGACCCGAACCCTCTCCGCCAGTCCTGAACCCACTCCGCCAGACCCGAACCCACTCCGCCAGACCCGAGCCAACTCCGCCAGACCCGAACCCACTCCGTCAGACCCCAACCCACTCCGCCAGACCCCAACCCACTACGCCAGACCTGAACCCACTCCGCCAGACCCTAACCCACTCCGCCAGACCCAAACCCACTCCGCCAGACCCAAACCCACTCCGCCAGACCCTAACCCACTCCGCCAGACCCTAACCCACTCCGCCAGACCCCAACCCACTCCGCCAGACCCCCACCCACTCCGCCAGACCCAAACCCACTCCGCCAGACCCCAACCCACTCCGCCAGACACCAACCCACTCCGCCAGACCCAAACCCACTCCGCCAGACCCGAACCCTCTCCGCCAGACCCAAACCCACTCCGCCAGACCCGAAACCACTCCGCCAGACCCAAACCCACTCCGCCAGACCAAAACCCACTGCGCCAGACCGGAACCCACTGCGCCAGACCCGAACCCACTCCGCCAGACCCGAACCCACTCCGTCAGACCCGAACCAACTCCGCCAGACCCGAACCCACTCCGCCAGACCCGAACCCACTCCGCCAGACCCCAACCCACTCCGCCAGACCCGAACCCACACCGACAGACCCGAACCCACTCCGCCAGACCCTAACCCACTCCGCCAGACCCGAACCCACTCCGCCAGACCCGAACCCAGTCCGCCACACCCAAACCCACTCCGCCAGACCCAAACCCACTCCGCAGGACCCAAACCCTCTCCGCCAGACCCAAACCCACTCCGCCAGACCCGAAACCACTCTGCCAGACCCGAACCCACTCCGCCAGACCCAAACCCACTCCGCCAGACCCGAACCCACTGCGCCAGACCGGAACCCACTGCGCCAGACCCGAACCCACTCCGCCAGACCCGAACCCACTCCGTCAGACCCGAACCAACTCCGCCAGACCCGAACCCACTCCGCCAGACCCGAACCCACTACGCCAGACCCGTACCCACTCCGTCAGACCCGAACCCACTCCGCCAGACCCGAACCCACTCCGCCAGACCCGAACCCACTCCGCCACACACGAACCCACTCCGCCAGACCCAAACCCACTCCGCCAGACCCAAACCCGCTCCGCCGGACCCGAACCAACTCCGCCAGAACCAAACCCACTCCGCCAGACCCAAACCCACTCCGCCAGACCCAAACCCACTCCGCCAGGCCCAAACCAACTCCGCCAGACCCAAACCCACTCCGCCAGACCCCAACCCACTCCGCCAGACCACAACCCACTCCGCCAGACCCAAACCCACACCGACAGACCCGAACCCACTCCGCCAGACCCGAACCCACTCCGCCAGACCCGAACCCACTCCGCCAGACCCGAACCAACTCCGCCAGACCCGAACCCACTCCTCCAGACCCGAACCCACTCCGCCAGACCCGAACCCTCTCCGCCAGTCCTGAACCCACTCCGCCAGACCCGAACCCACTCCGCCAGACCCGAGCCAACTCCGCCAGACCCGAACCCACTCCGTCAGACCCCAACCCACTCCGCCAGACCCCAACCCACTACGCCAGACCTGAACCCACTCCGCCAGACCCTAACCCACTCCGCCAGACCCAAACCCACTCCGCCAGACCCAAACCCAATCCGCCAGACCCAAACCCACTCCGCCAGACCCGAAACCACTCTGCCAGACCCGAACCCACTCCGCCAAACCCAAACCCACTCCGCCAGACCCGAACCCACTGCGCCAGACCGGAACCCACTGCGCCAGACCCGAACCCACTCCGCCAGACCCGAACCCACTCCGTCAGACCCGAACCAACTCCGCCAGACCCGAACCCACTCCGCCAGACCCGAACCCACTACGCCAGACCCGTACCCACTCCGTCAGACCCGAACCCACTCCGCCAGACCCGAACCCACTCCGCCAGACCCGAACCCACTCCGCCACACACGAACCCACTCCGCCAGACCCAAACCCACTCCGCCAGACCCAAACCCGCTCCGCCGGACCCGAACCAACTCCGCCAGAACCAAACCCACTCCGCCAGACCCAAACCCACTCCGCCAGACCCAAACCCACTCCGCCAGGCCCAAACCAACTCCGCCAGACCCAAACCCACTCCGCCAGACCCCAACCCACTCCGCCAGACCAAACCCACTCCGCCAGACCCAAACCCACACCGACAGACCCGAACCCACTCCGCCAGACCCGAACCCACTCCGCCAGACCCGAACCCACTCCGCCAGACCCGAACCAACTCCGCCAGACCCGAACCCACTCCTCCAGACCCGAACCCACTCCGCCAGACCCGAACCCTCTCCGCCAGTCCTGAACCCACTCCGCCAGACCCGAACCCACTCCGCCAGACCCGAGCCAACTCCGCCAGACCCGAACCCACTCCGTCAGACCCCAACCCACTCCGCCAGACCCCAACCCACTACGCCAGACCTGAACCCACTCCGCCAGACCCTAACCCACTCCGCCAGACCCAAACCCACTCCGCCAGACCCAAACCCACTCCGCCAGACCCTAACCCACTCCGCCAGACCCTAACCCACTCCGCAAGACCCCAACCCACTCCGCCAGACCCCCACCCACTCCGCCAGACCCGAACCCACTCCGCCAGACCCAAACCCACTCCGCCAGACCTGAACCCACTCCGCCAAACCCGAACCCACTCCGCCATACCACAACCCACTCCGCCAGACCCGAACCCACACTGACAGACCCGAACCCACTCCGCCAGACCCAAACCCACTCCGCCATACCCGAACCCACTCCGCCAGACCCCAACCCACTCCGCCAGACCCCAACCCACTACGCCAGACCTGAACCCACTCCGCCAGACCCTAACCCACTCCGCCAGACCCAAACCCACTCCGCCAGACCCGAACCCACTCCGCCAGACCACAACCCACTCCGCCAGACCCCAACCCACTCCGCCAGACCCCAACCCACTCCGCCAGACCCCAACCCACTCCGCCAGACCCAAACCCACTCCGCCAGAGCCGAACCCACTCCGCCAGACCCGAACCCACTCCGCCAGACCCGAACCCACTCCGCCAGACCCGAACCCACTACGCCAGACCCGTACCCACTCCGTCACACCCGAACCCACTCCGCCAGACCCGAACCCACTCCGCCAGACCCGAACCCACTCCGCCACACACGAACCCACTCCGCCAGACCCAAACCCACTCCGCCAGACCCAAACCCGCTCCGCCGGACCCGAACCAACTCCGCCAGAACCAAACCCACTCCGCCAGACCCAAACCCACTCCGCCAGACCCAAACCCACTCCGCCAGGCCCAAACCAACTCCGCCAGACCCAAACCCACTCCGCCAGACCCCAACCCACTCGGCCAGACCACAACCCACTCCGCCAGACCCAAACCCACACCGACAGACCCGAACCCACTCCGCCAGACCCGAACCCACTCCGCCAGACCCGAACCCACTCCGCCAGACCCGAACCAACTCCGCCAGACCCGAACCCACTCCTCCAGACCCGAACCCACTCCGCCAGACCCGAACCCTCTCCGCCAGTCCTGAACCCACTCCGCCAGACCCGAACCCACTCCGCCAGACCCGAGCCAACTCCGCCAGACCCGAACCCACTCCGTCAGACCCCAACCCACTCCGCCAGACCCCAACCCACTACGCCAGACCTGAACCCACTCCGCCAGACCCTAACCCACTCCGCCAGACCCAAACCCACTCCGCCAGACCCAAACCCACTCCGCCAGACCCTAACCCACTCCGCCAGACCCTAACCCACTCCGCCAGACCCCAACCCACTCCGCCAGACCCCCACCCACTCCGCCAGACCCAAACCCACTCCGCCGGACCCCAACCCACTCCGCCAGACACCAACCCACTCCGCCAGACCCAAACCCACTCCGCCAGACCCGAACCCTCTCCGCCAGACCCAAACCCACTCCGCCAGACCCGAAACCACTCCGCCAGACCCAAACCCACTCCGCCAGACCAAAACCCACTGCGCCAGACCGGAACCCACTGCGCCAGACCCGAACCCACTCCGCCAGACCCGAACCCACTCCGTCAGACCCGAACCAACTCCGCCAGACCCGAACCCACTCCGCCAGACCCGAACCCACTCCGCCAGACCCCAACCCACTCCGCCAGACCCGAACCCACACCGACAGACCCGAACCCACTCCGCCAGACCCTAACCCACTCCGCCAGACCCGAACCCACTCCGCCAGACCCGAACCCAGTCCGCCACACCCAAACCCACTCCGCCAGACCCAAACCCACTCCGCAGGACCCAAACCCTCTCCGCCAGACCCAAACCCACTCCGCCAGACCCGAAACCACTCTGCCAGACCCGAACCCACTCCGCCAGACCCAAACCCACTCCGCCAGACCCGAACCCACTGCGCCAGACCGGAACCCACTGCGCCAGACCCGAACCCACTCCGCCAGACCCGAACCCACTCCGTCAGACCCGAACCAACTCCGCCAGACCCGAACCCACTCCGCCAGACCCGAACCCACTACGCCAGACCCGTACCCACTCCGTCAGACCCGAACCCACTCCGCCAGACCCGAACCCACTCCGCCAGACCCGAACCCACTCCGCCACACACGAACCCACTCCGCCAGACCCAAACCCACTCCGCCAGACCCAAACCCGCTCCGCCGGACCCGAACCAACTCCGCCAGAACCAAACCCACTCCGCCAGACCCAAACCCACTCCGCCAGACCCAAACCCACTCCGCCAGGCCCAAACCAACTCCGCCAGACCCAAACCCACTCCGCCAGACCCCAACCCACTCCGCCAGACCACAACCCACTCCGCCAGACCCAAACCCACACCGACAGACCCGAACCCACTCCGCCAGACCCGAACCCACTCCGCCAGACCCGAACCCACTCCGCCAGACCCGAACCAACTCCGCCAGACCCGAACCCACTCCTCCAGACCCGAACCCACTCCGCCAGACCCGAACCCTCTCCGCCAGTCCTGAACCCACTCCGCCAGACCCGAACCCACTCCGCCAGACCCGAGCCAACTCCGCCAGACCCGAACCCACTCCGTCAGACCCCAACCCACTCCGCCAGACCCCAACCCACTACGCCAGACCTGAACCCACTCCGCCAGACCCTAACCCACTCCGCCAGACCCAAACCCACTCCGCCAGACCCAAACCCAATCCGCCAGACCCAAACCCACTCCGCCAGACCCGAAACCACTCTGCCAGACCCGAACCCACTCCGCCAGACCCAAACCCACTCCGCCAGACCCGAACCCACTGCGCCAGACCGGAACCCACTGCGCCAGACCCGAACCCACTCCGCCAGACCCGAACCCACTCCGTCAGACCCGAACCAACTCCGCCAGACCCGAACCCACTCCGCCAGACCCGAACCCACTACGCCAGACCCGAACCCACTCCGCCAGACCCAAACCCACTCCGCCAGACCCAAACCCGCTCCGCCGGACCCGAACCAACTCCGCCAGAACCAAACCCACTCCGCCAGACCCAAACCCACTCCGCCAGACCCAAACCCACTCCGCCAGGCCCAAACCAACTCCGCCAGACCCAAACCCACTCCGCCAGACCCCAACCCACTCCGCCAGACCACAACCCACTCCGCCAGACCCAAACCCACACCGACAGACCCGAACCCACTCCGCCAGACCCGAACCCACTCCGCCAGACCCGAACCCACTCCGCCAGACCCGAACCAACTCCGCCAGACCCGAACCCACTCCTCCAGACCCGAACCCACTCCGCCAGACCCGAACCCTCTCCGCCAGTCCTGAACCCACTCCGCCAGACCCGAACCCACTCCGCCAGACCCGAGCCAACTCCGCCAGACCCGAACCCACTCCGTCAGACCCCAACCCACTCCGCCAGACCCCAACCCACTACGCCAGACCTGAACCCACTCCGTCAGACCCTAACCCACTCCGCCAGACCCAAACCCACTCCGCCAGACCCAAACCCACTCCGCCAGACCCTAACCCACTCCGCCAGACCCTAACCCACTCCGCAAGACCCCAACCCACTCCGCCAGACCCCCACCCACTCCGCCAGACCCAAACCCACTCCGCCAGACCCCAACCCACTCCGCCAGACACCAACCCACTCCGCCAGACCCAAACCCACTCCGCCAGACCCGAACCCTCTCCGCCAGACCCAAACCCACTCCGCCAGACCCGAAACCACTCCGCCAGACCCAAACCCACTCCGCCAGACCAAAACCCACTGCGCCAGACCGGAACCCACTGCGCCAGACCCGAACCCACTCCGCCAGACCCGAACCCACTCCGTCAGACCCGAACCAACTCCGCCAGACCCGAACCCACTCCGCCAGACCCGAACCCACTCCGCCAGACCCCAACCCACTCCGCCAGACCCGAACCCACACCGACAGACCCGAACCCACTCCGCCAGACCCTAACCCACTCCGCCAGACCCGAACCCACTCCGCCAGACCCGAACCCAGTCCGCCACACCCAAACCCACTCCGCCAGACCCAAACCCACTCCGCAGGACCCAAACCCTCTCCGCCAGACCCAAACCCACTCCGCCAGACCCGAAACCACTCTGCCAGACCCGAACCCACTCCGCCAGACCCAAACCCACTCCGCCAGACCCGAACCCACTGCGCCAGACCGGAACCCACTGCGCCAGACCCGAACCCACTCCGCCAGACCCGAACCCACTCCGTCAGACCCGAACCAACTCCGCCAGAACCGAACCCACTCCGCCAGACCCGAACCCACTCCGCCAGACCCCAACCCACTCCGCCAGACCCCAACCCACACCGACAGACCCCAACCCACTCCGCCAGACCCTAACCCACTCCGCCAGACCCGAACCCACTCCGCCAGACCCGAACCCAGTCCGCCACACCCAAACCCACTCCGCCAGACCCAAACCCACTCCGCCAGACCCTAATCCACTCCGCCAGACCCGAACCCACTCCGCCAGACCAAAACCCAGTCCGCCACACCCAAACCCACTCCGCCAGACCCAAACCCACTCCGCCAGACCCTAACCCACTCCGCCAGACCCCAACCCACTCCGCCAGACCCCCACCCACTCCGCCAGACCCAAACCCACTCCGCCAGACCCCAACCCACTCCGCCAGACACCAACCCACTCCGCCAGACCCAAACCCACTCCGCCAGACCCGAACCCTCTCCGTCAGACCCAAACCCACTCCGCCAGACCCGAAACCACTCCGCCAGACCCAAACCCACTCCGCCAGACCAAAACCCACTGCGCCAGACCGGAACCCACTGCGCCAGACCCGAACCCACTCCGCCAGACCCGAACCCACTCCGTCAGACCCGAACCAACTCCGCCAGACCCGAACCCACTCCGCCAGACCCGAACCCACTCCGCCAGACCCCAACCCACTCCGCCAGACCCGAACCCACACCGACAGACCCGAACCCACTCCGCCAGACCCTAACCCACTCCGCCAGACCCGAACCCACTCCGCCAGACCCGAACCCAGTCCGCCACACCCAAACCCAATCCGCCACACCCAAACCCACTCCGCCAGACCCTAACCCACTCCGCCAGACCCGAACCCACTTCGCCAGACCAAAACCCAGTCCGCCACACCCAAACCCACTCCGCCAGACCCAAACCCACTCCGCAGGACCCAAACCCTCTCCGCCAAACCCAAACCCACTCCGCCAGACCCAAACCCACTCCGCCAGGCCCAAACCAACTCCACCAGACCCAAACCCACACCGCCAGACCCCAACCCACTCCGCCAGACCACAACCCACTCCGCCAGACCCGAACCCACACCGACAGACCCGAACCCACTCCGCCAGACCCCAACCCACTCCGCCAGACCCGAACCCACTCCGCCAGACCCGAACCAACTCCGCCAGACCCGAACCCACTCCTCCAGACCCGAACCCACTCCGCCAGACCCGAACCCTCTCCGCCAGTCCTGAACCCACTCCGCCAGACCCGAACCCACTCCGCCAGACCCGAGCCAACTCCGCCAGACCCGAACCCACTCCGTCAGACCCCAACCCACTCCGCCAGACCCCAACCCACTCCGCCAGACCCGAACCCACTCCGCCAGACCCCAACCCAGTCCGCCACACCCAAACCCACTCCGCCAGACCCAAACCCACTCCGCAGGACCCAAACCCTCTCCGCCAGACCCAAACCCACTCCGCCAGACCCGAAACCACTCTGCCAGACCCGAACCCACTCCGCCAGACCCAAACCCACTCCGCCAGACCCGAACCCACTCCGCCAAACCCGAACCCACTCCGCCATACCACAACCCACTCCTCCAGACCCGAACCCACACCGACAGACCCGAACCCACTCCGCCAGACCCAAACCCACTCCGCCAGACCCCAACCCACTCCGCCAGACGCCAACCCACTCCGCCAGACCCAAACCCACTCCGCAGGACCCAAACCCTCTCCGACAGACCCGAACCCACTCTGCCAGACCCTAACCCACTCCGCCAGACCCGAACCCACTCCGCCAGACCCGAACCCACTCCGTCAGACCCGAACCAACTCCGCCAGACCCGAACCCACTCCGCCAGACCCGAACCCACTCCGCCAGACCCCAACCCACTCCGCCAGACCCGAACCCACACCGACAGACCCGAACCCACTCCGCCAGACCCTAACCCACTCCGCCAGACCCGAACCCACTCCGCCAGACCCGAACCCAGTCCGCCACACCCAAACCCACTCCGCCAGACCCAAACCCACTCCGCAGGACCCAAACCCTCTCCGCCAGACCCAAACCCACTCCGCCAGACCCGAAACCACTCTGCCAGACCCAAACCCACTCCGCCAGACCCGAACCCACTCCGCCAGACCCCAACCCACTCCGCCAGACCCGAACCCACACCGACAGACCCGAACCCACTCCGCCAGACCCTAACCCACTCCGCCAGACCCGAACCCACTCCGCCAGACCCAAACCCACTCCGCCAGACCCAAACCCACTCCGCAGGACCCAAACCCTCTCCGCCAGACCCTAACCCACTCCGCCAGACCCGAAACCACTCTGCCAGACCCGAACCCACTCCGCCAGACCCAAACCCACTCCGCCATACCACAACCTACTCCTCCAGACCCGAACCCACACCGACAGACCCGAACCCACTCCGCCAGACCCAAACCCACTCCGCCAGACCCCAACCCACTCCGCCAGACCCCAACCCACTCCGCCAGACCCAAACCCACTCCGCAGGACCCAAACCCTCTCCGCCAGACCCAAACCCACTCCGCCAGACCCGAAACCACTCCGCCAGACCTGAACCCACTCCGCCAGACCAAAACCCACTGCGCCAGACCCGAACCCACTCCGCCAGACCTGAACCCAGTCCGCCACACCCAAACCCACTCCGCCAGACCCAAACCCACTCCGCAGGACCCAAACCCTCTCCGCCAGACCCAAACCCACTCCGCCAGACCCGAAACCACTCTGCCAGACCCAAACCCACTCCGCCAGACCCGAACCCACTCCGCCAGACCCCAACCCACTCCGCCAGACCCGAACCCACACCGACAGACCCGAACCCACTCCGCCAGACCCTAACCCACTCCGCCAGACCCGAACCCACTCCGCCAGACCCGAACCCAGTCCGCCACACCCAAACCCACTCCGCCAGACCCAAACCCACTCCGCAGGACCCAAACCCTCTCCGCCAGACCCTAACCCACTCCGCCAGACCCGAAACCACTCTGCCAGGCCTGAACCCACTCCGCCAGACCAAAACCCACTGCGCCAGACCGGAACCCACTCCGCCAGACCCAAACCCACTCCGCCAGACCCGAACCAACTCCGCCAGACCCGAACCCACTCCGCCAGACCCCAACCCACTCCGCCAGACCCGTACCCACTCCGACAGACCCGAACGCACTCCACCAGACCCTAACCCACTCTGCCAGACCCGAACCCACTCCGCCAGACCCGAACCCAGTCCGCCACACCCAAACCCACTCCGCCAGACCCGAACCCACTCCGCCAGACCCAAACCCACTCCGCCAGACCCCAACCCACTCCGCCAGACCCGAACCCACTCCGCCAAACCCGAACCCACTCCGCTAGACCACAACCCACTCCGCCAGACCCGAACACACTCCGACAGACCCGAACCCACTCCGCCAGACCCAAACCCACTCCGCCAGACCCGAACCCACTCCGCCAGACCCGAACCCACTCCGCCAGACCCAAACCCACTCCGCCAGACCCAAACCCACTCCGACAGACCCCAACCCACTGCGCCAGACCCGAACCCACTCCGCCAGACCCGAACCCACTCCGCCAGACCCGAACCAACTCCGCCAGACCCGAACCCACTCCGCCAGACCCGAACCCATTCCGCCAGACCCCAACCCACCCCGCCAGACCTGAACCCACACCGACAGACCCGAACCCACTCCGCCAGACCCTAACCCACTCTGCCAGACCCGAACCCACTCCGCCAGACCCGAACCCAGTCCGCCAGACCCAAACCCACTCCGCCAGACCCAAACCCACTCTGCAGGACCCAAACCCTCTCCGCCAGACCCAAACCCACTCCGCCAGACCCGAAACCACTCTGCCAGACCCGAACCCACTCCGCCAGACCCAAACCCACTCCGCCAGACCTGAACCCACTCCGCCAAACCCGAACCCACTCCGCCATACCACAACCCACTCCGCCAGACCCGAACCCACACCGACAGACCCGAACCCACTCCGCCAGACCCAAACCCACTCCACCAGACCCAAACCCACTCCGCCAGGCCCAAACCCACTCCGCCAAACCCAAACCCACTCCGCCAGACCCCAACCCACTCCGCCAGACCACAACACACTCCGCCAGACCCGAACCCACACCGACAGACCCGAACCCACTCCGCCAGACCCAAACCCACTCCGCCAGACCCAAACCCACTCCGCCAGGCCCAAACCAACTCCGCCAGACCCAAACCCACTCCGCCAGACCCCAACCCACTCCGCCAGACCACAACCCACTCCGCCAGACCCGAACCCACACCGACAGACCCGAACCCACTCCGCCAGACCCGAACCCACTCCGCCAGACCCGAACCCACTCCGCCAGACCCGAACCCACTCCCCCACACACAAACCCACTCCGCCAGACCCAAACCCACTCCGCCAGACCCAAACCCGCTCCGCCGGACCCGAACCAACTCCGCCAGAACCAAACCCACTACGCCAGACCCAAACCCACTCCGCCAGACCCAAACCCACTCCGCCAGGCCCAAACCAACTCCGCCAGACCCAAACCCACTCCGCCAGACCCCAACCCACTCCGCCAGACCACAACCCACTCCGCCAGACCCGAACCCACACCGACAGACCCGAACCCACTCCGCCAGACCCAAACCCTCTCCACCAGACCCGAACCCATTCCGCCAGACCCGAACCAACTCCGCCAGACCCGAACCCACTCCTCCAGACCCGAACCCACTCCGCCAGACCCAAACCCACTCCGCCAGACCCAAACCCACTCCGCCAGACCCCAACCCACTCCGCCAGACCCGAACCAACTCCGCCAGAACCGAACCCACTCCGCCAGACCCGAACCCACTCCGCCAGACCCGAACCCACTCCGCCAGACCCCAACCCACTGCGCCAGACACGAACCCACTCCGCCAGACCCGAACCCACTCCGCCAGACCCGAACCAACTCCGCCAGACCCGAACCCACTCCGCCAGACCTGAACCCATTCCGCCAGACCCCAACCACCCCGCCAGACCCGAACCCACACCGACAGACACGAACCCACTCCGCCAGACCCTAACCCACTCCGCCAGACCCGAACCCACTCCGCCAGACCCGAACCCACTCCGCCAGACCCTAACCCACTCCGCCAGACCCGAACCCACTCCGCCAGACCCAAACCCACTCCGCCAGACCCAAACCCACTCCGCCAGACCCAAACCCACTCCGCCAGACCCGAACCCACTCCGCCAGACCCGAACCCACTCCGCCAGACCCCAACCCACTCCGCCAGACCCCAACCCACTGCGCCAGACCCGAACCCACTCCGCCAGACCCGAACCCACTCCGTCAGACCCGAACCAACTCCGCCAGACCCGAACCCACTCCGCCAGACCCGAACCCACTCCGCCAGACCCCAACCCACTCCGCCAGACCCGAACCCACACCGACAGACCCGAACCCACTCCGCCAGACCCTAACCCACTCCGCCAGACCCGAACCCACTCCGCCAGACCCCAACCCACTCCGCCAGACACCAACCCACTCCGCCAGACCCGAACCCACTCCGCCAGACCCGAACCCATTCCGCCAGACCACAACCCACTCCACCAGACCCGAACCCACACCGACAGACCCGAACCCACTCCGCCAGACCCGAACCCACTCCGCCAGACCCAAACCCATTCCGCCAGACCCGAACCAACTCCGCCAGACCCGAACCCACTCCTCCAGACCCGAACCCACTCCGCCAGACCCAAACCCACTCCGCCAGACCCAAACCCACTCCGCCAGACCCCAACCCACTCCGCCAGACCCGAACCCACTCTGCCAAACCCGAACCCACTCCGCTAGACCACAACCCACTCCGCCAGACCCGAACCCACTCCGACAGACCCGAACCCACTCCGCCAGACCCGAACCCACTCCGCCAGACCCTAACCCACTCCGCCAGACCCAAACCCACTCCGCCAGACCCCAAACCACTCCGCCAGACCCAAACCCACTCCGCCAGACCCAAACCCACTCCGCCAGACCCCAACCCACTCCGCCAGACCCGAACCAACTCCGCCAGACCCGAACCCACTCCGCCAGACCCGAACCCACTCCGCCAGACCCGAACCCACTCCGCCAGACCCCAACCCACTGCGCCAGACACGAACCCACTCCGCCGGACCCGAACCCACTCCGCCAGACCAGAACCAACTCCGCCAGACCCGAACCCACTCCGCTAGACCTGAACCCATTCCGCCAGACCCCAACCACCCCGCCAGACCCGAACCCACACCGACAGACCCGAACCCACTCCGCCAGACCCAAACCCACTCCGCCAGACCCGAACCCACTCCGCCAGACCCCAACCCACTCCGCCAGACCCCAACCCACTGCGCCAGACCCAAACACACTCCGCCAGACCCAAACCCCCTCCGCCAGACCCAAACCCACTCCGCCAGACCCGAACCCACTCCGCCAGACCCGAACCTACTCCGCCAGACCCGAACCCACTCCGCCAGACCCGAAACCACTCCGCCAGACCCGAACCCACTCCGCCAAACACCAACCCACTCCGCCAGACCCCAACCCACTCCGCCAGACCCAAACCCACTCCGCCAGACCCGAACCCACTCCGCCAGACCCGAACCCACTCCGCGAGACCCGAAACCACTCCGCCAGACCCGAACCCACTCCGCCACACCCGAATCCACTCCGCCAGACCCAAACCCACTCCGCCAGACCCGAACTCACTCCGCCAGACCCCAACCCACTCCGCCAGACCCCAACCCACTCCGCCAGACCCCAACCCACTCCGCCAGACCCCAACCCACTCCGCCAGACCCCAACCCACTCCGCCAGACTCCAACCCACTCCCCCAGACCCCAACCCACTCCGCGACACCCCAACCCACTCCGCCAGACCCCAACCCACTCCGCCAGACCCAAACCCACTCCGCAAGACCCAAACCCACTCCGCTAGGCCCGAACCCACTCCGCCAGACCCGAACCCACTCCGCCAGACCCGAACATCCTCCGCCACACCTGAACCCACTCCTCCAGACCCCAACCCACTCCGCCAGACCCAAAACCCACTCCGCCAGACCCCAACCCACTCCGCCAGACCCCAACCCACTGCGCCAGACCCAAACACACTCCGCCAGACCCAAACCCCCTCCACCAGACCCCAACTCACTCCGCCAGAACCAAACCCACTCCGCCAGACCCGAACCCTCTCCGCCAAACCCGAACCCACACCGCCAGACCCCGACCGACTCCGCCAGACCCGAACCCACTCCGCCGACCCGAACCCACTCCGCCAGACCCCAACCCACTCCGCCACACCCGAACCCACTCCGCCAGACCCGAACCCACTCCGCCAGACCCGAACCAACTCCGCCAGACCCAAACCCACTCCGTCAGACCCCAAACCCACTCCGCCAGACCCAAACCAACTCCGCCAGACCCAAATCCACTCCGCCAGACACAAACCCACTCCGCCAGACCCGAACCCACTCCGCCAGACCACAACCCACTCTGCCAGACCCGAACCCACACCGACAGACCCGACCCCACTCCGCCAGACCCGAACCCACTCCGCCAGACCCGAACCCATTCCGCCAGATCCAAACCCACTCCGCCAGACCCCAACCCACTCCGACAGACCCCAACCCACTCCGCCAGACCCCAACCCACTCCGCCAGACCCGAACCCACTCCGCCAAACACCAACCCACTCCGCCAGACCCCAACCCACTCCGCCAGACCCAAACCCACTCCGCCAGACCCGAACCCACTCCGCCAGACCCGAACCCACTCCGCGAGACCCGAAACCACTCCGCCAGACCCGAACCCACTCCGCCACACCCGAATCCACTCCGCCAGACCCAAACCCACTCCGCCAGACCCGAACTCACTCCGCCAGACCCGAACCCACTCCGCCAGACCCCAACCCACTCCGCCAGACACCAACCCACTCCGCCAGACCCCAACCCACTCCGCCAGACCCCAACCCACTCCGCCAGACTCCAACCCACTCCCCCAGACCCCAACCCACTCCGCGACACCCCAACCCACTCCGCCAGACCCCAACCCACTCCGCCAGACCCAAACCCACTCCGCAAGACCCAAACCCACTCCGCTAGGCCCGAACCCACTCCGCCAGACCCGAACCCACTCCGCCAGACCCGAACATCCTCCGCCACACCTGAACCCACTCCTCCAGACCCCAACCCACTCCGCCAGACCCAAAACCCACTCCGCCTGACCGAAACCCACTCCGCCAGACCCAAACCCACTCCGCCACACACAAACCCACTCCGCCAGACCCAAACACACTCCGCCAGACCTAAAAAAACCCACTCCGCCAGACCCAAACCCACTCCGCCCGTCCCAAACCCACTCCGCCAGACCCAAAACCACTCCGCCAGACCTAAACACACTCCGCCAGACCCAAACCCACTCCGCCAGCCCGAAACCCACTACGCCAGACCCTAACCCACTCCGCCAGACCCCAAACCCACTTCGCCAGACACAAACCCACTCCGCCTGACCCAAACCCACTCCGCCAGACCCAAACCCACTCCGCCAGACCCAAACCCACTCCGCCAGACCCAAACCCACTCCGCCAGACCCGAACCCACTCCGCCAGACCCCAACTCACTCCGCCAGAACCAAACCCACTCCGCCAGACCCGAACCCTCTCTGCCAAACCCGAACCCACACCGCCAGACCCCGACCGACTCCGCCAGACCCGAACCCACTCTGACAGACCCGAACCCATTCCGCCAGACCCGAACCAACTCCGCCAGACCCGAACCCACTCCTCCAGACCCGAACCCACTCCGCCAGACCCAAACCCACTCCGCCAGTCCCGAACCCACTCTGACAGACCCGAACCCACTCCGCCAGAACCGAGCCAAATCCGCCAGACCCGAACCCACTCCGACAGACCCGAACCCACTCCGCCAGACCCTAACCCACTCCGCCAGACCCGAACCCACTCCGCCAGACCCGAACCCACTCCGCCAGACCCCAACCCACTCCGCCAGACCCCAACCCACTGCGCCAGACCCAAACACACTCCGCCAGACCCAAACCCCCTCCGCCAGACCCAAACCCACTCCGCCAGACCCGAACCCACTCCGCCAGACCCGAACCCACTCCGCGAGACCCGAACCCACTCCGCGAGACCCGAAACCACTCCGCCAGACCCGAACCCACACCGCCAGACCCCGACCGACTCCGCCAGACCCGAACCCACTCTGACAGACCCGAACCCACTCCGCCAGACCCCAACCCACTCCGCCAGACTCCAACCCACTCCGCCAGACCCGAACCCACACCGCCAGACCCGAACCCACTCCGCCAGACCCGAACCCACTCCGCCAGACCCGAACACCCTCCGCCAGACCCGAACCCACTCCGCCAGACCACAACCCACTCCGCCAGACCCGAACCAACTTCGCCAGACTCGAACCCACTCCGCCAGACCCGAACCCACTCCGCCAGACCCCAACCCACTCCGACAGACCCGAACCCACTCCGCCAGACCCGAACCCACTCCGCCAGACCCGAACCAACTCCGCCAGACCCGAATCCACTCCGCCAGACCCGAACCCACTCCGCCAGACCCCAACCCACTCCGCCAGACCCGAACCCACTCCGCCAGACCCGTACCCACTCCGACAGACCCGAACCCACTCCGTCAGACCCGAACCCACTCCGCCAGACCCGAACCCACTCCGCCAGACCCCAACCCACTGCGCCAGACCCGAACCCACTCCGCCAGACCCGAACCCACTCCGCCAGACCCGAACCAACTCCGCCAGACCAGAACCCACTCCGCCAGACCCGAACCCACTCCGCCAGACCCCAACCCACTCCGCCAGACCCGAACCCACACCGACAGACCCGAACCCACTCCGCCAGACCCTAACCCACTCCGCCAGACCCGAACCCACTCCGCCAGACCCGAACCCAGTCCGCCACACCCAAACCCACTCCGCCAGACCCTAACCCACTCCGCAGGACCCAAACCCTCTCCGCCAGACCCAAACCCACTCCGCCAGACCCAAACCCACTCCGCCAGACCCAAACCCACTCCGCCAGACCCAAACTCACTCCGCCAGAACCAAACCCACTCTGCCAGACCCGAGCCCACTCCGCCAAACCCGAACCCACTCCGCCAGACCCCAACCCACTCCGCCAGACCCGAACCCACTCCGCCAGACCCAAACCCACTCCGACAGACCCAAACCCACTCCGCCAGACCACAACCCACTCCGCCAGACCCGAACCCACACCGACAGACCCGAACCCATTCCGCCAGACCCGAACCAACTCCGCCAGACCCGAACCCACTCCTCCAGACCCGAACCCACTCCGCCAGACCCAAACCCACTCCGCCAGTCCCGAACCCACTCCGCCAGACCCAAACCCACTCCGCCAGACCCGAGCCCACTCCGCCAAACCCGAACCCACTCCGCCAGACCCCAACCCACTCCGCCAGACCCGAACCCACTCTGCCAGACCTAAACCCACTCCGACAGACCCAAACCCACTCCGCCAGACCCAAACCCACTCCGCCAGACCACAACCCACTCCGCCAGACCCGAACCCACACCGACAGACCCGAACCCTTTCCGCCAGACCCGAACCAACTCCGCCAGACCCGAACCTACTCCGCCAGTCCCGAACCCACTCCGCCAGACCCAAACCCACTCCGCCAGACCCGAACCCACTCCGCCAGACCCGAACCCAGTCCGCCACACCCAAACCCACTCCGCCAGACCCTAACCCACTCCGCAGGACCCAAACCCTCTCCGCCAGACCCAAACCCACTCCGCCAGACCCGAAACCCACTCCGCCAGACCCGAACCCACTCCGCCAAACCCGAACCCACTCCGCCAGACCCAAACCCACTCCGCCAGACCCAAACCCACTCCGCCAGACCCAAACCCACTCCGCCAGACCCAAACTCACTCCGCCAGAACCAAACCCACTCTGCCAGACCCGAGCCCACTCCTCCAAACCCGAACCCACTCCGCCAGACCCCAACCCACTCCGCCAGACCCGAACCCACTCCGCCAGACCCAAACCCACTCCGACAGACCCAAACCCACTCCGCCAGACCCAAACCCACTCCGCCAGCCCATAACCCACTCCGCCAGACCCGAACCCACACCGACAGACCCGAACCCATTCCGCCAGACCCGAACCAACTCCGCCAGACCCGAACCCACTCCTCCAGACCCGAACCCACTCCGCCAGACCCAAACCCACTCCGCCAGTCCCGAACCCACTCCGCCAGACCCAAACCCACTCCGCCAGACCCGAGCCAACTCCGCCAGACCCGAACCCACTCCGCCAGACCCGAACCCACTCCGACAGACACGAACCCACTCCGCCAGACCCTAACCCATTCCGCCAGACCCGAACCCACTCCGCCAGACCCAAACCCACTCCGCCAGACCCCAACCCACTCCGCCAGACACCAACCCACTCCGCCAGACCCGAACCCACTCCGCCAGACCCGAACCCACTCCGCCAGACCCGAACCCACTCCGCCAGACCCGAACCCACTCCGCCAGACCCGAACCCACTCCGCCAGACCCGAACCCACTCCGCCAGACCCGAACCCACTCCGCAAGACCCGAACCCACTCCGCCAGACCCCAACCCACTCCGCCAGACCCGAACCCACTCCGCCAGACCCAAACCCACACCGCCAGACCCAAACCCACTCCGCCAGACCCAAACTCACTCCGCCAGAACCAATCCCACTCCGCCAGACCCGAACCCACTCCGCCAAACCTGAACCCACTCCACCAGACCCCAACACACTCCGCCAGACCCGAACCCACTCCGACAGACCCGAACCCACTCCGCCAGACCCAATCCCACTCCGCCAGACCCAAACCCACTCCACCAGACCCAAACCCACTCCGCCAGACCCAAACCCATTCCGCCAGACCCAAACCCACTCCGCCAGACCCAAACCCACTCCGCCAGACCCAAACCCACTCCGCCAGACCCAAACCCACTCCGCCAGACCCGAACCCATTCCGCCAGACCCAAACCCACTCCGCCAGACCCAAACCCACTCCGCCAGACCCAAACTCACTCCGCCAGAACCAAACCCACTCTGCCAGACCCGAGCCCACTCCGCCAAACCCGAACCCACTCCGCCAGACCCCAACCCACTCCGCCAGACCCGAACCCACTCCGCCAGACCTAAACCCACTCCGACAGACCCAAACCCACTCCGCCAGACCCAAACCCACTCCGCCAGACCACAACCCACTCCGCCAGACCCGAACCCACACCGACAGACCCGAACCCATTCCGCCAGACCCGAACCAACTCCGCCAGACCCGAGCCCACTCCTCCAGACCCGAACCCACTCCGCCAGACCCAAACCCACTCCGCCAGTCCCGAACCCACTCCGCCAGACCCAAACCCACTCCGCCAGTCCCGAGCCAACTCCGCCAGACCCGAACCCACTCCGCCAGACCCGAACCCACTCCGACAGACCCGAACCCACTCCGCCAGACCCTAACCCATTCCGCCAGACCCGAACCCACTCCGCCAGACCCAAACCCACTCCGCCAGACCCCAACCCACTCCGCCAGACACCAACCCACTCCGCCAGACCCGAACCCACTCTGCCAGACCCGAACCCACTCCGCCAGACCCAAACCCACTCCGCCAGACCCGAACCCACTCCGCCAGACCCCAACCCACTCCGCCAGACCCGAGCCAACTCCGCCAGACCCGAACCCACTCCGCCAGACCCGAACCCACTCCGACAGACACGAACCCACTCCACCAGACCCTAACCCATTCCGCCAGACCCGAACCCACTCCGCCAGACCCAAACCCACTCCGCCAGACCCCAACCCACTCCGCCAGACACCAACCCACTCCGCCAGACCCCAACCCACTCCGCCAGACCCGAACCCACTCCGCCAGACACGAACCCACTCCGCCAAACCCGAACCCACTCCGCCAGACCCGAACCCACTCCGCCAGACCCCAACCCACTCCGCCAGACCCGAACCCACTCTGCCAGACCCAAACCCACTCCGCCAGACCCAAACCCACTCCGCCAGATCCAAACTCACTCCGCCAGAACCAATCCCACTCCGCCAGACCCGAACCCACTCCGCCAAACTCGAACCCACTCCACCAGACCCCAACCCACTCCGCCAGACCCGAACCCACTCCGAGAGACCCGAACCCACTCCGCCAGACCCAATCCCACTCCGCCAGACCCAAACCCACTCCGCCAAACCCAAACCCACTCCGCCAGACCCAAACCCACTCCGCCAGACCCAAACCCATTCCGCCAGACCCAAACCCACTCCGCCAGACCCAAACCCACTCCGCCAGACCCAAACCCACTCCGCCAGACCCAAACCCACTCCGCCAGACCCAAACCCATTCCGCCAGACCCAAACCCACTCCGCCAGACCCAAACCCACTCCGCCAGACCCAAACTCACTCCGCCAGAACCAAACCCACTCTGCCAGACCCGAGCCCACTCCGCCAAACCCGAACCCACTCCGCCAGACCCCAACCCACTCCGCCAGACCCGAACCCACTCCGCCAGACCTAAACCCACTCCGACAGACCCAAACCCACTCCGCCAGACCCAAACCCACTCCGCCAGACCACAACCCACTCCGCCAGACCCGAACCCACACCGACAGACCCGAACCCATTCCGCCAGACCCGAACCAACTCCGCCAGACCCGAACCCACTCCTCCAGACCCGAACCCACTCCGCCAGACCCTAACCCACTCCGCCAGTCCCGAACCCACTCCGCCAGACCCAAACCCACTCCGCCAGACCCGAGCCAACTCCGCCAGACCCGAACCCACTCCGCCAGACCCGAACCCACTCCGACAGACCCGAACCCACTCCGCCAGACCCTAACCCATTCCGCCAGACCCAAACCCACTCCGCCAGACCCAAACCCACTCCGCCAGACCCCAACCCACTCCGCCAGACACCAACCCACTCCGCCAGACCCGAACCCACTCCGCCAGACCCGAACCCACTCCGCCAGAACCAAACCCACTCCGCCAGACCCGAACCCACTCCGCCAGACCCCAACCCACTCCGCCAGACCCGAACCCACTCTGCCAGACCCAAACCCACTCCGGCAGACCCAAACCCACTCCGCCAGACCCAAACTCACTCCGCCAGAACCAATCCCACTCCGCCAGACCCGAACCCACTCCGCCAAACCCGAACCCTCTCCACCAGACCCCAACCCACTCCGCCAGACCCGAACCCACTCCGACAGACCCGAACCCACTCCGCCAGACCCAATCCCACTCCGCCAGACCCAAACCCACTCCGCCAGACCCGAACCCACTCCGCCAGACCACAACCCACTCCCCCAGACCCTGACCCAAAGCGACAGACCCGAACCCACTCCGCCAGACCCAAACCCACTCCGCCAGACCCGAACCCACTCCACCAGACCCAAACCCACTCTGCCAGACCCAAACCCACTCTGCCAGACCCAAACCCACTCTGCCAGACCCAAACCCACTCTGCCAGACCCAAACTCACTCCGCCAGAACCAAACCCACTCCGCCAGACCCGAACCCACTCTGCCAGACCCCAAGCCACTCCGCCAGACCCAAACCCACTCTGCCAGACCCAAACCCACTCTGCCAGACCGAAACCCACTCCGCCAGACCCGAACCCACTCCGCCAGACCCAAACTCACTCCGCCAGAACCAAACCCACTCCGCCAGACCCAAACCCACTCCGCCAGGCCCAAACCCACTCCGCCAGACCCCAACCCATTCCGCCAGACCTGAACCCACTCCGCCAGACTGAAACTCACTCCGCCAGACCCAAACCCACTCCGCCAGACCCCAACCCATTCCGCCAGACCTGAACCCACTCCGCCAGACTGAAACTCACTCCGCCAGAACCAAACCCACTCTGGCAGACCCGAACCCACTCCGCCAGACCCCAACCCACTCCGCCAGACCGAACCCACTCCGCCAGACCCCAACCCACTCCGCCAGACCCCAACCCACTCCGCCAGACCCAAACCCACTCCGCCAGACCCAAACCCACTCTGCCAGACCCAAACCCACTCCGCCAGACCCAAACCCACTCCGCCAGACCCGAACCCACTCCGCCAGACCCGAACCCACTCCGCCAGACCCAAACCCACTCCGCCAGACCCGAACCCACTCCGCCAGACCCCAACCCACTCCGCCAGACCAGAACCCATTCCGCCAGACCCGAACCCACTCCGCCAGACCCAAACCCACTCCGCCAGACCCAAACCCACTCCGCCAGAACCAAACCCACTCCGCCAGACCCAAACCCACTCCGGCAGACCCAAACCCACTCCGCCAGACCCAAACCCACTCCGCCAGACCCAAACTCACTCCGCCAGAACCAATCCCACTCCGCCAGACCCGAACCCACTCCGCCAAACCCGAACCCACTCCACCAGACCCCAACCCACTCCGCCAGACCCGAACCCACTCCGTCAGACCCGAACCCACTCCGCCAGACCCAATCCCACTCCGCCAGACCCAAACCCACTCCGCCAGACCCGAACCCACTCCGCCAGACCACAACCCACTCCCCCAGACCCTGACCCACACCGACAGACCCGAACCCACTCCGCCAGACCCAAACCCACTCCGCCAGACCCGAACCCACTCCACCAGACCCGAACCCACACCGCCAGACCCGAACCCACTCCGCCAGACCCGAACCCACTCCGCCAGACCCTAACCCACTCCGCCAGACCTGAACCCACTCCGCCAGACCCTAACCCACTCCGCCAGACCCCAACCCACTCCGCCAGACCCAAACCCACTCCGCCAGACCCAAACCCACTCTGCCAGACCCAAACCCACTCTGCCAGACCCAAACCCACTCTGCCAGACCCAAACCCACTCTGCCAGACCCAAACTCACTCCGCCAGAACCAAACCCACTCCGCCAGACCCGAACCCACTCTGCCAGACCCCAACCCACTCCGCCAGACCCAAACCCACTCTGCCAGACCCAAATCCACTCTGCCAGACCGAAACCCACTCCGCCAGACCCGAACCCACTCCGCCAGACCCAAACTCACTCCGCCAGAACCAAACCCACTCCGCCAGACCCAAACCCACTCCGCCAGACCCAAACCCACTCCGCCAGACCCCAACCCATTCCGCCAGACCTGAACCCACTCCGCCAGACTGAAACTCACTCCGCCAGAACCAAACCCACTTTGCCAGACCCGAACCCACTCCGCCAGAATGAAACTCACTCCGCCAGAACCAAACCCACTCTGCCAGACCCGAACCCACTCCGCCAGACCCAAACCCACTCCGCCAGACCCAAACCCACTCCGCCAGACCCGAACCCACTCCGCCATACCCGAACCCACTCCGCCAGACCACAACCCACTCCCCCAGACCCTAACCCACACTGACAGACCCGAGCCCACTCCGCCAGACCCAAACCCACTCCGCCAGACCCGAATCCACTCCGCCAGACCCGAACCCACTCCGCCAGAACCGAACCCACTCGGCCAGACCTAAACCCACTCCGCCAGACCCGAACCCACTCCGCCAGACCCAAACCAACTCCGCCAGACACAAATCTACTCCGTCAGACCCCAAACCCACTCCGCCAGACTCAAACCCACTCCGCCAGACCCAAACCCTCTCCGCCAGACCCAAACCCACTCCGCCAGACCCGAACCCACTCCGCCAGATCCGAACCCACTCCGCCAGACCCCAACCCACTCCGCCAGACCCCAACCCACTCCGCCAAACCCCAACCCACTCCGCTAGACCCCAACCCACTCCGCCAAACCCGAACCCACTCCGCCAGACCCGAACCTACTCCGCCAGACCCCAAACCCACTCCGCCAGACCCGAACCCACTCCGCCAGACCCGAACCCACTCCGCCAGACCCGAACCCACTCCGCCAGACCCGAACCCACTCCGCCAGACCCGAACCCAATCCGCCAGACCCGAACCCACTCTGCCAGACCCGAACCCACTCCGCCAGACCTCAACCCACTCCGCCAGACCCGAACCCACTCCGCCAGATCCTAACCCACTCCGCCAGACCCCAACCCACTCCGCCAGACCCCAACCCACTCCCCCAGACCCCAACCCACTCCGCCAGACCCCAACCCACTCCGCCAAACCCGAACCCACTCCGCCAGACCACAACGCACTCCGCCAGACCCCAACCCACTCCGCCAGACTCCAACCCACTCCCCCAGACCCCATCCCACTTCGCCAGACCCCAACCCACTCCGCCAGACCCCAACCCACTCCGCCAGAACCAAACCCACTCCGCCAGACCCAAACCCACGCCGCCAGACCCAAACCCACTCCGCCAGACCCGAACCCACTCCGCCAGACCCGAACCCACTCCGCCAGACCCGAACCCACTCCGCCAGACCCGAACACACTCCGCCAGACCCGAACCCACTCCGCCAGACCCGAACCCAATCCGCCAGACCCGAACCCACTCCGCCAGACCACAACCCACTCCCCCAGACACCAACCCACTCCGCCAGACCCCAACCCACTCCGCCAGACCCCAACCCACTCCGTCAGACCCCAACCCACTCCCCCAGACCCCAACCCACTCCGCCAGACCCGAACCCACTCCGCCAGACCCGAACCCACTCCGCCAGACCCGAACATACTCCGCCAGACCCGAACCCACTCCGCCAGACCCCAACCCACTCCGCTAGACCCCAAACCCACTCCGCCAGACCCAAACCCACTCCGCCAGACCCAAACCCACTCCGCCAGACCCAAACCCACTCCGCCAGACCCAGACCCACTCTGCCAGACCCAAACCCACTCCGCCAGACCCCAAACCCACTCCGCCAGACCCAAACCCACTCCGCCAGACACAAACACACTCCGCCAGACACAAACCCACTCCGCCAGACCCGAACCCACTCCGCCAGACCACAACCCACTCCGCCAGACCCGAACCCACACCGACAGACCCGACCCCACTCCGCCAGACCCAAACCCACTCCGCCAGACCCAAACCCATTCCGCCAGATCCGAACCCACTCCGCCAGACCCCAACCCACTCCGCCAGACCCCAACCCACTCCGCCAGACCCCAACCCACTCCGCCAGACCCGAACCCACTCCGCCAAACCCGAACCCACTCCGCCAGACCACAACCCACTCCGCCAGACCCGAACCCACACCGACAGACCCGAACCCACTCCGCCAGACCTAAACCCACTCCGCCAGACCCGAACCCACACCGCCAGACCCAAACCCACTCCGCCAGACCCGAACCCACTCCGCCAGACCCCAACCCACTCCGCCAGACCCTAACCCATGCGCCAGACCCAAACACACTCCACCAGACCCAAACCCCCTCCGCCAGACCCTAACCCACTCCGCCAGACCCGAACCCACTCCGCCAGACCCGAACCCACTCCGCGAGACCCGAATCCACTCCGCGAGACCCGAAACCACTCCGCCAGACCCGAACCCACTCCGCCAGACCCCAACCCACTCCGCCACACCCGAACCCACTCCGCCAGACCCCAACCCACTCCGCCACACCCGAACCCACTCCGCCAGACCCAAACCCACACCGTCAGACCCCAAACCCACTCCGCCAGACCCAAACCCACACCGCCAGACCCACATCCACTCCGCCAGACACAAACCCACTCCGCCAGACCTAAACCCAATCCGTCAGACCACAACCCACTCTGCCAGACCCGAACCCACACCGACAGACCCGACCCCACTCCGCCAGACCCAAACCCACTCCGCCAGACCCGAACCCATTCCGCCAGATCCGAACCCACTCCGCCAGACCCCAACCCACTCCGACAGACCCCAACCCAGTCCGCCAGACCCCAACCCACTCCGCCAGACCCGAACCCACTCCGCCAAACACCAACCCACTCCGCCAGACCACAACCCACTCCACCAGACCCGAACCCACTCCGCCAGACCCAAACCCACTCCGCGAGACCCGAAACCACTCCGCCAGACCCGAACCCACTCCGCCAGACCCGAACCCACTCCGCCAGACCCCAACCCACTCCGCTAGACCCAAAACCCACTCCGCCTGACCCAAACCCACTCCGCCAGACGCAAACCCACTCCGCCACACACAAACCCACTCCGCCAGACCCAAACCCACTCCGCCAGACCCAAACCCACTCCGCCCGTCCCAAACCCACTCCGCCAGACCCAAACCCACTCCGCCAGACCAAAACACACTCCGCCAGACCCAAACCCACTCCGCCAGCCCGAAACCCACTCCGCCAGACCCTAACCCACTCCGCCAGACCCCAAACCCACTTCGCCAGACACAAACCCACTCCGCCTGACCCAAACCCACTCCGCCAGACCCAAACCCACTCCGCCAGACCCCAACTCACTCCGCCAGAACCAAACCCATTCCGCCAGACCCGAACCCTCTCCGCCAAACCCGAACCCACACCGCCAGACCCCGACCGACTCCGCCAGACCCGAACCCACTCTGACAGACCCGAACCCACTCCGCCAGACCCCAACCCACTCCGCCACACACGAACCCACTCCGTCAGACCCTAACCCACTCCGCCAGACCCGAACCCACTCCGCCAGACCTTAACCACCTCCGCCAGACCCAAACCCACTCCGCCAAACCCGAACCCACTCCGCCAGACCCCAACCCACTCCGCCAGACCCGAACCCACTCGTACAGTCCCGAACCCACTCCGCCAGACCCGAACCCACTCCGCCAGACCCAAACCCACTCCGCCAGACCCAAACCCACTCCGCCAGACCCAAACCCACTCCGCCAGACCCAGACCCACTCTGCCAGACCCAAACCCACTCCGCCAGACCCCAAACCCACTCCGCCAGACCCAAACCCACTCCGCCAGACACAAACACACTCCGCCAGACACAAACCCACTCCGCCAGACCCGAACCCACTCCGCCAGACCACAACCCACTCCGCCAGACCCGAACCCACACCGACAAACCCGACCCCACTCCGCCAGACCCAAACCCACTCCGCCAGACCCGAACCCATTCCGCCAGATCCGAACCCACTCCGCCAGACCCCAACCCACTCCGCCAGACCCCAACCCACTCCGCCACACCCCAACCCACTCCGCCAGACCCGAACCCACTCCGCCAAACCCGAACCCACTCCGCCAGACCACAACCCACTCCGCCAGACCCGAACCCACACCGACAGACCCGAACCCACTCCGCCAGACCTAAACCCACTCCGCCAGACCCGAGCCCACACCGCCAGACCCAAACCCACTCCGCCAGACCCGAACCCACTCCGCCAGACCCCAACCCACTCCGCCAGACCCTAACCCATGCGCCAGACCCAAACACACTCCGCCAGACCCAAACCCCCTCCGCCAGACCCAAACCCACTCCGCCAGACCCGAACCCACTCCGCCAGACCCGAACCCACTCCGCGAGACCCGAACCCACTCCGCGAGACCCGAAACCACTCCACCAGACCCGAACCCACTCCGCCAGACCCCAACCCACTCCACCACACCCGAACCCACTCCGCCAGACCCGAACCCACTCCGCCAGACCCAAACCAACTCCGCCAGACCCAAACCCACTCCGTCAGACACCAAACCCACTCCGCCAGACCCAAACCCACACCGCCAGACCCACATCCACTCCGCCAGACACAAACCCACTCCGCCAGACCCGAACCCACTCTGTCAGACCACAACCCACTCTGCCAGACCCGACCCCACACCGACAGACCCGACCCCACTCCGCCAGACCCAAACCCACTCTGCCAGACCCGAACCCATTCCGCCAGATCCGAACCCACTCCGCTAGACCCCAACCCACTCCGACAGACCCCAACCCAGTCCGCCAGACCCCAACCCACTCCGCCAGACCCGAACCCACTCCGCCAAACACCAACCCACTCCGCCAGACCACAACCCACTCCACCAGACCCGACCCCACTCCGCCAGACCCAAACCCACTCCGCGAGACCCGAAACCACTCCGCCAGACCCGAACCCACTCCGCCACACCCGAACCCACTCCGCCAGACCCGAACCCACTCCGCCAAACCCCAACCCACTCCGCCAGACCCCAACCCACTCTGCCAGACTCCAACCCACTCCCCCAGACCCCTACCCACTCCGCGACACCCCAACCCGCTCCGCCAGACCCCAACCCACTCCGCCAGACCCAAACCCACTCCGCCAGACCCAAACCCACTCCGCTAGACCCGAACCCACTCCGCCAGACCCGAACCCACTCCGCCAGACCCGAACATACTCCGCCACACCCGAACCCACTCCGCCAGACCCCAACCCACTCCGCTAGACCCAAAACCCACTCCGCCTGACCCCAAAACCACTCCGCCAGACGCAAACCCACTCCGCCACACACAAACCCACTCCGCCAGACCCAAACCCACTCCGCCAGACCCAAACCCACTCCGCCCGTCCCAAACCCACTCCGCCAGACCCAAACCCACTCCGCCAGACCTAAACACACTCCGCCAGACCCAAACCCACTCCGCCAGCCCGAAACCCACTCCGCCAGACCCTAACCCACTCCGCCAGACCCCAAACCCACTTCGCCAGACACAAACCCACTCCGCGTGACCCAAACCCAATCCGCCAGACCCAAACCCACTCCGCCAGACCCAAACCCACTCCGCCAGACCCGAACCCACTCCGCCAGACCCCAACTCACTCCGCCAGAACCAAACCCACTCCGCCAGACCCGAACCCTCTCCGCCAAACCCGAACCCACACCGCCAGACCCCGACCGACTCCGCCAGACCCGAACCCACTCTGACAGACCCGAACCCAATCCGCCAGACCCCAACCCACTCCGCCACACACGAACCCACTCCGCCAAACCCAAACCCACTCCGTCAGACCCGAACCCACTCCGCCAGACCCAAACCCACTCCGCCAGACCTTAACCAACTCCGCCAGACCCAAACCCACTCCGCCAAACCCGAACCCACTCCGCCAGACCCCAACCCACTCCGCCAGACCCGAACCCACTCGTACAGACCCGAACCCACTCCGCCAGACCCGAACCCACTCCGCCAGACCCCAACCCACTCCGCCAGACACCAACCCACTCCGCCAGTCCCGAGCCCACTCCGCCAGACTCCAACCCACTCAGCCAGACCCCAACCCACTCCGACAGACCCGAACCCACTCCGCCAGACCCGAACCCACTCCGCCAGACCCCAACCCACTCCGCCAGACCCCAACCCACTCCGCCAGACCCCAACCCACTCCTCTAGTCCCGAACCCACTCCGCCAGACCCGAACCCGCTCCGCCATACCCGAACCCACTCCGCCAGACCCGAACCCACTCCGCCAGACCGAAAAACCCACTCCGCCATACCCAAACCCACTCCGCCAGACCCAAACCCACTCCCCCAGACCCAAACCCACTCCGCCAGACCCAAACCCACTCCGCCAGACGCGAACCCACTCCGCCAGTCCCGAACCAACTCCGCCAGACTCGAACCCACTCCGCCAGACCCCAACCCACTCCGCCAGACTCAAACCCACTCCGCCAGACCCAAACCCACTCCGCCAGACCCAAACCCACTCCGCCAGACCCAAACCCACTCCGCCAGACCTGAACCAACCCCGCCAGACACAAACCCACTCCGCCAGACCCAAACCCACTCCGCCAGACCCAAACCCACTCCGCCAGACCCAAACCCACTCCGCCAGACCCAAACCCACTCCGCCAGACCCCAACCCACTCCGCCAGACCGGAACCCACTCCGCCAGACCCGAACCCACTCCGCCAGACCCCAACCCACTCCGCCAGACCCAAAGCCACTCCGCCAGACCCAAACCCACTCCGCCAGACCCTAACACACTCTGCCAGACCCAAACCCACTCCGCCAGACCCAAACCCACTCCGCCAGACCCAAACCCACTCCACCAGACACAAACCAACTCCGCCAGACCCAAACCCACTCCGCCAGACCCAAACCAACTCCGCCAGACCCAATCCCACTCCGCCAGACCCAAACCCACTCCGCCAGACCCAAACCCACTCATCCAGACGCAAACCCACTCCGCCAGACCCGAACCCACTCCACCAGACCCAAACCCACTCCCCCAGACCCAAACCCACTCCGCCAGTCCCCAAACCCACTCCGCCAGACCCCAACTCACTCCGCCAGAACCAAACCCACTCCGCCAGACCCGAACCCTCTCCGCCAAACCCGAACCCACACCGCCAGACCCCGACCGACTCCGCCAGACCCGAACCCACTCTGACAGACCCGAACCCACTCCGACAGACCCCAACCCACTCCGCCACACACGAACCCACTCCGCCAAACCCGAACCCACTCCGTCAGACCAGAACCCACTCCGCCAGACCCAAACCCACTCCGCCAGACCTAAACCAACTCCGCCAGACCCAAACCCACTCCGCCAAACCCGAACCCACTCCGCCAGACACCAACCCACTCCACCAGACCCGAACCCACTCGTACAGACCCGAACCCACTCCGCCAGACCCGAACCCACTCCGCCAGACCCCAACCCACTCCGCCAGACCTGAACCCACTCCGCCAGACCTGAACCCACTCCGCCAGACTGCAACCCACTCCGCCAGACCCCAACCCACTCCGACAGACCCGGACCCACTCCGCCAGACCCCAACTCACTCCGCCAGAACCAAACCCACTCCGCCAGACCCGAACCCTCTCCGCCAAACCCGAACCCACACCGCCAGACCCCGACCGACTCCGCCAGACCCGAACCCACTCTGACAGACCCGAACCCACTCCGACAGACCCCAACCCACTCCGCCACACACGAACCCACTCCGCCAAACCCGAACCCACTCCGTCAGACCAGAACCCACTCCGCCAGACCCAAACCCACTCCGCCAGACCTAAACCAACTCCGCCAGACCCAAACCCACTCCGCCAAACCCGAACCCACTCCGCCAGACACCAACCCACTCCGCCAGACCCGAACCCACTCGTACAGACCCGAACCCACTCCGCCAGACCCGAACCCACTCCGCCAGACCCCAACCCACTCCGCCAGACCTGAACCCACTCCGCCAGACCTGAACCCACTCCGCCAGACTGCAACCCACTCCGCCAGACCCCAACCCACTCCGACAGACCCGGACCCACTCCGCCAGACCCGAACCCACTCCGCCAGACCCCAACCCACTCCGCCAGACCCCAAACCACTCCGCCCGACCCCAACCCACTCCTCTAGTCCCGAACCCACGCCGCCAGACACGAACCCGCTCCGCCATACCCGAACCCACTCCGCCAGACCCGAACCCACTCCGCCAGACCAAAAACCCACTCCGCCAGACCCGAACCCACTCCGCCAGTCCCGAACCCACTCCGCCAGACCCGAACCCACTCCGCCAGACCCCAACCCACTCCGCCAGACTCAAACCCACTCCGCCAGGCCCAAACCCACTCCGCCAGACCCAAACCCACTCCGCCAGACCTAAACCAACCCCGCCAGACACAAACCCACTCCGCCAGACCCAAACCCACTCCGCCAGACCCAAACCCACTCCGCCAGACCCAAACCCACTCCGCCAGACCCCAACCCACTCCGCCAGACCTGAACCCACTCCGCCAGACCCGAACCCACTCCGCCAGACCCCAACCCACTCCGCCAGACCCGAAGCCACTCCGCCAGACCCAAACCCACTCCGCCAGACCGTAACACACTCTGCCAGACCCAAACCCACTCCGCCAGACCCAAACCCACTCCCCCAGACCCAAACCCACTCCACCAGACACAAACCAACTCCGCCAGACCCAAACCCACTCCGCCAGACCCAAACCAACTCCGCCAGACCCAATCCCACTCCGCCAGACCCAAACCCACTCCGCCAGACCCAAACCCACTCATCCAGACGCAAACCCACTCCGCCAGACCCGAACCCACTCCACCAGACCCAAACCCACTCCCCCAGACCCAAACCCACTCCGCCAGTCCCCAAACCCACTCCGCCAGACCCAAACCCACTTCGCCAGACCCAAACCCACTCCGCCAGCCCCAAACCCACTCCGCCAGACCCAAACCCACTCCGCCAGACCTAAACACACTCCGCTAGACCCAAACCCACTCCGCCAGCCCCAAACCCACTCCGCCAGAACCTAACCCACTCCGCCAGCCCCAAACCCTCTTCGCCAGAAACAAACCCACTCCGCCAGACCCAAACCCACTCCGCCAGACCCAAACCCACTCCGCCAGACCCAAACCCACTCCGCCAGACAGAAACCCACTCCGCCAGCCCCAAACCCACTCCGCCAGACAGAAACCCACTCCGCCAGACCCAAACACACTCCGCCAGACCCAAACCCACTCCGCCAGACCCAAACCCACTCCGCCAGACCCAAACCCACTCCGCCAGACCCAAACCCACTCCGCCAGACCCAAGGCCACTCCGCCAGACCCAAACCCACTCCGCCAGACCTAAACACACTCCGCTAGACCCAAACCCACTCCGCCAGCCCCAAACCCACTCCGCCAGACCCTAACCCACTCCGCCAGACCCCAAACCCTCTTCGCCAGAAACAAACCCACTCCGCCAGACCCAAACCCACTCCGCCAGACCCAAACCCACTCCGCCAGACCCAAACCCACTCCGCCAGACAGAAACCCACTCCGCCAACCCCAAACCCACTCCGCCAGACAGAAACCCACTCCGCCAGACCCAAACCCACTCCGCCAGTCCTAAACACACTCCGCCAGACCCAAACCCACTCCGCCAGCTCCAAACCCACTCCGCAAGACCCGAACCCACTCCGCCAGACCCCAACCAACTCCGCCAGAACCAAACCCACTCCGCCAGACCCGAACCAACTCCGCCAGACCCCAACCAACTCCGTCAGATCCGAACCCACTCCGCCAGACCCGAACCTACTCCGCCAGACCCAAACCCACTCCGCCAGACCCAAACCCAGTCCGCCAGACCTAAACCAACTCCGCCAGACCCAAACCCACTCCGCCAGACCCAAACTCACTCCGCCATAAACAAACCAACTCCGCCAGACCCGAACCCACTCCGCCACACCCGAACCCACCCGCCAGACCCCAACCCACTCCGCCAGACGCGAACCCACTCGTACAGACCCGAACACACTCCGCCAGAACCGAACCCACTCCGCCAGACCCAAACCCACTCCGCCAGACCCGAACCCACTCCGCCAGACCTAAACACACTCCGCTAGACCCTAACCCACTCCGCCAGACCCCAAACCCTCTTCGCCAGAAACAAACCCACTCCGCCAGACCCAAACCCACTCCGCCAGACCCAAACCCACTCCGCCAGACCCAAACCCACTCCGCCAGACAGAAACCCACTCCGCCAGCCCCAAACCCACTCCGCCAGACAGAAACCCACTCCGCCAGACCAAACCCACTCCGCCAGACCCAAACCCACTCCGCCAGACCCAAACCCACTCCGCCAGACCCAAACCCACTCCGCCAGACCCAAACCCACTCCGCCAGACCCAAGGCCACTCCGCCAGACCTGAACCCACTCCGCCAGACCTGAACCCACTCCGCCAGACCCCAACCCACTCCGCCAGACCCCAACCCACTCCGCCAGACCCGAAGCCACTCCGCCAGACCCGAACCCACTCCGCCAGACCCTAACACACTCTGCCAGACCCAAACCCAATCCGCCAGACCCGAACACACTCCGCCAGACCCAAACCCACTCCCCCAGACCCAAACCCACTCCCCCAGACCCAAACCCACTCCACCAGACACAAACCAACTCCGCCAGACCCCAACCCACTCCGCCAGACCCAAACCCACTCCCCCAGACCCAAACCCACTCCCCCAGACCCAAACCCACTCCGCCAGACCCAAACCCACTCCGCCAGACCCGAACCCACTCCGCCAGACCCAAACCCACTCCGCCAGACCCAAACCCACTCCCCCAGACCCAAACCCACTCCGCCAGACCCAAACCAACTCCGCCAGACCCAATCCCACTCCGCCAGACCCAAACCCACTCCGCCAGACCCAAACCCACTCATCCAGACGCAAACCCACTCCGCCAGACCCGAACCCACTCCGCCAGACCCAAACCCACTCCCCCAGACCCAAACCCACTCCGCTAGACCCAAACCCACTCCGCCAGCCCCAAACCCACTCCGCCAGACCCTAACCCACTCCGCCAGACCCCAAACCCTCTTCGCCAGATACAAACCCACTCCGCCAGACCCAAACCCACTCCGCCAGACCCAAACCCACTCCGCCAGACCCAAACCCACTCCGCCAGACAGAAACCCACTCCGCCAGCCCCAAACCCACTCCGCCAGACAGAAACCCACTCCGCCAGACCCAAACCCACTCCGCCAGACCCAAACCCACTCCGCCAGACCCAAACCCACTCCGCCAGACCCAAACCCACTCCGCCAGACCCAAACCCACTCCGACAGACCCAAGGCCACTCCGCCAGACCTGAACCCACTCCGCCAGACCTGAACCCACTCCGCCAGACCCCAACCCACTCCGCCAGACCCCAACCCACTCCGCCAGACCCGAAGCCACTCCGCCAGACCCGAACCCACTCCGCCAGACCCTAACACACTCTGCCAGACCCAAACCCAATCCGCCAGACCCGAACACACTCCGCCAGACCCAAACCCACTCCGCCACACACAAACCCACTCCGCCAGACCCAAACCCACTCCGCCAGACCCACACCCACTCCGCCAGACCCAAACCCACTCCGCCAGTCCCAAACCCACTCCACCAGACCCAAACCCACTCTGCCAGTCCTAAACACACTCCGCCAGACCAAAACCCACTCCGCCAGCTCCAAACCCACTCCGCAAGACCCGAACCCACTCCGCCAGACCCCAAACCCACTTCGCCAGACACAAACCCACTCCGCCAGACCCAAACCCACTCCGCCAGACCCAAACCCACTCCGCCAGAACCAAACCCACTCCGCCAGACCCGAACCCACTCCGCCAGACCCCAACAAACTCCGTCAGATCCGAACCCACTCCGCCAGACCCGAACCTACTCCGCCAGACCCAAACCCACTCCGCCAGACCCAAACCCAGTCCGCCAGACATAAACCAACTCCGCCAGACCCAAAACCTCTCCGCCAGACCCAAACTCACTCCGCCATAAACAAACCAACTCCGCCAGACCCGAACCCACTCCGCCACACCCGAACCCACTCCGCCAGACCCCAACCCACTCCGCCAGACGCGAACCCACTCGTACAGACCCGAACCCACTCCGCCAGAACCGAACCCACTCCGCCAGACCCAAACCCACTCCGCCAGACCCGAACCCACTCCGCCAGACCCGAACCCACTCCGCCAGACCCGAACCCACTCCGCCAGACCCCAACCCACTCCGCCAGACCCGAACCCACTCCGACAGATCCGAACCCACTCCGCCAGACCATAACCCACTCCGCCAAACCCAAACCCACTCCGCCACACACAAACCCACTCAGCCAGACCCAAACCCACTCCGCCAGACCCAAACCCACTCCGCCAGACCCAAACCCACTCCGCTAGTCCCAAACCCACTCCGCCAGACCCAAACCCACTCCGCCAGACCTAAACACACTCCGCCAGACCCAAACCCACTCCGCCAGCCCCAATCCCACTCCGCCAGAACCTAACCCACTCCGCCAGACCCCAAACCCTCTTCGCCAGAAACAAACCCACTCCGCCAGACCCAAACCTACTCCGCCAGACCCAAACCCACGCCGCCAGACCCAAACCCACTCCGCCAGACAGAAACCCACTCCGCCAGCCCCAAACCCACTCCGCCAGACAGAAATTCACTCCGCCAGACCCAAACCCACTCCGCCAGACCCAAACCCACTCCGCCAGACCCAAACCCACTCCGCCAGACCCAAGCCCACTCCGCCAGACCCAACCCCACTCCGCCAGACCCAAACCCACTCCGCCAGACCCTAACACACTCCGCCAGACCCAAACCCACTCCGCCAGACCCAAACCCACTCCGCCAGACCCAAACCCACTCCGCCAGACCCAAACCAACTCCGCCAGACCCAAACCCACTCCGCCAGACCCAAACCAACTCTGCCAGACCCCAACCCACTGCGCCAGACCCAAACACACTCCGCCAGACCCAAACCCCCTCCGCCAGACCCAAACCCACTCCGCCAGACCCGAACCCACTCCGCCAGACGCGAACCCACTCCGCGAGACCCGAACCCACTCCGCCAGACCCGAAACCACTCCGCCAGACCCGAACCCACTCCGCCAGACCCCAACCCACTCCGCCACACCCGAACCCACTCCGCCACACCCGAACCCACTCCGCCAGACCCAAACCAACTCCGCCAGAGCACAACCCACTCTGCCAGACCCGAACCCACACCGACAGACCCGACCCCACTCCGCCAGACCCAAACCCACTCCGCCAGTCCCGAACCCATTCCGCCAGATCCGAACCCACTCCGCCAGACCCCAACCCACTCTGCCAGACCCGAACCCACTCCGCCAGACCCAAACCCACTCCGCCAGACCCAAACCCACTCCGCCAGACCGGAACCCACTCCGCCACACCCGAACCCACTCCGCCAGACCATAACCCACTCCGCCAGACCCGAACCCACTCCGCCAGACCCCAACCCACTCCGGCAGGCCCACAACCCACTCCGCCAGACTCAAACCCACTCCGCCAGGCCCAAACCCACTCCGCCAGACCCAAACCAACTCCGCCAGACCCAAACCCACTCCGCCAGACCCAAACCCACTCCGCCAGACCCAATCCCACTCCGCCAAACAGAAACCCACTCCGCCAGCCCCAAACCCACTCCGCCAGACACAAACCCACTGCGCCAGACCCACAACCCACTCCGCCACACTCAAACCAACTCCGCCAGACCCAAACCAACTCCGCCAGACCCAAACCCACTCCGCCATACCCAAACCCACTCCGCCAGATCCAAACCCACGCCGCCAGACCCAAACCCACTCCGCCACACACAAACCCACTCCGCCAGACCCAAACCCACTCCGCCAGACCCAAACCCACTCCACCAGACCCAAACCCACTCCGCCAGTCCAAAACCCACTCCGCCAGACCCAAACCCACTCCGCCAGTCCTAAACCCACTCCGCCAGACCCCAACCCACTCCGCCAGACCCCAAACCCACTTCGCCAGACACAAACCCACTCCGCCAGACCCAAACCCACTCCGCCAGACCCAAACCCTCTCCGCCAGACCCAAATCCACTCCGCCAGACCCAAACCCACTCCGCCAGACCCAAACCCACTCCGCCAGACCCAAACCCACTCCGCCACTCCCAAACCCACTCCGCCAGACCCAAACCCACTCCGCCAGTCCTAAACACACTCCGCCAGACCCAAACCCACTCCGCCAGCCCCAAACCCACTCCGCAAGACCCTAACCCACTCTGCCAGACCCAAACCCTCTCCGCCAGACCCAAACCCACTCCGCCAGACCCAGACCCACTCCGCCAGACCCAAACCCACTCCGCCAGACCCCAACTCACTCCGCCAGAACCAAACCCACTCCGCCAGACCCGAACCCACTCCGCCAGACCCCAACCCACTCCGCCAGATCCGAACCCACTCCGCCAGTCCCGAACCTACTCCGCCAGACCCAAACCCACTCCGCCAGACCCAAACCCACTCCGCCAGACCTAAACCAACTCCGCCAGACCCAAACCCACTCCGCCAGACCCAAACTCACTCCGCCAGAACCAAACCACATCCGCCAGACCCGAACCCACTCCGCCACACCCTAACCCACTCCGCCAGACCATAACCCACTCCGCCAGACCCGAACCCACTCCGCCAGACCCCAACCCACTCCGGCAGACCCCAACCCACTCCGCCAGTCCCGAACCCACTCCGCCAGACCCCAACCCACTCCGCCAGACCCAAACCCACCCCGCCAGACCCAAACCCACTCCGCCAGACCCAAACCCACTCCGCCAGACCCAAACCCACTCCGGCAGACCCAAACCCACTCCGCCAGACCCAAACCAACTCCGCCAGACCCAAACCCACTCCGCCAGACCCCAAACCCACTCCGCCAGATCCAAACCCAGTCCGCCAGACCCAAACCCACTTCGCCAGACCCAAACCTACTCCGCCAGACCCAAACCCACTCCGCCAGACCCAAACCCACTCCGCCAGACCACAACCCACTCCGCCAGACCCCAACCCACTCCGCCAGACCCGAACCCACTCCGCCAGACCCAAACCCACACCGCCAGTCCCAAACCCACTCCGCCAGACCCAAACCCACTCCGCCAGACCCAAACCAACTCCGCCAGACCCAAACCCACTCCGCCAGACCCAAACCCACTCCGCCAGACCCAAACCCACTCCGCCAGACCCGAACCCACTCCGCCAAACCCGAACCTACTCCGCCAGAACCGAACCCACTCCGCCAGACCCCAACCCACTCCGCCAGACCCAAACCCACTCCGCCAGACCCGAACCCACTCCGCCAGACCCCAACCCACTCCGCCAGACCCCAACCCACTCCGCCAGACCCAAACGCACTCCGCCAGACCCGACCCCACTCCGCCAGACCTGAACCCACACCGCCAGACCCGAACCCACTCCGCCAGACCACAAACCCACTCCGACAGACCCAAAGCCACTCCGCCAGACCCAAACCCACTCCGCCAGCCCCAAACCCACTCCGCCAGACGCAAACCCACTCAGCCAGACCCAAACCCACTCCGCCAGACCCAAACCCACTCCGCCAGACCCAAATCCACTCCGCCAGTCCCAAACCCACTCCGCCAGACCCAAACCCACTCCGCCAGACCCGAACCCACTCCGACAGACCCGAACCCACTCCCCCAGACCAGAACCCACTCCGCCAGACCCCAACCCACTCCGCCAGACCCCAACCCACTCCGCCAGACCCCAACCCACTCCGCCAGACCCCAACCCACTCCTCCAGACCCCAACCCACTCCGCCAGACCCCAAGCCATTCCGCCAGTCCCCAACCCACTCCGCCAGACCCCAACCCAATCCGCCAGACCCCAACCCACTCCGCCAGACCCAAACCCACACAGACAGACCCGAACCCACTCCGCCAGACCCCAACCCACTCCGCCAGACCCCGAACCCACACCGCCAGACCCCAAACCCCCTCCGCCAGACCCCAAACCCACTCCGCCAAACCCGAACCCACTCCGCCAGACCCAATCCCACTCCGCCAGAACCAAACCCACTCCGCCAGACCCAAACCCACTCCGCCAGACCCAAACCCACTCCGCCAGACCCAAACCCACTCCGCCAGACCCAAATCCACTCCGCCAGACCCGCACCCACTCCGCCATACCCGAACCACTCCGCCAGACCACAACCCACTCCCCCAGACCCTAACCCACACCGACAGACCCGAACCCACTCCGCCAGACCCAAACCCACTCCGCCAGACCCGAACCCACTCCGCCACACCCGAACCCACTCCGCCAGACCCGAACCCACTCCGCCATACCCGAACCCACTCCGCCAGACCCGAACCCACTCCGCCAGACCCGAATCCACTCCGCCAGACCCAAATCCACTCCGCCAGACCCGAACCCACTCCGCCAGCCCCAAACCCACTCCGCCAGACCCAAACCCACTCCGCCAGACCCCAAACCCACTCCGCCAGAACCAAACCCACTCCGCCAGACCCCAACCCACTCCGCCAGACCCAAACGCACTCCGCCAGACCCGACCCCACTCCGCCAGACCTGAACCCACTCCGCCAGACCCGAACCCACTCCGCCAGACCACAAACCCACTCCGCCAGACCCAAACCCACTCCGCCAGACCCAAACCCACTCCGCCAGACCCAAACCCACTCCGCAAGACCCAAACCCACTCCGCCAGACCCGAACCCACTCCGCCAGACCCCAACCCACTCCGCCAGACCCCAACCCACTCCGCCAGACCCCAACCCACTCCGCCAGACCCCTACCCACTCCGCCAGACCCCAAACCCACTCCGCCAGACCCCAAGCCATTCCGCCAGACCACAACCCACTCCGCCAGACCCCAACCCAATCCGCCAGACCACAACCCACTCCGCCAGACCCAAGCACACACAGACAGACCCGAACCCACTCCGCCAGACCCCAAACCCCCTCCGCCAGACCCCAAACCCACTCCGCCAGACCCGAACCCACTCCGCCAGATCTAATCCCACTCCGCCAGACCCAAACCCACTCCGCCAGACCCAAACCCACTCCGCCAGACCCAAACCCACTCCGCCAGACCCAAACCCACTCCGCCAGACCCAAATCCACTCCGCCAGACCCGCACCCACTCCGCCATACCCGAACCCACTCCGCCAGACCACAACCCACTCCCCCAGACCCTAACCCACACCGACAGACCCGAACCCACTCCGCCAGACCCGAACCCACTCCGCCAGACCCGAACCCACTCCGCCAGACCCTAACCCACTCCGCCAGACCCCAACCCACTCCGACAGACCCGAACCCACTCCGCCAGACCATAACCCACTCCGCCAGACCCGAACCCACTCCGCCAGACCCGAACCCACTCCGCCAGACCCCAATCCACTCCGCCAGACCCGAATCCACTCCGCCAGACCCGAACCCACTCCGCCAACCCCAAACCCACTCCGCCAGACCCAAACCCACTCCGCCAGACCCCAACCCACTCCGCCAGACCCAAACCCACTCCGCCAGACCCAAACCCACTCCGCCAGACCCAAACCCACTCCGCCAGTCCCAAACCCACTCCGCCAGACCCAAACCCACTCCGCCAGACCCGAACCCACTCCGACAGACCCGAACCCACTCCCCCAGACCAGAACCCACTCCGCCAGACCCCAACCCACTCCGCCAGACCCCAACCCACTCCGCCAGACCCCAACCCACTCCGCCAGACCCCAACCCACTCCGCCAGACCCCAACCCACTCCGCCAGACCCCAAGCCATTCCGCCAGTCCCCAACCCACTCCGCCAGACCCCAACCCAATCCGCCAGACCCCAACCCACTCCGCCAGACCCAAACCCACACAGACAGACCCGAACCCACTCCGCCAGACCCCAACCCACTCCGCCAGACCCCGAACCCACACCGCCAGACCCCAAACCCCCTCCGCCAGACCCCAAACCCACTCCGCCAAACCCGAACCCACTCCGCCAGACCCAATCGCACTCCGCCAGAACCAAACCCACTCCGCCAGACCCAAACCCACTCCGCCAGACCCAAACCCACTCCGCCAGACCCAAACCCACTCCGCCAGACCCAAATCCACTCCACCAGACCCGCACCCACTCCGCCATACCCGAACCACTCCGCCAGACCACAACCCACTCCCCCAGACCCTAACCCACACCGACAGACCCGAACCCACTCCGCCAGACACAAACCCACTCCGCCAGACCCGAACCCACTCCGCCAAACCCGAACCCACTCCGCCAGACCCGAACCCACTCCGCCAGACCCGAACCCACTCCGCCAGACCGAACCCACTCCGCCAGACCCGAATCCACTCCGCCAGATCCGAATCCACTCCGCCAGACCCGAACCCACTCCGCCAGCCCCAAACCCACTCCGCCAGACCCCAACCCACTCCGCCAGACCCCAACCCACTCCGCCAGACCCCAACCCACTCCGCCAGACCCCAAACCCACTCCGCCAGACCCCAAGCCATTCCGCCAGACCACAACCCACTCCGCCAGACCCCAACCCAATCCGCCAGACCACAACCCACTCCGCCAGACCCAAGCCCACACAGACAGACCCGAACCCACTCCGCCAGACCCCAAACCCCCTCCGCCAGACCCCAAACCCACTCCGCCAGACCCGAACCCACTCCGCCAGACCCAATCCCACTCCGCCAGACCCAAACCCACTCCGCCAGACCCAAACCCACTCCGCCAGACCCAAACCCACTCCGCCAGACCCAAACCCACTCCGCCAGACCCAAATCCACTCCGCCAGACCCGCACCCACTCCGCCATACCCGAACCCACTCTGCCAGACCACAACCCACTCCCCCAGACCCTAACCCACACCGACAGACCCGAACCCACTCCGCCAGTCCCCAACCCACTCCGACAGACCCGAACCCACTCCGCCAGACCATAACCCACTCCGCCAGACCCGAACCCACTCCGCCAGACCCGAACCCACTCCACCAGACCCCAATCCACTCCGCCAGACCCGAATCCACTCCGCCAGACCCGAACCCACTCCGCCAGCCCCAAACCCACTCCGTCAGACCCAAACCCACTCCGCCAGACCCCAAACCCACTCCGCCAGACCCAAACCCACTCCGTCAGACCCAAACCCACTCCGCCAGACCCGAACCCACTCCGCCAGACCCAAACCCACTCCGCCAGACCCAAACCCACTCCGCCAGACCCGAACCCACTCCGCCAAACCCGAACCCACTCCGCCAGAACCGAACCCACTCCGCCAGACCCCAACCCACTCCGCCAGACCCGAACCCACTCCGCCAGACCCGAACCCACTCCGCCAGACCCCAACCCACTCCGCCAGACCCCAACCCACTCCGCCAGACACAAACGCACTCCGCCAGACCCGACCCCACTCCGCCAGACCCAAACCCACACAGACAGACCCGAACCCACTCCGCCAGACCCCAACCCACTCCGCCAGACCCCGAACCCACACCGCCAGACCCCAAACCCCCTCCGCCAGACCCCAAACCCACTCCGCCAGACCCGAACCCACTCCGCCAGACCACAAACCCACTCCGACAGACCCAAACCCACTCCGCCAGACCCCAACCCACTCCGCCAGACCCCAAGCCATTCCGCCAGACCCCAACCCACTCCGCCAGACCCCAACCCACTCCGCCAGACCCCATCCCACTCCGCCAGACCCAAAGCCACACAGACAGACCCCAACCCACTCCGCCAGACCCCAACCCACTCCGCCAGACCCCGAACCCACACCGCCAGACCCCAAACCCCCTCCGCCAGACCCCAAACCCACTCCGCCAGACCCGAACCCACTCCGCCAGACCCAATCCCACTCCGCCAGCCCCAAACCCACTCCGCCAGATCCAAACCCACTCCGCCAGACCAAAACCCACTCCGCCAGACCCAAACCCACTCCGCCAGACCCAAACGCACTCCGCCAGACCCGACCCCACTCCGGCAGACCCGAACCCACACCGCCAGACCCGAACCCACTCCGCTAGACCACAAACCCACTCCGACAGACCCAAACCCACTCCGCCAGACCCCAACCCACTCCGCCAGACCCCAAGCCATTCCGCCAGACCCCAACCCACTCCGCCAGACCCCAACCCAATCCGCCAGACCCCAACCCACTCCGCCAGACCAAAACCCACACAGACAGACCCGAACCCACTCCGCCAGACCCCAACCCACTCCGCCAGACCCCGAACCCACACCGCCAGACCCCAAACCCCCTCCGCCAGACCCCAAACCCACTCCGCCAGACCCGAACCCACTCCGCCAGACCTGAACCCACACCGCCAGACCCGAACCCACTCCGCCAGACCACAAACCCACTCCGACAGACCCAAACCCACTCCGCCAGACCCCAACCCACTCCGCCAGACCCCAAGCCATTCCGCCAGACCCCAACCCACTCCGCCAGACCCCAACCCAATCCGCCAGACCCCAACCCACTCCGCCAGACCCAAACCCACACAGACAGACCCGAACCCACTCCGCCAGACCCCAACCCACTCCGCCAGACCCCGAACCCACACCGCCAGACCCCAAACCCCCTCCGCCAGACCCCAAACCCACTCCGCCAGACCCGAACCCACTCCGCCAGACCCAATCCCACTCCGCCAGACCCAAACCCACTCCGCCAGACCCAAACCCACTCCGCCAGACCCAAACCCACTCCGCCAGACCCAAACCCACTCCGCCAGACCCAAATCCACTCCGCCAGACCCGCACCCACTCCGCCATACCTGAACCCACTCCGCCAGACCACAACCCACACCCCCAGACCCTAACCCACACCGACAGACCCGAACCCACTCCGCCAGACCCAAACCCACTCCGCCAGACCTGAACCCACTCCACCAGACCCGAACCCACTCCGCCAGACCACAAACCCACTCCGACAGACCCAAACCCACTCCGCCAGACCCCAACCCACTCCGCCAGACCCCAAGCCATTCCGCCAGACCCCAACCCACTCCGCCAGACCCCAACCCAATCCGCCAGACCCCAACCCACTCCGCCAGACCCAAACCAACACAGACAGACCCGAACCCACTCCGCCAGACCCCAACCCACTCCGCCAGACCCCGAACCCACACCGCCAAACCCCAAACCCCCTCCGCCAGACCCCAAACCCACTCCGCCAGACCCGAACCCACTCCGCCAGACCTGAACCCACACCGCCAGACCCGAACCCACTCCGCCAGACCACAAACCCACTCCGACAGACCCAAACCCACTCCGCCAGACCCAAACCCACTCCGCCAGACCCAAACCCACTCCGCCAGACCCAAACCCACTCCGCCAGACCCAAATCCACTCCGCCAGACCCGCACCCACTCCGCCATACCTGAACCCACTCCGCCAGACCACAACCCACTCCCCCATACCCTAACCCACACCGACAGACCCGAACCCACTCCGCCAGACCCAAACCCACTCCGCCAGACCCGAACCCACTCCACCAGACCCGAACCCACTCCGACAGACCCAAACCCACTCCGCCAGACCCCAACCCACTCCGCCAGACCCCAAGCCATTCCGCCAGACCCCAACCCACTGCGCCAGACCCCAACCCAATCCGCCAGACCCCAACCCACTCCGCCAGACCCAAACCCACACAGACAGACCCGAACCCACTCCGCCAGACCCCAACCCACTCCGCCAGACCCCGAACCCACACCGCTAGACCCCAAACCCCCTCCGCCAGACCCCAAACCCACTCCGCCAGACCCGAACCCACTCCGCCAGACCTGAACCCACACCGCCAGACCCGAACCCACTCCGCCAGACCACAAACCCACTCCGACAGACCCAAACCCACTCCGCCAGACCCCAACCCACTCCGCCAGACCCCAAGCCATTCCGCCAGACCCCAACCCACTCCGCCAGACCCCAACCCAATCCGCCAGACCCCAACCCACATCGCCAGACCCAAACCCACACAGACAGACCCGAACCCACTCCGCCAGACCCCAACCCACTCCGCCAGACCCCGAACCCACACCGCCAGACCCCAAACCCCCTCCGCCAGACCCCAAACCCACTCCGCCAGACCCAAACCCACTCCGCCAGACCTAAACCCACACCGCCAGACCCGAACCCACTCCGCCAGACCATAAACCCACTCCGACAGACCCAAACCCACTCCGCCAGACCCCAACCCACTCCGCCAGACCCCAAGCCATTCCGCCAGACCCCAACCCACTCCGCCAGACCCCAACCCAATCCGCCAGACCCCAACCCACTCCGCCAGACCCAAACCCACACAGACAGACCCGAACCCACTCCGCCAGACCCCAACCCACTCCGCCAGACCCCGAACCCACACCGCCAGACCCCAAACCCCCTCCGCCAGACCCCAAACCCACTCCGCCAGACCCGAACCCACTCCGCCAGACCCAATCCCACTCCGCCAGACCCAAACCCACTCCGCCAGACCCAAACCCACTCCGCCAGACCCAAACCCACTCCGCCAGACCCAAACCCACTCCGCCAGACCCAAATCCACTCCGCCAGACCCGCACCCACTCCGCCATACCCGAACCCACTCCGCCAGACCACAACCCACTCCCCCAGACCCTAACCCACACCAACAGACCCGAACCCACTCCGCCAGACCCAAACCCACTCCGCCAGACCCGAACCCACTCCACCAGACCTGAACCCACTCCGCCAGACCCGAACCCACTCCGCCAGACCCGAACCCACTCCGCCAGACCCTAACCCACTCCGCCAGACCCCAACCCACTCCGACAGACCCGAACCCACTCCGCCAGACCCAAGCCCACACAGACAGACCCGAACCCACTCCGCCAGACCCCAAACCCCCTCCGCCAGACCCCAAACCCACTCCGCCAGACCCGAACCCACTCCGCCAGACCCAATCCCACTCCGCCAGACACAAACCCACTCCGCCAGACCCAAACCCACTCCGCCAGACCAAAACCCACTCCGCCAGACCCAAACCCACTCCGCCAGACCCAAATCCACTCCGCCAGACCCGCACCCACTCCGCCATACCCGAACCCACTCCACCAGACCACAACCCACTCCCCCAGACCATAACCCACACCAACAGACCCGAACCCACTCCGCCAGACCCAAACCCACTCCGCCAGACCCGAACCCACTCCACCAGACCCGAACCCACTCCGCCAGACCCGAACCCACTCCGCCAGACCCGAACCCACTCCGCCAGACCCTAACCCACTCCGCCAGACCCCAACCCACTCCGACAGACCCGAACCCACTCCGCCAGACCATAACCCACTCCGCCAGACCCGAACCCACTCCGCCAGACCCGAACCCACTCCACCAGACCCCAATCCACTCCGCCAGACCCGAATCCACTCCGCCAGACCCGAACCCACTCCGCCAGCCCCAAACCCACTCCGCCAGACCCAAACCCACTCCGCCAGACCCCAAACCCACTCCGCCAGACCCAAACCCACTCCGTCAGACCCAAACCCACTCCGCCAGACCCGAACCCACTCCGCCAGACTCAAACCCACTCCGCCAGACCCAAACCCACTCCCCCAGACCCAAGCCCACTACGCCAGATCAGAACCCACTCCGCCAGACCCGAACCCACTCCGCCAAAACCGAACCCACTCCACCAGACCCCAACCCACTCCGCCAGACCCGAACCCACTCCGCCAGACCAAAACCCACTCCCCCAGACCCAAACCCACTCCGCCAGACCCAAACCCACTCCGCCAGACCCAAACCCACTCTGCCAGTCCCAAACCCACTCCGCCAGACCAAAACCCATTCCCCCAGACCCAAACCCACTCCGCCAGACCCAAACCCACTCCGCCAGACCCAAACCCACTCCGCCAGACCTGAACCCACTCCGACAGACCCGAACCCACTCCCCCAGACCACAACCCACTCCGCCAGACCCCAACCCACTCCGACAGACCCCAACCCACTCCGCCAGACCCCAACACACTCCGCCAGACCCCAACCCACTCCGCCAGACCCCAACCCACTACGCCAGACCCCAACCCATTCCGCCAGACCCCATCCCACTCCGCCATACCCCAACCCAATCCGCCAGACCCCAACCCACTCCGCCAGACCCAAACCCACACAGACAGACCCGAACCCACTCCGCCAGACCCCAACCCACTCCGCCAGACCCCAACCCACTCCGCCAGACCCAAACCCACTCCGCCAGACCCAAACCCACTCCGCCAGACCAAAACCCACTCCGCCAGACCCAAACCCACTCCGGCAGACCCAAACCCACTCCGCCAGAATCAAACCAACTCCGCCAGACCCAAACCCACTCCGCCAGACCCCAAACCCACTCCGCCAGATCCAAACCCACTCCGCCAGACCCAAACCCACTCCGCCAGACCCAAACCTACTTCGCCAGACCCAAACCCACTCCGCCAGACCCAAACCCACTCCGCCAGACCCCAACCCACTCCGCCAGACCCCAACCCACTCCGCCAGACCCGAACCCACTCCGCTAGACCCACAACCCACTCCGCCAGACTCAAACCCACTCCGCCAGACCCAAACCCACTCCGCCAGACCCAAACCAACTCCGCCAGACCCAAACCCACTCCGCCAGACCCAAACCCACTCCGCCAGACACAAAACCACTCCGCCAGACCCGAACCCACTCCGCCAAACCCGAACCTACTCCGCCAGTCCCGAACCCACTCCGCCAGACCCCAACCCACTCCGCCAGACCCAAACGCACTCCGCCAGACCCGACCCCACTCTGCCAGACCTGAACCCAATCCGCCAGACGACAAATCCACTCCGACAGACCCAAACCCACTCCGCCAGACCCAAACCCACTCCGCCAGCCCCAAACCCAATCCGCCAGACCACAAATCCACTCCGACAGACCCAAACCCACTCCGCCAGACCCAAACCCACTCCGCCAGCCCCAAACCCACTCCGCCAGACCCAAACCCACTCCGCCAGACCCAAACCTACTCCGCCAGACCCAAACCCACTCCGCCAGACCCAAACCCACTCCGCCAGACCCAAACCCACTCCGCCAGACCCCAACCCACTCCACCAGACCCCAACCCACTCCGCCAGACCCGAACCCACTCCGCTAGACCCACAACCCACTCCGCCAGACTAAAACCCACTCCGCCAGACCCAAACCCACTCCGCCAGGCCCAAACCAACTCCGCCAGACCCAAACCCACTCCGCCAGACCCAAACCCACTCCGCCAGACCAAAACCCACTCCGCCAGACCCAAACCCACTCCGGCAGACCCAAACCCACTCCGCCGGAACCAAACCAACTCCGCCAGACCCAAACTCACTCCGCCAGACCCCAAACCCACTCCGCCAGATCCAAACCCACTCCGCAAGACCCAAACCCACTCCGCCAGACCCGAACCCACTCCGACAGACACGAACCCACTCCCCCAGACCAGAACCCACTCCGCCAGACCCCAACCCACTCCGCCAGACCCCAACCCACTCCGCCAGACCCCAACCCACTCCGCTAGACCCCAACCCACTCCGCCAGACCCCAAACCCACTCCGCCAGACCCCAAGCCATTCCGCCAGACCCCAACCCACTCCGCCAGACCCCAACCCAATCCGCCAGACCACAACCCACTCCGCCAGACCCAAGCCCACACAGACAGACCCGAACCCACTCCGCCAGACCCCAATCCCCCTCCGCCAGACCCCAAACCCACTCCGCCAGACCCGAACCCACTCCGCCAGACCCAATCCCACTCCGCCAGACCCAAACCCACTCCGCCAGACCCAAACCCACTCCGCCAGACCAAAACCCACTCCGCCAGACCCAAACCCACTCCGCCAGACCCAAATCCACTCCGCCAGACCCGCACCCACTCCGCCACACCCGAACCCACTCCACCAGACCACAACCCACTCCCCCAGACCCTAACCCACACCAACAGACCCGAACCCACTCCGCCAGACCCAAACCCACTCCGCCAGACCCGAACCCACTCCACCAGACCCGAACCCACTCCGCCAGACCCGAACCCACTCCGCCAGACCCGAACCCACTCCGCCAGACCCTAACCCACTCCGCCAGACCCCAACCCACTCCGACAGACCCGAACCCACTCCGCCAGACCATAACCCACTCCGCCAGACCCGAACCCACTCCGCCAGACCCGAACCCACTCCGCCAGACCCCAATCCACTCCGCCAGACCCGAATCCACTCCGCCAGACCCGAACCCACTCCGCCAGCCCCAAACCCACTCCGCCAGACCCAAACCCACTCCGCCAGACCCCAAACCCACTCCGCCAGACCCAAACCCACTCCGTCAGACCCAAACCCACTCCGCCAGACCCGAACCCACTCCGCCAGACTCAAACCCACTCCGCCAGACCCAAACCCACTCCGCCAGACCCAAGCCCACTACGCCAGATCAGAACCCACTCCGCCAGACCCGAACCCACTCCGCCAAAACCGAACCCACTCCACCAGACCCCAACCCACTCCGCCAGACCCGAACCCACTCCGCCAGACCAAAACCCACTCCCCCAGACCCAAACCCACTCCGCCAGACCCAAACCCACTCCGCCAGACCCAAACCCACTCTGCCAGTCCCAAACCCACTCCGCCAGACCAAAACCCATTCCCCCAGACCCAAACCCACTCCGCCAGACCCAAACCCACTCCGCCAGACCCAAACCCACTCCGCCAGACCTGAACCCACTCCGACAGACCCGAACCCACTCCCCCAGACCACAACCCACTCCGCCAGACCCCAACCCACTCCGACAGACCCCAACCCACTCCGCCAGACCCCAACACACTCCGCCAGACCCCAACCCACTCCGCCAGACCCCAACCCACTCCGCCAGACCCCAACCCATTCCGCCAGACCCCATCCCACTCCGCCATACCCCAACCCAATCCGCCAGACCCCAACCCACTCCGCCAGACCCAAACCCATACAGACAGACCCGAACCCACTCCGCCAGACCCCAACCCACTCCGCCAGACCCCAACCCACTCCGCCAGACCCAAACCCACTCCGCCAGACCAAAACCCACTCCGCCAGACCCAAACCCACTCCGGCAGACCCAAACCCACTCCGCCAGAACCAAACCAACTCCGCCAGACCCAAACCCACTCCGCCAGACCCGAACCCACTCCGCTAGACCCACAACCCACTCCGCCAGACTCAAACCCACTCCGCCAGACCCAAACCCACACCGCCAGACCCAAACCAACTCCGCCAGACCCAAACCCACTCCGCCAGACCCAAACCCACTCCGCCAGACCAAAACCCACTCCCCCAGACCCAAACCCACTCCGCCAGACCCAAACCCACTCCGCCAGACCCAAACCCACTCTGCCAGTCCCAAACCCACTCCGCCAGACCAAAACCCATTCCCCCAGACCCAAACCCACTCCGCCAGACCCAAACCCACTCCGCCAGACCCAAACCCACTCCGCCAGACCTGAACCCACTCCGACAGACCCGAACCCACTCCCCCAGACCACAACCCACTCCGCCAGACCCCAACCCACTCCGACAGACCCCAACCCACTCCGCCAGACCCCAACACACTCCGCCAGACCCCAACCCACTCCGCCAGACCCCAACCCACTCCGCCAGACCCCAACCCATTCCGCCAGACCCCATCCCACTCCGCCATACCCCAACCCAATCCGCCAGACCCCAACCCACTCCGCCAGACCCAAACCCACACAGACAGACCCGAACCCACTCCGCCAGACCCCAACCCACTCCGCCAGACCCCAACCCACTCCGCCAGACCCAAACCCACTCCGCCAGACCCAAACCCACTCCGCCAGACCAAAACCCACTCCGCCAGACCCAAACCCACTCCGGCAGACCCAAACCCACTCCGCCAGAACCAAACCAACTCCGCCAGACCCAAACCCACTCCGCCAGACCCCAAACCCACTCCGCCAGATCCAAACCCACTCCGCCAGACCCAAACCCACTCCGCCAGACCCAAACCTACTCCGCCAGACCCAAACCCACTCCGCCAGACCCAAACCCACTCCGCCAGACCCCAACCCACTCCGCCAGACCCCAACCCACTCCGCCAGACCCCAAGCCATTCCGCCAGACCCCAACCCACTCCGCCAGACCCCAACCCAATCCGCCAGACCCCAACCCACTCCGCCAGACCCAAACCCACACAGACAGACCCGAACCCACTCCGCCAGACCCCAACCCACTCCGCCAGACCCCGAACCCACACCGCCAGACCCCAAACCCCCTCCGCCAGACCCCAAACCCACTCCGCCAGACCCGAACCCACTCCGCCAGACCCAATCCCACTCCGCCAGACCCAAACCCACTCCGCCAGACCCAAACCCACTCCGCCAGACCCAAACCCACTCCGCCAGACCCAAACCCACTCCGCCAGACCCAAATCCACTCCGCCAGACCCGCACCCACTCCGCCATACCTGAACCCACTCCGCCAGACCACAACCCACACCCCCAGACCCTAACCCACACCGACAGACCCGAACCCACTCCGCCAGACCCAAACCCACTCCGCCAGACCTGAACCCACTCCACCAGACCCGAACCCACTCCGCCAGACCACAAACCCACTCCGACAGACCCAAACCCACTCCGCCAGACCCCAACCCACTCCGCCAGACCCCAAGCCATTCCGCCAGACCCCAACCCACTCCGCCAGACCCCAACCCAATCCGCCAGACCCCAACCCACTCCGCCAGACCCAAACCAACACAGACAGACCCGAACCCACTCCGCCAGACCCCAACCCACTCCGCCAGACCCCGAACCCACACCGCCAAACCCCAAACCCCCTCCGCCAGACCCCAAACCCACTCCGCCAGACCCGAACCCACTCCGCCAGACCTGAACCCACACCGCCAGACCCGAACCCACTCCGCCAGACCACAAACCCACTCCGACAGACCCAAACCCACTCCGCCAGACCCAAACCCACTCCGCCAGACCCAAACCCACTCCGCCAGACCCAAACCCACTCCGCCAGACCCAAATCCACTCCGCCAGACCCGCACCCACTCCGCCATACCTGAACCCACTCCGCCAGACCACAACCCACTCCCCCAGACCCTAACCCACACCGACAGACCCGAACCCACTCCGCCAGACCCAAACCCACTCCGCCAGACCCGAACCCACTCCACCAGACCCGAACCCACTCCGACAGACCCAAACCCACTCCGCCAGACCCCAACCCACTCCGCCAGACCCCAAGCCATTCCGCCAGACCCCAACCCACTCCGCCAGACCCCAACCCAATCCGCCAGACCCCAACCCACTCCGCCAGACCCAAACCCACACAGACAGACCCCAACCCACTCCGCCAGACCCCAACCCACTCCGCCAGACCCCGAACCCACACCGCCAGACCCCAAACCCCCTCCGCCAGACCCCAAACCCACTCCGCCAGACCCGAACCCACTCCGCCAGACCTGAACCCACACCGCCAGACCCGAACCCACTCCGCCAGACCACAAACCCACTCCGACAGACCCAAACCCACTCCGCCAGACCCCAACCCACTCCGCCAGACCCCAAGCCATTCCGCCAGACCCCAACCCACTCCGCCAGACCCCAACCCAATCCGCCAGACCCCAACCCACACCGCCAGACCCAAACCCACACAGACAGACCCGAACCCACTCCGCCAGACCCCAACCCACTCCGCCAGACCCCGAACCCACACCGCCAGACCCCAAACCCCCTCCGCCAGACCCCAAACCCACTCCGCCAGACCCAAACCCACTCCGCCAGACCTGAACCCACACCGCCAGACCCGAACCCACTCCGCCAGACCACAAACCCACTCCGACAGACCCAAACCCACTCCGCCAGACCCCAACCCACTCCGCCAGACCCCAAGCCATTCCGCCAGACCCCAACCCACTCCGCCAGACCCCAACCCAATCCGCCAGACCCCAACCCACTCCGCCAGACCCCGAACCCACACCGCCAGACCCCAAACCCCCTCCGCCAGACCCCAAACCCACTCCGCCAGAACCGAACCCACTCCACCAGACCCAATCCCACTCCGCCAGACCCAAACCCACTCCGCCAGACCCAAACCCACTCCGCCAGACCCAAACCCACTCCGCCAGACCCAAACCCACTCCGCCAGACCCAAATCCACTCCGCCAGACCCGCACCCACTCCGCCATACCCGAACCCACTCCGCCAGACCACAACCCACTCCCCCAGACCCTAACCCACACCAACAGACCCGAACCCACTCCGCCAGACCCAAACCCACTCCGCCAGACCCGAACCCACTCCACCAGACCCGAACCCACTCCGCCAGACCCGAACCCACTCCGCCAGACCCGAACCCACTCCGCCAGACCCTAACCCACTCCGCCAGACCCCAACCCACTCCGACAGACCCAAACCCACTCCGCCAGACCCAAGCCCACACAGACAGACCCGAACCCACTCCGCCAGACCCCAAACCCCCTCCGCCAGACCCCAAACCCACTCCGCCAGACCCGAACCCACTCCGCCAGACCCAATCCCACTCCGCCAGACACAAACCCACTCCGCCAGACCCAAACCCACTCCGCCAGACCAAAACCCACTCCGCCAGACCCAAACCCACTCCGCCAGACCCAAATCCACTCCGCCAGACCCGCACCCACTCCGCCATACCCGAACCCACTCCACCAGACCACAACCCACTCCCCCAGACCATAACCCACACCAACAGACCCGAACCCACTCCGCCAGACCCAAACCCACTCCGCCAGACCCGAACCCACTCCACCAGACCCGAACCCACTCCGCCAGACCCGAACCCACTCCGCCAGACCCGAACCCACTCCGCCAGACCCTAACCCACTCCGCCAGACCACAACCCACTCCGACAGACCCGAACCCACTCCGCCAGACCATAACCCACTCCGCCAGACCCGAACCCACTCCGCCAGACCCGAACCCACTCCACCAGACCCCAATCCACTCCGCCAGACCCGAATCCACTCCGCCAGACCCGAACCCACTCCGCCAGCCCCAAACCCACTCCGCCAGACCCAAACCCACTCCGCCAGACCCCAAACCCACTCCGCCAGACCCAAACCCACTCCGTCAGACCCAAACCCACTCCGCCAGACCCGAACCCACTCCGCCAGACTCAAACCCACTCCGCCAGACCCAAACCCACTCCCCCAGACCCAAGCCCACTACGCCAGATCAGAACCCACTCCGCCAGACCCGAACCCACTCCGCCAAAACCGAACCCACTCCACCAGACCCCAACCCACTCCGCCAGACCCGAACCCACTCCGCCAGACCAAAACCCACTCCCCCAGACCCAAACCCACTCCGCCAGACCCAAACCCACTCCGCCAGACCCAAACCCACTCTGCCAGTCCCAAACCCACTCTGCCAGACCAAAACCCATTCCCCCAGACCCAAACCCACTCCGCCAGACCCAAACCCACTCCGCCAGACCCAAACCCACTCCGCCAGACCTGAACCCACTCCGACAGACCCGAACCCACTCCCCCAGACCACAACCCACTCCGCCAGACCCCAACCCACTCCGACAGACCCCAACCCACTCCGCCAGACCCCAACACACTCCGCCAGACCCCAACCCACTCCGCCAGACCCCAACCCACTCCGCCAGACCCCAACCCATTCCGCCAGACCCCATCCCACTCCGCCATACCCCAACCCAATCCGCCAGACCCCAACCCACTCCGCCAGACCCAAACCCACACAGACAGACCCGAAGCCACTCCGCCAGACCCCAACCCACTCCGCCAGACCCCAACCCACTCCGCCAGACCCAAACCCACTCCGCCAGACCCAAACCCACTCCGCCAGACCAAAACCCACTCCGCCAGACCCAAACCCACTCCGGCAGACCCAAACCCACTCCGCCAGAATCAAACCAACTCCGCCAGACCCAAACCCACTCCGCCAGACCCCAAACCCACTCCGCCAGATCCAAACCCACTCCGCCAGACCCAAACCCACTCCGCCAGACCCAAACCTACTTCGCCAGACCCAAACCCACTCCGCCAGACCCAAACCCACTCCGCCAGACCCCAACCCACTCCGCCAGACCCCAACCCACTCCGCCAGACCCGAACCCACTCCGCTAGACCCACAACCCACTCCGCCAGACTCAAACCCACTCCGCCAGACCCAAACCCACTCCGCCAGACCCAAACCAACTCCGCCAGACCCAAACCCACTCCGCCAGACCCAAACCCACTCCGCCAGACACAAAACCACTCCGCCAGACCCGAACCCACTCCGCCAAACCCGAACCTACTCCGCCAGTCCCGAACCCACTCCGCCAGACCCCAACCCACTCCGCCAGACCCAAACGCACTCCGCCAGACCCGACCCCACTCTGCCAGACCTGAACCCAATCCGCCAGACCACAAATCCACTCCGACAGACCCAAACCCACTCCGCCAGACCCAAACCCACTCCGCCAGCCCCAAACCCAATCCGCCAGACCACAAATCCACTCCGACAGACCCAAACCCACTCCGCCAGACCCAAACCCACTCCGCCAGCCCCAAACCCACTCCGCCAGACCCAAACCCACTCCGCCAGACCCAAACCTACTCCGCCAGACCCAAACCCACTCCGCCAGACCCAAACCCACTCCGCCAGACCCAAACCCACTCCGCCAGACCCCAACCCACTCCACCAGACCCCAACCCACTCCGCCAGACCCGAACCCACTCCGCTAGACCCACAACCCACTCCGCCAGACTAAAACCCACTCCGCCAGACCCAAACCCACTCCGCCAGGCCCAAACCAACTCCGCCAGACCCAAACCCACTCCGCCAGACACAAACCCACTCCGCCAGACCAAAACCCACTCCGCCAGACCCAAACCCACTCCGGCAGACCCAAACCCACTCCGCCGGAACCAAACCAACTCCGCCAGACCCAAACCCACTCCGCCAGACCCCAAACCCACTCCGCCAGATCCAAACCCACTCCGCAAGACCCAAACCCACTCCGCCAGACCCGAACCCACTCCGACAGACACGAACCCACTCCCCCAGACCAGAACCCACTCCGCCAGACCCCAACCCACTCCGCCAGACCCCAACCCACTCCGCCAGACCCCAACCCACTCCGCTAGACCCCAACCCACCCCGCCAGACCCCAAACCCACTCCGCCAGACCCCAAGCCATTCCGCCAGACCCCAACCCACTCCGCCAGACCCCAACCCAATCCGCCAGACCACAACCCACTCCGCCAGACCCAAGCCCACACAGACAGACCCGAACCCACTCCGCCAGACCCCAATCCCCCTCCGCCAGACCCCAAACCCACTCCGCCAGACCCGAACCCACTCCGCCAGACCCAATCCCACTCCGCCAGACCCAAACCCACTCCGCCAGACCCAAACCCACTCCGCCAGACCAAAACCCACTCCGCCAGACCCAAACCCACTCCGCCAGACCCAAATCCACTCCGCCAGACCCGCACCCACTCCGCCACACCCGAACCCACTCCACCAGACCACAACCCACTCCCCCAGACCCTAACCCACACCAACAGACCCGAACCCACTCCGCCAGACCCAAACCCACTCCGCCAGACCCGAACCCACTCCACCAGACCCGAACCCACTCCGCCAGACCCGAACCCACTCCGCCAGACCCGAACCCACTCCGCCAGACCCTAACCCACTCCGCCAGACCCCAACCCACTCCGACAGACCCGAACCCACTCCGCCAGATCATAACCCACTCCGCCAGACCCGAACCCACTCCGCCAGACCCGAACCCACTCCGCCAGACCCCAATCCACTCCGCCAGACCCGAATCCACTCCGCCAGACCCGAACCCACTCCGCCAGCCCCAAACCCACTCCGCCAGACCCAAACCCACTCCGCCAGACCCCAAACCCACTCCGCCAGACCCAAACCCACTCCGTCAGACCCAAACCCACTCCGCCAGACCCAAACCCACTCCGCCAGACTCAAACCCACTCCGCCAGACCCAAACCCACTCCGCCAGACCCAAGCCCACTACGCCAGATCAGAACCCACTCCGCCAGACCCGAACCCACTCCGCCAAAACCGAACCCACTCCACCAGACCCCAACCCACTCCGCCAGACCCGAACCCACTCCGCCAGACCAAAACCCACTCCCCCAGACCCAAACCCACTCCGCCAGACCCAAACCCACTCCGCCAGACCCAAACCCACTCTGCCAGTCCCAAACCCACTCCGCCAGACCAAAACCCATTCCCCCAGACCCAAACCCACTCCGCCAGACCCAAACCCACTCCGCCAGACCCAAACCCACTCCGCCAGACCTGAACCCACTCCGACAGACCCGAACCCACTCCCCCAGACCACAACCCACTCCGCCAGACCCCAACCCACTCCGACAGACCCCAACCCACTCCGCCAGACCCTAACACACTCCGCCAGACCCCAACCAACTCCGCCAGACCCCAACCCACTCCGCCAGACCCCAACCCATTCCGCCAGACCCCATCCCACTCCGCCATACCCCAACCCAATCCGCCAGACCCCAACCCACTCCGCCAGACCCAAACCCACACAGACAGACCCGAACCCACTCCGCCAGACCCCAACCCACTCCGCCAGACCCCAACCCACTCCGCCAGACCCAAACCCACTCCGCCAGACCCAAACCCACTCCGCCAGACCAAAACCCACTCCGCCAGACCCAAACCCACTCCGGCAGACCCAAACCCACTCCGCCAGAACCAAACCAACTCCGCCAGACCCAAACCCACTCCGCCAGACCCGAACCCACTCCGCTAGACCCACAACCCACTCCGCCAGACTCAAACCCACTCCGCCAGACCCAAACCCACACCGCCAGACCCAAACCAACTCCGCCAGACCCAAACCCACTCCGCCAGACCCCAACCCACTCCGCCAGACCCCAACCCATTCCGCCAGACCCCATCCCACTCCGCCATACCCCAACCCAATCCGCCAGACCCCAACCCACTCCGCCAGACCCAAACCCACACAGACAGACCCGAACCCACTCCGCCAGACCCCAACCCACTCCGCCAGACCCCAACCCACTCCGCCAGACCCAAACCCACTCCGCCAGACCCAAACCCACTCCGCCAGACCAAAACCCACTCCGCCAGACCCAAACCCACTCCGGCAGACCCAAACCCACTCCGCCAGAACCAAACCAACTCCGCCAGACCCAAACCCACTCCGCCAGACCCCAAACCCACTCCGCCAGATCCAAACCCACTCCGCCAGACCCAAACCCACTCCGCCAGACCCAAACCTACTCCGCCAGACCCAAACCCACTCCGCCAGACCCAAACCCACTCCGCCAGACCCCAACCCACTCCGCCAGACCCCAACCCACTCCGCCAGACCCGAACCCACTCCGCTAGACCCACAACCCACTCCGCCAGACTCAAACCCACTCCGCCAGACCCAAACCCACTCCGCCAGACCCAAACCAACTCCGCCAGACCCAAACCCACTCCGCCAGACCCAAACCCACTCCGCCAGACACAAAACCACTCCACCAGACCCGAACCCACTCCGCCAAACCCGAACCTACTCCGCCAGACGCGAACCCACTCCGCCAGACCCCAACCCACTCCGCCAGACCCAAACGCACTCCGCCAGACCCGAGCCCACTCTGCCAGACCTGAACCCAATCCGCCAGACCACAAATCCACTCCGACAGACCCAAACCCACTCCGCCAGACCCAAACCCACTCCGCCAGCCCCAAACCCACTCCGCGAGACCCAAACCCACTCCGCCAGACCCAAACCCACTCCGCCAGACCCAAACCCACTCCGCCAGACCCAAACCCACTCCGCCAGACCCAAACCCACTCCGCCAGACCCCAACCCACTCCGCCAGACCCCAACCCATTCCGCCAGACCCGAACCCACTCCGCTAGACCCACAACCCACTCCGCCAGACTCAAACCCACTCCGCCAGACCCAAACCCACTCCGCCAGGCCCAAACCAACTCCGCCAGACCCAAACCCACTCCGCCAGACCCAAACCCACTCCGCCAGACCAAAACCCACTCCGCCAGACCCAAACCCACTCCGGCAGACCCAAACCCACTCCGCCAGAACCAAACCAACTCCGCCAGACCCAAACCCACTCCGCCAGACCCCAAACCCACTCCGCCAGATCCAAACCCACTCCGCCAGACCCAAACCCACTCCGCCAGACCCAAACCTACTCCGCCAGACCCAAACCCACTCCGCCAGACCCAAACCCACTCCGCCAGACCCCAACCCACTCCGCCAGACCCAAACCCACTCCGCCAGACCCAAACCCACTCCGCCAGACCAAAACCCACTCCGCCAGACCCAAACCCACTCCGGCAGACCCAAACCCACTCCGCCAGAACCAAACCAACTCCGCCAGACCCAAACCCACTCCGCCAGACCCGAAACCACTCCGCCAGACCCGAACCCACACCGCCAGACCCCAACCCACTGCGCCAGACCCGAACCCACTCCGCCAGACCCGAACCCACTCCGCCAGACCCGAACCAACTTCGCCAGACCCGAACCCACTCCGCCAGACCCCAACCCACTCCGCCAGACAGCAACCCACTCCGCCAGACCCGCACCCACTCCGACAGACCCGAACCCACTCCTCCAGGCCCCAACCCTACCCGCCAGATCCGAACCCACTCCGCCAGACCCGAACCCACTCCGTCAGACCCGAACCCACTCCGCCAGACCCAAACCCACTCCGCCAGACCCGAACCCACTCCGCCAGACCCGAACCCACTCCGCCAGACCCGAAGCAACTCCGCCAGACCCAAACCCACTCCGCCACACCCGAACCCACTCCGCCAGACCCGAACCCTCTCCTCCAGATCCGAAACCACTCCGCCAGACCCGAACCCACTCCGCCAGACCCCGACCCACTGCGCCAGACCCGAACCCACTCCGCCAGACCCGAACCCACTCCGCCAGACCCGAACCCACTCCGCCAGACCCTAACCCACTCCGCCAGACTCGAACCCACTCCGCCAGACCCGAACCCAGACCGCCACACCCAAACCCACTCCGCCAGACCCAAACCCACTCCGCAGGACACAAACCCTCTCCGCCAGACCCAAACCCACTCCGCCAGACCCGAAACCACTCCGCCAGACCCGAACCCACTCCGCCAGACCCCAACCCACTGCGCCAGACCCGAACCCACTCCGCCAGACCCGAACCCACTCCGCCAGACCCCAACCCACTCCGCCAGACCCGAACCCACACCGACAGACCCGAACCCACTCCGCCAGACCCGAACCAACTCCGCCAGACCCGAACCCACTCCGCCAGACCCGAACCCACTCCGCCAGACCCCAACCCACTCCGCCAGACCTGTACCCACTCCGACAGACCCGAAAACACTCCGCCAGACCCTAACCCACTCCGCCAGACCCGAACCCACTCCGCCAGGCCCGAACCCTGTCCGCCACAACCAAACCCACTCCGCCAGACCCGAACCCACTCCGCCAGACCCAAACCCACTCCGCCAGACCCCAACTCACTCCGCCAGACCCGAACCCACTCCGCCAGACCCGAACCCACTCCGCCAGACGCGAACCCACTCCGCTAGACCCGAACCCAGTCCGCCACACCCAAACCCACTCCGCCAGACCCAAACCCACTCCGCAGGACCCAAACCCTCTCCGCCAGACCCAAACCCACTCCGCCAGACCCAAACCCACTCCGCCAGACCCGAAACCACTCCGCCAGACCCGAACCCACACCGCCAGACCCCAACCCACTGCGCCAGACCCGAACCCACTCCGCCAGACCCGAACCCACTCCGCCAGACCCGAACCAACTTCGCCAGACCCGAACCCACTCCGCCAGACCCCAACCCACTCCGCCAGACCCCAACCCACTCCGCCAGACCCGCACCCACTCCGACAGACCCGAACCCACTCCTCCAGGCCCCAACCCTACCCGCCAGATCCGAACCCACTCCGCCAGACCCGAACCCACTCCGCCAGACCCGAACCCACTCCGCCAGACCCAAACCCACTCCGCCAGACCCGAACCCACTCCACCAGACCTGAACCCACTCCGCCAGACCCGAAGCAACTCCGCCAGACCCAAACCCACTCCGCCACACCCGAACCCACTCCGCCAGACCCGAACCCTCTCCTCCAGATCCGAACCCACTCCGCCAGACCCGAACCCACTCCGCCAGACCCGAACCCACTCCGCTAGACCCTAACCCAATCCGCCAGACCGGAACCCACTCCGCCAGACCCAAACCCACTCCGCCAGACCCGAACCCAATCCGCCAGACCAGAACCAACTCCGCCAGACCCAAACCCACTCCGGCAGACCCAAACCCACTCCGCCAGACCCAAACCCACTCCGCTACACCGAAACCCACTCCGCCAGGCCCAAACCAACTCCGCCAGACCCAAACCCACTCCGCCAGACCCAAACCCACTCCGCCTGACCCAAACCCACTCCGCCAGGCCCAAACCAACTCCGGCAGACCCAAACCCACTCCGCCAGACCCAAACCCACTCCGCCAGACCCGAACCCACACCGCCAGACCCGAAGCAACTCCGCCAGACCCAAACCCACTCCGACAGACCCGAACCCACTCCGACAAACGCGAACCCACTCCGCCAGACCCGAACACACTCCGACCGACCCGAACCCACTCCGCCAGACCTTATCCCACACCGCCAGACCCAAACCCACTCCGCCGGACGCAAACCCACTCCGCCAGACCCAAACCCACTCCGCCAGACCCAAACCCACTCCGCCAGACCCGAACCCACTCCGCCAGACCCGAACCCACTCCGCCAGACCCGAACCCACTCCGCCAGACCCGAACCAACTCCGTCAGAACCGAACTCACTCCGCCAGACCCGAACCCACTCCGCCAGACCCGAACCCACTCCGCCAGACCCGATCCCACTCCGCCAGACCCCAACCCACTCCGCCAGACCTGTACCCACTCCGACAGACCCGAACACACTCCGCCAGACCCTAACCCACTCCGCCAGACCCGAACCCACTCCGCCAGGCCCGAACCCTGTCCGCCACACCCAAACCCACTCCGCCAGACCCGAACCCACTCCGCCAGACCCAAACCCACTCCGCCAGACCCCAACCCACTCCGCCAGACCCGAACCCACTCTGACAGACCCGAACCCACTCCGCCAGACCCTAACCCACTCCGCCAGACCCGAACCCACTCCGCCAGACCGGAACCCAGTCCGCCACACCCAAACCCACTCCGCCAGACCCAAACCCACTCCGCAGGACCCAAACCCTCTCCGCCAGACCCAAACCCACTCCGCCAGACCCGAAACCACTCCGCCAGACCCGAACCCACACCGCCAGACCCCAACCCACTGCGCCAGACCCGATCCCACTCCGCCAGACCCGAACCCACTCCGCCAGACCCGAACCAACTTCGCCAGACCCGAACCCACTCCGCCAGACCCCAACCCACTCCGCCAGACAGCAACCCACTCCGCCAGACCCGCACCCACTCCGACAGACCCGAACCCACTCCTCCAGGCCCCAACCCTACCCGCCAGATCCGAACCCACTCCGCCAGACCCGAACCCACTCCGTCAGACCCCAACCCACTCCGCCAGACCCGCACCCACTCCGACAGACCCGAACCCACTCCTCCAGGCCCCAACCCTACCCGCCAGATCCGAACCCACTCCGCCAGACCCGAACCCACTCCGCCAGACCCGAACCCACTCCGCCAGACCCAAACCCACTCCGCCAGACCCGAACCCACTCCACCAGACCTGAACCCACTCCGCCAGACCCGAAGCAACTCCGCCAGACCCAAACCCACTCCGCCACACCCGAACCCACTCCGCCAGACCCGAACCCTCTCCTCCAGATCCGAACCCACTCCGCCAGACCCGAACCCACTCCGCCAGACCCGAACCCACTCCGCTAGACCCTAACCCAATCCGCCAGACCGGAACCCACTCCGCCAGACCCAAACCCACTCCGCCAGACCCGAACCCACTCCGCCAGACCCGAACCAACTCCGCCAGACCCAAACCCACTCCGGCAGACCCAAACCCACTCCGCCAGACCCAAACCCACTCCGCTACACCGAAACCCACTCCGCCAGGCCCAAACCAACTCCGCCAGACCCAAACCCACTCCGCCAGACCCAAACCCACTCCGCCTGACCCAAACCCACTCCGCCAGGCCCAAACCAACTCCGGCAGACCCAAACCCACTCCGCCAGACCCAAACCCACTCCGCCAGACCCGAACCCACACCGCCAGACCCGAAGCAACTCCGCCAGACCCAAACCCACTCCGACAGACCCGAACCCACTCCGCCAAACGCGAACCCACTCCGCCAGACCCGAACACACTCCGACCGACCCGAACCCACTCCGCCAGACCTTATCCCACACCGCCAGACCCAAACCCACTCCGCCGGACGCAAACCCACTCCGCCAGACCCAAACCCACTCCGCCAGACCCAAACCCACTCCGCCAGACCCGAACCCACTCCGCCAGACCCGAACCCACTCCGCCAGACCCGAACCCACTCCGCCAGACCCGAACCAACTCCGTCAGAACCGAACTCACTCCGCCAGACCCGAACCCACTCCGCCAGACCCGAACCCACTCCGCCAGACCCGAACCCACTCCGCCAGACCCCAACCCACTCCGCCAGACCTGTACCCACTCCGACAGACCCGAACACACTCCGCCAGACCCTAACCCACTCCGCCAGACCCAAACCTACTCCGCCAGGCCCGAACCCTGTCCGCCACACCCAAACCCACTCCGCCAGACCCGAACCCACTCCGCCAGACCCAAACCCACTCCGCCAGACCCCAACCCACTCCGCCAGACCCGAACCCACTCTGACAGACCCGAACCCACTCCGCCAGACCCTAACCCACTCCGCCAGACCCGAACCCACTCCGCCAGACCGGAACCCAGTCCGCCACACCCAAACCCACTCCGCCAGACCCAAACCCACTCCGCAGGACCCAAACCCTCTCCGCCAGACCCAAACCCACTCCGCCAGACCCGAAACCACTCCGCCAGACCCGAACCCACACCGCCAGACCCCAACCCACTGCGCCAGACCCCAACCCACTCCGCCAGACCCGAACCCACTCCGCCAGACCCGAACCAAATTCGCCAGACCCGAACCCACTCCGCCAGACCCGAACCCACTCCGCCAGACCCCAACCCACTCCGCCACACCCGCACCCACTCCGACAGACCCGAACCCACTCCTCCAGGCCCCAACCCTACCCGCCAGATCCGAACCCACTCCGCCAGACCCGAACCCACTCCGCCAGACCCGAACCCACTCCGCCAGACCCGAACCCACTCCGCCAGACCCGAAGCAACTCCGCCAGACCCAAACCCACTCCGCCACACCCGAACCCACTCCGCCAGACCCGAACCCTCTCCTCCAGATCCGAAACCACTCCGCCAGACCCGAACCCACTCTGCCAGACACCAACCCACTGCGCCAGACCCGAACCCACTCCGCCAGACCCGAACCCACTCCGCCAGACCCGAACCCACTCCGCCAGACCCTAACCCACTCCGCCAGACTCGAACCCACTCCGCCAGACCCGAACCCAGACCACCACACCCAAACCCACTCCGCCAGACCCAAACCCACTCCGCAGGACCCAAACCCTCTCCGCCAGACCCAAACCCACTCCGCCAGACCCGAAACCACTCCGCCAGACCCGAACCCACACCGCCAGACCCCAACCCACTGCGCCAGACCCCAACCCACTCCGCCAGACCCGAACCCACTCCGCCAGACCCGAACCAAATTCGCCAGACCCGAACCCACTCCGCCAGACCCGAACCCACTCCGCCAGACCCCAACCCACTCCGCCAGACCCGCACCCACTCCGACAGACCCGAACCCACTCCTCCAGGCCCCAACCCTACCCGCCAGATCCGAACCCACTCCGCCAGACCCGAACCCACTCCGCCAGACCCGAACCCACTCCGCCAGACCCGAACCCACTCCGCCAGACCCGAAGCAACTCCGCCAGACCCAAACCCACTCCGCCACACCCGAACCCACTCCGCCAGACCCGAACCCTCTCCTCCAGATCCGAAACCACTCCGCCAGACCCGAACCCACTCTGCCAGACCCCAACCCACTCCGCCAGACCCTAACCCACTCCGCCAGACCCGAACCCACTCCGCCAGGCCCGAACCCTGTCCGCCACACCCAAACCCACTCCGCCAGACCCGAACCCACTCCGCCAGACCCAAACCCACTCCGCCAGACCCCAACCCACTCCGCCAGACCCGAACCCACTCCGCCAGACCCGAACGCACTCCGCCAGACCCGAACCCACTCCGCCAGACCCGAACCCAGTCCGCCACACCCAAACCCACTCCGCCAGACCCAAACCCACTCCGCAGGACCCAAACCCTCTCCGCCAGACCCAAACCCACTCCGCCAGACCCAAACCCACTCCGCCAGACCCGAAACCACTCCGCCAGACCCGAACCCACACCGCCAGACCCCAACCCACTGCGCCAGACCCGAACCCAATCCGCCAGACCCGAACCCACTCCGCCAGACCCGAACCAACTTCGCCAGACCCGAACCCACTCCGCCAGACCCCAACCCACTCCGCCAGACCCCAACCCACTCCGCCAGACCCGCACCCACTCCGACAGACCCGAACCCACTCCTCCAGGCCCCATCCCTACCCGCCAGATCCGAACCCACTCCGCCAGACCCGAACCCACTCCGCCAGACCCGAACCCACTCCGCCAGACCCAAACCCACTCCGCCAGACCCGAACCCACTCCACCAGACCCGACCCACTCCGCCAGACCCGAAGCAACTCCGCCAGACCCAAACCCACTCCGCCACACCCGACCCCACTCCGCCAGACCCGAACCCTCTCCTCCAGATCCGAACCCACTCCGCCAGACCCGAACCCACTCCGCCAGACCCGAACCCACTCCGCTAGACCCTAACCCAATCCGCCAGACCGGAACCCACTCCGCCAGACCCAAACCCACTCCGCCAGACCCGAACCCACTCCGCCAGACCCGAACCAACTCCGCCAGACCCAAACCCACTCCGGCAGACCCAAACCCACTCCGCCAGACCCAAACCCACTCCGCTACACCGAAACCCACTCCGCCAGGCCCAAGCCAACTCCGCCAGACCCAAACCCACTCCGCCAGACCCAAACCCACTCCGCCTGACCCAAACCCACTCCGCCAGGCCCAAACCAACTCCGCCAGACCCAAACCCACTCCGCCAGACCCAAACCCACTCCGCCAGACCCAAACCCACTCCGCCAGACCCGAACCCACTCCGCCAGACCCGAACCCACTCCGCCAGAACCCAACCCACTGCGCCAGACCCAAACCCACTCCGCCAGACCCGAACCCACTCCGCCAGACCCGAACCCACTCCGCCAGACCCGAACCCACTCCGCCAGACCCCAACCCACTCCGCCAGACCTGTCCCCACTCCGACAGACCCGAAAACACTCCGCCAGACCCTAACCCACTCCGCCAGACCCGAACCCACTCCGCCAGGCCCGAACCCTGTCCGCCACACCCAAACCCACTCCGCCAGACCCGAACCCACTCCGCCAGACCCAAACCCACTCCGCCAGACCCCAACCCACTCCGCCAGACCCGAACCCACTCCGCCAGACCCGAACGCACTCCGCCAGACCCGAACCCACTCCGCCAGACCCGAACCCAGTCCGCCACACCCAAACCCACTCCGCCAGACCCAAACCCACTCCGCAGGACCCAAACCCTCTCCGCCAGACCCAAACCCACTCCGCCAGACCCAAACCCACTCCGCCAGACCCGAAACCACTCCGCCAGACCCGAACCCACACCGCCAGACCCCAACCCACTGCGCCAGACCCGAACCCAATCCGCCAGACCCGAACCCACTCCGCCACACCCGAACCAACTTCGCCAGACCCGAACCCACTCCGCCAGACCCCAACCCACTCCGCCAGACCCCAACCCACTCCGCCAGACCCGCACCCACTCCGACAGACCCGAACCCACTCCTCCAGGCCCCATCCCTACCCGCCAGATCCGAACCCACTCCGCCAGACCCGAACCCACTCCGCCAGACCCGAACCCACTCCGCCAGACCCAAACCCACTCCGCCAGACCCGAACCCACTCCACCAGACCCGAACCCACTCCGCCAGACCCGAAGCAACTCCGCCAGACCCAAACCCACTCCGCCACACCCGAACCCACTCCGCCAGACCCGAACCCTCTCCTCCAGATCCGAACCCACTCCGCCAGACCCGAACCCACTCCGCCAGACCCGAACCCACTCCGCTAGACCCTAACCCAATCCGCCAGACCGGAACCCACTCCGCCAGACCCAAACCCACTCCGCCAGACCCGAACCCACTCCGCCAGACCCGAACCAACTCCGCCAGACCCAAACCCACTCCGGCAGACCCAAACCCACTCCGCCAGACCCAAACCCACTCCGCTACACCGAAACCCACTCCGCCAGGCCCAAACCAACTCCGCCAGACCCAAACCAACTCCGCCAGACCCAAACCCACTCCGCCTGACCCAAACCCACTCCGCCAGGCCCAAACCAACTCCGCCAGACCCAAACCCACTCCGCCAGACCCAAACCCACTCCGCCAGACCCAAACCCACTCCGCCAGAACCGAACCCACTCCGCCAGTCCCGAACCAACTCCGCCAGACCACAACCCACTCTGCCAGACCCGAACCCACACCGACAGACCCGCACCCACTCCGCCAGACCCGAACCCACTCCTCCAGGCCCCAACCCTACCCGCCAGATCCGAACCCACTCCGCCAGACCCGAACCCACTCCGCCAGACCCGAACCCACTCCGCCAGACCCGAACCCACTCCGCCAGACCCGAACCCACTCCTCCAGACCCGAACCCACTCCGCCAGACCCGACGCAACTCCGCCAGACCCAAACCCACTCCGCCAGACCCGAACCCACTCCGCCAAACGCGAACCCACTCCGCCAGACCCGAACACACTCCGACCGACCCGAACCCACTCCGCCAGACCCGAACCCACTCCGCCAGACCCGAACCCACTCCGACAGACGAGATCCCACTCCGCCAGACCATAACCCACTGCGCCAGACCCGAACCCACTCCGCCAGACCCCAACCCACTCCGCCAGACCCCAACCCACTCCGCCAGACCCCAACCCACTCCGCCAGACCCAAACCCACTCCGCCAGACACAAACGCACTCCGCCAGACCCAAACCCACTCCGCCAGACCCAAACCCACTCCGTCAGGCCCCAAACCCACTCCGCCAGACCCAAACCCACTCCGCCAGACCCAAACACCCTCCGCCAGACCCCAACCCACTCCGCCAGACCCGAACCCACTCCGCCAGACCCCAACCCACTCCGCCAGACCCGAACCCACTCCGCCAGACCCCAACCCACTCCGCGAGACCCTAACCCACTCCGCCAGACCCGAACCCACTCCGCCAGACGCGAACCCAGTCCGCCACACCCAAACCCACTCCGCCAGACCCAAACCCACTCCGCCAGACCCAAACCCAGTCCGCCACACCCAAACCCACTCCGCAGGACTCAAACCCTCTCCGCCAGACCCAAACCCACTCCGCCAGACCCGAAACCACTCTGCCAGACCCGAACCCACTCCGCCAGACCCCAACCCACTGCGCCAGACCCGAACCCACTCCGCCAGACCCGAACCCACTCCGCCAGGCCCAAACCAACTCCGCCAGACCCAAACCAACTCCGCCAGACCCAAACCCACTCCGCCTGACCCAAACCCACTCCGCCAGGCCCAAACCAACTCCGCCAGACCCAAACCCACTCCGCCAGACCCAAACCCACTCCGCCAGACCCAAACCCACTCCGCCAGAACCGAACCCACTCCGCCAGTCCCGAACCAACTCCGCCAGACCACAACCCACTCTGCCAGACCCGAACCCACACCGACAGACCCGCACCCACTCCGCCAGACCCGAACCCACTCCTCCAGGCCCCAACCCTACCCGCCAGATCCGAACCCACTCCGCCAGACCCGAACCCACTCCGCCAGACCCGAACCCACTCCGCCAGACCCGAACCCACTCCGCCAGACCCGAACCCACTCCTCCAGACCCGAACCCACTCCGCCAGACCCGACGCAACTCCGCCAGACCCAAACCCACTCCGCCAGACCCGAACCCACTCCGCCAAACGCGAACCCACTCCGCCAGACCCGAACACACTCCGACCGACCCGAACCCACTCCGCCAGACCCGAACCCACTCCGCCAGACCCGAACCCACTCCGACAGACGAGATCCCACTCCGCCAGACCATAACCCACTGCGCCAGACCCGAACCCACTCCGCCAGACCCCAACCCACTCCGCCAGACCCCAACCCACTCCGCCAGACCCCAACCCACTCCGCCAGACCCAAACCCACTCCGCCAGACACAAACGCACTCCGCCAGACCCAAACCCACTCCGCCAGACCCAAACCCACTCCGTCAGGCCCCAAACCCACTCCGCCAGACCCAAACCCACTCCGCTAGACCCAAACACCCTCCGCCAGACCCCAACCCACTCCGCCAGACCCGAACCCACTCCGCCAGACCCCAACCCACTCCGCCAGACCCGAACCCACTCCGCCAGACCCCAACCCACTCCGCGAGACCCTAACCCACTCCGCCAGACCCGAACCCACTCCGCCAGACGCGAACCCAGTCCGCCACACCCAAACCCACTCCGCCAGACCCAAACCCACTCCGCCAGACCCAAACCCAGTCCGCCACACCCAAACCCACTCCGCAGGACTCAAACCCTCTCCGCCAGACCCAAACCCACTCCGCCAGACCCGAAACCACTCTGCCAGACCCGAACCCACTCCGCCAGACCCCAACCCACTGCGCCAGACCCGAACCCACTCCGCCAGACCCGAACCCACTCCGCCAGACCCGAACCAACTCCGCCAGACCCGAACCCACTGCGCCAGACCCGAACCCACTCCGCCAGACCCCAACCCACTCCGCCAGACCCGTACCCACTCCGAAAGACCCGAAAACACTCCGCCAGACCCTAACCCACTCCGCCAGACCCCAACCCACTCCGCCAGACCTGAACCCTGTCCGCCACACCCAAACCCACTCCGCCAGACCCTAACCCACTGCGCCAGACCCAAACCCACTCGGCCAGACCCAAACCCACTCCGCCAGACCCGAACCCACTCCGCCAGACGCGAACCCAGTCCGCCACACCCAAACCCACTCCGCCAGACCCAAACCCACTCCGCCAGACCCAAACCCAGTCCGCCACACCCAAACCCACTCCGCAGGACTCAAACCCTCTCCGCCAGACCCAAACCCACTCCGCCAGACCCAAAACCACTCTGCCAGACCCGAACCCACTCCGCCAGACCCCAACCCACTGCGCCAGACCCGAACCCACTCCGCCAGACCCGAACCCACTCCGCCAGACCCGAACCAACTCCGCCAGACCCGAACCCACTCCGCCAGACCCGAACCCACTCCGCCAGACCCCAACCCACTCCGCCAGACCCGTACCCACTCCGAAAGACCCGAAAACACTCCGCCAGACCCTAACCCACTCCGCCAGACCCTAACCCACTCCGCCAGACCCGAACCCACTCCGCCAGACCCGAACCCAGACCGCCACACCCAAACCCACTCCGCCAGACCCAAACCCACTCCGCAGGACCCAAACCCTCTCCGCCAGACCCAAACCCACTCCGCCAGACCCGAAACCACTCCGCCAGACCCAAACCCACTCCGCCAGACCCCAACCCACTGCGCCAGACCCGAACCCACTCCGCCAGACCCGAACCCACTCCGCCAGACCCGAACCAACTCCACCAGACCCGAACCCACTCCGCCAGACCCGAACCCACTCCGCCAGACCCCAACCCACTCCGCCAGACCCGTACCCACTCCGACAGACCCGAACCCACTCCTCCAGGCCCCAACCCTACCCGCCAGATCCGAACCCACTCCGCCAGACCCGAACCCACTCCGCCAGACCCGAAGCAACTCCGCCAGACCCAAACCCACTCCGCCAGACCCGAACCCACTCCGCCAAACCCGAACCCACTCCGCCAAACCCGAACCCACTCCGCCAGACCACATCCCACACCGCCAGACCCAAACCCACTCCGCCAGACGCAAACCCACTCCGCCAGACCCGAACCCACTCCGCCAGACCCGAACCAACTCCGCCAGACCCGAACTCACTCCGCCAGACCCCAACCCACTCCGCCAAACCCCAACCCACTCCGCCAGACCCGAACCCACTCCGACAGACTCGAACCCACTCCGCCAGACCATAACCCACTCCGCCAGGCCCGAACCCACTCCGCCAGACCCGAACCCACTCCGCCAGACCCCAACCCACTCCGCCAGACCCAAACCCACTCCACCAGACCCAAACCCACTCCGCCAGACCCAAACCCAGTCTGCCAGACCCAAACCCACTCCGTCAGGCCCCAAACCCACTCCGCCAGACCCAAACCCACTCCACCAGACCCAAACCCCCTCCGCCAGACCCGAACCCACTCCACAAGACCCAAACCCACTCCGCCAGACCCCAACCCACTCCGCCAGACCCGAACCCACTCCGCCAGAACCCAACTCACTCCGCCAGACCCGAACCCACTCCGCCAGACCCGAACCCACTCCGCCAGACCCTAACCCACTCCGCCAGACCCGAACCCACTCCGCCAGACCCGAACCCAGTCCGCCACACCCAAACCCACTCCGCCAGACCCAAACCCACTCCGCAGGACCCAAACCCTCTCCGCCAGACCCAAACCCACTCCGCCAGACCCGAAACCACTCCGCCAGACCCGAACCCACTCCGCCAGACCCCAACCCAATGCGCCAGACCCGAACCCACTCTGCCAGACCCGAACCCACTCCGCCAGACTAGAACCAACTCCACCAGACACGAACGCACTCCGCCAGACCCAAACCCACTCCGCCAGACCCCAACCCACTCCGCCAGACCCGTACCCACTCCGACAGACCCGAAAACACTCCGCCAGACTCTAACCCACTCCGCCAGACCCGAACCCACTCCGACAGACTCGAACCCACTCCGCCAGACCATAACCCACAACGCCAGACCCGAACCCACTCCGCCAGACCCGAACACACTCCGCCAGACCCCAACCCACTCCGTAAGACCCCAACCCACTCCGCCAGACCCAAATCCACTCCGCAAGACCCAAAATCACTCCGCCAGACCCAAACCCACTCCGCCAGACCCAAACCCACTCCGTCAGGCCCCAAACCCACTCCGCCAGACCCAAACCCACTCCGCCAGACCCAAACCCCCTCCGCCAGACCCGAACCCACTCCGCAAGACCCAAACCCACTCCGCCAGACCCCAACCCACTCCGCCAGACCCGAACCCACTCCGCCAGACCCTAACCCACTCCGCCAGACCCGAACTCACTCCGCCAGACCCGACCCAGTCCGCCACACCCAAACCCACTCCGCCAGACCCAAACCCACTCCGCAGGACCCAAACCCTCTCCGCCAGACCCAAACCCACTCCGCCAGACCCGAAACCACTCCGCCAGTCCCGAACCCACTCCGCCAGACCCCAACCCACTGCGCCAGACCCGAACCCACTCTGCCAGACCCGAACCCACTCCGCCAGACCCGAACCCACTCCGCCAGACCCAAACCCACTCCGTCAGGCCCCAAACCCACTCCGCCAGACCCAAACCCACTCCGCCAGACCCAAACCCCCTCCGCCAGACCCGAACCCACTCCGCAAGACCCAAACCCACTCCGCCAGACCCCAACCCACTCCGCCACACCCCAACCCACTCCGCCAGACCCCAACCCACTCCGCCAGACCCGAACCCACTCCGACAGACCCGAACCCACTCCGCCAGACCCTAACCCACTCCGCCAGACCCAAACCCACTCCGCCAGACCCGAACCCAGTCCGCCACACCCAAACCCACTCCGCCAGACCCAAACCCACTCCGCAGGACCCAAACCCATTCCGCCAGACCCGAAACCACTCGGCCAGACCCGAACCCACTCCGCCAGACCCCAACCCACTGCGCCAGACCCGAACCCACTCCGCCAGATCCGAACCCAATCCGCCAGACCCGAACCAACTCCGCCAGACCCGAACCCACTCCACCAGACCCGAACCCACTCCGCCAGACCCCAACCCACTCCGCCAGACCCGTACCCACTCCGACAGACCCGAACCCACTCCTCCAGGCCCCAACCCTACCCGCCAGATCCGAACCCACTCCGCCAGACCCGAACCCACTCCGCCAGACCCGAACCCACTCCGCCAGACCCAAACCCACTCCGCCAGACCCGAACCCACTCCGCCAGGCCCGAACCCACTCCGCCAGACCCGAAGCAACTCCGCCAGACCCAAACCCACTCCGCCAGACCCGAACCCACTCCGCCAGACCCGAACCCACTCCGCCAAACCCGAACCCACTCCGCCAGACCCCAACCCACTCCGCCAGGCCCGAACACACTCCGACCGACCCGAACCCACTCCGCCAGACCCTATCCCACACCGCCAGACCCAAACCCACTCCGCCAGATGCAAACCCACTCCGCCAGACCCAAACCCACTCCGCCAGACCCAAACACACTCCGCCAGACCCAAACCCACTCCGCCAGACCCGAACCCACTCCGCCAGACCCGAACCCACTCCACCAGACCCGAACCAACTCCGCCAGACCCGAACTCACTCCGCCAGACCCCAACCCACTCCGCCAAACCCCAACCCACTCCGCCAGACCCGAACCCACTCCGACAGACTCGAACCCACTCCGCCAGACCATAACCCACTCCGCCAGGCCCGAACCCACTCCGCCAGACCCGAACCCACTCCGCCAGACCCAAACCCACTCCGCCAGACCCCAACCCACTCCGCCAGACCCAAACCCACTCCACCAGACCCAAACCCACTCCGCCAGACCCAAACCCACTCCGCCAGACCCAAACCCACTCCGTCAGGCCCCAAACCCACTCCGCAGGACCCAAACCCACTCCGCCAGACCCCAACCCACTCCGCCAGACCCGCACCCACTCCGACAGACCCGAACCCACTCCTCCAGGCCCCAACCCTACCCGCCAGATCCGAACCCACTCCGCCAGACCCGAACCCACTCCGCCAGACCCGAACCCACTCCGCCAGACCCAAACCCACTCCGCCAGACGCAAACCTACTCCGCCAGACCCGAACCCACTCCGCCAGATCCGAACCCACTCCGCCAGACCCGAACCCACTCCGCCAGACCCGAACCCACTCCGCCAGACCCAAACCCACTCCGCCAGACCCGAAACCACTCCGCCAGACCCGAACCCACTCCGCCACACCCAAACCCACTCCGCCAGACCCAAACCCACTCCGCAGGACCCAAACCCACTCCGCCAGACCCGAACCAACTCCGCCAGACCCGAACCCACTCCGCCAGACCCAAACCCACTGCGCCAGACCCGAACCCACTCCGCCAGACCCGAACCCACTCCGCCAGACCCCAACCCACTGCGCCAGACCCAAACCCACTCCGCCAGACCCGAACCCACTCCGCCAGACCCGAACCAACTCCGCCAGACCCGAACCCACTCCGCCAGACCCGAACCCACTCCGTCAGACCCCAACCCACTCCGCCAGACCTGTACCCACTCCGACAGACCCGAAAACACTCCGCCGGACCCTAACCCACTCCGCCAGACCCGAACCCACTCCGCCAGGCCCGAACCCTGTCTGCCACCCCCAAACCCACTCCGCCAGACCCGAACCCACTCCGCCAGACCCAAACCCACTCCGCCAGACCCCAACCCACTCCACCAAACCCGAACCCACTCTGACAGACCCGAACCCACTCCGCCAGACCCGAACCCACTCCGCCAGACCCGAACCCACTCCGCCAGACCCGAACCCAGTCCGCCACACCCAAACCCACTCCGCCAGACCCAAACCCACTCCGCAGGACCCAAACCCTCTCCGCCCGACCCAAACCCACTCCGCCAGACCCGAAACCACTCCGCCAGACCCGAACCCACACCGCCAGACCCCAACCCACTGCGCCAGACCCGAACCCACTCCGCCAGACCCGAACCCACTCCGCCAGACCCGAACCAACTCCGCCAGACCCGAACCCACTCCGCCAGACCCGAACCCACTCCGCCAGACGCCAACCCACTCCGCCAGACCCGCACCCACTCCGACAGACCCCAACCCACTCCTCCAGGCCCCAACCCTACCCGCCAGATCCGAACCCACTCCGCCAGACCCGAACCCACTCCGCCAGACCCGAACCCACTCCGCCAGGCCCGAACCCACTCCGCCAGACCCGAAGCAACTCCGCCAGACCCAAACCCACTCCGCCAGACCCGAACCCACTCCGCCAGACCCGAACCCACTCCGCCAAACCCGAACCCACTCCGCCAGACCCCAACCCACTCCGCCAGGCCCGAACACACTCCGACCGACCCGAACCCACTCCGCCAGACCCTATCCCACACCGCCAGACCCAAACCCACTCCGCCAGATGCAAACCCACTCCGCCAGACCCAAACCCACTCCGCCAGACCCAAACACACTCCGCCAGACCCAAACCCACTCCGCCAGACCCGAACCCACTCCGCCAGACCCGAACCCACTCCACCAGACCCGAACCAACTCCGCCAGACCCGAACTCACTCCGCCAGACCCCAACCCACTCCGCCAAACCCCAACCCACTCCGCCAGACCCGAACCCACTCCGACAGACTCGAACCCACTCCGCCAGACCATAACCCACTCCGCCAGGCCCGAACCCACTCCGCCAGACCCGAACCCACTCCGCCAGACCCAAACCCACTCCGCCAGACCCCAACCCACTCCGCCAGACCCAAACCCACTCCACCAGACCCAAACCCACTCCGCCAGACCCAAACCCACTCCGCCAGACCCAAACCCACTCCGTCAGGCCCCAAACCCACTCCGCAGGACCCAAACCCACTCCGCCAGACCCCAACCCACTCCGCCAGACCCGCACCCACTCCGACAGACCCGAACCCACTCCTCCAGGCCCCAACCCTACCCGCCAGATCCGAACCCACTCCGCCAGACCCGAACCCACTCCGCCAGACCCGAACCCACTCCGCCAGACCCAAACCCACTCCGCCAGACGCAAACCTACTCCGCCAGACCCGAACCCACTCCGCCAGATCCGAACCCACTCCGCCAGACCCGAACCCACTCCGCCAGACCCGAACCCACTCCGCCAGACCCAAACCCACTCCGCCAGACCCGAAACCACTCCGCCAGACCCGAACCCACTCCGCCAGACCCCAACCCACTGCGCCAGACCCGAACCCACTCTGCCAGACCCGAACCCACTCCGCCAGACCCGAACCAACTCCGCCAGACCCGAACCCACTCCGCCAGACCCAAACCCACTGCGCCAGACCCGAACCCACTCCGCCAGACCCGAACCCACTCCGCCAGACCCCAACCCACTGCGCCAGACCCAAACCCACTCCGCCAGACCCGAACCCACTCCGCCAGACCCGAACCAACTCCGCCAGACCCGAACCCACTCCGCCAGACCCGAACCCACTCCGTCAGACCCCAACCCACTCCGCCAGACCTGTACCCACTCCGACAGACCCGAAAACACTCCGCCGGACCCTAACCCACTCCGCCAGACCCGAACCCACTCCGCCAGGCCCGAACCCTGTCTGCCACCCCCAAACCCACTCCGCCAGACCCGAACCCACTCCGCCAGACCCAAACCCACTCCGCCAGACCCCAACCCACTCCACCAAACCCGAACCCACTCTGACAGACCCGAACCCACTCCGCCAGACCCGAACCCACTCCGCCAGACCCGAACCCACTCCGCCAGACCCGAACCCAGTCCGCCACACCCAAACCCACTCCGCCAGACCCAAACCCACTCCGCAGGACCCAAACCCTCTCCGCCCGACCCAAACCCACTCCGCCAGACCCGAAACCACTCCGCCAGACCCGAACCCACACCGCCAGACCCCAACCCACTGCGCCAGACCCGAACCCACTCCGCCAGACCCGAACCCACTCCGCCAGACCCGAACCAACTCCGCCAGACCCGAACCCACTCCGCCAGACCCGAACCCACTCCGCCAGACCCCAACCCACTCCGCCAGACCCGCACCCACTCCGACAGACCCCAACCCACTCCTCCAGGCCCCAACCCTACCCGCCAGATCCGAACCCACTCCGCCAGACCCGAACCCACTCCGCCAGACCCGAACCCACTCCGCCAGACCCAAACCCACTCCGCCAGACGCAAACCTACTCCGCCAGACCCGAACCCACTCCGCCAGATCCGAACCCACTCCGCCAGACCCGAACCCACTCCGCCAGACCCGAACCCACTCCGCCAGACCCGAAAACACTCCGCCAGACCCGAACCAACTCCGCCAGACCCAAACCCACTCCGGCAGACCCAAACCCACTCCGCCAGACCCAAACCCACTCCGCGAGCCCGAAACCCACTCCGCCAGGCCCAAACCAACTCCGCCAGACCCAAACCCACTCCGCCAGACCCAAACCCACTCCGCCAGACCCAAACCCACTCCGCCAGGCCCAAACCAACTCCGCCAGCCCCAAACCCACTCCGCCAGACCCAAACCCACTCCGCCAGACCCAAACCCACTCCGCCAGAACCGAACCCACTCCGCCAGTCCCGAACCAACTCCGCCAGACCACAACCCACTCCGCCAGACCCGAACCCACACCGACAGACCCGAACCCACTCCGCCAGACCCGAACCCACTCCTCCAGGCCCCAACCCTACCCGCCAGATCCGAACCCACTCCGCCAGACCCGAACCCACTCCGCCAGACCCGAACCCACTCCGCCAGACCCACACCCACTCCGCCAGACCCGAACCCACTCCGCCAGACCAGAACCCACTCCGCCAGACCCGAAGCAACTCCGCCAGACCCAAACCCACTCCGCCAGACCCGAACCCACTCCGCCAAACCCGAACCCACTCCGACAGACCCGAACACACTCCGACCGACCCGAACCCACTCCGCCAGACGTTATCCCACACCGCCAGACCCAAACCCTCTCCGCCGGACGCAAACCCACTCCACCAGACCCAAACCCACTCCGCCAGACCCAAACCCACTCCGCCAGACCCGAACCCACTCCGCCAGACCCGAACCCACTCTGCCAGACCCGAACCCACTCCGCCAGACCCGAACCAACTCCGTCAGAACCGAACTCACTCCGCCAAACCCGAACCCACTCCGCTGGACCCCAACCCACTCCGCCAGACCCGAACCCACTCCGACAGACTCGAACCCATTCCGCCAGACCCTAACCCACTCCGCCAGACCCGAACCCACTCCGCCAGACCCGAACCCAGTCCGCCACACCCAAACCCACTACGCCAGACCCAAACCCAGTCCGCAGGACTCAAACCCTCTCCGCCAGACCCAAACCCACTCCGCCAGACCCGAAACCACTCCGCCAGACCCGAACCCACTCCGCCAGACCCCAACCCACTGCGCCAGACCCGAACCCACTCCGCCAGACCCGAACCCACTCCGCCAGACCCGAACCCACTCCGCCAGACCCAAACCCACTCCGTCAGGCCCCAAACCCACTCCGCAGGACCCAAACCCTCTCCGCCAGACCCAAACCCACTCCGGCAGACCCGAAACCACTCCGCCAGACCCGAACCCACTCCGCCAGACCCCAACCCACTGCGCCAGACCCGAACCCACTCTGCCAGACCCGAACCCACTCCGCCAGACCCGAACCAACTCCGCCAGACCCGAACCCACTCCGCCAGACCCAAACCCACTGCGCCAGACCCGAACCCACTCCGCCAGACCCGAACCCACTCCGCCAGACCCCAACCCACTGCGCCAGACCCAAACCCACTCCGCCAGACCCGAACCCACTCCGCCAGACCCGAACCAACTCCGCCAGACCCGAACCCACTCCGCCAGACCCGAACCCACTCCGCCAGACCCCAACCCACTCCGCCAGACCTGTACCCACTCCGACAGACCCGAAAACACTCCGCCAGACCCTAACCCACTCCGCCAGACCCGAACCCACTCCGCCAGACCCGAACCCAGTCCGCCACACCCAAACCCACTCCGCCAGACCCAAACCCACTCCGCAGGACCCAAACCCTCTCCGCCCGACCCAAACCCACTCCGCCAGACCCGAAACCACTCCGCCAGACCCGAACCCACACCGCCAGACCCCAACCCACTGCGCCAGACCCGAACCCACTCCGCCAGACCCGAACCCACTCCGCCAGACCCGAACTAACTTCGCCAGACCCGAACCCACTCCGCCAGACCCCAACCCACTCCGCCAGACCCCAACCCACTCCGTCAGACCCGCACCCACTCCAACAGACCCGAACCCACTCCTCCAGGCCCCAACCCTACCCGCCAGATCCGAACCCACTCCGCCAGACCCGAACCCACTCCGCCAGACCCGAACCCACTCCGCCAGACCCGAACCCACTCCGCCAGACCCAAACCTACTCCGCCAGACCCGAACCCACTCCGCCAGATCCGAACCCACTCCGCCAGACCCGAACCCACTCCGCCAGACCCGAACCCACTCCGCCAGACCCAAACCCACTCCGCCAGACCCAAACCCACTCCGCCAGACCCGAACCCAATCCGCCAGACCGGAACCCACTCCGCCAGACCCATACCCACTCCGCCAGACCCGAACCCACTCCGCCAGACCCGAACCAACTCCGCCAGACCCAAACCCACTCCAGCAGACCCAAACCCACTCCGCCAGACCCAAACCCACTCCGCTAGCCCGAAACCCACTCCGCCAGGCCCAAACCAACTCCGCCAGACCCAAACCCACTCCGCCAGACCCAAACCCACTCCGCCTGACCCAAACCCACTCCGCCAGGCCCAAACCAACTCCGCCAGCCCCAAACCCACTCCACCAGACCCAAACCCACTCCGCCAGACCCAAACCCACTCCGCCAGAACCAAACCCACTCCGCCAGTCCCGAACCAACTCCGCCAGACCACAACCCACTCCGTCAGACCCGAACCCACACCGACAGACCCGAACCCACTCCGCCAGACCCGAACCCACTCCTCCAGCCCCCAACCCTACCCGCCAGATCCGAACCCACTCCGCCAGACCCGAACCCACTCCGCCAGACCCGAACCCACTCCGCCAGACCCAAACCCACTCCGCCAGACCCGAACCCACTCCACCAGACCCGAACCCAATCCGCCAGACCCGAAGCAACTCCGCCAGACCCAAACCCACTCCGCCAGACCCAAACCCACTCCGCCAAACCCGAACCCACTCTGCCAGACCCGAACACACTCCGACCGACCCGAACCCACTCCGCCAGACGTTATCCCACACCGCCAGACCCAAACCCACTCCGCCGGACGCAAACCCACTCCACCAGACCCAAACCCACTCCGCCAGACCCAAACCCACTCCGCCAGACCCGAACCCACTCCGCCAGACCCGAACCCACTCCGCCAGACCCGAACCCACTCCGCCAGACCCGAACCAACTCCGTCAGAACCGAACTCACTCCGCCAAACCCGAACCCACTCCGCTGGACCCCAACCCACTCCGCCAGACCCGAACCCACTCCGACAGACTCGAACCCATTCTGCCAGACCCTAACCCACTCCGCCAGACCCGAACCCACTCTGCCAGACCCGAACCCAGTCCGCCACACCCAAACCCACTACGCCAGACCCAAACCCAGTCCGCAGGACTCGAACCCTCTCCGCCAGACCCAAACCCACTCCGCCAGACCCCAACCCACTCCGCCAGACCTGTACCCACTCCGACAGACCCGAAAAAACTCCGCCAGAACCTAACCCACTCCGCCAGACCCGAACCCACTCCGCCAGGCCCGAACCCTGTCCGCCACACCCAAACCCACTCCGCCAGACCCGAACCCACTCCGCCAGACCCAAACCCACTCCGCCAGACCACAACCCACTCCGCCAGACCCGAACCCACTCTGACAGACCCGAACCCACTCCGCCAGACCCTAACCCACTCCGCCAGACCCGAACCCACTCCGCCAGACCCGAACCCAGTCCGCCACACCCAAACCCACTCCGCCAGACCCAAACCCACTCCGCAGGACCCAAACCCTCTCCGCCCGACCCAAACCCACTCCGCCAGACCCGAAACCACTCCGCCAGACCCGAACCCACACCGCCAGACCCCAACCCACTGCGCCAGACCCGAACCCACTCCGCCAGACCCGAACCCACTCCGCCAGACCCGAACCAACTTCGCCAGACCCGAACCCACTCCGCCAGACCCCAACCCACTCCGCCAGACCCCAACCCACTCCGCCAGACCCGCACCCACTCCGACAGACCCGAACCCACTCCTCCAGGCCCCAACCCTACCCGCCAGATCCGAACCCACTCCGCCAGACCCGAACCCACTCCGGCAGACCCGAACCCACTCCGCCAGACGCAAACCCACTCCGCCAGACCCAAACCTACTCCGCCAGACCCGAACCCACTCCGCCAGATCCGAACCCACTCCGCCAGACCCGAACCCACTCCGCCAGATTCGAACCCACTCCGCCAGACCCAAACCCACTCCGCCAGACCCAAACCCACTCCGCCAGACCCGAACCCAATCCGCCAGACCGGAACCCACTGCGCCAGACCCAAACCCACTCCGCCAGACCCGAACCCACTCCGCCAGACCCGAACCAACTCCGCCAGACCCAAACCCACTCCGGCAGACTCAAACCCACTCCGCCAGACCCAAACCCACTCCGCTAGCCCGAAACCCACTCCGCCAGGCCCAAACCAACTCCGCCAGACCCAAACCAACTCCGCCAGACCCAAACCCACTCCGCCTGACCCAAACCCACTCCGCCAGGCCCAAACCAACTCCGCCAGCCCCAAACCCACTCCGCCAGACCCAAACCCACTCCGCCAGACCCAAACCCACTCCGCCAGAACCGAACCCACTCCGCCAGTCCCGAACCAACTCCGCCAGACCACAACCCACTCCGCCAGACCCGAACCCACACCGACAGACCCGAACCCACTCCGCCAGACCCGAACCCACTCCTCCAGGCCCCAACCCTACCCGCCAGATCCGAACCCACTCCGCCAGACCCGAACCCACTCCGCCAGACCCGAACCCACTCCGCCAGACCCGAACCCACTCCGCCAGACCCGAACCCACTCCACCAGACCCGAACCCACTCCGCCAGACCCGAAGCAACTCCGCCAGACCCAAACCCATTCCGCCAGACCCGAACCCACTCCGCCAAACCCGAACCCACTCTGCCAGACCCGAACACACTCCGACCGACCCGAACCCACTCCGCCAGACGTTATCCCACACCGCCAGACCCAAACCCACTCCGCCGGACGCAAACCCACTCCACCAGACCCAAACCCACTCCGCCAGACCCAAACCCACTCCGCCAGACCCGAACCCACTCCGCCAGACCCGAACCCACTCCGCCAGACCCGAACCCACTCCGCCAGACCCGAACCAACTCCGTCAGAACCGAACTCACTCCGCCAAACCCGAACCCACTCCGCTGGACCCCAACCCACTCCGCCAGACCAGAACCCACTCCGACAGACTCGAACCCATTCCGCCAGACCCTAACCCACTCCGCCAGACCCGAACCCACTCCGCCAGACCCGAACCCAGTCCGCCACACCCAAACCCACTACGCCAGACCCAAACCCAGTCCGCAGGACTCAAACCCTCTCCGCCAGACCCAAACCCACTCCGCCAGACCCGAAACCACTCCGCCAGACCCGAACCCACTCCGCCAGACCCCAACCCACTGCGCCAGACGCGAACCCACTCCGCCAGACCCGAACCCACTCCGCCAGACCCGAACCAACTCCGCCAGACCCGAACCCACTCCGCCAGACCCCAACCCACTCCGCCAGACCCCAACCCACTCCGCCAGACCTGTACCCACTCCGACAGACCCGAAAACACTCCGCCAGACCCTAACCCACTCCGCCAGACCCGAACCCACTCCGCCAGACCCGAACCCACTCCGCCAGGCCCGAACCCTGTCCGCCACACCCAAACCCACTCCGCCAGACCCGAACCCACTCCGCCAGACGTGTACCCACTCCGACAGACCCGAAAACACTCCGCCAGACCCTAACCCACTCCGCCAGACCCGAACCCACTCCGCCAGGCCCGAACCCTGTCCGCCACACCCAAACCCACTCCGCCAGACCCGAATCCATTCCGCCAGACCCAAACCCACTCCGCCAGACCCAAACCCACTCCGCCAGACCCAAACGCACTCCGCCTGACCCAAACCCACTCCGCCAGGCCCAAACCAACTCCGCCAGACCCAAACCCACTCCGCCAGACCCAAACCCACTCCGCCAGACCCAAACCCACTCTGCCAGAACCGAACCCACTCCGCCAGTCCCGAACCAACTCCGCCAGACCACAACCCACTCCGCCAGACCCGAACCCACACCGACAGACCCGAACCCACTCCGCCAGACCCGAACCCACTCTTCCAGGCCCCAACCCTACCCGCCAGATCCGAACCCACTCCGCCAGACCCGAACCCACTCCGCCAGACCCGAACCCACTCCGCCAGACCCAAACCCACTCCGCCAGACCCGAACCCACTCCGCCAGACCCGAACCCACTCCGCCAGACCCGAAGCAACTCCGCCAGACCCAAACCCACTCCGCCAGACCCGAACCCACTCCGCCAAACCCGAACCCACTCCGCCAGACCCGAACACACTCCGACCGACCCGAACCCACTCCGCCAGACGTTATCCCACACCGCCAGACCCAAACCCGCTCCGCCGGACGCAAACCCACTCCGCCAGAACCAAACCCACTCCGCCAGACCCAAACCCACTCCGCAAGACCCGAACCCACTCCGCCAGACCCGAACCCAGTCCGCCACGCCCAAACCCACTACGCCAGACCCAAACCCAGTCCGCAGGACTCAAACCCTCTCCGCCAGACCCAAACCCACTCCGCCAGACCCGAAACCACTCCGCCAGACCCGAACCCACTCCGCCAGACCCCAACCCACTGCGCCAGACCCGAACCCACTCCGCCAGACCCGAACCCACTCCGCCAGACCCGAACCAACTCCGCCAGACCCGAACCCACTCCGCCAGACCCCAACCCACTCCGCCAGACCCCAACCCACTCCGCCAGACCTGTACCCACTCCGACAGACCCGAAAACACTCCGCCAGACCCTAACCCACTCCGCCAGACCCGAACCCACTCCGCCAGACCCGAACCCACTCCGCCAGGCCCGAACCCTGTCCGCCACACCCAAACCCACTCCGCCAGACCCGAACCCACTCCGCCAGACCTGTACCCACTCCGACAGACCCGAAAACACTCCGCCAGACCCTAACCCACTCCGCCAGACCCGAACCCACTCCGCCAGGCCCGAACCCTGTCCGCCACACCCAAACCCACTCCGCCAGACCCGAACCCATTCCGCCAGACCCAAACCCACTCCGCCAGACCCAAACCCACTCCGCCAGACCCAAACGCACTCCGCCTGACCCAAACCCACTCCGCCAGGCCCAAACCAACTCCGCCAGACCCAAACCCACTCCGCCAGACCCAAACCCACTCCGCCAGACCCAAACCCACTCCGCCAGAACCGAACCCACTCCGCCAGTCCCGAACCAACTCCGCCAGACCACAACCCACTCCGCCAGACCCGAACCCACACCGACAGACCCGAACCCACTCCGCCAGACCCGAACCCACTCCTCCAGGCCCCAACCCTACCCGCCAGATCCGAACCCACTCCGCCAGACCCGAACCCACTCCGCCAGACCCGAACCCACTCCGCCAGACCCAAACCCACTCCGCCAGACCCGAACCCACTCCGCCAGACCCGAACCCACTCCGCCAGACCCGAACCCACTCCGCCAGACCCGAAGCAACTCCGCCAGACCCAAACCCACTCCGCCAGACCCGAACCCACTCCGCCAAACCCGAACCCACTCCGCCAGACCCGAACACACTCCGACCGACCCGAACCCACTCCGCCAGACGTTATCCCACACCGCCAGACCCAAACCCGCTCCGCCGGACGCAAACCCACTCCGCCAGACCCAAACCCACTCCGCCAGACCCAAACCCACTCCGCCAGACCCGAACCCACTCCGCCAGACCCGAACCCACTCCGCCAGACCCGAACCCACTCCGCCAGACCCGAACCAACTCCGTCAGAACCGAACTCACTCCGCCAAACCCGAACCCACTCCGCTAGACCCCAACCCACTCCGCCAGACCCGAACCCACTCCGACAGACTCGAACCCACTCCGCCAGACCCTAACCCACTCCGCCAGACCCGAACCCACTCCGCCAGACCCGAACCCAGTCCGCCACACCCAAACCCAATCCGCCAGACCCAAACCCAGTCCGCAGGACTCAAACCCTCTCCGCCAGACACAAACCCACTCCGCCAGACCCGAAACCACTCCGCCAGACCCGAACCCACTCCGCCAGACCCCAACCCACTGCGCCAGACCCGAACCCACTCCGCCAGACCAGAACCCACTCCGCCAGACCCGAACCAACTCCGCCAGACCCGAACCAACTCCGCCAGACCAGAACCCACTCCGCCAGACCCCAACCCACTCCGCCAGACCTGCACCCACTCCGACAGACCCGAAAACACTCCGCCAGACCCTAACCCACTCCGCCAGACCCGAACCCACTCCGCCAGACCCGAACCCACTCCGCCAGGCCCGAACCCTGTCCGCCACACCCAAACCCACTCCGCCAGACCCGAACCCACTCCGCCAGACCCGAACCCACTCCGCCAGGCCCGAACCCTGTCCGCCACACCCAAACCCACTCCGCCAGACCCGAACCCACTCCGCCAGACCTGTACCCACTCCGACAGACCCGAAAACACTCTGCCAGACCCTAACCCACTCCGCCAGGCCCGAACCCTGTCCGCCACACCTAAACCCACTTCGCCAGACCCGAACCCATTCCGCCAGACCCAAACCCACTCCGCCAGACCCAAACCCACTCCCCCAGACCCGAACCCACTCCGCCTGACCCAAACCCACTCCGCCTGACCCAAACCCACTCCGCCAGGCCCAAACCAACTCCGCCAGACCCAAACCCACTCCGCCAGACCCAAACCCACTCCGCCAGACCCAAACCCACTCCGCCAGAACCGAACCCACTCCGCCACTCCCGAACCAACTCCGCCAGACCACAACCCACTCCGCCAGACCCGAACCCACACCGACAGACCCGAACCCACTCCGCCAGACCCGAACCCACTCCTCCAGGCCCCAACCCTACCCGCCAGATCTGAACCCACTCCGCCAGACCCGAACCCACTCCGCCAGACCCGAACCCACTCCGCCAGACCCAAACCCACTCCGCCAGACCCAAACCCACTCCGCCAGACCCGAACCCACTCCGCCAGACCCGAAGCAACTCCGCCAGACCCAAACACACTCCGCCAGACCCGAACCCACTCCGCCAAACCCGAACCCACTCCGCCAGACCCGAACACACTCCGACCGACCCGAACCCACTCCGCCAGAAGTTATCCCACACCGCCAGACCCAAACCCACTCCGCCGGACGCAAACCCACTCCGCCAGACCCAAACCCACTCCGCCAGATCCAAACCCACTCCGCCAGACCCGAACCCACTCCGCCAGACCCGAACCCACTCCGCCAGACCCGAACCCACTCCGCCAGACCCGAACCAACTCCGTCAGAACCGAACTCACTCCGCCAAACCCGAACCCACTCCGCTAGACCCCAACCCACTCCGCCAGACCCGAACCCACTCCGACAGACTCGAACCCACTCCGCCAGACCCTAACCCACTCCGCCAGACCCGAACCCACTCCGCCAGACCCGAACCCAGTCCGCCACACCCAAACCCACTCCGCCAGACCCAAACCCAGTCCGCAGGACTCAAACCCTCTCCGCCAGACCCAAACCCACTCCGCCAGACCCGAAACCACTCCGCCAGACCCGAACCCACTCCGCCAGACCCCAACCCACTGCGCCAGACCCGAACCCACTCCGCCAGACCAGAACCCACTCCGCCAGACCCGAACCAACTCCGCCAGACCCGAACCCACTCCGCCAGACCCCAACCCACTCCGCCAGACCCCAACCCACTCCGCCAGACCTGTACCCACTCCGACAGACCCGAAAACACTCCGCCAGACCCTAACCCACTCCGCCAGACCCGAACCCACTCCGCCAGACCCGAACCCACTCCGCCAGGCCCGAACCCTGTCCGCCACACCCAAACCCACTCCGCCAGACCCGAACCCACTCCGCCAGACCCGAAAACACTCCGCCAGACCCTAACCCACTCCGCCAGACCCGAACCCACTCCGCCAGGCCCGAACCCTGTCCGCCACACCCAAACCCACTCCGCCAGACCCGAACCCACTCCGCCAGACCCGAACCCACTCCGCCAGACCCTAACCCACTCCGCCAGACCCGAACCCACTCCGCCAGACCCGAACCCAGTCCGCCACACCCAAACCCACTCCGCCAGACCCAAACCCACTCCGCAGGACCCAAACCCTCTCCGCCAGACCCAAACCCACTCCGCCAGACCCGAAACCACTCCGCCAGACCCGAACCCACTCCGCCAGACCCCAACCCACTGCGCCAGACCCGAACCCACTCTGCCAGACCCGAACCCACTCCTCCAGACCCGAACCAACTCCGCCAGACCCAAACGCACTCCGCCAGACCCAAACCCACTCCGCCAGACCCCAACCCACTCCGCCAGACCCGTACCCACTCCGACAGACCCGAAAACACTCCGCCAGACTCTAACCCACTCCGCCAGACCCGAACCCACTCCGACAGACTCGAACCCACTCCGCCAGACCATAACCCACTCCGCCAGACCCGAACCCACTCCGCCAGACCCGAACCCACTCCGCCAGACCCCAACCCACTCCGCCAGACCCCAACCCACTCCGCCAGACCCAAATCCAAACCGCCAGACCCAAAATCACTCCGCCAGACCCAAACCCACTCCGCCAGACCCAAACCCACTCCGTCAGGCCCCAAACCCACTCCGCCAGACCCAAACCCACTCCGCCAGACCCAAACCCCCTCCGCCAGACCCGAACCCACTCCGCAAGACCCAAACCCACTCCGCCAGACCCCAACCCACTCCGCCAGACCCCAACCCACTCCGCCAGACCCCAACCCACTCCGCCAGACCCGAACCCACTCCGCCAGACCCAAACCCACTCCGCCAGACCCGAACCCACTCCGCCAGGCCCGAACCCACTCCGCCAGTCCCGAAGCAACTCCGCCAGACCCAAACCCACTCCGCCAGACCCGAACCCACTCCGCCAAACCCGAACCCACTCGGCCAAACCCGAACCCACTCCGCCAGACCCCAACCCAGTCCGCCAGACCCGAACACACTCCGACCGACCCGAACCCACTCCGCCAGACCCTATCCCACACCGCCAGACCCAAACCCACTCCGCCAGACGCAAACCCACTCCGCCAGACCCAAACCCACTCCGCCAGACCCAAACCCACTCCGCCAGACCCAAACCCACTCCGCCAGACCCGAACCCACTCCGCCAGACCCCAACCCACTCCGCCAGACCCGAACCCACTCCGCCAGACCCGAACCCACTCCGCCAGACCCTAACCCACTCCGCCAGACCCGAACCCACTCCGCCAGGCCCTAACCCACTCCGCCAGACCCGAACCCACTCCGCCAGACCCGAACCCAGTCCGCCACACCCAAACCCACTCCGCCAGACCCGAAACCACTCCGCCAGACCCGAACCCACTCCGCCAGACCCCAACCCACTGCGCCAGACCCGAACCCACTCTGCCAGACCCGAACCCACTCCGCCAGACCCGAACCAACTCCGCCAGACCCAAACGCACTCCGCCAGACCCAAACCCACTCCGCCAGACCCCAACCCACTCCGCCAGACCCGTACCCACTCCGACAGACCCGAAAACACTCCGCCAGACTCTAACCCACTCCGCCAGACCCGAACCCACTCCGACAGACTCGAACCCACTCCGCCAGACCATAACCCACTCCGCCAGACACGAACCCACTCCGCCAGACCCGAACCCACTCCGCCAGACCCCAACCCACTCCGCCAGACCCCAACCCACTCCGCCAGACCAAAATCCAATCCGCCAGACCCAAAATCACTCCGCCAGACCCAAACCCACTCCGCCAGACCCAAACCCACTCCGTCAGGCCCCAAACCCACTCCGCCAGACCCAAACCCACTCCGCCAGACCCAAACCCCCTCCGCCAGACCCGAACCCACTCCGCAAGACCCAAACCCACTCCGCCAGACCCCAACCCACTCCGCCAGACCCCAACCAACTCCGCCAGACCCCAACCCACTCCGCCAGACCCGAACCCACTCCGCCAGACCCCAACCCACTCCGCCAGACCCGAACCCACTCCGCCAGGCCCGAACCCACTCCGCCAGACCCGAAGCAACTCCGCCAGACCCAAACCCACTCCGCCAGACCCGAACCCACTCCGCCAAACCCGAACCCACTCGGCCAAACCCGAACCCACTCCGCCAGACCCCAACCCAGTCCGCCAGACCCGAACACACTCCGACCGACCCGAACCCACTCCGCCAGACCCTATCCCACACCGCCAGACCCAAACCCACTCCGCCAGACGCAAACCCACTCCGCCAGACCCAAACCCACTCCGCCAGACCCAAACCCACTCCGCCAGACCCAAACCCACTCCGCCAGACCCGAACCCACTCCGCCAGACCCCAACCCACTCCGCCAGACCCGAACCCACTCCGCCAGACCCGAACCCACTCCGCCAGACCCAAACCCACTCCGCCAGACCCGATCCCACTCCGCCAGGCCCGAACCCACTCCGCCAGACCCGAACCCACTCCGCCAAACCCGAACCTACTCGGCCAAACCCGAACCCACTCCGCCAGACCCCAACCCAGTCCGCCAGACCCGAACACACTCCGACCGACCCGAACCCACTCCGCCAGACCCTATCCCACACCGCCAGACCCAAACCCACTCCGCCAGACGCAAACCCACTCCGCCAGACCCAAACCCACTCCGCCAGACCCAAACCCACTCCGCCAGACCCAAACCCACTCCGCCAGACCCGAACCCACTCCGCCAGACCCGAACCCACTCCGCCAGACCCGAACCAACTCCGCCAGACCCGAACTCAATCCGCCAGACCCCAACCCACTCCGCCAAACCCCAACCCACTCCGCCAGACCCGAACCCACTCCGACAGACTCGAACCCACTCCGCCAGACCATAACCCACTCCGCCAGGCCCGAACCCACTCCGCCAGACCCGAACCCACTCCGCCAGACCCCAACCCACTCCGCCAGACCCAAACCCACTCCACCAGACCCAAACCCACTCCGCCAGACCCAAACCCACTCCGCCAGACCCAACCCCACTGCGCCAGACCCGAACCCACTCCGCCAGACCCGAACCCACTCCGCCAGACCCCAACCCACTGCGCCAGACCCGAACCAACTCCGCCAGACCCGAACCCACTCCGCCAGACCCGAACCCACTCCGCCAGACCCCAACCCACTCCGCCAGACCTGTACCCACTCCGACAGACCCGAAAACACTCCGCCAGACCCTAACCCACTCCGCCAGACCCAAACCCACTCCGCCAGGCCCGAACCCTTTCCGCCACACCCAAACCCACTCCGCCAGACCCGAACCCACTCCGCCAGACCCAAACCCACTCCGCCAGACCCAAACCCTCTCCGCCAGACCCAAACCCACTCCGCCAGACCCGAAACCACTCCGCCAGACCCGAACCCACACCGCCAGACCCCAACCCACTGCGCCAGACCCGAACCCACTCCGCCAGACCCGAACCCACTCCGCCAGACCCAAACCCACTCCGCCAGACCCAAACCCACTCCGCCAGACCCGAACCCCCTCCGCCAGACCCGAACCCACTCCGCCAGACCCGAACCAACTCCGCCAGACCCGAACTCACTCCGCCAGACCCCAACCCACTCCGCCAAACCCCAACCCACTCCGCCAGACCCGAACCCACTCCGACAGACGCGAACCCACTCCGCCAGACCATAACCCACTCCGCCAGACCCGAAACCACTCCGCCAGACCCGAACCCACTCCGCCAGACCCCAACCCACTGCGCCAGACCCGAACCCACTCTGCCAGACCCGAACCCACTCCGCCAGACCCGAACCAACTCCGCCAGACCCGAACCCACTCCGCCAGACCCAAACCCACTGCGCCAGACCCGAACCCACTCCGCCAGACCCGAACCCACTCCGCCAGACCCCAACCCACTGCGCCAGACCCAAACCCACTCCGCCAGACCCGAACCCACTCCGCCAGACCCGAACCAACTCCGCCAGACCCGAACCCACTCCGCCAGACCCGAACCCACTCCGCCAGACCCCAACCCACTCCGCCAGACCTGTACCCACTCCGACAGACCCGAAAACACTCCGCCAGACCCTAACCCACTCCGCCAGACCCGAACCCACTCCGCCAGGCCCGAACCCTGTCCGCCACACCCAAACCCACTCCGCCAGACCCGAACCCACTCCGCCAGACCCAAACCCACTCCGCCAGACCCCAACCCACTCCGCCAGACCCGAACCCACTCTGACAGACCCGAACCCACTCCGCCAGACCCTAACCCACTCCGCCAGACCCGAACCCACTCCGCCAGACCCGAACCCAGTCCGCCAGACCCAAACCCACTCCGCCAGACCCAAACCCACTCCGCAGGACCCAAACCCTCTCCGCCAGACCCAAACCCACTCCGCCAGACCCGAAACCACTCCGCCAGACCCGAACCCACACCGCCAGACCCCAACCCACTGCGCCAGACCCGAACCCACTCCGCCAGACCCGAACCCACTCCGCCAGACCCGAACCAACTCCGCCAGACCCGAACCCACTCCGCCAGACCCCAACCCACTCCGCCAGACCCCAACCCACTCCGCCAGACCGCACCCACTCCGACAGACCCGAACCCACTCCTCCAGGCCCCAACCCTACCCGCCAGATCCCAACCCACTCCGCCAGACCCGAACCCATTCCGCCAGACCCGAACCCACTCCGCCAGACCCAAACCCACTCCGCCAGACCCGAACCCACTCCGCCAGACCCGAACCCACTCCGCCAGACCCTAACGCACTCCGCCAGACCCGAACCCACTCCGCCAGACCGGAACCCACTCCGCCAGACCCAAACCCACTCCGCCAGACCCCAACCCACTCCGCCAGACCCGAACCCACTCTGACAGACCCGAACCCACTCCGCCAGACCCTAACCCACTCCGCCAGACCCGAACCCACTCCGCCAGACCCGAACCCAGTCCGCCACACCCAAACCCACTCCGCCAGACCCAAACCCACTCCGCAGGACCCAAACCCTCTCCGCCAGACCCAAACCCACTCCGCCAGACCCGAAACCACTCCGCCAGACCCGAGCCCACACCGCCAGACCCCAAAACCACTGCGCCAGATCCGAACCCACTCCGCCAGACCCGAACCCACTCCGCCAGACCCGAACCAACTCCGCCAGACCCGAACCCACTCCGCCAGACCCCAACCCACTCCGCCAGACCCCAACCCACTCCGCCAGACCCGCACCCACTCCGACAGACCCGAACCCACTCCTCCAGGCCCCAACCCCACCCGCCAGATCCGAACCCACTCCGCCAGACCCGAACCCACTCCGCCAGACCCAAACCCACTCCGCCAGACCCAAACCCACTCCGCCAGACGCGAACCCACTCCGCCAGACCCAAACCCACTCCGCCAGACCCGAACCAACTCCACCAGACCCAAACCCACTCCGGCAGACCCAAACCCACTCCGCCAGACCCAAACCACTCCGCTAGACCGAAACCCACTCCGCCAGGCCCGAAACCCACTCCGCAGGACCCAAACCCTCTCCGCCAGACCCAAACCCACTCCGCCAGACCCGAAACCACTCCGCCAGACCCGAACCCACTCCGCCAGACCCCAACCCACTGCGCCAGACCCGAACCCACTCTGCCAGACCCGAACCCACTCCGCCAGACCCGAACCAACTCCGCCAGACCCGAACCTACTCCGCCAGACCCAAACCCACTGCGCCAGACCCGAACCCACTCCGCCAGACCCGAACCCACTCCGCCAGACCCCAACCCACTGCGCCAGACCCAAACCCACTCCGCCAGACCCGAACCCACTCCGCCAGACCCGAACCAACTCCGCCAGACCCGAACCCACTCCGCCAGATCCGAACCCACTCCGCCAGACCCCAACCCACTCCGCCAGACCTGTACCCACTCCGACAGACCCGAAAACACTCCGCCAGACCCTAACCCACTCCGCCAGACCCGAACCCACTCCGCCAGGCCCGAACCCTGTCCGCCACACCCAAACCCACTCCGCCAGACCCGAACCCACTCCGCCAGACCCAAACCCACTCCGCCAGACCCCAACCCACTCCGCCAGACCCGAACCCACTCTGACAGACCCGAACCCACTCCGCCAGACCCTAACCCACTCCGCCAGACCCGAACCCACTCCGCCAGACCCGAACCCAGTCCGCCAGACCCAAACCCACTCCGCCAGACCCAAACCCACTCCGCAGGACCCAAACCCTCTCCGCCAGACCCAAACCCACTCCGCCAGACCCGAAACCACTCCGCCAGACCCGAACCCACACCGCCAGACCCCAACCCACTGCGCCAGACCCGAACCCACTCCGCCAGACCCGAACCCACTCCGCCAGACCCGAACCAACTCCGCCAGACCCGAACCCACTCCGCCAGACCCCAACCCACTCCGCCAGACCCGAACCCACTCCGCCAGACCGCACCCACTCCGACAGACCCGAACCCACTCCTCCAGGCCCCAACCCTACCCGCCAGATCCCAACCCACTCCGCCAGACCCGAACCCACTCCGCCAGACCCGAACCCACTCCGCCAGACCCAAACCCACTCCGCCAGACCCGAACCCACTCCGCCAGACCCGAACCCACTCCGCCAGACCCTAACGCACTCCGCCAGACCCGAACCCACTCCGCCAGACCAGAACCCACTCCGCCAGACCCGAACCAACTCCGCCAGACCCGAACTCACTCCGCCAGACCCCAACCCACTCCGCCAAACCCCAACCCACTCCGCCAGACCCGAACCCACTCCGACAGACTCGAACCCACTCCGCCAGACCATAACCCACTCCGCCAGGCCCAAACCCACTGCGCCAGACCCGAACCCACTCCGCCAGACCCGAACCCACTCCGCCAGACCCCAACCCACTGCGCCAGACCCAAACCCACTCCGCCAGACCCGAACCCACTCCGCCAGACCCGAACCAACTCCGCCAGACCCGAACCCACTCCGCCAGACCCGAACCCACTCCGCCAGACCCCAACCCACTCCGCCAGACCTGTACCCACTCCGACAGACCCGAAAACACTCCACCAGACCCTAACCCACTCCGCCAGACCCGAACCCACTCCGCCAGGCCCGAACCCTGTCCGCCACACCCAAACCCACTCCGCCAGACCCGAACCCACTCCGCCAGACCCAAACCCACTCCGCCAGACCCCAACCCACTCCGCCAGACCCGAACCCACTCTGACAGACCCGAACCCACTCCGCCAGACCCTAACCCACTCCGCCAGACCCGAACCCACTCCGCCAGACCCGAACCCAGTCCGCCACACCCAAACCCACTCCGCCAGACCCAAACCCACTCCGCAGGACCCAAACCCTCTCCGCCAGACCCAAACCCACTCCGCCAGACCCGAAACCACTCCGCCAGACCCGAGCCCACACCGCCAGACCCCAACCCACTGCGCCAGACCCGAACCCACTCCGCCAGACCCGAACCCACTCCGCCAGACCCGAACAAACTCCGCCAGACCCGAACCCACTCCGCCAGACCCCAACCCACTCCGCCAGACCCCAACCCACTCCGCCAGACCCGCACCCACTCCGACAGACCCGAACCCACTCCTCCAGGCCCCAACCCCACCCGCCAGATCCGAACCCACTCCGCCAGACCCGAACCCACTCCGCCAGACCCAAACCCACTCCGCCAGACCCAAACCCACTCCGCCAGACGCGAACCCACTCCGCCAGACCCAAACCCACTCCGCCAGACCCGAACCAACTCCACCAGACCCAAACCCACTCCGGCAGACCCAAACCAACTCCGCCAGACCCAAACCACTCCGCTAGACCGAAACCCACTCCGCCAGGCCCAAACCAACTCCGCCAGACCCAAACCCACTCCGCCAGACCCAAACCCACTCCGCCTGACCCAAACCCACTCCGCCAGGCCCAAACCAACTCCGCCAGACCCAAACCCACTCCGCCAGATCCAAACCCACTCCGCCAGAACCGAACCCACTCCGCCAGTCCCGAACCAACTCCGCCAGACCACAACCCACTCCGCCAGACCCGAACCCACACCGACAGACCCGAACCCACTCCGCCAGACCCGAACCCACTCCTCCAGGCCCCTACCCTACACGCCAGATCCGAACCCACTCCGCCAGACCCGAACCCACTCCGCCAGACCCGAACCCACTCCGCCAGACCCAAACCCACTCCGCCAGACCCGAACCCACTCCGCCAGACCCGAACCCACTCCGCCAGACCCGAAGCAACTCCGCCAGACCCAAACCCACTCCGCCAGACCCGAACCCACTCCGCCAAACGCGAACCCACTCCGCCAGACCCGAACACACTCCGACCGACCCGAACCCACTCCGCCAGACCTTATCCCACACCGCCAGACCCAAACCCACTCCGCCGGACGCAAACCCACTCCGCCAGACCCAAACCCACTCCGCCAGACCCAAACCCACTCCGCCAGACCCGAACCCACTCCGCCAGACCCGAACCCACTCCGCCAGACCCGAACCCACTCCGCCAGACCCGAACCAACTCCGTCAGAACCGAACTCACTCCGCCAGACCCGAACCCACTCCGCTAGACCCCAACCCACTCCGCCAGACCCGAACCCACTCCGACAGACGAGAACCCACTCCGCCAGACCATAACCCACTCCGCCAGACCCGAACCCACTCCGCCAGACCCGAACCCACTCCGCCAGACCCCAACCCACTCCGCCAGACCCCAACCCACTCCGCCAGACCCAAACCCACTCCGCCAGACCCAAACGCACTCCGCCAGACCCAAACCCACTCCGCCAGACCCAAACCCACTCCGTCAGGCCCCAAACCCACTCCGCCAGACCCAAACCCACTCCGCCAGACCCAAACCCCCTCCTCCAGACCCGAACAAACTCCGCCAGACCCGAACCCACTCCGCCAGACCCCAACCCACTCCGCCAGACCCCAACCCACTCCGCCAGACCCGCACCCACTCCGACAGACCCGAACCCACTCCTCCAGGCCCCAACCCCACCCGCCAGATCCGAACCCACTCCGCCAGACCCGAACCCACTCCGCCAGACCCAAACCCACTCCGCCAGACCCAAACCCACTCCGCCAGACGCGAACCCACTCCGCCAGACCCAAACCCACTCCGCCAGACCCGAACCAACTCCACCAGACCCAAACCCACTCCGGCAGACCCAAACCAACTCCGCCAGACCCAAACCACTCCGCTAGACCAAAACCCACTCCGCCAGGCCCAAACCAACTCCGCCAGACCCAAACCCACTCCGCCAGACCCAAACCCACTCCGCCTGACCCAAACCCACTCCGCCAGGCCCAAACCAACTCCGCCAGACCCAAACCCACTCCGCCAGATCCAAACCCACTCCGCCAGAACCGAACCCACTCCGCCAGTCCCGAACCAACTCCGCCAGACCACAACCCACTCCGCCAGACCCGAACCCACACCGACAGACCCGAACCCACTCCGCCAGACCCGAACCCACTCCTCCAGGCCCCTACCCTACACGCCAGATCCGAACCCACTCCGCCAGACCCGAACCCACTCCGCCAGACCCGAACCCACTCCGCCAGACCCAAACCCACTCCGCCAGACCCGAACCCACTCCGCCAGACCCGAACCCACTCCGCCAGACCCGAAGCAACTCCGCCAGACCCAAACCCACTCCGCCAGACCCGAACCCACTCCGCCAAACGCGAACCCACTCCGCCAGACCCGAACACACTCCGACCGACCCGAACCCACTCCGCCAGACCTTATCCCACACCGCCAGACCCAAACCCACTCCGCCGGACGCAAACCCACTCCGCCAGACCCAAACCCACTCCGCCAGACCCAAACCCACTCCGCCAGACCCGAACCCACTCCGCCAGACCCGAACCCACTCCGCCAGACCCGAACCCACTCCGCCAGACCCGAACCAACTCCGTCAGAACCGAACTCACTCCGCCAGACCCGAACCCACTCCGCTAGACCCCAACCCACTCCGCCAGACCCGAACCCACTCCGACAGACGAGAACCCACTCCGCCAGACCATAACCCACTCCGCCAGACCCGAACCCACTCCGCCAGACCCGAACCCACTCCGCCAGACCCCAACCCACTCCGCCAGACCCCAACCCACTCCGCCAGACCCAAACCCACTCCGCCAGACCCAAACGCACTCCGCCAGACCCAAACCCACTCCGCCAGACCCAAACCCACTCCGTCAGGCCCCAAACCCACTCCGCCAGACCCAAACCCACTCCGCCAGACCCAAACCCCCTCCGCCAGACCCGAACCCACTCCGCAAGACCCAAACCCACTCCACCAGACCCCAACCCACTCCGCCAGACCCGAACCCACTCCGACAGACCCCAACCCACTCCGCCAGACCCTAACCCACTCCGCCAGACCCGAACCCACTCCGCCAGACGCGAACCCAGTCCGCCACACCCAAACCCACTCCGCCAGACCCAAACCCACTCCGCCAGACCCAAACCCAGTACGCCACACCCAAACCCACTCCGCAGGACTCAAACCCTCTCCGCCAGACCCAAACCCACTCCGCCAGACCCGAAACCACTCCGCCAGACCCGAACCCACTCCGCCAGACCCCAACCCACTGCGCCAGACCCGAACCCACTCCGCCAGACCCGAACCCACTCCGCCAGACCCGAACCAACTCCGCCAGACCCGAACCCACTCCGCCAGACCCGAACCCACTCCGCCAGACCCCAACCCACTCCGCCAGACCCGTACCCACTCCGACAGACCCGAAAACACTCCGCCAGACCCTAAACCACTCCGCCAGACCCGAACCCACTCCGCCAGACCTGAACCCAGTCCGCCACACCCAAACCCACTCGGCCAGAACCAAACCCACTCCGCCAGACCCAAACCCACTCTGCCAGACCCCAACCCACTCCGCCAGACCCAAACCCACTCTGACAGGCCCGAACCCACTCCGCCAGACCCTAACCCACTCCGCCAGACCCGAACCCACTCCGCCAGACCCGAACCCAGACCGCCACACCCAAACCCACTCCGCCAGACCCAAACCCACTCCGCAGGACCCAAACCCTCTCCGCCAGACCCAAACCCACTCCGCCAGACCCGAAACCACTCCGCCAGACCCGAACCCACTCCGCCAGATCCCAACCCACTGCGCCAGACCCGAACCCACTCCGCCAGACCCGAACCCACTCCGCCAGACCCGAACCAACTCCACCAGACCCGAACCCACTCCGCCAGACCCGAACCCACTCCGCCAGACCCCAACCCACTCCGCCAGACCCGTACCCACTCCGACAGACCCGAACCCACTCCTCCAGGCCCCAACCCTACCCGCCAGATCCGAACCCACTCCGCCAGACCCGAACCCACTCCTCCAGGCCCCAACCCTACCCGCCAGACCCGAACCCACTCCGCCAGACCCTAACCCACTCCGCCAGACCCGAACCCAGTCCGCCACACCCAAACCCACTCCGCCAGACCCAAACCCACTCCGCAGGACCCAAACCCTCTCCGCCAGACCCAAACCCACTCCGCCAGACCCGAAACCACTCCGCCAGACCCGAACCCACACCGCCAGACCCCAACGCACTCCGCCAGACCTGAACCCAGTCCGCCACACCCAAACCCACTCGGCCAGAACCAAACCCACTCCGCCAGACCCAAACCCACTCCGCCAGACCCCAACCCACTCCGCCAGACCCAAACCCAATCCGACAGGCCCGAACCCACTCCGCCAGACCCTAACCCACTCCGCCAGACCCGAACCCACTCCGCCAGACCCGAACCCAGACCGCCACACCCAAACCCACTCCGCCAGACCCAAACCCACTCCGCAGGACCCAAACCCTCTCCGCCAGACCCAAACCCACTCCGCCAGACCCGAAACCACTCCGCCAGATCCGAACCCACTCCGCCAGACCCCAACCCACTGCGCCAGACCCGAACCCACTCCGCCAGACCCGAACCCACTCCGCCAGACCCGAACCAACTCCACCAGACCCGAACCCACTCCGCCAGACCCCAACCCACTCCGCCAGACCCCAACCCACTCCGCCAGACCCGTACCCACTCCGACAGACCCGAACCCACTCCTCCAGGCCCCAACCCTACCCGCCAGATCCGAACCCACTCCGCCAGACCCGAACCCACTCCGCCAGACCCGAACCCACTCCGCCAGACCCAAACCTACTCCGCCAGACCCGAACCCACTCCGCCAGACCCGAACCCATTCCGCCAGACCCGAAGCAACTCCGCCAGACCCAAACCCACTCCGCCAGACCCGAACCCACTCCGCCAAACCCGAACCCACTCCGCCAAACCCGAACCCACTCCGCCAGACCCTATCCCACACCGCCAGACCCAAACCCACTCCGCCACACGCAAACCCACTCCGCCAGACCCAAACCCACTCCGCCAGACCCACACCCACTCCGCCAGACCCGAACCCACTCCGCCAGACCCGAACCAACTCCGCCAGACCCGAACTCACTCCGCCAGACCCCAACCCACTCCGCCAAAGCCCAACCCACTCCGCCAGACCCGAACCCACTCCGACAGACTCGAACCCACTCCGCCAGACCATAACACACTCCGCCAGGCCCGAACCCACTCCGCCAGACCCGAACCCACTCCGCCAGACCCCAACCCACTCCGCCAGACCCAAACCCACTCCACCAGGCCCAAACCCACTCCGCCAGACCCGAACCCACTCCGCAAGACCCAAACCCACTCCGCCAGACGCCAACCCACTCCGCCAGACCCGAACCCACTCCGCCAGACCCCAACTCACTCCGCCAGACCCGAACCCACTCCGCCAGACCCGAACCCACTCCGCCAGACCCTAACCCACACCGCCAGACCCGAACCCACTCCGCCAGACGCGAACCCAGTCCGCCACACCCAAACCCACTCCGCCAGACCCAAACCCACTCCACCAGACCCAAACCCAGTCCGCCACACCCAAACCCACTCCGCAGGACTCAAACCCTCTCCGCCAGACCCAAACCCACTCCGCCAGACCCGAAACCACTCCGCCAGACCCGAACCAACTCCGCCAGACCCGAACCCACTCCGCCAGACCTCAACCCACTCCGCCAGACCCGTACCCACTCCGACAGACCCGAAAACACTCCGCCAGACCCTAAACCACTCCGCCAGACCCGAACCCACTCCGCCAGACCTGAACCCAGTCCGCCACACCCAAACCCACTCGGCCAGAACCAAACCCACTCCGCCAGACCCAAACCCACTCCGCCAGACCCCAACCCACTCCGCCAGACCCAAACCCACTCCGACAGGCCCAAACCCACTCCGCCAGACCCTAACCCACTCCGCCAGACCCGAACCCACTCCGCCAGACCCGAACCCAGACCGCCACACCCAAACCCACTCCGCCAGACCCAAACCCACTCCGCAGGACCCAAACCCTCTCCGCCAGACCCAAACCCACTCCGCCAGACCCGAAGCCACTCCGCCAGACCCGAAACCACTCCGCCAGACCCGAACCCACTCCGCCAGACCCCAACCCACTGCGCCAGACCCGAACCCACTCCGCCAGACCCGAACCCACTCCGCCAGACCCGAACCAACTCCGCCAGACCCGAACCCACTCCGCCAGACCCGAACCCACTCCGCCAGACCCCAACCCACTCCGCCAGACCCGTACCCACTCCGACAGACCCGAAAACACTCCGCCAGACCCTAAACCACTCCGCCAGACCCGAACCCACTCCGCCAGACCTGAACCCAGTCCGCCACACCCAAACCCACTCGGCCAGAACCAAACCCACTCCGCCAGACCCAAACCCACTCTGCCAGACCCCAACCCACTCCGCCAGACCCAAACCCACTCTGACAGGCCCGAACCCACTCCGCCAGACCCTAACCCACTCCGCCAGACCCGAACCCACTCCGCCAGACCCGAACCCAGACCGCCACACCCAAACCCACTCCGCCAGACCCAAACCCACTCCGCAGGACCCAAACCCTCTCCGCCAGACCCAAACCCACTCCGCCAGACCCGAAACCACTCCGCCAGACCCGAACCCACTCCGCCAGATCCCAACCCACTGCGCCAGACCCGAACCCACTCCGCCAGGCCCGAACCCACTCCGCCAGACCCGAACCAACTCCACCAGACCCGAACCCACTCCGCCAGACCCGAACCCACTCCGCCAGACCCCAACCCACTCCGCCAGACCCGTACCCACTCCGACAGACCCGAACCCACTCCTCCAGGCCCCAACCCTACCCGCCAGATCCGAACCCACTCCGCCAGACCCGAACCCACTCCTCCAGGCCCCAACCCTACCCGCCAGACCCGAACCCACTCCGCCAGACCCTAACCCACTCCGCCAGACCCGAACCCACTCCGCCAGACCCGAACCCAGTCCGCCACACCCAAACCCACTCCGCCAGACCCAAACCCACTCCGCAGGACCCAAACCCTCTCCGCCAGACCCAAACCCACTCCGCCAGACCCGAAACCACTCCGCCAGACCCGAACCCACACCGCCAGACCCCAACGCACTCCGCCAGACCTGAACCCAGTCCGCCACACCCAAACCCACTCGGCCAGAACCAAACCCACTCCGCCAGACCCAAACCCACTCCGCCAGACCCCAACCCACTCCGCCAGACCCAAACCCAATCCGACAGGCCCGAACCCACTCCGCCAGACCCTAACCCACTCCGCCAGACCCGAACCCACTCCGCCAGACCCGAACCCAGACCGCCACACCCAAACCCACTCCGCCAGACCCAAACCCACTCCGCAGGACCCAAACCCTCTCCGCCAGACCCAAACCCACTCCGCCAGACCCGAAACCACTCCGCCAGATCCGAACCCACTCCGCCAGACCCCAACCCACTGCGCCAGACCCGAACCCACTCCGCCAGACCCGAACCCACTCCGCCAGACCCGAACCAACTCCACCAGACCCGAACCCACTCCGCCAGACCCCAACCCACTCCGCCAGACCCCAACCCACTCCGCCAGACCCGTACCCACTCCGACAGACCCGAACCCACTCCTCCAGGCCCCAACTCTACCCGCCAGATCCGAACCCACTCCGCCAGACCCGAACCCACTCCGCCAGACCCGAACCCACTCCGCCAGACCCAAACCTACTCCGCCAGACCCGAACCCACTCCGCCAGACCCGAACCCATTCCGCCAGACCCGAAGCAACTCCGCCAAACCCGAACCCACTCCGCCAAACCCGAACCCACTCCGCCAGACCCTATCCCACACCGCCAGACCCAAACCCACTCCGCCACACGCAAACCCACTCCGCCAGACCCAAACCCACTCCGCCAGACCCACACCCACTCCGCCAGACCCGAACCCACTCCGCCAGACCCGAACCAACTCCGCCAGACCCGAACTCACTCCGCCAGACCCCAACCCACTCCGCCAAAGCCCAACCCACTCCGCCAGACCCGAACCCACTCCGACAGACTCGAACCCACTCCGCCAGACCATAACACACTCCGCCAGGCCCGAACCCACTCCGCCAGACCCGAACCCACTCCGCCAGACCCCAACCCACTCCGCCAGACCCAAACCCACTCCACCAGGCCCAAACCCACTCCGCCAGACCCGAACCCACTCCGCAAGACCCAAACCCACTCCGCCAGACGCCAACCCACTCCGCCAGACCCGAACCCACTCCGCCAGACCCCAACTCACTCCGCCAGACCCGAACCCACTCCGCCAGACCCGAACCCACTCCGCCAGACCCTAACCCACACCGCCAGACCCGAACCCACTCCGCCAGACGCGAACCCAGTCCGCCACACCCAAACCCACTCCGCCAGACCCAAACCCACTCCGCCAGACCCAAACCCAGTCCGCCACACCCAAACCCACTCCGCAGGACTCAAACCCTCTCCGCCAGACCCAAACCCACTCCGCCAGACCCGAAACCACTCCGCCAGACCCGAACCAACTCCGCCAGACCCGAACCCACTCCGCCAGACCTCAACCCACTCCGCCAGACCCGTACCCACTCCGACAGACCCGAAAACACTCCGCCAGACCCTAAACCACTCCGCCAGACCCGAACCCACTCCGCCAGACCTGAACCCAGTCCGCCACACCCAAACCCACTCGGCCAGAACCAAACCCACTCCGCCAGACCCAAACCCACTCCGCCAGACCCCAACCCACTCCGCCAGACCCAAACCCACTCCGACAGGCCCAAACCCACTCCGCCAGACCCTAACCCACTCCGCCAGACCCGAACCCACTCCGCCAGACCCGAACCCAGACCGCCACACCCAAACCCACTCCGCCAGACCCAAACCCACTCCGCAGGACCCAAACCCTCTCCGCCAGACCCAAACCCACTCCGCCAGACCCGAAGCCACTCCGCCAGACCCGAACCCACTCCGCCAGACCCCAACCCACTGCGCCAGACCCGAACCCACTCCGCCAGACCCGAACCCACTCCACCAGACCCGAACCAACTCCACCTGACCCGAACCCACTCCGCCAGACCCGAACCCACTCCGCCAGACCCCAACCCACTCCGCCAGACCCGTACCCACTCCGACAGACCCGAACCCACTCCTCCAGGCCCCAACCCTACCCGCCAGATCCGAACCCACTCCGCCAGACCCGAACCCACTCCGCCAGACCCGAACCCACTCCGCCAGACCCAAACCTACTCCGCCAGACCCGAACCCACTCCGCCAGACCCGAACCCACTCCGCCAGACCCGAACCCACTCCGCCAGACCCGAACCCACTCCGCCAGACCCGAACCCACTCCGCCAGACCCGAACCCACTCCGACAGACGAGAACCCACTCCGCCAGACCATAACCCACTCCGCCAGACCCGAACCCACTCCGCCAGACCCGAACCCACTCCGCCAGACCCCAACCCACTCCGCCAGAACCCAACCCACTCCGCCAGACCCAAACCCACTCCGCCAGACCCAAACGCACTCCGCCAGACCCAAACCCACTCCGCCAGACCCAAACCCACTCCGTCAGGCCCCAAACCCACTCCGCCAGACCCAAACCAACTCCGCCAGACCCAAACCCCCTCCGCCAGACCCGAACCCACTCCGCAAGACCCAAACCCACTCCACCAGACCCCAACCCACTCCGCCAGACCCAAACCCACTCCGCCAGACCCCAACCCACTCCGCCAGACCCGAACCCACTCCGCCAGACCCCAACCCACTCCGCCAGACCCCAACCCACTCCGCCAGACCCGTACCCACTCCGACAGACCCGAACCCACTCCTCCAGGCCCCAACCCTACCCGCCAGATCCGAACCCACTCCGCCAGACCCGAACCCACTCCGCCAGACCCGAACCCACTCCGCCAGACCCGAACCCACTCCGCCAGACCCGAACCCACTCCGCCAGACCCGAACCCACTCCGCCAGACCCGAACCCACTCCGACAGACGAGAACCCACTCCGCCAGACCATAACCCACTCCGCCAGACCCGAACCCACTCCGCCAGACCCGAACCCACTCCGCCAGACCCCAACCCACTCCGCCAGACCCCAACCCACTCCGCCAGACCCAAACCCACTCCGCCAGACCCAAACCCACTCCGCCAGATCCAAACCCACTCCGCCAGACCCAAACCCACTCCGTCAGGCCCCAAACCCACTCCGCCAGACCCAAACCAACTCCGCCAGACCCAAACCCCCTCCGCCAGACCCGAACCCACTCCGCAAGACCCAAACCCACTCCACCAGACCCCAACCCACTCCGCCAGACCCAAACCCACTCCGCCAGACCCCAACCCACTCCGCCAGACCCGAACCCACTCCGACAGACCCCAACCCACTCCGCCAGACCCTAACCCACTCCGCCAGACCCGAACCCACTCCGCCAGACGCGAACCCAGTCCGCCACACCCAAACCCACTCCGCCAGACCCAAACCCACTCCGCCAGACCCAAACCCAGTCCGCCACACCCAAACCCACTCCGCAGGACTCAAACCCTCTCCGCCAGACCCAAACCCACTCCGCCAGACCCGAACCCACTCCGCCAGACCCGAACCCACTCCGCCAGACCCCAACCCACTGCGCCAAACACGAACCCACTCCGCCAGACCCGAACCCACTCCGCCAGACCCGAACAAACTCCGCCAGACCCGAACCCACTCCGCCAGACCCGAACCCACTCCGCCAGACCCCAACCCACTCCGCCAGACCCGTACCCAATCCGACAGACCCGAAAACACTCCGCCAGACCCTAAACCACTCCGCCAGACCCGAACCCACTCCGCCAGACCTGAACCCAGTCCGCCACACCCAAACCCACTCGGCCAGAACCAAACCCACTCCGCCAGACCCAAACCCACTCCGCCAGACCCCAACCCACTCCGCCAGACCCAAACCCACTCCGACAGGCCCGAACCCACTCCGCCAGACCCTAACCCACTCCGCCAGACCCGAACCCACTCCGCCAGACCCGAACCCAGACCGCCACATCCAAACCCACTCCGCCAGACCCAAACCCACTCCGCAGGACCCAAACCCTCTCCGCCAGACCCAAACCCACTCCGCCAGACCCGAAACCACTCCGCTAGACCCGAACCCACTCCGCCAGACCCCAACCCACTGCGGCAGACCCGAACCCACTCCGCCAGACCCGAACCCACTCCGCCAGACCCGAACCAACTCCACCAGAACCGAACCCACTCCGCCAGACCCCAACCCACTCCGCCAGACCCCAACCCACTCCGCCAGACCCGTACCCACTCCGACAGACCCGAACCCACTCCTCCAGGCCCCAACCCTACCCGCCAGATCCGAACCCACTCCGCCAGACCCGAACCCACTCCGCCAGACCCGAACCCACTCCGCCAGACCCAAACCTACTCCGCCAGACCCGAACCCACTCCGCCAGACCCGAACCCACTCCGCCAGACCCGAAGCAACTCCGCCAGACCCAAACCCACTCCGCCAGACCCGAACCCACTCCGCCAAACCCGAACCCACTCCGCCAAACCCGAACCCACTCCGCCAGACCCTATCCCACACCGCCAGACCCAAACCCACTCCGCCAGACGCAAACCCACTCCGCCAGACCCAAACCCACTCCGCCAGATCCAAACCCACTCCGCCAGACCCGAACCCACTCCGACAGACTCGAACCCACTCCGCCAGACCATAACCCACTCCGCCTGACCCTAACCCACTCCGCCAGACCCGAACCCACTCCGCCAGACGCGAACCCAGTCCGCCACACCCAAACCCACTCCGCCAGACCCAAACCCACTCCGCCAGACCCAAACCCAGTCCGCCAGACCCGAACCAACTCCGCCAGACCCGAACTCACTCCGCCAGACCCCAACCCACTCCGCCAAACCCCAACCCACTCCGCCAGACCCGAACCCACTCCGCCAGACCCCAACTCACTCCGCCAGACCCGAACCCACTCCGCCAGACCCGAACCCACTCCGCCAGACCCTAACCCACTCCGCCAGACCCGAACCCACTCCGCCAGACCCGAACCCAGTCCGCCACACCCAAACCCACTCCGCCAGACCCCAACCCACTCCGCCAGACCTGAACCCAGTCCGCCACACCCAAACCCACTCGGCCAGAACCAAACCCACTCCGCCAGACCCAAACCCACTCCGCCAGACCCCAACCCACTCCGCCAGACCCAAACCCACTCCGACAGGCCCGAACCCACTCCGCCAGACCCTAACCCACTCCGCCAGACCCGAACCCGCTCCGCCAGACCCGAACCCAGACCGCCACACCCAAACCCACTCCGCCAGACCCAAACCCACTCCGCAGGACCCAAACCCTCTCCGCCAGACCCAAACCCACTCCGCCAGACCCGAAACCACTCCGCCAGACCCGAACCCACTCCGCCAGACCCCAACCCACTGCGCCAGACCTGAACCCACTCCGCCAGACCCGAACCCACTCCGCCAGACCCGAACCAACTCCGCCAGACCCGAACCCACTCCGCCAGACCCGAACCCACTCCGCCAGACCCCAACCCACTCCGCCAGACCCGTACCCACTCCGACAGACCCGAACCCACTCCTCCAGGCCCCAACCCTACCCGCCAGATCCGAACCCACTCCGCCAGACCCGAACCCACTCCGCCAGACCCGAACCCACTCCGCCAGACCCCAACCCACTCCGCCAGACCCAAACCCACTCCGTCATGCCCCAAACCCACTCCGCGAGACCCAAACCCACTCTGCCAGACCCAAACCCCCTCCGCCAGACCCGAACCCACTCCGCAAGACCCAAACCCACTCCGCCAGACCCCAACCCACTCCGCCAGACCCCAACCCACTCCGCCAGACCCCAACCCACTCCGCCAGACCCGAACCCACTCCGACAGACCCGAACCCACTCCGCCAGACCCTAACCCGCTCCGCCAGACCCAAACCCACTCCGCCAGACCCGAACCCAGTCCGCCACACCCAAACCCACTCCGCCAGACCCAAACCCACTCCGCAGGACCCAAACCCACTCCGCCAGACCCGAAACCACTCCGCCAGACCCGAACCCACTCCGCCAGACCCGAACCACTGCGCCAGACCCGAACCCACTCCGCCAGATCCGACCCCACTCCGCCAGACCCGAACCAACTCCGCCAGACCCGAACCCACTCCACCAGACCCGAACCCACTCCTCCAGGCCCCAACCCTACCCACCAGATCCGAACCCACTCCGCCAGACCCGAACCCACTCCGCCAGACCCGAACCCACTCCGCCAGACCCTAACCCACTCCGCCAGACCCGAACCCACTCCGCCAGGCCCGAACCCACTCCGCCAGACCCGAACCAACTCCGCCAGACCCGAACCCACTCCGCCAGACCCGAACCCATTCCGCCAGACCCGAACCCACGCCGCCAGACCCGAACCCACACCGACAGACCCGAACCCACTCCGCCAGACCCTAACCCACTCCTCCAGACCCGAACCCACTCCGCCAGACCCGAATCCACTCCGCCAGACCCAAACCCACTCCGCCAAACCCGAACCCACTCCGCCAAACCCGAACCCACTCCGCCAGACCCCAACCCACTCCGCCAGACCCCAACCCACTCCGCCAGACCCGAACACACTCCGACCGACCCGAACCCACTCCGCCAGACCCTATCCCACACCGCCAGACCCAAACCCACTCCGCCAGACGCAAACCCACTCCGCCAGACCCAAACCCACTCCGTCAGGCCCCAAACCCACTCCGCCAGACCCAAACCCACTCCACAGACCCATACCCCTTCCGCCAGACCCGAACCCACTCCGCAAGACCCAAACCCACTCCGCCAGACCCCAACCCACTCCGCCAGACCCCAACCCACTCCGCCAGACCCAAACCCACCCCGCCAGACCCGAACCCACTCCGCCAGACCCGAACCCACTCCGCCAGACCCTAACCCACTCCGCCAGACCCGAACCCACTCCGCCAGACCCAAACCCACTCCGCCAGACCCTAACCCACTCCGCCAGACCCGAAACCACTCCGCCAGACCCGAACCCACTCCGCCAGACCCGAACCCACTGCGCCAGACCCGAACCCACTCCGCCAGATCCGAACCCACTCCGCCAGACCCGAACCAACTCCGCCAGACCCGAACCCACTCCACCAGACCCGAACCCACTCCGCCAGACCCCAACCCACTCCGCCAGACCCGTACCCACTCCGACAGACCCGAACCCACTCCTCCAGGCCCCAACCCTACCCGCCAGATCCGAACCCACTCCGCCAGACCCGAACCCACTCCGCCAGACCCGAACCCACTCCGCCAGACCAGAACCCACTCCGCCAGACCCCAACCCACTCCGCCAGACCCGAACACACTCCGACCGACCTGAACCCACTCCGCCAGACCCTATCCCACACCGCCAGACCCAAACCCACTCCGCCAGACGCAAACCCACTCCGCCAGACCCAAACCCACTCCGCCAGACCCAAACCCACTCCGCCAGACCCAAACCCACTCCGCCAGACCCAAACCCACTCCGCCAGACCCGAACCCACTCCGCCAGACTCGAACCAACTCCGCCAGACCCCAACCCACTCCGCCAAACCCCAACCCACTCCGCCAGACCCGAACCCACTCCGACAGACTCGAACCCACTCTGCCAGACCATAACCCACTCCGCCAGACCATAACCAACTCCGCCAGGCCCGAACCCACTCCGCCAGACCCGAACCCACTCCGCCAGACCCCAACCCACTCCGCCAGACCCCAACCCACTCCGCCAGACCCAAACCCACTCCACCAGACCCAAACCCACTCCGCCAGTGCCAAACCCACTCCGCCAGACCCAAACCCACTCCGTCAGGCCCCAAACCCACTCCGCGGGACCCAAACCCTCTCCGCCAGACCCAAACCCACTCCGCCAGACCCGAAACCACTCCGCCAGACCCGAACCCACTCCGCCAGACCCCAACCCACTGCGCCAGACCCGAACCCACTCCGCCAGACCCCAACCCACTCCGCCAGACCCGAACCAACTCCGCCAGACCCGAACCCACTCCGCCAGACCCAAACCCACTCCGCCAGACCACAACCCAATCCGCCAGACCCGTACCCACTCCGACAGACCCGAAAACACTCCGCCAGACCCTAACCCACTCCGCCAGACCCGAACCCACTCCGACAGACTCGAACCCACTCCGCCAGACCATAACCCACTCCGCCAGACCCGAACCCACTCCGCCAGACCCGAACCCACTCCGCCAGACCCCAACCCACTCCGCCAGACCCCAACCCACTCCGCCAGACCCAAATCCACTCCGCCAGACACAAACCCACTCCGCCAGACCCAAACCCACTCCACCAGACCCAAACCCACTCCGTCAGGCCCCAAACCCTCTCCGCCAGACCCAAACCCACTCCGCCAGACCCAAACCCCCTCCGCCAGACGCGAACCCACTCCGCCAGACCCAAACCCACTCCGCCAGACCCCAACCCACTCCGCCAGACCCGAACCCACTCCGCCAGACCCCAACCCACTCCGCCAGACCCGAACCCACTCCGACAGACCCGAACCCACTCCGCCAGACCCTAACCCACTCCGCCAGACCCGAACCCACTCCGCCAGACCCGAACCCAGTCCGCCACACCCAAACCTACTCCGCCAGACCCAAACCCACTCCGCAGGACCCAAACCCTCTCCGCCAGACCCAAACCCACTCCGCCAGACCCGAAACCACTCCGCCAGACCCGAACCCACTCCGCCAGACCCCAACCCACTGCGCCAAACCCGAACCCACTCCGCCAGACCCAAACCCACTCCGCAGGACCCGAACCCACTCCGCCAGACCCGAACCCAGTCCGCCACACCCAAACCCACTCCGCCAGACCCGAACCCACTCCGCCAGACCCAAACCCACTCCACCAGACAGCAACCCACTCCGCCAGACCCGAACCCACTCCGACAGACCCGAACCCACTCCGCCAGACCCGAACCCACTCCGCCAGACCCAAACCCACTCCGCCAGACCCTATCCCACACCGCCAGACCCAAATCCACTCCGCCAGACGCAAACCCACTCCGCCAGACCCAAACCCACTCCGTCAGGCCCCAAACCCACTCCGCCAGACCCAAACCCACTCCGCCAGACCCAAACCCCCTCCGCCAGACCCGAACCCACTCCGCAAGACCCAAACCCACTCCGCCAGACCCCAACCCACTCCGCCAGACCCCAACCCACTCCGCCAGACCCCAACCCACCCCGCCAGACCCCAACCCACTCCGCCAGACCCGAACCCACTCCGCCAGACCCTAACCCACTCCGCCAGACCCGAACCCACTCCGCCAGACCCAAACCCACTCCGCCAGACCCTAACCCACTCCGCCAGACCCGAAACCACTCCGCCAGACCCGAACCCACTCCGCCAGACCCGAACCCACTGCGCCAGACCCGAACCCACTCCGCCAGATCCGAACCCACTCCGCCAGACCCGAACCAACTCCGCCAGACCCGAACCCACTCCACCTGACCCGAACCCACTCCGCCAGACCCCAACGCACTCCGCCAGACCCGTACCCACTCCGACAGACCCGAACCCACTCCTCCAGGCCCCAACCCTACCCGCCAGATCCGAACCCACTCCGCCAGACCCGAACCCACTCCGCCAGACCCGAACCCACTCAGCCAGACCCGAACCCACTCCGCCAGACCCCAACCCACTCCGCCAGACCCGAACACACTCCGACCGACCCGAACCCACTCCGCCAGACCCTATCCCACACCGCCAGACCCAAACCCACTCCGCCAGACGCAAACCCACTCCGCCAGACCCAAACCCACTCCGCCAGACCCAAACCCACTCCGCCAGACCCAAACCCACTCCGCCAGACCCGAACCCACTCCGCCAGACCCGAACCCACTCCGCCAGACTCGAACCAACTCCGCCAGACCCCAACCCACTCCGCCAAACCCCAACCCACTCCGCCAGACCCGAACCCACTCCGACAGACTCGAACCCACTCCGCCAGACCATAACCCACTCCGCCAGACCATAACCCACTCCGCCAGGCCCGAACCCACTCCGCCAGACCCGAACCCACTCCGCCAGACCCCAACCCACTCCGCCAGACCCCAACCCACTCCGCCAGACCCAAACCCACTCCACCAGACCCAAACCCACTCCGCCAGTCCCAAACCCACTCCGCCAGACCCAAACCCACTCCGTCAGGCCCCAAACCCACTCCGCGGGACCCAAACCCTCTCCGCCAGACCCAAACCCACTCCGCCAGACCCGAAACCACTCCGCCAGACCCGAACCCACTCCGCCAGACCCCAACCCACTGCGCCAGACCCGAACCCACTCCGCCAGACCCGAACCCACTCCGCCAGACCCAAACCAACTCGGCCAGACCCGAACCCACTCCGCCAGACGCAAACCCACTCCGCCAGACCACAACCCAATCCGCCAGACCCGTACCCACTCCGACAGACCCGAAAACACTCCGCCAGACCCTAACCCACTCCGCCAGACCCGAACCCACTCCGACAGACTCGAACCCACTCCGCCAGACCATAACCCACTCCGCCAGACCCGAACCCCCTCCGCCAGACCCGAACCCACTCCGCCAGACCCAAACCCACTCCGCCAGACCCCACCCCACTCCGCCAGACCCGAACCCACTCCGCCAGACCCCAACCCACTCCGCCAGACCCGAACCCACTCCGACAGAACCGAACCCACTCCGCCAGACCCTAACCCACTCCGCCAGACCCGAACCCACTCCGCCAGACCCGAACCCAGTCCGCCACACCCAAACCTACTCCGCCAGACCCAAACCCACTCCGCAGGACCCAAACCCTCTCCGCCAGACCCAAACCCACTCCGCCAGACCCGAAACCACTCCGCCAGACCCGAACCCACTCCGCCAGACCCCAACCCACTGCGCCAGACCCGAACCCACTCCGCCAGACCCGAACCCACTCCGCCAGACCCAAACCCACTCCGCCACACAGCAACCCACTCCGCCAGACCCGAACCCACTCCGACAGACCCGAACCCACTCCGCCAGACCCGAACCCACTCCGCCAGACCCGAACCCAGTCCGCCACACCCAAACCCACTCCACCAGACCGAAACCCACTCCGCAGGACCCAAACCCTCTCCGCCAGACCCAAACCCACTCCACCAGACCCGAAACCACTCCGCCAGACCCGAACCCACTGCGCTGGACCCGAACCCACTCCGCCAGACCCGAACCCACTCCGCCAGACACGAACCAACTCCGCCAGACCCGAACCCACTCCGCCAGACCCGAACCCACTCCGCCAGACCCCAACCCACTCCGCCAGACCCGTACCCACTCCGACAGACCCGATCCCACTCCGCCAGACCCTAACACACTCCGCCAGACCCGAACGCACTCCGCCAGACCCGAACCCAGTCCGCCACACCCAAACCCACTCCGCCAGACCCGAACCCAATCCGCCAGACCAAAACCCACTCCGCCAGACCCGAACCCACTCCGCCAGACCGAAACCCACACCGCCAGACCCCAACCCACTCCGCCAGACCCCAACCCACTCCGCCAGACCCGAACCCACTCCGACAGACCCCAACCCACTCCGCCAGACACGAAACCCACTCCGCCAGACCCGAACCCACTCCGCCAGACCCGAACCCACTCCGCCAGACCCGAACCCACTCCGCCAGACCCGAACCCACTCCGCCAGACCCGAACCCACTCCGCCAGACCCGAACCCACTCCGCCAGACCCGAACCCACTCCGCCAGACCCCAACCCACTCAGCCAGACCCGAACCCACACCGACAGACCCGAACCCACTCCGCCAGACCCTAACCCACTCCTCCAGACCCGAACCCACTCCGCCAGAACCGAACCCAGTCCGCCACACCCAAACCCACTCCACCAGACCCAAACCCACTCCGCAGGACCCAAACCCTCTCCGCCAGACCCAAACCCACTCCGCCAGACCCGAAAACACTCTGCCAGACCCGAACCCACTCCGCCAGACCCAAACCCACTCCGCCAAACCCGAACCCACTCCGCCATACCACAACCCACTCCTCCAGACCCGAACCCACACCGACAGACCCGAACCCACTCCGCCAGACCCAAACCCACTCCGCCAGACCCCAACCCACTCCGCCAGACCCCAACCCACTCCGCCAGACCCAAACCCACTCCGCAGAACCCAAACCCTCTCCGCCAAACCCAAACCCACTCCGCCAGACCCGAAACCACTCCGCCAGACCCGAACCCACTCCGCCAGACCCCAACCCACTGCGCCAGACCCGAACCCACTCCGCCAGACCCGAACCCACTCCGCCAGACCCAAACCAACTCGGCAAGACCCGAACCCACTCCGCCAGACGCAAACCCACTCCGCCAGACCACAACCCAATCCGCCAGACCCGTACCCACTCCGACAGACCCGAAAACACTCCGCCAGACCCTAACCCACTCCGCCAGACCCGAACCCACTCCGACAGACTCGAACCCACTCCGCCAGACCATAACCCACTCCGCCAGACCCGAACCCCCTCCGCCAGACCCGAACCCACTCCGCCAGACCCAAACCCACTCCGCCAGACCCCACCCCACTCCGCCAGACCCGAACCCACTCCGCCAGACCCCAACCCACTCCGCCAGACCCGAACCCACTCCGACAGAACCGAACCCACTCCGCCAGACCCTAACCCACTCCGCCAGACCCGAACCCACTCCGCCAGACCCGAACCCAGTCCGCCACACCCAAACCTACTCCGCCAGACCCAAACCCACTCCGCAGGACCCAAACCCTCTCCGCCAGACCCAAACCCACTCCGCCAGACCCGAAACCACTCCGCCAGACCCGAACCCACTCCGCCAGACCCCAACCCACTGCGCCAGACCCGAACCCACTCCGCCAGACCCGAACCCACTCCGCCAGACCCAAACCCACTCCGCCAGACAGCAACCCACTCCGCCAGACCCGAACCCACTCCGACAGACCCGAACCCACTCCGCCAGACCCGAACCCACTCCGCCAGACCCGAACCCAGTCCGCCACACCCAAACCCACTCCACCAGACCGAAACCCACTCCGCAGGACCCAAACCCTCTCCGCCAGACCCAAACCCACTCCACCAGACCCGAAACCACTCCGCCAGACCCGAACCCACTGCGCTGGACCCGAACCCACTCCGCCAGACCCGAACCCACTCCGCCAGACACGAACCAACTCCGCCAGACCCGAACCCACTCCGCCAGACCCGAACCCACTCCGCCAGACCCCAACCCACTCCGCCAGACCCGTACCCACTCCGACAGACCCGAACCCACTCCGCCAGACCCTAACACACTCCGCCAGACCCGAACGCACTCCGCCAGACCCGAACCCAGTCCGCCACACCCAAACCCACTCCGCCAGACCCGAACCCAATCCGCCAGACCAAAACCCACTCCGCCAGACCCGAACCCACTCCGCCAGACCGAAACCCACACCGCCAGACCCCAACCCACTCCGCCAGACCCCAACCCACTCCGCCAGACCCGAACCCACTCCGACAGACCCCAACCCACTCCGCCAGACACGAAACCCACTCCGCCAGACCCGAACCCACTCCGCCAGACCCGAACCCACTCCGCCAGACCCGAACCCACTCCGCAAGACCCGAACCCACTCCGCCAGACCCGAACCCACTCCGCCAGACCCGAACCCACTCCGCCAGACCCGAACCCACTCCGCCAGACCCCAACCCACTCAGCCAGACCCGAACCCACACCGACAGACCCGAACCCACTCCGCCAGACCCTAACCCACTCCTCCAGACCCGAACCCACTCCGCCAGAACCGAACCCAGTCCGCCACACCCAAACCCACTCCGCCAGACCCAAACCCACTCCGCAGGACCCAAACCCTCTCCGCCAGACCCAAACCCACTCCGCCAGACCCGAAAACACTCTGCCAGACCCGAACCCACTCCGCCAGACCCAAACCCACTCCGCCAAACCCGAACCCACTCCGCCATACCACAACCCACTCCTCCAGACCCGAACCCACACCGACAGACCCGAACCCACTCCGCCAGACCCAAACCCACTCCGCCAGACCCCAACCCACTCCGCCAGACCCCAACCCACTCCGCCAGACCCAAACCCACTCCGCAGAACCCAAACCCTCTCCGCCAAACCCAAACCCACTCCGCCAGACCCGAAACCACTCCGCCAGACCCGAAACCACTCCGCCAGACCCGAACCCACTGCGCCAGACCCGAACCCACTCCGCCAGACCCGAACCCACTCCGCCAGACCCGAACCAACTCCGCCAGACCCGAACCCACTCCGCCAGACCCGAACCCACTCCGCCAGACCCCAACCCACTCCGCCAGACCCTTACCCACTCCGACAGACCCGAACCCACTCCGCCAGACCCTAACCCACTCCGCCAGACCCGAAACCACTCCGCCAGACCCGAACCCAGTCCGCCACACCCAAACCCACTCCGCCAGACCCGAACCCACTCCGCCAGACCGAAACCCACTCCGCCAGACCCCAACCCACTCCGCCAGACCTGAACCCACTCCGACAGACCCGAACCCACTCCGCCAGACCCGAACCCACTCCGCCAGACCCGAACCCACTCCGCCAGACCCGAACCCACTCCGCCAGACCCGAACCCACTCCGCCAGACCCAAACCCACTCCGCCAGACCCTAACCCACTGCGCCAGACCCGAACCCACTCCGCCAAACCCGAACCCACTCCACCATACCACAACACACTCCTCCAGACCCGAACCCACACCGACAGACCCGAACCCACTCCGCCAGACCCAAACCCACTCCGCCAGACCCCAACCCACTCCGCCAGACCCCAACCCATTCCGCCAGACCCAAACCCACTCCGCAGAACCCAAACCCTCTCCGCCAAACCCAAACCCACTCCGCCAGACCCGAAACCACTCCGCCAGACCCGAACCCACTCCGCCAGACCATAACCCACTCTGCCAGACCCCAACCCACTCCGCCAGACCCAAATCCACTCCGCCAGACCCAAACCCACTCCGCCAGACCCAAACCCACTCCGCCAGACCCAAACCCACTCCGTCAGGCCCCAAACCCTCTCCGCCAGACCCAAACCCACTCCGCCAGACCCAAACCCCCTCCGCCAGACCCGAACCCACTCCGCCAGACCCAAACCCACTCCGCCAGACCCCAAGCCACTCCGCCAGACCCGAACCCACTCCGCCAGACCCCAACCCACTCCGCCAGACCCGAACCCACTCCGACAGACCCGAACCCACTGCGCCAGACCCTAACCCACTCCGCCAGACCCTAACCCACTCCGCCAGACCCGAACCCAGTCCGCCACACCCAAACCCACTCCGCCAGACCCAAACCCACTCCGCAGGACCCAAACCCTCTCCGCCAGACCCAAACCCACTCCGCCAGACCCGAAACCACTCCGCCAGACCCGAACCCACTCCGCCAGACCCCAACCCACTGCGCCAGACCCGAACCCACTCCGCCAGACCCAAACCCACTCCGCAGGACCCGAACCCACTCCGCCAGACCCGAACCCAGTCCGCCACACCCAAACCCACTCCGCCAGACCCGAACCCACTCCGCCAGACCCAAACCCACTCCGCCAGACAGCAACCCACTCCGCCAGACCCGAACCCACTCCGACAGACCCGAACCCACTCCGCCAGACCCGAACCCACTCCGCCAGACCCGAACCCAGTCCGCCACACCCAAACCCACTCCACCAGACCGAAACCCACTCCGCAGGACCCAAACCCTCTCCGCCAGACCCAATCCCACTCCACCAGACCCGAAACCACTCCGCCAGACCCGAACCCACTCCGCCAGACCCCAACCCACTGCGCGAGACCCGAACCCACTCCGCCAGACCCCAACCCACTCCGCCAGACACGAACCAACTCCGCCAGACCCGAACCCACTCCGCCAGACCCGAACCCACACCGCCAGACCCCAACCCACTCCGCCAGACGCGTACCCACTCCGACAGACCCGAACCCACTCCGCCAGACCCTAACACACTCCGCCAGACCCGAACGCACTCCGCCAGACCCAAACCCAGTCCGCCACACCCAAACCCACTCCGCCAGACCCGAACCCAATCCGCCAGACCGGAACCCACTCCGCCAGACCCGAACCCACTCCGCCAGACCGAAACCCACTCCGCCAGACCCCAACCCACTCCGCCAGACACCAACCCACTCCGCCAGACCCGAACCCACTCCGACAGACCCGAACCCACTCCGCCAGACCCGAACCCACTCCGCCAGACCCGAACCCACTCCGCCAGACCCGAACCCACTCCGCCAGACCCGAACCCACTCCGCCAGACCCGAACCCACTCCGCCAGACCCGAACCCACTCCGCCAGACCCTAACCCACTGCGCCAGACCCGAACCCACTCCGCCAGACCCGAACCCACTCCGCCAGACCCCAACCCACTCAGCCAGACCCGAACCCACACCGACAGACCCGAACCCACTCCGCCAGACCCTAACCCACTCCTCCAGACCCGAACCCACTCCACCAGACCCGAACCCAGTCCGCCACACCCAAACCCACTCCGCCACACCCAAACCCACTCCGCAGGACCCAAACCCTCTCCGCCAGACCCAAACCCACTCCGCCAGACCCGAAAACACTCTGCCAGACCCGAACCCACTCCGCCAGACCCAAACCCACTCCGCCAAACCCGAACCCACTCCGCCATACCACAACCCACTCCTCCAGACCCGAACCCACACCGACAGACCCGAACCCACTCCGCCAGACCCCAGCCCACTCCGCCAGACCCGAACCCACTCCAACAGACCCGAACCCACTCCGCCAGACCCTAACCCACTCCGCCAGACCCGAACCCACTCCGCCAGACCCGAACCCAGTCTGCCACACCCAAACCTACTCCGCCAGACCCAAACCCACTCCGCAGGACCCAAACCCTCTCCGCCAGACCCAAACCCACTCCGCCAGACCCGAATCCACTCCGCCAGACCCGAACCCACTCCGCCAGACCCGAACCCACTGCGCCAGACCCGAACCCACTCCGCCAGACCCAAACCCACTCCGCAGGACCCGAACCCACTCCGCCAGACCCGAACCCAGTCCGCCACACCCAAACCCACTCCGCCAGACCCGAACCCAATCCGCCAGACCCAAACCCACTCCGCCAGACAGCAACCCACTCCGCCAGACCCGAACCCACTCCGACAGACCAGAACCCACTCCGCCAGACCCGAACCCACTCCGCCAGACCCGAACCCAGTCTGCCACACCCAAACCCACTCCACCAGACCGAAACCCACTCCGCAGGACCCAAACCCTCTCCGCCAGACCCAAACCCACTCCACCAGACCCGAAACCACTCCGCCAGACCCGAACCCACTGCGCCAGACCCGAACCCACTCCGCCAGACCCGAACCCACTCCGCCAGACACGAACCAACTCCGCCAGACCCGAACCCACTCCGCCAGACCCGAACCCACTCCGCCAGACCCCAACCCACTCCGCCAGACCCGTACCCACTCCGACAGACCCGAACCCACTCCGCCAGACCCTAACACACTCCGCCAGGCCCGAACGCACTCCGCCAGACCCGAACCCAGTCCGCCACACCCAAACCCACTCCGCCAGACCCGAACCCAATCCGCCAGACCGAAACCCACTCCGCCAGACCCGAACCCACTCCGCCAGACCGAAACCCACTCCGCCAGACCCGAACCCACACCGACAGACCCGAACCCACTCCGCCAGACCCAAACCCACTCCGCCAGACCCCAACCCACTCCGCCAGACCCCAACCCACTCCGCCAGACCCAAACCCACTCCGCAGAACCCAAACCCTCTCAGCCAAACCCAAACCCACTCCGCCAGACCCGAAACCACTCCGCCAGACCCGAAACCACTCCGCCAGACCCCAACCCACTGCGCCAGACCCGAACCCACTCCGCCAGACCCAAACCCACTCCGCCAGACCCGAACCAACTCCGCCAGACCCAAACACACTCCGCCAGACCCGAACCCACTCCGCCAGACCCCAACCCACTCCGCCAGACCCGTACCCACTCCGACAGACCCGAACCCACTCCGCCAGACCCTAACCCACTCCGCCAGACCCGAAACCACTCCGCCAGACCCGAACCCAGTCCGCCACACCCAAACCCACTCCGCCAGACCCGAACCCACTCCGCCAGACCGAAACCCACTCCGCCAGACCCCAACCCACTCCGCCAGACCCGAACCCACTCCGACAGACCCGAACCCACTCCGCCAGACCCGAACCCACTCCGCCAGACCCGAACCCACTCCGCCAGACCCGAACCCACTCCGCCAGACCCTAACCCACTGCGCCAGACCCGAACCCACTCCGCCAGACCCAAACCCACTCCGCCAGACCCGAACCCACTCCGCCAGACCCGAACCCACTCCGCCAGACCCAAACCCACTCCGCCAGACCCAAACCCACTCCGCCAGACCCTAACCCACTGCGCCAGACCCGAACCCACTCCGCCAGACCCGAACCCACTCCGCCAGACCCCAACCCACTCAGCCAGACCCGAACCCACACCGACAGACCCGAACCCACTCCGCCAGACCCTAACCCACTCCTCCAGACCCGAACCCAGTCCGCCAGACCCGAACCCAGTCCGCCACACCCAAACCCACTCCGCCAGACCCAAACCCACTCCGCAGGACCCAAACCCTCTCCGCCAGACCCAAACCCACTCCGCCAGACCCGAAAACACTCTGCCAGACCCGAACCCACTCCGCCAGACCCAAACCCACTCCGCCAGACCCGAACCCACTCCGCCAAACCCGAACCCACTCCACCATACCACAACACACTCCTCCAGACCCGAACCCACACCGACAGACCCGAACCCACTCCGCCAGACCCAAACCCACTCCGCCAGACCCCAACCCACTCCGCCAGACCCCAACCCACTCCGCCAGACCCAAACCCACTCCGCAGAACCCAAACCCTCTCCGCCAAACCCAAACCCACTCCGCCAGACCCGAAACCACTCCGCCAGACCCGAACCCACTCCGCCAGACCATAACCCACTCCGCCAGACCCGAACCCACTCCGCCAGACCCGAACCCACTCCGCCAGACCCCAACCCACTCCGCCAGACCCCAACCCACTCCGCCAGACCCAAATCCACTCCGCCAGACCCAAACCCACTCCGCCAGACCCAAACCCACTCCGCCAGACCCAAACCCACTCCGTCAGGCCCCAAACCCTCTCCGCCAGACCCAAACCCACTCCGCCAAACCCGAACCCACTCCGCCATACCACAACCCACTCCTCCAGACCCGAACCCACACCGACAGACCCGAACCCACTCCGCCAGACCCAAACCCACTCCGCCAGACCCCAACCCACTCCGCCAGACCCCAACCCACTCCGCCAGACACAAAACCACTCCGCAGAACCCAAACCCTCTCCGCCAAACCCAAACCCACTCCGCCAGACCCGAAACCACTCCGCCAGACCCGAAACCACTCCGCCAGACCCCAACCCACTGCGCCAGACCCGAACCCACTCCGCCAGACCCGAACCCACTCCGCCAGTCCCGAACCAACTCCGCCAGACCCAAACACACTCCGCCAGACCCGAACCCACTCCGCCAGACCCCAACCCACTCCGCCAGACCCGTACCCACTCCGACAGACCCGAACCCACTCCGCCAGACCCTAACCCACTCCGCCAGACCCGAAACCACTCCGCCAGACCCGAACCCAGTCCGCCACACCCAAACCCACTCCGCCAGACCCGAACCCACTCCGCCAGACCGAAACCCACTCCGCCAGACCCCAACCCACTCCGCCAGACCCCAACCCACTCCGACAGACCCGAACCCACTCCGCCAGACCCGAACCCACTCCGCCAGACCCGAACCCACTCCGCCAGACCCGAACCCACTCCGCCAGACCCGAACCCACTCCGCCAGACCCGAACCCACTCCGCCAGACCCTAACCCACTGCGCCAGACCCGAACCCACTCCGCCAGACCCAAACCCACTCCGCCAGACCCGAACCCACTCCGCCAGACCCGAACCCACTCCGCCAGACCCGAACCCACTCCGCCAGACCCAAACCCACTCCGCCAGACCCTAACCCACTGCGCCAGACCCGAACCCACTCCGCCAGACCCGAACCCACTCCGCCAGACCCCAACCCACTCCGCCAGACCCGAACCCAGTCCGCCACACCCAAACCCACTCCGCCAGACCCGAACCCACTCCGCCAGACCCAAACCCACTCCGCCAGACCCCAACCCACTCCGCCAGACCCGAACCCACTCCGACAGACCCCAACCCACTGCGCCAGACCCGAACCCACTCCGCCAGACCCGAACCCACTCCGCCAGACCCGAACCAACTCCGCCAGAACCGAACCCACTCCGCCAGACCCGAACCCACTCCGCGAGACCCCAACCCACTCCGCCAGACCGTACCCACTCCGACAGACCCGAACCCACTCCGCCAGACCCTAACCCACTCCGCCGGACCCGAACCCACTCCGCCAGACCGAAACCCACTCCGCCAGACCCGAACCCACTCCGCCAGACCCAAACCAACTCCGCCAGACCCGAACCCACTCCGCCAGACCCAAACCCACTCCGCCAGACCCCAACCCACTGCGCCAGACCCGAACCCACTCCGCCAGACCCGAACCTACTCCGCCAGACCCGAACCAACTCCGCCAGACCCGAACCCACTCCGCCAGACCCGAACCCACTCCGCCAGACCCCAACCCACTCCGCCAGACCCGAACCCACACCGACAGACCCGAACCCACTCCGCCAGACCCTAACCCACTCCGCCAGACCCGAACCCACTCCGCCAGACCCGAACCCAGTCCGCCACACCCAAACCCACTCCGCCAGACCCAAACCCACTCCGCAGGACCCAAACCCTCTCCGCCAGACCCAAACCCACTCCGCCAGACCCAAAACCACTCTGCCAGACCCGAACCCACTCCGCCAGACCCAAACCCACTCCGCCAGACCCGAACCCACACCGACAGACCCCAACCCACTCCGGCGGACCCAAACCCACTCCGCAGGACCCAAGCCCTCTCCGCCAGACCCAAACCCACTCCGCCAGACCCGAAACCACTCCGCCAGACCCGAACCCACTCCGCCAGACCCCAACCCACTGCGCCAGACCCGAACCCACTCCGCCAGACCCGAACCCACTCCGCCAGACCCGAAACAACTCTGCCAGACCCGAACCCACTCCGCCAGACCCGAACCCACTCCGCCAGACCCCAACCCACTCCGCCAGACCCGCACCCACTCCGACAGACCCAAACCCACTCCGCCAGACCCTAACCCACTCCGCCAGACCCGAACCCACTCCGCCAGACCCCAACCCACTGCGCCAGACCCGAACCCACTCCGCCAGACCCGAACCCAGTCCGCCACACCGAAACCCACTCCGCCAGACCCGAACCCACTCCGCCAGACCGAAACCCACTCCGCCAGACCCCAACCCACTCCGCCAGACCCCAACCCACTCCGACAGACCCGAACCCACTCCGCCAGACCCGAACCCACTCCGCCAGACCCGAACCCACTCCGCCAGACCCGAACCCACTCCGCCAGACCCGAACCCACTCCGCCAGACCCGAACCCACTCCGCCAGACCCTAACCCACTGCGCCAGACCCGAACCCACTCCGCCAGACCCAAACCCACTCCGCCAGACCCGAACCCACTCCGCCAGACCCGAACCCACTCCGCCAGACCCAAACCCACTCCGCCAGACCCAAACCCACTCCGCCAGACCCTAACCCACTGCGCCAGACCCGAACCCACTCCGCCAGACCCGAACCCACTCCGCCAGACCCAAACCCACTCCGCCAGACCCGAACCCAGTCCGCCACACCCAAACCCACTCCGCCAGACCCGAACCCACTCCGCCAGACCCAAACCCACTCCGCCAGACCCCAACCCACTCCGCCAGACCCGAACCCACTCCGACAGACCCCAACCCACTGCGCCAGACCCGAACCCACTCCGCCAGACCCGAACCCACTCCGCCAGACCCGAACCAACTCCGCCAGAACCGAACCCACTCCGCCAGACCCGAACCCACTCCGCGAGACCCCAACCCACTCCGCCAGACCGTACCCACTCCGACAGACCCGAACCCACTCCGCCAGACCCTAACCCACTCCGCCGGACCCGAACCCACTCCGCCAGACCGAAACCCACTCCGCCAGACCCGAACCCACTCCGCCAGACCCAAACCAACTCCGCCAGACCCGAACCCACTCCGCCAGACCCAAACCCACTCCGCCAGACCCCAACCCACTGCGCCAGACCCGAACCCACTCCGCCAGACCCGAACCTACTCCGCCAGACCCGAACCAACTCCGCCAGACCCGAACCCACTCCGCCAGACCCGAACCCACTCCGCCAGACCCCAACCCACTCCGCCAGACCCGAACCCACACCGACAGACCCGAACCCACTCCGCCAGACCCTAACCCACTCCGCCAGACCCGAACCCACTCCGCCAGACCCGAACCCAGTCCGCCACACCCAAACCCACTCCGCCAGACCCAAACCCACTCCGCAGGACCCAAACCCTCTCCGCCAGACCCAAACCCACTCCGCCAGACCCAAAACCACTCTGCCAGACCCGAACCCACTCCGCCAGACCCAAACCCACTCCGCCAGACCCGAACCCACACCGACAGACCCCAACCCACTCCGGCGGACCCAAACCCACTCCGCAGGACCCAAGCCCTCTCCGCCAGACCCAAACCCACTCCGCCAGACCCGAAACCACTCCGCCAGACCCGAACCCACTCCGCCAGACCCCAACCCACTGCGCCAGACCCGAACCCACTCCGCCAGACCCGAACCCACTCCGCCAGACCCGAAACAACTCTGCCAGACCCGAACCCACTCCGCCAGACCCGAACCCACTCCGCCAGACCCCAACCCACTCCGCCAGACCCGCACCCACTCCGACAGACCCAAACCCACTCCGCCAGACCCTAACCCACTCCGCCAGACCCGAACCCACTCCGCCAGACCCCAACCCACTGCGCCAGACCCGAACCCACTCCGCCAGACCCGAACCCAGTCCGCCACACCGAAACCCACTCCGCCAGACCCGAACCCACTCCGCCAGACCCAAACCCACTCCGCCAGACCCCTACCCACTCCGCCAGACCCGAACCCACTCATCCTAACCCGAACCCACTCCGCCAGACCACAACCCACTCCGCCAGACCCGAACCCACTCCGACAGACCCGAACCCACTCCGCCAGACCCAAACCCACTCCGCCAGACCCAAACCCACTCCGCCAGTCCCGAACCCACTCCGCCAGACCCCAACCCACTCCGCCAGACCCAAACCCACTCCGCCAGACCCCAACCCACTGCGCCAGACCCGAACCCACTCCGCCAGACCCGAACCCACTCCGCCAGACCCGAACCAACTCCGCCAGACCCGAACCCACTCCGCCAGACCCGAACCCACTCCGCCAGACCCCAACCCACTCCGCCAGACCCGAACCCACACCGACAGACCCGAACCCACTCCGCCAGACCCTAACCCACTCCGCTAGACCCGAACCCACTCCGCCAGACCCGAACCCAGTCCGCCACACCCAAACCCACTCCGCCAGACCCGAACCCACTCCGCAGGACCCAAACCCTCTCCGCCAGACCCAAACCCACTTCGCCAGACCCGAAACCACTCTGCCAGACCCGAACCCACTCCGCCAGACCCAAACCCACTCCGCCAGACCCAAACCCACTCCGCCAGACCCCAACCCACTCCGCCAGACCCCAACCCACTCCGCCAGACGCCAACCCACTCCGCCAGACCCAAACCCACTCCGCAAGACCCGAACCCACTCCGCCAGACCCCAACCCACTCCGCCAGACCCCAACCCACTCCGCCAGACCCGTACCCACTCCGACAGACCCGAACCCACTCCGCCAGACTCTAACCCACTCCGCCAGACCCCAACCCACTCCGCCAGACCGAAACCCACTCCGCCAGACCCCAACCCACTCCGCCAGACCCGAACCCACTCCGACAGACCCGAACCCACTCCGCCAGACCCTAACCCACTCCGCCAGACCCGAACCCACTCCGCCAGACCCGAACCCAGTCCGCCACACCCAAACCCACTTCGCCAGACCCAAACCCACTCTGCACAACCCAAACCCTCTCCGCCAGACCCAAACCCACTCCGCCAGACCCGAAACCACTCCGCCAGACCCGAACCCACTCCGCCAGACCCCAACCCACTGCGCCAGACCCGACCCCACTCCGCCAGACCCGAACCCACTCCGCCAGACCCGAACCAACTCCGCCAGACCCGAACCCACTCCGCCAGACCCGAAGCCACACCGCCAGACCCGAACCCACTCCGACAGACCCAAACCCACTGCGCCAGACCCGAACCCACTCCGCCAGACCCCAACCCACTCCGCCAGACCCGAACCCACACCGACAGACCCGAACCCACTACGCCAGACCGTAACCCACTCTGCCAGACCCGAACCCACTCCGCCAGACCCGAACCCAGTCCGCCACACCCAAACACACTCCGCCAGACCCGAACCCACTCCGCCAGACCCAAACCCACTCCGCCAGACCCGAACCCACTCCGCCAGACCCGAACCCACTCCGACAGACCCAAACCCACTGCGCCAGACCCGAACCCACTCCGCCAGATCCGAACCCACTCCGCCAGACCCGAACCAACTCCGCCAGAACCGAACCCACTCCGCCAGACCCGAACCCACTCCGCCAGACCCCAACCCACTCCGCCAGACCCGTACCCACTCCGACAGACCCGAACCCACTCCGCCAGACCCTAACCCACTCCGCCGGACGCGAACCCACTCCGCCAGACCGAAACCCACTCCGCCAGACCCGAACCCACTCCGCCAGACCCAAACCCACTCCGCCAGACCCAAACCCACTCCGCCAGACCCGAACCCACACCGACAGACCCGAACCCACTACGCCAGACCCTAACCCACTCTGCCATACCCGAACCCACTCCGCCAGACCCGAACCCAGTCCGCCACACCCAAACACACTCCGCCAGACCCGAACCCACTCCGCCAGACCCAAACCCACTCCGCCAGACCCCAACCCACTCCGCCAGACCCGAACCCACTCCGACAGACCCAAACCCACTGCGCCAGACCCGAACCCACTCCGCCAGATCCGAACCCACTCCGCCAGACCCGAACCAACTCCGCCAGAACCGAACCCACTCCGCCAGACCCGAACCCACTCCGCCAGACCCCAACCCACTCCGCCAGACCCGTACCCACTCCGACAGACCCGAACCCACTCCGCCAGACCCTAACCCACTCCGCCGGACGCGAACCCACTCCGCCAGACCGAAACCCACTCCGCCAGACCCGAACCCACTCCGCCAGACCCTAACCCACTCCGCCAGACCCAAACCCACTCCGCCAGACCCGAACCCACTCCTCCAGACACAAACCCACTCCGCCAGACCCCAACCCACTGTGCCAGACCCGAACCCACTCCGCCAGACCCGAACCCACTCCGCCAGACCCGAACCAACTCCGCCAGACCCGAACCCACTCCGCCAGACCCGAACCCACTCCGGCAGACCCCAACCCACTCCGCCAGCCCCGAACCCACTCCGCCAGACCCGAACCCACTCCGCCAGACCCCAACCCACTCCGCCAGACCCGTACCCACTCCGACAGACCCGAACCCACTCCACCAGACCCTAACCCACTCCGTCGGACGCGAACCCACTCCGCCAGACCCGAACCCACTCCGCCAGACCCCAACCCACTCCACCAGACCCGTACCCACTCCACCAGACCCTAACCCACTCCGCCGGACGCGAACCCACTCCGCCAGACCGAAACCCACTCCGCCACACCCAAACCCACTCCGCCAGACCCAAACCCACTCCGCAGGACCCAAACCCTCTCCGCCAGACCCAAACCCACTCCGCCAGACCCGAAACCACTCCGCCAGACCCGAACCCACTCCGCCAGACCCCAACCCACTGCGCCAGACCCGAACCCATTCCGCCAGACCCGAACCCACTCCGCCAGACCCGAACCAACTCCGCCAGACCCGAACCCACTCCGCGAGACCCGAACCCACACCGCCAGACCCCAACCCACTCCGCCAGACCCGTACCCACTCCGCCAGACCCGTACCCACTCCGACAGACCCGAAAACACTCCGCCAGACCCTAACCCACTCCGCCAGACCCAAACCCACTCCGCCAGACCCGAACCCAGTCCGCCACACCCAAACCCACTCCGCCAGACCCGAACCCACTCCGCCAGACCCAAACCCACTCCGCCAGACCCCAACCCACTCCGCCAGACCCGAACCCACTCCGACAGACCCCAACCCACTGCGCCAGACCCGAACCCACTCCGCCAGACCCGAACCCACTCCGCCAGACCCGAACCAACTCCGCCAGAACCGAACCCACTCCGCCAGACCCGAACCCACTCCGCGAGACCCCAACCCACTCCGCCAGACCGTACCCACTCCGACAGACCCGAACCCACTCCGCCAGACCCTAACCCACTCCGCCGGACCCGAACCCACTCCGCCAGACCGAAACCCACTCCGCCAGACCCGAACCCACTCCGCCAGACCCAAACCAACTCCGCCAGACCCGAACCCACTCCGCCAGACCCAAACCCACTCCGCCAGACCCCAACCCACTGCGCCAGACCCGAACCCACTCCGCCAGACCCGAACCTACTCCGCCAGACCCGAACCAACTCCGCCAGACCCGAACCCACTCCGCCAGACCCGAACCCACTCCGCCAGACCCCAACCCACTCCGCCAGACCCGAACCCACACCGACAGACCCGAACCCACTCCGCCAGACCCTAACCCACTCCGCCAGACCCGAACCCACTCCGCCAGACCCGAACCCAGTCCGCCACACCCAAACCCACTCCGCCAGACCCAAACCCACTCCGCAGGACCCAAACCCTCTCCGCCAGACCCAAACCCACTCCGCCAGACCCAAAACCACTCTGCCAGACCCGAACCCACTCCGCCAGACCCAAACCCACTCCGCCAGACCCGAACCCACACCGACAGACCCGAACCCACTCCGCCAGACCCAAACCCACTCCGCCAGACCCCGACCCACTCCGCCAGACCCCAACCCACTCCGGCAGACCCAAACCCACTCCGCAGGACCCAAACCCTCTCCGCCAGACCCAAACCCACTCCGCCAGACCCGAAACCACTCCGCCAGACCCGAACCCACTCCGCCAGACCCCAACCCACTGCGCCAGACCCGAACCCACTCCGCCAGACCCGAACCCACTCCGCCAGACCCGAAACAACTCTGCCAGACCCGAACCCACTCCGCCAGACCCGAACCCACTCCGCCAGACCCCAACCCACTCCGCCAGACCCGCACCCACTCCGACAGACCCAAACCCACTCCGCCAGACCCTAACCCACTCCGCCAGACCCGAACCCACTCCGCCAGACCCCAACCCACTGCGCCAGACCCGAACCCACTCCGCCAGACCCGAACCCAGTCCGCCACACCGAAACCCACTCCGCCAGACCCGAACCCACTCCGCCAGACCCAAACCCACTCCGCCAGACCCCTACCCACTCCGCCAGACCCGAACCCACTCCGCCAAACCCGAACCCACTCCGCCAGACCACAACCCACTCCGCCAGACCCGAACCCACTCCGACAGACCCGAACCCACTCCGCCAGACCCAAACCCACTCCGCCAGACCCAAACCCACTCCGCCAGTCCCGAACCCACTCCGCCAGACCCCAACCCACTCCGCCAGACCCAAACCCACTCCGCCAGACCCCAACCCACTGCGCCAGACCCGAACCCACTCCGCCAGACCCGAACCCACTCCGCCAGACCCGAACCAACTCCGCCAGACCCGAACCCACTCCGCCAGACCCGAACCCACTCCGCCAGACCCCAACCCACTCCGCCAGACCCGAACCCACACCGACAGACCCGAACCCACTCCGCCAGACCCTAACCCACTCCGCTAGACCCGAACCCACTCCGCCAGACCCGAACCCAGTCCGCCACACCCAAACCCACTCCGCCAGACCCAAACCCACTCCGCAGGACCCAAACCCTCTCCGCCAGACCCAAACCCACTCCGCCAGACCCGAAACCACTCTGCCAGACCCGAACCCACTCCGCCAGACCCAAACCCACTCCGCCAGACCCAAACCCACTCCGCCAGACCCCAACCCACTCCGCCAGACCCCAACCCACTCCGCCAGACGCCAACCCACTCCGCCAGACCCAAACCCACTGCGCAAGACCCGAACCCACTCCGCCAGACCCGAACCCACTCCGCCAGACCCGAACCCACTCCGCCAGACCCGAACCAACTCCGCCAGACCCGAACCCACTCCGCCAGACCCGAACCCACTCCGCCAGACCCCAACCCACTCCGCCAGACCCGAACCCACACCGACAGACCCGAACCCACTCCGCCAGACCCAAACCCACTCCGCCAGACCCCAACCCACTGCGCCAGACCCGAACCCACTCCGCCAGACCCGAACCTACTCCGCCAGACCCGAACCAACTCCGCCAGACCCGAACCCACTCCGCCAGACCCGAACCCACTCCGCCAGACCCCAACCCACTCCGCCAGACCCGAACCCACACCGACAGACCCGAACCCACTCCGCCAGACCCTAACCCACTCCGCCAGACCCGAACCCACTCCGCCAGACCCGAACCCAGTCCGCCACACCCAAACCCACTCCGCCAGACCCAAACCCACTCCGCAGGACCCAAACCCTCTCCGCCAGACCCAAACCCACTCCGCCAGACCCAAAACCACTCTGCCAGACCCGAACCCACTCCGCCAGACCCAAACCCACTCCGCCAGACCCGAACCCACACCGACAGACCCGAACCCACTCCGCCAGACCCAAACCCACTCCGCCAGACCCCGACCCACTCCGCCAGACCCCAACCCACTCCGGCAGACCCAAACCCACTCCGCAGGACCCAAACCCTCTCCGCCAGACCCAAACCCACTCCGCCAGACCCGAAACCACTCCGCCAGACCCGAACCCACTCCGCCAGACCCCAACCCACTGCGCCAGACCCGAACCCACTCCGCCAGACCCGAACCCACTCCGCCAGACCCGAAACAACTCTGCCAGACCCGAACCCACTCCGCCAGACCCGAACCCACTCCGCCAGACCCCAACCCACTCCGCCAGACCCGCACCCACTCCGACAGACCCAAACCCACTCCGCCAGACCCTAACCCACTCCGCCAGACCCGAACCCACTCCGCCAGACCCCAACCCACTGCGCCAGACCCGAACCCACTCCGCCAGACCCGAACCCAGTCCGCCACACCGAAACCCACTCCGCCAGACCCGAACCCACTCCGCCAGACCCAAACCCACTCCGCCAGACCCCTACCCACTCCGCCAGACCCGAACCCACTCCGCCAAACCCGAACCCACTCCGCCAGACCACAACCCACTCCGCCAGACCCGAACCCACTCCGACAGACCCGAACCCACTCCGCCAGACCCAAACCCACTCCGCCAGACCCAAACCCACTCCGCCAGTCCCGAACCCACTCCGCCAGACCCCAACCCACTCCGCCAGACCCAAACCCACTCCGCCAGACCCCAACCCACTGCGCCAGACCCGAACCCACTCCGCCAGACCCGAACCCACTCCGCCAGACCCGAACCAACTCCGCCAGACCCGAACCCACTCCGCCAGACCCGAACCCACTCCGCCAGACCCCAACCCACTCCGCCAGACCCGAACCCACACCGACAGACCCGAACCCACTCCGCCAGACCCTAACCCACTCCGCTAGACCCGAACCCACTCCGCCAGACCCGAACCCAGTCCGCCACACCCAAACCCACTCCGCCAGACCCAAACCCACTCCGCAGGACCCAAACCCTCTCCGCCAGACCCAAACCCACTCCGCCAGACCCGAAACCACTCTGCCAGACCCGAACCCACTCCGCCAGACCCAAACCCACTCCGCCAGACCCAAACCCACTCCGCCAGACCCCAACCCACTCCGCCAGACCCCAACCCACTCCGCCAGACGCCAACCCACTCCGCCAGACCCAAACCCACTGCGCAAGACCCGAACCCACTCCGCCAGACCCGAACCCACTCCGCCAGACCCGAACCCACTCCGCCAGACCCGAACCAACTCCGCCAGACCCGAACCCACTCCGCCAGACCCGAACCCACTCCGCCAGACCCCAACCCACTCCGCCAGACCCGAACCCACACCGACAGACCCGAACCCACTCCGCCAGACCCTAACCCACTCCGCTAGACCCGAACCCACTCCGCCATACGCCAACCCACTCCGACAGACCCGAACCCACTCCGCCAGACCCTAACCCACTCCGCCAGACCCGAACCCACTCCGCCAGACCGAAACCCACTCCGCCAGACCCCAACCCACTCCGCCAGACCCGAACCCACTCCGACAGACCCGAACCCACTCCGCCAGACCCGAACCCACTCCGCCAGTCCCGAACCCAGTCCGCCACACCCAAACCCACTCCGCCAGACCCAAACCCACTCTGCACAACCCAAACCCTCTCCGCCAGACCCAAACCCACTCCGCCAGACCCGAAACCACTCCGCCAGACCCGAACCCACTCCGCCAGACCCCAACCCACTGCGCCAGACCCGACCCCACTCCGCCAGACCCGAACCCACTCCGCCAGACCCGAACCAACTCCGCCAGACCCGAACCCACTCCGCCAGACCCGAAGCCACACCGCCAGACCCGAACCCACTCCGACAGACCCAAACCCACTGCGCCAGACCCGAACCCACTCCGCCAGACCCCAACCCACTCCGCCAGACCCGAACCCACACCGACAGACCCGAACCCACTACGCCAGACCGTAACCCACTCTGCCAGACCCGAACCCACTCCGCCAGACCCGAACCCAGTCCGCCACACCCAAACACACTCCGCCAGACCCGAACCCACTCCGCCAGACCCAAACCCACTCCGCCAGACCCGAACCCACTCCGCCAGACCCGAACCCACTCCGACAGACCCAAACCCACTGCGCCAGACCCGAACCCACTCCGCCAGATCCGAACCCACTCCGCCAGACCCGAACCAACTCCGCCAGAACCGAACCCACTCCGCCAGACCCGAACCCACTCCGCCAGACCCCAACCCACTCCGCCAGACCCGTACCCACTCCGACAGACCCGGACCCACTCCGCCAGACCCTAACCCACTCCGCCGGACGCAAACCCACTCCGCCAGACCGAAACCCACTCCGCCAGACCCGAACCCACTCCGCCAGACCCAAACCCACTCCGACAGACCCAAACCCACTCCGCCAGACCCTAACCCACTCCGCCAGACCCGAACCCACTCCGCCAGACCCCAACCCACTCCGCCAGACCCTAACCCACTCCGCCAGACCCGAACCCAGTCCGCCACACCGAAACCCACTCCGCCAGACCCGAACCCACTCCGCCAGACCCAAACCCACTCCGCCACACCGAAACCCACTCCGCCAGACCCGAACCCACTCCGCCAGACCCAAACCCACTCCGCCAGACCCCTACCCACTCCGCCAGACCCGAACCCACTCCGCCAAACCCGAACCCACTCCGCCAGACCACAACCCACTCCGCCAGACCCGAACCCACTCCGACAGACCCGAACCCACTCCGCCAGACCCAAACCCACTCCGCCAGACCCAAACCCACTCCGCCAGTCCCGAACCCACTCCGCCAGACCCCAACCCACTCCGCCAGACCCAAACCCACTCCGCCAGACCCCAACCCACTCCGCTAGACCCGAACCCACTCCGACAGACCCGAACCCACTCCGCCAGACCCTGACCCACTCCGCCAGACCCGAACCCACTCCGCCAGACCCGAACCCAGTCCGCCACACCCAAACCCACTCCGCCAGACCCAAACCCACTCTGTACAACCCAAACCCTCTCCGCCAGACCCAAACCCACTCCGCCAGACCCGAAACCACTCCGCCAGACCCGAACCCACTCCGCCAGACCCCAACCCACTGCGCCAGACCCGACCCCACTCCGCCAGACCCGAACCCACTCCGCCAGACCCGAACCAACTCCGCCAGACCCGAACCCACTCCGCCAGACCCGAAGCCACACCGCCAGACCCGAACCCACTCCGACAGACCCAAACCCACTGCGCCAGACCCGAACCCACTCCGCCAGACCCCAACCCACTCCGCCAGACCCGAACCCACACCGACAGACCCGAACCCACTACGCCAGACCGTAACCCACTCTGCCAGACCCGAACCCACTCCGCCAGACCCGAACCCAGTCCGCCACACCCAAACACACTCCGCCAGACCCGAACCCACTCCGCCAGACCCAAACCCACTCCGCCAGACCCGAACCCACTCCGCCAGACCCGAACCCACTCCGACAGACCCAAACCCACTGCGCCAGACCCGAACCCACTCCGCCAGATCCGAACCCACTCCGCCAGACCCGAACCAACTCCGCCAGAACCGAACCCACTCCGCCAGACCCCAACCCACTCCGCCAGACCCCAACCCACTCCGCCAGACCCGTACCCACTCCGACAGACCCGGACCCACTCCGCCAGACCCTAACCCACTCCGCCGGACGCGAACCCACTCCGCCAGACCGAAACCCACTCCGCCAGACCCGAACCCACTCCGCCAGACCCAAACCCACTCCGCCAGACCCAAATCCACTCCGCCAGACCCGAACCCACACCGACAGACCCGAACCCACTAAGCCAGACCCTAACCCACTCTGCCATACCCGAACCCACTCCGCCAGACCCGAACCCAGTCCGCCACACCCAAACACACTCCGCCAGACCCGAACCCACTCCGCCAGACCCAAACCCACTCCGCCAGACCCCAACCCACTCCGCCAGACCCGAACCCACTCCGACAGACCCAAACCCACTGCGCCAGACCCGAACACACTCCGACAGACCCAAACCCACTGCGCCAGACCCGAACCCACTCCGCCAGATCCGAACCCACTCCGCCAGACCCGAACCAACTGCGCCAGAACCGAACCCACTCCGCCAGACCCGAACCCACTCCGCCAGACCCCAACCCACTCCGCCAGACCCGTACCCACTCCGACAGACCCGAACCCACTCCGCCAGACCCTAACCCACTCCGCCGGACGCGAACCCACTCCGCCAGACCGAAACCCACTCCGCCAGACCCGAACCCACTCCGCCAGACCCAAACCCACTCCGCCAGACCCAAACCCACTCCGCCAGACCCGAACCCACTCCTCCAGACACAAACCCACTCCGCCAGACCCCAACCCACTGTGCCAGACCCGAACCCACTCCGCCAGACCCGAACCCACTCCGCCAGACCCGAACCAACTCCGCCAGACCCGAACCCACTCCGCCAGACCCGAACCCACTCCGGCAGACCCCAACCCACTCCGCCAGCCCCGAACCCACTCCGCCAGACCCGAACCCACTCCGCCAGACCCCAACCCACTCCGCCAGACCCGTACCCACTCCGACAGACCCGAACCCACTCCACCAGACCCTAACCCACTCCGCCGGACGCGAACCCACTCCGCCAGACCGAAACCCACTCCGCCAGACCCGAACCCACTCTGCCAGACCCAAACCCACTCCGCCAGACCCAAACCCACTCCGCCAGACCCGAACCCACTCCGCCAGACCCAAACCCACTCCGCCAGACCCAAACCCACTCCGCCAGACCCCAACCCACTGCGCCAGACCCGAACCCACTCCGCCAGACCCGAACCCAGTCCGCCACACCCAAACCCACTCCGCCAGACCCAAACCCACTCCGCAGGACCCAAACCCTCTCCGCCAGACCCAAACCCACTCCGCCAGACCCGAAACCACTCTGCCAGACCCGAACCCACTCCGCCAGACCCAAACCCACTCCGCCAGACCCGAACCCACTCCGCCAAACCCGAACCCACTCCGCCATACCACAACCCACTCCTCCAGACCCGAACCCACACCGACAGACCCGAACCCACTCCGCCAGACCCAAACCCACTCCGCCAGACCCCAACCCACTCCGCCAGACCCCAACCCACTCCGCCAAACCCGAACCCACTCCGCTAGATCACAACCCACTCCGCCAGACCCGAACCCACTCCGACAGACCCGAACCCACTCCGCCGGACCCAAACCCACTCCGCCAGACCCGAACCCACTCCGCCAGACCCGAACCCACTCCGCCAGACCCGAACCAACTCCGCCAGACCCCAACCCACTCCGCCAGACCCGAACCCACTCCGCCAGACCCCAACCCACTCCGCCAGACCCGTACCCACTCCGACAGACCCGAACCCACTCCGCCAGACCCTAACCCACTCCGCCAGACCCGAACCCACTCCGCCAGACCCCAACCCACTCCGCCAGACCCGAACCCACTCCGCCAGACCCTAACCCACTCCGCCGGACCCGAACCCACTCCGCCAGACCGAAACCCACTCCGCCAGACCCGAACCCACTCCGCCAGACCCAAACCAACTCCGCCAGACCCGAACCCACTCCGCCAGACCCAAACCCACTCCGCCAGACCCCAACCCACTGCGCCAGACCCGAACCCACTCCGCCAGACCCGAACCTACTCCGCCAGACCCGAACCAACTCCGCCAGACCCGAACCCACTCCGCCAGACCCGAACCCACTCCGCCAGACCCCAACCCACTCCGCCAGACCCGAACCCACACCGACAGACCCGAACCCACTCCGCCAGACCCTAACCCACTCCGCCAGACCCGAACCCACTCCGCCAGACCCGAACCCAGTCCGCCACACCCAAACCCACTCCGCCAGACCCAAACCCACTCCGCAGGACCCAAACCCTCTCCGCCAGACCCAAACCCACTCCGCCAGACCCAAAACCACTCTGCCAGACCCGAACCCACTCCGCCAGACCCAAACCCACTCCGCCAGACCCGAACCCACACCGACAGACCCGAACCCACTCCGCCAGACCCAAACCCACTCCGCCAGACCCCGACCCACTCCGCCAGACCCCAACCCACTCCGGCAGACCCAAACCCACTCCGCAGGACCCAAACCCTCTCCGCCAGACCCAAACCCACTCCGCCAGACCCGAAACCACTCCGCCAGACCCGAACCCACTCCGCCAGACCCCAACCCACTGCGCCAGACCCGAACCCACTCCGCCAGACCCGAACCCACTCCGCCAGACCCGAAACAACTCTGCCAGACCCGAACCCACTCCGCCAGACCCGAACCCACTCCGCCAGACCCCAACCCACTCCGCCAGACCCGCACCCACTCCGACAGACCCAAACCCACTCCGCCAGACCCTAACCCACTCCGCCAGACCCGAACCCACTCCGCCAGACCCCAACCCACTGCGCCAGACCCGAACCCACTCCGCCAGACCCGAACCCAGTCCGCCACACCGAAACCCACTCCGCCAGACCCGAACCCACTCCGCCAGACCCAAACCCACTCCGCCAGACCCCTACCCACTCCGCCAGACCCGAACCCACTCCGCCAAACCCGAACCCACTCCGCCAGACCACAACCCACTCCGCCAGACCCGAACCCACTCCGACAGACCCGAACCCACTCCGCCAGACCCAAACCCACTCCGCCAGACCCAAACCCACTCCGCCAGTCCCGAACCCACTCCGCCAGACCCCAACCCACTCCGCCAGACCCAAACCCACTCCGCCAGACCCCAACCCACTGCGCCAGACCCGAACCCACTCCGCCAGACCCGAACCCACTCCGCCAGACCCGAACCAACTCCGCCAGACCCGAACCCACTCCGCCAGACCCGAACCCACTCCGCCAGACCCCAACCCACTCCGCCAGACCCGAACCCACACCGACAGACCCGAACCCACTCCGCCAGACCCTAACCCACTCCGCTAGACCCGAACCCACTCCGCCAGACCCGAACCCAGTCCGCCACACCCAAACCCACTCCGCCAGACCCAAACCCACTCCGCAGGACCCAAACCCTCTCCGCCAGACCCAAACCCACTCCGCCAGACCCGAAACCACTCTGCCAGACCCGAACCCACTCCGCCAGACCCAAACCCACTCCGCCAGACCCAAACCCACTCCGCCAGACCCCAACCCACTCCGCCAGACCCCAACCCACTCCGCCAGACGCCAACCCACTCCGCCAGACCCAAACCCACTGCGCAAGACCCGAACCCACTCCGCCAGACCCGAACCCACTCCGCCAGACCCGAACCCACTCCGCCAGACCCGAACCAACTCCGCCAGACCCGAACCCACTCCGCCAGACCCGAACCCACTCCGCCAGACCCCAACCCACTCCGCCAGACCCGAACCCACACCGACAGACCCGAACCCACTCCGCCAGACCCAAACCCACTCCGCCAGACCCCAACCCACTGCGCCAGACCCGAACCCACTCCGCCAGACCCGAACCTACTCCGCCAGACCCGAACCAACTCCGCCAGACCCGAACCCACTCCGCCAGACCCGAACCCACTCCGCCAGACCCCAACCCACTCCGCCAGACCCGAACCCACACCGACAGACCCGAACCCACTCCGCCAGACCCTAACCCACTCCGCCAGACCCGAACCCACTCCGCCAGACCCGAACCCAGTCCGCCACACCCAAACCCACTCCGCCAGACCCAAACCCACTCCGCAGGACCCAAACCCTCTCCGCCAGACCCAAACCCACTCCGCCAGACCCAAAACCACTCTGCCAGACCCGAACCCACTCCGCCAGACCCAAACCCACTCCGCCAGACCCGAACCCACACCGACAGACCCGAACCCACTCCGCCAGACCCAAACCCACTCCGCCAGACCCCGACCCACTCCGCCAGACCCCAACCCACTCCGGCAGACCCAAACCCACTCCGCAGGACCCAAACCCTCTCCGCCAGACCCAAACCCACTCCGCCAGACCCGAAACCACTCCGCCAGACCCGAACCCACTCCGCCAGACCCCAACCCACTGCGCCAGACCCGAACCCACTCCGCCAGACCCGAACCCACTCCGCCAGACCCGAAACAACTCTGCCAGACCCGAACCCACTCCGCCAGACCCGAACCCACTCCGCCAGACCCCAACCCACTCCGCCAGACCCGCACCCACTCCGACAGACCCAAACCCACTCCGCCAGACCCTAACCCACTCCGCCAGACCCGAACCCACTCCGCCAGACCCCAACCCACTGCGCCAGACCCGAACCCACTCCGCCAGACCCGAACCCAGTCCGCCACACCGAAACCCACTCCGCCAGACCCGAACCCACTCCGCCAGACCCAAACCCACTCCGCCAGACCCCTACCCACTCCGCCAGACCCGAACCCACTCCGCCAAACCCGAACCCACTCCGCCAGACCACAACCCACTCCGCCAGACCCGAACCCACTCCGACAGACCCGAACCCACTCCGCCAGACCCAAACCCACTCCGCCAGACCCAAACCCACTCCGCCAGTCCCGAACCCACTCCGCCAGACCCCAACCCACTCCGTCAGACCCAAACCCACTCCGCCAGACCCCAACCCACTGCGCCAGACCCGAACCCACTCCGCCAGACCCGAACCCACTCCGCCAGACCCGAACCAACTCCGCCAGACCCGAACCCACTCCGCCAGACCCGAACCCACTCCGCCAGACCCCAACCCACTCCGCCAGACCCGAACCCACACCGACAGACCCGAACCCACTCCGCCAGACCCTAACCCACTCCGCTCGACCCGAACCCACTCCGCCAGACCCGAACCCAGTCCGCCACACCCAAACCCACTCCGCCAGACCCAAACCCACTCCGCAGGACCCAAACCCTCTCCGCCAGACCCAAACCCACTCCGCCAGACCCGAAACCACTCTGCCAGACCCGAACCCACTCCGCCAGACCCAAACCCACTCCGCCAGACCCAAACCCACTCCGCCAGACCCCAACCCACTCCGCCAGACCCCAACCCACTCCGCCAGACGCCAACCCACTCCGCCAGACCCAAACCCACTGCGCAAGACCCGAACCCACTCCGCCAGACCCGAACCCACTCCGCCAGACCCGAACCCACTCCGCCAGACCCGAACCAACTCCGCCAGACCCGAACCCACTCCGCCAGACCCGAACCCACTCCGCCAGACCCCAACCCACTCCGCCAGACCCGAACCCACACCGACAGACCCGAACCCACTCCGCCAGACCCTAACCCACTCCGCTAGACCCGAACCCACTCCGCCATACGCCAACCCACTCCGACAGACCCGAACCCACTCCGCCAGACCCTAACCCACTCCGCCAGACCCGAACCCACTCCGCCAGACCGAAACCCACTCCGCCAGACCCCAACCCACTCCGCCAGACCCGAACCCACTCCGACAGACCCGAACCCACTCCGCCAGACCCGAACCCACTCCGCCAGTCCCGAACCCAGTCCGCCACACCCAAACCCACTCCGCCAGACCCAAACCCACTCTGCACAACCCAAACCCTCTCCGCCAGACCCAAACCCACTCCGCCAGACCCGAAACCACTCCGCCAGACCCGAACCCACTCCGCCAGACCCCAACCCACTGCGCCAGACCCGACCCCACTCCGCCAGACCCGAACCCACTCCGCCAGACCCGAACCAACTCCGCCAGACCCGAACCCACTCCGCCAGACCCGAAGCCACACCGCCAGACCCGAACCCACTCCGACAGACCCAAACCCACTGCGCCAGACCCGAACCCACTCCGCCAGACCCCAACCCACTCCGCCAGACCCGAACCCACACCGACAGACCCGAACCCACTACGCCAGACCGTAACCCACTCTGCCAGACCCGAACCCACTCCGCCAGACCCGAACCCAGTCCGCCACACCCAAACACACTCCGCCAGACCCGAACCCACTCCGCCAGACCCAAACCCACTCCGCCAGACCCGAACCCACTCCGCCAGACCCGAACCCACTCCGACAGACCCAAACCCACTGCGCCAGACCCGAACCCACTCCGCCAGATCCGAACCCACTCCGCCAGACCCGAACCAACTCCGCCAGAACCGAACCCACTCCGCCAGACCCGAACCCACTCCGCCAGACCCCAACCCACTCCGCCAGACCCGTACCCACTCCGACAGACCCGGACCCACTCCGCCAGACCCTAACCCACTCCGCCGGACGCAAACCCACTCCGCCAGACCGAAACCCACTCCGCCAGACCCGAACCCACTCCGCCAGACCCAAACCCACTCCGACAGACCCAAACCCACTCCGCCAGACCCTAACCCACTCCGCCAGACCCGAACCCACTCCGCCAGACCCCAACCCACTGCGCCAGACCCGAACCCACTCCGCCAGACCCGAACCCAGTCCGCCACACCGAAACCCACTCCGCCAGACCCGAACCCACTCCGCCAGACCCAAACCCACTCCGCCACACCGAAACCCACTCCGCCAGACCCGAACCCACTCCGCCAGACCCAAACCCACTCCGCCAGACCCCTACCCACTCCGCCAGACCCGAACCCACTCCGCCAAACCCGAACCCACTCCGCCAGACCACAACCCACTCCGCCAGACCCGAACCCACTCCGACAGACCCGAACCCACTCCGCCAGACCCAAACCCACTCCGCCAGACCCAAACCCACTCCGCCAGTCCCGAACCCACTCCGCCAGACCCCAACCCACTCCGTCAGACCCAAACCCACTCCGCCAGACCCCAACCCACTGCGCCAGACCCGAACCCACTCCGCCAGACCCGAACCCACTCCGCCAGACCCGAACCAACTCCGCCAGACCCGAACCCACTCCGCCAGACCCGAACCCACTCCGCCAGACCCCAACCCACTCCGCCAGACCCGAACCCACACCGACAGACCCGAACCCACTCCGCCAGACCCTAACCCACTCCGCTCGACCCGAACCCACTCCGCCAGACCCGAACCCAGTCCGCCACACCCAAACCCACTCCGCCAGACCCAAACCCACTCCGCAGGACCCAAACCCTCTCCGCCAGACCCAAACCCACTCCGCCAGACCCGAAACCACTCTGCCAGACCCGAACCCACTCCGCCAGACCCAAACCCACTCCGCCAGACCCAAACCCACTCCGCCAGACCCCAACCCACTCCGCCAGACCCCAACCCACTCCGCCAGACGCCAACCCACTCCGCCAGACCCAAACCCACTGCGCAAGACCCGAACCCACTCCGCCAGACCCGAACCCACTCCGCCAGACCCGAACCCACTCCGCCAGACCCGAACCAACTCCGCCAGACCCGAACCCACTCCGCCAGACCCGAACCCACTCCGCCAGACCCCAACCCACTCCGCCAGACCCGAACCCACACCGACAGACCCGAACCCACTCCGCCAGACCCTAACCCACTCCGCTAGACCCGAACCCACTCCGCCAGACGCCAACCCACTCCGACAGACCCGAACCCACTCCGCCAGACCCTAACCCACTCCGCCAGACCCAAACCCACTCCGCCAGACCGAAACCCACTCCGCCAGACCCCAACCCACTCCGCCAGACCCGAACCCACTCCGACAGACCCGAACCCACTCCGCCAGACCCTGACCCACTCCGCCAGACCCGAACCCACTCCGCCAGACCCGAACCCAGTCCGCCACACCCAAACCCACTCCGCCAGACCCAAACCCACTCTGTACAACCCAAACCCTCTCCGCCAGACCCAAACCCACTCCGCCAGACCCGAAACCACTCCGCCAGACCCGAACCCACTCCGCCAGACCCCAACCCACTGCGCCAGACCCGACCCCACTCCGCCAGACCCGAACCCACTCCGCCAGACCCGAACCAACTCCGCCAGACCCGAACCCACTCCGCCAGACCCGAAGCCACACCGCCAGACCCGAACCCACTCCGACAGACCCAAACCCACTGCGCCAGACCCGAACCCACTCCGCCAGACCCCAACCCACTCCGCCAGACCCGAACCCACACCGACAGACCCGAACCCACTACGCCAGACCGTAACCCACTCTGCCAGACCCGAACCCACTCCGCCAGACCCGAACCCAGTCCGCCACACCCAAACACACTCCGCCAGACCCGAACCCACTCCGCCAGACCCAAACCCACTCCGCCAGACCCGAACCCACTCCGCCAGACCCGAACCCACTCCGACAGACCCAAACCCACTGCGCCAGACCCGAACCCACTCCGCCAGATCCGAACCCACTCCGCCAGACCCGAACCAACTCCGCCAGAACCGAACCCACTCCGCCAGACCCCAACCCACTCCGCCAGACCCCAACCCACTCCGCCAGACCCGTACCCACTCCGACAGACCCGGACCCACTCCGCCAGACCCTAACCCACTCCGCCGGACGCGAACCCACTCCGCCAGACCGAAACCCACTCCGCCAGACCCGAACCCACTCCGCCAGACCCAAACCCACTCCGCCAGACCCAAATCCACTCCGCCAGACCCGAACCCACACCGACAGACCCGAACCCACTAAGCCAGACCCTAACCCACTCTGCCATACCCGAACCCACTCCGCCAGACCCGAACCCAGTCCGCCACACCCAAACACACTCCGCCAGACCCGAACCCACTCCGCCAGACCCAAACCCACTCCGCCAGACCCCAACCCACTCCGCCAGACCCGAACCCACTCCGACAGACCCAAACCCACTGCGCCAGACCCGAACACACTCCGACAGACCCAAACCCACTGCGCCAGACCCGAACCCACTCCGCCAGATCCGAACCCACTCCGCCAGACCCGAACCAACTGCGCCAGAACCGAACCCACTCCGCCAGACCCGAACCCACTCCGCCAGACCCCAACCCACTCCGCCAGACCCGTACCCACTCCGACAGACCCGAACCCACTCCGCCAGACCCTAACCCACTCCGCCGGACGCGAACCCACTCCGCCAGACCGAAACCCACTCCGCCAGACCCGAACCCACTCCGCCAGACCCAAACCCACTCCGCCAGACCCAAACCCACTCCGCCAGACCCGAACCCACTCCTCCAGACACAAACCCACTCCGCCAGACCCCAACCCACTGTGCCAGACCCGAACCCACTCCGCCAGACCCGAACCCACTCCGCCAGACCCGAACCAACTCCGCCAGACCCGAACCCACTCCGCCAGACCCGAACCCACTCCGGCAGACCCCAACCCACTCCGCCAGCCCCGAACCCACTCCGCCAGACCCGAACCCACTCCGCCAGACCCCAACCCACTCCGCCAGACCCGTACCCACTCCGACAGACCCGAACCCACTCCACCAGACCCTAACCCACTCCGCCGGACGCGAACCCACTCCGCCAGACCGAAACCCACTCCGCCAGACCCGAACCCACTCTGCCAGACCCAAACCCACTCCGCCAGACCCAAACCCACTCCGCCAGACCCGAACCCACTCCGCCAGACCCAAACCCACTCCGCCAGACCCAAACCCACTCCGCCAGACCCCAACCCACTGCGCCAGACCCGAACCCACTCCGCCAGACCCGAACCCAGTCCGCCACACCCAAACCCACTCCGCCAGACCCAAACCCACTCCGCAGGACCCAAACCCTCTCCGCCAGACCCAAACCCACTCCGCCAGACCCGAAACCACTCTGCCAGACCCGAACCCACTCCGCCAGACCCAAACCCACTCCGCCAGACCCGAACCCACTCCGCCAAACCCGAACCCACTCCGCCATACCACAACCCACTCCTCCAGACCCGAACCCACACCGACAGACCCGAACCCACTCCGCCAGACCCAAACCCACTCCGCCAGACCCCAACCCACTCCGCCAGACCCCAACCCACTCCGCCAAACCCGAACCCACTCCGCTAGATCACAACCCACTCCGCCAGACCCGAACCCACTCCGACAGACCCGAACCCACTCCGCCGGACCCAAACCCACTCCGCCAGACCCGAACCCACTCCGCCAGACCCGAACCCACTCCGCCAGACCCGAACCAACTCCGCCAGACCCCAACCCACTCCGCCAGACCCGAACCCACTCCGCCAGACCCCAACCCACTCCGCCAGACCCGTACCCACTCCGACAGACCCGAACCCACTCCGCCAGACCCTAACCCACTCCGCCAGACCCGAACCCACTCCGCCAGACCCCAACCCACTCCGCCAGACCCGTACCCACTCCGACAGACCCGAACCCACTCCGCCAGACCCGAACCCAGTCCGCCACACCCAAACCCACTCCGCCAGATCCGAACCCACTCCGCCAGACCCAAACCCACTCCGCCAGACCCCAACCCACTCCGCCAGACCCGAACCCACTCCGCCAAACACGAACCCACTCCGCTAGATCACAACCCACTCCGCCAGCCCGAACCCACTCCGACAGACCCGAACCCACTCCGCCAGACCCAAACCCACTCCGCCAGACCCGAACCCACTCCGCCAGACCCAAACCCACTCCGCCAGACCCAAACCCACTCCGCCAGACCCAAACCCACTCCGCCAGACCCGAACCCACTGCGCCAGACCCGAACCCACTCCGCCAGACCCGAACCCACTCCGCCAGACCCGAACCAACTCCGCCAGACCCGAACCCACTCCGCCAGACCCGAGCCCACTCCGCCAGACCCCAACCCACTCCGCCAGACCCGTACCCACTCCGACAGACCCGAACCCACTCCGCCAGACCCTAACCCACTCCGCCAGACCCGAACCCACTCCGCCAGACCCAAACCCACTCCGCAAGACCCGAACCCACTCCGCCAGACCCGAACCCACTCCGCCAGACCCCAACCCACTCCGCCAGACCCGTACCCACTCCGACAGACCCGAACCCACTCCGCCAGACCCTAACCCACTCCGCCAGACCCGAACCCACTCCGCCAGACCGAAACCCACTCCGCCAGACCCCAACCCACTCCGCCAGACCCGAACCCACTCCGACAGACCGAACCCACTCCGCCAGACCCTAACCCACTCCGCCAGACCCGAACCCACTCCGCCAGACCGAAACCCACTCCGCCAGACCCCAACCCACTCCGCCAGACCCAAACCCACTCCGACAGACCCGAACCCACTCCGCCAGACCCTAACCCACTCCGCCAGACCCGAACCCACTCCGCCAGACCCGAACCCAGTCCGCCACACCCAAACCCACTCCGCCAGACCCAAACCCACTCTGCAGGACCCAAACCCACTCCGCCAGACCCGTACCCACTCCGACAGACCCGAACCCACTCCGCCAGACCCTAACCCACTCAACCAGACCCGAACCCACTCCGCCAGACCGAAACCCACTCCGCCAGACCCCAACCCACTCCGCCAGACCCCAACCCACTCCGACAGACCCGAACCCACTCCGCCAGACCCTAACCCACTCCGCCAGACCCGAACCCACTCCGCCAGACCAAAACCCACTCCGCCAGACCCCAACCCACTCCGCCAGACCCGAACCCACTCCGACAGACCTGAACCCACTCCGCCAGACCCTAACCCGCTCCGCCAGACCCGAACCCACTCCGCCAGACCCGAACCCAGTCCGCCACACCCAAACCCACTCCGCCAGACCCAAACCCACTCTGCAGGACCCAAACCCTCTCCGCCAGACCCAAACCCACTCCGCCAGACCCGAAACCACTCCGCCAGACCCGAACCCACTCCGCCAGACCCCAACCCACTGCGCCAGACCCGACCCCACTCCGCCAGACCCCAACCCACTCCGCCAGACCCGTACCCACTCCGACAGACCCGGACCCACTCCGCCAGACCCTAACCCACTCCGCCGGACGCGAACCCACTCCGCCAGACCGAAACCCACTCCGCCAGACCCGAACCCACTCCGCCAGACCCAAACCCACTCCGCCAGACCCAAATCCACTCCGCCAGACCCGAACCCACACCGACAGACCCGAACCCACTACGCCAGACCCTAACCCACTCTGCCATACCCGAACCCACTCCGCCAGACCCGAACCCAGTCCGCCACACCCAAACACACTCCGCCAGACCCGAACCCACTCCGCCAGACCCAAACCCACTCCGCCAGACCCCAACCCACTCCGCCAGACCCGAACCCACTCCGACAGACCCAAACCCACTGCGCCAGACCCGAACACACTCCGACAGACCCAAACCCACTGCGCCAGACCCGAACCCACTCCGCCAGATCCGAACCCACTCCGCCAGACCCGAACCAACTCCGCCAGAACCGAACCCACTCCGCCAGACCCGAACCCACTCCGCCAGACCCCAACCCACTCCGCCAGACCCGTACCCACTCCGACAGACCCGAACCCACTCCGCCAGACCCTAACCCACTCCGCCGGACGCGAACCCACTCCGCCAGACCGAAACCCACTCCGCCAGACCCGAACCCACTCCGCCAGACCCAAACCCACTCCGCCAGACCCAAACCCACTCCGCCAGACCCGAACCCACTCCTCCAGACACAAACCCACTCCGCCAGACCCCAACCCACTGTGCCAGACCCGAACCCACTCCGCCAGACCCGAACCCACTCCGCCAGACCCGAACCAACTCCGCCAGACCCGAACCCACTCCGCCAGACCCGAACCCACTCCGGCAGACCCCAACCCACTCCGCCAGCCCCGAACCCACTCCGCCAGACCCGAACCCACTCCGCCAGACCCCAACCCACTCCGCCAGACCCGTACCCACTCCGACAGACCCAAACCCACTCCACCAGACCCTAACCCACTCCGCCGGACGCGAACCCACTCCGCCAGACCGAAACCCACTCCGCCAGACCCGAACCCACTCTGCCAGACCCAAACCCACTCCGCCAGACCCAAACCCACTCCGCCAGACCCGAACCCACTCCGCCAGACCCAAACCCACTCCGCCAGACCCAAACCCACTCCGCCAGACCCCAACCCACTGCGCCAGAAACCGAACCCACTCCGCCAGACCCGAACCCAGTCCGCCACACCCAAACCCATTCCGCCAGACCCAAACCCACTCCGCAGGACCCAAACCCTCTCCGCCAGACCGAAACCCACTCCGCCAGACCCGAAACCACTCTGCCAGACCCGAACCCACTCCGCCAGACCCAAACCCACTCCGCCAGACCCGAACCCACTCCGCCAAACCCGAACCCACTCCGCCATACCACAACCCACTCCTCCAGACCCGAACCCACACCGACAGACCCGAACCCACTCCGCCAGACCCAAACCCACTCCGCCAGACCCCAACCCACTCCGCCAGACCCCAACCCACTCCGCCAAACCCGAACCCACTCCGCTAGATCACAACCCACTCCGCCAGACCCGAACCCACTCCGACAGACCCGAACCCACTCCGCCGGACCCAAACCCACTCCGCCAGACCCGAACCCACTCCGCCAGACCCGAACCCACTCCGCCAGACCCGAACCAACTCCGCCAGACCCGAACCCACTCCGCCAGACCCGAACCCACTCCGCCAGACCCCAACCCACTCCGCCAGACCCGTACCCACTCCGACAGACCCGAACCCACTCCGCCAGACCCTAACCCACTCCGCCAGACCCGAACCCACTCCGCCAGACCCCAACCCACTCCGCCAGACCCGTACCCACTCCGACAGACCCGAACCCACTCCGCCAGACCCGAACCCAGTCCGCCACACCCAAACCCACTCCGCCAGATCCGAACCCACTCCGCCAGACCCAAACCCACTCCGCCAGACCCCAACCCACTCCGCCAGACCCGAACCCACTCCGCCAAACCCGAACCCACTCCGCTAGATCACAACCCACTCCGCCAGCCCGAACCCACTCCGACAGACCCGAACCCACTCCGCCAGACCCAAACCCACTCCGCCAGACCCGAACCCACTCCGCCAGACCCAAACCCACTCCGCCAGACCCAAACCCACTCCGCCAGACCCAAACCCACTCCGCCAGACCCGAACCCACTGCGCCAGACCCGAACCCACTCCGCCAGACCCGAACCCACTCCGCCAGACCCGAACCAACTCCGCCAGACCCGAACCCACTCCGCCAGACCCGAGCCCACTCCGCCAGACCCCAACCCACTCCGCCAGACCCGTACCCACTCCGACAGACCCGAACCCACTCCGCCAGACCCTAACCCACTCCGCCAGACCCGAACCCACTCCGCCAGACCCAAACCCACTCCGCAAGACCCGAACCCACTCCGCCAGACCCGAACCCACTCCGCCAGACCCCAACCCACTCCGCCAGACCCGTACCCACTCCGACAGACCCGAACCCACTCCGCCAGACCCTAACCCACTCCGCCAGACCCGAACCCACTCCGCCAGACTGAAACCCACTCCGCCAGACCCCAACCCACTCCGCCAGACCCGAACCCACTCCGACAGACCGAACCCACTCCGCCAGACCCTAACCCACTCCGCCAGACCCGAACCCACTCCGCCAGACCGAAACCCACTCCGCCAGACCCCAACCCACTCCGCCAGACCCAAACCCACTCCGACAGACCCGAACCCACTCCGCCAGACCCTAACCCACTCCGCCAGACCCGAACCCACTCCGCCAGACCCGAACCCAGTCCGCCACACCCAAACCCACTCCGCCAGACCCAAACCCACTCTGCAGGACCCAAACCCACTCCGCCAGACCCGTACCCACTCCGACAGACCCGAACCCACTCCGCCAGACCCTAACCCACTCAACCAGACCCGAACCCACTCCGCCAGACCGAAACCCACTCCGCCAGACCCCAACCCACTCCGCCAGACCCCAACCCACTCCGACAGACCCGAACCCACTCCGCCAGACCCTAACCCACTCCGCCAGACCCGAACCCACTCCGCCAGACCAAAACCCACTCCGCCAGACCCCAACCCACTCCGCCAGACCCGAACCCACTCCGACAGACCTGAACCCACTCCGCCAGACCCTAACCCGCTCCGCCAGACCCGAACCCACTCCGCGAGACCCGAACCCAGTCCGCCACACCCAAACCCACTCCGCCAGACCCAAACCCACTCTGCAGGACCCAAACCCTCTCCGCCAGACCCAAACCCACTCCGCCAGACCCGAAACCACTCCGCCAGACCCGAACCCACTCCGCCAGACCCTAACCCACTCCGCCAGACCCGAACCCACTCCGCCAGACCCAAACCCACTCCGCAAGACCCGAACCCACTCCGCCAGACCCGAACCCACTCCGCCAGACCCCAACCCACTCCGCCAGACCCGTACCCACTCCGACAGACCCGAACCCACTCCGCCAGACCCTAACCCACTCCGCCAGACCCGAACCCACTCCGCCAGACTGAAACCCACTCCGCCAGACCCCAACCCACTCCGCCAGACCCGAACCCACTCCGACAGACCGAACCCACTCCGCCAGACCCTAACCCACTCCGCCAGACCCGAACCCACTCCGCCAGACCGAAACCCACTCCGCCAGACCCCAACCCACTCCGCCAGACCCAAACCCACTCCGACAGACCCGAACCCACTCCGCCAGACCCTAACCCACTCCGCCAGACCCGAACCCACTCCGCCAGACCCGAACCCAGTCCGCCACACCCAAACCCACTCCGCCAGACCCAAACCCACTCTGCAGGACCCAAACCCACTCCGCCAGACCCGTACCCACTCCGACAGACCCGAACCCACTCCGCCAGACCCTAACCCACTCAACCAGACCCGAACCCACTCCGCCAGACCGAAACCCACTCCGCCAGACCCCAACCCACTCCGCCAGACCCCAACCCACTCCGACAGACCCGAACCCACTCCGCCAGACCCTAACCCACTCCGCCAGACCCGAACCCACTCCGCCAGACCAAAACCCACTCCGCCAGACCCCAACCCACTCCGCCAGACCCGAACCCACTCCGACAGACCTGAACCCACTCCGCCAGACCCTAACCCGCTCCGCCAGACCCGAACCCACTCCGCGAGACCCGAACCCAGTCCGCCACACCCAAACCCACTCCGCCAGACCCAAACCCACTCTGCAGGACCCAAACCCTCTCCGCCAGACCCAAACCCACTCCGCCAGACCCGAAACCACTCCGCCAGACCCGAACCCACTCCGCCAGACCCCAACCCACTGCGCCAGGCCCGACTCCACTCCGCCAGACCCGAACCCACTCCGCCAGACCCGAACCAACTCCGCCAGACCCGAACCCACTCCGCCAGACCCGAAGCCACACCGCCAGACCCGAACCCACTCCGACAGACCCAAACCCACTGCGCCAGACCCGAACCCACTCCGCCAGACCCCAACCCACTCCGCCAGACCCGAACCCACACCGACAGACCCGAACCCACTACGCCAGACCCTAACCCACTCTGCCAGACCCGAACCCACTCCGCCAGACCCGAACCCAGTCCGCCACACCCAAACACACTCCGCCAGACCCGAACCCACTCCGCCAGACCCAAACCCACTCCGCCAGACCCCAACCCACTCCGCCAGACCCGAACCCACTCCGACAGACCCAAACCCACTGCGCCAGACCCGAACCCACTCCGCCAGATCCGAACCCACTCCGCCAGACCCTAACCAACTCCGCCAGAACCGAACCCACTCCGCCAGACCCGAACCCACTCCGCCAGACCCCAACCCACTCCGCCAGACCCGTACCCACTCCGACAGACCCGAACCCACTCCGCCAGACCCTAACCCACTCCGCCGGACGCGAACCCACTCCGCCAGACGGAAACCCACTCCGCCAGACCCGAACCCACTCCGCCAGACCCAAACCCACTCCGCCAGACCCAAACCCACTCCGCCAGACCCGAATCCACACCGACAGACCCGAACCCACTACGCCAGACCCTAACCCACTCTGCCAGACCCGAACCCACTCCGCCAGACCCGAACCCAGTCCGCCACACCCAAACACACTCCGCCAGACCCGAACCCACTCCGCCAGACCCGAACCCACTCCGCCAGACCCAAACCCACTCCGCCAGACCATAACCCACTCCGCCAGACCCGAACCCACTCCGACAGACCCAAACCCACTGCGCCAGACCCGAACCCACTCCGCCAGATCCGAACCCACTCCGCCAGACCCGAACCAACTCCGCCAGAACCGAACCCACTCCGCCAGACCCGAACCCACTCCGCCAGACCCCAGCCCACTCCGCCAGACCCGTACCCACTCCGACAGACCCGAACCCACTCCGCCAGACCCGTACCCACTCCGCCGGACGCGAACCCAATCCGCCAGACCGAAACCCACTCCGCCAGACCCGAACCCACTCCGCCAGACCCAAACCCACTCCGCCAGACCCAAACCCACTCCGCCAGACCCGAAACCACTCCGCCAGACACAAACCCACTCCGCCAGACCCCAACCCACTGTGCCAGACCCGAACCCACTCCGCCAGACCCGAACCCACTCCGCCAGACCCGAACCAACTCCGCCAGACCCGAACCCACTCCGCCAGACCCGAACCCACTCCGCCAGACCCCAACCCACTCCGCCAGCCCCGAACCCACTCCGCCAGACCCGAACCCACTCCACCAGACCCTAACCCACTCCGCCGGACGCGAACCCACTCCGCCAGACCGAAACCCACTCCGCCAGACCCGAACCCACTCTGCCAGACCCAAACCCACTCCGCCAGACCCAAACCCACTCCGCCAGACCCGAACCCACTCCGCCAGACCCAAACCCACTCCGCCAGACCCAAACCCACTCCGCCAGACCCCAACCCACTGCGCCAGACCCGAACCCACTCCGCCAGACCCGAACCCAGTCCGCCACACCCAAACCCACTCCGCCAGACCCAAACCCACTCCGCAGGACCCAAACCCTCTCCGCCAGACCCAAACCCACTCCGCCAGACCCGAAACCACTCTGCCAGACCCGAACCCACTCCGCCAGACCCAAACCCACTCCGCCAGACCCGAACCCACTCCGCCAAACCCGAACCCACTCCGCCATACCACAACCCACTCCTCCAGACCCGAACTCACACCGACAGACCCGAACCCACTCCGCCAGACCCAAACCCACTCCGCCAGACCCCAACCCACTCCGCCAGACCCCAACCCACTCCGCCAGACCCAAACCCACTCCGCAGGAACCAAACCCTCTCCGCCAGACCCAAACCCACTCCGCCAGACCCGAAACCACTCCGCCAGACCCGAACCCACTCCGCCAGACCAAAACCCACTGCGCCAGACCGGAACCCACTCCGCCAGACCCGAACCCACTCTGCCAGACCCGAACCAACTCCGCCAGACCCGAACCCACTCCGCCAGACCCGAACCCACTCCGCCAGACCCGAACCCACTCCGCCAGACCCAAACCCACTCCGCCAGACCCCAACCCACTCCGCCAGACCCGAACCCACTCCGCCAAACCCGAACCCACTCCGCTAGATCACAACCCACTCCGCCAGACCCGAACCCACTCCGACAGACCCGAACCCACTCCGCCGGACCCAAACCCACTCCGCCAGACCCGAACCCACTCCGCCAGACCCAAACCCACTCCGCCAGACCCAAACCCACTCCGCCAGACCCCAACCCACTGCGCCAGACCCGAACCCACTCCGCCAGACCCGAACCCACTCCGCCAGACCCGAACCAACTCCGCCAGACCCGAACCCACTCCGCCAGACCCGACCCCACTCCGCCAGACCCCAACCCACTCCGCCAGACCCGTACCCACTCCGACAGACCCGAACCCACTCCGCCAGACCCTAACCCACTCCGCCAGACCCGAACCCACTCCGCCAGACCCCAACCCACTCCGCCAGACCCGTACCCACTCCGACAGACCCGAACCCACTCCGCCAGACCCGAACCCAGTCCGCCACACCCAAACCCACTCCGCCAGACCCGAACCCACTCCGCCAGACCCAAACCCACTCAGCCAGACCCCAACCCACTCCGCCAGACCCGAACCCACTCCGCCAAACCCGAACCCACTCCGCTAGATCACAACCCACTCCGCCAGACCCGAACCCACTCCGACAGACCCGAACCCACTCCGCCAGACCCAAACCCACTCCGCCAGACCCGAACCCACTCCGCCAGACCCAAACCCACTCCGCCAGACCCAAACCCACTCCGCCAGACCCTAACCCACTCCGCCAGACCCGAACCCACTGCGCCAGACCCGAACCCACTCCGCCAGACCCGAACCCACTCCGCCAGACCCGAACAAACTCCGCCAGACCCGAACCCACTCCGCCAGACCCGAACCCACTCCGCCAGACCCCAACCCACTCCGCCAGACCCGTACCCACTCCGACAGACCCGAACCCACTCCGCCAGACCCTAACCCACTCCGCCAGACCCGAACCCACTCCGCCAGACCCAAACCCACTCCGCAAGACCCGAACCCACTCCGCCAGACCCGAACCCACTCCGCCAGACCCCAACCCACTCCGCCAGACCCGTACCCACTCCGACAGACCCGAACCCACTCCGCCAGACCCTAACCCACTCCGCCAGACCCGAACCCACTCCGCCAGACCGGAACCCACTCCGCCAGACCCCAACCCACTCCGCCAGACCCGAACCCACTCCGACAGACCCGAACCCACTCCGCCAGACCCTAACCCACTCCGCCAGACCCGAACCCACTCCGCCAGACCCGATCCCAGTCCGCCACACCCAAACCCACTCCGCCAGACCCAAACCCACTCTGCAGGACCCAAACCCTCTCCGCCAGACCTAAACCCACTCCGCCAGACCCGAAACAACTCCGCCAGACCCGAACCCACTCCGCCAGACCCCAACCCACTGCGCCAGACCCGACCCACCTCCGCCAGACCCGAACCCACTCCGCCAGACCCGAACCAACTCCGCCAGACCCGAACCCACTCCGCCAGACCCGAAGCCACACCGCCAGACCCCAACCCACTCCGCCAGACCCGTACCCACACAGACAGACCCGAAAACACTCCGCCAGACCCTAACCCACTCCGCCAGAACGAAACCCACTCCGCCAGACCCGAACCCAGTCCGCCACACCCAAACACACTCCGCCAGACCCGAACCCACTCCGCCAGACCCAAACCCACTCCGCCAGACCCCAACCCACTCCGCCAGACCCGAACCCACTCCGACAGACCCAAACCCACTGCGCCAGACCCAAACCCACTCCGCCAGACCCCAACCCACTGCGCCAGACCCGAACCCACTCCGCCAGACCCGAACCCACTCCGCCAGACCCGAACCAAGTCCGCCAGACCCGAACCCACTCCGCCAGACCCGAACCCACTCCGCCAGACCCCAACCCACTCCGCCAGACCCGAACCCACACCGACAGACCCGAACCCACTACGCCAGACCCTAACCCACTCCGCCAGACCCGAACCCACTCCGCCAGACCCGAACCCAGTCCGCCACACCCAAACACACTCCGCCAGACACAAAACCCACTCCGCCAGACCCAAACCCACTCCGCCAGACCCCAACCCACTCCGCCAGACCCGAACCCACTCCGACAGACCCAAACCCACTCCGCCAGACCCGAACCCACTCCGCCAGACCCAAACCCACTCCGCCAGACCCAAACCCACTCCGCCAGACCCCAACCCACTGCGCCAGACCCGAACCCACTCCGCCAGACCCGAACCCACTCCGCCAGACCCGAACCAACTCCGCCAGACCCGAACCCACTCCGCCAGACCCGACCCCACTCCGCCAGACCCCAACCCACTCCGCCAGACCCGTACCCACTCCGACAGACCCGAACCCACTCCGCCAGACCCTAACCCACTCCGCCAGACCCGAACCCACTCCGCCAGACCCCAACCCACTCCGCCAGACCCGTACCCACTCCGACAGACCCGAACCCACTCCGCCAGACCCGAACCCAGTCCGCCACACCCAAACCCACTCCGCCAGACCCGAACCCACTCCGCCAGACCCAAACCCACTCAGCCAGACCCCAACCCACTCCGCCAGACCCGAACCCACTCCGCCAGACCCGAACCCACTCCGCTAGATCACAACCCACTCCGCCAGACCCGAACCCACTCCGACAGACCCGAACCCACTCTGCCAGACCCAAACCCACTCCGCCAGACCCGAACCCACTCCGCCAGACCCAAACCCACTCCGCCAGACCCAAACCCACTCCGCCAGACCCGAACCCACTGCGCCAGACCCGAACCCACTCCGCCAGACCCGAACCCACTCCGCCAGACCCGAACAAACTCCGCCAGACCCGAACCCACTCCGCCAGACCCGAACCCACTCCGCCAGACCCCAACCCACTCCGCCAGACCCGTACCCACTCCGACAGACCCGAACCCACTCCGCCAGACCCTAACCCACTCCGCCAGACCCGAACCCACTCCGCCAGACCCAAACCCACTCCGCAAGACCCGAACCCACTCCGCCAGACCCGAACCCACTCCGCCAGACCCCAACCCACTCCGCCAGACCCGTACCCACTCCGACAGACCCGAACCCACTCCGCCAGACCCTAACCCACTCCGCCAGACCCGAACCCACTCCGCCAGACCGAAACCCACTCCGCCAGACCCCAACCCACTCCGCCAGACCCGAACCCACTCCGACAGACCCGAACCCACTCCGCCAGACCCTAACCCACTCCGCCAGACCCGAACCCACTCCGCCAGACCCGAACCCAGTCCGCCACACCCAAACCCACTCCGCCAGACCCAAACCCACTCTGCAGGACCCAAACCCTCTCCGCCAGACCTAAACCCACTCCGCCAGACCCGAAACCACTCCGCCAGACCCGAACCCACTCCGCCAGACCCCAACCCACTGCGCCAGACCCGACCCACCTCCGCCAGACCCGAACCCACTCCGCCAGACCCGAACCAACTCCGCCAGACCCGAACCCACTCCGCCAGACCCGAAGCCACACCGCCAGACCCCAACCCACTCCGCCAGACCCGTACCCACTCAGACAGACCCGAAAACACTCCGCCAGACCCTAACCCACTCCACCAGACCGAAACCCACTCCGCCTGACCCGAACCCAGTCCGCCACACCCAAACACACTCCGCCAGACCCGAACCCACTCCGCCAGACCCCAACCCACTCCGCCAGACCCGAACCCACTCCGCCAGACCCGAACCCACTCCGACAGACCCAAACCCACTGCGCCAGACCCAAACCCACTCCGCCAGACCCCAACCCACTGCGCCAGACCCGAACCCACTCCGCCAGACCCGAACCCACTCCGCCAGACCCGAACCAAGTCCGCCAGACCCGAACCCACTCCGCCAGACCCGAACCCACTCCGCCAGACCCCAACCCACTCCGCCAGACCCGAACCCACACCGACAGACCCGAACCCACTACGCCAGACCCTAACCCACTCCGCCAGACCCGAACCCACTCCGCCAGACCCGAACCCAGTCCGCCACACCCAAACACACTCCGCCAGACCCGAACCCACTCCGCCAGACCCAAACCCACTCCGCCAGACCCCAACCCACTCCGCCAGACCCGAACCCACTCCGACAGACCCAAACCCACTGCGCCAGACCCAAACCCACTCCGCCAGATCCGAACCCACTCCGCCAGACCCGAACCAACTCCGCCAGAACCGAACCCACTCCGCCAGACCCGAACCCACTCCGCCAGACCCCAACCCACTCCGCCAGACCCGAACCCACACCGACAGACCCGAACCCACTACGCCAGACCCTAACCCACTCCGCCAGACCCGAACCCACTCCGCCAGACCCGAACCCAGTCCGCCACACCCAAACACCCTCCGCCAGACCCGAACCCACTCCGCCAGACCCAAACCCACTCCGCCAGACCCCAACCCACTCCGCCAGACCCGAACCCACTCCGACAGACCCAAACCCACTGCGCCAGACCCAAACCCACTCCGCCAGATCCGAACCCAGTCCGCCAGACCCGAACCAACTCCGCCAGAACCGAACCCACTCCGCCAGACCCGAACCCACTCCGCCAGACCCCAACCCACTCCGCCAGACCCGTACCCACTCCGACAGTCCCGAACCCACTCCGCCAGACCCTAACCCACTCTGCCGGATGCGAACCCACTCCGCCAGACCGAAACCCACTCCGCCAGACCCAAACCCACTCCGCCAGACCCAAACCCACTCCGCCAGACCCGAACCCACTCCGCCAGACACAAACCCACTCCGCCAGACCCCAACCCACTGTGCCAGACCCGAACCCACTCCGCCAGACCCGAACCCACTCCGCCAGACCCGAACCAACTCCGCCAGACCCGAACCCACTCCGCCAGACCCGAACCCACTCCGACAGACCCCAACCCACTCCGCCAGACCCGAACCCACACCGACAGACCCGAACCCACTACGCCAGACCCTAACCCACTCCGCCAGACCCGAACCCACTCCGCCAGACCCGAACCCACTCCGCCAGATCCTAACCCACTCCGCCAGACCCAAACCCACTCCGCAGGACCCAAACCCTCTCCGCCAGACCCAAACCCACTCCGCCAGACCCGAACCCACTCCGCCAGATCCGAACCCACTCCGCCAGACCCGAACCAACTCCGCCAGAACAGAACCCACTCCGCCAGACCCGAACCCACTCCGCCAGACCCCAACCCACTCCGCCAGACCCGTACCCACTCCGACAGACCCGAACCCACTCTGCCAGACCCTAACCCACTCCGCCGGACGCGAACCCACTCCGCCAGACCGAAACCCACTCCGCCAGACCCGAACCCACTCTGCCAGACCCAAACCCACTCCGCCAGACCCAAACCCACTCCGCCAGACCCGAACCCACTCCGCCAGACCCAAACCCACTCCGCCAGACCCAAACCCACTCCGCCAGACCCCAACCCACTGCGCCAGACCCGAACCCACTCCGCCAGACCCGAACCCAGTCCGCCACACCCAAACCCACTCCGCCAGACCCAAACCCACTCCGCAGGACCCAAACCCTCTCCGCCAGACCCAAACCCACTCCGCCAGACCAAAACCCACTGCGCCAGACCGGAACCCACTCCGCCAGACCCGAACCCACTCCGCCAGACCCGAACCAACTCCGCCAGACCCGAACCCACTCCGCCAGACCCGAACCCACTCCGCCAGACCCCAACCCACTCCGCCAGACCCGTACCCACTCCAACAGACCCGAACCCACTCCGCCAGACCCTAACCCACTCCGCCAGACCCGAACCCACTCCGCCAGACCCGAACCCAGTCCGCCACACCCAAACCCACTCCGCCAGACCCGAACCCACTCCGCCAGACCCAAACCCACTCCGCCAGACCCAAACCCACTCCGCCAGACCCGAACCCACTCCGCCAGACCCGAACCCACTCCGCCAGACCCCAACACACTCCGCCAGACCCCAACCCACTCCGCCAGACCCGAACCCACTGCGCCAGACCCGAACCCACTCCGCCAGACCCGAACCCACTCCGCCAGACCCGAACCAACTCCGCCAGACCCGAACCCACTCCGCCAGACCCGAACCCACTCCGCCAGACCCCAACCCACTCCGCCAGACCCGTACCCACTCCGACAGACCCAAACCCACTCCGCCAGACCCTAACCCACTCCGCCAGACCCGAACCCACTCCGCCAGACCCCAACCCACTCCACCAGACCCAAACCCACTCCGACAGACCCGAACCCACTCCGCCAGACCCGAACCCACTCCGCCAGACCCGAACCCACTCCGCCAGACCCCAACCCACTCCGCCAGACCCGTACCCACTCCGACAGACCCGAACCCACTCTGCCAGACCCTAACCCACTCCGCCGGACGCGAACCCACTCCGCCAGACCGAAACCCACTCCGCCAGACCCGAACCCACTCTGCCAGACCCAAACCCACTCCGCCAGACCCAAACCCACTCCGCCAGACCCGAACCCACTCCGCCAGACCCAAACCCACTCCGCTAGACCCAAACCCACTCCGCCAGACCCCAACCCACTGCGCCAGACCCGAACCCACTCCGCCAGACCCGAACCCAGTCCGCCACACCCAAACCCACTCCGCCAGACCCAAACCCACTCCGCAGGACCCAAACCCTCTCCGCCAGACCCAAACCCACACCGCCAGACCCGAAACCACTCTGCCAGACCCAAACCCACTCCGCCAGACCCAAACCCACTCCGCCAGACCCGAACCCACTCCGCCAAACCCGAACACACTCCGCCATACCACAACCCACTCCTCCAGACCCGAACCCACACCGACAGACCCGAACCCACTCCGCCAGACCCAAACCCACTCCGCCAGACCCCAACCCACTCCGCCAGACCCCAACCCACTCCGCCAGACCCAAACCCACTCCGCAAGACCCAAACCCTCTCCGCCAGACCCAAACCCACTCCGCCAGACCCGAAACCACTCCGCCAGACCCGAACCCACTCCGCCAGACCAAAACCCACTGCGCCAGACCGGAACCCACTCCGCCAGACCCGAACCCACTCCGCCAGACCCGAACCAACTCCGCCAGACCCGAACCCACTCCGCCAGACCCGAACCCACTCCGCCAGACCCCAACCCACTCCGCCAGACCCGTACCCACTCCAACAGACCCGAACCCACTCCGCCAGACCCTAACCCACTCCGCCAGACCCGAACCCACTCCGCCAGACCCGAACCCAGTCCGCCACACCCAAACCCACTCCGCCAGACCCGAACCCACTCCGCCAGACCCAAACCCACTCCGCCAGACCCAAACCCACTCCGCCAGACCCGAACCCACTCCGCCAGACCCGAACCCACTCCGCCAGACCCAAACCCACTCCGCCAGACCCCAACCCACTCCGCCAGACCCCAACCCACTGCGCCAGACCCGAACCCAGTCCGCCAGACCCGAACCCACTCCGCCAGACCCGAACCAACTCCGCCAGACCCGAACCCACTCCGCCAGACCCGAACCCACTCCGCCAGACCCCAACCCACTCCGCCAGACCCGTACCCACTCCGACAGACCCAAACCCACTCCGCCTGACCCTAACCCACTCCGCCAGACCCGAACCCACTCCGCCAGACCCCAACCCACTCCACCAGACGCGAACCCACTCCGCCAAACCCGAACCCACTCCGCTAGATCACAACCCACTCCGCCAGACCCGAACCCACTCCGACAGACACGAACCCACTCCGCCAGACCCAAACCCACTCCGCCAGACCCGAACCCACTCCGCCAGACCCGAACCTACTCCGCCAGACCCAAACCCACTCCGCCAGACCCCAACCCACTCCGCCAGACCCGAACCCACTGCGCCAGACCCGAACCCACTCCGCCAGACCCGAACCCACTCCGCCAGACCCGAACCAACTCCGCCAGACCCGAACCCACTCCGCCAGACCCGAACCCACTCCGCCAGACCCCAACCCACTCCGCCAGACCCGTACCCACTCCGACAGACCCGAACCCACTCCACCAGACCCGAACGCACTCCGCCAGACCCGAACCCTCTCCGCCAGACCCAAACCCACTCCGCCAGACCCAAACCCACTCCGCCAGACCCGAACCCACTCCGCCAGACCCAAACCCACTCCGCCAGACCCAAACCCACTCCGCCAGACCCGAACCCACTCCGCCAGACCCGAACCCACTCCGCCAGACCCAAACCCACTCCGCCAGACCCCAACCCACTGCGCCAGACCCGAACCCACTCCGCCAGACCCGAACCCACTCCGTCAGACCCGAACCAACTCCGCCAGACCCGAACCCACTCCGCCAGACCCCAACCCACTGCGCCAGACCCGAACCCACTCTGCCAGACCCGAACCCACTCCGTCAGACCCGAACCAACTCCGCCAGACCCGAACCCACTCCGCCAGACCCCAACCCACTCCGCCAGACCCCAACCCACTCCGCCAGACCCGAACCCATACCGACAGAACCGAACCCACTCCACCAGACCCTAACCCACTCCGCCAGACCCGAACCCACTCCGCCAGACCCGAACCCAGTCCGCCACACCCAAACACACTCCGCCAGACCCGAACCCACTCCGCCAGACCCAAACCCACTCCGCCAGACCCCAACCCACTCCGCCAGACCCGAACCCCCTCCGACAGACCCAAACCCACTGCGCCAGACCCGAACCCACTCCGCCAGATCCGAACCCACTCCGCCAGACCCGAACCAACTCCGCCAGAACCAAACCCACTCCGCCAGACCCAAACCCACTCCGCCAGACCCCAACCCACTCCGCCAGACCCGTACCCACTCCGACAGACCCGAACCCACTCCGCCAGACCCTAACCCACTCCGCCGGACGCGAACCCACTCCGCCAGACCGAAACCCACTCCGCCAGACCCGAACCCACTCCGCCAGACCCAAACCCACTCCGCCAGACCCAAACCCACTCCGCCAGACCCGAACCCACTCCGCCAGACCCAAACCCACTCCGCCAGACCCCAACCCACTGCGCCAGACCCGAACCCACTCCGCCAGACCCGAACCCACTCCGCCAGACCCGAACCAACTCCGCCAGACCCGAACCCACTCCGCCAGACCCAAACCCACTCCGCCAGACCCCAACCCACTCCGCCAGACCCGAACCCACACCGACAGACCCGAACCCACTACGCCAGACGCTAACCCACTCCGCCAGACCCGAACCCACTCCGCCAGACCCGAACCCAGTCCGCCACACCCAAACACACTCCGCCAGACCCGAACCCACTCCGCCAGACCCAAACCCACTCCGCCAGACCCGAACCCACTCCGCCAGACCCGAACCCACTCCGACAGACCCAAACCCACTGCGCCAGACCCGATCCCACTCCGCCAGATCCGAACCCACTCCGCCAGACCCGAACCAACTCCGCCAGACCCGAACCCACTCCGCCAGACCCGAACCCACTCCGCCAGACCCCAACCCACTCCGCCAGACCCGTACCCACTCCGACAGACCCAAACCCACTCCGCCAGACCCTAACCCACTCCGCCAGACCCGAACCCACTCCGCCAGACCCCAACCCACTCCACCAGACGCGAACCCACTCCGCCAAACCCGAACCCACTCCGCTAGATCACAACCCACTCCGCCAGACCCGAACCCACTCCGACAGACACGAACCCACTCCGCCAGACCCAAACCCACTCCGCCAGACCCGAACCCACTCCGCCAGACCCGAACCCACTCCGCCAGACCCGAACCCACTCCGCCAGACCCCAACCCACTCCGCCAGACCCGAACCCACTGCGCCAGACCCGAACCCACTCCGCCAGACCCGAACCCACTCCGCCAGACCCGAACCAACTCCGCCAGACCCGAACCCACTCCGCCAGACCCGAACCCACTCCGCCAGACCCCAACCCACTCCGCCAGACCCGTACCCACTCCGACAGACCCAAACCCACTCCGCCAGACCCTAACCCACTCCGCCAGACCCGAACCCACTCCGCCAGACCCCAACCCACTCCACCAGACCCAAACCCACTCCGACAGACCCGAACCCACTCCGCCAGACCCGAACCCAGTCCGCCACACCCAAACCCACTCCGCCAGACCCGAACCCACTCCGCCAGACCCAAACCCACTCCGCCAGACCCCAACCCACTCCGCCAGACCCGAACCCACTCCGCCAGACCCGAACCCACTCCGCCAGACCCAAACCCACTCCGCCAGACCCAAAACCACTCCGCCAGACCCCAACCCACTGCGCCAGACCCGAACCCACTCCACCAGACCCGAACGCACTCCGCCAGACCCGAACCCTCTCCGCCAGACCCAAACCCACTCCGCCAGACCCAAACCCACTCCGCCAGACCCGAACCCACTCCGCCAGACCCAAACCCACTCCGCCAGACCCAAACCCACTCCGCCAGACCCGAACCCACTCCGCCAGACCCGAACCCACTCCGCCAGACCCAAACCCACTCCGCCAGACCCCAACCCACTGCGCCAGACCCGAACCCACTCCGCCAGACCCGAACCCACTCCGTCAGACCCGAACCAACTCCGCCAGACCCAAACCCACTCCGCCAGACCCAAACCCACTCCGCCAGACCCGAACCCACTCCGCCAGACCCAAACCCACTCCGCCAGACCCCAACCCACTGCGCCAGACCCGAACCCACTCCGCCAGACCCGAACCCACTCCGCCAGACCCGAACCAACTCCGCCAGACCCGAACCCACTCCGCCAGACCCAAACCCACTCCGCCAGACCCCAACCCACTCCGCCAGACCCGAACCCACACCGACAGACCCGAACCCACTACGCCAGACGCTAACCCACTCCGCCAGACCCGAACCCACTCCGCCAGACCCGAACCCAGTCCGCCACACCCAAACACACTCCGCCAGACCCGAACCCACTCCGCCAGACCCAAACCCACTCCGCCAGACCCCAACCCACTCCGCCAGACCCGAACCCACTCCGACAGACCCAAACCCACTGCGCCAGACCCGATCCCACTCCGCCAGATCCGAACCCACTCCGCCAGACCCGAACCAACTCCGCCAGAACCGAACCCACTCCGCCAGACCCGAGCCCACTCCGCCAGACCCCAACCCACTCCGCCAGACCCGTACCCACTCCGACAGACCCGAACCCACTCCGCCAGACCCTAACCCACTCCGCCGGACGCGAACCCACTCCGCCAGACCGAAACCCACTCCGCCAGACCCGAACCCACTGTGCCAGACCCGAACCCACTCCGCCAGACCCGAACCCACTCCGCCAGACCCGAACCAACTCCGCCAGACCCGAACCCACTCCGCCAGAACGGAACCCACTCCGCCAGACCCCAACCCACTCCGCCAGACCCGAACCCACACCGACAGACCCGAACCCACTACGCCAGACCCTAACCCACTCCGCCAGACCCGAACCCACTCCGCCAGACCCGAACCCACTCCGCCAGACCCAAACCCACTCCGCCAGACCCAAACCCACTCCGCAGGACCCAAACCCTCTCCGCCAGACCCAAACCCACTCCGCCAGACCCGAACCCACTCCGCCAGATCCGAACCCACTCCGCCAGACCCGAACCAACTCCGCCAGAACCGAACCCACTCCGCCAGACCCCAACCCGCTCCGCCAGACCCGAACCCCCTCCGCCAAACCCGAACCCACTCCGCTAGATCACAACCCACTACGCCAGACCCGAACCCACTCCGCCAGACCCAAACCCACTCCGCCATACCCGAACCCACTCCGCCAGACCCAAACCCACTCCGCCAGACCCAAACCCACTCCGCCAGACCCGAACCCACTCCGCCAGACCCTAACCCACTCCGCCAGACCCAAACCCACTCCGCCAGACCCCAACCCACTGCGCCAGACCCGAACCCACTCCGCCAGACCCGAACCCACTCCGTCAGACCCGAAACAACTCCGCCAGACCCGAACCCACTCCGCCAGACCCCAACCCACTCCGCCAGACCCCAACCCACTCCGCCAGACCCGAACCCATACCGACAGACCCGAACCCACTCCACCAGACCCTAACCCACTCCGCCAGACCCGAACCCACTCCGCCAGACCCGAACCCAGTCCGCCACACCCAAACACACTCCGCCAGACCCGAACCCACTCCGCCAGACCCAAACCCACTCCGCCAGACCCCAACCCACTCCGCCAGACCCGAACCCACTCCGACAGACCCAAACCCACTGCGCCAGACCCGAACCCACTCCGCCAGATCCGAACCCACTCCGCCAGACCCGAACCCACTCCGCCAGAACCGAACCCACTCTGCCAGACCCCAACCCACTCCGCCAGACCCGTACCCACTCCGACAGACCCGAACCCACTCCGCCAGACCCTAACCCACTCCGCCGGACGCGAACCCACTCCGCCAGACCGAAACCCACTCCGCCAGGCCCGAACCCACTCCGCCAGACCCAAACCCACTCCGCCAGACCCCAACCCACTCCGCCAGACCCGAACCCACTCCGCCAGACCCAAACCCACTCCGCCAGACCCCAACCCACTGCGCCAGACCCGAACCCACTCCGCCAGACCCGAACCCACTCCGCCAGACCCGAACCAACTCCGCCAGACCCGAACCCACTCCGCCAGACCCGAACCCACTCCGCCAGACCCCAACCCACTCCGCCAGACCCGAACCCACACCGACAGACCCGAACCCACTACGCCAGACACTAACCCACTCCGCCAGACCCGAACCCACTCCGCCAGACCCGAACCCAGTCCGCCACACCCAAACACACTCCGCCAGACCCGAACCCACTCCGCCAGACCCAAACCCACTCCGCCAGACCCCAACCCACTCCGCCAGACCCGAACCCACTCCGACAGACCCAAACCCACTGCGCCAGACCCGAACCCACTCCGCCAGATCCGAACCCACTCCGCCAGACCCGAACCAACTCTGCCAGAACCGAACCCACTCCGCCAGACCCGAGCCCACCCCGCCAGACCCCAACCCACTCCGCCAGACGCGTACCCACTCCGACAGACCCGAACCCACTCCGCCAGACCCTAACCCACTCTGCCGGACGCGAACCCACTCCGCCGGACCGAAACCCACTCCGCCAGACCCGAACCCACTCCGCCAGACCCAAACCCACTCCGCCAGACCCAAACCCACTCCGCCAGACCCGAACCCACTCCGCCAGACACAAACCCACTCCGCCAGACCCCAACCCACTGTGCCAGACCCGAACCCACTCCGCCAGACCCGAACCCACTCCGCCAGACCCGAACCAACTCCGCCAGACCCGAACCCACTCCGCCAGACCCGAACCCACTCCGCCAGACCCCAACCCACTCCGCCAGACCCGAACCCACACCGACATACCCGAACCCACTACGCCAGACCCTAACCCACTCCGCCAGACCCGAACCCACTCCGCCAGACCCGAACCCACTCCGCCAGACCCAAACCCACTCCGCCAGACCCAAACCCACTCCGCAGGACCCAAACCCTCTCCGCCAGACCCAAACCCACTCCGCCAGACCCGAACCCACTCCGCCAGATCCGAACCCACTCCGCCAGACCCGAACCAACTCCGCCAGAACCGAACCCACTCCGCCAGACCCGAACCCACTCCGCCAGACCCCAACCCACTCCGCCAGACCCGTACCCACTCCGACAGACCCGAACCCACTCCGCCAGACCCCAACCCACTCCGCCGGACGCGAACCCACTCCGCCAGACCGAAACCCACTCCGCCAGACCCGAACCCACTCCGCCAGACCCAAACCCACTCCGCCAGACCCGAACCCACTCCGCCAGACCCCAACCCACTCCGCCAGACCCGTACCCACTCCGACAGACCCGAACCCACTCCGCCAGACCCTAACCCACTCCGCCGGACGCGAACACACTCCGCCAGACCGAAACCCACTCCTCCAGACCCGAACCCACACCGACAGACCCGAACCCACTCCGCCAGACCCAAACCCACTCCGCCAGACCCCAACCCACTCCGCCAGACCCCAACCCACTCCGCCAGACCCTAACCCACTCCGCAGGACCCAAACCCTCTCCGCCAGACTCAAACCCACTCCGCCAGACCCGAAACCACTCCGCCAGACCCGAACCCACTCTGCCAGACCAAAACCCACTGCGCCAGACCGGAACCCACTCCGCCAGACCCGAACCCACTCCGCCAGACCCGAACCAACTCCGCCAGACCCGAACCCACTCCGCCAGAACCGAACCCACTCCGCCAGACCCCAACCCACTCCGCCAGACCCGTACCCACTCCGACAGACCCGAACCCACTCCGCCAGACCCTAACCCACTCCGCCAGACCCGAACCCACTCCGCCAGACCCGAACACAGTCCGCCACACCCAAACCCACTCCGCCAGACCCGAACCCACTCCGCCAGACCCAAACCCACTCCGCCAGACCCCAACCCACTCCGCCAGACCCGAACCCACTCCGCCAAACCCGAACCCACTCCGCTAGATCACAACCCACTCTGCCAGACCCGAACCCACTCCGACAGACCCGAACCCACTCCGCCAGACCCAAACCCACTCCGCCAGACCCGAACCCACTCCGCCAGACCCAAACCCACTCCGCCAGACCCAAACCCACTCCGCCAGACCCAAACCAACTCCGCCAGAACCGAACCCACTCCGCCAGACCCGAACCCACTCCGCCAGACCCCAACCCACTCCGCCAGACCCGAACCAAATCCGCCAGACCCGAACCCACTCCGCCAGACCCGAACCCACTCCGCCAGACCCCAACCCACTCCGCCAGACCCGTACCCACTCCGACAGACCCGAACCCACTCCGCCAGACCTTAACCCACTCCGCCAGACCCGAACCCACTCCGCCAGACCCGAACCCAGTCCGCCACACCCAAACCCACTCCGCCAGACCCGAACCCACTCCGCCAGACCCAAACCCACTCCGCCACACCCCAACCCACTCCGCCTGACCCGTACCCACTCCGACAGACCCGAACCCACTCCGCCAGACCCGAACCCAGTCCGCCACACCCAAACCCACTCCGCCAGACCCGATCCCACTCCGCCAGACCCAAACCCACTCCGCCAGACCCCAACCCACTCCGCCAGACCCAAACCCACTCCGCAGGACCCAAACCCTCTCCGCCAGACCCAAACCCACTCCGCCAGACCCGAACCCACTCCGCCAGATCCGAACCCACTCCGCCAGACCCTAACCCACTCCGCCGGACGCGAACCCACTCCGCCAGACCGAAACCCACTCCGGCAGACCCGAACCCACTCCGCCAGACCCAAACCCACTCCGCCAGACCCGAACCCACTCCGCCAGACCCCAACCCACTCCGCCAGACCCGTACCCACTCCGACAGACCCGAACCCACTCCGCCAGACCCTAACCCACTCCGCCGGACGCAAACACACTCCGCCAGACCGAAACCCACTCCTCCAGACCCGAACCCACACCGACAGACCCGAACCCACTCCGCCAGACCCAAACCCACTCCGCCAGACCCCAACCCACTCCGCCAGACCCCAACCCACTCCGCCAGACCCTAACCCACTCCGCAGGACCCAAACCCTCTCCGCCAGACCCAAACCCACTCCGCCAGACCCGAAACCACTCCGCCAGACCCGAACCCACTCTGCCAGACCAAAACCCACTGCGCCAGACCGGAACCCACTCCGGCAGACCCGAACCCACTCCGCCAGACCCGAACCAACTCCGCCAGACCCGAACCCACTCCGACAGACCCGAACCCACTCCGCCAGACCCTAACCCACTCCGCCAGACCCGAACCCACTCCGCCAGACCCGAACCCAGTCCGCCACACCCAAACCCACTCCGCCAGACCCGAACCCACTCCGCCAGACCCAAACCCACTCCGCCAGACCCCAACCCACTCCGCCTGACCCGTACCCACTCCGACAGACCCAAACCCACTCCGCCAGACCCGATCCCAGTCCGCCACACCCAAACCCACTCCGCCACACCCGAACCCACTCCGCCAGACCCAAACCCACTCCGCCAGACCCCAACCCACTCCGCCAGACCCGAACCCACTCCGCCAAACCCGAACCCACTCCGCTAGATCACAACCCACTCCGCCAGACCCGAACCCACTCCGACAGACCCGAACCCACTCCGCCAGACCCAAACCCACTCCGCCAGACCCGAACCCACTCCGCCAGACCCAAACCCACTCCGCCAGACCCAAACCCACTCCGCCAGACCCAAACCAACTCCACCAGAACCGAACCCACTCCGCCAGACCCGAACCCACTCCGCCAGACCCCAACCCACTCCGCCAGACCCGAACCAACTCCGCCAGACCCGAACCCACTCCGCCAGACCCGAACCCACTCCGCCAGACCCCAACCCACTCCGCCAGACCCGTGCCCACTCCGACAGACCCGAACCCACTCCGCCAGACCCTAACCCACTGCGCCAGACCGGAACCCACTCCGCCAGACCCGAACCCACTCCGCCAGACCCGAACCAACTCCGCCAGACCCGAACCCACTCCGCCAGACCCAAACCCACTCCGCCAGACCCAAACCCACTCCGCCAGACCTAAACCCACTCCGCCAGACCCGAACCCACTCCGCCAGACCCGAACCCACTCCGCCAGACCCAAACCCACTCCGCAGGACCCAAACCCTCTCCGCCAGACCCAAACCCACTCCGCCAGACCCGAACCCACTCCGCCAGATCCGAACCCACTCCGCCAGACCCGAACCAACTCCGCCAGAACCGAACCCACTCCGCCAGACCCGAACCCACTCCGCCAGACCCCTACCCACTCCGCCAGACCCGTACCCACTCCGACAGACCCGAACCCACTCCGCCAGACCCTAACCCACTCCGCCGGACGCGAACCCACTCCGCCAGACCGAAACCCACTCCGCCAGACCCGAACCCACTCCGCCAGACCCAAACCCACTCCGCCAGACCTGAACCCACTCCGCCAGACCCCAACCCACTCTGCCAGACCCGTACCCACTCCGACAGACCCGAACCCACTCCGCCAGACCCTAACCCACTCCGCCGGACGCGAACACACTCCGCCAGACCGAAACCCACTCCGCCAGACCCGAACCCACTCCGCCAGACCCAAACCCACTCCGCCAGACCCAAACCCACTCCGCCAGACCCCAACCCACTCCGCCAGACCCAAACCCACTCCGCCACACCCCAACCCACTCCGCCTGACCCGTACCCACTCCGACAGACCCGAACCCACTCCGCCAGACCCGAACCCAGTCCGCCACACCCAAACCCACTCCGCCAGACCCGATCCCACTCCGCCAGACCCAAACCCACTCCGCCAGACCCCAACCCACTCCGCCAGACCCAAACCCACTCCGCAGGACCCAAACCCTCTCCGCCAGACCCAAACCCACTCCGCCAGACCCGAACCCACTCCGCCAGATCCGAACCCACTCCGCCAGACCCTAACCCACTCCGCTAGATCACAACCCACTCCGCCAGACCCGAACCCACTCCGACAGACCCGAACCCACTCCGCCAGACCCAAACCCACTCCGCCAGACCCGAACCCACTCCGCCAGACCCGAACCCACTCCGACAGACCCGAACCCACTCCGCCAGACCCAAACCCACTCCGCCAGACCCGAACCCACTCCGCCAGACCCAAACCCACTCCGCCAGACCCAAACCCACTCCGCCAGACCCAAACCAACTCCGCCAGAACCGAACCCACTCCGCCAGACCCGAACCCACTCCGCCAGACCCCAACCCACTCCGCCAGACCCGAACCAACTCCGCCAGACCCGAACCCACTCCGCCAGACCCGAACCCACTCCGCCAGACCCCAACCCACTCCGCCAGACCCGTGCCCACTCCGACAGACCCGAACCCACTCCGCCAGACCCTAACCCACTGCGCCAGACCGGAACCCACTCCGCCAGACCCGAACCCACTCCGCCAGACCCGAACCAACTCCGCCAGACCCGAACCCACTCCGCCAGACCCAAACCCACTCCGCCAGACCCAAACCCACTCCGCCAGACCTAAACCCACTCCGCCAGACCCGAACCCACTCCGCCAGACCCGAACCCACTCCGCCAGACCCAAACCCACTCCGCAGGACCCAAACCCTCTCCGCCAGACCCAAACCCACTCCGCCAGACCCGAACCCACTCCGCCAGATCCGAACCCACTCCGCCAGACCCGAACCAACTCCGCCAGAACCGAACCCACTCCGCCAGACCCGAACCCACTCCGCCAGACCCCTACCCACTCCGCCAGACCCGTACCCACTCCGACAGACCCGAACCCACTCCGCCAGACCCTAACCCACTCCGCCGGACGCGAACCCACTCCGCCAGACCGAAACCCACTCCGCCAGACCCGAACCCACTCCGCCAGACCCAAACCCACTCCGCCAGACCCGAACCCACTCCGCCAGACCCCAACCCACTCTGCCAGACCCGTACCCACTCCGACAGACCCGAACCCACTCCGCCAGACCCTAACCCACTCCGCCGGACGCGAACACACTCCGCCAGACCGAAACCCACTCCTCCAGACCCGAACCCACACCGACAGACCCGAACCCAATCCGCCAGACCCAAACCCACTCCGCCAGACCCCAACCCCCTCCGCCAGACCCTAACCCACTCCGCAGGACCCAAACCCTCTCCGCCAGACCCAAACCCACTCCGCCAGACCGGAAACCACTCCGCCAGACCCGAACCCACTCTGCCAGACCAAAACCCACTGCGCCAGACCGGAACCCACTCCGCCAGACCCGAACCCACTCCGCCAGACCCGAACCAACTCCGCCAGACCCGAACCCACTCCGCCAGACCCGAACCCACTCCGCCAGACCCCAACCCACTGCGCCAGACCCGTACCCACTCCGACAGACCCGAACCCACTCCGCCAGACCCTAACCCACTCCGCCAGACCCGAACCCACTCCGCCAGACCCGAACCCAGTCCGCCACACCCAAACCCACTCCGCCAGACCCGAACCCACTCCGCCAGACCCAAACCCACTCCGCCAGACCCCAACCCACTCCGCCTGACCCGTACCCACTCCGACAGACCCGAACCCACTCCGCCAGACCCGAACCCAGTCCGCCACACCCAAACCCACTCCGCCAGACCCGAACCCACTCCGCCAGACCCAAACCCACTCCGCCAGACCCCAACCCACTCCGCCAGACCCGAACCCACTCCGCCAAACCCGAACCCACTCCGCTAGATCACGACCCACTCCGCCAGACCCGAACCCACTCCGACAGACCCGAACCCACTCCGCCAGACCCAAACCCACTCCGCCAGACCCGAACCCACTCCGCCAGACCCAAACCCACTCCGCCAGACCCAAACCCACTCCGCCAGACCCGAACCAACTCCGCCAGAACCGAACCCACTCCGCCAGACCCGAACCCACTCCGCCAGACCCCAACCCACTCCGCCAGACCCGAACCAACTCCGCCAGACCCGAACCCACTCCGCCAGACCCGAACCCACTCCGCCAGACCCCAACCCACTCCGCCAGACCCGTACCCACTCCGACAGACCCGAACCCACTCCGCCAGACCCTAACCCACTCCGCCAGACCCGAACCCACTCCGCCAGACCCGAACCCAGTCCGCCACACCCAAACCCACTCCGCCAGACCCGAACCCACTCCGCCAGACCCAAACCCACTCCGCCAGACCCCAACCCACTCCGCCTGACCCGTACCCACTCCGACAGACCCGAACCCACTCCGCCAGACCCGAACCCACTCCGCCAGACCCAAACCCACTCCGCCAGACCCCAACCCACTCCGCCTGACCCGTACCCACTCCGACAGACCCGAACCCACTCCGCCAGACCCGAACCCAGTCCGCCACACCCAAACCCACTCCGCCAGACCCGATCCCACTCCGCCAGACCCAAACCCACTCCGCCAGACCCCAACCCACTCCGCCAGACCCGAACCCACTCCGCCAAACCCGAACCCACTCCGCTAGATCACAACCCACTCCGCCAGACCCGAACCCACTCCGACAGACCCGAACCCACTCCGCCAGACCCAAACCCACTCCGCCAGACCCGAACCCACTCCGCCAGACCCAAACCCACTCCGCCAGACCCAAACCCACTCCGCCAGACCCAAACCCACTCCGCCAGACCCGAACCAACTCCGCCAGAACCGAACCCACTCCGCCAGACCCGAACCCACTCCGCCAGACCCCAACCCACTCCGCCAGACCCGTACCCACTCCGACAGACCCGAACCCACTCCGCCAGACCCTAACCCACTCCGCCGGACGCGAACCCACTCCGCCAGACCCGCACCCACTCCGCCAGGCCCAAACCCTCTCCGCCAGACCCAAACCCACTCCACCAGACCCGAACCCACTCCGCCAGACCCAAACCCACTCCGCCAGACCCAAACCCACTCCGCCAGACCCCAACCCACTGCGCCAGACCCGAACCCACTCCGCCAGACCCGAACCCAGTCCGCCACACCCAAACCCACTCCACCAGACCCAAACCCACTCCGCAGGACCCAAACCCTCTCCGCCAGACCCAAACCCACTCCGCCAGACCCGAAACCACTCTGCCAGACCCGAACCCACTCCGCCAGACCCAAACCCACTCCGCCAGACCCGAACCCACTCCGCCAAACCCGAACCCACTCCGCCATACCACAACCCACTCCTCCAGACCCGAACCCACACCGACAGACCCGAACCCACTCCGCCAGACCCAAACCCACTCCGCCAGACCCCAACCCACTCCGCCAGACCCCAACCCACTCCGCCAGACCCAAACCCACTCCGCAGGACCCAAACCCTCTCCGCCAGACCCAAACCCACTCCGCCAGACCCGAAACCACTCCGCCAGACCCGAACCCACTCTGCCAGACTAAAACCCACTGCGCCAGACCCGAACCCACTCCGCCAGACCCGAACCCACTCCGCCAGACCCGAACCAACTCCGCCAGACCCGAACCCACTCCGCCAGACCCGAACCCAATCCGCCAGACCCCAACCCACTCCGCCAGACCCGTACCCACTCCGACAGACCCGAACCCACTCCGCCAGACCCTAACCCACTCCGCCAGACCCGAACCCACTCCGCCAGACCCGAACCCAGTCCGCCACACCCAAACCCACTCCGCCAGACCCGAACCCACTCCGCCAGACCCCAACCCACTCCGCCAGACCCGTACCCACTCCGACAGACCCGAACCCACTCCGCCAGACCCTAACCCACTCCACCAGACCCGAACCCACTCCGCCAGACCCGAACCCAGTCCGCCACACCCAAACCCACTCCGCCAGACCCGAACCCACTCCGCCAGACCCAAACCCACTCCGCCAGACCCAAACCCACTCCGCCAGACCCCAACCCACTGCGCCAGACCCGAACCCACTCCGCCAGACCCGAACCCAGTCCGCCACACCCAAACCCACTCCACCAGACCCAAACCCACTCCGCAGGACCCAAACCCTCTCCGCCAGACCCAAACCCACTCCGCCAGACCCGAAACCACTCTGCCAGACCCGAACCCACTCCGCCAGACCCAAACCCACTCCGCCAGACCCGAACCCACTCCGCCAAACCCGAACCCACTCCGCCATACCACAACCCACTCCTCCAGACCCGAACCCACACCGACAGACCCGAACCCACTCCGCCAGACCCAAACCCACTCCGCCAGACCCCAACCCACTCCGCCAGACCCCAACCCACTCCGCCAGACCCAAACCCACTCCGCAGGACCCAAACCCTCTCCGCCAGACCCAAACCCACTCCGCCAGACCCGAAACCACTCCGCCAGACCCGAACCCACTCTGCCAGACTAAAACCCACTGCGCCAGACCCGAACCCACTCCGCCAGACCCGAACCCACTCCGCCAGACCCGAACCAACTCCGCCAGACCCGAACCCACTCCGCCAGACCCGAACCCAATCCGCCAGACCCCAACCCACTCCGCCAGACCCGTACCCACTCCGACAGACCCGAACCCACTCCGCCAGACCCTAACCCACTCCGCCAGACCCGAACCCACTCCGCCAGACCCGAACCCAGTCCGCCACACCCAAACCCACTCCGCCAGACCCGAACCCACTCCGCCAGACCCCAACCCACTCCGCCAGACCCGTACCCACTCCGACAGACCCGAACCCACTCCGCCAGACCCTAACCCACTCCACCAGACCCGAACCCACTCCGCCAGACCCGAACCCAGTCCGCCACACCCAAACCCACTCCGCCAGACCCGAACCCACTCCGCCAGACCCAAACCCACTCCGCCAGACCCCAACCCACTCCGCCTGACCCGTACCCACTCCGACAGACCCGAACCCACTCCGCCAGACCCGAACCCAGTCCGCCACACCCAAACCCACTCCGCCAGACCCGATCCCACTCCGCCAGACCCAAACCCACTCCGCCAGGCCCCAACCCACTCCGCCAGACCCGAACCCACTCCGCCAAACCCGAACCCACTCCGCGAGATCACAACCCACTCCGCCAGACCCGAACCCACTCCGACAGACCCGAACCCACTCCGCCAGACCCAAACCCACTCCGCCAGACCCGAACCCACTCCGCCAGACCCAAACCCACTCCGCCAGACCCAAACCCACTCCGCCAGACCCAAACCCACTCCGCCAGACCCGAACCAACTCCGCCAGAACCGAACCCACTCCGCCAGACCCTAACCCACTCCGCCGGACGCGAACCCACTCCGCCAGACCGAAACCCACTCCGCCAGACCCGAACCCACTCCGCCAGGCCCAAACCCACTCCGCCAGACCCAAACCCACTCCACCAGACCCGAACCCACTCCGCCAGACCCAAACCCACTCCGCCAGACCCAAACCCACTCCGCCAGACCCCAACCCACTGCGCCAGACCCGAACCCACTCCGCCAGACCCGAACCCAGTCCGCCACACCCAAACCCACTCCACCAGACCCAAACCCACTCCGCAGGACCCAAACCCTCTCCGCCAGACCCAAACCCACTCCGCCAGACCCGAAACCACTCTGCCAGACCCGAACCCACTCCGCCAGACCCAAACCCACTCCGCCAGACCCGAACCCACTCCGCCAAACCCGAACCCACTCCGCCATACCACAACCCACTCCTCCAGACCCGAACCCACACCGACAGACCCGAACCCACTCCGCCAGACCCAAACCCACTCCGCCAGACCCCAACCCACTCCGCCAGACCCCAACCCACTCCGCCAGACCCAAACCCACGCCACAGGACCCAAACCCTCTCCGCCAGACCCAAACCCACTCCGCCAGACCCGAAACCACTCCGCCAGACCCGAACCCACTCTGCCAGACCAAAACCCACTGCGCCAGACCCGAACCCACTCCGCCAGACCCGAACCCACTCCGCCAGACCCGAACCAACTCCGCCAGACCCGAACCCACTCCGCCAGACCCGAACCCAATCCGCCAGACCCCAACCCACTCCGCCAGACCCGTACCCACTCCGACAGACCCGAACCCACTCCGCCAGACCCTAACCCACTCCGCCAGACCCGAACCCACTCCGCCAGACCCGAACCCAGTCCGCCACACCCAAACCCACTCCGCCAGACCCGAACCCACTCCGCCAGACCCAAACCCACTCCGCCAGACCCCAACCCACTCCGCCAGACCCGAACCCACTCCGCCAAACCCGAACCCACTCCGCTAGATCACAACCCACTCCGCCAGACCCGAACCCACTCCGACAGACCCGAACCCACTCCGCCAGACCCGAACCCACTCCGCCAGACCCGAACCCACTCCGCCAGACCCGAACCCACTCCGCCAGACCCAAACCCACTCCGCCAGACCCCAACCCACTGCGCCAGACCCGAACCCACTCCGCCAGACCCCAACCCACTCCGCCAGACCCGAACCAACTCCGCCAGACCCGAACCCACCCCGCCAGACCCGAACCCACTCCGCCAGACCCCAACCCACTCCGCCAGACCCGTACCCACTCCGACAGACCCGAACCCACTCCGCCAGACCCTAACCCACTCCGCCAGACCCGAACCCACTCCGCCAGACCCCAACCCACTCCGCCTGACCCGTACCCACTCCGACAGACCCGAACCCACTCCGCCAGACCCGAACCCAGTCCGCCACACCCAAACCCACTCCGCCAGACCCGATCCCACTCCGCCAGACCCAAACCCACTCCGCCAGACCCCAACCCACTCCGCCAGACCCGAACCCACTCCGCCAAACCCGAACCCACTCCGCTAGATCACAACCCACTCCGCCAGACCCGAACCCACTCCGACAGACCCGAACCCACTCCGCCAGACCCAAACCCACTCCGCCAGACCCGACCCCACTCCGCCAGACCCCAACCCACTCCGCCAGACCCAAACCCACTCCGCCAGACCCAAACCCACTCCGCCAGACCCCAACCCACTGCGCCAGACCCGAACCCACTCCGCCAGACCCGAACCCACTCCGCCAGACCCGAACCAACTCCGCCAGACCCGAACCCACTCCGCCAGACCCGAACCCACTCCGCCAGACCCCAACCCACTCCGCCAGACCCGTACCCACTCCGACAGACCCGAACCCACTCCGCCAGACCCTAACCCACTCCGCCAGACCCGAACCCACTCCGCCAGACCCGAACCCAGTCCGCCACACCCCAACCCACTCCGCCAGACCCAAACCCACTCCGCCAAACCCGAACCCACTCCGCTAGACCACAACCCACTCCGCCAGACCCGAACCCACTCCGACAGACCCGAACCCACTCCGCCAGACCCAAACCCACTCCGCCAGACCCGAACCCACTCCGCCAGACCCGAACCCACTCCGCCAGACCCAAACCCACTCCGCCAGACCCAAAACCACTCCGCCAGACCCCAACCCACTGCGCCAGTCCCGAACCCACTCCGCCAGACGCGAACCCACTCCGCCAGACCCGAACCAACTCCGCCTGACCCGAACCCACTCCGCCAGACCCGAACCCATTCCGCCAGACCCCAACCCACCCCGCCAGACCCGAACCCACACCGACAGACCCGAACCCACTCTGCCAGACCCTAACCCACTCCGCCAGACCCGAACGCACTCCGCCAGACCCGAACCCACTCCGCCAGACCCGAACCCACTCCGCCAGACCCAAACCCACTCCGCCAGACCCGAACCCACTCCGCCAGACCCCAACCCACTCCGCCAGACCCCAACCCACTCCGCCAGACCCCAACCCACTGCGCCAGACCCGAACCCATACCGACAGACCCGAACCCACTCCACCAGACCCTAACCCACTCCGCCAGACCCGAACCCACTCCGCCAGACCCGAACCCAGTCCGCCACACCCAAACCCACTCCGCCAGACCCAAACCCACTCCGCAGGACCCAAACCCTCTCCGCCAGACCCAAACCCACTCCGCCAGACCCGAAACCACTCTGCCAGACCCGAACCCACTCCGCCAGACCCAAACCCACTCCGCCAGACCCGAACCCACTCCGCCAAACCCGAATCCACTCCGCCATACCACAACCCATTCCTCCAGACCCGAACCCACACCGACAGACCCGAACCCACTCCGCCAGACCCAAACCCACTCCGCCAGACCCCAACCCACTCCGCCAGACCCCAACCCACTCCGCCAGACCCAAACCCACTCCGCAGGACCCAAACCCTCTCCGCCAGACCCAAACCCACTCCGCCAGACCCGAAACCACTCCGCCAGACACAAACCCACTCCGCCAGACCAAAACCCACTGCGCCAGACCGGAACCCACTCCGCCAGACCCGGACCCACTCCGCCAGACCCGAACCAACTCCGCCAGACCCGAACCCACTCCGCCAGACCCGAACCAACTCCGCCAGACCCGAACCCACTCCGCCAGACCCGAACCCTCTCCGCCAGACCCCAACCCACTCCGCCAGACCCGAACCCACACCGACAGACCCGAACCCACTACGCCAGACCCTAACCCACTCCGCCAGACCCGAACCCACTCCGCCAGACCCGAACCCAGTCCGCCACACCCAAACCCACTCCGCCAGACCCAAACCCACTCCGTCAGACCCGAACCAACTCCGCCAGACCCGAACCCACTCCGCCAGACCCGAACCCACTCCGCCAGACCCCAACCCACTCCGCCAGACCCGAACACACACCGACAGACCCGAACCCACTCCGCCAGACCCTAACCCACTCCGCCAGACCCGAACCCACTCCGCCAGACCCGAACCCAGTCCGCCACACCCAAACCCACTCCGCCAGACCCAAACCCACTCCGCAGGACCCAAACCCTCTCCGCCAGACCCAAACCCACTCCGCCAGACCCGAAACCACTCTGCCAGACCCAAACCCACTCCGCCAGACCCGAACCCACTCCGCCAGACCCCAACCCTCTCCGCCAGACCCGAACCCACACCGACAGACCCGAACCCACTCCGCCAGACGCTAACGCACTCCGCCAGACCCGAACCCACTCCGCCAGACCCGAACCCAGTCCGCCACACCCAAACCCTCTCCGCCAGACCCAAACCCACTCCGCCAGACCCGAAACCACTCTGCCAGACCCGAACCCACTCTGCCAGACCCGAACCCACTCCGCCAGACCCAAACCCACTCCGCCAGACCCGTACCCACTCCGCCAAACCCGAACCCACTCCGCCATACCACAACCCACTCCTCCAGACGCGAACCCACACCGACAGACCCGAACCCACTCCGCCAGACCCAAACCCACTCGGCCAGACCCCAACACACTCCGCCAGACCCCAACCCACTCCGCCAGACCCAAACCCACTCCGCAGGACCCAAACCCTCTCCGCCAGACCCAAACCCACTCCGCCAGACCCGAAACCACTCCGCCAGACCCGAACCCACTCCGCCAGACCCGAACCCACTCCGCCAGACCCAAACCCACTCCGCCAGACCCCAACCCACTGCGCCAGACCCGAACCCACTCTGCCAGACCCGAACCCACTCCGCCAGACCCGAACCAACTCCGCCAGACCCGAACCCACTCCGCCAGACCCGAACCCATTCCGCCAGACCCCAACCCACCCCGCCAGACACGAATCCACACCGACAGACCCGAACCCACTCTGCCAGACCCTAACCCACTTCACCAGACCCGAACGCACTCCGCCAGACCCGAACCCACTCCGCCAGACCCAAACCCACTCCGCCAGACTCAAACCCACTCCGCCAGACCCAAACCCACTCCGCCAGACCCGAACCCACTCCGCCAGACCCAAACCCACTCCGCCAGACCCGAACCCACTCCGCCAGACCCGAACCCACTCCGCCAGACCCCAACCCACTCCGCCAGACCCGAACCCATACCGACAGACCCGAACCCACTCCACCAGACCCTAACCCACTCCGCCAGACCCGAACCCACTCCGCCAGACCCGAACCCAGTCCGCCACACCCAAACCCACTCCGCCAGACCCAAACCCACTCCGCAGGACCCAAACCCTCTCCGCCAGACCCAAACCCACTCCGCCAGACCCGAAACCACTCTGCCAGACCCGAACCCACTCCGCCAGACCCAAACCCACTCCGCCAGACCCGAACCCACTCCGCCAAACCCGAACCCACTCCGCCATACCACAACCCATTCCTCCAGACCCGAACCCACACCGACAGACCCGAACCCACTCCGCCAGACCCAAACCCACTCCGCCAGACCCCAACCCACTCCGCCAGACCCCAACCCACTCCGCCAGACCCAAACCCACTCCGCAGGACCCAAACCCTCTCCGCCAGACCCAAACCCACTCCGCCAGACCCGAAACCACTCCGCCAGACCCAAACCCACTCCGCCAGACCAAAACCCACTGCGCCAGACCGGAACCCACTCCGCCAGACCCGGACCCACTCCGCCAGACCCGAACCAACTCCGCCAGACCCGAACCCACTCCGCCAGACCCGAACCAACTCCGCCAGACCCGAACCCACTCCGCCAGACCCGAACCCTCTCCGCCAGACCCCAACCCACTCCGCCAGACCCGAACCCACACCGACAGACCCGAACCCACTACGCCAGACCCTAACCCACTCCGCCAGACCCGAACCCACTCCGCCAGACCCGAAACCAGTCCGCCACACCCAAACCCACTCCGCCAGACCCAAACCCACTCCGTCAGACCCGAACCAACTCCGCCAGACCCGAACCCACTCCGCCAGACCCGAATCCACTCCGCCAGACCCCAACCCACTCCGCCAGACCCGAACCCACACCGACAGACCCGAACCCACTCCGCCAGACCCTAACCCACTCCGCCAGACCCGAACCCACTCCGCCAGACCCGAACCCAGTCCGCCACACCCAAACCCACTCCGCCAGACCCAAACCAACTCCGCAGGACCCAAACCCTCTCCGCCAGACCCAAACCCACTCCGCCAGACCCGAAACCACTCTGCCAGACCCAAACCCACTCCGCCAGACCCCAACCCACTCCGCCAGACCCCAACCCTCTCCGCCAGACCCGAACCCACACCGACAGACACGAACCCACTCCGCCAGACGCTAACGCACTCCGCCAGACCCGAACCCACTCCGCCAGACCCGAACCCAGTCCCCCACAACCAAACCCTCTCCGCCAGACCCAAACCCACTCCGCCAGACCCGAAACCACTCTGCCAGACCCGAACCCACTCCGCCAGACCCAAACCCACTCCGCCAGACCCGAACCCACTCCGCCAGACCCGAAACCACTCTGCCAGACCCGAACACACTCCGCCAGACCCAAACCCACTCCGCCAGACCCGAACCCACTCCGCCAAACCCGAACCCACTCCGCCATACCACAACCCACTCCTCCAGACCCCAACCCACACCGACAGACCCGAACCCACTCCGCCAGACCCAAACCCACTCGGCCAGACCCCAACCCACTCCGCCAGACCCCAACCCACTCCGCCAGACCCAAACCCACTCCGCAGGACCCAAACCCTCTCCGCCAGACCCAAATCCACTCCGCCAGACCCGAAACCACTCCGCCAGACCCGAACCCACTCCGCCAGACCAAAACCCACTGCGCCAGACCGGAACCCACTCCGCCAGACCCGAACCCACTCCGCCAGACCCGAACCAACTCCGCCAGACCCAAACCCACTCCGCCAGACCCGAACCCACTCCGCCAGACCCAAACCCACTCCGCCAGACCCTAACCCACTTCGCCAAACCCGAACCCACTCCGCCAGACCCGAACCCAGTCCGCCACACCCAAACCCACTCCGCCAGACCCAAACCCACTCCGCAGGACCCAATCCCTCTCCGCCAGACCCAAACCCACTCCGCCAGACCCGAAACCACCCCGCCAGACCCGAACCCACTCCGCCAGACCCAAACCCACTCCGCCAGACCCGAACCCACTCCGCCAAACCCGAACCCACTCCGCCATACCACAACCCACTCCTCCAGACCCGAACCCACACCGACAGACCCGAACCCACTCCGCCAGACCCAAACCCACTCCGCCAGACCCCAACCCACTCCGCCAGACCCCAACCCACTCCGCCAGACCCAAACCCACTCCGCAGGACCCAAACCCTCTCCGCCAGACCCAAACCCACTCCGCCAGACCCGAAACCACTCCGCCAGACCCGAACCCACTCCACCAGACCAAAACCCACTGCGCCAGACCGGAACCCACTCCGCCAGACCCGAACCCACTCCACCAGACCCGAACCAACTCCGCCAGACCCGAACCCACTCCGCCAGACCCGAACCCACTCCGCCCGACCCCAACCCACTTCGCCAGACCCGTACCCACTCCGACAGACCCGAACCCACTCCGCCAGACCCTAACCCACTCCGCCAGACCCCAACCCACTCCGCCAGACCCGAACCCAGTCCGCCACACCCAAACCCACTCCACCAGACCCGAACCCACTCCGCCAGACCCGAACCCACTCCGCCAGACCCCAACCCACTCCGCCAGACCCGAACCCACACCGACAGACCCGAACCCACTCCACCAGACCCTAACCCACTCCGCCAGACCCGAACCCAATCCGCCAGACCCGAACCCAGTCCGCCACACACAAACCCACTCCGCCAGACCCAAACCCACTCTGCAGGACCCAAACACTCTCCGCCAGACCCAAACCCACTCCGCCAGACCCGAAACCACTCTGCCAGACCCGAACCCACTCCGCCAGACCCAAACCCACTCCGCCAGACCCGAACCCACTCCGCCAAACCCGAACCCACTCCGCCATACCACAACCCACTCCTCCAGACCCGAACCCATACCGACAGACCCGAACCCACTCCGCCAGACCCAAACCCACTCCGCCAGACCCCAACCCACTCTGCCAGACCCCAACCCACTCCGCCAGACCCAAACCCACTCCGCAGGACCCAAACCCTCTCCGCCAGACCCAAACCCACTCCGCCAGACCCGAAACCATTCCGCCAGACCCGAACCCACTCCGCCAGACCCCAACCCACTGCGCCAGACCCGAACCCACACCGCCAGACCCGAACCCACTCCGCCAGACCCGAACCAACTCCGCCAGACCCGAACACACTCCGCCAGACCCGAACCCACTCCGCCAGACCCCAACCCACTCCGCCAGACCCGTACCCACTCCGACAGACCCAAACCCACTCCGCCAGACCCGAACCCACACCGCCAGACCCGAACCCACTCCGCCAGACCCGAACCCAGTCCGCCACACCCAAACCCACTCCGCCAGACCCGAACCCAATCCGCTAGACCACAATCCACTCCGCCAGACCTGAACCCACTCCGACAGACCCGAACCCACTCCGCCAGACCCAAACCCACTCCGCCAGACCCAAACCCACTCCGCCAGACCCAAACCCACTCCGCCAGACCCGAACCCACTCCGCCAGACCCAAACCCACTCCGCCAGACCCCAACCCACTGTGCCAGACCCGAACCCACTCCGCCAGACCCGAACCCACTCCGCCAGACCCGAACCAACTCCGCCAGACCCGAACCCACTCCGCCAGACCCAAACCCATTCCGCCAGACCCCAACCCACCCCGCCAGACCCGAACCCACACCGACAGACCCGAACCCACTCCGCCAGACCCTAACCCACTCCGCCAGACCCGAACCCACTCCGCCAGACCCGAACCCACTCCGCCAGACCCCAACCCACTCCGCCAGACCCGAACCCACTCCGCCAGACCCGAACCCACTCCGCCAGAACCGAACCCACTCCGCCAGACCCAAACCCACTCCGCCAGACCCCAACCCACTGCGCCAGACCCGAACCCACTCCGCCAGACCCGAACCCACTCCGTCAGACCCGAACCAACTCCGCCAGACCCGAACCCACTCCGCCAGACCCGAACCCACTCCGCCAGACCCCAACCCACTCCGCCAGACACGAACCCACACCGACAGACCCGAACCACCTCCGCCAGACCCTAACCCACTCCGCCAGACCCGAACCCACTCCGCCAGACCCGAACCCGGTCCGCCACACCCAAACCCACTCCGCCAGACCCAAACCCACTCCGCAGGACCCAAACCCTCTCCGCCAGACCCAAACCCACTCCGCCAGACCCGAAACCACTCTGCCAGACCCAAACCCACTCCGCCAGACCCGAACCCACTCCGCCAGACCCCAACCCTCTCCGCCAGACCCGAACCCACACCGACAGACCCGAACCCACTCCGCCAGACCCGAACCCACTCCGCCAGACCCGAACCCACTCCGCCAGACCCGAACCCAGTCCGCCACACCCAAACCCACTCCGCCAGACCCAAACCCACTCCGCAGGACCCAAACCCTCTCCGCCAGACCCAAACCCACTCCGCCAGACCCGAAACCACTCTGCCAGACCCGAACCCACTCCGCCAGACCCAAACCCACTCCGCCAGACCCGAACCCACTCCGCCAAACCCGAACCCACTCCGCCATACCACAACCCACTCCTCCAGACCCGAACCCACACCGACAGACCCGAACCCACTCCGCCAGACCCAAACCCACTCGGCCAGACCCCAACCCACTCCGCCAGACCCCAACCCACTCCGCCAGACCCAAACCCACTCCGCAGGACCCAAACCCTCTCCGCCAGACCCAAACCCACTCCGCAGACCCGAAACCACTCCGCCAGACCCGAACCCACTCCGCCAGACCAAAACCCACTGCGCAAGACCGGAACCCACTCCGCCAGACCCGAACCCACTCCGCCAGACCCGAACGAACTCCGCCAGACCCGAACCCACTCCGCCAGACCCGAACCCACTCCGCCAGACCCCAACCCACTACGCCAGACCCCAACCCACTCCGCCAGACCCGTACCCACTCCGACAGACCTGAACCCACTCCGCCAGACCCTAACCCACTCCGCCAGACCCAAACCCACTCCGCCAGACCCGAACCCACTCCGCCAGACCCAAACCCACTCCGCCAGACCCAAACCCACTCCGCCAGACCCCAACCCACTGCGCCAGACCCGAACCCACTCCGCCAGACCCGAACCCACTCCGTCAGACCCGAACCAACTCCGCCAGACCCGAACTCACTCCGCCAGACCCGAACCCACTCCGCCAGACCCCAACCCACTCCGCCAGACCCGAACCCACACCGACAGACCCGAACCCACTCCGCCAGACCCTAACCCACTTCGCCAAACCCAAACCCACTCCGCCAGACCCGAACACAGTCCGCCACACCCAAACCCACTCCGCCAGACCCAAACCCACTCCGCAGGACCCAAACCCTCTCCGCCAGACCCAAACCCACTCCGCCAGACCCAAAACCACCCCGCCAGACCCGAACCCACTCCGCCAGACCCAAACCCACTCCGCCAGACCCGAACCCACTCCGCCAAACCCGAACCCACTCCGCCATACCACAACCCACTCCTCCAGACCCGAACCCACACCGACAGACCCGAACCCACTCCGCCAGACCCAAACCCACTCCGCCAGACCCCAACCCACTCCGCCAGACCCAAACCCACTCCGCCAGACCCAAACCCACTCCGCCAGACCCGAACCCACTCCGCCAGACCCGAACCCACTCCGCCAGACCCAAACCCACTCCGCCAGACCCCAACCCACTGCGCCAGACCCGAACCCACTGCGCCAGACCCGAACCCACTCCGTCAGACCCGAACCAACTCCGCCAGACCCGAACCCACTCCGCCAGACCCGAACCCACTCCGCCAGACCCCAACCCACTCCGCCAGACCCGAACCCACACCGACAGACCCGAACCCACTCCGCCAGACCCTAACCCACTCCGCCAGACCCGAACCCACTCCGCCACACCCGAACCCAGTCCGCCACACCCAAACCCACTCCGCCAGACCCAAACCCACTCCGCAGGACCCAAACCCTCTCCGCCAGACCCAAACCCACTCCGCCAGACCCGAAACCACTCTGCCAGACCCGAACCCACTCCGCCAGACCCAAACCCACTCCGCCAGACCCGAACCCACTCCGCCAAACCCGAACCCGCTCCGCCATACCACAACCCACTCCTCCAGACCCGAACCCACACCGACAGACCCGAACCCATTCCGCCAGACCCAAACCCACTCCGCCAGACCCCAACCCACTCCGCCAGACCCCAACCCACTCCGCCAGACCCAAACCCACTCCGCAGGACCCAAACCCTCTCCGCCAGACCCAAACCCACTCCGCCAGACCCGAAACCACTCCGCCAGACCCGAACCCACTCCGCCAGACCAAAACCCACTCCGCCAGACCCGAACCCACTCCGCCAGACCCCAACTCACTCCGCCAGACCCGAACCCACACCGACAGACCCGAACCCACTACGCCAGACCCTAAACCACTCCGCCAGACCCGAACCCACTCCGCCAGACCCGAACCCAGTCCGCCACACCCAAACCCACTCCGCCAGACCCAAACCCACTCTGCAGGACCCAAACCCTCTCCGCCAGACCCAAACCCACTCCGCCAGACCCGAAAACCACTCTGCCAGACCCGAACCCACTCCGCCAGGCCCAAACCCACTCCGCCAGACCCGAACCCACTCCGCCAAACCCGAACCCACTCCGCCATACCACAACCCACTCCTCCAGACCCGAACCCATACCGACAGACGCGAACCCACTCCGCCAGACCCAAACCCACTCCGCCAGACCCCAACCCACTCCGCCAGACCCCAACCCACTCCGCCAGACCCAAACCCACTCCGCAGGAGCCAAACCCTCTCCGCCAGACCCAAACCCACTCCGCCAGACCCGAAACCACTCCGCCAGACCCGAACCCACTCCGCCAGACCCCAACCCACTGCGCCAGACCCGAACCCACTCCGCCAGATCCGAACCCACTCCGCCAGACCCGAACCAACTCCGCCAGACCGGAACGCACTCCACCAGACCCGAACCCACTCCGCCAGACCCCAACCCACTCCGCCAGACCCGTACCTACTCCGACAGACCCGAACCCACTCCGCCAGACCCTAACCCACTCCGCCAGACCCGAACCCACTCCGCCAGACCCGAACCCAGTCCGCCACACCCAAACCCACTCCGCCAGACCCGAACCCACTCCGCCAGACCCAAACCCACTCCGCCAGACCCCAACCCACTCCGCCAGACCCAAACCCACTCCGCCAAACCCGAACCCACTCCGCTAGACCACAACCCACTCCGCCAGATCCGAACCCACTCCGACAGACCCGAACCCACTCCGCCAGACCCAAACCCACTCCGCCAGACCCGAACCCACTCCGCCAGACCCGAACCCACTCCGCCAGACCCGAACCCACTCCGCCAGACCCTAACCCACTCCGCCAGACCCCAACCCACTGCGCCAGACCCGAACCCACTCCGCCAGACCCGAACCCACTCCGCCAGACCCGAACCAACTCCGCCAGACCCGAACCCACTCCGCCAGACCCGAACCCATTCCGCCAGACCCGAACCCACCCCGCCAGACCCCAACCCACACGGACAGACCCGAACCAACTCCGCCAGACCCTAACCCACTCCGCCAGACCCGAACCCACTCCGCCAGACCCGAACCCACTCCGCCAGACCCAAACCCACTCCGCCAGACCCGAACCCACTCCGCCAGACCCAAACCCACTCCGCCAGACCCAAACCCACTCCGCCAGACCCCAACCCACTGCGCCAGACCCGAACCCACTCCGCCAGACCCGAACCCACTCCGTCAGACCCGAACCAACTCCGCCAGACCCGAACTCACTCCGCCAGACCCGAACCCACTCCGCCAGACCCCAACCCACTCCGCCAGACCCGAACCCACACCGACAGACCCGAACCCACTCCGCCAGACCCTAACCCACTTCGCCAAACCCAAACCCACTCCGCCAGACCCGATCCCAGTCCGCCACACCCAAACCCACTCCGCCAGACCCAAACCCACTCCGCAGGACCCAAACCCTCTCCGCCAGACCCAAACCCACTCTGCCAGACCCAAAACCACCCCGCCAGACCCGAACCCACTCCGCCAGACCCAAACCCACTCCGCCAGACCCGAACCCACTCCGCCAAACCCGAACCCACTCCGCCATACCACAACCCACTCCTCCAGACCCGAACCCACACCGACAGACCCGAACCCACTCCGCCAGACCCAAACCCACTCCGCCAGACCCCAACCCACTCCGCCAGACCCAAACCCACTCCGCCAGACCCAAACCCACTCCGCCAGACCCGAACCCACTCCGCCAGACCCGAACCCACTCCGCCAGACCCAAACCCACTCCGCCAGACCCCAACCCACTGCGCCAGACCCGAACCCACTGCGCCAGACCCGAACCCACTCCGCCAGACCCGAACCCATTCCGCCAGACCCGAACCCACCCCGCCAGACCCCAACCCACACGGACAGACCCGAACCAACTCCGCCAGACCCTAACCCACTCCGCCAGACCCGAACCCACTCCGCCAGACCCGAACCCACTCCGCCAGACCCAAACCCACTCCGCCAGACCCGAACCCACTCCGCCAGACCCAAACCCACTCCGCCAGACCCAAACCCACTCCGCCAGACCCCAACCCACTGCGCCAGACCCCAACCCACTCCGCCAGACCCGAACCCACTCCGTCAGACCCGAACCAACTCCGCCAGACCCGAACTCACTCCGCCAGACCCGAACCCACTCCGCCAGACCCCAACCCACTCCGCCAGACCCGAACCCACACCGACAGACCCGAACCCACTCCGCCAGACCCAAACCCACTCCGCCAGACCCCAACCCACTCCGCCAGACCCAAACCCACTCCGCCAGACCCAAACCCACTCCGCCAGACCCGAACCCACTCCGCCAGACCCGAACCCACTCCGCCAGACCCAAACCCACTCCGCCAGACCCCAACCCACTGCGCCAGACCCGAACCCACTGCGCCAGACCCGAACCCACTCCGTCAGACCCGAACCAACTCCGCCAGACCCGAACCCACTCCGCCAGACCCGAACCCACTCCGCCAGACCCCAACCCACTCCGCCAGACCCGAACCCACACCGACAGACCCGAACCCACTCCGCCAGACCCTAACCCACTCCGCCAGACCCGAACCCACTCCGCCAGACCCGAACCCAGTCCGCCACACCCAAACCCACTCCGCCAGACCCAAACCCACTCCGCAGGACCCAAACCCTCTCCGCCAGACCCAAACCCACTCCGCCAGACCCGAAACCACTCTGCCAGACCCGAACCCACTCCGCCAGACCCAAACCCACTCCGCCAGACCCGAACCCACTCCGCCAAACCCGAACCCGCTCCGCCATACCACAACCCACTCCTCCAGACCCGAACCCACACCGACAGACCCGAACCCACTCCGCCAGACCCAAACCCACTCCGCCAGACCCCAACCCACTCCGCCAGACCCCAACCCACTCCGCCAGACCCAAACCCACTCCGCAGGACCCAAACCCTCTCCGCCAGACCCAAACCCACTCCGCCAGACCCGAAACCACTCCGCCAGACCCGAACCCACTCCGCCAGACCAAAACCCACTCCGCCAGACCCGAACCCACTCCGCCAGACCCCAACTCACTCCGCCAGACCCGAACCCACACCGACAGACCCGAACCCACTACGCCAGACCCTAACCCACTCCACCAGACCCGAACCCACTCCGCCAGACCCGAACCCAGTCCGCCACACCCAAACCCACTCCGCCAGACCCAAACCCACTCTGCAGGACCCAAACCCTCTCCGCCAGACCCAAACCCACTCCGCCAGACCCGAAAACCACTCTGCCAGACCCGAACCCACTCCGCCAGGCCCAAACCCACTCCGCCAGACCCGAACCCACTCCGCCAAACCCGAACCCACTCCGCCATACCACAACCCACTCCTCCAGACCCGAACCCATACCGACAGACGCGAACCCACTCCGCCAGACCCAAACCCACTCCGCCAGACCCCAACCCACTCCGCCAGACCCCAACCCACTCCGCCAGACCCAAACCCACTCCGCAGGAGCCAAACCCTCTCCGCCAGACCCAAACCCACTCCGCCAGACCCGAAACCACTCCGCCAGACCCGAACCCACTCCGCCAGACCCCAACCCACTGCGCCAGACCCGAACCCACTCCGCCAGACCCGAACCCACTCCGTCAGACCCGAACCAACTCCGCCAGACCCGAACTCACTCCGCCAGACCCGAACCCACTCCGCCAGACCCCAACCCACTCCGCCAGACCCGAACCCACACCGACAGACCCGAACCCACTCCGCCAGACCCTAACCCACTTCGCCAAACCCAAACCCACTCCGCCAGACCCGATCCCAGTCCGCCACACCCAAACCCACTCCGCCAGACCCAAACCCACTCCGCAGGACCCAAACCCTCTCCGCCAGACCCAAACCCACTCCGCCAGACCCCAACCCACTCCGCCAGACCCAAACCCACTCCGCCAGACCCAAACCCACTCCGCCAGACCCGAACCCACTCCGCCAGACCCGAACCCACTCCGCCAGACCCAAACCCACTCCGCCAGACCCCAACCCACTGCGCCAGACCCGAACCCACTGCGCCAGACCCGAACCCACTCCGTCAGACCCGAACCAACTCCGCCAGACCCGAACCCACTCCGCCAGACCCGAACCCACTCCGCCAGACCCCAACCCACTCCGCCAGACCCGAACCCACACCGACAGACCCGAACCCACTCCGCCAGACCCTAACCCACTCCGCCAGACCCGAACCCACTCCGCCAGACCCGAACCCAGTCCGCCACACCCAAACCCACTCCGCCAGACCCAAAGCCACTCCGCAGGACCCAAACCCTCTCCGCCAGACCCAAACCCACTCCGCCAGACCCGAAACCACTCTGCCAGACCCGAACCCACTCCGCCAGACCCAAACCCACTCCGCCAGACCCGAACCCACTCCGCCAATCCCGAACCCGCTCCGCCATACCACAACCCACTCCTCCAGACCCGAACCCACACCGACAGACCCGAACCCACTCCGCCAGACCCAAACCCACTCCGCCAGACCCCAACCCACTCCGCCAGACCCCAACCCACTCCGCCAGACCCAAACCCACTCCGCAGGACCCAAACCCTCTCCGCCAGACCCAAACCCACTCCGCCAGACCCGAAACCACTCCGCCAGACCCGAACCCACTCCGCCAGACCAAAACCCACTCCGCCAGACCCGAACCCACTCCGCCAGACCCCAACTCACTCCGCCAGACCCGAACCCACACCGACAGACCCGAACCCACTACGCCAGACCCTAACCCACTCCGCCAGACCCGAACCCACTCCGCCAGACCCGAACCCAGTCCGCCACACCCAAACCCACTCCGCCAGACCCAAACCCACTCTGCAGGACCCAAACCCTCTCCGCCAGACCCAAACCCACTCCGCCAGACCCGAAAACCACTCTGCCAGACCCGAACCCACTCCGCCAGGCCCAAACCCACTCCGCCAGACCCGAACCCACTCCGCCAAACCCGAACCCACTCCGCCATACCACAACCCACTCCTCCAGACCCGAACCCATACCGACAGACGCGAACCCACTCCGCCAGACCCAAACCCACTCCGCCAGACCCCAACCCACTCCGCCAGACCCCAACCCACTCCGCCAGACCCAAACCCACTCCGCAGGAGCCAAACCCTCTCCGCCAGACCCAAACCCACTCCGCCAGACCCGAAACCACTCCGCCAGACCCGAACCCACTCCGCCAGACCCCAACCCACTGCGCCAGACCCGAACCCACTCCGCCAGATCTGAACCCACTCCGCCAGACCCGAACCAACTCCGCCAGACCCGAACGCACTCCGCCAGACCCGAACCCACTCCGCCAGACCCCAACCCACTCCGCCAGACCCGTACCCACTCCGACAGACCCGAACCCACTCCGCCAGACCCTAACCCACTCCGCCAGACCCGAACCCACTCCGCCAGACCCGAACCCAGTCCGCCACACCCAAACCCACTCCGCCAGACCCGAACCCACTCCGCCAGACCCAAACCCACTCCGCCAGACCCCAACCCACTCCGCCAGACCCAAACCCACTCCGCCAAACCCGAACCCACTCCGCTAGACCACAACCCACTCCGCCAGATCCGAACCCACTCCGACAGACCCGAACCCACTCCGCCAGACCCAAACCCACTCCGCCAGACCCGAACCCACTCCGCCAGACCCGAACCCACTCCGCCAGACCCGAACCCACTCCGCCAGACCCTAACCCACTCCGCCAGACCCCAACCCACTGCGCCAGACCCAAACCCACTCCGCCAGACCCGAACCCACTCCGCCAGACCCGAACCAACTCCGCCAGACCCGAACCCACTCCGCCAGACCCGAACCCATTCCGCCAGACCCGAACCCACCCCGCCAGACCCCAACCCACACCGACAGACCCGAACCAACTCCGCCAGACCCTAACCCACTCCGCCAGACCCGAACCCACTCCGCCAGACCCGAACCCACTCCGCCAGACCCAAACCCACTCCGCCAGACCCGAACCCACTCCGCCAGACCCGAACCCACTCCGCCAGACCCGAACCCACTCCGCCAGACCCCAACCCACTCTGCCAGACCCGAACCCACTCCGCCAGGCCCTAACCCACTCCGCCAGACCCGAACCCACTCCGCCAGACCCGAACCCAGTCCGCCACACCCAAACCCACTCCGCCAGACCCAAACCCACTCCGCAGGACCCAAACCCTCTCCGCCAGACCGAAACCCACTCCGCCAGACCCGAAACCACTCTGCCAGACACAAACCCACTCCGCCAGACCCGAACCCACTCCGCCAGACCCCAACCCACTCCGCCAGACCCGAACCCACACCGACAGACCCGAACCCACTCCGCCAGATGCTAACCCACTCCGCCAGACCCGAACCCACTCCGCCAGACCCGAACCCAGTCCGCCACACCCAAACCCACTCAGCCAGACCCAAACCCACTCCGCAGGACCCAAACCCTGTCCGCCAGACCCAAACCCACTCCGCCAGACCCGAACCCACTCCGCCAGACCCGAACCCACTCCGCCAGACCCGAACCCACTCCGCCAGACCCAAACCCACTCCGCCAGACCCGAACCCACTCCGCCAGACCCGAACCCACTCCGCCAGACCCGAACCCACTCCGCCAGACCCTAACCCACTCCGCCAGACCCCAACCCACTGCGCCAGACCCGAACCCACTCCGCCAGACCCGAACCCACTCCGCCAGACCCGAACCAACTCCGCCAGACCCGAACCCACTCCGCCAGACCCGAACCCATTCCGCCAGACCCCAACCCACCCCGCCAGACCCCAACCCACACCGACAGACCCGAACCCACTCCGCCAGACCCTAACCCACTCCGCCAGACCCGAACCCACTCCGCCAGACCCGAACCCACTCCGCCAGACCCGAACCCACTCCGCCAGACCCGAACCCACTCCGCCAGACCCGAACCCACTCCGCCAGACCCGAACCCACTCCGCCAGACCCCAACCCACTCCGCCAGACCCGAACCCACTCCGCCAGGCCCTAACCCACTCCGCCAGACCCGAACCCACTCCGCCAGACCCGAACCCAGTCCGCCACACCCAAACCCACTCCGCCAGACCCAAACCCACTCCGCAGGACCCAAACCCTCTCCGCCAGACCGAAACCCACTCCGCCAGACCCGAAACCACTCTGCCAGACCCAAACCCACTCCGCCAGACCCGAACCCACTCCGCCAGACCCCAACCCACTCCGCCAGACCCGAACCCACACCGACAGACCCGAACCCACTCCGCCAGACGCTAACCCACTCCGCCAGACCCGAACCCACTCCGCCAGACCCGAACCCAGTCCGCCACACCCAAACCCACTCCGCCAGACCCAAACCCACTCCGCAGGACCCAAACCCTCTCCGCCAGACCCAAACCCACTCCGCCAGACCCGAACCCACTCCGCCAGACCCGAACCCACTCCGCCAGACCCAAACCCACTCCGCCAGACAAAAACCCACTCCGCCAGACCCGAACCCACTCCGCCAGACCCGAACCCACTCCGCCAGACCCGAACCCACTCCGCCAGACCCCAACCCACTCCGCCAGACCCTAACCCACTCCGCCAGACCCGAACCCACTCCGCCAGACCCGAACCCAGTCCGCCACACCCAAACCCACTCAGCCAGACCCAAACCCACTCCGCAGGACCCAAACCCTCTCCGCCAGACCCGAACCCACTCCACCAGACCCGAACCCAGTCCGCCACACCCAAACGCACTCCGCCAGACCCAAACCCACTCCGCAGGACCCAAACCCTCTCCGCCAGACCGAAACCCACTCCGCCAGACCCGAAACCACTCTGCCAGACCCGAACCCACTCCGCCAGACCCAAACCCACTCCGCCAGACCCGAACCCACTCCGCCAAACCCGAACACACTCCACCATACCACAACCCACTCCTCCAGACCCGAACCCACACCGACAGACCCGAACCCACTCGGCCAGACCCAAACCCACTCCGCCAGACCCCAACCCACTCCGCCAGACCCCAACCTACTCCGCCAGACCCCAACCCACTCCGCCAGACCCAAACCCACTCCGCAGGACCCAAACCCTCTCCGCCAGACCCAAACCCACTCCTCCAGACCCGTACCCACTCCGACAGACCCGAACCCACTCCGCCAGACCCTAACCCACTCCGCCAGACCCGAACCCACTCCGCCAGACCCGAACCCAGTCCGCCACACCCAAACCCACTCCGCCAGACCCGAACCCACTCCGCCAGACCCCAACCCACTCCGCCAGACCCCAACCCACTCCGCCAGACCCGAACCCACTCCGCCAAACCCGAACCCACTCCGCGAGACCCGAACCCACTCCGCCAGACCCGAACCAACTCCGGCAGACCCGAACCCACTCCGCCAGACCCAAACCCACTCCGCCAGACCCGAACCCACTCCGCCAGACCCGAACCCACTCCGCCAGACCCGAACCCACTCCGCCAGACCCTAACCCACTCCGCCAGACCCCAACCCACTGCGCCAGACCCGAACCCACTCCGCCAGACCCGAACCCACTCCGCCAGACCCGAACCAACTCCGCCAGACCCGAACCCACTCCGCCAGACCCGAACCCATTCCGCCAGACCCCAACCCACCCCGCCAGACCCCAACCCACACCGACAGACCCGAACCCACTCCGCCAGACCCTAACCCACTCCGCCAGACCCGAACCCACTCCGCCAGACCCGAACCCACTCCGCCAGACCCGAACCCACTCCGCCAGACCCGAACCCACTCCGCCAGACCCGAACCCACTCCGCCAGACCCGAACCCACTCCGCCAGACCCCAACCCACTCCACCAGACCCGAACCCACTCCGCCAGGCCCTAACCCACTCCGCCAGACCCGAACCCACTCCGCCAGACCCGAACCCAGTCCGCCACACCCAAACCCACTCCGCCAGACCCAAACCCACTCCGCAGGACCCAAACCCTCTCCGCCAGACCGAAACCCACTCCGCCAGACCCGAAACCACTCTGCCAGACCCAAACCCACTCCGCCAGACCCGAACCCACTCCGCCAGACCCCAACCCACTCCGCCAGACCCGAACCCACACCGACAGACCCGAACCCACTCCGCCAGACGCTAACCCACTCCGCCAGACCCGAACCCACTCCGCCAGACCCGAACCCAGTCCGCCACACCCAAACCCACTCCGCCAGACCCAAACCCACTCCGCAGGACCCAAACCCTCTCCGCCAGACCCAAACCCACTCCGCCAGACCCGAACCCACTCCGCCAGACCCGAACCCACTCCGCCAGACCCAAACCCACTCCGCCAGACAAAAACCCACTCCGCCAGACCCGAACCCACTCCGCCAGACCCGAACCCACTCCGCCAGACCCGAACCCACTCCGCCAGACCCCAACCCACTCCGCCAGACCCTAACCCACTCCGCCAGACCCGAACCCACTCCGCCAGACCCGAACCCAGTCCGCCACACCCAAACCCACTCAGCCAGACCCAAACCCACTCCGCAGGACCCAAACCCTCTCCGCCAGACCCAAACCCACTCCGCCAAACCCGAAACCACTCTGCCAGACCCAAACCCACTCCGCCAGACCCCAACCCACTCCGCCAGACCCGAACGCACACCGACAGACCCGAACCCACTCCGCCAGACGCTAACCCACTCCGCCAGACCCGAACCCACTCCACCAGACCCGAACCCAGTCCGCCACACCCAAACCCACTCCGCCAGACCCAAACCCACTCCGCAGGACCCAAACCCTCTCCGCCAGACCGAAACCCACTCCGCCAGACCCGAAACCACTCTGCCAGACCCGAACCCACTCCGCCAGACCCAAACCCACTCCGCCAGACCCGAACCCACTCCGCCAAACCCGAACACACTCCACCATACCACAACCCACTCCTCCAGACCCGAACCCACACCGACAGACCCGAACCCACTCGGCCAGACCCAAACCCACTCCGCCAGACCCCAACCCACTCCGCCAGACCCCAACCTACTCCGCCAGACCCCAACCCACTCCGCCAGACCCAAACCCACTCCGCAGGACCCAAACCCTCTCCGCCAGACCCAAACCCACTCCTCCAGACCCGTACCCACTCCGACAGACCCGAACCCACTCCGCCAGACCCTAACCCACTCCGCCAGACCCGAACCCACTCCGCCAGACCCGAACCCAGTCCGCCACACCCAAACCCACTCCGCCAGACCCGAACCCACTCCGCCAGACCCCAACCCACTCCGCCAGACCCCAACCCACTCCGCCAGACCCGAACCCACTCCGCCAAACCCGAACCCACTCCGCTAGACCACAACCCACTCCGCCAGACCCGAACCCACTCCGACAGACCCGAACCCACTCCGCCAGACCCAAACCCACTCCGCCAGACCCGAACCCACTCCGCCAGACCTGAACCCACTCCGCCAGACCCCAACCCACTCCGCCAGACCCCAACCCACTCCGCCAGACCCCAACCCACTGCGCCAGACCCGAACCCACTCCGCCAGACCCGAACCCACTCCGCCAGACCCGAACCAACTCCGGCAGACCCGAACCCACTCCGCCAGACCCGAACCCATTCCGCCAGACCCCAACCCACCCCGCCAGACCCCAACCCACACCGACAGACCCGAACCCACTCCGCCAGACCCTAACCCACTCTGCCAGACCCGAACCCACTCCGCCAGACCCGAACCCAGTCCGCCACACCCAAACCCACTCCGCCAGACCCAAACCCACTCCGCAGGACCCAAACCCTCTCCGCCAGACCCAAACCCACTCCGCCAGACCCGAAACCACTCTGCCAGACCCGAACCCACTCCGCCAGACCCAAACCCACTCCGCCAGACCTGAACCCACTCCGCCAAACCCGAACCCACTCCGCCATACCACAACCCACTCCGCCAGACCCGAACCCACACCGACAGACACGAACCCACTCCGCCAGACCCAAACCCACTCCGCCATACCCCAACCCACTCCGCCAGACCCCAACCCACTCCGCCAGACCCCAACCCACTACGCCAGACCCCAACCCACTCCGCCAGACCCGAACCCACTCCGCCAGGCCCTAACCCACTCCGCCAGACCCGAACCCACTCCGCCAGACCCGAACCCAGTCCGCGACACCCAAACCCACTCCGCCAGACCCAAACCCACTCCGCAGGACCCAAACCCTCTCCGCCAGACCCAAACCCACTCCGCCAGACCCGAAACCACTCTGCCAGACCCGAACCCACTCCGCCAGACCCAAACCCACTCCGCCAGACCCAAACCCACTCCGCCAGACCCCAACCCACTCCGCCAGACCCCAACCTACTCCGCCAGACCCCAACCCACTCCGCCAGACCCAAACCCACTCCGCAGGACCCAAACCCTCTCCGCCAGACCCAAACCCACTCCTCCAGACCCGAAACCACTCCGCCAGACCCGAACCCACTCCGCCAGACCAAAACCCACTGCGCCAGACCGGAACCCACTCCGCCAGACCCGAACCCACTCCACCAGAACCGAACCAACTCCGCCAGACCCGAACCCACTCCGCCAGACCCGAAAATCACTCCGCCAGACCCCAACCCACTCCGCCAGACCCGTACCCACTCCGACAGACCCGAACCCACTCCGCCAGACCCTAACCCACTCCGCCAGACCCGAACCCACTCCGCCAGACCCGAACCCAGTCCGCCAGACCCGAACCCACTCCGCCAGACCCGAACCCAGTCCGCCACACCCAAACCCACTCCGCCAGACCCAAACCCACTCCGCAGGACCCAAACCCTCTCCGCCAGACCCAAACCCACTCCGCCAGACCCGAAACCACTCTGCCAGACCCAAACCCACTCCGCCAGACCCGAACCCACTCCGCCAGACCCCAACCCACTCCGCCAGACCCGAACGCACACCGACAGACCCGAACCCACTCCGCCAGACGCTAACCCACTCCGCCAGACCCGAACCCACTCCGCCAGACCCGAACCCAGTCCGCCACACCCCAACCCACTCCGCCAGACCCAAACCCACTCCGCAGGACCCAAACCCTCTCCGCCAGACCCAAACCCACTCCGCCAGACCCGAACCCACTCCGCCAGACCCGAACCCAGTCCGCCACACCCAAACCCACTCCGCCAGACCCGAACCCACTCCGCCAGACCCCAACCCACTCCGCCAGACCCCAACCCACTCCGCCAGACCCCAACCCACTCCGCCAGACCCCAACCCACTCCGCTAGACCACAACCCACTCCGCCAGACCCGAACCCACTCCGACAGACCCGAACCCACTCCGCCAGACCCAAACCCACTCCGCCAGACCCGAACCCACTCCGCCAGACCCGAACCCACTCCGCCAGACCCCAACCCACTCCGCCAGACCCCAACCCACTCCGCCAGACCCCAACCCTCTGCGCCAGACCCGAACCCACTCCGCCAGACCCGAACCCACTCCGCCAGACCCGAACCAACTCCGCCAGACCCGAACCCACTCCGCCAGACCCGAACCCATTCCGCCAGACCCCAACCCACCCCGCCAGACCCGAACCCACACCGACAGACCCGAACCCACTCCGCCAGACCCTAACCCACTCTGCCAGACCCGAACCCTCTCCGCCAGACCCGAACCCAGTCCGCCACACCCAAACCCACTCCGCCAGACCCAAACCCACTCCGCAGGACCCAAACCCTCTCCGCCAGACCCAAACCCACTCCGCCAGACCCGAAACCACTCTGCCAGACCCGAACCCACTCCGCCAGACCCAAACCCACTCCGCCAGACCTGAACCCACTCCGCCAAACCCGAACCCACTCCGCCATACCACAACCCACTCCGCCAGACCCGAACCCACACCGACAGACCCGAACCCACTCCGCCAGACCCAAACCCACTCCGCCATACCCCAACCCACTCCGCCAGACCCCAACCCACTCCGCCAGACCCCAACCCACTACGCCAGACCTGAACCCACTCCGCCAGACCCTAACCCACTCCGCCAGACCCAAACCCACTCCGCCAGACCCGAACCCACTCCGCCAGACCCCAACCCACTCCGCCAGACCCCAACCCACTCCGCCAGACCCGAACCCACTCCGCCAGACCCGAACCCACTCCGCCAGACCCGAACCCACTCCGCCAGACCCGAACCCACTCCGCCAGACCCGAACCCACTCCGCCAGACCCGAACCCACTCCGCCAGACCCGAACCCACTCCGCCAGACCCGAACCAACTCCGCCAGACCCGAACCCACTCCGCCAGACCCCAACCCACTCCGCCAGACCCCAACCCACTCCGCCAGACCCGAACCCACTCCGCCAGACCCGAACCCACTCCGCCAGACCCGAACCCACTCCGCCAGACCCGAACCCACTCCGCCAGACCCGAACCCACTCCGCCAGACCCGAACCCACTCCGCCAGACCCGAACCCACTCCGCCAGACCCGAACCAACTCCGCCAGACCCGAACCCACTCCGCCAGACCCGAACCTATTCCGCCAGACCCCAACCCACCCCGCCAGACCCGAACCCACACCGACAGACCCGAACCCACTCCGCCAGACCCTAACCCACTCTGCCAGACCCGAACCCACTCCGCCAGACCCGAACCCAGTCCGCCACACCCAAACCCACTCCGCCAGACCCAAACCCACTCCGCAGGACCCAAACCCTCTCCGCCAGACCCAAACCCACTCCGCCAGACCCGAAACCACTCTGCCAGACCCGAACCCACTCCGCCAGACCCAAACCCACTCCGCCAGACCTGAACCCACTCCGCCAAACCCGAACCCACTCCGCCATACCACAACCCACTCCGCCAGACCCGAACCCACACCGACAGACCCGAACCCACGCCGCCAGACCCAAACCCACTCCGCCATACCCCAACCCACTCCGCCAGACCCCAACCCACTCCGCCAGACCCCAACCCACTACGCCAGACCTGAACCCACTCCGCCAGACCCTAACCCACTCCGCCAGACCCAAACCCACTCCGCCAGACCCGAACCCACTCCGCCAGACCCCAACCCACTCCGCCAGACCCCAACCCACTCCCGCCAGACCCGAACCCACTCCGCCAGACCCGAACCCACTCCGCCAGACCCGAACCCACTCCGCCAGACCCGAACCCACTCCGCCAGACCCGAACCCACTCCGCCAGACCCGAACCCACTCCGCCAGACCCGAACCCACTCCGCCAGACCCGAACCCACTCCGCCAGACCCGAACCCACTCCGCCACAGACGAACCCACTCCGCCAGACCCGAACCCACTCCGCCAGACCCAAACCCGCTCCGCCGGACCCGAACCAAATCCGCCAGAACCAAACCCACTCCGCCAGACCCAAACCCACTCCGCCAGACCCAAACCCACTCCGCCAGGCCCAAACCAACTCCACCAGACCCAAACCCACTCCGCCAGACCCCAACCCAGTCCGCCAGACCACAACCCAGTCCGCCAGACCACAACCCACTCCGCCAGACCACAACCCACTCCGCCAGACCCGAACCCACACCGACAGACCCAAACCCACTCCGCCAGACCCGAACCCACTCCGCCAGACCCGAACCCACTCCGCCAGACCCGAACCAACTCCGCCAGACCCGAACCCACTCCTCCAGACCCGAACCCACTCCGCCAGACCCAAACACTCTCCGCCAGTCCTGAACCCACTCTGCCAGACCCGAACCCACTCCGCCAGACCCGGCCAACTCCACCAGACCCGAACCCACTCCGTCAGACCCCAACCCACTCCGCCAGACCCCAACCCACTACGCCAGACCTGAATCCACTCCGCCAGACCCTAACCCACTCCGCCAGACCCAAACCCACTCCGCCAGACCCAAACCCACTCCGCCAGACCCTAACCCACTCCGCCAGACCCTAACCCACTCCGCCAGACCCCAACCCACTTCGCCAGACCCCCACCCCCTCCGCCAGACCCCATCCCACTCCGCCAGACCCCAACCCACTCCGCCAGACCCAAACCCACTCCGCCAGACCCGAACCCTCTCCGCCAGACCCAAACCCACTCCGCCAGACCCGAAACCACTCCGCCAGACCCAAACCCACTCCGCCAGACCAAAACCCACTGCGCCAGACCGGAACCCACTGCGCCAGACCCGAACCCGCTCCCCAGACCCGAACCCACTCCGTCAGACCCAAACCAACTCCGCCAGACCCGAACCCACTCCGCCAGACCTGAACCCACTCCGCCAGACCCCAACCCACTCCGCCAGACCCGAACCCACACCGACAGACCCGAACCCACTCCGCCAGACCCTAACCCACTCCGCCAGACCCGAACCCACTCCGCCAGACCCGAACCCAGTCCGCCACACCCAAACCCACTCCGCCAGACCCAAACCCACTCCGCAGGACCCAAACCCTCTCCGCCAGACCCAAACCCACTCCGCCAGACCCGAAACCACTCTGCCAGACCCCAACCCACTCCGCCAGACCCCAACCCACTCCGCCAGACCCAAACCCACTCCGCAGGACCCAAACCCTCTCCGCCAGACCCAAACCCACTCCGCCAGACCCGAACCCACTCCGCCAGACCCCAACCCACTCCGCCAGACCCCAACCCACTCCGCCAGACCCGAACCCACTCCGCCAAACCCGAACCCACTCCGCTAGACCACAACCCACTCCGCCAGACCCGAACCCACTCCGACAGACCCGAACCCACTCCGCCAGACCCAAACCCACTCCGCCAGACCCGAACCCACTCCGCCAGACCCGAACCCACTCCGCCAGACCCCAACCCACTCCGCCAGACCCCAACCCACTCCGCCAGACCCCAACCCACTGCGCCAGACCCGAACCCACTCCGCCAGACCCGAACCCACTCCGCCAGACCCGAACCAACTCCGCCAGACCCGAACCCACTCCGCCAGACCCGAACCCATTCCGCCAGACCCCAACCCACCCCGCCAGACCCGAACCCACACCGACAGACCCGAACCCACTCCGCCAGACCCTAACCCACCCTGCCAGACCCGAACCCACTCCGCCAGACCCGAACCCAGTCCGCCACACCCAAACCCACTCCGCCAGACCCAAACCCACTCCGCAGGACCCAAACCCTCTCCGCCAGACCCAAACCCACTCCGCCAGACCCAAACCCACTCCGCCAGACCAAAACCCACTGCGCCAGACCGGAACCCACTGCGCCAGACCCGAACCCGCTCCGCCAGACCCGAACCCACTCCGTCAGACCCGAACCAACTCCGCCAGACCCGAACCCACTCCGCCAGACCCGAACCCACTCCGCCAGACCCCAACCCACTCCGCCAGACCCGAACCCACACCGACAGACCCGAACCCACTCCGCCAGACCCTAACCCACTCCGCCAGACCCGAACCCACTCCGACAGACCCGAACCCACACCGCCAGACCCAAACCCACTCCGCCAGACCCCAACCCACTGCGCCAGACCCGAACCCACTCCGCCAGACCCGAACCCACTCTGCCAGACCCGAACCAACTCCGCCAGACCCGAACCCACTCCGCCAGACCCGAACCCATTCCGCCAGACCCCAACCCACCCCGCCAGACCCGAACCCACACCGACAGACCCGAACCCACTCCGCCAGACCTTAACCCACTCTGCCAGACCCGAACCCAGTCCGCCACACCCAAACCCACTCCGCCAGACCCAAACCCACTCCGCAGGACCCAAACCCTCTCCGCCAGACCCAAACCCACTCCGCCAGACCCGAAACCACTCTGCCAGACCCGAACCCACTCCGCCAGACCCAAACCCACTCCGCCAGACCTGAACCCACTCCGCCAAACCCGAACCCACTCCGCCATACCACAACCCACTCCGCCAGACCCGAACCCACACTGACAGACCCGAACCCACTCCGCCAGACCCAAACCCACTCCTCCATACCCGAACCCACTCCGCCAGACCCCAACCCACTCCGCCAGACCCCAACCCACTCCGACAGACCCCAACCCACACCGCCAGATCCAAACCCACTCCGCCAGACCCCAACCCACTGCGCCAGACACGAACCCACTACGCCAGACCCGAACCCACTCTGCCAGACCCGAACCAACTCCGCCAGACCCGAACCCACTCCGCCAGACCCGAACCCATTCCGCCAGACCCCAACCCACCCCGCCAGACCCGAACCCACACCGACAGACCCGAACCCACTCCGCCAGACCTTAACCCACTCTGCCAGACCCGAACCCAGTCCGCCACACCCAAACCCACTCCGCCAGACCCAAACCCACTCCGCAGGACCCAAACCCTCTCCGCCAGACCCAAACCCACTCCGCCAGACCCGAAACCACTCTGCCAGACCCAAACCCACTCCGCCAGAGCCGAACCCACTCCGCCAGACCCGAACCCACTCCGCCAGACCCGAACCCACTCCGCCAGACCCGAACCCAATCCGCCAGACCCGTACCCACTCCGCCAGACTCGAAACCACTCCGCCAGACCCGAACCCACTCCGCCAGACCCGAACCCACTCCGCCACACACGAACCCACTCCGCCAGACCCGAACCCACTCCGCCAGACCCAAACCCGCTCCGCCGGACCCGAACCAACTCCGCCAGAACCAAACCCTCTCCGCCAGACCCAAACCCACTCCGCCAGACCCAAACCCACTCCGCCAGGCCCAAACCAACTCCGCCAGACCCAAACCCACTCCGCCAGACCCCAACCCACTCCGCCAGACCACAACCCACTCCGCCAGACCCAAACCCACAGCGACAGACCCGAACCCACTCCGCCAGACCCGAACCCACTCCGCCAGACCCGAACCCACTCCGGCAGACCCGAACCAACACCGCCAGACCCGAACCCACTCCTCCAGACCCGAACCCACTCCGCCAGACCCGAACCCTCTCCGCCAGTCCTGAACCCACTCCGCCAGACCCGAACCCACTCCGCCAGACCCGAGCCAACTCCGCCAGACCCTAACCCACTCCGCCAGACCCAAACCCACTCCGCCAGACCCAAACCCACTCCGCCAGACCCTAACCCACACCGCCAGACCCTAACCCACTCCGCCAGACCCCAACCCACTCCGCCAGACCCCCACCCACTCCGCCAGACCCAAACCCACTCCGCCAGACCCCAACCCACTCCGCCAGACACCAACCCACTCCGCCAGACCCAAACCCACTCCGCCAGACCCGAACCCTCTCCGCCAGACCCAAACCCACTCCGCCAGACCCGAAACCACTCCGCCAGACCCAAACCCACTCCGCCAGACCAAAACCCACTGCGCCAGACCGGAACCCACTGCGCCAGACCCGAACCCACTCCGCCAGACCCGAACCCACTCCGTCAGACCCGAACCAACTCCGCCAGACCCGAACCCACTCCGCCAGACCCGAACCCACTCCGCCAGACCCCAACCCACTCCGCCAGACCCGAACCCACACCGACAGACCCAAACCCACTCCGCCAGACCCTAACCCACTCCGCCAGACCCGAACCCACTCCGCCAGACCCGAACCCAGTCCGCCACACCCAAACCCACTCCGCCAGACCCAAACCCACTCCGCAGGACCCAAACCCTCTCCGCCAGACCCAAACCCACTCCGCCAGACCCGAAACCACTCTGCCAGACCCGAACCCACTCCGCCAGACCCAAACCCACTCCGCCAGACCCGAACCCACTGCGCCAGACCGGAACCCGCTGCGCCAGACCCGAACCCACTCCGCCAGACCCGAACCCACTCCGTCAGACCCGAACCAACTCCGCCAGACCCGAACCCACTCCGTCAGACCCGAACCCACTCCGCCAGACCCCAACCCACTCCGCCAGACCCGAACCCACACCGACAGACCCGAACCCACTCCGCCAGACCCTAACCCACTCCGCCAGACCCGAACCCACTCCGCCAGACCCGAACCCAGTCCGCCACACCCAAACCCACTCCGCCAGACCCAAACCCACTCCGCCAGACCCTAACCCACTCCGCCAGACCCGAACCCACTCCGCCAGACCAAAACGCAGTCCGCCACACCCAAACCCACTCCGCCAGACCCAAACCCACTCCGCCAGGCCCAAACCAACTCCACAAGACCCAAACCCACTCCGCCAGACCCCAACCCACTCCGCCAGACCACAACCCACTCCGCCAGACCCGAACCCACACCGACAGACCCGAACCCACTCCGCCAGACCCGAACCCACTCCGCCAGACCCGAACCCACTCCGCCAGACCCAAACCCACTCCGCCAGACCCCAACCCACTCCGCCAGACCCCAACCCACTCCGCCAGACCCAAACCCACTCCGCAGGACCCAAACCCTCTCCGACAGACCCGAACCCACTCTGCCAGACCCTAACCCACTCCGCCAGACCCGAACCCACTCCGCCAGACCCGAACCCACTCCGTCAGACCTGAACCAACTCCGCCAGACCCGAACCCACTCCGCCAGACCCGAAACCACTCCGCCAGACCCCAACCCACTCCGCCAGACCCGAACCCACACCGACAGACCCGAACCCACTCCGCCAGACCCTAACCCACTCCGCCAGACCCGAACCCACTCCGCCAGACCAAAACCCAGTCCGCCACACACAAACCCACTCCGCCAGACACAAACCCACTCCGCAGGACCCGAACCCACTCCGCCAGACCCGAACCAACTCCGCCAGACACGAACCCACTCCTCCAGACCCGAACCCACTCCGCCAGACCCGAACCCTCTCCGCCAGTCCTGAACCCACTCCGCCAGACCCGAACCCACTCCGCCAGACCCGAGCCAACTCCGCCAGACCCGAACCCACTCCGTCAGACCCCAACCCACTCCGCCAGACCCCAACCCACTACGCCAGACCTGAACCCACTCCGCCAGACCCTAACCCACTCCGCCAGACCCAAACCCACTCCGCCAGACCCAAACCCACTCCGCCAGACCCTAACCCACTCCGCCAGACCCTAACCCACTCCGCCAGACCCCAACCCACTCCGCCAGACCCCCACCCACTCCGCCAGACCCAAACCCACTCCGCCAGACCCCAACCCACTCCGCCAGACACCAACCCACTCCGCCAGACCCAAACCCACTCCGCCAGACCCGAACCCTCTCCGCCAGACCCAAACCCACTCCGCCAGACCCGAAACCACTCCGCCAGACCCAAACCCACTCCGCCAGACCAAAACCCACTGCGCCAGACCCGAACCCACTGCGCCAGACCCGAACCCACTCCGCCAGACCCGAACCCACTCCGCCAGACCCGAACCCACTCCGTCAGACCCGAACCCACTCCGCCAGACCCCAACCCACTCCGCCAGACCCGAACCCACACCGACAGACCCGAACCCACTCCGCCAGACCCTAACCCACTCCGCCAGACCCGAACCCACTCCGCCAGACCCGAACCCAGTCCGCCACACCCAAACCCACTCCGCCAGACCCAAACCCACTCCGCCAGACCCTAACCCACTCCGCCAGACCCGAACCCACTCCGCCAGACCAAAACGCAGTCCGCCACACCCAAACCCACTCCGCCAGACCCAAACCCACTCCGCCAGGCCCAAACCAACTCCACAAGACCCAAACCCACTCCGCCAGACCCCAACCCACTCCGCCAGACCACAACCCACTCCGCCAGACCCGAACCCACACCGACAGACCCGAACCCACTCCGCCAGACCCGAACCCACTCCGCCGGACCCGAACCAAATCCGCCAGAACCAAACCCACTCCGCCAGACCCAAACCCACTCCGCCAGACCCAAACCCACTCCGCCAGGCCCAAACCAACTCCACCAGACCCAAACCCACTCCGCCAGACCCCAACCCAGTCCGCCAGACCACAACCCAGTCCGCCAGACCACAACCCACTCCGCCAGACCACAACCCACTCCGCCAGACCCGAACCCACACCGACAGACCCAAACCCACTCCGCCAGACCCGAACCCACTCCGCCAGACCCGAACCCACTCCGCCAGACCCGAACCAACTCCGCCAGACCCGAACCCACTCCTCCAGACCCGAACCCACTCCGCCAGACCCAAACACTCTCCGCCAGTCCTGAACCCACTCTGCCAGACCCGAACCCACTCCGCCAGACCCGGCCAACTCCACCAGACCCGAACCCACTCCGTCAGACCCCAACCCACTCCGCCAGACCCCAACCCACTACGCCAGACCTGAATCCACTCCGCCAGACCCTAACCCACTCCGCCAGACCCAAACCCACTCCGCCAGACCCAAACCCACTCCGCCAGACCCTAACCCACTCCGCCAGACCCTAACCCACTCCGCCAGACCCCAACCCACTTCGCCAGACCCCCACCCCCTCCGCCAGACCCCATCCCACTCCGCCAGACCCCAACCCACTCCGCCAGACCCAAACCCACTCCGCCAGACCCGAACCCTCTCCGCCAGACCCAAACCCACTCCGCCAGACCCGAAACCACTCCGCCAGACCCAAACCCACTCCGCCAGACCAAAACCCACTGCGCCAGACCGGAACCCACTGCGCCAGACCCGAACCCGCTCCCCAGACCCGAACCCACTCCGTCAGACCCAAACCAACTCCGCCAGACCCGAACCCACTCCGCCAGACCTGAACCCACTCCGCCAGACCCCAACCCACTCCGCCAGACCCGAACCCACACCGACAGACCCGAACCCACTCCGCCAGACCCTAACCCACTCCGCCAGACCCGAACCCACTCCGCCAGACCCGAACCCAGTCCGCCACACCCAAACCCACTCCGCCAGACCCAAACCCACTCCGCAGGACCCAAACCCTCTCCGCCAGACCCAAACCCACTCCGCCAGACCCGAAACCACTCTGCCAGACCCCAACCCACTCCGCCAGACCCCAACCCACTCCGCCAGACCCAAACCCACTCCGCAGGACCCAAACCCTCTCCGCCAGACCCAAACCCACTCCGCCAGACCCGAACCCACTCCGCCAGACCCCAACCCACTCCGCCAGACCCCAACCCACTCCGCCAGACCCGAACCCACTCCGCCAAACCCGAACCCACTCCGCTAGACCACAACCCACTCCGCCAGACCCGAACCCACTCCGACAGACCCGAACCCACTCCGCCAGACCCAAACCCACTCCGCCAGACCCGAACCCACTCCGCCAGACCCGAACCCACTCCGCCAGACCCCAACCCACTCCGCCAGACCCCAACCCACTCCGCCAGACCCCAACCCACTGCGCCAGACCCGAACCCACTCCGCCAGACCCGAACCCACTCCGCCAGACCCGAACCAACTCCGCCAGACCCGAACCCACTCCGCCAGACCCGAACCCATTCCGCCAGACCCCAACCCACCCCGCCAGACCCGAACCCACACCGACAGACCCGAACCCACTCCGCCAGACCCTAACCCACCCTGCCAGACCCGAACCCACTCCGCCAGACCCGAACCCAGTCCGCCACACCCAAACCCACTCCGCCAGACCCAAACCCACTCCGCAGGACCCAAACCCTCTCCGCCAGACCCAAACCCACTCCGCCAGACCCAAACCCACTCCGCCAGACCAAAACCCACTGCGCCAGACCGGAACCCACTGCGCCAGACCCGAACCCGCTCCGCCAGACCCGAACCCACTCCGTCAGACCCGAACCAACTCCGCCAGACCCGAACCCACTCCGCCAGACCCGAACCCACTCCGCCAGACCCCAACCCACTCCGCCAGACCCGAACCCACACCGACAGACCCGAACCCACTCCGCCAGACCCTAACCCACTCCGCCAGACCCGAACCCACTCCGACAGACCCGAACCCACACCGCCAGACCCAAACCCACTCCGCCAGACCCCAACCCACTGCGCCAGACCCGAACCCACTCCGCCAGACCCGAACCCACTCTGCCAGACCCGAACCAACTCCGCCAGACCCGAACCCACTCCGCCAGACCCGAACCCATTCCGCCAGACCCCAACCCACCCCGCCAGACCCGAACCCACACCGACAGACCCGAACCCACTCCGCCAGACCTTAACCCACTCTGCCAGACCCGAACCCAGTCCGCCACACCCAAACCCACTCCGCCAGACCCAAACCCACTCCGCAGGACCCAAACCCTCTCCGCCAGACCCAAACCCACTCCGCCAGACCCGAAACCACTCTGCCAGACCCGAACCCACTCCGCCAGACCCAAACCCACTCCGCCAGACCTGAACCCACTCCGCCAAACCCGAACCCACTCCGCCATACCACAACCCACTCCGCCAGACCCGAACCCACACTGACAGACCCGAACCCACTCCGCCAGACCCAAACCCACTCCTCCATACCCGAACCCACTCCGCCAGACCCCAACCCACTCCGCCAGACCCCAACCCACTCCGACAGACCCCAACCCACACCGCCAGATCCAAACCCACTCCGCCAGACCCCAACCCACTGCGCCAGACACGAACCCACTCCGCCAGACCCGAACCCACTCTGCCAGACCCGAACCAACTCCGCCAGACCCGAACCCACTCCGCCAGACCCGAACCCATTCCGCCAGACCCCAACCCACCCCGCCAGACCCGAACCCACACCGACAGACCCGAACCCACTCCGCCAGACCTTAACCCACTCTGCCAGACCCGAACCCAGTCCGCCACACCCAAACCCACTCCGCCAGACCCAAACCCACTCCGCAGGACCCAAACCCTCTCCGCCAGACCCAAACCCACTCCGCCAGACCCGAAACCACTCTGCCAGACCCAAACCCACTCCGCCAGAGCCGAACCCACTCCGCCAGACCCGAACCCACTCCGCCAGACCCGAACCCACTCCGCCAGACCCGAACCCAATCCGCCAGACCCGTACCCACTCCGCCAGACTCGAAACCACTCCGCCAGACCCGAACCCACTCCGCCAGACCCGAACCCACTCCGCCACACACGAACCCACTCCGCCAGACCCGAACCCACTCCGCCAGACCCAAACCCGCTCCGCCGGACCCGAACCAACTCCGCCAGAACCAAACCCTCTCCGCCAGACCCAAACCCACTCCGCCAGACCCAAACCCACTCCGCCAGGCCCAAACCAACTCCGCCAGACCCAAACCCACTCCGCCAGACCCCAACCCACTCCGCCAGACCACAACCCACTCCGCCAGACCCAAACCCACAGCGACAGACCCGAACCCACTCCGCCAGACCCGAACCCACTCCGCCAGACCCGAACCCACTCCGGCAGACCCGAACCAACACCGCCAGACCCGAACCCACTCCTCCAGACCCGAACCCACTCCGCCAGACCCGAACCCTCTCCGCCAGTCCTGAACCCACTCCGCCAGACCCGAACCCACTCCGCCAGACCCGAGCCAACTCCGCCAGACCCTAACCCACTCCGCCAGACCCAAACCCACTCCGCCAGACCCAAACCCACTCCGCCAGACCCTAACCCACACCGCCAGACCCTAACCCACTCCGCCAGACCCCAACCCACTCCGCCAGACCCCCACCCACTCCGCCAGACCCAAACCCACTCCGCCAGACCCCAACCCACTCCGCCAGACACCAACCCACTCCGCCAGACCCAAACCCACTCCGCCAGACCCGAACCCTCTCCGCCAGACCCAAACCCACTCCGCCAGACCCGAAACCACTCCGCCAGACCCAAACCCACTCCGCCAGACCAAAACCCACTGCGCCAGACCGGAACCCACTGCGCCAGACCCGAACCCACTCCGCCAGACCCGAACCCACTCCGTCAGACCCGAACCAACTCCGCCAGACCCGAACCCACTCCGCCAGACCCGAACCCACTCCGCCAGACCCCAACCCACTCCGCCAGACCCGAACCCACACCGACAGACCCAAACCCACTCCGCCAGACCCTAACCCACTCCGCCAGACCCGAACCCACTCCGCCAGACCCGAACCCAGTCCGCCACACCCAAACCCACTCCGCCAGACCCAAACCCACTCCGCAGGACCCAAACCCTCTCCGCCAGACCCAAACCCACTCCGCCAGACCCGAAACCACTCTGCCAGACCCGAACCCACTCCGCCAGACCCAAACCCACTCCGCCAGACCCGAACCCACTGCGCCAGACCGGAACCCGCTGCGCCAGACCCGAACCCACTCCGCCAGACCCGAACCCACTCCGTCAGACCCGAACCAACTCCGCCAGACCCGAACCCACTCCTTCAGACCCGAACCCACTCCGCCAGACCCCAACCCACTCCGCCAGACCCGAACCCACACCGACAGACCCGAACCCACTCCGCCAGACCCTAACCCACTCCGCCAGACCCGAACCCACTCCGCCAGACCCGAACCCAGTCCGCCACACCCAAACCCACTCCGCCAGACCCAAACCCACTCCGCCAGACCCTAACCCACTCCGCCAGACCCGAACCCACTCCGCCAGACCAAAACGCAGTCCGCCACACCCAAACCCACTCCGCCAGACCCAAACCCACTCCGCCAGGCCCAAACCAACTCCACAAGACCCAAACCCACTCCGCCAGACCCCAACCCACTCCGCCAGACCACAACCCACTCCGCCAGACCCGAACCCACACCGACAGACCCGAACCCACTCCGCCAGACCCGAACCCACTCCGCCAGACCCGAACCCACTCCGCCAGACCCAAACCCACTCCGCCAGACCCCAACCCACTCCGCCAGACCCCAACCCACTCCGCCAGACCCAAACCCACTCCGCAGGACCCAAACCCTCTCCGACAGACCCGAACCCACTCTGCCAGACCCTAACCCACTCCGCCAGACCCGAACCCACTCCGCCAGACCCGAACCCACTCCGTCAGACCTGAACCAACTCCGCCAGACCCGAACCCACTCCGCCAGACCCGAAACCACTCCGCCAGACCCCAACCCACTCCGCCAGACCCGAACCCACACCGACAGACCCGAACCCACTCCGCCAGACCCTAACCCACTCCGCCAGACCCGAACCCACTCCGCCAGACCAAAACCCAGTCCGCCACACACAAACCCACTCCGCCAGACACAAACCCACTCCGCAGGACCCGAACCCACTCCGCCAGACCCGAACCAACTCCGCCAGACACGAACCCACTCCTCCAGACCCGAACCCACTCCGCCAGACCCGAACCCTCTCCGCCAGTCCTGAACCCACTCCGCCAGACCCGAACCCACTCCGCCAGACCCGAGCCAACTCCGCCAGACCCGAACCCACTCCGTCAGACCCCAACCCACTCCGCCAGACCCCAACCCACTACGCCAGACCTGAACCCACTCCGCCAGACCCTAACCCACTCCGCCAGACCCAAACCCACTCCGCCAGACCCAAACCCACTCCGCCAGACCCTAACCCACTCCGCCAGACCCTAACCCACTCCGCCAGACCCCAACCCACTCCGCCAGACCCCCACCCACTCCGCCAGACCCAAACCCACTCCGCCAGACCCCAACCCACTCCGCCAGACACCAACCCACTCCGCCAGACCCAAACCCACTCCGCCAGACCCGAACCCTCTCCGCCAGACCCAAACCCACTCCGCCAGACCCGAAACCACTCCGCCAGACCCAAACCCACTCCGCCAGACCAAAACCCACTGCGCCAGACCCGAACCCACTGCGCCAGACCCGAACCCACTCCGCCAGACCCGAACCCACTCCGCCAGACCCGAACCCACTCCGTCAGACCCGAACCCACTCCGCCAGACCCCAACCCACTCCGCCAGACCCGAACCCACACCGACAGACCCGAACCCACTCCGCCAGACCCTAACCCACTCCGCCAGACCCGAACCCACTCCGCCAGACCCGAACCCAGTCCGCCACACCCAAACCCACTCCGCCAGACCCAAACCCACTCCGCCAGACCCTAACCCACTCCGCCAGACCCGAACCCACTCCGCCAGACCAAAACGCAGTCCGCCACACCCAAACCCACTCCGCCAGACCCAAACCCACTCCGCCAGGCCCAAACCAACTCCACAAGACCCAAACCCACTCCGCCAGACCCCAACCCACTCCGCCAGACCACAACCCACTCCGCCAGACCCGAACCCACACCGACAGACCCGAACCCACTCCGCCAGACCCGAACCCACTCCGCCAGACCCGAACCCACTCCGCCAGACCCAAACCCACTCCGCCAGACCCCAACCCACTCCGCCAGACCCCAACCCACTCCGCCAGACCCAAACCCACTCCGCAGGACCCAAACCCTCTCCGACAGACCCGAACCCACTCTGCCAGACCCTAACCCACTCCGCCAGACCCGAACCCACTCCGCCAGACCCGAACCCACTCCGTCAGACCCGAACCAACTCCGCCAGACCCGAACCCACTCCGCCAGACCCGAAACCACTCCGCCAGACCCCAACCCACTCCGCCAGACCCGAACCCACACCGACAGACCCAAACCCACTCCGCCAGACCCTAACCCACTCCGCCAGACCCGAACCCACTCCGCCAGACCAAAACCCAGTCCGCCACACACAAACCCACTCCGCCAGACACAAACCCACTCCGCAGGACCCGAACCCACTCCGCCAGACCCGAACCAACTCCGCCAGACACGAACCCACTCCTCCAGACCCGAACCCACTCCGCCAGACCCGAACCCTCTCCGCCAGTCCTGAACCCACTCCGCCAGACCCGAACCCACTCCGCCAGACCCGAGCCAACTCCGCCAGACCCGAACCCACTCCGTCAGACCCCAACCCACTCCGCCAGACCCCAACCCACTACGCCAGACCTGAACCCACTCCGCCAGACCCTAACCCACTCCGCCAGACCCAAACCCACTCCGCCAGACCCAAACCCACTCCGCCAGACCCTAACCCACTCCGCCAGACCCTAACCCACTCCGCCAGACCCCAACCCACTCCGCCAGACCCCCACCCACTCCGCCAGACCCAAACCCACTCCGCCAGACCCCAACCCACTCCGCCAGACACCAACCCACTCCGCCAGACCCAAACCCACTCCGCCAGACCCGAACCCTCTCCGCCAGACCCAAACCCACTCCGCCAGACCCGAAACCACTCCGCCAGACCCAAACCCACTCCGCCAGACCAAAACCCACTGCGCCAGACCCGAACCCACTGCGCCAGACCCGAACCCACTCCGCCAGACCCGAACCCACTCCGTCAGACCCGAACCAACTCCGCCAGACCCGAACCCACTCCGCCAGACCCGAACCCACTCCGCCAGACCCCAACCCACTCCGCCAGACCCGAACCCACACCGACAGACCCGAACCCACTCCGCCAGACCCTAACCCACTCCGCCAGACCCGAACCCACTCCGCCAGACCCGAACCCAGTCCGCCACACCCAAACCCACTCCGCCAGACCCAAACCCACTCCGCCAGACCCTAACCCACTCCGCCAGACCCGAACCCACTCCGCCAGACCAAAACCCAGTCCGCCACACCCAAACCCACTCCGCCAGACCCAAACCCACTCCGCAGGACCCAAACCCTCTCCGCCAGACCCAAACCCACTCCGCCAGACCCGAAACCACTCTGCCAGACCCGAACCCACTCCGCCAGACCCAAACCCACTCCGCCAGACCCGAACCCACTGCGCCAGACCGGAACCCGCTGCGCCAGACCCGAACCCACTCCGCCAGACCCGAACCCACTCCGTCAGACCCGAACCAACTCCGCCAGACCCGAACCCACTCCGCCAGACCCGAACCCACTCCGCCAGACCCCAACCCACTCCGCCAGACCCGAACCCACACCGACAGACCCGAACCCACTCCGCCAGACCCTAACCCACTCCGCCAGACCCGAACCCACTCCGCCAGACCCGAACCCAGTCCGCCACACCCAAACCCACTCCGCCAGACCCAAACCCACTCCGCCAGACCCTAACCCACTCCGCCAGACCCGAACCCACTCCGCCAGACCAAAACCCAGTCCGCCACACCCAAACCCACTCCGCCAGACCCAAACCCACTCCGCAGGACCCAAACCCTCTCCGCCAAACCCAAACCCACTCCGCCAGACCCAAACCCACTCCGCCAGGCCCAAACCAACTCCACCAGACCCAAACCCACTCCGCCAGACCCCAACCCACTCCGCCAGACCACAACCCACTCCGCCAGACCCGAACCCACACCGACAGACCCGAACCCACTCCGCCAGACCCAAACCCACTCCGCCAGACCCTAACCCACTCCGCCAGACCCTAACCCACTCCGCCAGACCCCAACCCACTCCGCCAGACCCCCACCCACTCCGCCAGACCCGAACCCTCTCCGCCAGACCCAAACCCACTCCGCCAGACCCGAAACCACTCCGCCAGACCCAAACCCACTCCGCCAGACCCAAACCCACTCCGCCAGACCAAAACCCACTGCGCCAGACCGGAACCCACTGCGCCAGACCCGAACCCACTCCGCCAGACCCGAACCCACTCCGTCAGACCCGAACCAACTCCGCCAGACCAAAACCCACTGCGCCAGACCGGAACCCACTGCGCCAGACCCGAACCCACTCCGCCAGACCCGAACCCACTCCGTCAGACCCGAACCAACTCCGCCAGACCCGAACCCACTCCGCCAGACCCGAACCCACTCCGCCAGACCCCAACCCACTCCGCCAGACCCGAACCCACACCGACAGACCCGAACCCACTCCGCCAGACCCTAACCCACTCCGCCAGACCCGAACCCACTCCGCCAGACCCGAACCCAGTCCGCCACACCCAAACCCACTCCGCCAGACCCAAACCCACTCCGCCAGACCCTAACCCACTCCGCCAGACCCGAACCCACTCCGCCAGACCAAAACCCAGTCCGCCACACCCAAACACACTCCGCCAGACCCAAACCCACTCCGCAGGACCCAAACCCTCTCCGCCAAACCCAAACCCACTCCGCCAGACCCAAACCCACTCCGCCAGGCCCAAACCAACTCCACCAGACCCAAACCCACTCCGCCAGACCCCAACCCACTCCGCCAGACCACAACCCACTCCGCCAGACCCGAACCCACACCGACAGACCCGAACCCACTCCGCCAGACCCGAACCCACTCCGCCAGACCCGAACCCACTCCGCCAGACCCGAACCAACTCCGCCAGACCCGAACCCACTCCTCCAGACCCGAACCCACTCCGCCAGACCCGAACCCTCTCCGCCAGTCCTGAACCCACTCCGCCAGACCCGAACCCACTCCGCCAGACCCGAGCCAACTCCGCCAGACCCGAACCCACTCCGTCAGACCCCAACCCACTCCGCCAGACCCCAACCCACTACGCCAGACCTGAACCCACTCCGCCAGACCCTAACCCACTCCGCCAGACCCAAACCCACTCCGCCAGACCCAAACCCACTCCGCCAGACCCTAACCCACTCCGCCAGACCCTAACCCACTCCGCCAGACCCCAACCCACTCCGCCAGACCCCCACCCACTCCGCCAGACCCAAACCCACTCCGCCAGACCCCAACCCACTCCGCCAGACCCAAACCCACTCCGCCAGACCCGAACCCTCTCCGCCAGACCCCAACCCACTCCGCCAGACCCGAAACCACTCCGCCAGACCCAAACCCACTCCGCCAGACCAAAACCCACTGCGCCAGACCGGAACCCACTGCGCCAGACCCGAACCCACTCCGCCAGACCCGAACCCACTCCGTCAGACCCGAACCAACTCCGCCAGACCCGAACCCACTCCGCCAGACCCCAACCCACTCCGCCAGACCCGAACCCACACCGACAGACCCGAACCCACTCCGCCAGACCCTAACCCACTCCGCCAGACCCGAACCCACTCCGCCAGACCCGAACCCAGTCCGCCACACCCAAACCCACTCCGCCAGACCCAAACCCACTCCGCAGGACCCAAACCCTCTCCGCCAGACCCAAACCCACTCCGCCAGACCCGAAACCACTCTGCCAGACCCAAACCCACTCCGCCAGACCCGAACCCACTCCGCCAGACCCCAACCCACTCCGCCAGACCCGAACCCACACCGACAGACCCGAACCCACTCCGCCAGACCCTAACCCACTCCGCCAGACCCGAACCCACTCCGCCAGACAGGAACCCAGTCCGCCACACCCAAACCCACTCCGCCAGACCCAAACCCACTCCGCAGGACCCAAACCCTCTCCGCCAGACCCTGACCCACTCCGCCAGACCCGAAACCACTCTGCCAGACCCGAACTCACTCCGCCAGACCCAAACCCACTCCGCCAGACCCGAACCCACTCCGCCAAACCCGAACCCACTCCGCCATACCACAACCTACTCCTCCAGACCCGAACCCACTCCGCCAGACCCAAACCCACTCCGCCAGACCCCAACCCACTCCGCCAGACCCCAACCCACTCCGCCAGACCCAAACCCACTCCGCAGGACCCAAACCCTCTCCGCCAGACCCAAACCCACTCCGCCAGACCCGAAACCACTCCGCCAGACCTGATCCCACTCCGCCAGACCAAAACCCACTGCGCCAGACCGGAACCCACTCCGCCAGACCCAAACCCACTCCGCCAGACCCGAACCAACTCCGCCAGACCCGAACCCACTCCGCCAGACCCCAACCCACTCCGCCAGACCCGTACCCACTCCGACAGACCCGAACGCACTCCGCCAGACCCTAACCCACTCCGCCAGACCCGAACCCACTCCGCCAGACCCGAACCCAGTCCGCCACACCCAAACCCACTCCGCCAGACCCGAACCCACTCCGCCAGACCCAAACCCACTCCGCCAGACTCCAACCCACTCCGCCAGACCCGAACCCACTCCGCCAAACCCGAACCCACTCCGCTAGACCACAACCCACTCCGCCAGACCCGAACCCACTCCGACAGACCCGAACCCACTCCGCCAGACCCAAACCCACTCCGCCAGACCCGAACCCACTCCGCCAGACCCGAACCCACTCCGCCAGACCCTAACCCACTCCGCCAGACCCGAACCCACTCCGCCAGACCCGAACCCACTCCGTCAGACCCGAACCAACTCCGCCAGACCCGAACCCACTCCGCCAGACCCGAACCCACTCCGCCAGACCCCAACCCAATCCGCCAGACCCGAACCCACACCGACAGACCCGAACCCACTCCGCCAGACCCTAACCCACTCCGCCAGACCCGAACCCACTCCGCCAGACCAAAACCCAGTCCGCCACACCCAAACCCACTCCGCCAGACCCAAACCCACTCCGCAGGACCCAAACCCTCTCCGCCAAACCCAAACCCACTCCGCCAGACCCAAACCCACTCCGCCAGGCCCAAACCAACTCCACCAGACCCAAACCCACTCCGCCAGACCCCAACCCACTCCGCCAGACCACAACCCACTCCGCCAGACCCGAACCCACACCGACAGACCCGAACCCACTCCGCCAGACCCGAACCCACTCCGCCAGACCCGAACCCACTCCGCCTGACCCGAACAAACTCCGCCAGACCCGAACCCACTCCTCCAGACCCGAACCCACTCCGCCAGACCCGAACCCTCTCCGCCAGTCCTGAACCCACTCCGCCAGACCCGAACACACTCCGCCAGACCCGAGCCAACTCCGCCAGACCCGAACCCACTCCGTCAGACCCCAACCCACTCCGCCAGACCCCAACCCACTACGCCAGACCTGAACCCACTCCGCCAGACCCTAACCCACTCCGCCAGACCCAAACCCACTCCGCCAGACCCAAACCCACTCCGCCAGACCCTAACCCACTCCGCCAGACCCTAACCCACTCCGCCAGACCCCAACCCACTCCGCCAGACCCCCACCCACTCCGCCAGACCCAAACCCACTCCGCCAGACCCCAACCCACTCCGCCAGACACCAACCCACTCCGCCAGACCCAAACCCACTCCGCCAGACCCGAACCCTCTCCGCCAGACCCAAACCCACTCCGCCAGACCCGAAACCACTCCGCCAGACCCAAACCCACTCCGCCAGACCAAAACCCACTGCGCCAGACCGGAACCCACTGCGCCAGACCCGAACCCACTCTGCCAGACCCGAACCCACTCCGTCAGACCCGAACCAACTCCGCCAGACCCGAACCCACTCCGCCAGACCCCAACCCACTCCGCCAGACCCTAACCCACTCCGCCAGACCCGAACCCACTCCGCCAGACCCGAACCCAGTCCGCCACACCCAAACCCACTCCGCCAGACCCAAACCCACTCCGCAGGACCCAAACCCTCTCCGCCAGACCCAAACCCACTCCGCCAGACCCGAAACCACTCTGCCAGACCCGAACCCACTCCGCCAGACCCAAACCCACTCCGCCAGACCCGAACCCACTCCGCCAAACCCGAACCCACTCCGCCATACCACAACCCACTCCTCCAGACCCGAACCCACACCGACAGACCCGAACCCACTCCGCCAGACCCAAACTCACTCCGCCAGACCCCAACCCACTCCGCCAGACCCCAACCCACTCCGCCAGACCCAAACCCACTCCGCAGGACCCAAACCCTCTCCTACAGACCCGAACCCACTCTGCCAGACCCTAACCCACTCCGCCAGACCCGAACCCACTCCGCCAGACCCGAACCCACTCCGTCAGACCCGAACCAACTCCGCCAGACCTGAACCCACTCCGCCAGACCCCAACCCACTCCGCCAGACCCCAACCCACTCCGCCAGACCCGAACCCACACCGACAGACCCGAACCCACTCCGCCAGACCCTAACCCACTCCGCCAGACCCGAACCCACTCCGCCAGACCTGAACCCAGTCCGCCACACCCAAACCCACTCCGCCAGACCCAAACCCACTCCGCAGGACCCAAACCCTCTCCGCCAGACCCAAACCCACTCCGCCAGACCCGAAACCACTCTGCCAGACCCAAACCCACTCCGCCAGACCCGAACCCACTCCGCCAGACCCCAACCCACTCCGCCAGACACGAACCCACACCGACAGACCCGAACCCACTCCGCCAGACCCTAACCCACTCCGCCAGACCCGAACCCACTCCTCCAGACCCGAACCCAGTCCGCCACACCCAAACCCACTCCGCCAGACCCAAACCCACTCCGCAGGACCCAAACCCTCTCCGCCAGACCCTAACCCACTCCGCCAGACCCGAAACCACTCTGCCAGACCCGAACCCACTCCGCCAGACCCAAACCCACTCCGCCAGACCCGAACCCACTCCGCCAAACCCACTCCGCCAGACCCGAACCCACTCCGCCAAACCCGAACCCACTCCGCCAGACCCCAACCCACTCCGCCAGACCCAAACCCACTCCGCAGGACCCAAACCCTCTCCGCCAGACCCAAACCCACTCCGCCAGACCCGAAACCACTCCGCCAGACCTGAACCCACTCCGCCAGACCAAAACCCACTGCGCCAGACCGGAACCCACTCCGCCAGACCCAAACCCACTCCGCCAGACCCGAACCAACTCCGCCAGACCCGAACCCACTCCGCCAGACCCCAACCCACTCCGCCAGACCCGTACCCACTCCGACAGACCCGAACGCACTCCACCAGACCCTAACCCACTCCGCCAGACCCGAACCCACTCCGCCAGACCCGAACCCAGTCCGCCACACCCAAACCCACTCCGCCAGACCCGAACCCACTCCGCCAGACCCAAACCCACTCCGCCAGACCCCAACCCACTCCGCCAGACCCGAACCCACTCCGCCAAACCCGAACCCACTCCGCTAGACCACAACCCACTCCGCCAGACCCGAACCCACTCCGACAGACCCGAACCCACTCCGCCAGACCCAAACCCACTCCGCCAGACCCGAACCCACTCCGCCAGACCCGAACCCACTCCGCCAGACCCAAACCCACTCCGCCAGACCCAAACCCACTCCGACAGACCCCAACCCACTGCGCCAGACCCGAACCCACTCCGCCAGACCCGAACCCACTCCGCCAGACCAGAACCAACTCCGCCAGACCCGAACCCACTCCGCCAGACCCGAACCCATTCCGCCAGACCTGAACCCACACCGACAGACCCGAACCCACTCCGCCAGACCCTAACCCACTCTGCCAGACCCGAACCCACTCCGCCAGACCCGAACCCAGTCCGCCAGACCCAAACCCACTCCGCCAGACCCAAACCCACTCTGCAGGACCCAAACCCTCTCCGCCAGACCCAAACCCACTCCGCCAGACCCGAAACCACTCTGCCAGACCCGAACCCACTCCGCCAGACTCAAACCCACTCCGCCAGACCCAAACCCACTCCGCCAGACCTGAACCCACTCCGCGAAACCCGAACCCACTCCGCCATACCACAACCCACTCCGCCAGACCCGAACCCACACCGACAGACCAGAACCCACTCCGCCAGACCCAAACCCACTCCGCCAGACCCCAACCCACTCCGCCAGACCCAAACCCACTCCTCTAGAGCCAAACACACTCAACTAGACCCGAACCCACTCCGCCAGAACCGAACCCACTCCGCCAGACCCAAACCCACTCCGCCAAACCCAAACCCACTCCGCCAGACCCTAACCCACTCCGCCAAACCCAAACCCACTCCGCCAGACCCCAACCCACTCCGCCAGACCACAACCCACTCCGCCAGACCCGAACCCACACCGACAGACCCGAACCCACTCCGCCAGACCCAAACCCACTCCGCCAGACCCAAACCCACTCCGCCAGGCCCAAACCAACTCCGCCAGACCCAAACCCACTCCGCCAGACCCCAACCCACTCCGCCAGACCACAACCCACTCCGCCAGACCCGAACCCACACCGACAGACCCCAACCCACTCCGCCAGACCCGAACCCACTCCGCCAGACCCGAACCCACTCCGCCAGACCCGAACCCACTCCGCCACACACGAACCCACTCCGCCAGACCCAAACCCACTCCGCCAGACCCAAACCCGCTCCGCCGGACCCGAACCAACTCCGCCAGAACCAAACCCACTCCGCCAGACCCAAACCCACTCCGCCAGACCCAAACCCACTCCGCCAGGCCCAAACCAACTCCGCCAGACCCAAACCCACTCCGCCAGACCCCAACCCACTCCGCCAGACCACAACCCACTCCGCCAGACCCGAACCCACAAAGACAGACCCGAACCCACTCCGCCAGACCCAAACCCACTCCGCCAGACCCGAACCCATTCCGCCAGACCCGAACCAACTCCGCCAGACCCGAACCCACTCCTCCAGACCCGAACCCACTCCGCCAGACCCAAACCCACTCCGCCAGACCCAAACCCACTCCGCCAGACCCGAACCAACTCCGCCAGACCCGAACCCACTCCGCCAGACCTGAACCCACTCCGCCAGACCCGAACCCACTCCGCCAGACCCCAACCCACTGCGCCAGACACGAACCCACTCCACCAGACCCGAACCCACTCCGCCAGACCCGAACCAACTCCGCCAGACCCGAACCCACTCCGCCAAACCTGAACCCATTCCGCCAGACCCCAACCACCCCGCCAGACCCCAACCCACTCCGCCAGACCCGAACCCACTCCGCCAAACCCGAACCCACTCCGCCAGACCCGAACCCACTCCGCCAGACCCGAACCCACTCCGCCAGACCCAAACCCACTCCGCCAGACCCAAACCCACTCCGCCAGACCCGAACCAACTCCGCCAGACCCGAACCCACTCCGCCAGACCAGAACCCACTCCGCCAGACCCGAACCCACTCCGCCAGACCCCAACCCACTGCGCCAGACACGAACCCACTCCGCCAGACCCGAACCCACTCCGCCAGACCCGAACCAACTCCGCCAGACCCGAACCCACTCCGCCAAACCTGAACCCATTCCGCCAGACCCCAACCACCCCGCCAGACCCCAACCCACTCCGCCAGACCCGAACCCACTCCGCCAAACCCGAACCCACTCCGCCAGACCCGAACCCACTCCGCCAGACCCGAACCCACTCCGCCAGACCCAAACCCACTCCGCCAGACCCGAACCCACTCCGCCAGACCCAAACCCACTCCGCCAGACCCAAACCCACTCCGCCAGACCCAAACCCACTCCGCCAGACCCGAACCCACTCCGCCAGACCACAACCCACTCCGCCAGACCCGAACCCACACCGACAGACCCGAACCCACTCCGCCAGACCCCAACCCACTCCGCCAGACCCGAACCCACACCGACAGACCCGAACCCACTCCGCCAGACCCTAACCCACTCCGCCAGACCCGAACCCACTCCGCCAGACACGAACCCACTCCGCCAGACCCCAACCCACTCCGCCAGACCCCAACCCACTCCGCCAGACGCGAACCCACTCCGCCAGGCCCGAACCCACTCCGCCAGACCCGAACCCACTCCGCCAGACCCGAACCCACTCCGCCAGACCCGAACCCACTCCGCCAGACCCCAACCCATTCCGCCAGACCCAAACCCACTCTGCCAGACCCAAACCCACTCCGCCAGACCCAAACCCACTCCGCCAGTCCCAAACTCACTCCGCCAGAACCAAACCCACCCCGCCAGACCCGAACCCACTCCGCCAAACCCGAACCCACTCCGCCAGACCCCAACCCACTCCGCCAGACCCGAACCCACTCCGACAGACCCGAACCCACTCCGCCAGACCCAAACCCACTCCGCCAGACCCAAACCCACTCCGCCAGACCCAAACCCACTCCGCCAGACCCAAACCCACTCCGCCAGACCCAAATCCACTCCGCCAGACCCGAACCCACTCCGCCAGACCCCAACCCACTCCGCCAGACCCAAACCCACTCCGCCAGACCCAAACCCACTCCGCCAGACCCAAACCCACTCCGCCAGACCCAAACCCACTCCGCCAGACCCGAACCCACTCCGCCAGACCCGAACCCACTCCGCCAGACCCCAACCCACTCAGCCAGACCCCAACCCACTGCGCCAGACCCGAACCCACTCCGCCAGACCCGAACCCACTCCGTCAGACCCGAACCAACTCCGCCAGACCCGAACCCACTCCGCCAGACCCGAACCCACTCCGCCAGACCCCAACCCACTCCGCCAGACCCGAACCCACACCGACAGACCCGAACCCACTCCGCCAGACCCTAACCCACTCCGCCAGACCCGAACCCACTCCGCCAGACCCGAACCCATTCCGCCAGACCACAATCCACTCCGCCAGACCCGAACCCACACCGACAGACCCGAACCCACTCCGCCAGACCCAAACCCACTCCGCCAGACCCGAACCCATTCCGCCAGACCCGAACCAACTCCGCCAGACCCGAACCCACTCCTCCAGACCCGAACCCACTCCGCCAGAACCAAACCCACTCCGCCAGACCCGAACCCACTCCGCCAAACCCGAACCCACTCCGCCAGACCCCAACCCACTCCGCCAGACCCGAACCCACTCCGACAGACCCGAACCCACTCCGCCAGACCCAATCCCACTCCGCCAGACCCAAACCCATTCCGCCAGACCCGAACCAACTCCGCCAGACCCGAACCCACTCCTCCAGACCCAAACCCACTCCGCCAGACCCAAACCCACTCCGCCAGACCCCAACCCACTCCGCCAGACCCCAACCCACTCCGCCAGACCCCAACCCACTCCGCCAGACCCGAACCCACTCCGCCAAACCCGAACCCACTCCGCTAGACCACAACCCACTCCGCCAGACCCGAACCCACTCCGACAGACCCGAACCCACTCCGCCAGACCCAAACCCACTCCGCCAGACCCTAACCCACTCCGCCAGACCCAAACCCACTCCGCCAGACCCCAACCCACTCCGCCAGACACCAACCCACTCCGCCAGACCCGAACCCACTCCGCCAGGCCCGAACCCACTCCGCCAGACCCGAACCCACTCCGCCAGACCCGAACCCACTCCGCCAGACCCGAACCCACTCCGCCAGACCTCAACCCATTCCGCCAGACCCAAACCCACTCTGCCAGACCCAAACCCACTCCGCCAGACCCAAACCCACTCCGCCAGTCCCAAACTCACTCCGCCAGAACCAAACCCACTCCGCCAGACCCGAACCCACTCCGCAAAACCCGAACCCACTCCGCCAGACCCCAACCCACTCCGCCAGACCCGAACCCACTCCGACAGACCCGAACCCACTCCGCCAGACCCAATCCCACTCCGCCAGACCCAAACCCACTCCGCCAGACCCAAACCCACTCCGCCAGACCCAAACCCACTCTGCCAGACCCAAACCCACTCCGCCAGACCCAAATCCACTCCGCCAGACCCGCACCCACTCCGCCATACCCGAACCCACTCCGCCAGACCACAACCCACTCCCCCAGACCCTAACCCACACCGCCAGACCCGAACCCACTCCGCCAGACCCGAACTCACTCCGCCAGACCCGAACCCACTCCGCCAGACCCTAACCCACTCCGCCAGGCCTGAACCCACTCCGCCAGACCCTAACCCACTCCGCCAGACCCGAACCCACTCCGCCAGACCCTAACCCACTCCGCCAGACCGGAACCCACTCCGCCAGACCCTAACCCACTCCGCCAGACCCGAACCCACTCCGCCAGACCCGAACCCACTCCGCCAGACCCGAACCCACTCCGCCAGACCCAAACCCACTCCGCCAGACCCAAACCCACTCCGCCAGACCCGAACCCACTCCGCCAGACCCAAACCCACTCCGCCAGACCCAAACACACTCCGCCAGACCCAAACCAACTCCGCCAGACCCGAACCCACTCCTCCAGACCCGAACCCACTCCGCCAGACCCTAACCCACTCCGCCAGACCCAAACCCACTCCGCCAGACCCCAACCCACTCCGCCAGACCCGAACCCACTCCGCCAGACCCTAACCCACTCCGCCAGACCCGAACCCACTCCGCCAGACCAAAACCCAGTCCGCCACACCCAAACCCACTCCGCCAGACCCAAACCCACTCCGCAGGACCCAAACTAACTCCGCCAGACCCGAACCAACTCCGCCAGACCCGAACCCACTCCTCCAGACCCGAACCCACTCCGCCAGACCCGAACCCTCTCCGCCAGTCCTGAACCCACTCCGCCAGACCCGAACCCACTCCGCCAGACCCGAGCCAACTCCGCCAGACCCGAACCCACTCTGTCAGACCCCAACCCACTCCGCCAGACCCCAACCCACTCCGCCAGACCCCCACCCACTCCGCCAGACCCAAACCCACTCCGCCAGACCCCAACCCACTCCGCCAGACACCAACCCACTCTGCCAGACCCAAACCCACTCCGCCAGACCCGAACCCTCTCCGCCAGACCCAAACCCACTCCGCCAGACCCGAAACCACTCCGCCAGACCCAAACCCACTCCGCCAGACCAAAACCCACTGCGCCAGACCGGAACCCACTGCGCCAGACCCGAACCCACTCCGCCAGACCCGAACCCACTCCGTCAGACCCGAACCAACTCCGCCAGACCCGAACCCACTCCGCCAGACCCGAACCCACTCCGCCAGACCCCAACCCACTCCGCCAGACCCGAACCCACACCGACAGACCCGAACCCACTCCGCCAGACACCAACCCACTCCGCCAGACCCGAACCCACTCCGCCAGACCCGAACCCAGTCCGCCACACCCAAACCCACTCCGCCAGACCCAAACCCACTCCGCAGGACCCAAACCCTCTCCGCCAGACCCAAACCCACTCCGCCAGACCCGAAACCACTCTGCCAGACCCGAACCCACTCCGCCAGACCCAAACCCACTCCGCCAGACCCGAACCCACTCCGCCAAACCCGAACCCACTCCGCCATACCACAACCCACTCCTCCAGACCCGAACCCACACCGACAGACCCGAACCCACTCCGCCAGACCCAAACCCACTCCGCCAGACCCCAACCCACTCCGCCAGACCCCAACCCACTCCGCCAGACCCAAACCCACTCCGCAGGACCCAAACCCTCTCCGACAGACCCGAACCCACTCTGCCAGACCCTAACCCACTCCGCCAGACCCGAACCCACTCCGCCAGACGCGAACCCACTCCGTCAGACCCGAACCAACTCCGCCAGACCCGAACCCACTCCGCCAGACCCGAACCCACTCCGCCAGACCCCAACCCAATCCGCCAGACCCGAACCCACACCGACAGACGCGAACCCACTCCGCCAGACCCTAACCCACTCAGCCAGACCCGAACCCACTCCGCCAGACCAAAACCCAGTCCGCCACACCCAAACCCACTCCGCCAGACCCAAACCCACTCCGCAGGACCCAAACCCTCTCCGCCAAACCCAAACCCACTCCGCCAGACCCTAACCCACTCCGCCAGACCCGAACCCACTCCGCCAGACCCTAACCCACTCCGCCAGACCGGAACCCACTCCGCCAGACCCTAACCCACTCCGCCAGACCCGAACCCACTCCGCCAGACCCGAACCCACTCCGCCAGACCCGAACCCACTCCGCCAGACCCCAACCCACTCCGCCAGACCCAAACCCACTCCGCCAGACCCGAACCCACTCCGCCAGACCCAAACCCACTCCGCCAGACCCAAACCCACTCCGCCAGACCCAAACCAACTCCGCCAGACCCGAACCCACTCCTCCAGACCCAAACCCACTCCGCCAAACCCAAACCCACTCCGCCAGACCCAAACCCACTCCGCCAGACCCCAACCCACTCCGCCAGACCCGAACCCACTCCGCCAGACCCTAACCCACTCCGCCAGACCCGAACCCACTCCGCCAGACCAAAACCCAGTCCGCCACACCCAAACCCACTCCGCCAGACCCAAACCCACTCCGCAGGACCCAAACCCACTCCGCCAGACCCGAACCAACTCCGCCAGACCCGAACCCACTCCTCCAGACCCGAACCCACTCCGCCAGACCCGAACCCTCTCCGCCAGTCCTGAACCCACTCCGCCGGACCCGAACCCACTCCGCCAGACCCGAGCCAACTCCGCCAGACCCGAACCCACTCCGTCAGACCCCAACCCACTCCGCCAGACCCCAACCCACTACGCCAGACCTGAACCCACTCCGCCAGACCCTAACCCACTCCGCCAGACCCAAACCCACTCCGCCAGACCCAAACCCACTCCGCCAGACCCTAACCCACTCCGCCAGACCCTAACCCACTCCGCCAGACCCCAACCCACTCCGCCAGACCCCCACCCACTCCGCCAGACCCAAACCCACTCCGCCAGATCCCAACCCACTCCGCCAGACACCAACCCACTCCGCCAGACCCAAACCCACTCCGCCAGACCCGAACCCTCTCCGCCAGACCCAAACCCACTCCGCCAGACCCGAAACCACTCCGCCAGACCCAAACCCACTCCGCCAGACCAAAACCCACTGCGCCAGACCGGAACCCACTGCGCCAGACCCGAACCCACTCCGCCAGACCCGAACCCACTCCGTCAGACCCGAACCAACTCCGCCAGACCCGAACCCACTCCGCCAGACCCGAACCCACTCCGCCAGACCCCAACCCACTCCACCAGACCCGAACCCACACCGACAGACCCGAACCCACTCCGCCAGACCCTAACCCACTCCGCCAGACCCGAACCCACTCCGCCAGACCCGAACCCAGTCCGCCACACCCAAACCCACTCCGCCAGACCCAAACCCACTCCGCAGGACCCAAACCCTCTCCGCCAGACCCAAACCCACTCCGCCAGACCCGAAACCACTCTGCCAGACCCGAACCCACTCCGCCAGACCCAAACCCACTCCGCCAGACCCGAACCCACTCCGCCAAACCCGAACCCACTCCGCCATACCACAACCCACTCCTCCAGACCCGAACCCACACCGACAGACCCGAACCCACTCCGCCAGACCCAAACCCACTCCGCCAGACCCCAACCCACTCCGCCAGACCCCAACCCACTCCGCCAGACCCAAACCCACTCCGCAGGACCCAAACCCTCTCCGACAGACCCCAACCCACTCTGCCAGACCCTAACCCACTCCGCCAGACCCGAACCCACTCCGCCAGACCCAAACCCACTCCGTCAGACCCGAACCAACTCCGCCAGACCCGAACCCACTCCGTCAGACCCGAACCCACTCCGCCAGACCCCAACCCAATCCGCCAGACCCGAACCCACACCGACAGACCCGAACCCACTCCGCCAGACCCTAATCCACTCCGCCAGACCCGAACCCACTCCGCCAGACCAAAACCCAGTCCGCCACACCCAAACCCACTCCGCCAGACCCAAACCCACTCCGCAGGACCCAAACCCTCTCCGCCAAACCCAAACCCACTCCGCCAGACCCAAACCCACTCCGCCAGGCCCAAACCAACTCCACCAGACCCAAACCCACTCCGCCAGACCCCAACCCACTCCGCCAGACCACAACCCACTCCGCCAGACCCGAACCCACACCGACAGACCCGAACCCACTCCGCCAGACCCGAACCCACTCCGCCAGACCCGAACCCACTCCGCCAGACCCGAACCAACTCCGCCAGTCCCGAACCCACTCCTTCAGACCCGAACCCACTCCGCCAGACCCGAACCCTCTCCGCCAGTCCTGAACCCACTCCGCCAGACCCGAACCCACTCCGCCAGACCCGAGCCAACTCCGCCAGACCCGAACCCACTCCGCCAGACCCCAACCCACTCCGCCAGACCCCAACCCACTACGCCAGACCTGAACCCACTCCGCCAGACCCTAACCCACTCCGCCAGACCCAAACCCACTCCGCCAGACCCAAACCCACTCCGCCAGACCCTAACCCATTCCGCCAGACCCTAACCCACTCCGCCAGACCCCAACCCACTCCGCCAGACCCCCACCCACTCCGCCAGACCCAAACCCACTCCGCCAGACCCCAACCCACTCCGCCAGACACCAACCCACTCCGCCAGACCCAAACCCACTCCGCCAGACCCGAACCCTCTCCGCCAGACCCAAACCCACTCCGCCAGACCCGAAGCCACTCCGCCAGACCCAAACCCACTCCGCCAGACCAAAACCCACTGCGCCAGACCGGAACCCACTGCGCCAGACCCGAACCCACTCCGCCAGACCCGAACCCACTCCGTCAGACCCGAACCAACTCCGCCAGACCCGAACCCACTCCGCCAGACCCCAACCCACTCCGCCAGACCAGAACCCACACCGACAGACCCGAACCCACTCCGCCAGACCCCAACCCACTCCGCCAGACCCGAACCCACTCCGCCAGACCCGAACCCAGTCCGCCACACCCAAACCCACTCCGCCAGACCCAAACCCACTCCGCAGGACCCAAACCCTCTCCGCCAGACCCAAACCCACTCCGCCAGGCCCGAAACCACTCTGCCAGACCCGAACCCACTCCGCCAGACCCAAACCCACTCGGCCAGACCCGAACCCACTCCGCCAAACCCGAACCCACTCCGCCATACCACAACCCACTCCTCCAGACCCGAACCCACACCGACAGACCCGAACCCACTCCGCCAGACCCAAACCCACTCCGCCAGACCCCAACCCACTCCGCCAGACCCCAACCCACTCCGCCAGACCCAAACCCACTCCGCAGGACCCAAACCCTCTCCGACAGACCCCAACCCACTCTGCCAGACCCTAACCCACTCCGCCAGACCCGAACCCACTCCGCCAGACCCGAACCCACTCCGTCAGACCCGAACCAACTCCGCCAGACCCGAACCCACTCCGCCAGACCCGAACCCACTCCGCCAGACCCCAACCCACTCCGCCAGACCCGAACCCACACCGACAGACCCGAACCCACTCCGCCAGACCCTAACCCACTCCGCCAGACCTGAACCCACTCCGCCAGACCCGAACCCAGTCCGCCACACCCAAACCCACTCCGCCAGACCCAAACCCACTCCGCAGGACCCAAACCCTCTCCGCCAGACCCAAACCCACTCCGCCAGACCCGAAACCACTCTGCCAGACCCAAACCCACTCCGCCAGACCCGAACCCACTCCGCCAGACCCCAACCCACTCCGCCAGACCCGAACCCACACCGACAGACCCGAACCCACTCCGCCAGACCCTAACCCACTCCGCCAGACCCAAACCCACTCCGCCAGACCCGAACCCAGTCCGCCACACCCAAACCCACTCCGCCAGACCCAAACCCACTCCGCAGGACCCAAACCCTCTCCGCCAGACCCTAACCCACTCCGCCAGACCCGAAACCACTCTGCCAGACCCGAACCCACTCCGCCAGACCCAAACCCACTCCGCCATACCACAACCTACTCCGCCAGACCCGAACCCACTCCGCCAGACCCCAACCCACTCCGCCAGACCCAAACCCACTCCGCAGGACCCAAACCCTCTCCGCCAGACCCAAACCCACTCCGCCAGACCCGAAACCACTCCGCCAGACCTGAACCCACTCCGCCAGACCAAAACCCACTGCGCCAGACCGGAACCCACTCCGCCAGACCCAAACCCACTCCGCCAGACCCGAACCAACTCCGCCAGACCCGAACCCACTCCGCCAGACCCCAACCCACTCCGCCAGACCCGTACCCACTCCGACAGACCCGAACGCACTCCGCCAGACCCTAACCCACTCCGCCAGACCCGAACCCACTCCGCCAGACCCGAACCCAGTCCGCCACACCCAAACCCACTCCGCCAGACCCGAACCCACTCCGCCAGACCCAAACCCACTCCGCCAGACCCCAACCCACTCCGCCAGACCCGAACCCACTCCGCCAAACCCGAACCCACTCCGCTGGACCACAACCCACTCCGCCAGACCCGAACCCACTCCGACAGACCCGAACCCACTCCGCCAGACCCAAACCCACTCCGCCAGACCCGAACCCACTCCGCCAGACCCGAACCCAGTCCGCCAGACCCAAACCCACTCCGCCAGACCCGAACCCACTCCGCCGGACCCGAACCAACTCCGCCAGACCCGAACCCACTCCGCCAGACCCGAACCCATTCCGCCAGACCCCAACCCACCCCGCCAGACCCGAACCCACACCGACAGACCCGAACCCACTCAGCCAGACCCTAACCCACTCTGCCAGACCCGAACCCACTCCGCCAGACCCGAACCCAGTCCGCCAGACCCAAACCCACTCCGCCAGACCCAAACCCACTCTGCAGGACCCAAACCCTCTCCGCCAGACCCAAACCCACTCCGCCAGACCCGAAACCACTCTGCCAGACCCGAACCCACTCCGCCAGACCCAAACCCACTCCGCCAGACCTGAACCCACTCCGCCAAACCCGAACCCACTCCGCCATACCACAACCCACTCCGCCAGACCCGAACCCACACCGACAGACCCGAACCCACTCCGCCAGACCCGAACCCAGTCCGCCACACCCAAACCCACTCCGCCAGACCCAAACCCACTCCGCAGGACCCAAACCCTCTCCGCCAGACCCTAACCCACTCCGCCAGACCCGAAACCACTCTGCCAGACCCGAACCCACTCCGCCAGACCCAAACCCACTCCGCCATACCACAACCTACTCCGCCAGACCCGAACCCACTCCGCCAGACCCCAACCCACTCCGCCAGACCCAAACCCACTCCGCAGGACCCAAACCCTCTCCGCCAGACCCAAACCCACTCCGCCAGACCCGAAACCACTCCGCCAGACCTGAACCCACTCCGCCAGACCAATACCCACTGCGCCAGACCGGAACCCACTCCGCCAGACCCAAACCCACTCCGCCAGACCCGAACCAACTCCGCCAGACCCGAACCCACTCCGCCAGACCCCAACCCACTCCGCCAGACCCGTACCCACTCCGACAGACCCGAACGCACTCCGCCAGACCCTAACCCACTCCGCCAGACCCGAACCCACTCCGCCAGACCCGAACCCAGTCCGCCACACCCAAACCCACTCCGCCAGACCCGAACCCACTCCGCCAGACCCAAACCCACTCCGCCAGACCCGAACCCACTCCGCCAGTCCCGAACCCACTCCGCCAAACCCGAACCCACTCCGCTGGACGACAACCCACTCCGCCAGACCCGAACCCACTCCGACAGACCCGAACCCACTCCGCCAGACCCAAACCCACTCCGCCAGACCCGAACCCACTCCGCCAGACCCGAACCCAGTCCGCCAGACCCAAACCCACTCCGCCAGACCCAAACCCACTCCGCCAGACCCCAACCCACTGCGCCAGACCCGAACCCACTCCGCCAGACCCGAACCCACTCCGCCGGACCCGAACCCACTCCGCCAGACCCGAACCCATTCCGCCAGACCCCAACCCACCCCGCCAGACCCGAACCCACACCGACAGACCCGAACCCACTCAGCCAGACCCTAACCCACTCTGCCAGACCCGAACCCACTCCGCCAGACCCGAACCCAGTCCGCCAGACCCAAACCCACTCCGCCAGACCCAAACCCACTCTGCAGGACCCAAACCCTCTCCGCCAGACCCAAACCCACTCCGCCAGACCCGAAACCACTCTGCCAGACCCGAACCCACTCCGCCAGACCCAAACCCACTCCGCCAGACCTGAACCCACTCCGCCAAACCCGAACCCACTCCGCCAGACCCGAACCCATTCCGCCAGACCCCAACCCACCCCGCCAGACCCGAACCCACACCGACAGACTCGAACCCACTCAGCCAGACCCTAACCCACTCTGCCAGACCCGAACCCACTCCGCCAGACCCGAACCCAGTCCGCCAGACCCAAACCCACTCCGCCAGACCCAAACCCACTCTGCAGGACCCAAACCCTCTCCGCCGGACCCAAACCCACTCCGCCATACCCCAACCCACTCCGCCAGACCCCAACCCACTCCGCCAGACCCCAACCCACTACGACAGACCTGAACCCACTCCGCCAGACCCTAACCCACTCCGCCAGACCCAAACCCACTCCGCCAGACCCCAACCCACTCCGCCAGACCCCAACCCACTCCGCCAGACCCCAACCCACTCCGCCAGACCCGAACCCACTCCGCCAGACCCCAACCCACTCCGCCAGACCCAAACCCACTCCGCCAGACCCGAACCCACTCCGCCAGACCCGAACCCACTCCGCCAGACCCGAACCCACTCCGCCAGACCCGAACCCACTCCGCCAGACCCGAACCCACTCCGCCAGACCCTAACCCACTCCGCCAGACCCGAACCCACTCCGCCAGACCCGAACCCAGTCCGCCACACCCAAACCCACTCCGCCAGACCCAAACCCACTCCGCAGGACACAAACCCTCTCCGCCAGACCCTAACCCACTCCGCCAGACCCGAAACCACTCTGCCAGACCCGAACCCACTCCGCCAGACCCAAACCCACTCCGCCATACCACAACCTACTCCGCCAGACCCGAACCCACTCCGCCAGACCCCAACCCACTCCGCCAGACCCAAACCCACTCCGCAGGACCCAAACCCTCTCCGCCAGACCCAAACCCACTCCGCCAGACCCGAAACCACTCCGCCAGACCTGAACCCACTCCGCCAGACCAAAACCCACTGCGCCAGACCGGAACCCACTCCGCCAGACCCAAACCCACTCCGCCAGACCCGAACCAACTCCGCCAGACCCGAACCCACTCCGCCAGACCCCAACCCACTCCGCCAGACCCGTACCCACTCCGACAGACCCGAACGCACTCCGCCAGACCCTAGCCCACTCCGCCAGACCCGAACCCACTCCGCCAGACCCGAACCCAGTCCGCCACACCCAAACCCACTCCGCCAGACCCGAACCCACTCCGCCAGACCCAAACCCACTCCGCCAGACCCCAACCCACTCCGCCAGTCCCGAACCCACTCCGCCAAACCCGAACCCACTCCGCTGGACGACAACCCACTCCGCCAGACCCGAACCCACTCCGACAGACCCGAACCCACTCCGCCAGACCCAAACCCACTCCGCCAGACCCGAACCCACTCCGCCAGACCCAAACCCAGTCCGCCAGACCCAAACCCACTCCGCCAGACCCAAACCCACTCCGCCAGACCCCAACCCACTGCGCCAGACCCGAACCCACTCCGCCAGACCCGAACCCACTCCGCAGGACCCGAACCAACTCCGCCAGACCCGAACCCACTCCGCCAGACCCGAACCCATTCCGCCAGACCCGAACCCACCCCGCCAGACCCGAACCCACACCGACAGACCCGAACCCACTCAGCCAGACCCTAACCCACTCTGCCAGACCCGAACCCACTCCGCCAGACCCGAACCCAGTCCGCCAGACCCAAACCCACTCCGCCAGACCCAAACCCACTCTGCAGGACCCAAACCCTCTCCGCCAGACCCAAACCCACTCCGCCAGACCCGAAACCACTCTGCCAGACCCGAACCCACTCCGCCAGACCCAAACCCACTCCGCCAGACCTGAACCCACTCCGCCAAACCCGAACCCACTCCGCCATACCACAACCCACTCCGCCAGACCCGAACCCACACCGACAGACCCGAACCCACTCCGCCAGACCCAAACCCACTCCGCCATACCCCAACCCACTCCGCCAGACCCCAACCCACTCCGCCAGACCCCAACCCACTACGACAGACCTGAACCCACTCCGCCAGACCCTAACCCACTCCGCCAGACCCAAACCCACTCCGCCAGACCCCAACCCACTCCGCCAGACCCCAACCCACTCCGCCAGACCCCAACCCACTCCGCCAGACCCCAACCCACTCCGCCAGACCCCAACCCACTCCGCCAGACCCGAACCCACTCCGCCAGACCCGAACCCACTCCGCCAGACCCGAACCCACTCCGCCAGACCCGAACCCACTCCGCCAGACCCGAACCCACTCCGCCAGACCCGAACCCACTCCGCCAGACCCTAACCCACTCCGCCAGACCCGAACCCACTCCGCCAGACCCGAACCCAGTCCGCCACACCCAAACCCACTCCGCCAGACCCAAACCCACTCCGCAGGACCCAAACCCTCTCCGCCAGACCCTAACCCACTCCGCCAGACCCGAAACCACTCTGCCAGACCCGAACCCACTCCGCCAGACCCAAACCCACTCCGCCATACCACAACCTACTCCGCCAGACCCGAACCCACTCCGCCAGACCCCAACCCACTCCGCCAGACCCAAACCCACTCCGCAGGACCCAAACCCTCTCCGCCAGACCCAAACCCACTCCGCCAGACCCAAAACCACTCCGCCAGACCTGAACCCACTCCGCCAGACCAAAACCCACTGCGCCAGACCGGAACCCACTCCGCCAGACCCAAACCCACTCCGCCAGACCCGAACCAACTCCGCCAGACCCGAACCCACTCCGCCAGACCCCAACCCACTCCGCCAGACCCGTACCCACTCCGACAGACCCGAACGCACTCCGCCAGATCCTAACCCACTCCGCCAGACCCGAACCCACTCCGCCAGACCCGAACCCAGTCCGCCACACCCAAACCCACTCCGCCAGACCCGAACCCACTCCGCCAGACCCAAACCCACTCCGCCAGACCCCAACCCACTCCGCCAGACCCGAACCCACTCCGCCAAACCCGAACCCACTACGCTGGACCACAACCCACTCCGCCAGACCCGAACCCACTCCGACAGACCGGAACCCACTCCGCCAGACCCAAACCCACTCCGCCAGACCCGAACCCACTCCGCCAGACCCGAACCCAGTCCGCCAGACCCAAACCCACTCCGCCAGACCCAAACCCACTCCGCCAGACCCCAACCCACTGCGCCAGACCCGAACCCACTCCGCCAGACCCGAACCCACTCCGCCGGACCCGAACCAACTCCGCCAGACCCGAACCCACTCCGCCAGACCCGAACCCATTCCGCCAGACCCCAACCCACCCCGCCAGACCCGAACCCACACCGACAGACCCGAACCCACTCAGCCAGACCCTAACCCACTCTGCCAGACCCGAACCCACTCCGCCAGACCCGAACCCAGTCCGCCAGACCCGAACCCACTCCGACAGACCCGAACCCACTCCGCCAGACCCAAACCCACTCCGCCAGACCCGAACCCACTCCGCCAGACCCGAACCCAGTCCGCCAGACCCAAACCCACTCCGCCAGACCCAAACCCACTCCGCCAGACCCCAACCCACTGCGCCAGACCCGAACCCACTCCGCCAGACCCGAACCCACTCCGCCGGACCCGAACCAACTCCGCCAGACCCGAACCCACTCCGCCAGACCCGAACCCATTCCGCCAGACCCCAACCCACCCCGCCAGACCCGAACCCACACCGACAGACCCGAACCCACTCAGCCAGACCCTAACCCACTCTGCCAGACCCGAACCCACTCCGCCAGACCCGAACCCAGTCCGCCAGACCCAAACCCACTCCGCCAGACCCAAACCCACTCTGCAGGACCCAAACCCTCTCCGCCAGACCCAAACCCACTCCGCCAGACCCGAAACCACTCTGCCAGACCCAAACCCACTCCGCCAGACCCCAACCCACTCCGCCAGACCCCAACCCACTCCGCCAGACCCCAACCCACTCCGCCAGACCCCAACCCACTCCGCCAGACCCCAACCCACTCCGCCAGACCCAAACCCACTCCGCCAGACCCGAACCCACTCCGCCAGACCCGAACCCACTCCGCAAGACCCGAACCCACTCCGCCAGACCCGAACCCACTCCGCCAGACCCGAACCCACTCCGCCAGACCCGAACCCACTCCGCCACACACGAACCCACTCCGCCAGACCCGAACCCACTCCGCCAGACCCTAACCCGCTCCGCCGGACCCGAACCCACTCCGCCAGGCCCAAACGAACTCCGCCAGACCCAAACCCACTCCGCCAGACCCCAACCCACTCCGCCAGACCACAACCCACTCCGCCAGACCCCAACCCACACCGACAGACCCGAACCCACTCCGCCAGACCCGAACCCACTCCGCCAGACCCGAACCCACTCCGCCAGACCCGAACCCACTCCGCCACACACAAACCCACTCCGCCAGACCCAAACCCACTCCGCCAGACCCAAACCCGCTCCGCCGGACCCGAACCAACTCCGCCAGACCCGAAACCACTCTGCCAGACCCGAACCCACTCCGCCAGACCCAAACCCACTCCGCCAGACCTGAACCCACTCCGCCAAACCCGAACCCACTCCGCCATACCACAACCCACTCCGCCAGACCCGAACCCACACCGACAGACCCGAACCCACTCCGCCAGACCCAAACCCACTCCGCCATACCCCAACCCACTCCGCCAGACCCCAACCCACTCCGCCAGACCCCAACCCACTACGACAGACCTGAACCCACTCCGCCAGACCCTAACCCACTCCGCCAGACCCAAACCCACTCCGCCAGACCCCAACCCACTCCGCCAGACCCCAACCCACTCCGCCAGACCCCAACCCACTCCGCCAGACCCCAACCCACTCCACCAGACCCCAACCCACTCCGCCAGACCCGAACCCACTCCGCCAGACCCGAACCCACTCCGCCAGACCCGAACCCACTCCGCCAGACCCGAACCCACTCCGCCAGACCCGAACCCACTCCGCCAGACCCGAACCCACTCCGCCACACACGAACCCACTCCGCCAGACCCGAACCCACTCCGCCAGACCCTAACCCGCTCCGCCGGACCCGAACCAACTCCGCCAGAACCAAACCCACTCCGCCAGACCCAAACCCACTCCGCCAGACCCAAACCCACTCCGCCAGGCCCATACCAACTCCGCCAGACCCAAACCCACTCCGCCAGACCCCAACCCACTCCGCCAGACCACAACCCACTCCGCCAGACCCCAACCCACTCCGCCAGACCACAACCCACTCCGCCAGACCCGAACCCACTCCGCCAGACCCGAACCCACTCCGCCGGACCCGAACCAACTCCGCCAGACCCGAACCCACTCCGCCAGACCCGAACCCATTCCGCCAGACCCCAACCCACCCCGCCAGACCCGAACCCACACCGACAGACCCGAACCCACTCAGCCAGACCCTAACCCACTCTGCCAGACCCGAACCCACTCCGCCAGACCCGAACCCAGTCCGCCAGACCCAAACCCACTCCGCCAGACCCAAACCCACTCTGCAGGACCCAAACCCTCTCCGCCAGACCCAAACCCACTCCGCCAGACCCGAAACCACTCTGCCAGACCCAAACCCACTCCGCCAGACCCCAACCCACTCCGCCAGACCCCAACCCACTCCGCCAGACCCCAACCCACTCCGCCAGACCCCAACCCACTCCGCCAGACCCCAACCCACTCCGCCAGACCCAAACCCACTCCGCCAGACCCGAACCCACTCCGCCAGACCCGAACCCACTCCGCAAGACCCGAACCCACTCCGCCAGACCCGAACCCACTCCGCCAGACCCGAACCCACTCCGCCAGACCCGAACCCACTCCGCCACACACGAACCCACTCCGCCAGACCCGAACCCACTCCGCCAGACCCTAACCCGCTCCGCCGGACCCGAACCCACTCCGCCAGGCCCAAACGAACTCCGCCAGACCCAAACCCACTCCGCCAGACCCCAACCCACTCTGCCAGACCACAACCCACTCCGCCAGACCCCAACCCACACCGACAGACCCGAACCCACTCCGCCAGACCCGAACCCACTCCGCCAGACCCGAACCCACTCCGCCAGACCCGAACCCACTCCGCCACACACAAACCCACTCCGCCAGACCCAAACCCACTCCGCCAGACCCAAACCCGCTCCGCCGGACCCGAACCAACTCCGCCAGACCCGAAACCACTCTGCCAGACCCGAACCCACTCCGCCAGACCCAAACCCACTCCGCCAGACCTGAACCCACTCCGCCAAACCCGAACCCACTCCGCCATACCACAACCCACTCCGCCAGACCCGAACCCACACCGACAGACCCGAACCCACTCCGCCAGACCCAAACCCACTCCGCCATACCCCAACCCACTCCGCCAGACCCCAACCCACTCCGCCAGACCCCAACCCACTACGACAGACCTGAACCCACTCCGCCAGACCCTAACCCACTCCGCCAGACCCAAACCCACTCCGCCAGACCCCAACCCACTCCGCCAGACCCCAACCCACTCCGCCAGACCCCAACCCACTCCGCCAGACCCCAACCCACTCCGCCAGACCCCAACCCACTCCGCCAGACCCGAACCCACTCCGCCAGACCCGAACCCACTCCGCCAGACCCGAACCCACTCCGCCAGACCCGAACCCACTCCGCCAGACCCGAACCCACTCCGCCAGACCCGAACCCACTCCGCCACACACGAACCCACTCCGCCAGACCCGAACCCACTCCGCCAGACCCTAACCCGCTCCGCCGGACCCGAACCAACTCCGCCAGAACCAAACCCACTCCGCCAGACCCAAACCCACTCCGCCAGACCCAAACCCACTCCGCCAGGCCCAAACCAACTCCGCCAGACCCAAACCCACTCCGCCAGACCCCAACCCACTCCGCCAGACCACAACCCACTCCGCCAGACCCGAACCCACACCGACAGACCCGAACCCACTCCGCCAGACCCAAACCCACTCCGCCAGACCCAACCCACTCCGCCAGGCCCAAACGAACTCCGCCAGACCCAAACCCACTCCGCCAGACCCCAACCCACTCCGCCAGACCACAACCCACTCCGCCAGACCCCAACCCACACCGACAGACCCGAACCCACTCCGCCAGACCCGAACCCACTCCGCCAGACCCGAACCCACTCCGCCAGACCCGAACCCACTCCGCCACACACAAACCCACTCCGCCAGACCCAAACCCACTCCGCCAGACCCAAACCCGCTCCGCCGGACCCGAACCAACTCCGCCAGAACCAAACCCACTCCGCCACACACAAACCCACTCCGCCAGGCCCTAACCCACTCCGCCAGACCCAAACCCACTCCGCCAGACCCCAACCCACTCCGCCAGACCCCAACCCACTCCGCCAGACCCAACCCACTCCGCCAGACCCGAACCCACTCCGCCAGACCCGAACCCACTCCGCCAGACCCGAACCCACTCCGCCAGACCCGAACCCACTCCGCCAGACCCGAACCCACTCCGCCAGACCCTAACCCACTCCGCCAGACCCGAACCCACTCCGCCAGACCCGAACCCAGTCCGCCACACCCAAACCCACTCCGCCAGACCCAAACCCACTCCGCAGGACCCAAACCCTCTCCGCCAGACCCTAACCCACTCCGCCAGACCCGAAACCACTCTGCCAGACCCGAACCCACTCCGCCAGACCCAAACCCACTCCGCCATACCACAACCTACTCCGCCAGACCCGAACCCACTCCGCCAGACCCCAACCCACTCCGCCAGACCCAAACCCACTCCGCAGGACCCAAACCCTCTCCGCCAGACCCAAACCCACTCCGCCAGACCCGAAACCACTCCGCCAGACCTGAACCCACTCCGCCAGACCAAAACCCACTGCGCCAGACCGGAACCCACTCCGCCAGACCCAAACCCACTCCGCCAGACCCGAACCAACTCCGCCAGACCCGAACCCACTCCGCCAGACCCCAACCCACTCCGCCAGACCTGTACCCACTCCGACAGACCCGAACGCACTCCGCCAGATCCTAACCCACTCCGCCAGACCCGAACCCACTCCGCCAGACCCGAACCCAGTCCGCCACACCCCAACCCACTCCGCCAGACCCGAACCCACTCCGCCAGACCCAAACCCACTCCGCCAGACCCCAACCCACTCCGCCAGACCCGAACCCACTCCGCCAAACCCGAACCCACTACGCTGGACCACAACCCACTCCGCCAGACCCGAACCCACTCCGACAGACCCGAACCCACTCCGCCAGACCCAAACCCACTCCGCCAGACCCGAACCCACTCCGCCAGACCCAAACCCAGTCCGCCAGACCCAAACCCACTCCGCCAGACCCAAACCCACTCCGCCAGACCCCAACCCACTGCGCCAGACCCGAACCCACTCCGCCAGACCCGAACCCACTCCGCCGGACCCGAACCAACTCCGCCAGACCCGAACCCACTCCGCCAGACCCGAACCCATTCCGCCAGACCCCAACCCACCCCGCCAGACCCGAACCCACACCGACAGACCCGAACCCACTCAGCCAGACCCTAACCCACTCTGCCAGACCCGAACCCACTCCGCCAGACCCGAACCCAGTCCGCCAGACCCGAACCCACTCCGACAGACCCGAACCCACTCCGCCAGACCCAAACCCACTCCGCCAGACCCAAACCCACTCCGCCAGACCCGAACCCAGTCCGCCAGACCCAAACCCACTCCGCCAGACCCAAACCCACTCCGCCAGACCCCAACCCACTGCGCCAGACCCGAACCCACTCCGCCAGACCCGAACCCACTCCGCCGGACCCGAACCAACTCCGCCAGACCCGAACCCACTCCGCCAGACCCGAACCCATTCCGCCAGACCCCAACCCACCCCGCCAGACCCGAACCCACACCGACAGACCCGAACCCACTCAGCCAGACCCTAACCCACTCTGCCAGACCCGAACCCACTCCGCCAGACCCGAACCCAGTCCGCCAGACCCAAACCCACTCCGCCAGACCCAAACCCACTCTGCAGGACCCAAACCCTCTCCGCCAGACCCAAACCCACTCCGCCAGACCCGAAACCACTCTGCCAGACCCAAACCCACTCCGCCAGACCCCAACCCACTCCGCCAGACCCCAACCCACTCCGCCAGACCCCAACCCACTCCGCCAGACCCCAACCCACTCCGCCAGACCCCAACCCACTCCGCCAGACCCAAACCCACTCCGCCAGACCCGAACCCACTCCGCCAGACCCGAACCCACTCCGCAAGACCCGAACCCACTCCGCCAGACCCGAACCCACTCCGCCAGACCCGAACCCACTCCGCCAGACCCGAACCCACTCCGCCACACACGAACCCACTCCGCCAGACCCGAACCCACTCCGCCAGACCCTAACCCGCTCCGCCGGACCCGAACCCACTCCGCCAGGCCCAAACGAACTCCGCCAGACCCAAACCCACTCCGCCAGACCCCAACCCACTCCGCCAGACCACAACCCACTCCGCCAGACCCCAACCCACACCGACAGACCCGAACCCACTCCGCCAGACCCGAACCCACTCCGCCAGACCCGAACCCACTCCGCCAGACCCGAACCCACTCCGCCACACACAAACCCACTCCGCCAGACCCAAACCCACTCCGCCAGACCCAAACCCGCTCGGCCGGACCCGAACCAACTCCGCCAGACCCGAAACCACTCTGCCAGACCCGAACCCACTCCGCCAGACCCAAACCCACTCCGCCAGACCTGAACCCACTCCGCCAAACCCGAACCCACTCCGCCATACCACAACCCACTCCGCCAGACCCGAACCCACACCGACAGACCCGAACCCACTCCGCCAGACCCAAACCCACTCCGCCATACCCCAACCCACTCCGCCAGACCCCAACCCACTCCGCCAGACCCCAACCCACTACGACAGACCTGAACCCACTCCGCCAGACCCTAACCCACTCCGCCAGACCCAAACCCACTCCGCCAGACCCCAACCCACTCCGCCAGACCCCAACCCACTCCGCCAGACCCCAACCCACTCCGCCAGACCCCAACCCACTCCGCCAGACCCGAACCCACTCCGCCAGACCCGAACCCACTCCGCCAGACCCGAACCCACTCCGCCAGACCCGAACCCACTCCGCCAGACCCGAACCCACTCCGCCAGACCCGAACCCACTCCGCCACACACGAACCCACTCCGCCAGACCCGAACCCACTCCGCCAGACCCTAACCCGCTCCGCCGGACCCGAACCAACTCCGCCAGAACCAAACCCACTCCGCCAGACCCAAACCCACTCCGCCAGACCCCAACCCACTCCGCCAGACCACAACCCACTCCGCCAGACCCCAACCCACACCGACAGACCCGAACCCACTCCGCCAGACCCGAACCCACTCCGCCAGACCCGAACCCACTCCGCCAGACCCGAACCCACTCCGCCACACACGAACCCACTCCGCCAGACCCAAACCCACTCCGCCAGACCCAAACCCGCTCCGCCGGACCCGAACCAACTCCGCCAGACCCGAAACCACTCTGCCAGACCCGAACCCACTCCGCCAGACCCAAACCCACTCCGCCAGACCTGAACCCACTCCGCCAAACCCGAACCCACTCCGCCATACCACAACCCACTCCGCCAGACCCGAACCCACACCGACAGACCCGAACCCACTCCGCCAGACCCAAACCCACTCCGCCATACCCCAACCCACTCCGCCAGACCCCAACCCACTCCGCCAGACCCCAACCCACTACGACAGACCTGAACCCACTCCGCCAGACCCTAACCCACTCCGCCAGACCCAAACCCACTCCGCCAGACCCCAACCCACTCCGCCAGACCCCAACCCACTCCGCCAGACCCCAACCCACTCCGCCAGACCCCAACCCACTCCGCCAGACCCCAACCCACTCCGCCAGACCCGAACCCACTCCGCCAGACCCGAACCCACTCCGCCAGACCCGAACCCACTCCGCCAGACCCTAACCCGCTCCGCCGGACCCGAACCAACTCCGCCAGAACCAAACCCACTCCGCCAGACCCAAACCCACTCCGCCAGACCCTAACCCACTCCGCCAGACCCGAACCAACTCCGCCAGACCCGAACCCACTCCGCCAGACCCGAACCCACTCCGCCAGACCCGAACCCACTCCGCCAGACCCCAACCCACTGCGCCAGACACGAACCCACTCCGCCAGACCCGAACCCACTCCGCCAGACCCGAACCAACTCCGCCAGACCCGAACCCACTCCGCCAGACCTGAACCCATTCCGCCAGACCCCAACCACCCCGCCAGACCCGAACCCACACCGACAGACCCGAACCCACTCCGCCAGACCCTAACCCACTCCGCCAGACCCGAACCCACTCCGCCAGACCCGAACCCACTCCGCCAGACCCTAACCCACTCCGCCAGACCCGAACCCACTCCGCCAGACCCGAACCCACTCCGCCAGACCCGAACCCACTCCGCCAGACCCAAACCCACTCCGCCAGACCCCAACCCAATGCGCCAGACCCGAACCCACTCTGCCAGACCCGAACCCACTCCGTCAGACCCGAACCAACTCCGCCAGACCCGAACCCACTCCGCCAGACCCGAACCCACTCCGCCAGACCCCAACCCACTCCGCCAGACCCGAACCCACACCGACAGACCCGAACCCACTCCGCCAGACCCTAACCCACTCCGCCAGACCCGAACCCACTCCGCCAGACCCGAACCCATTCCGCCAGACCACAACCCACTCCGCCAGACCCGAACCCACACCGACAGACCCGAACCCACTCCGCCAGACCCAAACCCACTCCGCCAGACCCGAACCCATTCCGCCAGACCCGAACCAACTCCGCCAGACCCGAACCCACTCCTCCAGACCCGAACCCCCTCCGCCAGACCCAAACCCACTCCGCCAGACCCAAACCCACTCCGCCAGACCCCAACCCACTCCGCCAGACCCGAACCCACTCCGCCAAACCCGAACCCACTCCGCTAGACCACAACCCACTCCGCCAGACCCGAACCCACTCCGCCAGACCCGAACCCACTCCGCCAGACCCAAACCCACTCCGCCAGACCCTAACCCACTCCGCCAGACCCAAACCCACTCCGCCAGACCCCAACCCACTCCGCCAGACACCAACCCACTCCGCCAGACCCGAACCCACTCCGCCAGGCCCAAACCAACTCCGCCAGACCCAAACCCACTCCGCCAGACCCCAACCCACTCCGCCAGACCACAACCCACTCCGCCAGACCCGAACCCACACCGACAGACCCGAACCCACTCCGCCAGACCCAAACCCACTCCGCCAGACCCAAACCCGCTCCGCCGGACCCGAACCAACTCCGCCAGAACCAAACCCACTCCGCCAGACCCAAACCCACTCCGCCAGACCCAAACCCACTCCGCCAGGCCCAAACCAACTCCGCCAGACCCAAACCCACTCCGCCAGACCCCAACCCACTCCGCCAGACCACAACCCACTCCGCCAGACCCCAACCCACACCGACAGACCCGAACCCACTCCGCCAGACCCAAACCCACTCCGCCAGACCCGAACCCATTCCGCAAGACCCGAACCAACTCCGCCAGACCCGAACCCACTCCTCCAGACCCGAACCCACTCCGCCAGACCCAAACCCACTCCGCCAGACCCAAACCCACTCCGCCAGACCCCAACCCACTCCGCCAGACCCGAACCAACTCCGCCAGACCCGAACCCACTCCGCCAGACCCGAACCCACTCCGCCAGACCCGAACCCACTCCGCCAGACCCCAACCCACTGCGCCAGACACGAACCCACTCCGCCAGACCCGAACCCACTCCGCCAGACCCGAACCAACTCCGCCAGACCCGAACCCACTCCGCCAGACCTGAACCCATTCCGCCAGACCCCAACCACCCCGCCAGACCCGAACCCACTCCGCCAGACCCGAACCCACTCCGCCAGACCCGAACCCACTCCGCCAGACCCAAACCCACTCCGCCAGACCCTAACCCACTCCGCCAGACCCAAACCCACTCCGCCAGACCCCAACCCACTCCGCCAGACACCAACCCACTCCGCCAGACCCGAACCCACTCCGCCAGGCCCGAACCCACTCCGCCAGACCCGAACCCACTCCGCCAGACCCGAACCCACTCCGCCAGACCCGAACCCACTCCGCCAGACACCAACCCATTCCGCCAGAACCAAACCCACTCCGCCAGACCCGAACCCACTCCGCCAAACCCGAACCCACTCCGCCAGACCCCAACCCACTCCGCCAGACCCGAACCCACTCCGACAGACCCGAACCCACTCCGCCAGACCCAATCCCACTCCACCAGACCCAAACCAACTCCGCCAGACCCAAACCCACTCCGCCAGACCCAAACCCACTCTGCCAGACCCAAACCCACTCCGCCAGACCCAAATCCACTCCGCCAGACCCGAACCCACTCCGCCAGACCCGAACCCACTCCGCCAGACCCGAACCCACTCCGCCAGACCCGAACCCACTCCGCCACACACAAACCCATTCCGCCAGACCCAAACCCACTCCGCCAGACCCAAACCCGCTCCGCCGGACCCGAACCAACTCCGCCAGAACCAAACCCACTCCGCCAGACCCAAACCCACTCCGCCAGACCCAAACCCACTCCGCCAGGCCCAAACCAACTCCGCCAGACCCAAACCCACTCCGCCAGACCCCAACCCACTCCGCCAGACCACAACCCACTCCGCCAGACCCCAACCCACACCGACAGACCCGAACCCACTCCGCCAGACCCAAACCCACTCCGCCAGACCCGAACCCATTCCGCCAGACCCGAACCAACTCCGCCAGACCCGAACCCACTCCTCCAGACCCGAACCCACTCCGCCAGACCCCAACCCACTCCGCCAGACCCAAACCCACTCCGCCAGACCCCAACCCACTCCGCCAGACCCGAACCAACTCCGCCAGACCCGAACCCACTCCGCCAGACCCGAACCCACTCTGCCAGACCCGAACCCACTCCGCCAGACCCCAACCCACTGCGCCAGACACGAACCCACTCCGCCAGACCCGAACCCACTCCGCCAGACCCGAACCAACTCCGCCAGACCCGAACCCACTCCGCCAGACCTGAACCCATTCCGCCAGACCCCAACCACCCCGCCAGACCCGAACCCACACCGACAGACCCGAACCCACTCCGCCAGACCCTAACCCACTCCGCCAGACCCAAACCCACTCCGCCAGACCCGAACCCACTCCGCCAGACCCTAACCCACTCCGCCAGACCCGAACCCACTCTGCCAGACCCGAACCCACTCCGCCAGACCCGAACCCACTCCGCCAGACCCAAACCCACTCCGCCAGACCCCAACCCACTGCGCCAGACCAGAACCCACTCCGCCAGACCCGAACCCACTCCGTCAGACCCGAACCAACTCCGCCAGACCCGAACCCACTCCGCCAGACCCGAACCCACTCCGCCAGACCCCAACCCACTCCGCCAGACCCGAACCCACACCGACAGACCCGAACCCACTCCGCCAGACCCAAACCCACTCCGCCAGACCCGAACCCATTCCGCCAGACCCGAACCAACTCCGCCAGACCCGAACCCACTCCTCCAGACCCGAACCCCCTCCGCCAGACCCAAACCCACTCCGCCAGACCCAAACCCACTCCGCCAGACCCCAACCCACTCCGCCAGACCCGAACCCACTCCGCCAAACCCGAACCCACTCCGCTAGACCACAACCCACTCCGCCAGACCCGAACCCACTCCGCCAGACCCGAACCCACTCCGCCAGACCCGAACCCACTCCGCCAGACCCTAACCCACTCCGCCAGACCCAAACCCACTCCGCCAGACCCCAACCCACTCCGCCAGACACCAACCCACTCCGCCAGACCCGAACCCACTCCGCCAGGCCCAAACCAACTCCGCCAGACCCAAACCCACTCCGCCAGACCCCAACCCACTCCGCCAGACCACAACCCACTCCGCCAGACCCGAACCCACACCGACAGACCCGAACCCACTCCGCCAGACCCAAACCCACTCCGCCAGACCCAACCCACTCCGCCAGGCCCAAACGAACTCCGCCAGACCCAAACCCACTCCGCCAGACCCCAACCCACTCCGCCAGACCACAACCCACTCCGCCAGACCCCAACCCACACCGACAGACCCGAACCCACTCCGCCAGACCCGAACCCACTCCGCCAGACCCGAACCCACTCCGCCAGACCCGAACCCACTCCGCCACACACAAACCCACTCCGCCAGACCCAAACCCACACCGCCAGACCCAAACCCGCTCCGCCGGACCCGAACCAACTCCGCCAGAACCAAACCCACTCCGCCAGACCCAAACCCACTCCGCCAGACCCAAACCCACTCCGCCAGGCCCAAACCAACTCCGCCAGACCCAAACCCACTCCGCCAGACCCCAACCCACTCCGCCAGACCACAACCCACTCCGCCAGACCCCAACCCACACCGACAGACCCGAACCCACTCCGCCAGACCCAAACCCACTCCGCCAGACCCGAACCCATTCCGCCAGACCCGAACCAACTCCGCCAGACCCGAACCCACTCCTCCAGACCCGAACCCACTCCGCCAGACCCAAACCCACTCCGCCAGACCCAAACCCACTCCGCCAGACCCCAACCCACTCCGCCAGACCCGAACCAACTCCGCCAGACCCGAACCCACTCCGCCAGACCCGAACCCACTCCGCCAGACCCGAACCCACTCCGCCAGACCCCAACCCACTGCGCCAGACACGAACCCACTCCGCCAGACCAGAACCCACTCCGCCAGACCCGAACCAACTCCGCCAGACCCGAACCCACTCCGCCAGACCTGAACCCATTCCGCCAGACCCCAACCACCCCGCCAGACCCGAACCCACACCGACAGACCCGAACCCACTCCGCCAGACCCTAACCCACTCCGCCAGACCCGAACCCACTCCGCCAGACCCGAACCCACTCCGCCAGACCCTAACCCACTCCGCCAGACCCGAACCCACTCCGCCAGACCCGAACCCACTCCGCCAGACCCGAACCCACTCCGCCAGACCCAAACCCACTCCGCCAGACCCCAACCCACTGCGCCAGACCCGAACCCACTCCGCCAGACCCGAACCCACTCCGTCAGACCCGAACCAACTCCGCCAGACCCGAACCCACTCCGCCAGACCCGAACCCACTCCGCCAGACCCCAACCCACTCCGCCAGACCCGAACCCACACCGACAGACCCGAACCCACTCCGCCAGACCCTAACCCACTCCGCCAGACCCGAACCCACTCCGCCAGACCCGAACCCATTCCGCCAGACCACAACCCACTCCGCCAGACCCGAACCCACACCGACAGACCCGAACCCACTCCGCCAGACCCAAACCCACTCCGCCAGACCCGAACCCATTCCGCCAGACCCGAACCAACTCCGCCAGACCCGAACCCACTCCTCCAGACCCGAACCCCCTCCGCCAGACCCAAACCCACTCCGCCAGACCCAAACCCACTCCGCCAGACCCCAACCCACTCCGCCAGACCCGAACCCACTCCGCCCAACCCGAACCCACTCCGCTAGACCACAACCCACTCCGCCAGACCCGAACCCACTCCGCCAGACCCGAACCCACTCCGCCAGACCCAAACCCACTCCGCCAGACCCTAACCCACTCCGCCAGACCCAAACCCACTCCGCCAGACCCCAACCCACTCCGCCAGACACCAACCCACTCCGCCAGACCCGAACCCACTCCGCCAGGCCCGAACCCACTCCGCCAGACCCGAACCCACTCCGCCAGACCCGAACCCACTCCGCCAGACCCGAACCCACTCCGCCAGACACCAACCCATTCCGCCAGAACCAAACCCACTCCGCCAGACCCGAACCCACTCCGCCAAACCCGAACCCACTCCGCCAGACCCCAACCCACTCCGCCAGACCCGAACCCACTCCGACAGACCCGAACCCACTCCGCCAGACCCAATCCCACTCCGCCAGACCCAAACCAACTCCGCCAGACCCAAACCCACTCCGCCAGACCCAAACCCACTCTGCCAGACCCAAACCCACTCCGCCAGACCCAAATCCACTCCGCCAGACCCGAACCCACTCCGCCAGACCCGAACCCATTCCGCCAGACCACAACCCACTCCGTCAGACCCGAACCCACACCGACAGACCCGAACCCACTCCGCCAGACCCAAACCCACTCCGCCAGACCCAAACCCATTCCGCCAGACCCGAACCAACTCCGCCAGACCCGAACCCACTCCTCCAGACCCGAACCCACTCCGCCAGACCCAAACCCACTCCGTCAGACCCAAACCCACTCCGCCAGACCCCAACCCACTCCGCCAGACCCGAACCCACTCCGCCAAACCCGAACCCACTCCGCTAGACCACAACCCACTCTGCCAAACCCGAACCCACTCCGCTAGACCACAACCCACTCCGCCACACCCCAACCCACTCCGCCAGACCCCAACCCACTCCGCCAGACCCCAACCCACTACGCCAGACCTGAACCCACTCCGCCAGACCCTAACCCACTCCGCCAGACCCAAACCCACTCCGCCAGACCCGAACCCACTCCGCCAGACCCCAACCCACTCCGCCAGACCCCAACCCACTCCGCCAGACCCCAACCCACTCCGCCAGACCCCAACCCACTCCGCCAGACCCAAACCCACTCCGCCAGACACGAACCCACTCCGCCAGACCCGAACCCACTCCGCCAGACCCGAACCCACTCCGCCAGACCCGAACCCACTCCGCCAGACCCGAACCCACTCCGCCAGACCCGAACCCACTCCGCCAGACCCGAACCCACTCCGCCACACACAAACCCACTCCGCCAGACCCAAACCCACTCCGCCAGACCCAAAACCGCTCCGCCGGACCCGAACCAACTCCGCCAGAACCAAACCCACTCCGCCAGACCCTAACCCACACCGCCAGACCCGAACCCACTCTGCCAGACCCGAACTCACTCCGCCAGACCCGAACCCACTCCGCCAGACCCTAACCCACTCCGCCAGGCCTGAACCCACTCCGCCAGACCCCAACCCACTCCGCCAGACCCGAACCCACTCCGCCAGACCCTAACCCACTCCGCCAGACCGGAACCCACTCCGCCAGACCCTAACCCACTCCGCCAGACCCGAACCCACTCCACCAGACCCGAACCCACTCCGCCAGACCCAAACCCACTCCGCCAGACCCAAACCCACTCCGCCAGACCCAAACCAACTCCGCCAGACCCGAACCCACTCCTCCAGACCCGAACCCACTCTGCCAGACCCGAACCCACTCCGCCAGACCCAAACCCACTCCGCCAGACCCCAACCCACTCCGCCAGACCCGAACCCACTCCGCCAAACCCGAACCCACTCCGCTAGACCACAACCCACTCCGCCATACCCCAACCCACTCCGCCAGACCCCAACCCACTCCGCCAGACCCCAACCCACTACGCCAGACCTGAACCCACTCCGCCAGACCCTAACCCACTCCGCCAGACCCAAACCCACTCCGCCAGACCCAAACCCACTCCGCCAGACCCCAACCCACTCCGCCAGACCCCAACCCACTCCGCCAGACCCCAACCCACTCCGCCAGACCCGAACCCACTCCGCCAGACCCGAACCCACTCCGCCAGACCCGAACCCACTCCGCCAGACCCGAACCCACTCCGCCAGACCCGAACCCACTCCGCCAGACCCGAACCCACTCCGCCAGACCCGAACCCACTCCGCCACACACCAACCCACTCCGCCAGACCCAAACCCACTCCGCCAGACCCAAACCCGCTCCGCCGGACCCGAACCAACTCCGCCAGAACCAAACCCACTCCGCCAGACCCAAACCCACTCCACCAGACCCAAACCCACTCCGCCAGGCCCAAACCAACTCCACCAGACCGAAACCCACTCCGCCAGACCCCAACCCACTCCGCCAGACCACAACCCACTCCGCCAGACCCGAACCCACACCGACAGACCCGAACCCACTCCGCCAGACCCGAACCCACTCCGCCAGACCCGAACCCACTCCGCCAAACCCGAACCAACTCCGCCAGACCCGAACCCACTCCTCCAGACCCGAACCCACTCCGCCAGACCCAAACCCTCTCCGCCAGTCCTGAACCCACTCTGCCAGACCCGAACCCACTCCGCCAGACCCGAGCCAACTCCGCCAGACCCGAACCCACTCCGCCAGACCCCAACCCACTCCGCCAGACCCCAACCCACTCCGCCAGACCCCCACCCACTCCGCCAGACCCCATCCCACTCCGCCAGACCCCAACCCACTCCGCCAGACCCAAACCCACTCCGCCAGACCCGAACCCTCTCCGCCAAACCCAAACCCACTCCGCCAGACCCGAAACCACTCCGCCAGACCCAAACCCACTCCGCCAGACCAAAACCCACTGCGCCAGACCGGAACCCACTGCGCCAGACCCGAACCCACTCCGCCAGACCCGAACCCACTCCGTCAGACCCGAACCAACTCCGCCAGACCCGAACCCACTCCGCCAGACCCGAACCCACTCCGCCAGACCCCAACCCACTCCGCCAGACCCAAACCCACACCGACAGACCCAAACCCACTCCGCCAGACCCTAACCCACTCCGCCAGACCCGAACCCACTCCGCCAGACCCGAACCCAGTCCGCCACACCCAAACCCACTCCGCCAGACCCAAACCCACTCCGCAGGACCCAAACCCTCTCCGCCAGACCCAAACCCACTCCGCCAGACCCGAAACCACTCTGCCAGACCCGAACCCACTCCGCCAGACCCAAACCCACTCCGCCAGACCCGAACCCACTCCGCCAAACCCGAACCCACTCCGCCTTACCACAACCCACTCCTCCAGACCCGAACCCACACCGACAGACCCGAACCCACTCCGCCAGACCAAAACCCACTGCGCCAGACCGGAACCCACTCCGCCAGACCCGAACCCACTCCGCCAGACCCGAACCAACTCCGCCAGACCCGAACCCACTCCGCCAGACCCGAACCCACTCCACCAGACCCGAACCCACTCCGCCAGACCCGTACCCACTCCGACAGACCCGAACCCACTCCACCAGACCCTAACCCACTCCGCCAGACTCGAACCCACTCCGCCAGACACGAACCCAGTCCGCCACACCCAAACCCACTCCGCCAGACCAGAACCCACTCCGCCAGACCCAAACCCACTCCGCCAGACCCCAACCCATTCCGTCAGACCCGAACCCACTCCGCCAAACCCGAACCCACTCCACTAGACCACAACCCACTCCGCCAGACCCGAACCCACTCCGACAGACCCGAACCCACTCCGCCAGACCCAAACCCAATCCGCCAGACCCGAACCCACTCCGCCAGACCCGAACCCACTCCGCCAGACCCAAACCCACTCCGCCAGACCCCAACCCACTGCGCCAGACACGAACCCACTCCGCCAGACCCGAACCCACTCCGCCAGACCCGAACCAACTCCGCCAGACCCGAACCCACTCCGCCAGACCCCAACCCATTCCGCCAGACCCAAACCCACTCTGCCAAACCCAAACCCACTCCGCCAGACCCAAACCCACTCCGCCAGTCCCAAACTCACTCCGCCAGAACCAAACCCACTCCGCCAGACCCGAACCCACTCCGCCAAACCCGAACCCACTCCGCCAGACCCCAACCCACTCCGCCAGACCCGAACCCACTCCGACAGACCCAAACCCACTCCGCCAGACCCGATCCCACTCCGCCAGACCCAAACCCACTCCGCCAGACCCAAACCCACTCCGCCAGACCCAAACCCACTCTGCCAGACCCAAACCCACTCCGCCAGACCCAAATCCACTCCGCCAGACCCGCACCCACTCCGCCATACCCGAACCCACTCCGCCAGACCACAACCCACTCCCCCAGACCCTAACCCACACCGACAGACCCGAACCCACTCCGCCAGATCCAAACCCACTCCGCCAGACCCGAACCCACTCCGCCAGACCCGAACCCACTCCGCCAGACCCGAACTCACTCCGCCAGACCCGAACCCACTCCGCCAAACCCGAACCCACTCCGCTGGACCACAACCCACTCCGCCAGACCCGAACCCACTCCGACAGAACCAAACCCACTCCGCCAGACCCAAACCCACTCCGCCAGACCTGAACCCACACCGCCAGACCCAAACCCACTCCGCCAGACCCCAACCCACTCCGCCAGACACCAACCCACTCCGCCAGACCCGAACCCACTCCGCCAGGACCGAACCCACTCCGCCAGACCCGAACCCACTCCGCCAGACCCGAACCCACTCCGCCAGACCCGAACCCACTCCGCCAGACCCCAACCCATTCCGCCAGACCCAAACCCATTCTGCCAGACCCAAACCCACTCCGCCAGACCCGAACCCACTCCGCCAGACCCGAACCCACTCCGCCAGACCCGAACCCACTCCGCCAGACCCCAACCCATTCCGCCAGACCCGAACCCACTCCGCCAGACCCGAACCCACTCCGCCAGACCCTAACCCACTCCGCCAGACCCAAACCCTCTCCGCCAGACCCAAACTCACTCCGCCAGAACCAAACCCACTCCGCCAGACCCGAACCCACTCCGCCAAACCCGAACCCACTCCGCCAGACCCGAACCCACTCCGCCAGACCCAAACCCACTCCGCCAGACCCGAACCCGTTCCGCCAGACCCGAACCAACTCCGCCAGACCCGAACCCACTCCTCCAGACCCGAACCCACTCCGCCAGACCCAAACCCACTCCGCCAGACCCAAACCCACTCCGCCAGACCCCAACCCACTCCGCCAGACCCGAACCCACTCCGCCAAACCCGAACCCACTCCGCTAGACCACAACCCACTCCGCCAGACCCGAACCCACTCCGACAGACCCGAACCCACTCCGCCAGACCCAAACCCACTCCGCCAGACCCGAACCCACTCCGCCAGACCCAAACCCACTCCGCCAGACCCGAACCCACTCCGCCAGACCCGAACCCACTCCGCCAGACCCGAACCCACTCCGCCAAACCCGAACCCACTCCGCCATACCACAACCCACTCCTCCAGACCCGAACCCACACCGACAGACCCGAACCCACTCCGCCAGACCAGAACCCACTGCGCCAGACCGGAACCCACTCCGCCAGACCCGAACCCACTCCGCCAGACCCGAACCAACTCCGCCAGACCCGAACCCACTCCGCCAGACCCGAACCCACTCCGCCAGACCCCAACCCACTCAGCCAGACCCGTACCCACTCCGACAGACCCCAACCCACTCCACCAGACCCTAACCCACTCCGCCAGACTCGAACCCACTCCGCCAGACCCGAACCCAGTCCGCCACACCCAAACCCACTCCGCCAGACCAGAACCCACTCCGCCAGACCCAAACCCACTCCGCCAGACCCCAACCCACTCCGTCAGACCCGAACCCACTCCGCCAAACCCGAACCCACTCCGCTAGACCACAACCCACTCCGCCAGACCCGAACCCACTCCGACAGACCCGAACCCACTCCGCCAGACCCGAACCCAATCCGCCAGACCCGAACCCACTCCTCCAGACCCGAACCCACTCCGCCAGACCCCAACCCACTCCGCCAGACCCCAACCCACTGCGCCAGACACGAACCCACTCCGCCAGACCCGAACCCACTCCGCCAGACCCGAACCAACTCCGCCAGACCCGAACCCACTCCGCCAGACCCGAACCCATTCCGCCAGACCCCAACCCACCCCGCCAGACCCGAACCCACACCGACAGACCCGAACCCACTCCGCCAGACCCTAACCCACTCCGCCAGACCCGAACCCACTCCGCCAGACCCGAACCCACTCTGCCAGACCCAAACCCACTCCGCCAGACCCGAACCCACTCCGCCAGACCCGAACCCACTCCGCCAGACCCAAACCCACTCCGCCAGACCCAAACCCACTCCGCCAGACCCGAACCCACTCCGCCAGACCCGAACCCACTCCGCGAGACCCAAACCCACTCCGCCAGACCCCAACCCACTGCACCAGACCCGAACCCACTCCGCCAGACCCGAACCCACTCCTTCAGACCCGAACCAACTCCGCCAGACCCGAACCCACTCCGCCAGACCCGAACCCACTCCGCCAGACCCCAACCCACTCCGCCAGACCCGAACCCACACCGACAGACCCGAACCCACTCCGCCAGACCCTAACCCACTCCGCCAGACCCGAACCCACTCCTCCAGACCCGAACCCACTCCGCCAGACCCAAACCCACTCCGCCAGACCCAAACCCACTCCGCCAGACCCCAACCCACTCCGCCAGACCCGAACCCACTCCGCCAAACCCGAACCCACTCCGCTAGACCACAACCCACTCCGCCAGACCCGAACCCACTCCGCCAGACCCGCACCCACTCCGCCAGACCCGAACCCACTCCGCCAGACCCGAACCCACTCCGCCAAACCCGAACCACTCTGCCATACCACAACCCACTCCTCCAGACCCGAACCCACACCGACAGACCCGAACCCACTCCGCCAGACCAAAACCCACTGCGCCAGACCGGAACCCACTCCGCCAGACCCGAACCCACTCCGCCAGACCCGAACCAACTCCGCCAGACCCGAACCCACTCCGCCAGACCCGAACCCACTCCGCCAGACCCCAACCCACTCAGCCAGACCCGTACCCACTCCGACAGACCCCAACCCACTCCACCAGACCCTAACCCACTCCGCCAGACTCGAACCCACTCCGCCAGACCCGAACCCAGTCCGCCACACCCAAACCCACTACGCCAGACCAGAACCCACTCCGCCAGACCCAAACCCACTCCGCCAGACCCCAACCCACTCCGTCAGACCCGAACCCACTCCGCCAAACCCGAACCCACTCCGCTAGACCACAACCCACTCCGCCAGACCCGAACCCACTCCGACAGACCCGAACCCACTCCGCCAGACCCGAACCCAATCCGCCAGACCCGAACCCACTCCGCCAGACCCGAACCCACTCCGCCAGACCCAAACCCACTCCGCCAGACCCCAACCCACTGCGCCAGACACGAACCCACTCCGCCAGACCCGAACCCACTCCGCCAGACCCGAACCAACTCCGCCAGACCCGAACCCACTCCGCCAGACCCGAACCCATTCCGCCAGACCCCAACCCACCCCGCCAGACCCGAACCCACACCGACAGACCCGAACCCACTCCGCCAAACCCTAACCCACTCCGCCAGACCCGAACCCACTCCGCCAGACCCGAACCCACTCTGCCAGACCCAAACCCACTCTGCCAGACCCAAACCCACTCCGCCAGACCCGAACCCACTCCGCCAGACCGGAACCCACTCCGCCAGACCCAAACCCACTCCGCCAGACCCGAACCCACTCCGCCAGACCCGAACCCACTCCGCCAGACCCGAACCCACTCCGCGAGACCCAAACCCACTCCGCGAGACCCCAACCCACTGCACCAGACCCGAACCCACTCCGCCAGACCCGAACCCACTCCATCAGACCCGAACCAACTCCGCCAGACCCGAACCCACTCCGCCAGACCCGAACCCACTCCGCCAGACCCCAACCCACTCCGCCAGACCCGAACCCACACCGACAGACCCGAACCCACTCCGCCAGACCCTAACCCACCCCGCCAGACCCGAACCCACTCCGCCAGACCCGAACCCATTCCGCCAGACCACAACCCACTCCGCCAGACCCGAACCCACACCGACAGACCCGAACCCACTCCGCCAGACCCAAACCCACTCCGCCAGACCCGAACCCATTCCGCCAGACCCAAACCAACTCCGCCAGACCTGAACCCACTCCTCCAGACCCGAAGCCACTCCGCCAGACCCAAACCCACTCCGCCAGACCCAAACCCACTCCGCCAGACCCCAACCCACTCCGCCAGACCCGAACCCACTCCGCCAAACCCGAACCCACTCTGCTAGACCACAACCCACTCCGCCAGACCCGAACCCACTCCGACAGACCCGAACCCACTCCGACAGACCCAAACCCACTCCGCCAGACCCTAACCCACTCCGCCAGACCCAAACCCACTCCGCCAGACCCCAACCCACTCCGCCAGACACCAACCCACTCCGCCGGACCCGAACTTACTCCGCCAGGCCCGAACCCACTCCGCCAGACCCGAACCCACTCCGCCAGACCCGAACCCACTCCGCCAGACCCGAACCCACTCCGCCAGACCCCAACCCATTCCGCCAGACCCAAACCCAGTCTGCCAAACCCAAACCCACTCCGCCAGACCCAAACCCACTCCGCCAGTCCCAAACTCACTCCGCCAGAACCAAACCCACTCCGCCAGACCCTAACCCACTCCGCCAGACTCGAACCCACTCCGCCAGACCCGAACCCAGTCCGCCACACCCAAACCCACTCCGCCAGACCAGAACCCACTCCGCCAGACCCGAACCCACTCCGCCAGACCCCAACCCACTCCGTCAGACCCGAACCCACTCCGCCAAACCCGAACCCACTCCGCTAGACCACAACCCACTCCGCCAGACCCGAACCCACTCCGACAGACCCGAACCCACTCCGCCAGACCCGAACCCAATCCGCCAGACCCGAACCCACTCCGCCAGACCCGAACCCACTCCGCCAGACCCAAACCCACTCCGCCAGACCCCAAACCCACTTCGCCAGACACAAACCCACTCCGCCTGACCCAAACCCACTCCGCCAGACCCAAACCCACTCCGCCAGACCCGAACCCACTCCCCCAGACCCGAACCCACTCCGCCAGACCCAAACCCACTCCGCCAGACCCCAACCCACTGCGCCAGACCCAAACACACTCCGCCAGACCCAAACCCACTCCGCGAGACCCGAAACCACTCCGCCAGACCCAAACCCACTCCGCCAGACCCCAACCCACTCCGCTAGACCCGAACCCACTCCGCCAGACCCGAACCCACTCCGCCAGACCCGAACATACTCCGCCACAGCCGAACCCTCTCCGCCAGACCCCAACCCACTCCGCTAGACCCCAAACCCACTCCGCCTGACCCAAACCCACTCTGCCAGACCCAAACCCATTCCGCCAGACCCAAACCCACTCCGCCAGTCCCAAACCCACTCCGCCAGACCCAAACCCACTCCGCCAGACCTAAACACACTCCGCCAGACCCAAACCCACTCCGCCAGCCCGAAACCCACTCCGCCAGACCCTAACCCACTCCGCCAGACCCCAAACCCACTTCGCCAGACACAAACCCACTCCGCCTGACCGAAACCCACTCCGCCAGACCCAAACCCACTCCGCCAGACCCAAACCCACTCCGCCAGACCCCAACTCACTCCGCCAGAACCAAACCCACTCCGCCAGACCCGAACCCTCTCCGCCAAACCCGAACCCACACCGCCAGACCCCGACCCACTCCATCAGACCCGAACCCACTCTGACAGACCCGAACCCACTCCGCCAGACCCCAACTCACTCCGACAGACCCAAACCCACTCCGCCAGACACAAACCCACTCCGCCAGACCCAAACCCACTCCGCCAGACCCAAACCCACTCCGCCAGACCCAAACCCACTCCGCCAGACCCAAACCCACTCCGCCAGACCCAAACCCACTCCGCCACACCCAAACCCACTCCGCCAGACCTAAACCAACTCCGCCAGACCCAAACCCACTCCGCCAAACCCGAACCCACTCCGCCATACCCCAACCCACTCCGCCAGACCCGAACCCACTCGTACAGACCCGAACCCACTCCGCCAGACCCGAACCCACTCCGCCAGACCCCAACCCACTCCGACAGACCTGAACCCACTCCGCCAGACCGAAACCAACTCCGCCAGACCCAAACCCACTCCGCCAGTCCCGAGCCCACTCCGCAAGACTCCAACCCACTCCGCCAGACCCCAACCCACTCCGACAGACCCGAACCCAATCCGCCAGACCATAACCTACTCCGCCAGACCCGAACCCACTCCGCCAGACCCGAACCCACTCCGCCAGACCCCAACCCACTCCGCCAGACCCCAACCCATTCCTCTAGTCACGAACCCACTCCGCCAGACCCGAACCCACTCCGCCATACCCGAACCCACTCCGCCAGACACGAACCCACTCCGCCAGACCAAAAACCCACTCCGCCAGACCCAAACTCACTCCGCCAGACCCAAACCCACTCCACCAGACCCCAAACCCACTTCGCCAGACACAAACCCACTCCGCCTGACCCAAACCCACTCCGCCAGACCCAAACCCACTCCGCCAGACCCAAACCCACTCCGCCAGACCCCAACTCACTCCGCCAGAACCAAACCCACTCCGCCAGACCCGAACCCTCTCCGCCAAACCCGAACCCACACCGCCAGACCCCGACCCACTCCACCAGACCCGAACCCACTCTGACAGACCCGAACCCACTCCGCCAGACCCGAACCCACTCCGCCAGACCCGAACCCACTCCGCCAGACCAAAAACCCACTCCGCCAGACCCAAACCCACTCCGCCAGACCCGAACCCACTCCGCCAGACCCCAAACCCACTTCGCCAGACACAAACCCACTCCGCCTGACCCAAACCCACTCCGCCAGACCCAAACCCACTCCGCCAGACCCAAACCCACTCCGCCAGACCCCAACTCACTCCGCCAGAACCAAACCCACTCCGCCAGACCCGAACCCTCTCCGCCAAACCCGAACCCACACCGCCAGACCCCGACCCACTCCACCAGACCCGAACCCACTCTGACAGACCCGAACCCACTCCGCCAGACCCCAACCCACTCCGACAGACCCAAACCCACTCCGCCAGACCCAAACCCACTCCGCCAGACCCAAAGCCACTCCGCCAGACCCAAACCCACTCCGCCAGACCCAAACCCACTCCGCCAGACCCAAACCCACTCCGCCAGACCCAAACCCACTCCGCCAGACCTAAACCAACTCCGCCAGACCCAAACCCACTCCGCCAAACCCGAACCCACTCCGCCATACCCCAACCCACTCCGCCAGACCCGAACCCACTCGTACAGACCCGAACCCACTCCGCCAGACCCGAACCCACTCCGCCAGACCCCAACCCACTCCGACAGACCTGGACCCACTCCGCCAGACCAAAACCAACTCCGCCAGACCCAAACCCACTCCGCCAGTCCCGAACCCACTCCGCCAGACCCCAACCCACCCCGCCAGACCCCAACCCACTCCTCTAGTCCCGAACCCACTCCGCCAGACCCGAACCCACTCCGCCATACCCGAACCCACTCCGCCAGACCCGAACCCACTCCGCCAGACCCGAACCCACTCCGCCAGACCCGAACATACTCCGCCACAGCCGAACCCTCTCCGCCAGACCCCAACCCACTCCGCTAGACCCCAAACCCACTCCGCCTGACCCAAACCCACTCCGCCAGACCCAAACCCACTCCGCCACACACAAACCCACTCCGCCAGACCCAAACCCACTCCGCCAGACCCAAACCCATTCCGCCAGACCCAAACCCACTCCGCCAGTCCCAAACCCACTCCGCCAGACCCAAACCCACTCCGCCAGACCTAAACACACTCCGCCAGACCCAAACCCACTCCGCCAGCCCGAAACCCACTCCGCCAGACCCTAAACCACTCCGCCAGACCCCAAACCCACTTCGCCAGACACAAACCCACTCCGCCTGACCCAAACCCACTCCGCCAGACCCAAACCCACTCCGCCAGACCCGAACCCACTCCGCCAGACCCGAACCCACTCCGCCAGACCCAAACCCACTCCACCAGACCCCAACCCACTCCGCCAGACCCCAACCCACTGCGCCAGACCCAAACACACTCCGCCAGACCCAAACCCACTCCGCGAGACCCGAAACCACTCCGCCAGACCCAAACCCACTCCGCCAGACCCCAACCCACTCCGCTAGACCCGAACCCACTCCGCCAGACCCAAACCCACTCCGCCAGACCCGAACATACTCCGCCACAGCCGAACCCTCTCCGCCAGACCCCAACCCACTCCGCTAGACCCCAAACCCACTCCGCCTGACCCAAACCCACTCCGCCAGACCCAAACCCATTCCGCCAGACCCAAACCCACTCCGCCAGTCCCAAACCCACTCCGCCAGACCCAAACCCACTCCGCCAGACCTAAACACACTCCGCCAGACCCAAACCCACTCCGCCAGCCTGAAACCCACTCCGCCAGACCCTAACCCACTCCGCCAGACCCCAAACCCACTTCGCCAGACACAAACCCACTCCGCCTGACCCAAACCCACTCCGCCAGACCCAAACCCACTCCGCCAGACCCAAACCCACTCCGCCAGACCCCAACTCACTCCGCCAGAACCAAACCCACTCCGCCAGACCCGAACCCTCTCCGCCAAACCCGAACCCACACCGCCAGACCCCGACCCACTCCACCAGACCCGAACCCACTCTGACAGACCCGAACCCACTCCGCCAGACCCCAACCCACTCCGACAGACCCAAACCCACTCCGCCAGACACAAACCCACTCCGCCAGACCCAAACCCACTCCGCCAGACCCAAACCCACTCCGCCAGACCCGAACCCACTCCGCCAGACCCGAACATACTCCGCCACAGCCGAACCCTCTCCGCCAGACCCCAACCCACTCCGCTAGACCCCAAACCCACTCCGCCTGACCCAAACCCACTCCGCCAGACCCAAACCCACTCCGCCACACACAAACCCACTCCGCCAGACCCAAACCCACTCCGCCAGACCCAAACCCATTCCGCCAGAACCAAACCCACTCCGCCAGTCCCAAACCCACTCCGCCAGACCCAAACCCACTCCGCCAGACCTAAACACACTCCGCCAGACCCAAACCCACTCCGCCAGCCCGAAACCCACTCCGCCAGACCCTAACCCACTCCGCCAGACCCCAAACCCACTTCGCCAGACACAAACCCACTCCGCCTGACCCAAACCCACTCCGCCAGACCCAAACCCACTCCGCCAGACCCGAACCCACTCCGCCAGACCCGAACCCACTCCGCCAGACCCAAACCCACTCCGCCAGACCCCAACCCACTGCGCCAGACCCAAACACACTCCGCCAGACCCAAACCCACTCCGCGAGACCCGAAACCACTCCGCCAGACCCAAACCCACTCCGACAGACCCCAACCCACTCCGCTAGACCCGAACCCACTCCGCCAGACCCGAACCCACTCCGCCAGACCCGAACATACTCCGCCACAGCCGAACCCTCTCCACCAGACCCCAACCCACTCCGCTAGACCCCAAACCCACTCCGCCTGACCCAAACCCACTCTGCCAGACCCAAACCCATTCCGCCAGACCCAAACCCACTCCGCCAGTCCCAAACCCACTCTGCCAGACCCAAACCCACTCCGCCAGACCTAAACACACTCCGCCAGACCCAAACCCACTCCGCCAGCCCGAAACCCACTCCGCCAGACCCTAACCCACTCCGCCAGACCCCAAACCCACTTCGCCAGACACAAACCCACTCCGCGTGACCGAAACCCACTCCGCCAGACCCAAACCCACTCCGCCAGACCCAAACCCACTCCGCCAGACCCCAACTCACTCCGCCAGAACCAAACCCACTCCGCCAGACCCGAACCCTCTCCGCCAAACCCGAACCCACACCGCCAGACCCCGACCCACTCCATCAGACCCGAACCCACTCTGACAGACCCGAACCCACTCCGCCAGACCCCAACTCACTCCGACAGACCCAAACCCACTCCGCCAGACACAAACCCACTCCGCCAGACCCAAACCCACTCCGCCAGACCCAAACCCACTCCGCCAGACCCAAACCCACTCCGCCAGACGCAAACCCACTCCGCCAGACCCAAACCCACTCCGCCAGACCCAAACCCACTCCGCCAGACCCAAACCAACTCCGCCAGACCCAAACCCACTCCGCCAAACCCGAACCCACTCCGCCATACCCCAACCCACTCCGCCAGACCCGAACCCACTCGTACAGACCCGAACCCACTCCGCCAGACCCGAACCCACTCCGCCAGACCCCAACCCACTCCGACAGACCTGAACCCACTCCGCCAGACCGAAACCAACTCCGCCAGACCCAAACCCACTCCGCCAGTCCCGAGCCCACTCCGCAAGACTCCAACCCACTCCGCCAGACCCCAACCCACTCCGACAGACCCGAACCCACTCCGCCAGACCATAACCTACTCCGCCAGACCCGAACCCACTCCGCCAGACCCGAACCCACTCCGCCAGACCCCAACCCACTCCGCCAGACCCCAACCCACTCCTCTAGTCACGAACCCACTCCGCCAGACCCGAACCCACTCCGCCATACCCGAACCCACTCCGCCAGACACGAACCCACTCCGCCAGACCAAAAACCCACTCCGCCAGACCCAAACCCACTCCGCCAGACCCAAACCCACTCCACCAGACCCCAAACCCACTTCGCCAGACACAAACCCACTCCGCCTGACCCAAACCCACTCCGCCAGACCCAAACCCACTCCGCCAGACCCAAACCCACCCCGCCAGACCCCAACTCACTCCGCCAGAACCAAACCCACTCCGCCAGACCCGAACCCTCTCCGCCAAACCCGAACCCACACCGCCAGACCCCGACCCACTCCACCAGACCCGAACCCACTCTGACAGACCCGAACCCACTCCGCCAGACCCGAACCCACTCCGCCAGACCCGAACCCACTCCGCCAGACCAAAAACCCACTCCGCCAGACCCAAACCCACTCCGCCAGACCCGAACCCACTCCGCCAGACCCCAAACCCACTTCGCCAGACACAAACCCACTCCGCCTGACCCAAACCCACTCCGCCAGACCCAAACCCACTCCGCCAGACCCAAACCCACTCCGCCAGACCCCAACTCACTCCGCCAGAACCAAACCCACTCCGCCAGACCCGAACCCTCTCCGCCAAACCCGAACCCACACCGCCAGACCCAAACCCACTCCGCCAAACCCGAACCCACTCCGCCATACCCCAACCCACTCCGCCAGACCCGAACCCACTCGTACAGACCCGAACCCACTCCGCCAGACCCGAACCCACTCCGCCAGACCCCAACCCACTCCGACAGACCTGAACCCACTCCGCCAGACCAAAACCAACTCCGCCAGACCCAAACCCACTCCGCCAGTCCCGAACCCACTCCGCCAGACCCCAACCCACTCCGCCAGACCCCAACCCACTCCTCTAGTCCCGAACCCACTCCGCCAGACCCGAACCCACTCCGCCATACCCGAACCCACTCCGCCAGACCCGAACCCACTCCGCCAGACCAAAAACCCACTCCGCCAGACCCGAACCCACTCGTACAGACCCGAACCCACTCCGCCAGACCCGAACCCACTCCGCCAGACCCCAACCCACTCCGCCAGACCCCAACCCACTGCGCCAGACCCAAACACACTCCGCCAGACCCAAACCCCCTCCGCCAGACCCAAACCCACTCCGCCAGACCCAAACCCACTCCGCCAGACCCAAACCCACTCCGCCAGACCCGAAACCACTCCGCCAGACCCGAACCCACTCCGCCAGACCCGAACCCACTCCGCCAGACCCCAACCCACTCCGCCAGACCCGAACCCACTCCGCCAGACCCGAACCCACTCCGCCAGACCCAAACCCACTCCGCCACACACAAACCCACTCCGCCAGACCCCAACCCACTCCGCCAGACCCAAACCCACTCCGCCAGACTCAAACCCACTCCGCCAGTCCCAAACCCACTCCGCCAGACCCAAACCCACTCCGCCAGACCTAAACACACTCCGCCAGACCCAAACCCACTCCGCCAGCCCGAAACACACTCCGCCAGACCCTAACCCACTCCGCCAGTCCCCAAACCCACACCGACAGACCCCGACCCACTCCGCCAGACCCGAACCCACTCTGACAGACCCGAACCCACTCCGCCAGACCCCAACCCACTCCGCCACACACGAACCCACTCCGCCAAACCCGAACCCACTCCGCCAGACCCGAACCCACTCCACCAGACCCGAACCCACTCCGCCAGACCCTAACCCACTCCGCCAGACCCGAACCCACTCCGCCAGACCCGAACCCACTCCGCCAGACCCGAACCCACTCCGCCAGACCCCAACCCACTCCGACAGACCCGGACCCACTCCGCCAGACCTAAACCCACTCCGCCAGACCCAAACCCACTCCGCCAGACCCAAACCAACTCCGCCAGACACAAACCTACTCCGTCAGACCCCAAACCCACTCTGCCAGACTCAAACCCACTCCGCTAGACCCAAACCCACTCCGCCAGACACAAACCCACTCCCCCAGACCCGAACCCATTCCGCCAGACCACAACCCACTCCGCCAGACCCGAACCCACACCGACAGACCCGACCCCACTCCGCCAGACCCGAACCCACACCGACAGACCCGAACCCACTCCGCCAGACCCGAACGCACTCCGCCAGACCACAACCCACTCCGCCAGACCCGAACCCACTCCGCCACACCCGAACCCACTCCGCCACACCCGAACCCACTCCGCCACACCCGAACCCACTCCGCCAGACCCGAACCCACTCCGCCAGACCCGAACCCACTCCGCCAGTCCCGAACCCACTCCGCCAGACCCGAACCCACTCCGCCAGACGCGAACCCAATCCGCCAGACCCGAACCCACTCCGCCAGACCCCAACCCACTCCGCCAGACCCCAACCCACTCCGCCAGACTCCAACCCACTCCCCCAGACCCCAACCCACTCCGCCAGACCCCAACCCACTCCGCCAGACCCCAACCCACTCCGCCAGACCCAAACCCACTCCGCCAGACCCAAACCCACTCCGCCAGACCCAAACCCACACCGCCAGACCCGAACCCACTCCGCCAGACCCGAACCCACTCCGCCAGACCCGAACCCACTCCGCCAGACCCGAAACCACTCCGCCAGATCCGAACCCACTCCGCCAGATCCGAACCCACTCCGCCAGACTCCAACCCACTCCCCCAGACCCCAACCAACTCCGCCAGACCCCAACCCACTCCGCCTGAACCCAACCCACTCCGCCAGACCCAAACCCACTCCGCCAGACCCAAACCCACTCCGCCAGACCCCAACCCACTCCGCCTGACCCAAACCCACTCCGTCAGACCCAAACCCACTCCGCCAGACCCAAACCCACTCCGCCAGACCCCAACTCACTCCGCCAGAACCAAACCCACTCCGCCAGACCCGAACCCTCTCCGCCAAACCCGAACCCACACCGCCAGACCCCGACCCACTCCACCAGACCCGAACCCACTCTGACAGACCCGAACCCACTCCGCCAGACCCCAACCCACTCCGACAGACCCAAACCCACTCCGCCAGACCCAAACCCACTCCGCCAGACCCAAAGCCACTCCGCCAGACCCAAACCCACTCCGCCAGACCCAAACCCACTCCGCCAGACCCAAACCCACTCCGCCAGACCTAAACCAACTCCGCCAGACCCAAACCCACTCCGCCAAACCCGAACCCACTCCGCCATACCCCAACCCACTCCGCCAGACCCGAACCCACTCGTACAGACCCGAACCCACTCCGCCAGACCCGAACCCACTCCGCCAGACCCCAACCCACTCCGACAGACCTGAACCCACTCCGCCAGACCAAAACCAACTCCGCCAGACCCAAACCCACTCCGCCAGTCCCGAACCCACTCCGCCAGACCCCAACCCACTCCGCCAGACCCCAACCCACTCCTCTAGTCCCGAACCCACTCCGCCAGACCCGAACCCACTCCACCATACCCGAACCCACTCCGCCAGACCCGAACCCACTCCGCCAGACCAAAAACCCACTCCGCCAGACCCAAACCCACTCCACCAGACCCAAACCCACTCCGCCAGACCCAAACCCACTCCGCCAGACCCCAACCCACTCCGCCAGACCCCAACCCACTGCGCCAGACCCAAACACACTCCGCCAGACCCAAACCCCCTCCGCCAGACCCAAACCCACTCCGCCAGACCCAAACCCACTCCGCCAGACCCAAACCCACTCCGCGAGACCCGAAACCACTCCGCCAGACCCGAACCCACTCCGCCAGACCCGAACCCACTCCGCCAGACCCCAACCCACTCCGCCAGACCCGAACCCACTCCGCCAGACCCGAACCCACTCCGCCAGACCCAAACCCACTCCGCCACACACAAACCCACTCCGCCAGACCCCAACCCACTCCGCCAGACCCAAACCCACTCCGCCAGACCCAAACCCACTCCGCCAGTCCCAAACCCACTCCGCCAGACCCAAACCCACTCCGCCAGACCTAAACACACTCCGCCAGACCCAAACCCACTCCGCCAGCCCGAAACGCACTCCGCCAGACCCTAACCCACTCCGCCAGTCCCCAAACCCACACCGACAGACCCCGACCCACTCCGCCAGACCCGAACCCACTCTGACAGACCCGAACCCACTCCGCCAGACCCCAACCCACTCCGCCACACACGAACCCACTCCGCCAAACCCGAACCCACTCCGCCAGACCCGAACCCACTCCGCCAGACCCGAACCCACTCCGCCAGACCCTAACCCACTCCGCCAGACCCGAACCCACTCCGCCAGACCGGAACCCACTCCGCCAGACCCGAACCCACTCCGCCAGACCCCAACCCACTCCGACAGACCCGAACCCACTCCGCCAGACCGAAACCCACTCCGCCAGACCCAAACCCACTCCGCCAGACCCAAACCAACTCCGCCAGACACAAACCTACTCCGTCAGACCCCAAACCCACTCCGCCAGACTCAAACCCACTCCGCTAGACCCAAACCCACTCCGCCAGACACAAACCCACTCCCCCAGACCCGAACCCACTCCGCCAGACCACAACCCACTCCGCCAGACCCGAACCCACACCGACAGACCCGACCCCACTCCGCCAGACCCGAACCCACACCGACAGACCCGAACCCACTCCGCCAAACCCAAACCCACACCGCCAGACCCGAACCCACTCCGCCAGACCCGAACCCACTCCGCCAGACCCGAACCCACTCCGCCAGACCCGAAACCACTCCGCCAGATCCGAACCCACTCCGCCAGATCCGAACCCACTCCGCCAGACTCCAACCCACTCCCCCAGACCCCAACCCACTCCGCCAGACCCCAACCCACTCCGCCTGAACCCAACCCACTCCGCCAGACCCAAACCCACTCCGCCAGACCCAAACCCACTCCGCCAGACCCGAACATACTCCGCCAGACCCGAACCCACTCCGCCAGACCCGAACCCACTCCGCCAGACCCGAACATACTCCGCCAGACCCGACCCCACTCCGCCAGACCCCAACCCACTCCGCTAGACCCCAAACCCACTCCGCCAGACCCAAACCCACTCCGCCAGACCCAAACCCACTCCGCCAGACGCAAACCCACTCCACCAGACCCGAACCCACTCCGCCAGACCACAACCCACTCCGCCAGACCCGAACCCTCATGGACAGACCCGACCCCACTCCGCCAGACCCAAACCCACTCCGCCACACCCGAACATACTCCGCCAGACCCGAACCCACTCCGCCAGACCCCAACCCACTCCGCCAGACCACAACCCACTCCGCCAGACCCGAACCCACACCGACAGACCCGACCCCACTCTGCCAGACCCAAACCCACTCCGCTAGACCCGAACCCATTCCGCCAGATCCGAACCCTCTCCGCCAGACCCCAACCCACTCCGCCAGACCCCAACCCACTCCGCCAGACCCCAACCCACTGCGCCAGACCCAAACACACTCCGCCAGACCCAAACCCACTCCGCGAGACCCGAAACCACTCCGCCAGACCCAAACCCACTCCGCCAGACCCCAACCCACTCCGCTAGACCCGAACCCACTCCGCCAGACCCGAACCCACTCCGCCAGACCCGAACATACTCCGCCACAGCCGAACCCTCTCCGCCAGACCCCAACCCACTCCGCTAGACCCCAAACCCACTCCGCCTGACCCAAACCCACTCCGCCAGACCCAAACCCACTCCGCCACACACACACCCACTCCGCCAGACCCAAACCCACTCCGCCAGACCCAAACCCATTCCGCCAGACCCAAACCCACTCCGCCAGTCCCAAACCCACTCCGCCACACACACACCCACTCCGCCAGACCCAAACCCACTCCGCCAGACCCAAACCCATTCCGCCAGACCCAAACCCACTCCGCCAGTCCCAAACCCACTCCGCCAGACCCAAACCCACTCCGCCAGACCTAAACACACTCCGCCAGACCCAAACCCACTCCGCCAGCCCGAAACCCACTCCGCCAGACCCTAACCCACTCCGCCAGACCCCAAACCCACTTCGCCAGACACAAACCCACTCCGCCTGACCCAAACCCACTCCGCCAGACCCAAACCCACTCCGCCAGACCCAAACCCACTCCGCCAGACCCCAACTCACTCCGCCAGAACCAAACCCACTCCCCCAGACCCGAACCCACTCCGCCATACCCCAACCCACTCCGCCAGACCCGATCCCACTCGTACAGACCCAAACCCACTCCGCCAGACCCCAACCCACTCCGCCAGACCCCAACCCACTCCGACAGACCTGAACCCACTCCGCCAGACCGAAACCAACTCCGCCAGACCCAAACCCACTCCGCCAGTCCCGAGCCCACTCCGCAAGACTCCAACCCACTCCGCGAGACCCCAACCCACTCCGACAGACCCGAACCCACTCCGCCAGACCATAACCTACTCCGCCAGACCCGAACCCACTCCGCCAGACCCGAACCCACTCCGCCAGACCCCAACCCACTCCGCCAGACCCCAACCCACTCCTCTAGTCCCGAACCCACTCCGCCAGACCCGAACCCACTCCGCCATACCCGAACCCACTCCGCCAGACCCGAACCCACTCCGCCAGACCAAAAACCCACTCCGCCAGACCCAAACCCACTCCGCCAGACCCAAACCCACTCCGCCAGACCCAAACCCACTCCGCCAGACCCCAACCCACTCCGCCAGACCCCAACCCACTGCGCCAGACCCAAACACACTCCGCCAGACCCAAACCCCCTCCGACAGACCCAATCCCACTCCGCCAGACCCAAACCCACTCCGCCAGACCCAAACCCACTCCGCGAGACCCGAAACCACTCCGCCAGACCCGAACCCACTCCGCCAGACCCGAACCCAATCCGCCAGACCCCAACCCACTCCGCCAGACCCGAACCCACTCCGCCAGACCCGAACCCACTCCGCCAGACCCAAACCCACTCCGCCACACACAAACCCACTCCGCCAGACCCAAACCCACTCCGCCAGACCCAAACCCACTCCGCCAGACCCAAACCCACTCCGCCAGTCCCAAACCCACTCCGCCAGACCCAAACCCACACCGCCAGACCTAAACACACTCCGCCAGACCCAAACCCACTCCGCCAGCCCGAAACCCACTCTGCCAGACCCTAACCCACTCCGCCAGTCCCCAAACCCACACCGACAGACCCCGACCCACTCCGCCAGACCCCGACCCACTCCGCCAGACCCGAACCCACTCTGACAGACCCGAACCCACTCCGCCAGACCCCAACCCACTCCGCCACACACGAACCCACTCCGCCAAACCCGAACCCACTCCGCCAGACCCAAACCCACTCCGCCAGACCCAAACCCACTCCGCCAGACCCTAACCCACTCCGCCAGACCCCAAACCCACTCCGCCAGACCCAAACCCACTCCGCCAGACCCAAACACACTCCTCCAGACAGAAACCCACTCCGCCAGACCCAAACCCACTCCGCCAGACCCAAACCCAGTCCGCCAGACCCAAACCCATTCCGCCAGACCCAAACCCACTCCGCCAGACCCAAACCCACTCCGCAAGACCCAAACCCACTCCGCCAGACCTAAACCAACTCCGCCAGACCCAAACCCACTCCGCCAAACCCGAACCCACTCCGCCAGACCCCACCCACTCCGCCAGACCCGAACCCACTCGCACAGACCCGAACCCACTCCGCCAGACCCGAACCCACTCCGCCAGACCCCAACCCACTCCGACAGACCCCAACCCACTCCGCCAGACCCCAACCCACTCCGACAGACCCGAACCTACTCCGCCAGACCATAACCTACTCCGCCAGACCCGAACCCACTCCGCCAGACCCGAACCCACTCAGCCAGACCCCAACCCACTCCGCCAGACCCCAACCCACTCCGCCACACACGAACCCACTCCGCCAAACCCGAACCCACTCCGCCAGACCCAAACCCACTCCGCCAGACCCAAACCCACTCCGCCAGACCCTAACCCACTCCGCCAGACCCCAAACCCACTCCGCCAGACCCAAACCCACTCCGCCAGACCCAAACACACTCCTCCAGACAGAAACCCACTCCGCCAGACCCAAACCCACTCCGCCAGACCCAAACCCAGTCCGCCAGACCCAAACCCATTCCGCCAGACCCAAACCCACTCCGCCAGACCCAAACCCACTCCGCAAGACCCAAACCCACTCCGCCAGACCTAAACCAACTCCGCCAGACCCAAACCCACTCCGCCAAACCCGAACCCACTCCGCCAGACCCCAACCCACTCCGCCAGACCCGAACCCACTCGCACAGACCCGAACCCACTCCGCCAGACCCGAACCCACTCCGCCAGACCCCAACCCACTCCGACAGACCCCAACCCACTCCGCCAGACCCCAACCCACTCCGACAGACCCGAACCTACTCCGCCAGACCATAACCTACTCCGCCAGACCCGAACCCACTCCGCCAGACCCGAACCCACTCAGCCAGACCCCAACCCACTCCGCCAGACCTCAACCCACTCCTCTAGTCCCGAACCCACTCCGCCAGACCCGAACCCACTCCGCCATACCCGAACCCACTCCGCCAGACCCGAACCCACACCGCCAGACCAAAAACCCACTCCGCCAGACCCAAACCCACTCCGCCAGACCCATACCCACTCCGACAGACCCGAACCCACTCCGCCAGACCATAACCTACTCCGCCAGACCCGAACCCAATCCGCCAGACCCGAACCCACTCCGCCAGACCCCAACCCACTCCGCCAGACCCCAACCCACTCCTCTAGTCCCGAACCCACTCCGCCAGACCCGAACCCACTCCGCCATACCCGAACCCACTCCGCCAGACCCAAACCCACTCCGCCAGACCAAAAACCCACTCCGCCAGACCCAAACCCACTCCGCCAGACCCAAACCCACTCCGCCAGACCCAAATCCACTCCGCCAGACCGCAACCCACTCCGCCAGACCCCAACCCACTGCGCCAGACCCAAACACACTCCGCCAGACCCAAACCCCCTCCGCCAGACCCAATCCCACTCCGCCAGACCCAAACCCACTCCGCCAGACCCAAACCCACTCCGCGAGACCCGAAACCACTCCGCCAGACCCGAACCCACTCCGCCAGACCCGAACCCAATCCGCCAGACCCCAACCCACTCCGCCAGACCCGAACCCACTCCGCCAGACCCGAACCCACTCCGCCAGACCCAAACCCACTCCGCCACACACAAACCCACTCCGCCAGACCCAAACCCACTCCGCCAGACCCAAACCCACTCCGCCAGACCCAAACCCACTCCGCCAGTCCCAAACCCACTCCGCCAGACCCAAACCCACACCGCCAGACCTAAACACACTCCGCCAGACCCAAACCCACTCCGCCAGCCCGAAACCCACTCTGCCAGACCCTAACCCACTCCGCCAGTCCCCAAACCCACACCGACAGACCCCGACCCACTCCGCCAGACCCCGACCCACTCCGCCAGACCCGAACCCACTCTGACAGACCCGAACCCACTCCGCCAGACCCCAACCCACTCCGCCACACACGAACCCACTCCGCCAAACCCGAACCCACTCCGCCAGACCCAAACCCACTCCGCCAGACCCAAACCCACTCCGCCAGACCCTAACCCACTCCGCCAGACCCCAAACCCACTCCGCCAGACCCAAACCCACTCCGCCAGACCCAAACACACTCCTCCAGACAGAAACCCACTCCGCCAGACCCAAACCCACTCCGCCAGACCCAAACCCAGTCCGCCAGACCCAAACCCATTCCGCCAGACCCAAACCCACTCCGCCAGACCCAAAGTCACTCCGCAAGACCCAAACCCACTCCGCCAGACCTAAACCAACTCCGCCAGACCCAAACCCACTCCGCCAAACCCGAACCCACTCCGCCAGACCCCAACCCACTCCGCCAGACCCGAACCCACTCGCACAGACCCGAACCCACTCCGCCAGACCCGAACCCACTCCGCCAGACCCCAACCCACTCCGACAGACCCCAACCCACTCCGCCAGACCCCAACCCACTCCGACAGACCCGAACCTACTCCGCCAGACCATAACCTACTCCGCCAGACCTGAACCCACTCCGCCAGACCCGAACCCACTCAGCCAGACCCCAACCCACTCCGCCAGACCTCAACCCACTCCTCTAGTCCCGAACCCACTCCGCCAGACCCGAACCCACTCCGCCATACCCGAACCCACTCCGCCAGACCCGAACCCACACCGCCAGACCAAAAACCCACTCCGCCAGACCCAAACCCACTCCGCCAGACCCATACCCACTCCGCCAGACCCAAACCCACTCCGCCAGACCCAAACCCACTCCGCCAGACCCCAACCCACTCCGCCAGTCCCGAACCCACTCCGCCACACCCGAACCCACTCCGCCAGACCCCAACCCACTCCGCTAGACCCCAAACCCACTCCGCCTGACCCATCCCCACTCCGCCAGACCCAAACCCACTCCGCCACACCCGAACCCACTCCGCCAGACCCCAACACAATCCGCTAGACCCCAAACCCACTCCGCCAGACCCAAACCCACTCCGCCAGACCCAAATCCACTCCGCCAGACCCAAACCCACTCCGCCAGTCCCAAACCCACTCCGCCGGACCCAAACCCACTCCGCCAGACCTAAACACACTCCGCCAGACCCAAACCCACTCCGCCAGCCCGAAACCCACTCCGCCAGACCCTAACCCACTCCGCCAGACCCCAAACCCACTTCGCCAGACACAAACCCACTCCGCCTGACCCAAACCCACTCCGCCAGACCCAAACCCACTCCGCCAGACCCCAATTCACTCCGCCAGAACCAAACCCACTCCGCCAGACCCGAACCCTCTCCGCCAAACCCGAACCCACACCGCCAGACCCCGACCCAATCCGCCAGACCCGAACCCACTCTGACAGACCCGAACCCACTCCGCCAGACCCCAACCCACTCCGCCACACACGAACCCACTCCGCCAAACCCGAACCCACTCAGCCAGACCCGAACCCACTCCGCCAGACCCTAACCCACTCCGCCCGACCCCAAACCCACACCGCCAGACCCAAACCCACTCCGCCAGACCCAAACACACTCCGCCAGACACAAACCCACTCCGCCAGACCCAAACCCACTCCGCCAGGCCCAAACCCACTCCGCCAGACCCAAACCCACTCCGCCAGACCCAAACCCACTCCGCCAGACCCAAACCCACTCCGCCAGACCCAAACCCACTCCGCCAGACCTAAACCAACTCCGCCAGACCCAAACCCACTCCGCCAAACCCGAACCCACTCCGCCAGACCCCAACCCACTGCGCCAGACCCGAACCCACTCGTACAGACCCGAACCCACACCGCCAGACCCGAACCCACTCCGCCAGACCCCAACCCACTCCGCCAGACCCCAACCCACTCCTCCAGTCCCAAACCCACTCCGCCAGACCCGAACCCACTCCGCCATACCCGAACCCACTCCGCCAGACCCGAACCCACTCCGCCAGACCAAAAACCCACTCCGCCAGACCCAAACCCACTCCGCCAGACCCAAACCCACTCCGTCAGACCCCAACCCACTCCGCCAGTCCCGAACCCACTCCGCCAGACCCGAACCCACTCCGCCAGACCCCAACCCACTCCGCCAGCCTCAAACCCACTCCGCCAGGCCCGAACCCACTCCGCCAGACCTGAACCCACTCCGCCAGACGCGAACCCACTCCGCCAGACCCCAACCCACTCCGCCAGACCCAAACCCACTCCGCCAGACCCTAACACATTCTGCCAGACCCAAACCCACTCCGCCAGACCCAAACCCACTCCGCCAGACCCAAACCCACTCATCCAGACACAAACCCACTCCGCCAGACCCAAACCCACTCATCCAGACCCAAAACCACTCCGCCAGACCCCAACCCACTCCGCCAGACCCCAACCCACTCCGACAGACCCGAACCCACTCGGCCAGACCCAAAACCACTCCGCCAGACCCCAACCCACTCCGCCAGACCCCAACCCACTCCGACAGACCCGAACCCACTCCGCCAGACCTAAACCAACTCCGCCAGACCCAAACCCACTCCGCCAGTCGCGAGCCCACTCCGCCAGACTCCAACCCACTCAGCCAGAACCCAACCCACTCCGACAGACCCGAACCCACTCCGCCAGACCATAACCTACTCCGCCAGACCCGAACCCACTCCGCCAGACCCGAACCCACTCCGCCAGACCCCAACCCACTCCGCCAGACCCCAACCCACTCCTCTAGTCCCGAACCCACTCCGCCAGACCCGAACCCACTCCGCCAGACCCGAACCCACTCCGCCAGACCCGAACCCACTCCGTCAGACCCCAACCCACTCCGCCAGACCCAAACCAACTCCGCCAGACCCAAACCCACTCCGCCAGACCCAAACCCACTCTGCCAGACCCAAACCCACTCATCCAGACACAAACCCACTCCGGCAGACCCAAACCCACTCATCCAGACCCAAAACCACTCCGCCAGACCCCAACCCACTCCGCCAGACCCCAACCCACTCCGACAGACCCGAACCCACTCCGCCAGACCATAACCTACTCCGCCAGACCCGAACCCACTCCGCCAGACCCGAACCCACTCCGCCAGACCCCAACCCACTCCGCCAGACCCCAACCCACTCCTCTAGTCCCGAACCCACTCCGCCAGACCCGAACCCACTCCGCCATACCTGAACCCACTCCGCCAGACCCGAACCCACTCCGCCAGACCAAAAACCCACTCCGCCAGACCCAAACCCACTCTGCCAGACCCAAACCCACTCCGCCAGACCCAAACCCACTCCGCCAGACCCAAACCAACTCCGCCAGACCCAAACCCACTCAGCCAGACCCAAACCCACTCCGCCAGGCCCAAACCCACTCATCCAGACACAAACCCACTCCGCCAGACCCAAACCCACTCATCCAGACCCAAAACCACTCCGCCAGACCCCAACCCACTCTGCCAGACCCCAACCCATTCCGCCAGACCATAACCTACTCCGCCAGACCCGAACCCACTCCGCCAGACCCGAACCCACTCCGCCAGACCCCAACCCACTCCGCCAGACCCCAACCCACTCCTCTAGTCCCGAACCCACTCCGCCAGACCCAAACCCACTCCGCCAAACCCGAACCCACTCCGCCAGACCCCAACCCACTCCGCCAGACCCGAACCCACTCGTACAGACCCGAACCCACTCCGCCAGACCCGAACCCACTCCGCCAGACCCCAACCCACTCCGCCAGACCCCAACCCACTCCGACAGACCCGAACCCACTCCGCCAGACCTAAACCAACTCCGCCAGACCCAAACCCACTCCGCCAGTCCCGAGCCCACTCCGCCAGACTCCAACCCACTCCGCCAGACCCCAACCCACTCCGACAGACCCGAACCCACTCCGCCAGACCATAACCTACTCCGCCAGACCCGAACCCACTCCGCCAGACCCCAACCCACTCCGACAGACCCCAACCCACTCCGCCAGACCCCAACCCACTCCTCTAGTCCCGAACCCACTCCGCCAGACCCGAACCAGCTCCGCCATACCCGAACCCACTCCGCCAGAGCCGAACCCACTCCGCCAGACCATAAACCCACTCCGCCAGAGCCAAACCCACTCCGCCAGACCCAAACCCACTCCGCCAGACCCAAGCCCACTCCGCCAGACAAAACCCCACTCCGCCAGACCCCAACCCACTCCGCCACACCCAAGCCCACTCCGCCAGGCCCAAACCCACTCCGCCAGACTCAAACCCACTCCGCCAGACCTAAACCAACTCCGCCAGACCCAAACCCACTCCGCCAAACCCGAACCCACTCCGCCAGACCCCAACCCACTCCGCCAGACCCGAACCCACTCGTACAGACCCGAACCCACTCCGCCAGACCCGAACCCACTCCGCCAGACCCCAACCCACTCCGCCAGACCCCAACCCACTCCGCCAGACCCCAACCCACTCCGACAGACCCGAACCTACTCCGCCAGATCATAACCTACTCCGCCAGACCCGAACCCACTCCGCCAGACCCGAACCCACTCCGCCAGACCCCAACCCACTCCGCCAGACCCCAACCCACTCCTCTAGTCCCGAACCCACTCCGCCAGACCCGAACCCACTCCGCCATACCCGAACCCACTCCGCCAGACCCGAACCCACTCCGCCACACCCGAACCCACTCCGCCAGCCCGAAACCCACTCCGCCAAACCCTAACCCACTCCGCCAGACCCCAAACACACTTCGCCAGACACAAACACACTCCGCCAGACACAAACCCACTCCGCCAGACCCAAACCCACTCCGCCAGGCCCAAACCCACTCCGCCAGACCCAAACCCACTCCGCCAGACCCAAACCCACTCCGCCAGACCCAAACCCACTCCGCCAGACCCAAACCCACTCCGCCAGACCTAAACCAACTCCGCCGGACCCAAACCCACTCCGCCAAACCCGAACCCACTCCGCCAGACCCCAACCCACTCCGCCAGACCCGAACCCACTCGTACAGACCCGAACCCACACCGCCAGACCCGAACCCACTCCGCCAGACCCCAACCCACTCCGCCAGACCCCAACCCACTCCTCTAGTCCCGAACCCACTCCGCCAGACCCGAACCCACTCCGCCATACCCGAACCCACTCCGCCAGACCCGAACCCACTCCGCCAGACCAAAAACCCACTCCGCCAGACCCAAACCCACTCCGCCAGACCCAAACCCACTCCGCCAGACCCAAACCCACTCAGCCAGACCCAAACCCACTCCGCCAGACCCCAACCCACTCCGCCAGTCCCGAACCCACTCCGCCAGACCCGAACCCACTCCGCCAGACCCCAACCCACTCCGCCAGCCTCAAACCCACTCCGCCAGGCCCAAACCCACTCCGCCAGACCCAAACCCACTCCGCCAGACTCAAACCCACTCGGCCAGGCCCAAACCCACTCCGCCAGACCCAAACCCACTCCGCCAGACAGAAACCCACTCCGCCAGCCCCAAACCCACTCCGCCAGACACAAGCCCACTCCGCCAAACCCAACCCCACTCCGCCAGCCCCAACCCACTCCGCCAGACCCGAACCCACTCCGCCAGACCTGAACCCACTCCGCCAGACCCGAACCCACTCCGCCAGACCCCAACCCACTCCGCCAGGCCCGAAGCCACTCCGCCAGACCCAAACCCACTCCGCCAGACCCAAACCCACTCATCCAGACACAAACCCACTCCGCCAGACCCAAACCCACTCATCCAGACCCAAAACCACTCCGCCAGACCCCAACCCACTCCGCCAGGCCCAAACCCACTCCGCCAGACCCAAACCCACTCCGCCAGACCCAAACCCACTCCGCCAGACCCAAACCCACTCCGCCAGACCCAAACCCACTCCGCCAGACCTAAACCAACTCCGCCGGACCCAAACCCACTCCGCCAAACCCGAACCCACTCCGCCAGACCCCAACCCACTCCGCCAGACCCGAACCCACTCGTACAGACCCGAACCCACACCGCCAGACCCGAACCCACTCCGCCAGACCCCAACCCACTCCGCCAGACCCCAACCCACTCCTCTAGTCCCGAACCCACTCCGCCAGACCCGAACCCACTCCGCCATACCCGAACCCACTCCGCCAGACCCGAACCCACTCCGCCAGACCAAAAACCCACTCCGCCAGACCCAAACCCACTCCGCCAGACCCAAACCCACTCCGCCAGACCCAAACCCACTCAGCCAGACCCAAACCCACTCCGCCAGACCCCAACCCACTCCGCCAGTCCTGAACCCACTCTGCCAGACCCGAACCCACTCCGCCAGACCCCAACCCACTCCGCCAGCCTCAAACCCACTCCGCCAGGCCCAAACCCACTCCGCCAGACCCAAACCCACTCCGCCAGACTCAAACCCACTCTGCCAGGCCCAAACCCACTCCGCCAGACCCAAACCCACTCCGCCAGACAGAAACCCACTCCGCCAGCCCCAAACCCACTCCGCCAGACACAAGCCCACTCCGCCAGACCCAACCCCACTCCGCCAGACCCCAACCCACTCCGCCAGACCCGAACCCACTCCGCCAGACCTGAACCCACTCCGCCAGACCCGAACCCACTCCGCCAGACCCCAACCCACTCCGCCAGGCCCGAAGCCACTCCGCCAGACCCAAACCCACTCCGCCAGACCCAAACCCACTCATCCAGACACAAACCCACTCCGCCAGACCCAAACCCACTCATCCAGACCCAAAACCACTCCGCCAGACCCCAACCCACTCCGCCAGACCCCAACCCACTCCGACAGACCCGAACCCACTCCGCCAGACCTAAACCAACTCCGCCAGACCCAAACCCACTCCGCCAGTCCCGAGCCCACTCCGCCAGACTCCAACCCACTCCGCCAGACCCCAACCCACTCCGACAGACCCCAACCCACTCCGCCAGACCATAACCTACTCCGCCAGACCCGAACCCACTCCGCCAGACCCCAACCCACTCCGCCAGACCCCAACCCACTCCGCCAGACCCCAACCCACTCCTCTAGTCCCGAACCCACTCCGCCAGACCCGAACCCACTCCGCCATACCCGAACCCACTCCGCCAGTCCCGAACCCACTCCGCCAGACCAAAAACCCACTCCGCCGGACCCAAACCCACTCCGCCAGACCCAAACCCACTCCGCCAGACTCAAACCCACTCCGCCAGTCCCGAGCCCACTCCGCCAGACTCCAACCCACTCCGCCAGACCCCAACCCACTCCGACAGACCCCAACCCACTCCGCCAGACTCAAACCCACTCCGCCAGGCCCAAACCCACTCCGCCAGACCCAAACCCACTCCGCCACTCAAACCCACTCCGCCAGGCCCAAACCCACTCCGCCAGACCCAAACCCACTCCGCCAGACAGAAACCCACTCCGCCAGCCCCAAACCCACTCCGCCAGACACAAACACACTCCGCCAGACCCAAGCCCACTCCGCCAGACCCAACCCCACTCCGCCAGACCCCAACCCACTCCGCCAGACCTGAACCCACTCCGCCAGACCCGACCCCACTCCGCCAGACCCCAACCCACTCCGCCAGACCCAAACCCACTCCGCCAGACCCATACCCACTCCACCAGACACAAACCAACTCCGCCAGACCCAAAGCCACTCCGCCAGACCCAAACCAACTCCGCCAGACACAAACCCACTCGGCCAGACCCCAAACCACTCCGCCAGACCCCAACCCACTCCGCCAGACCCCAACCCACTCCGACAGACCCGAACCCACTCCGCCAGACCTAAACCAACTCCGCCAGACCCAAACCCTCTCCGCCAGTCGCGAGCCCACTCCGCCAGACTCCAACCCACTCGGCCAGAACCCAACCCACTCCGACAGACCCGAACCCACTCCGCCAGACCATAACCTACTCCGCCAGACCCGAACCCACTCCGCCAGACCCGAACCCACTCCGCCAGACCCCAACCCACTCCGCCAGACCCCAACCCACTCCTCTAGTCCCGAACCCACTCCGCCAGACCCGAACCCACACCGCCATACCCGAACCCACTCCGCCAGACCCGAACCCACTCCGTCAGACCCAAACCCACTCCGCCAGACCCATACCAACTCCGCCAGACCCAAACCCACTCCGCCAGACCCAAACCCACTCTGCCAGACCCAAACCCACTCATCCAGACACAAACCCACTCCGCCAGACCCAAACCCACTCATCCAGACCCAAAACCACTCCGCCAGACCCCAACCCACTCCGCCAGACCCCAACCCACTCCGACAGACCCGAACCCACTCCGCCAGACCATAACCTACTCGGCCAGACCCGAACCCACTCCGCCAGACCCGAACCCACTCCGCCAGACCCCAACCCACTCCGCCAGACCCCAACCCACTCCTCTAGTCCCGAACCCACTCCGCCAGACCCGAACCCACTCCGCCATACCCGAACCCACTCCGCCAGACCCGAACCCACTCCGCCAGACCAAAAACCCACTCCGCCAGACCCAAACCGACTCTGCCAGACCCAAACCCACTCCGCCAGACCCAAACCCACTCCGCCAGACCCAAACCAACTCCGCCAGACCCAAACCCACTCCGCCAGACCCCAACCCACTCCGCCAGACCCCAACCCACTCCTCTAGTCCCGAACCCACTCCGCCAGACCCGAACCCACTCCGCCATACCCGAACCCACTCCGCCAGACCCGAACCCACTCCGCCAGACCAAAAACCCACTCCGCCAGACCCAAACCCACTCCGCCAGACCCAAACCCACTCCGCCAGACCCAAACCCACTCAGCCAGACCCAAACCCACTCCGCCAGACCCCAACCCACTCCGCCAGTCCCGAACCCACTCCGCCAGACCCGAACCCACTCCGCCAGACCCCAACCCACTCCGCCAGCCTCAAACCCACTCCGCCAGGCCCAAACCCACTCCGCCAGACCCAAACCCACTCCGCCAGACTCAAACCCACTCTGCCAGGCCCAAACCCACTCCGCCAGACCCAAACCCACTCCGCCAGACAGAAACCCACTCCGCCAGCCCCAAACCCACTCCGCCAGACACAAGCCCACTCCGCCAGACCCAACCCCACTCCGCCAGACCCCAACCCACTCCGCCAGACCCGAACCCACTCCGCCAGACCTGAACCCACTCCGCCAGACCCGAACCCACTCCGCCAGACCCCAACCCACTCCGCCAGGCCCGAAGCCACTCCGCCAGACCCAAACCCACTCCGCCAGACCCAAACCCACTCATCCAGACACAAACCCACTCCGCCAGACCCAAACCCACTCATCCAGACTCAAAACCACTCCGCCAGACCCCAACCCACTCCGCCAGACCCCAACCCACTCCGACAGACCCGAACCCACTCCGCCAGACCTAAACCAACTCCGCCAGACCCAAACCCACTCCGCCAGTCCCGAGCCCACTCCGCCAGACTCCAACCCACTCCGCCAGACCCCAACCCACTCCGACAGACCCCAACCCACTCCGCCAGACCATAACCTACTCCGCCAGACCCGAACCCACTCCGCCAGACCCCAACCCACTCCGCCAGACCCCAACCCACTCCGCCAGACCCCAACCCACTCCTCTAGTCCCGAACCCACTCCGCCAGACCCGAACCCACTCCGCCATACCCGAACCCACTCCGCCAGACCCGAACCCACTCCGCCAGACCAAAAACCCACTCCGCCGGACCCAAACCCACTCCGCCAGACCCAAACCCACTCCGCCAGACCCAAACCCACTCCGCCAGTCCCGAGCCCACTCCGCCAGACTCCAACCCACTCCGCCAGACCCCAACCCACTCCGACAGACCCGAACCCACTCCGCCAGACCATAACCTACTCCGCCATTCCCCAACCCACTCCGCCAGACCCCAACCCACTCCGCCAGACCCCAACCCACTCCGCCAGACCCCAACCCACTCCGCCAGACTCAAACCCACTCCGCCAGGCCCAAACCCACTCCGCCAGACCCAAACCCACTCCGCCACTCAAACCCACTCCGCCAGGCACAAACCCACTCCGCCAGACCCAAACCCACTCCGCCAGACAGAAACCCACTCCGCCAGCCCCAAACCCACTCCGCCAGACACAAACACACTCCGCCAGACCCAAGCCCACTCCGCCAGACCCAACCCCACTCCGCCAGACCCCAACCCACTCCGCCAGACCTGAACCCACTCCGCCAGACCCGACCCCACTACGCCAGACCCCAACCCACTCCGCCAGACCCGAAGCCACTCCGCCAGACCCAAACCCACTCCGCCAGACCCTAACACACTCTGCCAGACCCAAACCCACTCCGCCAGACCCAAACCCACTCCGCCAGACCCAAACCCACTCAGCCAGACCCAAACCCACTCCGCCAGACCCCAACCCACTCCGCCAGTCCCGAACCCACTCCGCCAGACCCGAACCCACTCCGCCAGACCCCAACCCACTCCGCCAGCCTCAAACCCACTCTGCCAGGCCCAAACCCACTCCGCCAGACCCAAACCCACTCCGCCAGACAGAAACCCACTCCGCCAGCCCCAAACCCACTCCGCCAGACACAAGCCCACTCCGCCAGACCCAACCCCACTCCGCCAGACCCCAACCCACTCCGCCAGACCCGAACCCACTCCGCCAGACCTGAACCCACTCCGCCAGACCCGAACCCACTCCGCCAGACCCCAACCCACTCCGCCAGGCCCGAAGCCACTCCGCCAGACCCAAACCCACTCCGCCAGACCCAAACCCACTCATCCAGACACAAACCCACTCCGCCAGACCCAAACCCACTCATCCAGACCCAAAACCACTCCGCCAGACCCCAACCCACTCCGCCAGACCCCAACCCACTCCGACAGACCCGAACCCACTCCGCCAGACCTAAACCAACTCCGCCAGACCCAAACCCACTCCGCCAGTCCCGAGCCCACTCCGCCAGACTCCAACCCACTCCGCCAGACCCCAACCCACTCCGACAGACCCCAACCCACTCCGCCAGACCATAACCTACTCCGCCAGACCCGAACCCACTCCGCCAGACCCCAACCCACTCCGCCAGACCCCAACCCACTCCGCCAGACCCCAACCCACTCCTCTAGTCCCGAACCCACTCCGCCAGACCCGAACCCACTCCGCCATACCCGAACCCACTCCGCCAGACCCCAACCCACTCCGCCAGACCAAAAACCCACTCCGCCGGACCCAAACCCACTCCGCCAGACCCAAACCCACTCCGCCAGACCCAAACCCACTCCGCCAGTCCCGAGCCCACTCCGCCAGACTCCAACCCACTCCGCCAGACCCCAACCCACTCCGACAGACCCGAACCCACTCCGCCAGACCATAACCTACTCCGCCATTCCCGAACCCACTCCGCCAGACCCCAACCCACTCCGCCAGACCCCAACCCACTCCGCCAGACCCCAACCCACTCCGCCAGACTCAAACCCACTCCGCCAGACCCAAACCCACTCCGCCAGACCCAAACCCACTCCGCCAGACCCAAACCCACTCCGCCACTCAAACCCACTCCGCCAGGCCCAAACCCACTCCGCCAGACCCAAACCCACTCCGCCAGACAGAAACCCACTCCGCCAGCCCCAAACCCACTCCGCCAGACACAAACACACTCCGCCAGACCCAAGCCCACTCCGCCAGACCCAACCCCACTCCGCCAGACCCCAACCCACTCCGCCAGACCTGAACCCACTCCGCCAGACCCGACCCCACTACGCCAGACCCCAACCCACTCCGCCAGACCCGAAGCCAATCCGCCAGACCCAAACCCACTCCGCCAGACCCTAACACACTCTGCCAGACCCAAACCCACTCCGCCAGACCCAAACCCACTCCGCCAGACCCATACCCACTCCGCCACTCAAACCCACTCCGCCAGGCACAAACCCACTCCGCCAGACCCAAACCCACTCCGCCAGGCAGAAACCCACTCCGCCAGCCCCAAACCCACTCCGCCAGACACAAACACACTCCGCCAGACCCAAGCCCACTCCGCCAGACCCAACCCCACTCCGCCAGACCCCAACCCACTCCGCCAGACCTGAACCCACTCCGCCAGACCCGACCCCACTACGCCAGACCCCAACCCACTCCGCCAGACCCGAAGCCACTCCGCCAGACCCAAACCCACTCCGCCAGACCCTAACACACTCTGCCAGACCCAAACCCACTCCGCCAGACCCAAACCCACTCCGCCAGACCCAAACCCACTCAGCCAGACCCAAACCCACTCCGCCAGATCCCAACCCACTCCGCCAGTCCCGAACCCACTCCGCCAGACCCGAACCCACTCCGCCAGACCCCAACCCACTCCGCCAGCCTCAAACCCACTCCGCCAGGCCCAAACCCACTCCGCCAGACCCAAACCCACTCCGCCAGACAGAAACCCACTCCGCCAGCCCCAAACCCACTCCGCCAGACACAAGCCCACTCCGCCAGACCCAACCCCACTCCGCCAGACCCCAACCCACTCCGCCAGACCCGAACCCACTCCGCCAGACCTGAACCCACTCCGCCAGACCCGAACCCACTCCGCCAGACCCCAACCCACTCCGCCAGGCCCGAAGCCACTCCGCCAGACCCAAACCCACTCCGCCAGACCCAAACCCACTCATCCAGACACAAACCCACTCCGCCAGACCCAAACCCACTCATCCAGACCCAAGACCACTCCGCCAGACCCCAACCCACTCCGCCAGACCCCAACCCACTCCGACAGACCCGAACCCACTCCGCCAGACCTAAACCAACTCCGCCAGACCCAAACCCACTCCGCCAGTCCCGAGCCCACTCCGCCAGACTCCAACCCACTCCGCCAGACCCCAACCCACTCCGACAGACCCCAACCCACTCCGCCAGACCATAACCTACTCCGCCAGACCCGAACCCACTCCGCCAGACCCCAACCCACTCCGCCAGACCCCAACCCACTCCGCCAGACCCCAACCCACTCCTCTAGTCCCGAACCCACTCCGCCAGACCCGAACCCACTCCGCCATACCCGAACCCACTCCGCCAGACCCGAACCCACTCCGCCAGACCAAAAACCCACTCCGCCGGACCCAAACCCACTCCGCCAGACCCAAACCCACTCCGCCAGACCCAAACCCACTCCGCCAGTCCCGAGCCCACTCCGCCAGTCTCCAACCCACTCCGACAGACCCCAACCCACTCCGACAGACCCGAACCCACTCCGCCAGACCATAACCTACTCCGCCATTCCCGAACCCACTCCGCCAGACCCCAACCCACTCCGCCAGACCCCAACCCACTCCGCCAGACCCCAACCCACTCCGCCAGACTCAAACCCACTCCGCCAGACCCAAACCCACTCCGCCAGACCCAAACCCACTCCGCCAGACCCAAACCCACTCCGCCACTCAAACCCACTCCGCCAGGCCCAAACCCACTCCGCCAGACCCAAACCCACTCCGCCAGACAGAAACCCACTCCGCCAGCCCCAAACCCACTCCGCCAGACACAAACACACTCCGCCAGACCCAAGCCCACTCCGCCAGACCCAACCCCACTCCGCCAGACCCCAACCCACTCCGCCAGACCTGAACCCACTCCGCCAGACCCGACCCCACTACGCCAGACCCCAACCCACTCCGCCAGACCCGAAGCCAATCCGCCAGACCCAAACCCACTCCGCCAGACCCTAACACACTCTGCCAGACCCAAACCCACTCCGCCAGACCCAAACCCACTCCGCCAGACCCATACCCACTCCACCAGACACAAACCAACTCCGCCAGACCCAAAGCCACTCCGCCAGACCCAAACCAACTCCGCCAGACACAAACCCACTCGGCCAGACCCCAAACCACTCCGCCAGACCCCAACCCACTCCGCCAGACCCCAACCCACTCCGGCAGACCCGAACCCACTCCGCCAGACCTAAACCAACTCCGCCAGACCCAAACCCTCTCCGCCAGTCGCGAGCCCACTCCGCCAGACTCCAACCCACTCGGCCAGAACCCAACCCACTCCGACAGACCCGAACCCACTCCGCCAGACCATAACCTACTCCGCCAGACCCGAACCCACTCCGCCAGACCCAAACCCACTCCGCCAGACCCCAACCCACTCCGCCAGACCCCAACCCACTCCTCTAGTCCCGAACCCACTCCGCCAGACCCGAACCCACTCCGCCATACCCGAACCCACTCCGCCAGACCCGAACCCACTCCGTCAGACCCAAACCCACTCCGCCAGACCCATACCAACTCCGCCAGACCCAAACCCACTCCGCCAGACCCAAACCCACTCTGCCAGACCCAAACCCACTCATCCAGACACAAACCCACTCCGCCAGACCCAAACCCACTCATCCAGACCCAAAACCACTCCGCCAGACCCCAACCCACTCCGCCAGACCCCAACCCACTCCGACAGACCCGAACCCACTCCGCCAGACCATAACCTACTCGGCCAGACCCGAACCCACTCCGCCAGACCCGAACCCACTCCGCCAGACCCCAACACACTCCGCCAGACCCCAACCCACTCCTCTAGTCCCGAACCCACTCCGCCAGACACGAACCCACTCCGCCATACCCGAACCCACTCCGCCAGACCCGAACCCACTCCGCCAGACCAAAAACCCACTCCGCCAGACCCAAACCCACTCTGCCAGACCCAAACCCACTCCGCCAGACCCAAACCCACTCCGCCAGACCCAAACCAACTCCGCCAGAACCAAACCCACTCCGCCAGACCCAAACCCACTCCGCCAGACCCAAACCCACTCATCCAGACACAAACCCACTCCGCCAGACCCAAACCCACTCATCCAGACCCAAAACCACTCCGCAAGACCCCAACCCACTCCGCCAGACCCCAACCCACTCCGCCAGACCATAACCTACTCCGCCAGACCCGAACCCACTCCGCCAGACCCGAACCCACTCCGCCAGACCCCAACCCACTCTGCCAGACCCCAACCCACTCCTCTAGTCCCGAACCCACTCCACCAGACCCGAACCCACTCCGCCATACCCGAACCCACTCCGCCAGACCCGAACCTACTCCACCAGACCAAAAACCCACTCCGCCGGACCCAAACCCACTCCGCCAGACCCAAACCCACTCCGTCAGACCCAAACCCACTCCGCCAGACCCAAACCCACTCCGCCAGACCCAAACCCACTCCGCCAGACCCCAACCCACTCCGCCAGTCCCGAACCCACTCCGCCAGACCCGAACCCACTCCGCCAGTCCCGAACCCACTCCGCCAGACCCAAACCCACTCCGCCAGCCCCAAACCCACTCCGCCAGACTCAAACCCACTCCGCCAGGCCCAAACCCACTCCGCCAGTCACAAACCCACTCCGCCAGACCCAAACCCACTCCGCCAGACCCAAGCCCACTCCGCCAGACAAAACCCCACTCCGCCAGACCCCAACCCACTCCGCCACACCCAAGCCCACTCCGCCAGACCCAAACCCACTCGGCCAGACCCAAACCCACTCCGCCAGACCTAAACCAACTCCGACAGACCCAAACCCACTCCGCCAAACCCGAACCCACTCCGCCAGACCCCAACCCACTCCGCCAGACCCGAACCCACTCGTACAGACCCGAACCCACTCCGCCAGACCCGAACCCACACCGCCAGACCCCAACCCACTCCGCCAGACCCCAACCCACTCCGACAGACCCGAACCCACTCCGCCAGACCTAAACGAACTCCGCCAGACCCAAACCCACTCCGCCAGTCCCGAGCCCACTCCGCCAGACTCCAACCCACTCCGCCAGACCCCAACCCACTCCGACAGACCCGAACCCACTCCGCCAGACAATAACCTACTCCGCCAGACCCGAACCCACTCCGCCAGACCCCAACCCACTCCGTCAGACCCCAACCCACTCCGCCAGACCCCAACCCACTCCTCTAGTCCCGAACCCACTCCGCCAGACCCGAACCAGCTCCGCCATACCCAAACCCACTCCGCCAGACCCAAACCCACTCCGCCAGACCCAAACCCACTCCGCCAGACCCAAACCCACTCCGCCAGACCCAAACCCACTCCGCCAGACCTAAACCAACTCCGCCGTACCCAAACCCACTCCGCCAGACCCCAACCCACTCCGCCAGACCTCAACCCACTCCGACAGACCCGAACCCACTCCGCCAGACCCCAACCCACTCCGCCAGACCCGAACCCACTCGTACAGACCCGAACCCACAGCGCCAGACCCGAACCCACTCCGCCAGACCCCAACCCACTCCGCCAGACCCCAACCCACTCCTCTAGTCCCGAACCCACTCCGCCAGACCCGAACCCACTCCGCCATACCCGAACCCACTCCGCCAGACCCGAACCCACTCCGCCAGACCAAAAACCCACTCCGCCAGACCCAAACCCACTACGCCAGACCCAAACCCACTCCGCCAGACCCAAACCCACTCAGCCAGACCCAAACCCACTCCGCCAGACCCCAACCCACTCCGCCAGTCCCGAACCCACTCCGCCAGACCCGAACCCACTCCGCCAGACCCCAACCCACTCCGCCAGCCTCAAACCCACTCCGCCAGGCCCAAACCCACTCCGCCAGACCCAAACCCACTCCGCCAGACTCAAACCCACTCTGCCAGGCCCAAACCCACTCCGCCAGACCCAAACCCACTCCGCCAGACAGAAACCCACTCCGCCAGCCCCAAACCCACTGCGCCAGACACAAGCCCACTCCGCCAGACCCAACCCCACTCCGCCAGAACCCAACCCACTCCGCCAGACCCGAACCCACTCCGCCAGACCTGAACCCACTCCGCCAGACCCGAACCCACTCCGCCAGACCCCAACCCACTCCGCCAGGCCCGAAGCCACTCCGCCAGACCCAAACCCACTCCGCCAGACCCAAACCCACTCATCCAGACACAAACCCACTCCGCCAGACCCAAACCCACTCATCCAGACCCAAAACCACTCCGCCAGACCCCAACCCACTCCGCCAGACCCGAACCCACTCCGACAGACCCGAACCCACTCCGCCAGACCTAAACCAACTCCGCCAGACCCAAACCCACTCCGCCAGTCCCGAGCCCACTCCGCCAGACTCCAACCCACTCCGCCAGACCCCAACCCACTCCGACAGATCCCAACCCACTCCGCCAGACCATAACCTACTCCGCCAGACCCGAACCCACTCCGCCAGACCCCAACCCACTCCGCCAGACCCCAACCCACTCCGCCAGACCCCAACCCACTCCTCTAGTCCCAAACCCACTCCGCCAGACCCGAACCCACTCCGCCATACCCGAACCCACTCCGCCAGACCCGAACCCACTCCGCCAGACCAAAAACCCACTCCGCCGGACCCAAACCCACTCCGCCAGACCCAAACCCACTCCGCCAGACCCAAACCCACTCCGCCAGTCCCGAGCCCACTCCGCCAGACTCCAACCCACTCCGCCAGACCCCAACCCACTCCGACAGACCCGAACCCACTCCGCCAGACCATAACCTACTCCGCCAGACCCGAACCCACTCCGCCAGACCCAAACCCACTCCGCCAGACCCCAACCCACTCCGCCAGTCCCGAACCCACTCCGCCAGACCCGAACCCACTCCGCCAGACCCCAACCCACTCCGCCAGCCTCAAACCCACTCCGCCAGGCCCAAACCCACTCCGCCAGACCCAAACCCACTCCGCCAGACTCAAACCCACTCTGCCAGGCCCAAACCCACTCCGCCAGACCCAAACCCACTCCGCCAGACAGAAACCCACTCCGCCAGCCCCAAACCCACTGCGCCAGACACAAGCCCACTCCGCCAGACCCAACCCCACTCCGCCAGAACCCAACCCACTCCGCCAGACCCGAACCCACTCCGCCAGACCTGAACCCACTCCGCCAGACCCGAACCCACTCCGCCAGACCCCAACCCACTCCGCCAGGCCCGAAGCCACTCCGCCAGACCCAAACCCACTCCGCCAGACCCAAACCCACTCATCCAGACACAAACCCACTCCGCCAGACCCAAACCCACTCATCCAGACCCAAAACCACTCCGCCAGACCCCAACCCACTCCGCCAGACCCCAACCCACTCCGACAGACCCGAACCCACTCCGCCAGACCTAAACCAACTCCGCCAGACCCAAACCCACTCCGCCAGTCCCGAGCCCACTCCGCCAGACTCCAACCCACTCCGCCAGACCCCAACCCACTCCGACAGACCCCAACCCACTCCGCCAGACCATAACCTACTCCGCCAGACCCGAACCCACTCCGCCAGACCCCAACCCACTCCGCCAGACCCCAACCCACTCCGCCAGACCCCAACCCACTCCTCTAGTCCCGAACCCACTCCGCCAGACCCGAACCCACTCCGCCATACCCGAACCCACTCCGCCAGACCAAAACCCACTCCACCAGACCCAAACCCACTCCGCCAGACACAAACCCTCTCCGCCAGACCCAAACCCACTCCGCCAGACCCAAACCCACTCCGCCAGACTCAAACCCACTCCACCAGACCCAAACCCACTCATCCAGACCCAAAACCATTCCGCCAGACCCCAACCCACTCCGCCAGACCCCAACCCACTCCTACAGACCCGAACCCACTCCGCCAGACCATAACCTACTCCGCCAGACCCGAACCCACTCCGCCAGACCCGAGCCCACTCCGCCAGACCCCAACCCACTCCGCCAGACCCCAACCCACTCCTCTAGTCCCGAACCCACTCCGCCAGACCCGAACCCACTCCGCCATACCCGAACCCACTCCGCCAGACCCGAACCCACTCCGCCAGACCCAAACCCACTCCGCCAGACCCAAACCCACTCCGCCAGACCCAAACCCACTCCGCAAGACCCCAACCCACTCCGCCAGTCCCGAACCCACTCCGCCAGACCCGAACCCACTCCGCCAGACCCCAACGCACTCCGCCAGACTCAAACCCACTCCGCCAGGCCCAAACCCACTCCGCCAGGCCCAAACCCACTCCGCCAGACCCAAACCAACTCCGCCAGACCCAAACCCACTCCGCCAGACCCAAACCCACTCCGCCAGACCCAAACCCACTCATCCAGACACAAACCCACTCCGCCAGACCCAAACCCACTCATCCAGACCCAAAACCACTCCGCCAGACCCCAACCCACTCCGCCAGACCCCAACCCACTCCGCCAGACCATAACCTACTCCGCCAGACCCGAACCCACTCCGCCAGACCCGAACCCACTCCGCCAGACCCCAACCCACTCCGCCAGACCCCAACCCACTCCTCTAGTCCCGAACCCACTCCGCCAGACCCCAACCCACTCCGCCATACCCGAACCCACTCCGCCAGACCAGAACCCACTCCGCCAGACCAAAAACCCACTCCGCCGGACCCAAACCCACTCCGCCAGACCCAAACCCACTCCGCCAGACCCAAACCCACTCCGCCAGACCCAAACCCACTCCGCCAGACCCAAACCCACTCCGCCAGACCCAAACCCACTCCGCCAGACCCCAACCCACTCCGCCAGTCCCGAACCCACTCCGCCAGACCCGAACCCACTCCGCCAGTCCCGAACCCACTCCGCCAGACCCAAACCCACTCCGCCAGCCCCAAACCCACTCCGCCAGACCCAAACCCACTCCGCCAGACTAAAAACCCACTCCGCCAGGCCCAAACCCACTCCGCCAGACACAAACCCACTCCGCCAGACCCAAACCCACTCCGCCAGACCCAAGCCCACTCCGCCAGACAAAACCCCACTCCGCCAGACCCCAACCCACTCCGCCACACGCAAGCCCACTCCGCCAGACCCAAACCCACTCCGCCAGACCCAAATCCACTCCGCCAGACCTAAACCAACTCTGCCAGACCCAAACCCACTCCGCCAAACCCGAACCCACTCCGCCAGACCCGAACCCACTCCGCCAGACCCGAACCCACTCGTACAGACCCGAACCCACTCCGCCAGACCCGAACCCACTCCGCCAGACCCCAACCCACTCCGCCAGACCCCAACCCACTCCGACAGACCCGAACCCACTCCGCCAGACCTAAACCAACTCCGCCAGACCCAAACCCACTCCGCCAGTCCCGAGCCCACTCCGCCAGAGCCAAGCCCACTCCGCCAGACCCAAACCCACTCCGCCAGACCCAAACCCACTCCGCCAGACCCAAACCCACTCCGCCAGACCCCAACCCACTCCGCCAGTCCCGAACCCACTCCGCCAGACCCGAACCCACTCCGCCAGACCCCAACCCACTCCGCCAGACTCAAACCCACTCCGGCAGGCCCAAACCCACTCCGCCAGACCCAAACCCACTCCGCCAGACTCAAACCCACTCCGCCAGGCCCAAACCCACTCCGCCAGACCCAAACCCACTCCGCCAGACAGAAACCCACTCCGCCAGCCCCAAACCCACTCCGCCAGACACAAACACACTCCGCCAGACCCAAGCCCACTCCGCCAGACCCAACCCCACTCCGACAGACCCCAACCCACTCCGCCAGACCCGAACCCACTCCGCCAGAACTGAACCCACTCCGCCAGACCCGAACCCACTCCGCCAGACCCCAACCCACTCCGCCAGACCCGAAGCCACTCCGCCAGACCCAAACCCACTCCACCAGACCCTAACACACTCTGCCAGACCCAAACCCACTCCGCCAGACCCAAACCCACTCCGCCAGACCCATACCCACTCCACCAGACACAAACCAACTCCGCCAGACCCAAACCCACTCCGCCAGACCCAAACCAACTCCGCCAGACACAAACCCACTCGGCCAGACCCAAAACCACTCCGCCAGACCCCAACCCACTCCGCCAGACCCGAACCCACTCCGACAGACCCGAACCCACTCCGCCAGACCCAAACCCACTCCGCCAGTCCCGAGCCCACTCTGCCAGACTCCAACCCACTCCGCCAGAACCCAACCCACTCCGACAGACCCGAACCCACTCCGCCAGACCATAACCTACTCCGCCAGACCCGAACCCACTCCGCCAGACCCGAACCCACTCCGCCAGACCCCAACCCACTCCGCCAGACCCCAACCCACTCCTCTAGTCCCGAACCCACTCCGCCAGACCCGAACCCACTCCGCCATACCCGAACCCACTCCGCCAGACCCGAACCCACTCCGCCAGACAAAAAACCCACTCCGCCAGACCCAAACCCACTCCGCCAGACCCAAACACACTCCGCCAGACCCCAACCCACTCCGCCAGTCCCGAACCCACTCCGCCAGACCCCAACCCACTCCGCCAGACCCCAACCCACTCCGCCAGACTCAAACCCACTCCGCCAGGCCCAAACCCACTCCGCCAGACCCAAACCCACTCCGCCAGACTCAAACCCACTCCGCCAGGCCCAAACCCACTCCGCCAGACACAAACCCACTCCGCCAGACCCAAACCCACTCCGCCAGACCCAAACCCACTCCGCCAGACCCAACCCCACTCCGCCAGACCCCAACCCACTCCGCCAGACCCGAACCCACTCCGCCAGACTTGAACCCACTCCGCCAGACCCGAACCCACTCCGCCAGACCCAAACCCACTCCGCCAGACCCTAATACAACTCTGCCAGACCCAAACCCACTCCGACCCACTCCGCCAGACCCGAAGCCACTCCGCCAGACCCAAACCCACTCTGCCAGACCCTAACACACTCTGCCAGACCCAAACCCACTCCGCCAGACCCAAACCCACTCCGCCAGACCCAAACACACTCCGCCAGACACAAACCAACTCCGCCAGACCAAAACCCACTCCACCAGACCCAAACCCACTCCGCCAGACACAAACCCTCTCCGCCAGACCCAAACCCACTCCACCAGACACCAACCAACTCCGCCAGACCCAAACCCACTCCGCCAGACCCGAACCCACTCCGCCAGACCCCAACCCACTCCGCCAGACCCGAAGCCACTCCCAGACCCAAACCCACTCCGCCAGACCCTAACACACTCTGCCAGACCCAAACCCACTCCGCCAGACCCAAACCCACTCCGCCAGACCCAAACCCACTCCGCCAGACACAAACCAACTCCGCCAGACCCAAACCCACTCCGCCAGACCCAAACCAACTCCGCCAGACCCAAACCCACTACGCCAGACCCAAACCCACACCGCCAGACCCAAACCCACTCATCCAGACACAAACCCACTCCGCCAGACCCAAACCCACTCATCCAGACCCAAAACCACTCCGCCAGACCCCAACCCACTCCGCCAGACCCCAACCCACTCCGACAGACCCGAACCCACTCCGCCAGACCTAAACCAACTCCGCCAGACCCAAACCCACTCCGCCAGTCCCGAGCCCACTCCGCCAGAACCGAACCCACTCCGCCAGACTCCAACCCACTCCGCCAGACCCCAACCCACTCCGCCAGACCCGAACCCACTCCGCCAGACTCCAACCCACTCCGCCAGACCCCAACCCACTCCGACAGACCCGAACCCACTCCGCCAGACCCGAACCCACTCCGCCAGACCCCAACCCAGTCCGCCAGACCCAAACCCACTCCGTCAGACCCCAATTCACTCCGCCAGAACCAAACCCACTCCGCCAGACCCGAACCCTCTCCGCCAAACCCGAACTCACACCGCCAGACCCCGACCCACTCCGCCAGACCCGAACCCACTCTGACAGACCCGAACCCACTCCGCCAGACCCCAACCCACTCCGCCACACACGAACCCACTCCGCCAAACCCGAACCCACTCCGCCAGACCCGAACCCACTCCGCCAGACCCGAACCCACTCCGCCAGACCCTAACCCACTCCGCCCGACCCCAAACCCACTCCGCCAGACCCAAACCCACTCCGCAAGACCCAAACACACTCCGCCAGACACAAACCCACTCCGCCAGACCCAAACCCACTCCGCCAGACCCAAACCCACTCCGCCAGACCCAATCCCACTCCGCCAGACCCAAACCCACTCCGCCAGACCCAAACCCACTCCACCAGACCTAAACCAACTCCGCCAGACCCAAACCCACTCCGCCAAACCCGAACCCACTCCACCAGACCCCAACCCACTTCGCCAGACCCCAACCCACTCCGCCAGACCCCAACCCACTCGTACAGACCCGAACCCACTCCGCCAGACCCGAACCCACTCCGCCAGACCCCAACCCACTCCGCCAGACCCCAACCCACTCCGACAGACCCAAACCCACTCCGCCAGACCTAAACCAACTCCGCCAGACCCAAACCCACTCCGCCAGTCCCGAGCCCACTCCGCCAGACTCCAACCCACTCCGCCAGACCCCAACCCACTCCGACAGACCCGAACCCACTCCGCCAGACCATAACCTACTCCGCCAGACCCGAACCCACTCCGCCAGACCCGAACCCACTCCGCCAGACCCAAACCAACTCCGCCAGATCCAAACCCACTCCGCCAGACCCAAACCCACACCGCCAGACCCAAACCCACTCATCCAGACACAAACCCACTCCGCCAGACCCAAACCCACTCATCCAGACCCAAAACCACTCCGCCAGACCCCAACCCACTCCGCCAGACCCAAACCCACTCCGACAGACCCGAACCCACTCCGCCAGACCTAAACCAACTCCGCCAGACCCAAACCCACTCCGCCAGTCCCGAGCCCACTCCGCCAGACCCGAACCCACTCCGCCAGACTCCAACCCACTCCGCCAGACCCCACCCCACTCCGACAGACCCGAACCCACTCCGCCAGACCATAACCTACTCCGCCAGACCCGAACCCACTCCGCCAGACCCGAACCCACTCCGCCAGACCCCAACCCAGTCCGCCAGACCCGAACCCACTCCGCCAGACCCCAACCCACTCCACCAGACCCCAACCCACTCCGCCAGACCCCAACCCACTCCGCCAGAACCCAACCCACTCGTACAGACCCGAACCCACTCCGCCAGACCCCAACCCACTCCGCCAGACCCCAACCCACTCCGCCAGACCCCAACCCACTCCGACAGACCCAAACCCACGTCGCCAGACCTAAACCAACTCCGCCAGACCCAAACCCACTCCGCCAGTCCCGAGCCCACTCCGCCAGACTCCAACCCACTCCGCCAGACCCCAACCCACTCCGACAGACCCGAACCCACTCCGCCAGACCATAACCTACTCCGCCAGACCCGAACCCACTCCGCCAGACCCGAACCCACACCGCCAGACCCAAACCAACTCCGCCAGATCCAAACCCACTCCGCCAGACCCAAACCCACACCGCCAGACCCAAACCCACTCATCCAGACACAAACCCACTCCGCCAGACCCAAACCCACTCATCCAGACCCAGAACCACTCCGCCAGACCCCAACCCACTCCGCCAGACCCCAACCCACTCCGACAGAACCGAACCCACTCCGCCAGACCTAAACCAACTCCGCCAGACCCAAACCCACTCCGCCAGTCCCGAGCCCACTCCGCCAGACCCGAACCCACTCCGCCAGACTCCAACCCACTCCGCCAGACCCCAACCCACTCCGACAGACCCGAACCCACTCCGCCAGACCATAACCTACTCCGCCAGACCCGAACCCACTCCGCCGGACCCGAACCCACTCCGCCAGACCCCAACCCAGTCCGCCAGACCCAAACCCACTCCGTCAGACCCCAATTCACTCCGCCAGAACCAAACCCACTCCGCCAGACCCGAACCCTCTCCGCCAAACCCGAACTCACACCGCCAGACCCCGACCCACTCCGCCAGACCCGAACCCACTCTGACAGACCCGAACCCACTCCGCCACACACGAACCCACTCCGCCAGACCCCAACCCACTCCGACAGACCCGAACCCACTCCGCCAGACCATAACCTACTCCGCCAGACCTGAACCCACTCCGCCAGACCCCAACCCAATCCGCCAGACCCCAACCCACTCCGCCAGACCCCAACCCACTCCTCTAGTCCCGAACCCACTCCGCCAGACCCGAACCAGCTCCGCCATACCCGAACCCACTCCGCCAGACCCGAACCCACTCCGCCAGACCAAAAACCGACTCCGCCAGAGCCAAACCCACTCCGCCAGACCCAAACCCACTACGCCAGACCCAAACCCACACCGCCAGACCCAAACCCACTCATCCAGACACAAACCCACTCCACCAGACCCAAACCCACTCATCCAGACCCAAAACCACTCCGCCAGACCCCAACCCACTCCGCCAGACCCCAACCCACTCCGACAGACCCGAACCCACTCCGCCAGACCTAAACCAACTCCGCCAGACCCAAACCCACTCCGCCAGTCCCGAGCCCACTCCGCCAGAACCGAACCCACTCCGCCAGACTCCAACCCACTCCGCCAGACCCCAACCCACTCCGCCAGACCCGAACCCACTCCGCCAGACTCCAACCCACTCCGCCAGACCCCAACCCACTCCGACAGACCCGAACCCACTCCGCCAGACCCGAACCCACTCCGCCAGACCCCAACCCAGTCCGCCAGACCCAAACCCACTCCGTCAGACCCCAATTCACTCCGCCAGAACCAAAACCACTCCGCCAGACCCGAACCCTCTCCGCCAAACCCGAACTCACACCGCCAGACCCCGACCCACTCCGCCAGACCCGAACCCACTCTGACAGACCCGAACCCACTCCGCCAGACCCCAACCCACTCCGCCACACACGAACCCACTCCGCCAAACCCGAACCCACTCCGCCAGACCCGAACCCACTCCGCCAGACCCGAACCCACTCCGCCAGACCCTAACCCACTCCGCCCGACCCCAAACCCACTCCGCCAGACCCAAACCCACTCCGCAAGACCCAAACACACTCCGCCAGACACAAACCCACTCCGCCAGACCCAAACCCACTCCGCCAGACCCAAACCCACTCCGCCAGACCCAAACCCACTCCGCCAGACCCAAACCCACTCCGCCAGACCCAAACCCACTCCACCAGACCTAAACCAACTCCGCCAGACCCAAACCCACTCCGCCAAACCCGAACCCACTCCACCAGACCCCAACCCACTTCGCCAGACCCCAACCCACTCCGCCAGACCCCAACCCACTCGTACAGACCCGAACCCACTCCGCCAGACCCGAACCCACTCCGCCAGCCCCCAACCCACTCCGCCAGACCCCAACCCACTCCGACAGACCCAAACCCACTCCGCCAGACCTAAACCAACTCCGCCAGACCCAAACCCACTCCGCCAGTCCCGAGCCCACTCCGCCAGACTCCAACCCACTCCGCCAGACCCCAACCCACTCCGACAGACCCGAACCCACTCCGCCAGACCATAACCTACTCCGCCAGACCCGAACCCACTCCGCCAGACCCGAACCCACTCCGCCAGACCCAAACCAACTCCGCCAGATCCAAACCCACTCCGCCAGACCCAAACCCACACCGCCAGACCCAAACCCACTCATCCAGACACAAACCCACTCCGCCAGACCCAAACCCACTCATCCAGACCCAAAACCACTCCGCCAGACCCCAACCCACTCCGCCAGACCCAAACCCACTCCGACAGACCCGAACCCACTCCGCCAGACCTAAACCAACTCCGCCAGACCCAAACCCACTCCGCCAGTCCCGAGCCCACTCCGCCAGACCCGAACCCACTCCGCCAGACTCCAACCCACTCCGCCAGACCCCACCCCACTCCGACAGACCCGAACCCACTCCGCCAGACCATAACCTACTCCGCCAGACCCGAACCCACTCCGCCAGACCCGAACCCACTCCGCCAGACCCCAACCCACTCCGCCACACACGAACCCACTCCGCCAAACCCGAACCCACTCCGCCAGACCCGAACCCACTCCGCCAGACCCGAACCCACTCCGCCAGACCCTAACCCACTCCGCCCGACCCCAAACCCACTCCGCCAGACCCAAACCCACTCCGCAAGACCCAAACACACTCCGCCAGACACAAACCCACTCCGCCAGACCCAAACCCACTCCGCCGGACCCAAACCCACTCCGCCAGACCCAAACCCACTCCGCCAGACCCAAACCCACTCCGCCAGACCCAAACCCACTCCACCAGACCCAAACCCACTCCGCCAGACCCCAACCCACTCCGCCAGTCCCGAACCCACTCCGCCAGACCCGAACCCACTCCGCCAGTCCCGAACCCACTCCGCCAGACCCAAACCCACTCCGCCAGCCCCAAACCCACTCCGCCAGACCCAAACCCACTCCGCCAGACTCAAACCCACTCCGCCAGGCCCAAACCCACTCCGCCAGACACAAACCCACTCCGCCAGACCCAAACCCACTCCGCCAGACCCAAGCCCACTCCGCCAGACAAAACCCCACTCCGCCAGACCCCAACCCACTCCGCCACACCCAAGCCCACTCCGCCAGACCCAAACCCACTCCGCCAGACCCAAACCCACTCCGCCAGACCTAAACCAACTCTGCAGACCCAAACCCACTCCGCCAAACCCGAACCCACTCCGCCAGACCCGAACCCACTCCGCCAGACCCGAACCCACTCGTACAGACCCGAACCCACTCCGCCAGACCCGAACCCACTCCGCCAGACCCCAACCCACTCCGCCAGACCCCAACCCACTCCGACAGACCCGAACCCACTCCGCCAGACCTAAACCAACTCCGCCAGACCCAAACCCACTCCGCCAGTCCCGAGCCCACTCCGCCAGAGCCAAACCCACTCCGCCAGACCCAAACCCACTCCGCCAGACCCAAACCCACTCCGCCAGACCCAAACCCACTCCGCCAGACCCCAACCCACTCCGCCAGTCCCGAACCCACTCCGCCAGACCCGAACCCACTCCGCCAGACCCCAACCCACTCCGCCAGACTCAAACCCACTCCGCCAGGCCCAAACCCACTCCGCCAGACCCAAACCCACTCCGCCAGACTCAAACCCACTCCGCCAGGCCCAAACCCACTCCGCCAGACCCAAACCCACTCCGCCAGACAGAAACCCACTCCGCCAGCCCCAAACCCACTCCGCCAGACACAAACACACTCCGCCAGACCCAAGCCCACTCCGCCAGACCCAACCCCACTCCGACAGACCCCAACCCACTCCGCCAGACCCGAACCCACTCCGCCAGAACTGAACCCACTCCGCCAGACCCGAACCCACTCCGCCAGACCCCAACCCACTCCGCCAGACCCGAAGCCACTCCGCCAGACCCAAACCCACTCCACCAGACCCTAACACACTCTGCCAGACCCAAACCCACTCCGCCAGACCCAAACCCACTCCGCCAGACCCATACCCACTCCACCAGACACAAACCAACTCCGCCAGACCCAAACCCACTCCGCCAGACCCAAACCAACTCCGCCAGACACAAACCCACTCGGCCAGACCCAAAACCACTCCGCCAGACCCCAACCCACTCCGCCAGACCCGAACCCACTCCGACAGACCCGAACCCACTCCGCCAGACCCAAACCCACTCCGCCAGTCCCGAGCCCACTCTGCCAGACTCCAACCCACTCCGCCAGAACCCAACCCACTCCGACAGACCCGAACCCACTCCGCCAGACCATAACCTACTCCGCCAGACCCGAACCCACTCCGCCAGACCCGAACCCACTCCGCCAGACCCCAACCCACTCCGCCAGACCCCAACCCACTCCTCTAGACCCGAACCCACTCCGCCAGACCCGAACCCACTCCGCCATACCCGAACCCACTCCGCCAGACCCGAACCCACTCCGCCAGACAAAAAACCCACTCCGCCAGACCCAAACCCACTCCGCCAGACCCAAACACACTCCGCCAGACCCCAACCCACTCCGCCAGTCCCGAACCCACTCCGCCAGACCCGAACCCACTCCGCCAGACCCCAACCCACTCCGCCAGACTCAAACCCACTCCGCCAGGCCCAAACCCACTCCGCCAGACCCAAACCCACTCCGCCAGACTCAAACCCACTCCGCCAGGCCCAAACCCACTCCGCCAGACACAAACCCACTCCGCCAGACCCAAACCCACTCCGCCAGACCCAAACCCACTCCGCCAGACCCAACCCCACTCCGCCAGACCCCAACCCACTCCGCCAGACCCGAACCCACTCCGCCAGACCTGAACCCACTCCGCCAGACCCGAACCCACTCCGCCAGACCCAAACCCACTCCGCCAGACCCTAATACAACTCTGCCAGACCCAAACCCACTCCGACCCACTCCGCCAGACCCGAAGCCACTCCGCCAGACCCAAACCCACTCTGCCAGACCCTAACACACTCTGCCAGACCCAAACCCACTCCGCCAGACCCAAACCCACTCCGCCAGACCCAAACACACTCCGCCAGACACAAACCAACTCCGCCAGACCAAAACCCACTCCACCAGACCCAAACCCACTCCGCCAGACACAAACCCTCTCCGCCAGACCCAAACCCACTCCGCCAGACCCAAACCCACTCCGCCAGACCCGAACCCACTCCGCCAGACCTGAACCCACTCCGCCAGACCCGAACCCACTCCGCCAGACCCCAACCCACTCCGCCAGACCCGAAGCCACTCCGCCAGACCCAAACCCACTCCGCCAGACCCTAACACACTCTGCCAGACCCAAACCCACTCCGCCAGACCCAAACCCACTCCGCCAGACCCAAACCCACTCCGCCAGACACAAACCAACTCCGCCAGACCCAAACCCACTCCGCCAGACCCAAACCAACTCCGCCAGACCCAAACCCACTACGCCAGACCCAAACCCACACCGCCAGACCCAAACCCACTCATCCAGACACAAACCCACTCCGCCAGACCCAAACCCACTCATCCAGACCCAAAACCACTCCGCCAGACCCCAACCCACTCCGCCAGACCCCAACCCACTCCGACAGACCCGAACCCACTCCGCCAGACCTAAACCAACTCCGCCAGACCCAAACCCACTCCGCCAGTCCCGAGCCCACTCCGCCAGAACCGAACCCACTCCGCCAGACTCCAACCCACTCCGCCAGACCCCAACCCACTCCGCCAGACCCGAACCCACTCCGCCAGACTCCAACCCACTCCGCCAGACCCCAACCCACTCCGACAGACCCGAACCCACTCCGCCAGACCCGAACCCACTCCGCCAGACCCCAACCCAGTCCGCCAGACCCAAACCCACTCCGTCAGACCCCAATTCACTCCGCCAGAACCAAACCCACTCCGCCAGACCCGAACCCTCTCCGCCAAACCCGAACTCACACCGCCAGACCCCGACCCACTCCGCCAGACCCGAACCCACTCTGACAGACCCGAACCCACTCCGCCAGACCCCAACCCACTCCGCCACACACGAACCCACTCCGCCAAACCCGAACCCACTCCGCCAGACCCGAACCCACTCCGCCAGACCCGAACCCACTCCGCCAGACCCTAACCCACTCCGCCCGACCCCAAACCCACTCCGCCAGACCCAAACCCACTCCGCAAGACCCAAACACACTCCGCCAGACACAAACCCACTCCGCCAGACCCAAACCCACTCCGCCAGACCCAAACCCACTCCGCCAGACCCAAACCCACTCCGCCAGACCCAAACCCACTCCGCCAGACCCAAACCCACTCCACCAGACCTAAACCAACTCCGCCAGACCCAAACCCACTCCGCCAAACCCGAACCCACTCCACCAGACCCCAACCCACTTCGCCAGACCCCAACCCACTCCGCCAGACCCCAACCCACTCGTACAGACCCGAACCCACTCCGCCAGACCCGAACCCACTCCGCCAGACCCCAACCCACTCCGCCAGACCCCAACCCACTCCGACAGACCCAAACCCACTCCGCCAGACCTAAACCAACTCCGCCAGACCCAAACCCACTCCGCCAGTCCCGAGCCCACTCCGCCAGACTCCAACCCACTCCGCCAGACCCCAACCCACTCCGACAGACCCGAACCCACTCCGCCAGACCATAACCTACTCCGCCAGACCCGAACCCACTCCGCCAGACCCGAACCCACTCCGCCAGACCCAAACCAACTCCGCCAGATCCAAACCCACTCCGCCAGACCCAAACCCACACCGCCAGACCCAAACCCACTCATCCAGACACAAACCCACTCCGCCAGACCCAAACCCACTCATCCAGACCCAAAACCACTCCGCCAGACCCCAACACACTCCGCCAGACCCAAACCCACTCCGACAGACCCGAACCCACTCCGCCAGACCTAAACCAACTCCGCCAGACCCAAACCCACTCCGCCAGTCCCGAGCCCACTCCGCCAGACCCGAACCCACTCCGCCAGACTCCAACCCACTCCGCCAGACCCCACCCCACTCCGACAGACCCGAACCCACTCCGCCAGACCATAACCTACTCCGCCAGACCCGAACCCACTCCGCCAGACCCGAACCCACTCCGCCAGACCCCAACCCAGTCCGCCAGACCCAAACCCACTCCGTCAGACCCCAATTCACTCCGCCAGAACCAAACCCACTCCGCCAGACCCGAACCCTCTCCGCCAAACCCGAACTCACACCGCCAGACCCCGACCCACTCCGCCAGACCCGCACCCACTCTGACAGACCCGAACCCACTCCGCCAGACCCCAACCCACTCCGCCACACACGAACCCACTCCGCCAAACCCGAACCCACTCCGCCAGACCCCAACCCACTCCGCCCGACCCCAAACCCACTCCGCCAGACCCAAACCCACTCCGCCAGACCCAAACACACTCCGCCAGACACAAACCCACTCCGCCAGACCCAAACCCACTCCGCCAGACCCAAACCCACTCCGCCAGACCCAAACCCACTCCGCCAGACCCAAACCCACTCCGCCAGACCCAAACCCACTCCGCCAGACCCAAACCCACTCCGCCAGACCTAAACCAACTCCGCCAGACCCAAACCCACTCCGCCAGACCCGAACCCACTCCGCCAGACCCCAACCCACTCCACCAGACCCCAACCCACTCCGCCAGACCCCAACCCACTCCGCCAGAACCCAACCCACTCGTACAGACCCGAACCCACTCCGCCAGACCCGAACCCACTCCGCCAGACCCCAACCCACTCCGCCAGACCCCAACCCACTCCGACAGACCCAAACCCATGTCGCCAGACCTAAACCAACTCCGCCAGACCCAAACCCACTCCGCCAGTCCCGAGCCCACTCCGCCAGACTCCAACCCACTCCGCCAGACCCCAACACACTCCGACAGACCCGAACCCACTCCGCCAGACCATAACCTACTCCGCCAGACCCGAACCCACTCCGCCAGACCCGAACCCACACCGCCAGACCCAACCCAACTCCGCCAGATCCAAACCCACTCCGCCAGACCCAAACCCACACCGCCAGACCCAAACCCACTCATCCAGACACAAACCCACTCCGCCAGACCCAAACCCACTCATCCAGACCCAGAACCACTCCGCCAGACCCCAACCCACTCCGCCAGACCCCAACCCACTCCGACAGAACCGAACCCACTCCGCCAGACCTAAACCAACTCCGCCAGACCCAAACCCACTCCGCCAGTCCCGAGCCCACTCCGCCAGACCCGAACCCACTCCGCCAGACTCCAACCCACTCCGCCAGACCCCAACCCACTCCGACAGACCCGAACCCACTCCGCCAGACCATAACCTACTCCGCCAGACCCGAACCCACTCCGCCGGACCCGAACCCACTCCGCCAGACCCCAACCCAGTCCGCCAGACCCAAACCCACTCCGTCAGACCCCAATTCACTCCGCCAGAACCAAACCCACTCCGCCAGACCCGAACCCTCTCCGCCAAACCCGAGCTCACACCGCCAGACCCCGACCCACTCCGCCAGACCCGAACCCACTCTGACAGACCCGAACCCACTCCGCCACACACGAACCCACTCCGCCAAACCCGAACCCACTCCGCCAAACCCGAACCCACTCCGCCAGACCCAAACCCACTCCGCCAGTCCCGAGCCCACTCCGCCAGACTCCAACCCACTCCGCCAGACCCCAACCCACTCCGACAGACCCGAACCCACTCCGCCAGACCATAACCTACTCCGCCAGACCTGAACCCACTCCGCCAGACCCCAACCCAATCCGCCAGACCCCAACCCACTCCGCCAGACCCCAACCCACTCCTCTAGTCCCGAACCCACTCCGCCAGACCCGAACCAGCTCCGCCATACCCGAACCCACTCCGCCAGACCCGAACCCACTCCGCCAGACCAAAAACCCACTCCGCCAGAGCCAAACCCACTCCGCCAGACCCAAACCCACTCCGCCAGACCCAAACCCACTCCGCCAGACCCAAACCCACTCCGCCAGACCCCAACCCACTCCGCCAGTCCCGAACCCACTCCGCCAGACCCGAACCCACTCCGCCAGACCCCAACCCACTCCGCCAGACTCAAACCCACTCCGCCAGGCCCAAACCCACTCCGCCAGACCCAAACCCACTCCGCCAGACTCAAACCCACTCCGCCAGGCCCAAACCCACTCCGCCAGACCCAAACCCACTCCGCCAGACAGAAACCCACTCCGCCAGCCCCAAACCCACTCCGCCAGACACAAACACACTCCGACAGACCCAAGCCCACTCCGCCAGACCCAACCCCACTCCGCCAGACCCCAACCCACTCCGCCAGACCCGAACCCACTCCGCCAGACCTGAACCCACTCCGCCAGACCCGAACCCACTCCGCCAGACCCCAACCCACTCCGCCAGACCCGAAGCCACTCCGCCAGACCCAAACCCACTCCGCCAGACCCTAACACACTCTGCCAGACCCAAACCCACTCCGCCAGACCCAAACCCACTCTGCCAGACCCATACCCACTCCACCAGACACAAACCAACTCCGCCAGACCCAAACCCACTCCGCCAGACCCAAACCAACTCCGCCAGACACAAACCCACTCGGCCAGACCCAAAACCACTCTGCCAGACCCCAACCCACCCCGCCAGACCCCAACCCACTCCGACAGACCCGAACCCACTCCGCCAGACCTAAACCAACTCCGCCAGACCCAAACCCACTCCGCCAGTCCCGAGCCCACTCCACCAGAACCGAACCCACTCCGCCAGACTCCAACCCACTCCGCCAGACCCCAACCCACTCCGCCAGACCCGAACCCACTCCGCCAGACTCCAACCCACTCCGCCAGACCCCAACCCACTCCGACAGACCCGAACCCACTCCGCCAGACCCGAACCCACTCCGCCAGACCCCAACCCAGTCCGCCAGACCCAAACCCACTCCGTCAGACCCCAATTCACTCCTCCAGAACCAAACCCACTCCGCCAGACCCGAACCCTCTCCGCCAAACCCGAACTCACACCGCCAGACCCCGACCCACTCCGCCAGACCCGAACCCACTCTGACAGACCCGAACCCACTCCGCCAGACCCCAACCCACTCCGCCACACACGAACCCACTCCGCCAAACCCGAACCCACTCCGCCAGACCCGAACCCACTCCGCCAGACCCGAACCCACTCCGCCAGACCCTAACCCACTCTGCCCGACCCCAAACCCACTCCGCCAGACCCAAACCCACTCCGCAAGACCCAAACACACTCCGCCAGACACAAACCCACTCCGCCAGACCCAAACCCACTCCGCCAGACCCAAACCCACTCCGCCAGACCCAAACCCACTCCGCCAGACCCAAACCCACTCCGCCAGACCCAAACCCACTCCACCAGACCTAAACCAACTCCGCCAGACCCAAACCCACTCCGCCAAACCCGAACCCACTCCACCAGACCCCAACCCACTTCGCCAGACCCCAACCCACTCCGCCAGACCCCAACCCACTCGTACAGACCCGAACCCACTCCGCCAGACCCGAACCCACTCCGCCAGACCCCAACCCACTCCGCCAGACCCCAACCCACTCCGACAGACCCAAACCCACTCCGCCAGACCTAAACCAACTCCGCCAGACCCAAACCCACTCCGCCAGTCCCGAGCCCACTCCGCCAGACTCCAACCCACTCCGCCAGACCCCAACCCACTCCGACAGACCCGAACCCACTCCGCCAGACCATAACCTACTCCGCCAGACCCGAACCCACTCCGCCAGACCCGAACCCACTCCGCCAGACCCAAACCAACTCCGCCAGATCCAAACCCACTCCGCCAGACCCAAACCCACACCGCCAGACCCAAACCCACTCATCCAGACACAAACCCACTCCGCCAGACCCAAACCCACTCATCCAGACCCAAAACCACTCCGCCAGACCACAACCCACTCCGCCAGACCCAAACCCACTCCGACAGACCCGAACCCACTCCGCCAGACCTAAACCAACTCCGCCAGACCCAAACCCACTCCGCCAGTCCCGAGCCCACTCCGCCAGACCCGAACCCACTCCGCCAGACTCCAACCCACTCCGCCAGACCCCACCCCACTCCGACAGACCTGAACCCACTCCGCCAGACCATAACCTACTCCGCCAGACCCGAACCCACTCCGCCAGACCCGAACCCACTCCGCCAGACCCCAACCCAGTCCGCCAGACCCAAACCCACTCCGTCAGACCCCAATTCACTCCGCCAGAACCAAACCCACTCCGCCAGACCCGAACCCTCTCCGCCAAACCCGAACTCACACCGCCAGACCCCGACCCACTCCGCCAGACCCGAACCCACTCTGACAGACCCGAACCCACTCCGCCAGACCCCAACCCACTCCGCCACACACGAACCCACTCCGCCAAACCCGAACCCACTCCGCCAGACCCCAACCCACTCCGCCCGACCCCAAACCCACTCCGCCAGACCCAAACCCACTCCGCCAGACCCAAACACACTCCGCCAGACACAAACCCACTCCGCCAGACCCAAACCCACTCCGCCAGACCCAAACCCACTCCGCCAGACCCAAACCCACTCCGCCAGACCCAAACCCACTCCGCCAGACCCAAACCCACTCCGCCAGACCCAAACCCACTCCGCCAGACCTAAACCAACTCCGCCAGACCCAAACCCACTCCGCCAGACCCGAACCCACTCCGCCAGACCCCAACCCACTCCACCAGACCCCAACCCACTCCGCCAGACCCCAACCCACTCCGCCAGAACCCAACCCACTCGTACAGACCCGAACCCACTCCGCCAGACCCGAACCCACTCCGCCAGACCCCAACCCACTCCGCCAGACCCCAACCCACTCCGACAGACCCAAACCCACTCCGCCAGACCTAAACCAACTCCGCCAGACCCAAACCCACTCCGCCAGTCCCGAGCCCACTCCGCCAGACTCCAACCCACTCCGCCAGACCCCAAACCACTCCGACAGACCCGAACCCACTCCGCCAGACCATAACCTACTCCGCCAGACCCGAACCCACTCCGCCAGACCCGAACCCACACCGCCAGACCCAAACCAACTCCGCCAGATCCAAACCCACTCCGCCAGACCCAAACCCACACCGCCAGACCCAAACCCACTCATCCAGACACAAACCCACTCCGCCAGACCCAAACCCACTCATCCAGACCCAGAACCACTCCGCCAGACCCCAACCCACTCCGCCAGACCCCAACCCACTCCGACAGAACCGAACCCACTCCGCCAGACCTAAACCAACTCCGCCAGACCCAAACCCACTCCGCCAGTCCCGAGCCCACTCCGCCAGACCCGAACCCACTCCGCCAGACTCCAACCCACTCCGCCAGACCCCAACCCACTCCGACAGACCCGAACCCACTCCGCCAGACCATAACCTACTCCGCCAGACCCGAACCCACTCCGCCAGACCCGAACCCACTCCGCCAGACCCCAACCCAGTCCGCCAGACCCAAACCCACTCCGTCAGACCCCAATTCACTCCGCCAGAACCAAACCCACTCCGCCAGACCCGAACCCTCTCCGCCAAACCCGAACTCACACCGCCAGACCCCGACCCACTCCGCCAGACCCGAACTCACTCTGACAGACCCGAACCCACTCCGCCACACACGAACCCACTCCGCCAAACCCGAACCCACTCCGCCAAACCCGAACCCACTCCGCCAGACCCAAACCCACTCCGCCAGTCCCGAGCCCACTCCGCCAGACTCCAACCCACTCCGCCAGACCCCAACCCACTCCGACAGACCCGAACCCACTCCGCCAGACCATAACCTACTCCGCCAGACCTGAACCCACTCCGCCAGACCCCAACCCAATCCGCCAGACCCCAACCCACTCCGCCAGACCCCAACCCACTCCTCTAGTCCCGAACCCACTCCGCCAGACCCGAACCAGCTCCGCCATACCCGAACCCACTCCGCCAGACCCGAACCCACTCCGCCAGACCAAAAACCCACTCCGCCAGAGCCAAACCCACTCCGCCAGACCCAAACCCACTCCGCCAGACCCAAACCCACTCCGCCAGACCCAAACCCACTCCGCCAGACCCCAACCCACTCCGCCAGTCCCGAACCCACTCCGCCAGACCCGAACCCACTCCGCCAGACCCCAACCCACTCCGCCAGCCCCAAACCCACTCCGCCAGACACAAACACACTCCGACAGACCCAAGCCCACTCCGCCAGACCCGAACCCACTCCGCCAGACCCCAACCCACTCCGCCAGACCCCAACCCACTCCGACAGACCCAAACCCACGTCGCCAGACCTAAACCAACTCCGCCAGACCCAAACCCACTCCGCCAGTCCCGAGCCCACTCCGCCAGACTCCAACCCACTCCGCCAGACCCCAACACACTCCGACAGACCCGAACCCACTCCGCCAGACCATAACCTACTCCGCCAGACCCGAACCCACTCCGCCAGACCCGAACCCACACCGCCAGACCCAACCCAACTCCGCCAGATCCAAACCCACTCCGCCAGACCCAAACCCACACCGCCAGACCCAAACCCACTCATCCAGACACAAACCCACTCCGCCAGACCCAAACCCACTCATCCAGACCCAGAACCACTCCGCCAGACCCCAACCCACTCCGCCAGACCCCAACCCACTCCGACAGAACCGAACCCACTCCGCCAGACCTAAACCAACTCCGCCAGACCCAAACCCACTCCGCCAGTCCCGAGCCCACTCCGCCAGACCCGAACCCACTCCGCCAGACTCCAACCCACTCCGCCAGACCCCAACCCACTCCGACAGACCCGAACCCACTCCGCCAGACCATAACCTACTCCGCCAGACCCGAACCCACTCCGCCGGACCCGAACCCACTCCGCCAGACCCCAACCCAGTCCGCCAGACCCAAACCCACTCCGTCAGACCCCAATTCACTCCGCCAGAACCAAACCCACTCCGCCAGACCCGAACCCTCTCCGCCAAACCCGAGCTCACACCGCCAGACCCCGACCCACTCCGCCAGACCCGAACCCACTCTGACAGACCCGAACCCACTCCGCCACACACGAACCCACTCCGCCAAACCCGAACCCACTCCGCCAAACCCGAACCCACTCCGCCAGACCCAAACCCACTCCGCCAGTCCCGAGCCCACTCCGCCAGACTCCAACCCACTCCGCCAGACCCCAACCCACTCCGACAGACCCGAACCCACTCCGCCAGACCATAACCTACTCCGCCAGACCTGAACCCACTCCGCCAGACCCCAACCCAATCCGCCAGACCCCAACCCACTCCGCCAGACCCCAACCCACTCCTCTAGTCCCGAACCCACTCCGCCAGACCCGAACCAGCTCCGCCATACCCGAACCCGCTCCGCCAGACCCGAACCCACTCCGCCAGACCAAAAACCCACTCCGCCAGAGCCAAACCCACTCCGCCAGACCCAAACCCACTCCGCCAGACCCAAACCCACTCCGCCAGACCCAAACCCACTCCGCCAGACCCCAACCCACTCCGCCAGTCCCGAACCCACTCCGCCAGACCCGAACCCACTCCGCCAGACCCCAACCCACTCCGCCAGACTCAAACCCACTCCGCCAGGCCCAAACCCACTCCGCCAGACCCAAACCCACTCCGCCAGACTCAAACCCACTCCGCCAGGCCCAAACCCACTCCGCCAGACCCAAACCCACTCCGCCAGACAGAAACCCACTCCGCCAGCCCCAAACCCACTCCGCCAGACACAAACACACTCCGACAGACCCAAGCCCACTCCGCCAGACCCAACCCCACTCCGCCAGACCCCAACCCACTCCGCCAGACCCGAACCCACTCCGCCAGACCTGAACCCACTCCGCCAGACCCGAACCCACTCCGCCAGACCCCAACCCACTCCGCCAGACCCGAAGCCACTCCGCCAGACCCAAACCCACTCCGCCAGACCCTAACACACTCTGCCAGACCCAAACCCACTCCGCCAGACCCAAACCCACTCTGCCAGACCCATACCCACTCCACCAGACACAAACCAACTCCGCCAGACCCAAACCCACTCCGCCAGACCCAAACCAACTCCGCCAGACACAAACCCACTCGGCCAGACCCAAAACCACTCTGCCAGACCCCAACCCACCCCGCCAGACCCCAACCCACTCCGACAGACCCGAACCCACTCCGCCAGACCTAAACCAACTCCGCCAGACCCAAACCCACTCCGCCAGTCCCGAGCCCACTCCGCCAGAACCGAACCCACTCCGCCAGACTCCAACCCACTCCGCCAGACCCCAACCCACTCCGCCAGACCCCAACCCACTCCGCCAGACTCCAACCCACTCCGCCAGACCCCAACCCACTCCGACAGACCCGAACCCACTCCGCCAGACCCGAACCCACTCCGCCAGACCCCAACCCAGTCCGCCAGACCCAAACCCACTCCGTCAGACCCCAATTCACTCCTCCAGAACCAAACCCACTCCGCCAGACCCGAACCCTCTCCGCCAAACCCGAACTCACACCGCCAGACCCCGACCCACTCCGCCAGACCCGAACCCACTCTGACAGACCCGAACCCACTCCGCCAGACCCCAACCCACTCCGCCACACACGAACCCACTCCGCCAAACCCGAACCCACTCCGCCAGACCCGAACCCACTCCGCCAGACCCGAACCCACTCCGCCAGACCCTAACCCACTCTGCCCGACCCCAAACCCACTCCGCCAGACCCAAACCCACTCCGCAAGACCCAAACACACTCCGCCAGACACAAACCCACTCCGCCAGACCCAAACCCACTCCGCCAGACCCAAACCCACTCCGCCAGACCCAAACCCACTCCGCCAGACCCAAACCCACTCCGCCAGACCCAAACCCACTCCACCAGACCTAAACCAACTCCGCCAGACCCAAACCCACTCCGCCAAACCCGAACCCACTCCACCAGACCCCAACCCACTTCGCCAGACCCCAACCCACTCCGCCAGACCCCAACCCACTCGTACAGACCCGAACCCACTCCGCCAGACCCGAACCCACTCCGCCAGACCCCAACCCACTCCGCCAGACCCCAACCCACTCCGACAGACCCAAACCCACTCCGCCAGACCTAAACCAACTCCGCCAGACCCAAACCCACTCCGCCAGTCCCGAGCCCACTCCGCCAGACTCCAACCCACTCCGCCAGACCCCAACCCACTCCGACAGACCCGAACCCACTCCGCCAGACCATAACCTACTCCGCCAGACCCGAACCCACTCCGCCAGACCCGAACCCACTCCGCCAGACCCAAACCAACTCCGCCAGATCCAAACCCACTCCGCCAGACCCAAACCCACACCGCCAGACCCAAACCCACTCATCCAGACACAAACCCACTCCGCCAGACCCAAACCCACTCATCCAGACCCAAAACCACTCCGCCAGACCACAACCCACTCCGCCAGACCCAAACCCACTCCGACAGACCCGAACCCACTCCGCCAGACCTAAACCAACTCCGCCAGACCCAAACCCACTCCGCCAGTCCCGAGCCCACTCCGCCAGACCCGAACCCACTCCGCCAGACTCCAACCCACTCCGCCAGACCCCACCCCACTCCGACAGACCTGAACCCACTCCGCCAGACCATAACCTACTCCGCCAGACCCGAACCCACTCCGCCAGACCCGAACCCACTCCGCCAGACCCCAACCCAGTCCGCCAGACCCAAACCCACTCCGTCAGACCCCAATTCACTCCGCCAGAACCAAACCCACTCCGCCAGACCCGAACCCTCTCCGCCAAACCCGAACTCACACCGCCAGACCCCGACCCACTCCGCCAGACCCGAACCCACTCTGACAGACCCGAACCCACTCCGCCAGACCCCAACCCACTCCGCCACACACGAACCCACTCCGCCAAACCCGAACCCACTCCGCCAGACCCCAACCCACTCCGCCCGACCCCAAACCCACTCCGCCAGACCCAAACCCACTCCGCCAGACCCAAACACACTCCGCCAGACACAAACCCACTCCGCCAGACCCAAACCCACTCCGCCAGACCCAAACCCACTCCGCCAGACCCAAACCCACTCCGCCAGACCCAAACCCACTCCGCCAGACCCAAACCCACTCCGCCAGACCCAAACCCACTCCGCCAGACCTAAACCAACTCCGCCAGACCCAAACCCACTCCGCCAGACCCGAACCCACTCCGCCAGACCCCAACCCACTCCACCAGACCCCAACCCACTCCGCCAGACCCCAACCCACTCCGCCAGAACCCAACCCACTCGTACAGACCCGAACCCACTCCGCCAGACCCGAACCCACTCCGCCAGACCCCAACCCACTCCGCCAGACCCCAACCCACTCCGACAGACCCAAACCCACTCCGCCAGACCTAAACCAACTCCGCCAGACCCAAACCCACTCCGCCAGTCCCGAGCCCACTCCGCCAGACTCCAACCCACTCCGCCAGACCCCAAACCACTCCGACAGACCCGAACCCACTCCGCCAGACCATAACCTACTCCGCCAGACCCGAACCCACTCCGCCAGACCCGAACCCACACCGCCAGACCCAAACCAACTCCGCCAGATCCAAACCCACTCCGCCAGACCCAAACCCACACCGCCAGACCCAAACCCACTCATCCAGACACAAACCCACTCCGCCAGACCCAAACCCACTCATCCAGACCCAGAACCACTCCGCCAGACCCCAACCCACTCCGCCAGACCCCAACCCACTCCGACAGAACCGAACCCACTCCGCCAGACCTAAACCAACTCCGCCAGACCCAAACCCACTCCGCCAGTCCCGAGCCCACTCCGCCAGACCCGAACCCACTCCGCCAGACTCCAACCCACTCCGCCAGACCCCAACCCACTCCGACAGACCCGAACCCACTCCGCCAGACCATAACCTACTCCGCCAGACCCGAACCCACTCCGCCAGACCCGAACCCACTCCGCCAGACCCCAACCCAGTCCGCCAGACCCAAACCCACTCCGTCAGACCCCAATTCACTCCGCCAGAACCAAACCCACTCCGCCAGACCCGAACCCTCTCCGCCAAACCCGAACTCACACCGCCAGACCCCGACCCACTCCGCCAGACCCGAACTCACTCTGACAGACCCGAACCCACTCCGCCACACACGAACCCACTCCGCCAAACCCGAACCCACTCCGCCAAACCCAAACCCACTCCGCCAGACCCAAACCCACTCCGCCAGTCCCGAGCCCACTCCGCCAGACTCCAACCCACTCCGCCAGACCCCAACCCACTCCGACAGACCCGAACCCACTCCGCCAGACCATAACCTACTCCGCCAGACCTGAACCCACTCCGCCAGACCCCAACCCAATCCGCCAGACCCCAACCCACTCCGCCAGACCCCAACCCACTCCTCTAGTCCCGAACCCACTCCGCCAGACCCGAACCAGCTCCGCCATACCCGAACCCACTCCGCCAGACCCGAACCCACTCCGCCAGACCAAAAACCCACTCCGCCAGAGCCAAACCCACTCCGCCAGACCCAAACCCACTCCGCCAGACCCAAACCCACTCCGCCAGACCCAAACCCACTCCGCCAGACCCCAACCCACTCCGCCAGTCCCGAACCCACTCCGCCAGACCCGAACCCACTCCGCCAGACCCCAACCCACTCCGCCAGACTCAAACCCACTCCGCCAGGCCCAAACCCACTCCGCCAGACCCAAACCCACTCCGCCAGACTCAAACCCACTCCGCCAGGCCCAAACCCACTCCGCCAGACCCAAACCCACTCCGGCAGACAGAAACCCACTCCGCCAGCCCCAAACCCACTCCGCCAGACACAAACACACTCCGACAGACCCAAGCCCACTCCGCCAGACCCAACCCCACTCCGCCAGACCCCAACCCACTCCGCCAGACCCGAACCCACTCCGCCAGACCTGAACCCACTCCGCCAGACCCGAACCCACTCCGCCAGACCCCAACCCACTCCGCCAGACCCGAAGCCACTCCGCCAGACCCAAACCCACTCCGCCAGACCCTAACACACTCTGCCAGACCCAAACCCACTCCGCCAGACCCAATCCCACTCCGCCAGACCCATACCCACTCCACCAGACACAAACCAACTCCGCCAGACCCAAACCCACTCCGCCAGACCCAAACCAACTCCGCCAGACACAAACCCACTCGGCCAGACCCAAAACCACTCTGCCAGACCCCAACCCACCCCGCCAGACCCCAACCCACTCCGACAGACCCGAACCCACTCCGCCAGACCTAAACCAACTCCGCCAGACCCAAACCCACTCCGCCAGTCCCGAGCCCACTCCGCCAGACTCCAACCCACTCCGCCAGAACCCAACCCACTCCGACAGACCCGAACCCACTCCGCCAGACCATAACCTACTCCGTCAGACCCGAACCCACTCCGCCAGACCCCAACCCACTCCGCCAGACCCCAACCCACTCCGCCAGACCCCAACCCACTCCTCTAGTCCCGAACCCACTCCGCCAGACCCGAACCCACTCCGCCATACCCGAACCCACTCCGCCAGACCCGAACCCACTCCGCCAGACAAAAAACCCACTCCGCCAGACCCAAACCCACTCCGCCAGACCCAAACACACTCCGCCAGACCCCAACCCACTCCGCCAATCCCGAACCCACTCCGCCAGACCCGAACCCACTCCGCCAGACCCCAACCCACTCCGCCAGACTCAAACCCACTCCGCCAGGCCCAAACCCACTCCGCCAGACCCAAACCCACTCCGCCAGACTCAAACCCACTCCGCCAGGCCCAAACCCACTCCGCCAGACACAAACCCACTCCGCCAGACCCAAACCCACTCCGCCAGACCCAAACCCACTCCGCCAGACCCAACCCCACTCCGCCAGACCCCAACCCACTCCGCCAGACCCGAACCCACTCCGCCAGACCTGAACCCACTCCGCCAGACCCGAACCCACTCCGCCAGACCCAAACCCACTCCGCCAGACTCTAACACACTCTGCCAGACCCAAACCCACTCCGCCAGACCGGAAGCCACTCCGCCAGACCAAAACCCACTCCGCCAGACCCTAACACACTCTGCCAGATGCAAACCCACTCCGCCAGACCCAAACCCACTCCGCCAGACCCAAACCCACTCCACCAGACACAAACCAACTCCGCCAGACCAAAACCCACTCCGCAAGACCCAAACCCACTCCGCCAGACACAAACCCTCTCCGCCAGACCCAAACCCACTCCGCCAGACCCAAACCCACTCCGCCAGACCCAACCCCACTCCGCCAGACCCCAACCCACTCCGCCAGACCCGAACCCACTCCGCCAGACCTGAACCCACTCCGCCAGACCCGAACCCACTCCGCCAGACCCCAACCCACTCCGCCAGACCCGAAGCCACTCCGCCAGACCCAAACCCACTCCGCCAGACCCTAACACACTCTGCCAGACCCAAACCCACTCCGCCAGACCCAAACCCACTCCGCCAGACCCAAACCCACTCCGCCAGACACAAACCAACTCCGCCAGACCCAAACCCACTCCGCCAGACCCCAACCCACTCCGCCAGACCCAAACCCACTCCGACAGACCCGAACCCACTCCGCCAGACCTAAACCAACTCCGCCAGACCCAAACCCACTCCGCCAGTCCCGAGCCCACTCCGCCAGACCCGAACCCACTCCGCCAGACTCCAACCCACTCCGCCAGACCCCACCCCACTCCGACAGACCCGAACCCACTCCGCCAGACCATAACCTACTCCGCCAGACCCGAACCCACTCCGCCAGACCCGAACCCACTCCGCCAGACCCCAACCCAGTCCGCCAGACCCAAACCCACTCCGTCAGACCCCAATTCACTCCGCCAGAACCAAACCCACTCCGCCAGACCCGAACCCTCTCCGCCAAACCCGAACTCACACCGCCAGACACAAACCCACTCCGCCAGACCCGAACCCACTCTGACAGACCCGAACCCACTCCGCCAGACCCCAACCCACTCCGCCACACACGAACCCACTCCGCCAAACCCGAACCCACTCCGCCAGACCCCAACCCACTCCGCCCGACCCCAAACCCACTCCGCCAGACCCAAACCCACTCCGCCAGACCCAAACAGACTCCGCCAGACACAAACCCACTCCGCCAGACCCAAACCCACTCCGCCAGACCCAAACCCACTCCGCCAGACCCAAACGCACTCCGCCAGACCCAAACCCACTCCGCCAGACCCAAACCCACTCCGCCAGACCCCAACCCACTCCGCCAGACCTATACCAACTCCGCCAGACCCAAACCCACTCCGCCAAACCCGAACCCACTGCACCAGACCCCAACCCACTCCACCAGACCCCAACCCACTCCGCCAGACCCCAACCCACTCCGCCAGACCCCAACCCACTCGTACAGACCCGAACCCACTCCGCCAGACCCGAACCCACTCCGCCAGACCCCAACCCACTCCGCCAGACCCCAACCCACTCCGACAGACCCAAACCCACTCCGCCAGACCTAAACCAACTCCGCCAGACCCAAACCCACTCCGCCAGTCCCGAGCCCACTCCGCCAGACTCCAACCCACTCCGCCAGACCCCAACCCACTCCGCCAGACCCCAACCCACTCCGACAGAACCGAACCCACTCCGCCAGACCTAAACCAACTCCGCCAGACCCAAACCCACTCCGCCAGTCCCGAGCCCACTCCGCCAGACCCGAACCCACTCCGCCAGACTCCAACCCACTCCGCCAGACCCCAACCCACTCCGACAGACCCGAACCCACTCCGCCAGACCATAACCTACTCCACCAGACCCGAACCCACTCCGCCAGACCCGAACCCACTCCGCCAGACCCCAACCGAGTCCGCCAGACCCAAACCCACTCCGTCAGACCCCAATCCACTCCGCCAGAACCAAACCCACTCCGCCAGACCCGAACCCTCTCCGCCAAACCCGAACTCACACCACCAGACCCCGACCCACTCCGCCAGACCCGAACCCACTCTGACAGACCCGAACCCACTCCGCCACACACGAACCCACTCCGCCAAACCCGAACCCACTCCGCCAAACCCGAACCCACTCCGCCAGACCCAAACCTACTCCGCCAGACCTGAACCCACTCCGCCAGACCCCAACCCAATCCGCCAGACCCCAACCCACTCCGCCAGACCCCAACCCACTCCTCTAGTCCCGAACCCACTCCGCCAGACCCGAACCAGCTCCGCCATACCCGAACCCACTCCGCCAGACCCGAACCCACTCCGCCAGACCAAAAACCCACTCCGCCAGAGCCAAACCCACTCCGCCAGACCCAAACCCACTCCGCCAGACCCAAACCCACTCCGCCAGACCCAAACCCACTCCGCCAGACCCCAACCCACTCCGCCAGTCCCGAACCCACTCCGCCAGACCCGAACCCACTCCGCCAGACCCCAACCCACTCCGCCAGACCCCAACCCACTCCGCCAGACCTGAACCCACTCCGCCAGACCCGAACCCACTCCGCCAGACCCGAAGCCACTCCGCCAGACCCGAAGCCACTCCGCCAGACCCAAACCCACTCCGCCAGACCCTAACACACTCTGCCAGACCCAAACCCACTCCGCCAGACCCAAACCCACTCCGCCAGACCCATACCCACTCCACCAGACACAAACCAACTCCGCCAGACCCAAACCCACTCCGCCTGACCCAAACCAACTCCGCCAGACACAAACCCACTCGGCCAGACCCAAAACCACTCTGCCAGACCCCAACCCACCCCGCCAGACCCCAACCCACTCCGACAGACCCGAACCCACTCCGCCAGACCTGAACCAACTCCGCCAGACCCAAACCCACTCCGCCAGTCCCGAGCCCACTCCGCCAGACTCCAACCCACTCCGCCAGACCCGAACCCACTCCGCCAGACCCCAACCCACTCCGCCAGACCCCAACCCACTCCGCCAGACCCCAACCCACTCCTCTAGTCCTGAACCCACTCCGCCAGACCCGAACCCACTCCGCCATACCCGAACCCACTCCGCCAGACCCGAACCCACTCCGCCAGACAAAAAACCCACTCCGCGAGACCCAAACCCACTCCGCCAGACCCAAACACACTCCGCCAGACCCCAACCCACTCCGCCAGTCCCGAACCCACTCCGCCAGACCCGAACCCACTCCGCCAGACCCCAACCCACTCCGCCAGACTCAAACCCACTCCGCCAGGCCCAAACCCACTCCGCCAGACCCAAACCCACTCCGCCAGACTCAAACCCACTCCGCCAGGCCCAAACCCACTCCGCCAGACACAAACCCACTCCGCCAGACCCAAACCCACCCCGCCAGACCCCAACCCACTCCGACAGACCCGAACCCACTACGCCAGACCTAAACCAACTCCGCCAGTCCCGAGCCCACTCCGCCAGACCCGAACCCACTCCGCCAGACTCCAACCCACTCCGCCAGACCCCAACCCACTCCGACAGACCCGAACCCACTCCGCCAGACCATAACCGACTCCGCCAGACCCGAACCCACTCCGCCAGACCCGAACCCACTCCGCCAGACCCCAACCCAGTCCGCCAGACCCAAACCCACTCCGTCAGACCCCAATTCACTCCGCCAGAACCAAACCCACTCCGCCAGACCCGAACCCTCTCCGCCAAACCCGAACTCACACCGCCAGACCCCGACCCACTCCGCCAGACCCGAAGCCACTCCGCCAGACCCAAACCCACTCCGCCAGACCCTAACACACTCTGCCAGACCCAAACCCACTCCGCCAGACCCAAACCCACTCCGCCAGACCCATACCCACTCCACCAGACACAAACCAACTCCGCCAGACCCAAACCCACTCCGCCTGACCCAAACCAACTCCGCCAGACACAAACCCACTCGGCCAGACCCAAAACCACTCTGCCAGACCCCAACCCACCCCGCCAGACCCCAACCCACTCCGACAGACCCGAACCCACTCCGCCAGACCTAAACCAACTCCGCCAGACCCAAACCCACTCCGCCAGTCCCGAGCCCACTCCGCCAGACTCCAACCCACTCCGCCAGACCCGAACCCACTCCGCCAGACCCCAACCCACTCCGCCAGACCCCAACCCACTCCGCCAGACCCGAACCCACTCCTCTAGTCCCGAACCCACTCCGCCAGACCCGAACCCACTCCGCCATACCCGAACCCACTCCGCCAGACCCGAACCCACTCCGCCAGACAAAAAACCCACTCCGCGAGACCAAAACCCACTCCGCCAGACCCAAACACACTCCGCCAGACCCCAACCCACTCCGCCAGTCCCGAACCCACTCCGCCAGACCCGAACCCACTCCGCCAGACCCCAACCCACTCCGCCAGACTCAAACCCACTCCGCCAGGCCCAAACCCACTCCGCCAGACCCAAACCCACTCCGCCAGACTCAAACCCACTCCGCCAGGCCAAAACCCACTCCGCCAGACACAAACCCACTCCGCCAGACCCAAACCCACCCCGCCAGACCCCAACCCACTCCGACAGACCCGAACCCACTCCGCCAGACCTAAACCAACTCCGCCAGTCCCGAACCCACTCCGCCAGACCCGAACCCACTCCGCCAGACTCCAACCCACTCCGCCAGACCCCAACCCACTCCGACAGACCCGAACCCACTCCGCCAGACCATAACCTACTCCGCCAGACCCGAACCCACTCCGCCAGACCCAAACCCACTCCGCCAGACCCCAACCCAGTCCGCCAGACCCAAACCCACTCCGTCAGACCCCAATTCACTCCGCCAGAACCAAACCCACTCCGCCAGACCCGAACCCTCTCCGCCAAACCCGAACTCACACCGCCAGACCCCAACCCACTCCGCCAGACCCGAACCCACTCTGACAGACCCGAACCCACTCCGCCAGACCCCAACCCACTCCGCCACACACGAACCCACTCCGCCAGCCCCAAATTCACTCCGCCAGACCCCAAACCCTCTTCGCCAGAAACAAACCCACTCCGCCAGACTCCAACCCACTCCGCCAGAACCCAACCCACTCCGACAGACCCGAACCCACTCCGCCAGACCCGAACCCACTCCGCCAGACCCCAACCCACTCCGCCAGACCCGAACCCACTCCTCTAGTCCCGAACCCACTCCGCCAGACCCGAACCCACTCCGCCATACCCGAACCCACTCCGCCAGACCCGAACCCACTCCGCCAGACAAAAAACCCACTCCGCGAGACCCAAACCCACTCCGCCAGACCCAAACACACTCCGCCAGACCACAACCCACTCCGCCAGACCCGAACCCACTCCGCCAGACCCCAACCCACTCCGCCAGACTCAAACCCACTCCGCCAGGCCCAAACCCACTCCGCCAGACCCAAACCCACTCCGCCAGACTCAAACCCACTCCGCCAGGCCCAAACCCACTCCGCCAGACACAAACCCACTCCGCCAGACCCAAACCCACCCCGCCAGACCCCAACCCACTCCGACAGACCCGAACCCACTCCGCCAGACCTAAACCAACTCCGCCAGTCCCGAGCCCACTCCGCCAGACCCGAACCCACTCCGCCAGACTCCAACCCACTCCGCCAGACCCCAACCCACTCCGACAGACCCGAACCCACTCCGCCAGACCATAACCTACTCCGCCAGACCCGAACCCACTCCGCCAGACCCGAACCCACTCCGCCAGACCCCAACCCAGTCCGCCAGACCCAAACCCACTCCGTCAGACCCCAATTCACTCCGCCAGAACCAAACCCACTCCGCCAGACCCGAACCCTCTCCGCCAAACCCGAACTCACACCGCCAGACCCCGACCCACTCCGCCAGACCCGAACCCACTCTGACAGACCCGAACCCACTCCGCCAGACCCCAACCCACTCCGCCACACACGAACCCACTCCGCCAGCCCCAAATTCACTCCGCCAGACCCCAAACCCTCTTCGCCAGAAACAAACCCACTCCGCCAGACTCCAACCCACTCCGCCAGAACCCAACCCACTCCGACAGACCCGAACCCACTCCGCCAGACCCGAAGCCACTCCGCCAGACCCAAACCCACTCCGCCAGACCCTAACACACTCTGCCAGACCCAAACCCACTCCGCCAGACCCAAACCCACTCCGCCAGACCCATACCCACTCCACCAGACACAAACCAACTCCGCCAGACCCAAACCCACTCCGCCAGACCCAAACCAACTCCGCCAGACACAAACCCACTCGGCCAGACCCAAAACCACTCTGCCAGACCCCAACCCACCCCGCCAGACCCCAACCCACTCCGACAGACCCGAACCCACTCCGCCAGACCTAAACCAACTCCGCCAGACCCAAACCCACTCCGCCAGTCCCGAGCCCACTCCGCCAGACTCCAACCCACTCCGCCAGACCCGAACCCACTCCGCCAGACCCCAACCCACTCCGCCAGACCCCAACCCACTCCGCCAGACCCCAACCCACTCCTCTAGTCCCGAACCCACTCCGCCAGACCCGAACCCACTCCGCCATACCCGAACCCACTCCGCCAGACCCGAACCCACTCCGCCAGACAAAAAACCCACTCCGCGAGACCCAAACCCACTCCGCCAGACCCAAACACACTCCGCCAGACCCCAACCCACTCCGCCAGTCCCGAACCCACTCCGCCAGACCCGAACCCACTCCGCCAGACCCCAACCCACTCCGCCAGACTCAAACCCACTCCGCCAGGCCCAAACCCACTCCGCCAGACCCAAACCCACTCCGCCAGACTCAAACCCACTCCGCCAGGCCCAAACCCACTCCGCCAGACACAAACCCACTCCGCCAGACCCAAACCCACTCCGCCAGACCCAAACCCACTCCGCCAGACCCAAACCCACTCCGCCAGACTCAAACCCACTCCGCCAGGCCCAAACCCACTCCGCCAGACACAAACCCACTCCGCCAGACCCAAACCCACTCCGCCAGACCCAAACCCACTCCGCCAGACCCAACCCCACTCCGCCAGACCCCAACCCACTCCGCCAGACCCGAACCCACTCCGCCAGACCTGAACCCACTCCGCCAGACCCGAACCCACTCCGCCAGACCCAAACCCACTCCGCCAGACCCTAACACACTCTGCCAGACCCAAACCCACTCCGACCCACTCCGCCAGACCCTAACACACTCTGCCAGACCCAAACCCACTCTGCCAGACCCAAACCCACTCCGCCAGACCCAAACCCACTCCGCCAGACACAAACCAACTCCGCCAGAACCAAACCCACTCCGCCAGACCCAAACCAACTCCGCCAGACCCAAACCCACTCCGCCAGTCCCGAGCCCACTCCGCCAGACCCGAACCCACTCCGCCAGACTCCAACCCACTCCGCCAGACCCCAACCCACTCCGACAGACCCGAACCCACTCCGCCAGACCATAACCTACTCCGCCAGACCCGAACCCACTCCGCCAGACCCGAACCCACTCCGCCAGACCCCAACCCAGTCCGCCAGACCCAAACCCACTCCGTCAGACCCCAATTCACTCCGCCAGAACCAAACCCACTCCGCCAGACCCGAACCCTCTCCGCCAAACCCGAACTCACACCGCCAGACCCCGACCCACTCCGCCAGACCCGAACCCACTCTGACAGACCCGAACCCACTCCGCCAGACCCCAACCCACTCCGCCACACACGAACCCACTCCGCCAGCCCCAAACTCACTCCGCCAGACCCCAAACCCTCTTCGCCAGAAACAAACCCACTCCGCCAGACTCCAACCCACTCCGCCAGAACCCAACCCACTCCGCCAGACCCGAACCCACTCCGCCAGACCATAACCTACTCCGCCAGACCCCAACCCACTCCTCTAGTCCCGAACCCACTCCGCCAGACCCGAACCCACTCCGCCATACCCGAACCCACTCCGCCAGACCCGAACCCACTCCGCCAGACAAAAAACCCACTCCGCGAGACCCAAACCCACTCCGCCAGACCCAAACACACTCCGCCAGACCCCAACCCACTCCGCCAGTCCCGAACCCACTCCGCCAGACCCCAACCCACTCCGCCAGACCCCAACCCAGTCCGCCAGACCCAAACCCACTCCGTCAGACCCCAATTCACTCCGCCAGAACCAAACCCACTCCGCCAGACCCGAACCCTCTCCGCCAAACCCGAACTCACACCGCCAGACCCCGACCCACTCCGCCAGACCCGAACCCACTCTGACAGACCCGAACCCACTCCGCCAGACCCCAACCCACTCCGCCACACACGAACCCACTCCGCCAGCCCCAAACTCACTCCGCCAGACCCCAAACCCTCTTCGCCAGAAACAAACCCACTCCGCCAGACTCCAACCCACTCCGCCAGAACCCAACCCACTCCGACAGACCCGAACCCACTCCGCCAGACCCGAAGCCACTCCGCCAGACCCAAACCCACTCCGCCAGACCCTAACACACTCTGCCAGACCCAAACCCACTCCGCCAGACCCAAACCCACTCCGCCAGACCCATACCCACTCCACCAGACACAAACCAACTCCGCCAGACCCAAACCCACTCCGCCAGACCCAAACCAACTCCGCCAGACACAAACCCACTCGGCCAGACCCAAAACCACTCTGCCAGACCCCAACCCACCCCGCCAGACCCCAACCCACTCCGACAGACCCGAACCCACTCCGCCAGACCTAAACCAACTCCGCCAGACCCAAACCCACTCCGCCAGTCCCGAGCCCACTCCGCCAGACTCCAACCCACTCCGCCAGACCCGAACCCACTCCGCCAGACCCCAACCCACTCCGCCAGACCCCAACCCACTCCGCCAGACCCCAACCCACTCCTCTAGTCCCGAACCCACTCCGCCAGACCCGAACCCACTCCGCCATACCCGAACCCACTCCGCCAGACCCGAACCCACTCCGCCAGACAAAAAACCCACTCCGCGAGACCCAAACCCACTCCGCCAGACCCAAACCCACTCCGCCAGACCCAAACCCACTCCGCCAGACCCTAACACACTCTGCCAGACCCAAACCCACTCCGACCCACTCCGCCAGACCCTAACACACTCTGCCAGACCCAAACCCACTCCGCCAGACCCAAACCCACTCCGCCAGACCCAAACCCACTCCGCCAGACACAAACCAACTCCGCCAGAACCAAACCCACTCCCCCAGACCCAAACCAACTCCGCCAGACCCAAACCCACTCCGCCAGTCCCGAGCCCACTCCGCCAGACCCGAACCCACTCCGCCAGACTCCAACCCACTCCGCCAGACCCCAACCCACTCCGACAGACCCGAACCCACTCCGCCAGACCATAACCTACTCCGCCAGACCCGAACCCACTCCGCCAGCCCCGAACCCACTCCGCCAGACCCCGACCCAGTCCGCCAGACCCAAACCCACTCCGTCAGACCCCAATTCACTCCGCCAGAACCAAACCCACTCCGCCAGACCCGAACCCTCTCCGCCAAACCCGAACTCACACCGCCAGACCCCGACCCACTCCGCCAGACCCGAACCCACTCTGACAGACCCGAACCCACTCCGCCAGACCCCAACCCACTCCGCCACACACGAACCCACTCCGCCAGCCCCAAACTCACTCCGCCAGACCCCAAACCCTCTTCGCCAGAAACAAACCCACTCCGCCAGACTCCAACCCACTCCGCCAGAACCCAACCCACTCCGCCAGACCCGAACCCACTCCGCCAGACCATAACCTACTCCGCCAGACCCCAACCCACTCCTCTAGTCCCGAACCCACTCCGCCAGACCCGAACCCACTCCGCCATACCCGAACCCACTCCGCCAGACCCGAACCCACTCCGCCAGACAAAAAACCCACTCCGCGAGACCCAAACCCACTCCGCCAGACCCAAACACACTCCGCCAGACCCCAACCCACTCCGCCAGTCCCGAACCCACTCCGCCAGACCCCAACCCACTCCGCCAGACCCCAACCCAGTCCGCCAGACCCAAACCCACTCCGTCAGACCCCAATTCACTCCGCCAGAACCAAACCCACTCCGCCAGACCCGAACCCTCTCCGCCAAACCCGAACTCACACCGCCAGACCCCGACCCACTCCGCCAGACCCGAACCCACTCTGACAGACCCGAACCCACTCCGCCAGACCCCAACCCACTCCGCCACACACGAACCCACTCCGCCAGCCCCAAACTCACTCCGCCAGACCCCAAACCCTCTTCGCCAGAAACAAACCCACTCCGCCAGACTCCAACCCACTCCGCCAGAACCCAACCCACTCCGACAGACCCGAACCCACTCCGCCAGACCCCAACCCACTCCGCCACACACGAACCCACTCCGCCAGCCCCAAACTCACTCCGCCAGACCCCAAACCCTCTTCGCCAGAAACAAACCCACTCCGCCAGACTCCAACCCACTCCGCCAGAACCCAACCCACTCCGACAGACCCGAACCCACTCCGCCAGACCCGAAGCCACTCCGCCAGACCCAAACCCACTCCGCCAGACCCTAACACACTCTGCCAGACCCAAACCCACTCCGCCAGACCCAAACCCACTCCGCCAGACCCATACCCACTCCACCAGACACAAACCAACTCCGCCAGACCCAAACCCACTCCGCCAGACCCAAACCAACTCCGCCAGACACAAACCCACTCGGCCAGACCCAAAACCACTCTGCCAGACCCCAACCCACCCCGCCAGACCCCAACCCACTCCGACAGACCCGAACCCACTCCGCCAGACCTAAACCAACTCCGCCAGACCCAAACCCACTCCGCCAGTCCCGAGCCCACTCCGCCAGATCCAACCCCACTCCGCCAGACCCCAACCCACTCCGCCAGACCCGAACCCACTCCGCCAGACCTGAACCCACTCCGCCAGACCCGAACCCACTCCGCCAGACCCAAACCCACTCCGCCAGACCCTAACACACTCTGCCAGACCCAAACCCACTCCGCCAGACCCAAACCCACTCCGCCAGACCCAAACCCACTCCGCCAGACACAAACCAACTCCGCCAGACCCAAACCCACTCCGCCAGACCCAAACCAACTCCGCCAGACCCAAACCCACTCCGCCAGTCCCGAGCCCACTCCGCCAGACCCGAACCCACTCCGCCAGACTCCAACCCACTCCGCCAGACCCCAACCCACTCCGACAGACCCGAACCCACTCCGCCAGACCATAACCTACTCCGCCAGACCCGAACCCACTCCGCCAGACCCGAACCCACTCCGCCAGACCCCAACCCAGTCCGCCAGACCCAAACCCACTCCGTCAGACCCCAATTCACTCCGCCAGAACCAAACCCACTCCGCCAGACCCGAACCCTCTCCGCCAAACCCGAACTCACACCGCCAGACCCCGACCCACTCCGCCAGACCCGAACCCACTCTGACAGACCCGAACCCACTCCGCCAGACCCCAACCCACTCCGCCACACACGAACCCACTCCGCCAGCCCCAAACTCACTCCGCCAGACCCCAAACCCTCTTCGCTAGAAACAAACCCACTCCGCCAGACTCCAACCCACTCCGCCAGAATCCAACCCACTCCGACAGACCCGAACCCACTCCGCCAGACCATAACCTACTCCGCCAGACCCCAACCCACTCCTCTAGTCCCGAACCCACTCCGCCAGACCCGAACCCACTCCGCCATACCCGAACCCACTCCGCCAGACCCGAACCCACTCCGCCAGACAAAAAACCCACTCCGCGAGACCCAAACCCACTCCGCCAGACCCAAACACACTCCGCCAGACCCCAACCCACTCCGCCAGTCCCGAACCCACTCCGCCAGACCCGAACCCACTCCGCCAGACCCCAACCCACTCCGCCAGACTCAAACCCACTCCGCCAGGCCCAAACCCACTCCGCCAGACCCAAACCCACTCCGCCAGACTCAAACCCACTCCGCCAGGCCCAAACCCACTCCGCCAGACACAAACCCACTCCGCCAGACCCAAACCCACTCCGCCAGACCCAAACCCACTCCGCCAGACCCAACCCCACTCCGCCAGACCCCAACCCACTCCGCCAGACCCGAACCCACTCCGCCAGACCTGAACCCACTCCGCCAGACCCGAACCCACTCCGCCAGACCCAAACCCACTCCGCCAGACCCTAACACACTCTGCCAGACCCAAACCCACTCCGACCCACTCCGCCAGACCCTAACACACTCTGCCAGACCCAAACCCACTCCGCCAGACCCAAACCCACTCCGCCAGACCCAAACCCACTCCGCCAGACACAAACCAACTCCGCCAGACCCAAACCCACTCCGCCAGACCCAAACCAACTCCGCCAGACCCAAACCCACTCCGCCAGTCCCGAGCCCACTCCGCCAGACCCGAACCCACTCCGCCAGACTCCAACCCACTCCGCCAGACCCCAACCCACTCCGACAGACCCGAACCCACTCCGCCAGACCATAACCTACTCCGCCAGACCCGAACCCACTCCGCCAGACCCGAACCCACTCCGCCAGACCCCAACCCAGTCCGCCAGACCCAAACCCACTCCGTCAGACCCCAATTCACTCCGCCAGAACCAAACCCACTCCGCCAGACCCGAACCCTCTCCGCCAAACCCCGAACTCACACCGCCAGACCCCGACCCACTCCGCCAGACCCGAACCCACTCTGACAGACCCGAACCCACTCCGCCAGACCCCAACCCACTCCGCCACACACGAACCCACTCCGCCAGCCCCAAACTCACTCCGCCAGACCCCAAACCCTCTTCGCCAGAAACAAACCCACTCCGCCAGACTCCAACCCACTCCGCCAGAACCCAACCCACTCCGACAGACCCGAACCCACTCCGCCAGACCATAACCTACTCCGCCAGACCCGAACCCACTCCGCCAGACCCCAACCCACTCCGCCAGACCCCAACCCACTCCGCCAGACCCCAACCCACTCCTCTAGTCCCGAACCCACTCCGCCAGACCCGAACCCACTCCGCCATACCCGAACCCACTCCGCCAGACCCGAACCCACTCCGCCAGACAAAAAACCCACTCCGCGAGACCCAAACCCACTCCGCCAGACCCAAACACACTCCGCCAGACCCCAACCCACTCCGCCAGTCCCGAACCCACTCCGCCAGACCCGAACCCACTCCGCCAGACCCCAACCCACTCCGCCAGACTCAAACCCACTCCTCCAGGCCCCAACCCACTCCGCCAGACCCAAACCCACTCCGCCAGACTCAAACCCACTCCGCCAGGCCCAAACCCACTCCGCCAGACACAAACCCACTCCGCCAGACCCAAACCCACTCCGCCAGACCCAAAACCACTCCGCCAGACCCAACCCCACTCCGCCAGACCCCAACCCACTCCGCCAGACCCGAACCCACTCCGCCAGACCTGAACCCACTCCGCCAGACCCGAACCCACTCCGCCAGACCCAAACCCACTCCGCCAGACCCTAACACACTCTGCCAGACCCAAACCCACTCCGACCCACTCCGCCAGACCCGAAGCCACTCCGCCAGACCCAAACCCACTCCGCCAGACCCTAACACACTCTGCCAGACCCAAACCCACTCCACCAGACCCAAACCCACTCCGCCAGACCCAAACCCACTCCGCCAGACACAAACCAACTCCGCCAGACCCAAACCCACTCCGCCAGACCCAAACCAACTCCGCCAGACCCAAACCCACTCCGCCAGTCCCGAGCCCACTCCGCCAGACCTGAACCCACTCCGCCAGACTCCAACCCACTCCGCCAGACCCCAACCCACTCCGACAGACACGAACCCACTCCGCCAGACCATAACCTACTCCGCCAGACCCGTACCCACTCCGCCAGACCCGAACCCACTCCGCCAGACCCCAACCCAGTCCGCCAGACCCAAACCCACTCCGTCAGACCCCAATTCACTCCGCCAGAACCAAACCCACTCCGCCAGACCCGAACCCTCTCCGCCAAACCCGAACTCACACCGCCAGACCCCGACCCACTCCGCCAGACCCGAACCCACTCTGACAGACCCGAACCCACTCCGCCAGACCCCAACCCACTCCGCCACACACTAACCCACTCCGCCAAACCCGAACCCACTCCGCCAGACCCGAACCCACTCCGCCAGACCCGAACCCACTCCGCCAGACCCTAACCCACTCCGCCCGACCCCAAACCCACTCCGCCAGACCCAAACCCACTCCGCCAGACCCAAACACACTCCGCAGACACAAACCCACTCCGCCAGACCCAAACCCACTCCGCCAGACCCAAACCCACTCCGCCAGACCCAAACCCACTCCGCCAGACCCAAACCCACTCCGCCAGACCCAAACCCACTCCGCCAGACCCAAACCCACTCCGCCAGACCTAAACCAACTCCGCCAGACCCAAACCCACTCCGCCAAACCCGAACCCACTCCACCAGACCCCAACCCACTCCGCTAGACCCCAACCCACTCCGCCAAACCCCAACCCACTCGTACAGACCCGAACCCACTCCGCCAGACCCCAACCCACTCCGCCAGACCCCAACCCACTCCGCCAGACCCCAACCCACTCCGACAGACCCAAACCCACTCCGCCAGACCTAAACCAACTCCGCCAGACCCAAACCCACTCCGCCAGTCCCGAGCCCACTCCGCCAGACTCCAACCCACTGCGCCAGACCCCAACCCACTCCGACAGACCCGAACCCACTCCGCCAGACCATAACCTACTCCGCCAGACCCGAACCCACTCCGCCAGACCCGAACCCACTCCGCCAGACCCAAACCAACTCCGCCAGATCCAAACCCACTCCGCCAGACCCAAACCCACACCGCCAGACCCAAACCCACTCATCCAGACACAAACCCACTCCGCCAGACCCCAACCCACTCCGCCAGACCCAAACCCACTCCGACAGACCCGAACCCACTCCGCCAGACCTAAACCAACTCCGCCAGACCCAAACCCACTCCGCCAGTCCCGAGCCCACTCCGCCAGACCCGAACCCACTCCGCCAGACTCCAACCCACTCCGCCAGACCCCAACCCACTCCGACAGACCCGAACCCACTCCGCCAGACCATAACCTACTCCGCCAGACCCGAACCCACTCCGCCAGACCCGAACCCACTCCGCCAGACCCCAACCCAGTCCGCCAGACCCAAACCCACTCCGTCAGACCCCAATTCACTCCGCCAGAACCAAACCCACTCCGCCAGACCCGAACCCTCTCCGCCAAACCCGAACTCACACCGCCAGACCCCGACCCACTCCGCCAGACCCGAACCCACTCTGACAGACCCGAACCCACTCCGCCAGACCCCAACCCACTCCGCCACACACGAACCCACTCCGCCAAACCCGAACCCACTCCGCCAGACCCTAACCCACTCCGCCCGACCCCAAACACACTCCGCCAGACACAAACCCACTCCGCCAGACCCAAACACACTCCGCCAAACCCGAACCCACTCCACCAGACCCCAACCCCCTCCACCAGACCCCAACCCACTCCGCCAGACCCCAACCCACTCCGCCAGACCCGAACCCACTCGTACAGACCCGAACCCACTCCGCCAGACCCCAACCCACTCCGCCAGACCCCAACCCACTCCGACAGACCCAAACCCACTCCGCCAGACCTAAACCAACTCCGCCAGACCCAAACCCACTCCGCCAGTCCCGAGCCCACTCCGCCAGACTCCAACCCACTCCGCCAGACCCCAACCCACTCCGACAGACCCGAACCCACTCCGCCAGACCATAACCTACTCCGCCAGACCCGAACCCACTCCGCCAGACCCGAACCCACTCCGCCAAACCCAAACCAACTCCGCCAGATCCAAACCCACTCCGCCAGACCCAAACCCACACCGCCAGACCCAAACCCACTCATCCAGACACAAACCCACTCCGCCAGACCCAAACCCACTCATCCAGACCCAAAACCACTCCGCCAGACCCCAACCCACTCCGCCAGACCCCAACCCACTCCGACAGAACCGATCCCACTCCGCCAGACCTAAACCAACTCCGCCAGACCCAAACCCACTCCGCCAGTCCCGAGCCCACTCCGCCAGACCCGAACCCACTCCGCCAGACTCCAACCTACTCCGCCAGACCCCAACCCACTCCGACAGACCCGAACCCACTCCGCCAGACCATATCCTACTCCGCCAGACCCGAACCCACTCCGCCAGACCCCAACCCAGTCCGCCAGACCCAAACCCACTCCGTCAGACCCCAATTCACTCCACCAGAACCAAACCCACTCCGCCAGACCCGAACCCTCTCCGCCAAACCCGAACTCACACCGCCAGACCCCGACCCACTCCGCCAGACCCGAACCCACTCTGACAGACCCGAACCCACTCCGCCAAACCCCAACCCACTCCGCCACACACGAACCCACTCCGCCAAACCCGAACCCACTCCGCCAGACGCGAACCCACTCCGCCAGACCCGAACCCACTCCGCCAGACCCTAACCCACTCCGCCCGACCCCAAACCCACTCCGCCAGACCCAAACCCACTCCGCCAGACCCAAACACACTCCGCCAGACACAAACCCACTCCGCCAGACCCAAACCCACTCCGCCAGACGCAAACCCACTCCGCCAGACCCAAACCCACTCCGCCAGACCCAAACCCACTCCGCCAGACCCAAACCCACTCCGCCAGACCCAAACCCACTCCGCCAGTCCCGAGCCCACTCCGCCAGACCTGAACCCACTCCGCCAGACTCCAACCCACTCCGCCAGACCCCAACCCACTCCGACAGACACGAACCCACTCCGCCAGACCATAACCTACTCCGCCAGACCCGTACCCACTCCGCCAGACCCGAACCCACTCCGCCAGACCCCAACCCAGTCCGCCAGACCCAAACCCACTCCGTCAGACCCCAATTCACTCCGCCAGAACCAAACCCACTCCGCCAGACCCGAACCCTCTCCGCCAAACCCGAACTCACACCGCCAGACCCCGACCCACTCCGCCAGACCCGAACCCACTCTGACAGACCCGAACCCACTCCGCCAGACCCCAACCCACTCCGCCACACACTAACCCACTCCGCCAAACCCGAACCCACTCCGCCAGACCCGAACCCACTCCGCCAGACCCGAACCCACTCCGCCAGACCCTAACCCACTCCGCCCGACCCCAAACCCACTCCGCCAGACCCAAACCCACTCCGCCAGACCCAAACACACTCCGCAGACACAAACCCACTCCGCCAGACCCAAACCCACTCCGCCAGACCCAAACCCACTCCGCCAGACCCAAACCCACTCCGCCAGACCCAAACCCACTCCGCCAGACCCAAACCCACTCCGCCAGACCCAAACCCACTCCGCCAGACCTAAACCAACTCCGCCAGACCCAAACCCACTCCGCCAAACCCGAACCCACTCCACCAGACCCCAACCCACTCCGCCAGACCCCAACCCACTCCGCCAAACCCCAACCCACTCGTACAGACCCGAACCCACTCCGCCAGACCCCAACCCACTCCGCCAGACCCCAACCCACTCCGCCAGACCCCAACCCACTCCGACAGACCCAAACCCACTCCGCCAGACCTAAACCAACTCCGCCAGACCCAAACCCACTCCGCCAGTCCCGAGCCCACTCCGCCAGACTCCAACCCACTGCGCCAGACCCCAACCCACTCCGACAGACCCGAACCCACTCCGCCAGACCATAACCTACTCCGCCAGACCCGAACCCACTCCGCCAGACCCGAACCCACTCCGCCAGACCCAAACCAACTCCGCCAGACCCAAACCCACTCCGCCAGTCCCGAGCCCACTCCGCCAGACCCGAACCCACTCCGCCAGACTCCAACCCACTCCGCCAGACCCCAACCCACTCCGACAGACCCGAACCCACTCCGCCAGACCATAACCTACTCCGCCAGACCCGAACCCACTCCGCCAGACCCGAACCCACTCCGCCAGACCCCAACCCAGTCCGCCAGACCCAAACCCACTCCGTCAGACCCCAATTCACTCCGCCAGAACCAAACCCACTCCGCCAGACCCGAACCCTCTCCGCCAAACCCGAACTCACACCGCCAGACCCCGACCCACTCCGCCAGACCCGAACCCACTCTGACAGACCCGAACCCACTCCGCCAGACCCCAACCCACTCCGCCACACACGAACCCACTCCGCCAGCCCCAAACTCACTCCGCCAGACCCCAAACCCTCTTCGCTAGAAACAAACCCACTCCGCCAGACTCCAACCCACTCCGCCAGAATCCAACCCACTCCGACAGACCCGAACCCACTCCGCCAGACCATAACCTACTCCGCCAGACCCCAACCCACTCCTCTAGTCCCGAACCCACTCCGCCAGACCCGAACCCACTCCGCCATACCCGAACCCACTCCGCCAGACCCGAACCCACTCCGCCAGACAAAAAACCCACTCCGCGAGACCCAAACCCACTCCGCCAGACCCAAACACACTCCGCCAGACCCCAACCCACTCCGCCAGTCCCGAACCCACTCCGCCAGACCCGAACCCACTCCGCCAGACCCCAACCCACTCCGCCAGACTCAAACCCACTCCGCCAGGCACAAACCCACTCCGCCAGACCCAAACCCACTCCGCCAGACTCAAACCCACTCCGCCAGGCCCAAACCCACTCCGCCAGACACAAACCCACTCCGCCAGACCCAAACCCACTCCGCCAGACCCAAACCCACTCCGCCAGACCCAACCCCACTCCGCCAGACCCCAACCCACTCCGCCAGACCCGAACCCACTCCGCCAGACCTGAACCCACTCCGCCAGACCCGAACCCACTCCGCCAGACCCAAACCCACTCCGCCAGACCCTAACACACTCTGCCAGACCCAAACCCACTCCGACCCACTCCGCCAGACCCTAACACACTCTGCCAGACCCAAACCCACTCCGCCAGACCCAAACCCACTCCGCCAGACCCAAACCCACTCCGCCAGACACAAACCAACTCCGCCAGACCCAAACCCACTCCGCCAGACCCAAACCAACTCCGCCAGACCCAAACCCACTCCGCCAGTCCCGAGCCCACTCCGCCAGACCCGAACCCACTCCGCCAGACTCCAACCCACTCCGCCAGACCCCAACCCACTCCGACAGACCCGAACCCACTCCGCCAGACCATAACCTACTCCGCCAGACCCGAACCCACTCCGCCAGACCCGAACCCACTCCGCCAGACCCCAACCCAGTCCGCCAGACCCAAACCCACTCCGTCAGACCCCAATTCACTCCGCCAGAACCAAACCCACTCCGCCAGACCCGAACCCTCTCCGCCAAACCCCGAACTCACACCGCCAGACCCCGACCCACTCCGCCAGACCCGAACCCACTCTGACAGACCCGAACCCACTCCGCCAGACCCCAACCCACTCCGCCACACACGAACCCACTCCGCCAGCCCCAAACTCACTCCGCCAGACCCCAAACCCTCTTCGCCAGAAACAAACCCACTCCGCCAGACTCCAACCCACTCCGCCAGAACCCAACCCACTCCGACAGACCCGAACCCACTCCGCCAGACCATAACCTACTCCGCCAGACCCGAACCCACTCCGCCAGACCCCAACCCACTCCGCCAGACCCCAACCCACTCCGCCAGACCCCAACCCACTCCTCTAGTCCCGAACCCACTCCGCCAGACCCGAACCCACTCCGCCATACCCGAACCCACTCCGCCAGACCCGAACCCACTCCGCCAGACAAAAAACCCACTCCGCGAGACCCAAACCCACTCCGCCAGACCCAAACACACTCCGCCAGACCCCAACCCACTCCGCCAGTCCCGAACCCACTCCGCCAGACCCGAACCCACTCCGCCAGACCCCAACCCACTCCGCCAGACTCAAACCCACTCCTCCAGGCCCCAACCCACTCCGCCAGACCCAAACCCACTCCGCCAGACTCAAACCCACTCCGCCAGGCCCAAACCCACTCCGCCAGACACAAACCCACTCCGCCAGACCCAAACCCACTCCGCCAGACCCAAAACCACTCCGCCAGACCCAACCCCACTCCGCCAGACCCCAACCCACTCCGCCAGACCCGAACCCACTCCGCCAGACCTGAACCCACTCCGCCAGACCCGAACCCACTCCGCCAGACCCAAACCCACTCCGCCAGACCCTAACACACTCTGCCAGACCCAAACCCACTCCGACCCACTCCGCCAGACCCGAAGCCACTCCGCCAGACCCAAACCCACTCCGCCAGACCCTAACACACTCTGCCAGACCCAAACCCACTCCACCAGACCCAAACCCACTCCGCCAGACCCAAACCCACTCCGCCAGACACAAACCAACTCCGCCAGACCCAAACCCACTCCGCCAGACCCAAACCAACTCCGCCAGACCCAAACCCACTCCGCCAGTCCCGAGCCCACTCCGCCAGACCTGAACCCACTCCGCCAGACTCCAACCCACTCCGCCAGACCCCAACCCACTCCGACAGACACGAACCCACTCCGCCAGACCATAACCTACTCCGCCAGACCCGTACCCACTCCGCCAGACCCGAACCCACTCCGCCAGACCCCAACCCAGTCCGCCAGACCCAAACCCACTCCGTCAGACCCCAATTCACTCCGCCAGAACCAAACCCACTCCGCCAGACCCGAACCCTCTCCGCCAAACCCGAACTCACACCGCCAGACCCCGACCCACTCCGCCAGACCCGAACCCACTCTGACAGACCCGAACCCACTCCGCCAGACCCCAACCCACTCCGCCACACACTAACCCACTCCGCCAAACCCGAACCCACTCCGCCAGACCCGAACCCACTCCGCCAGACCCGAACCCACTCCGCCAGACCCTAACCCACTCCGCCCGACCCCAAACCCACTCCGCCAGACCCAAACCCACTCCGCCAGACCCAAACACACTCCGCAGACACAAACCCACTCCGCCAGACCCAAACCCACTCCGCCAGACCCAAACCCACTCCGCCAGACCCAAACCCACTCCGCCAGACCCAAACCCACTCCGCCAGACCCAAACCCACTCCGCCAGACCCAAACCCACTCCGCCAGACCTAAACCAACTCCGCCAGACCCAAACCCACTCCGCCAAACCCGAACCCACTCCACCAGACCCCAACCCACTCCGCTAGACCCCAACCCACTCCGCCAAACCCCAACCCACTCGTACAGACCCGAACCCACTCCGCCAGACCCCAACCCACTCCGCCAGACCCCAACCCACTCCGCCAGACCCCAACCCACTCCGACAGACCCAAACCCACTCCGCCAGACCTAAACCAACTCCGCCAGACCCAAACCCACTCCGCCAGTCCCGAGCCCACTCCGCCAGACTCCAACCCACTGCGCCAGACCCCAACCCACTCCGACAGACCCGAACCCACTCCGCCAGACCATAACCTACTCCGCCAGACCCGAACCCACTCCGCCAGACCCGAACCCACTCCGCCAGACCCAAACCAACTCCGCCAGATCCAAACCCACTCCGCCAGACCCAAACCCACACCGCCAGACCCAAACCCACTCATCCAGACACAAACCCACTCCGCCAGACCCCAACCCACTCCGCCAGACCCAAACCCACTCCGACAGACCCGAACCCACTCCGCCAGACCTAAACCAACTCCGCCAGACCCAAACCCACTCCGCCAGTCCCGAGCCCACTCCGCCAGACCCGAACCCACTCCGCCAGACTCCAACCCACTCCGCCAGACCCCAACCCACTCCGACAGACCCGAACCCACTCCGCCAGACCATAACCTACTCCGCCAGACCCGAACCCACTCCGCCAGACCCGAACCCACTCCGCCAGACCCCAACCCAGTCCGCCAGACCCAAACCCACTCCGTCAGACCCCAATTCACTCCGCCAGAACCAAACCCACTCCGCCAGACCCGAACCCTCTCCGCCAAACCCGAACTCACACCGCCAGACCCCGACCCACTCCGCCAGACCCGAACCCACTCTGACAGACCCGAACCCACTCCGCCAGACCCCAACCCACTCCGCCACACACGAACCCACTCCGCCAAACCCGAACCCACTCCGCCAGACCCTAACCCACTCCGCCCGACCCCAAACACACTCCGCCAGACACAAACCCACTCCGCCAGACCCAAACACACTCCGCCAAACCCGAACCCACTCCACCAGACCCCAACCCCCTCCACCAGACCCCAACCCACTCCGCCAGACCCCAACCCACTCCGCCAGACCCGAACCCACTCGTACAGACCCGAACCCACTCCGCCAGACCCCAACCCACTCCGCCAGACCCCAACCCACTCCGACAGACCCAAACCCACTCCGCCAGACCTAAACCAACTCCGCCAGACCCAAACCCACTCCGCCAGTCCCGAGCCCACTCCGCCAGACTCCAACCCACTCCGCCAGACCCCAACCCACTCCGACAGACCCGAACCCACTCCGCCAGACCATAACCTACTCCGCCAGACCCGAACCCACTCCGCCAGACCCGAACCCACTCCGCCAAACCCAAACCAACTCCGCCAGATCCAAACCCACTCCGCCAGACCCAAACCCACACCGCCAGACCCAAACCCACTCATCCAGACACAAACCCACTCCGCCAGACCCAAACCCACTCATCCAGACCCAAAACCACTCCGCCAGACCCCAACCCACTCCGCCAGACCCCAACCCACTCCGACAGAACCGATCCCACTCCGCCAGACCTAAACCAACTCCGCCAGACCCAAACCCACTCCGCCAGTCCCGAGCCCACTCCGCCAGACCCGAACCCACTCCGCCAGACTCCAACCTACTCCGCCAGACCCCAACCCACTCCGACAGACCCGAACCCACTCCGCCAGACCATATCCTACTCCGCCAGACCCGAACCCACTCCGCCAGACCCCAACCCAGTCCGCCAGACCCAAACCCACTCCGTCAGACCCCAATTCACTCCACCAGAACCAAACCCACTCCGCCAGACCCGAACCCTCTCCGCCAAACCCGAACTCACACCGCCAGACCCCGACCCACTCCGCCAGACCCGAACCCACTCTGACAGACCCGAACCCACTCCGCCAAACCCCAACCCACTCCGCCACACACGAACCCACTCCGCCAAACCCGAACCCACTCCGCCAGACGCGAACCCACTCCGCCAGACCCGAACCCACTCCGCCAGACCCTAACCCACTCCGCCCGACCCCAAACCCACTCCGCCAGACCCAAACCCACTCCGCCAGACCCAAACACACTCCGCCAGACACAAACCCACTCCGCCAGACCCAAACCCACTCCGCCAGACGCAAACCCACTCCGCCAGACCCAAACCCACTCCGCCAGACCCAAACCCACTCCGCCAGACCCAAACCCACTCCGCCAGACCCAAACCCACTCCGCCAGACCTAAACCAACTCCGCCAGACCCAAACCCACTCCGCCAGACCCGAACCCACTCCGCCAGACCCTAACCCACTCCGCCCGACCCCAAACCCACTCCGCCAGACCCAAACCCACTCCGCCAGTCCCGAGCCCACTCCGCCAGACCTGAACCCACTCCGCCAGACTCCAACCCACTCCGCCAGACCCCAACCCACTCCGACAGACACGAACCCACTCCGCCAGACCATAACCTACTCCGCCAGACCCGTACCCACTCCGCCAGACCCGAACCCACTCCGCCAGACCCCAACCCAGTCCGCCAGACCCAAACCCACTCCGTCAGACCCCAATTCACTCCGCCAGAACCAAACCCACTCCGCCAGACCCGAACCCTCTCCGCCAAACCCGAACTCACACCGCCAGACCCCGACCCACTCCGCCAGACCCGAACCCACTCTGACAGACCCGAACCCACTCCGCCAGACCCCAACCCACTCCGCCACACACTAACCCACTCCGCCAAACCCGAACCCACTCCGCCAGACCCGAACCCACTCCGCCAGACCCGAACCCACTCCGCCAGACCCTAACCCACTCCGCCCGACCCCAAACCCACTCCGCCAGACCCAAACCCACTCCGCCAGACCCAAACACACTCCGCAGACACAAACCCACTCCGCCAGACCCAAACCCACTCCGCCAGACCCAAACCCACTCCGCCAGACCCAAACCCACTCCGCCAGACCCAAACCCACTCCGCCAGACCCAAACCCACTCCGCCAGACCCAAACCCACTCCGCCAGACCTAAACCAACTCCGCCAGACCCAAACCCACTCCGCCAAACCCGAACCCACTCCACCAGACCCCAACCCACTCCGCCAGACCCCAACCCACTCCGCCAAACCCCAACCCACTCGTACAGACCCGAACCCACTCCGCCAGACCCCAACCCACTCCGCCAGACCCCAACCCACTCCGCCAGACCCCAACCCACTCCGACAGACCCAAACCCACTCCGCCAGACCTAAACCAACTCCGCCAGACCCAAACCCACTCCGCCAGTCCCGAGCCCACTCCGCCAGACTCCAACCCACTGCGCCAGACCCCAACCCACTCCGACAGACCCGAACCCACTCCGCCAGACCATAACCTACTCCGCCAGACCCGAACCCACTCCGCCAGACCCGAACCCACTCCGCCAGACCCAAACCAACTCCGCCAGATCCAAACCCACTCCGCCAGACCCAAACCCACACCGCCAGACCCAAACCCACTCATCCAGACACAAACCCACTCCGCCAGACCCAAATCCACTCATCCAGACCCAAAACCACTCCGCCAGACCCCAACCCACTCCGCCAGACCCAAACCCACTCCGACAGACCCGAACCCACTCCGCCAGACCTAAACCAACTCCGCCAGACCCAAACCCACTCCGCCAGTCCCGAGCCCACTCCGCCAGACCCGAACCCACTCCGCCAGACTCCAACCCACTCCGCCAGACCCCAACCCACTCCGACAGACCCGAACCCACTCCGCCAGACCATAACCTACTCCGCCAGACCCGAACCCACTCCGCCAGACCCGAACCCACTCCGCCAGACCCCAACCCAGTCCGCCAGACCCAAACCCACTCCGTCAGACCCCAATTCACTCCGCCAGAACCAAACCCACTCCGCCAGACCCGAACCCTCTCCGCCAAACCCGAACTCACACCGCCAGACCCCGACCCACTCCGCCAGACCCGAACCCACTCTGACAGACCCGAACCCACTCCGCCAGACCCCAACCCACTCCGCCACAAACGAACCCACTCCGCCAAACCCGAACCCACTCCGCCAGACCCTAACCCACTCCGCCCGACCCCAAACACACTCCGCCAGACACAAACCCACTCCGCCAGACCCAAACACACTCCGCCAGACCCCAACCCCCTCCACCAGACCCCAACCCACTCCGCCAGACCCCAACCCACTCCGCCAGACCCGAACCCACTCGTACAGACCCGAACCCACTCCGCCAGACCCCAACCCACTCCGCCAGACCCCAACCCACTCCGACAGACCCAAACCCACTCCGCCAGACCTAAACCAACTCCGCCAGACCCAAACCCACTCCGCCAGTCCCGAGCCCACTCCGCCAGACTCCAACCCACTCCGCCAGACCCCAACCCACTCCGACAGACCCGAACCCACTCCGCCAGACCATAACCTACTCCGCCAGACCCGAACCCACTCCGCCAGATCCAAACCCACTCCGCCAGACCCAAACCCACACCGCCAGACCCAAACCCACTCATCCAGACACAAACCCACTCCGCCAGACCCAAACCCACTCATCCAGACCCAAAACCACTCCGCCAGACCCCAACCCACTCCGCCAGACCCCAACCCACTCCGACAGAACCGATCCCACTCCGCCAGACCTAAACCAACTCCGCCAGACCCAAACCCACTCCGCCAGTCCCGAGCCCACTCCGCCAGACCCGAACCCACTCCGCCAGACTCCAACCTACTCCGCCAGACCCCAACCCACTCCGACAGACCCGAACCCACTCCGCCAGACCATATCCTACTCCGCCAGACCCGAACCCACTCCGCCAGACCCCAACCCAGTCCGCCAGACCCAAACCCACTCCGTCAGACCCCAATTCACTCCACCAGAACCAAACCCACTCCGCCAGACCCGAACCCTCTCCGCCAAACCCGAACTCACACCGCCAGACCCCGACCCACTCCGCCAGACCCGAACCCACTCTGACAGACCCGAACCCACTCCGCCAAACCCCAACCCACTCCGCCACACACGAACCCACTCCGCCAAACCCGAACCCACTCCGCCAGACGCGAACCCACTCCGCCAGACCCGAACCCACTCCGCCAGACCCTAACCCACTCCGCCCGACCCCAAACCCACTCCGCCAGACCCAAACCCACTCCGCCAGACCCAAACACACTCCGCCAGACACAAACCCACTCCGCCAGACCCAAACCCACTCCGCCAGACGCAAACCCACTCCGCCAGACCCAAACCCACTCCGCCAGACCCAAACCCACTCCGCCAGACCCAAACCCACTCCGCCAGACCCAAACCCACTCCGCCAGACCTAAACCAACTCCGCCAGACCCAAACCCACTCCGCCAGACCCGAACCCACTCCGCCAGACCCTAACCCACTCCGCCCGACCCCAAACCCACTCCGCCAGACCCAAACCCACTCCGCCAGACCCAAACACACTCCGCCAGACACAAACCCACTCCGCCAGACCCAAACCCACTCCGCCAGACGCAAACCCACTCCGCCAGACCCAAACCCACTCCGCCAGACCCAAACCCACTCCGCCAGACCCAAACCCACTCCGCCAGACCCAAACCCACTCCGCCAGACCTAAACCAACTCCGCCAGACCCAAACCCACTCCGCCAAACCCGAACCCACTCCACCAGACCCCAAACCCACTCCGCCAGACCCAAACCCACTCCGCCAGACCCAAACACACTCCGCCAGACACAAACCCACTCCGCCAGACCCAAACCCACTCCGCCAGACGCAAACCCACTCCGCCAGACCCAAACCCACTCCGCCAGACCCAAACCCACTCCGCCAGACCCAAACCCACTCCGCCAGACCCAAACCCACTCCGCCAGACCTAAACCAACTCCGCCAGACCCAAACCCACTCCGCCAAACCCGAACCCACTCCTCCAGACCCCAACCCACTCCGCCAGACCCCAACCCACTCCGCCAGACCCCAACCCACTCGTACAGACCCGAACCCACTCCGCCAGACCCCAACCCACTCCGCCAGACCCCAACCCACTCCGCCAGACCCCAACCCACTCCGACAGACCCAAACCCACTCCGCCAGACCCAAACCCACTCCGCCAGACCCAAACCCACTCCGCCAGACCCAAACTCACTCCGCCAGAACCAAACCAACTCCGTCAGACCCGAACCCACTCCGCCAGACCCCAACCCAGTCCGCCAGACCCAAACCCACTCCGTCAGACCCCAATTCACTCCGCCAGTCCCGAACCCACTCCGCCAGACCCGAACCCACTCCGCCAGACCCCAACCCACTCCGCCAGACTCAAACCCACTCCGCCAGGCCCAAACCCACTCCGCCAGACCCAAACCCACTCCGCCAGACTCAAACCCACTCCGCCAGGCCCAAACCCACTCCGCCAGACCCAAACCAACTCCGCCAGACAGAAACCCACTCCGCCAGACCCCAACCCAGTCCGCCAGACCCCAACCCACTCCGCCAGACCCCAACCCACTCCGCCAGTCCCGAACCCACTCCGCCAGACCCGAACCCACTCCGCCAGACCCCAACCCACTCCGCCAGACTCAAACCCACTCCGCCAGGCCCAAACCCACTCCGCCAGACCCAAACCCACTCCGCCAGACTCAAACCCACTCCGCCAGGCCCAAACCCACTCCGCCAGACCCAAACCAACTCCGCCAGACAGAAACCCACTCCGCCAGCCCCAAACCCACTCCGCCAGACACAAACCCACTCCGCCAGACCCAAGCCCACTCCGCCAGACCCAACCCCACTCCGCCAGACCCCAACCCACTCCGCCAGACCCGAACCCACTCCGCCAGACCCCAAACCCACTCCGCCAGGCCCAAACCCACTCCGCCAGACCTAAACCAACTCCGCCAGACCCAAACCCACTCCGCCAGACCCAAACCCACTCCGCCAGACCCAAACTCACTCCGCCAGAACCAAACCAACTCCGTCAGACCCGAACCCACTCCGCCAGACCCCAACCCAGTCCGCCAGACCCAAACCCACTCCGTCAGACCCCAATTCACTCCGCCAGAACCAAACCCACTCCGCCAGACCCGAACCCTCTCCGCCAAACCCGAACTCACACCGCCAGACCCCGACCCACTCCGCCAGACCCGAACCCACTCTGACAGACCCGAACCCACTCCGCCAAACCCGAACCCACTCCGCCACACACGAACCCACTCCGCCAAACCCGAACCCACTCCGCCAGACGCAAACCCACTCCGCCAGACCCGAACCCACTCCGCCAGACCTAAACCCACTCCGCCCGACCCCAAACCCACTCCGCCAGACCCAAACCCACTCCGCCAGACCCAAACACACTCCGCCAGACACAAACCCACTCCGCCAGACCCAAACCCACTCCGCCAGACGCAAACCCACTCCGCCAGACCCAAACCCACTCCGCCAGACCCAAACCCACTCCGCCAGACCCAAACCCACTCCGCCAGACCCAAACCCACTCCGCCAGACCCAAACCAACTCCGCCAGACCCAAACCCACTCCGCCAAACCCGAACCCACTCCACCAGACCCCAACCCACTCCGCCAGACCCCAACCCACTCCGCCAGACCCCAACCCACTCGTACAGACCCGCACCCACTCCGCCAGACCCGAACCCACTCCGCCAGACCCCAACCCACTCCGCCAGACCCCAACCCACTCCGACAGACCCAAACCCACTCCGCCAGACCTAAACCAACTCCGCCAGACCCAAACCCACTCCGCCAGTCCCAAGCCCACTCCGCCAGACTCCAACCCACGCCGCCAGACCCCAACCCACTCCGACAGACCCGAACCCACTCCGCCAGACCATAACCTACTCCGCCAGACCCGAACCCACTCCGCCAGACCCGAACCCACTCCGCCAGACCCCAACCCACTCCGCCAGACCCCAACCCACTCCTCTAGTCCCGAACCCACTCCGCCAGACCCGAACCCACTCCGCCATACCCGAACCCACTCCGCCAGACCCGAACCCACGCCGCCAGACCAAAAACCCACTCCGCCAGACCCAAACCCACTCCGCCAGACCCAAACCCACTCCGCCAGACCCAAACCCACTCCGCCAGACCCCAACCCACTCCGCCAGACCCCAACCCACTCCGCCAGTCCCGAACCCACTCCGCCAGACCCGAACCCACTCCGCCAGACCCCAACCCACTCCGCCAGACTCAAACCCACTCCGCGAGGCCCAAACCCACTCCGCCAGACCCAAACCCACTCCGCCAGACTCAAACCCACTCCGCCAGGCCCAAACCCACTCCGCCAGACCCAAACCAACTCCGCCAGACAGAAACCCACTCCGCCAGCCCCAAACCCACTCCGCCAGACACAAACCCACTCCGCCAGACCCAAGCCCACTCCGCCAGACCCAACCCCACTCCGCCAGACCCCAACCCACTCCGCCAGACCCGAACCCACTCCGCCAGACCCGAACCCACTCCGCCAGACCCGAACCCACTCCGCCAGACCGGAAGCCACTCCGCCAGACCAAAACCCACTCCGCCAGACCCAAACTTACTCCGCCAGACCCAAACCCACCCCACCAGACACAAACCAACTCCGCCAGACCCGAACCCACTCCGCCAGACCCCAAACCCACTCCGCCAGACCCAAACCAACTCCGCCAGACCCAAACCCACTCCGCCAGACCCAAACCCACTCCGCCAGACCCAAACCCACTCATCCAGACACAAACCCACTCCGCCAGACCCAAACCCACTCATCCAGACCCAAAACCACTCCGCCAGACCCAAACCCACTCCGCCAGACCCCAACCCACTCCGACAGACCCGAACCCACTCCGCCAGACCTAAACCAACTCCGCCAGACCCCAACCCACTCCGCCAGACTCCAACCCACTCCGCCAGACCCCAACCCACTCCGACAGACCCGAACCCACTCCGCCAGACCATAACCGACTCCGCCAGACCCCAACCCACTCCGCCAGACCCGAACCCACTCCGCCAGACCCCAACCCACTCCGCCAGACCCCAACCCACTCCTCTAGTCCCGAACCCACTCCGCCAGACCCAAACCCACTCCGCCATACCCGAACCCACTCCGCCAGACCCCAAACCCACTCCGCCAGACCCAAACCAACTCCGCCAGACCCAAACCCACTCCGCCAGACCCAAACCCACTCCGCCAGACCCAAACCCACTCATCCAGACACAAACCCACTCCGCCAGACCCAAACCCACTCATCCAGACCCAAAACCACTCCGCCAGACCCAAACCCACTCCGCCAGACCCCAACCCACTCCGACAGACCCGAACCCACTCCGCCAGACCTAAACCAACTCCGCCAGACCCCAACCCACTCCGCCAGACTCCAACCCACTCCGCCAGACCCCAACCCACTCCGACAGACCCGAACCCACTCCGCCAGACCATAACCGACTCCGCCAGACCCCAACCCACTCCGCCAGACCCGAACCCACTCCGCCAGACCCCAACCCACTCCGCCAGACCCCAACCCACTCCTCTAGTCCCGAACCCACTCCGCCAGACCCAAACCCACTCCGCCATACCCGAACCCACTCCGCCAGACCCGAACCCACTCCGCCAGACCAAAAACCCACTCCGCCGGACCCAAACCCACTCCGCCAGACCCAAACCCACTCCGCCAGACCCAAACCCACTCCGCCAAACCCAAACCCACTCCGCCATACCCCAACCCACTCCGCCAGACCCCAACCCACTCCGCCAAACCCAAACCCACTCCGCCAGACCCAAACCCACTCCGCCAGACCCCAACCCACTCCGCCAGACTCAAACCCACTCCGCCAGACCCAACCCCACTCCGCCAGACCCCAACCCACTCCGCCACACCCAAGCCCGCTCCGCCAGACCCAAACCCAATCCGCCAGACCGAAACCCACTCCGCCAGACCGAAACCAACTCCGCCAGACCCAAACCCACTCCGCCAAACCCGAACCCACTCCGCCAGACCCCAACCCACTCCGCCAGACCCGAACCCACTCGTACAGACCCGAACCCACTCCGCCAGACCCGAACCCACTCCGCCAGACCCCAAACCACTCCGCCAGACCCCAACCCACTCCGACAGACCCGAACCCACTCCGCCAGACCCCAACCCACTCCGCCAGACCCCAACCCACTCCGACAGACCCTAACCCACTCCGCCAGACCTAAACCAACTCCGCCAGACCCAAACCCACTCCGCCAGTCCCGAGCCCACTCCGCCAGACTCCAACCCACTCCGCCAGACCCCAACCCACTCCGACAGACCCGAACCCACTCCGCCAGACCATAACCTACTCCGCCAGACCCGAACCCACTCCGCCAGACCGCAACCCACTCCGCCAGACCCCAACCCACTCCGCCAGACCCCAACCCACTCCGCCAGTCCCGAACCCACTCCGCCACACACGAACCCACTCCGCCAAACCCGAACCCACTCCGCCAGACGCGAACCCACTCCGCCAGACCCGAACCCACTCCGCCAGACCCTAACCCACTCCGCCCGACCCCAAACCCACTCCGCCAGACCCAAACCCACTCCGCCAGACCCAAACACACTCCGCCAGACACAAACCCACTCCGCCAGACCCAAACCCACTCCGCCAGACGCAAACCCACTCCGCCAGACCCAAACCCACTCCGCCAGACCCAAACCCACTCCGCCAGACCCAAACCCACTCCGCCAGACCCAAACCCACTCCGCCAGACTTAAACCAACTCCGCCAGACCCAAACCCACTCCGCCAAACCCGAACCCACTCCACCAGACCCCAACCCACTCCGCCAGACTCAAACCCACTCCGCCAGGTCCAAACCCACTCCGCCAGACCCAAACCCACTCCGCAAGACTCAAACCCACTCCGCCAGGCCCAAACCCACTCCGCCAGACCCAAACCCACTCCGCCAGACAGAAACCCACTCCGCCAGCCCCAAACCCACCCCACCAGACACAAACTAACTCCGCCAGACCCGAACCCACTCCGCCAGACCCCAAACCCACTCCGCCAGACCCAAACCAACTCCGCCAGACCCGAACCCACTCCGCCAGACCCCAACCCACTCCGCCAGACCCCAACCCACTCCGCCAGACCTAAACCAACTCCGCCAGACCCAAACCCACTCCGCCAGTCCATAACCTACTCCGCCAGACCCGAACCCACTCCGCCAGACCGCAACCCACTCCGCCAGACCCGAACCAACTCCGCCATACCCGAACCCACTCCGCCAGACCCGAACCCACTCCGCCAGACCAAAAACCCACTCCGCCAGACCCAAACCGACTCCGCCAGACCCAAACCCACTCCGCCAGACCCAAACCCACTCCTCCAGACCCAAACCCACTCCGCCAGACGCCAACCCACTCCGCCAGTCCCGAACCCACTCCGCCAGACCCGAACCCACTCCGCCAGACCCCAACCCGCTCCGCCAGACTCAAACCCACTCCGCCAGGCCCAAACCCACTCCGCCAGACCCAAACCCACTCCGCAAGACTCAAACCCACTCCGCCAGACCCAAACCCACTCCGCCAGACAGAAACCCACTCCGCCAGCCCCAAACCCACTCCGCCAGACACAAACCCACTCCGCCAGACCCAAGCCCACTCCGGCAGACCCAACCCCACTCCGCTAGACCCCAACCCACTCCGCCAGACCCGAACCCACTCCGCCAGACCTGAACCCACTCCGCCAGACCCAAACCCACTCCGCCAAACCCCAACCCACTCCGCCACACACGAACCCACTCCGCCAAACCCGAACCCACTCCGCCAGACGCGAACCCACTCCGCCAGACCCGAACCCACTCCGCCAGACCCTAACCCACTCCGCCCGACCCCAAACCCACTCCGCCAGACCCAAACCCACTCCGCCAGTCCCAAGCCCACTCCGCCAGACTCCAACCCACGCCGCCAGACCCCAACCCACTCCGACAGACCCGAACCCACTCCGCCAGACCATAACCTACTCCGCCAGACCCGAACCCACTCCGCCAGACCCGAACCCACTCCGCCAGACCCCAACCCACTCCGCCAGACCCCAACCCACTCCTCTAGTCCCGAACCCACTCCGCCAGACCCGAACCCACTCCGCCATACCCGAACCCACTCCGCCAGACCCGAACCCACGCCGCCAGACCAAAAACCCACTCCGCCAGACCCAAACCCACTCCGCCAGACCCAAACCCACTCCGCCAGACCCAAACCCACTCCGCCAGACCCCAACCCACTCCGCCAGACCCCAACCCACTCCGCCAGTCCCGAACCCACTCCGCCAGACCCGAACCCACTCCGCCAGACCCCAACCCACTCCGCCAGACTCAAACCCACTCCGCCAGGCCCAAACCCACTCCGCCAGACTCAAACCCACTCCGCCAGACTCAAACCCACTCCGCCAGGCCCAAACCCACTCCGCCAGACCCAAACCAACTCCGCCAGACAGAAACCCACTCCGCCAGCCCCAAACCCATTCCGCCAGACACAAACCCACTCCGCCAGACCCAAGCCCACTCCGCCAGACCCAACCCCACTCCGCCAGACCCCAACCCACTCCGCCAGACCCGAACCCACTCCGCCAGACCTGAACCCACTCCGCCAGACCCGAACCCACTCCGCCAGACCCCAACCCACTCCGCCAGACCGGAAGCCACTCCGCCAGACCAAAACCCACTCCGCCAGACCCAAACTTACTCCGCCAGACCCAAACCCACCCCACCAGACACAAACCAACTCCGCCAGACCCGAACCCACTCCGCCAGACCCCAAACCCACTCCGCCAGACCCAAACCAACTCCGCCAGACCCAAACCCACTCCGCCAGACCCAAACCCACTCCGCCAGACCCAAACCCACTCATCCAGACACAAACCCACTCCGCCAGACCCAAACCCACTCATCCAGACCCAAAACCACTCCGCCAGACCCAAACCCACTCCGCCAGACCCCAACCCACTCCGACAGACCCGAACCCACTCCGCCAGACCTAAACCAACTCCGCCAGACCCCAACCCACTCCGCCAGACTCCAACCCACTCCGCCAGACCCCAACCCACTCCGACAGACCCGAACCCACTCCGCCAGACCATAACCGACTCCGCCAGACCCGAACCCACTCCGCCAGACCCGAACCCACTCCGCCAGACCCCAACCCACTCCGCCAGACCCCAACCCACTCCTCTAGTCCCGAACCCACTCCGCCAGACCCAAACCCACTCCGCCATACCCGAACCCACTCCGCCAGACCCGAACCCACTCCGCCAGACCAAAAACCCACTCCGCCGGACCCAAACCCACTCCGCCAGACCCAAACCCACTCCGCCAGACCCAAACCCACTCCGCCAAACCCAAACCCACTCCGCCATACCCCAACCCACTCCGCCAGACCCCAACCCACTCCGCCAAACCCAAACCCACTCCGCCAGACCCAAACCCACTCCGCCAGACCCCAACCCACTCCGCCAGACTCAAACCCACTCCGCCAGACCCAACCCCACTCCGCCAGACCCCAACCCACTCCGCCACACCCAAGCCCACTCCGCCAGACCCAAACCCAATCCGCCAGACCGAAACCCACTCCGCCAGACCGAAACCAACTCCGCCAGACCCAAACCCACTCCGCCAAACCCGAACCCACTCCGCCAGACCCCAACCCACTCCGCCAGACCCGAACCCACTCGTACAGACCCGAACCCACTCCGCCAGACCCGAACCCACTCCGCCAGACCCCAAACCACTCCGTCAGACCCCAACCCACTCCGCCAGACCCCTACCCACTCCGACAGACCCTAACCCACTCCGCCAGACCTAAACCAACTCCGCCAGACCCAAACCCACTCCGCCAGTCCCGAGCCCACTCCGCCAGACTCCAACCCACTCCGCCAGACCCCAACCCACTCCGACAGACCCGAACCCACTCCGCCAGACCATAACCTACTCCGCCAGACCCGAACCCACTCCGCCAGACCGCAACCCACTCCGCCAGACCCCAACCCACTCCGCCAGACCCCAACCCACTCCTCTAGATCCGAACCCACTCCGCCAGACCCGAACCAACTCCGCCATACCCGAACCCACTCCGCCAGACCCGAACCCACTCCGCCAGACCAAAAACCCACTCCGCCAGACCCAAACCCACTCCGCCAGACCCAAACCCACTCCGCCAGACCCAAACCCACTCCTCCAGACCCAAACCCACTCCGCCAGACCCCAACCCACTCCGCCAGTCCCGAACCCACTCCGCCAGACCCGAACCCGCTCCGCCAGACCCCAACCCGCTCCGCCAGACTCAAACCCACTCCGCCAGGTCCAAACCCACTCCGCCAGACCCAAACCCACTCCGCAAGACTCAAACCCACTCCGCCAGGCCCAAACCCACTCCGCCAGACCCAAACCCACTCCGCCAGACAGAAACCCACTCCGCCAGCCCCAAACCCACCCCACCAGACACAAACTAACTCCGCCAGACCCGAACCCACTCCGCCAGACCCCAAACCCACTCCGCCAGACCCAAACCAACTCCGCCAGACCCGAACCCACTCCGCCAGACCCCAACCCACTCCGCCAGACCCCAACCCACTCCGCCAGACCCAAACCCACTCCGCCAGACCTAAACCAACTCCGCCAGACCCAAACCCACTCCGCCAGTCCCGAACCCACTCCGCCAGACCCGAACCAACTCCGCCATACCCGAACCCACTCCGCCAGACCTAAACCAACTCCGCCAGACCCCAACCCACTCCGCCAGACTCCAACCCACTCCGCCAGACCCCAACCCACTCGTACAGACCCGAACCCACTCCGCCAGACCCGAACCCACTCCGCCAGGCCCAAACCCACTCCGCCAGACCCAAACCCACTCCGCCAGACAGAAACCCACTCCGCCAGCCCCAAACCCACCCCACCAGACACAAACTAACTCCGCCAGACTCGAACCCACTCCGCCAGACCCCAAACCCACTCCGACAGACCCGAACCCACTCCGCCAGACCATAACCTACTCCGCCAGACCCGAACCCACTCCGCCAGACCCGAACCCACTCCGCCAGACCCCAACCCACTCCGCCAGACCCCAACCCACTCCTCTAGTCCCGAACCCACTCCGCCAGACCCGAACCCACTCCGCCATACCCGAACCCACTCCGCCAGACCCGAACCCACGCCGCCAGACCAAAAACCCACTCCGCCAGACCCAAACCCACTCCGCCAGACCCAAACCCACTCCGCCAGACCCAAACCCACTCCGCCAGACCCCAACCCACTCCGCCAGACCCCAACCCACTCCGCCAGTCCCGAACCCACTCCGCCAGACCCGAACCCACTCCGCCAGACCCCAACCCACTCCGCCAGACTCAAACCCACTCCGCCAGGCCCAAACCCACTCCGCCAGACCCAAACCCACTCCGCCAGACTCAAACCCACTCCGCCAGGCCCAAACCCACTCCGCCAGACCCAAACCAACTCCGCCAGACAGAAACCCACTCCGCCAGCCCCAAACCCATTCCGCCAGACACAAACCCACTCCGCCAGACCCAAGCCCACTCCGCCAGACCCAACCCCACTCCGCCAGACCCCAACCCACTCCGCCAGACCCGAACCCACTCCGCCAGACCTGAACCCACTCCGCCAGACCCGAACCCACTCCGCCAGACCCCAACCCACTCCGCCAGACCGGAAGCCACTCCGCCAGACCAAAACCCACTCCGCCAGACCCAAACTTACTCCGCCAGACCCAAACCCACCCCACCAGACACAAACCAACTCCGCCAGACCCGAACCCACTCCGCCAGACCCCAAACCCACTCCGCCAGACCCAAACCAACTCCGCCAGACCCAAACCCACTCCGCCAGACCCAAACCCACTCCGCCAGACCCAAACCCACTCATCCAGACACAAACCCACTCCGCCAGACCCAAACCCACTCATCCAGACCCAAAACCACTCCGCCAGACCCAAACCCACTCCGCCAGACCCCAACCCACTCCGACAGACCCGAACCCACTCCGCCAGACCTAAACCAACTCCGCCAGACCCCAACCCACTCCGCCAGACTCCAACCCACTCCGCCAGACCCCAACCCACTCCGACAGACCCGAACCCACTCCGCCAGACCATAACCGACTCCGCCAGACCCGAACCCACTCCGCCAGACCCGAACCCACTCCGCCAGACCCCAACCCACTCCGCCAGACCCCAACCCACTCCGCCAGACCCCAACCCACTCCTCTAGTCCCGAACCCACTCCGCCAGACCCAAACCCACTCCGCCATACCCGAACCCACTCCGCCAGACCCGAACCCACTCCGCCAGACCAAAAACCCACTCCGCCGGACCCAAACCCACTCCGCCAGACCCAAACCCACTCCGCCAGACCCAAACCCACTCCGCCAAACCCAAACCCACTCCGCCATACCCCAACCCACTCCGCCAGACCCCAACCCACTCCGCCAAACCCAAACCCACTCCGCCAGACCCAAACCCACTCCGCCAGACCCCAACCCACTCCGCCAGACTCAAACCCACTCCGCCAGACCCAACCCCACTCCGCCAGACCCCAACCCACTCCGCCACACCCAAGCCCACTCCGCCAGACCCAAACCCAATCCGCCAGACCGAAACCCACTCCGCCAGACCGAAACCAACTCCGCCAGACCCAAACCCACTCCGCCAAACCCGAACCCACTCCGCCAGACCCCAACCCACTCCGCCAGACCCGAACCCACTCGTACAGACCCGAACCCACTCCGCCAGACCCGAACCCACTCCGCCAGACCCCAAACCACTCCGTCAGACCCCAACCCACTCCGACAGACCCGAACCCACTCCGCCAGACCCCAACCCACTCCGCCAGACCCCAACCCACTCCGACAGACCCTAACCCACTCCGCCAGACCTAAACCAACTCCGCCAGACCCAAACCCACTCCGCCAGTCCCGAGCCCACTCCGCCAGACTCCAACCCACTCCGCCAGACCCCAACCCACTCCGACAGACCCGAACCCACTCCGCCAGACCATAACCTACTCCGCCAGACCCGAACCCACTCCGCCAGACCGCAACCCACTCCGCCAGACCCCAACCCACTCCGCCAGACCCCAACCCACTCCTCTAGATCCGAACCCACTCCGCCAGACCCGAACCAACTCCGCCAGACCAAAAACCCACTCCGCCAGACCTAAAAAACCCACTCCGCCAGACCCAAACCCACTCCGCCAGACCCAAACCCACTCCTCCAGACCCCAACCCACTCCGCCAGACCCCAACCCACTCCGCCAGACCGCAACCCACTCCGCCAGACCCCAAACCACTCCGCCAGACCCCAACCCACTCCGACAGACCCGAACCCACTCCGCCAGACCCCAACCCACTCCGCCAGACCCGAACCCACTCCGCCAGACCGCAACCCACTCCGCCAGACCCCAACCCACTCCGCCAGACCCCAACCCACTCCTCCAGATCCGAACCCACTCCGCCAGACCCGAACCAACTCCGCCATACCCGAACCCACTCCGCCAGACCCGAACCCACTCCGCCAGACCAAAAACCCACTCCGCCAGACCCAAACCCACTCCGCCAGACCCAAACCCACTCCGCCAGACCCAAACCCACTCCTCCAGACCCAAACCCACTCCGCCAGACGCCAACCCACTCCGCCAGTCCCGAACCCACTCCGCCAGACCCGAACCCACTCCGCCAGACCCCAACCCGCTCCGCCAGACTCAAACCCACTCCGCCAGGCCCAAACCCACTCCGCCAGACCCAAACCCACTCCGCAAGACTCAAACCCACTCCGCCAGGCCCAAACCCACTCCGCCAGACAGAAACCCACTCCGCCAGCCCCAAACCCACCCCACCAGACACAAACTAACTCCGCCAGACCCGAACCCACTCCGCCAGACCCCAAACCCACTCCGCCAGACCCAAACCAACTCCGCCAGACCCGAACCCACTCCGCCAGACCCCAACCCACTCCGCCAGACCCCAACCCACTCCGCCAGACCCAAACCCACTCCGCCAGACCTAAACCAACTCCGCCAGACCCAAACCCACTCCGCCAGTCCCGAACCCACTCCGCCAGACCCGAACCAACTCCGCCATACCCGAACCCACTCCGCCAGACCTAAACCAACTCCGCCAGACCCCAACCCACTCCGCCAGACTCCAACCCACTCCGCCAGACCCCAACCCACTCGTACAGACCCGAACCCACTCCGCCAGACCCGAACCCACTCCGCCAGGCCCAAACCCACTCCGCCAGACCCAAACCCACTCCGCCAGACAGAAACCCACTCCGCCAGCCCCAAACCCACCCCACCAGACACAAACTAACTCCGCCAGACTCGAACCCACTCCGCCAGACCCCAAACCCACTCCGACAGACCCGAACCCACTCCGCCAGACCATAACCTACTCCGCCAGACCCGAACCCACTCCGCCAGACCCGAACCCACTCCGCCAGACCCCAACCCACTCCGCCAGACCCCAACCCACTCCTCTAGTCCCGAACCCACTCCGCCAGACCCGAACCCACTCCGCCATACCCGAACCCACTCCGCCAGACCCGAACCCACGCCACCAGACCAAAAACCCACTCCGCCAGACCCAAACCCACTCCGCCAGACCCAAACCCACTCCGCCAGACCCAAACCCACTCCGCCAGACCCCAACCCACTCCGCCAGACCCCAACCCACTCCGCCAGTCCCGAACCCACTCCGCCAGACCCGAACCCACTCCGCCAGACCCCAACCCACTCCGCCAGACTCAAACCCACTCCGCCAGGCCCAAACCCACTCCGCCAGACCCAAACCCACTCCGCCAGACTCAAACCCACTCCGCCAGGCCCAAACCCACTCCGCCAGACCCAAACCAACTCCGCCAGACAGAAACCCACTCCGCCAGCCCCAAACCCATTCCGCCAGACACAAACCCACTCCGCCAGACCCAAGCCCACTCCGCCAGACCCAACCCCACTCCGCCAGACCCCAACCCACTCCGCCAGACCCGAACCCACTCCGCCAGACCTGAACCCACTCCGCCAGACCCGAACCCACTCCGCCAGACCCCAACCCACTCCGCCAGACCGGAAGCCACTCCGCCAGACCAAAACCCACTCCGCCAGACCCAAACTTACTCCGCCAGACCCAAACCCACCCCACCAGACACAAACCAACTCCGCCAGACCCGAACCCACTCCGCCAGACCCCAAACCCACTCCGCCAGACCCAAACCAACTCCGCCAGACCCAAACCCACTCCGCCAGACCCAAACCCACTCCGCCAGACCCAAACCCACTCATCCAGACACAAACCCACTCCGCCAGACCCAAACCCACTCATCCAGACCCAAAACCACTCCGCCAGACCCAAACCCACTCCGCCAGACCCCAACCCACTCCGACAGACCCGAACCCACTCCGCCAGACCTAAACCAACTCCGCCAGACCCCAACCCACTCCGCCAGACTCCAACCCACTCCGCCAGACCCCAACCCACTCCGACAGACCCGAACCCACTCCGCCAGACCATAACCGACTCCGCCAGACCCGAACCCACTCCGCCAGACCCGAACCCACTCCGCCAGACCCCAACCCACTCCGCCAGACCCCAACCCACTCCTCTAGTCCCGAACCCACTCCGCCAGACCCAAACCCACTCCGCCATACCCGAACCCACTCCGCCAGACCCGAACCCACTCCGCCAGACCAAAAACCCACTCCGCCGGACCCAAACCCACTCCGCCAGACCCAAACCCACTCCGCCAGACCCAAACCCACTCCGCCAAACCCAAACCCACTCCGCCATACCCCAACCCACTCCGCCAGACCCCAACCCACTCCGCCAAACCCAAACCCACTCCGCCAGACCCAAACCCACTCCGCCAGACCCCAACCCACTCCGCCAGACTCAAACCCACTCCGCCAGACCCAACCCCACTCCGCCAGACCCCAACCCACTCCGCCACACCCAAGCCCACTCCGCCAGACCCAAACCCAATCCGCCAGACCGAAACCCACTCCGCCAGACCGAAACCAACTCCGCCAGACCCAAACCCACTCCGCCAAACCCGAACCCACTCCGCCAGACCCCAACCCACTCCGCCAGACCCGAACCCACTCGTACAGACCCGAACCCACTCCGCCAGACCCGAACCCACTCCGCCAGACCCCAAACCACTCCGTCAGACCCCAACCCACTCCGACAGACCCGAACCCACTCCGCCAGACCCCAACCCACTCCGCCAGACCCCAACCCACTCCGACAGACCCTAACCCACTCCGCCAGACCTAAACCAACTCCGCCAGACCCAAACCCACTCCGCCAGTCCCGAGCCCACTCCGCCAGACTCCAACCCACTCCGCCAGACCCCAACCCACTCCGACAGACCCGAACCCACTCCGCCAGACCATAACCTACTCCGCCAGACCCGAACCCACTCCGCCAGACCGCAACCCACTCCGCCAGACCCCAACCCACTCCGCCAGACCCCAACCCACTCCTCTAGATCCGAACCCACTCCGCCAGACCCGAACCAACTCCGCCATACCCGAACCCACTCCGCCAGACCCGAACCCACTCCGCCAGACCAAAAACCCACTCCGCCAGACCTAAAAAACCCACTCCGCCAGACCCAAACCCACTCCGCCAGACCCAAACCCACTCCTCCAGACCCAAACCCACTCCGCCAGACCCCAACCCACTCCGCCAGTCCCGAACCCACTCCGCAAGACTCAAACCCACTCCGCCAGGCCCAAACCCACTCCGCCAGACCCAAACCCACTCCGCCAGACAGAAACCCACTCCGCCAGCCCCAAACCCACCCCACCAGACACAAACTAACTCCGCCAGACCCGAACCCACTCCGCCAGACCCCAAACCCACTCCGCCAGACCCAAACCAACTCCGCCAGACCCGAACCCACTCCGCCAGACCCCAACCCACTCCGCCAGACCCCAACCCACTCGTACAGACCCGAACCCACTCCGCCAGACCCGAACCCACTCCGCCAGACCCCAAACCACTCCGTCAGACCCCAACCCACTCCGACAGACCCGAACCCACTCCGCCAGACCCCAACCCACTCCGCCAGACCCCAACCCACTCCGACAGACCCTAACCCACTCCGCCAGACCTAAACCAACTCCGCCAGACCCAAACCCACTCCGCCAGTCCCGAGCCCACTCCGCCAGACTCCAACCCACTCCGCCAGACCCCAACCCACTCCGACAGACCCGAACCCACTCCGCCAGACCATAACCTACTCCGCCAGACCCGAACCCACTCCGCCAGACCCGAACCCACTCCGCCAGACCCCAAACCACTCCGTCAGACCCCAACCCACTCCGACAGACCCGAACCCACTCCGCCAGACCCCAACCCACTCCGCCAGACCCCAACCCACTCCGACAGACCCTAACCCACTCCGCCAGACCTAAACCAACTCCGCCAGACCCAAACCCACTCCGCCAGTCCCGAGCCCACTCCGCCAGACTCCAACCCACTCCGCCAGACCCCAACCCACTCCGACAGACCCGAACCCACTCCGCCAGACCATAACCTACTCCGCCAGACCCGAACCCACTCCGCCAGACCGCAACCCACTCCGCCAGACCCCAACCCACTCCGCCAGACCCCAACCCACTCCTCTAGATCCGAACCCACTCCGCCAGACCCGAACCAACTCCGCCATACCCGAACCCACTCCGCCAGACCCGAACCCACTCCGCCAGACCAAAAACCCACTCCGCCAGACCTAAAAAACCCACTCCGCCAGACCCAAACCCACTCCGCCAGACCCAAACCCACTCCTCCAGACCCAAACCCACTCCGCCAGACCCCAACCCACTCCGCCAGTCCCGAACCCACTCCGCAAGACTCAAACCCACTCCGCCAGGCCCAAACCCACTCCGCCAGACCCAAACCCACTCCGCCAGACAGAAACCCACTCCGCCAGCCCCAAACCCACCCCACCAGACACAAACTAACTCCGCCAGACCCGAACCCACTCCGCCAGACCCCAAACCCACTCCGCCAGACCCAAACCAACTCCGCCAGACCCGAACCCACTCCGCCAGACCCCAACCCACTCCGCCAGACCCCAACCCACTCGTACAGACCCGAACCCACTCCGCCAGACCCGAACCCACTCCGCCAGACCCCAAACCACTCCGTCAGACCCCAACCCACTCCGACAGACCCGAACCCACTCCGCCAGACCCCAACCCACTCCGCCAGACCCCAACCCACTCCGACAGACCCTAACCCACTCCGCCAGACCTAAACCAACTCCGCCAGACCCAAACCCACTCCGCCAGTCCCGAGCCCACTCCGCCAGACTCCAACCCACTCCGCCAGACCCCAACCCACTCCGACAGACCCGAACCCACTCCGCCAGACCATAACCTACTCCGCCAGACCCGAACCCACTCCGCCAGACCGCAACCCACTCCGCCAGACCCCAACCCACTCCGCCAGACCCCAACCCACTCCTCTAGATCCGAACCCACTCCGCCAGACCCGAACCAACTCCGCCATACCCGAACCCACTCCGCCAGACCCGAACCCACTCCGCCAGACCAAAAACCCACTCCGCCAGACCTAAAAAACCCACTCCGCCAGACCCAAACCCACTCCGCCAGACCCAAACCCACTCCTCCAGACCCAAACCCACTCCGCCAGACCCCAACCCACTCCGCCAGTCCCGAACCCACTCCGCCAGACCCGAACCCACTCCGCCAGACCCCAACCCGCTCCGCCAGACTCAAACCCACTCCGCCAGGTCCAAACCCACTCCGCCAGACCCAAACCCACTCCGCAAGACTCAAACCCACTCCGCCAGGCCCAAACCCACTCCGCCAGACCCAAACCCACTCCGCCAGACAGAAACCCACTCCGCCAGCCCCAAACCCACCCCACCAGACACAAACTAACTCCGCCAGACCCGAACCCACTCCGCCAGACCCCAAACCCACTCCGCCAGACCCAAACCAACTCCGCCAGACCCGAACCCACTCCGCCAGACCCCAACCCACTCCGCCAGACCCCAACCCACTCCGCCAGACCCAAACCCACTCCGCCAGACCTAAACCAACTCCGCCAGACCCAAACCCACTCCGCCAGTCCCGAACCCACTCCGCCAGACCCGAACCAACTCCGCCATACCCGAACCCACTCCGCCAGACCTAAACCAACTCCGCCAGACCCCAACCCACTCCGCCAGACTCCAACCCACTCCGCCAGACCCCAACCCACTCGTACAGACCCGAACCCACTCCGCCAGACCCGAACCCACTCCGCCAGGCCCAAACCCACTCCGCCAGACCCAAACCCACTCCGCCAGACAGAAACCCACTCCGCCAGCCCCAAACCCACCCCACCAGACACAAACTAACTCCGCCAGACCCGAACCCACTCCGCCAGACCCCAAACCCACTCCGCCAGACCCAAACCAACTCCGCCAGACCCGAACCCACTCCGCCAGACCCCAACCCACTCCGCCAGACCCCAACCCACTCCGCCAGACCCAAACCCACTCCGCCAGACCTAAACCAACTCCGCCAGACCCAAACCCACTCCGCCAGTCCCGAACCCACTCCGCCAGACCCGAACCAACTCCGCCATACCCGAACCCACTCCGCCAGACCTAAACCAACTCCGCCAGACCCCAACCCACTCCGCCAGACTCCAACCCACTCCGCCAGACCCCAACCCACTCGTACAGACCCGAACCCACTCCGCCAGACCCGAACCCACTCCGCCAGACCCCAAACCACTCCGCCAGACCCCAACCCACTCCGACAGACCCGAACCCACTCCGCCAGACCCCAACCCACTCCGCCAGACCCCAACCCACTCCGACAGACCCTAACCCACTCCGCCAGACCTAAACCAACTCCGCCAGACCCAAACCCACTCCGCCAGTCCCGAGCCCACTCCGCCAGACTCCAACCCACTCCGCCAGACCCCAACCCACTCCGCCAGACCATAACCTACTCCGCCAGACCCGAACCCACTCCGCCAGACCGCAACCCACTCCGCCAGACCCCAACCCACTCCGCCAGACCCCAACCCACTCCTCCAGATCCGAACCCACTCCGCCAGACCCGAACCAACTCCGCCATACCCGAACCCACTCCGCCAGACCCGAACCCACTCCGCCAGACCAAAAACCCACTCCGCCAGACCCAAACCCACTCCGCCAGACCCAAACCCACTCCGCCAGACCCAAACCCACTCCTCCAGACCCAAACCCACTCCGCCAGACGCCAACCCACTCCGCCAGTCCCGAACCCACTCCGCCAGACCCGAACCCACTCCGCCAGACCCCAACCCGCTCCGCCAGACTCAAACCCACTCCGCCAGGCCCAAACCCACTCCGCCAGACCCAAACCCACTCCGCAAGACTCAAACCCACTCCGCCAGGCCCAAACCCACTCCGCCAGACCCAAACCCACTCCGCCAGACAGAAACCCACTCCGCCAGCCCCAAACCCACTCCGCCAGACACAAACCCACTCCGCCAGACCCAAGCCCACTCCGGCAGACCCAACCCCACTCCGCTAGACCCCAACCCACTCCGCCAGACCCGAACCCACTCCGCCAGACCTGAACCCACTCCGCCAGACCCAAACCCAATCCGCCAGACCCCAACCCACTCCGCCAGACCCGAAGCCACTCCGCCAGACCCAAACCCACTCCGCCAGACCCCAACCCACTCCGCCAGACCCTAACACACTCTGCCAGACCCAAACCCACTCCGCCAGACCCAAACCCACTCCGCCAGACCCAAACCCACTCCACCAGACACAAACCAACTCCGCCAGACACAAACCCACTCCGCCAGACCCAAACCAACTCCGCCAGACCCAAACCCACTCCGCCAGACCCCAACCCACTCCGACAGACCCGAACCCACTCCGCCAGAACAAAAACTCACTCCGCCAGACCCAAACCCACTCTGCCAGACCCAAACCCACTCCGCCACACCCGAACCCACTCCGCCAGACCCCAACCCACTCCGCCAGACTCAAACCCACTCCGCCAGGCCCAAACCCACTCCGCCAGACACAAACCCACTCCGCCAGACCCAAACCCACTCCGCCAGACCGAAGCCCACTCCGCCAGACCCAACCCCACTCCGCCAGACCCCAACCCACTCCGCCACACCCAAGCCCACTCCGCCAGACCCAAACCCACTCCGCCAGACCCAAACCCACTCCGCCAGACCTAAACCAACTCCGCCAGACCCAAACCCACTCCGCCAAACCCGAACCCACTCCGCCAGACCCCAACCCACTCCGCCAGACCCGAACCCACTCGTACAGACCCGAACCCACTCCGCCAGACCCGAACCCACTCCGCCAGACCCCAACCCACTCCGCCAGACCCTAACACACTCTGCCAGACCCAAACCCACTCCGCCAGACCCAAACCCACTCCGCCAGACCCAAACCCACTCCGCCAGACACAAACCAACTCCGCCAGACCCAAACCCACTCCGCCAGACCCAAACCAACTCCGCCAGACCCAAACCCACTCCGCCAGACCCAAACCCACTCCGCCAGACCCAAACCCACTCATCCAGACACAAACCCACTCCGCCAGACCCAAACCCACTCATCCAGACCCAAAACCACTCCGCCAGACCCCAACCCACTCCGCCAGACCCCAACCCACTCCGACAGACCCGAACCCACTCCGCCAGACCCCAACCCACTCCGCCAGACCCCAACCCACTCCGACAGACCCGAACCCACTCCGCCAGGCCCAAACCCACTCCGCCAGACACAAATCCACTCCGCCAGACCCAAACCCACTCCGCCAGACCGAAGCCCACTCCGCCAGACCCAACCCCACTCCGCCAGACCCCAACCCACTCCGCCACACCCAAGCCCACTCCGCCAGACCCAAACCCACTCCGCCAGACCCAAACCCACTCCGCCAGACCTAAACCAACTCCGCCAGACCCAAACCCACTCCGCCAAACCCGAACCCACTCCGCCAGACCCCAACCCACTCCGCCAGACCCGAACCCACTCGTACAGACCCGAACCCACTCCGCCAGACCCGAACCCACTCCGCCAGACCCCAACCCACTCCGCCAGACCCCAACCCACTCCGACAGACCCGAACCCACTCCGCCAGACCTAAACCAACTCCGCCAGACCCAAACCCACTCCGCCAGTCCCGAGCCCACTCCGCCAGACTCCAACCCTCTCCGCTAGACCCCAACCCACTCCGCCAGACCCGAAGCCACTCCGCCAGACCATAACCTACTCCGCCAGACCCGAACCCACTCCGCCAGACCCGAATCCACTCCGCCAGACCCCAACCTACTCCGCCAGACCCCAACCCACTCCTCTAGTCCCGAACCCACTCCGCCAGACCCGAACCAACTCCGCCATACCCGAACCCACTCCGCCAGACCCGAACCCACTCCGCCAGACCCCAACCCACTCCGCCACACACGAACCCACTCCGCCAAACCCGAACCCACTCCGCCAGACCCGAACCCACTCCGCCAGACCCTAACCCACTCCGCCAGACCCGAACCCACTCCGCCAGACCCCAACCCACTCGTACAGGCCCGCACCCACTCCGCCAGACCCGAACCCACTCCGCCAGACCCCAACCCACTCCGCCAGACCCCAACCCACTCCGACAGACCCAAACCCACTCCGCCAGACCTAAACCAACTCCGCCAGACCCAAACCCACTCCGCCAGTCCCAAGCCCACTCCGCCAGACTCCAACCCACGCCGCCAGACCCCAACCCACTCCGACAGACCCGAACCCACTCCGCCAGACCATAACCTACTCCGCCAGACCCCAACCCACTCCGCCAGACCCCAACCCACTCCGCCAGACCCCAACCCACTCCTCTAGTCCCGAACCCACTCCGCCAGACCCGAACCCACTCCGCCATACCCGAACCCACTCCGCCAGACCCGAACCCACGCCGCCAGACCAAAAACCCACTCCGCCAGACCCAAACCCACTCCGCCAGACCCAAACCCACTCCGCCAGACCCAAACCCACTCCGCCAGACCCCAACCCACTCCGCCAGTCCCGAACCCACTCCGCCAGACCCGAACCCACTCCGCCAGACCCCAACCCACTCCGCCAGACTCAAACCCACTCCGCCAGGCCCAAACCCACTCCGCCAGACCCAAACCCACTCCGCCAGACTCAAACCCACTCCGCCAGGCCCAAACCCACTCCGCCAGACGCAAACCAACTCCGCCAGACAGAAACCCACTCCGCCAGCCCCAAACCCACTCCGCCAGACACAAACCCACTCCGCCAGACCCAAGCCCACTCCGCCAGACCCAACCCCACTCCGCCAGACCCCAACCCACTCCGCCAGACCCGAACCCACTCCGCCAGACCTGAACCCACTCCGCCAGACCCGAACCCACTCCGCCAGACCCCAACCCACTCCGCCAGACCGGAAGCCACTCCGCCAGACCAAAACCCACTCCGCCAGACCCAAACTTACTCCGCCAGACCCAAACCCACCCCACCAGACACAAACCAACTCCGCCAGACCCGAACCCACTCCGCCAGACCCCAAACCCACTCCGCCAGACCCAAACCAACTCCGCCAGACCCAAACCCACTCCGCCAGACCCAAACCCACTCCGCCAGACCCAAACCCACTCATCCAGACACAAACCCACTCCGCCAGACCCAAACCCACTCATCCAGACCCAAAACCACTCCGCCAGACCCAAACCCACTCCGCCAGACCCCAACCCACTCCGACAGACCCGAACCCACTCCGCCAGACCCCAACCCACTCCTCTAGTCCCGAACCCACTCCGCCAGACCCAAACCCACTCCGCCATACCCGAACCCACTCCGCCAGACCCGAACCCACTCCGCCAGACCCCAACCCACTCCGCCAGACCCCAACCCACTCCTCTAGTCCCGAACCCACTCCGCCAGACCCAAACCCACTCCGCCATACCCGAACCCACTCCGCCAGACCCGAACCCACTCCGCCAGACCAAAAACCCACTCCGCCGGACCCAAACCCACTCCGCCAGACCCAAACCCACTCCGCCAGACCCAAACCCACTCCGCCAAACCCAAACCCACTCCGCCATACCCCAACCCACTCCGCCAGACCCCAACCCACTCCGCCAAACCCAAACCCACTCCGCCAGACCCAAACCCACTCCGCCAGACCCCAACCCACTCCGCCAGACTCAAACCCACTCCGCCAGACCCAACCCCACTCCGCCAGACCCCAACCCACTCCGCCACACCCAAGCCCACTCCGCCAGACCCAAACCCAATCCGCCAGACCGAAACCCACTCCGCCAGACCGAAACCAACTCCGCCAGACCCAAACCCACTCCGCCAAACCCGAACCCACTCCGCCAGACCCCAACCCACTCCGCCAGACCCGAACCCACTCGTACAGACCCGAACCCACTCCGCCAGACCCGAACCCACTCCGCCAGACCCCAAACCACTCCGCCAGACCCCAACCCACTCCGACAGACCCGAACCCACTCCGCCAGACCCCAACCCACTCCGCCAGACCCCAACCCACTCCGACAGACCCTAACCCACTCCGCCAGACCTAAACCAACTCCGCCAGACCCAAACCCACTCCGCCAGTCCCGAGCCCACTCCGCCAGACTCCAACCCACTCCGCCAGACCCCAACCCACTCCGACAGACCCCAACCCACTCCGCCAGACCATAACCTACTCCGCCAGACCCGAACCCACTCCGCCAGACCGCAACCCACTCCGCCAGACCCCAACCCACTCCGCCAGACCCCAACCCACTCCTCTAGATCCGAACCCACTCCGCCAGACCCGAACCAACTCCGCCATACCCGAACCCACTCCGCCAGACCCGAACCCACTCCGCCAGACCAAAAACCCACTCCGCCAGACCCAAACCCACTCCGCCAGACCCAAACCCACTCCGCCAGACCCAAACCCACTCCTCCAGACCCAAACCCACTCCGCCAGACGCCAACCCACTCCGCCAGTCCCGAACCCACTCCGCCAGACCCGAACCCACTCCGCCAGACCCCAACCCGCTCCGCCAGACTCAAACCCACTCCGCCAGGCCCAAACCCACTCCGCCAGACCCAAACCCACTCCGCAAGACTCAAACCCACTCCGCCAGGCCCAAACCCACTCCGCCAGACCCAAACCCACTCCGCCAGACAGAAACCCACTCCGCCAGCCCCAAACCCACTCCGCCAGACACAAACCCACTCCGCCAGACCCAAGCCCACTCCGGCAGACCCAACCCCACTCCGCTAGACCCCAACCCACTCCGCCAGACCCGAACCCACTCCGCCAGACCTGAACCCACTCCGCCAGACCCAAACCCAATCCGCCAGACCCCAACCCACTCCGCCAGACCCGAAGCCACTCCGCCAGACCCAAACCCACTCCGCCAGACCCCAACCCACTCCGCCAGACCCTAACACACTCTGCCAGACCCAAACCCACTCCGCCAGACACAAACCCACTCCGCCAGACCCAAACCCACTCCACCAGACACAAACCAACTCCGCCAGACACAAACCCACTCCGCCAGACCCAAACCAACTCCGCCAGACCCAAACCCACTCCGCCAGACCCCAACCCACTCCGACAGACCCGAACCCACTCCGCCAGAACAAAAACTCACTCCGCCAGACCCAAACCCACTCTGCCAGACCCAAACCCACTCCGCCACACCCGAACCCACTCCGCCAGACCCCAACCCACTCCGCCAGACTCAAACCCACTCCGCCAGGCCCAAACCCACTCCGCCAGACACAAACCCACTCCGCCAGACCCAAACCCACTCCGCCAGACCGAAGCCCACTCCGCCAGACCCAACCCCACTCCGCCAGACCCCAACCCACTCCGCCACACCCAAGCCCACTCCGCCAGACCCAAACCCACTCCGCCAGACCCAAACCCACTCCGCCAGACCTAAACCAACTCCGCCAGACCCAAACCCACTCCGCCAAACCCGAACCCACTCCGCCAGACCCCAACCCACTCCGCCAGACCCGAACCCACTCGTACAGACCCGAACCCACTCCGCCAGACCCGAACCCACTCCGCCAGACCCCAACCCACTCCGCCAGACCCTAACACACTCTGCCAGACCCAAACCCACTCCGCCAGACCCAAACCCACTCCGCCAGACCCAAACCCACTCCGCCAGACACAAACCAACTCCGCCAGACCCAAACCCACTCCGCCAGACCCAAACCAACTCCGCCAGACCCAAACCCACTCCGCCAGACCCAAACCCACTCCGCCAGACCCAAACCCACTCATCCAGACACAAACCCACTCCGCCAGACCCAAACCCACTCATCCAGACCCAAAACCACTCCGCCAGACCCCAACCCACTCCGCCAGACCCCAACCCACTCCGACAGACCCGAACCCACTCCGCCAGACCCCAACCCACTCCGCCAGACCCCAACCCACTCCGACAGACCCGAACCCACTCCGCCAGGCCCAAACCCACTCCGCCAGACACAAATCCACTCCGCCAGACCCAAACCCACTCCGCCAGACCGAAGCCCACTCCGCCAGACCCAACCCCACTCCGCCAGACCCCAACCCACTCCGCCACACCCAAGCCCACTCCGCCAGACCCAAACCCACTCCGCCAGACCCAAACCCACTCCGCCAGACCTAAACCAACTCCGCCAGACCCAAACCCACTCCGCCAAACCCGAACCCACTCCGCCAGACCCCAACCCACTCCGCCAGACCCGAACCCACTCGTACAGACCCGAACCCACTCCGCCAGACCCGAACCCACTCCGCCAGACCCCAACCCACTCCGCCAGACCCCAACCCACTCCGACAGACCCGAACCCACTCCGCCAGACCTAAACCAACTCCGCCAGACCCAAACCCACTCCGCCAGTCCCGAGCCCACTCCGCCAGACTCCAACCCTCTCCGCTAGACCCCAACCCACTCCGCCAGACCCGAAGCCACTCCGCCAGACCATAACCTACTCCGCCAGACCCGAACCCACTCCGCCAGACCCGAATCCACTCCGCCAGACCCCAACCTACTCCGCCAGACCCCAACCCACTCCTCTAGTCCCGAACCCACTCCGCCAGACCCGAACCAACTCCGCCATACCCGAACCCACTCCGCCAGACCCGAACCCACTCCGCCAGACCCCAACCCACTCCGCCACACACGAACCCACTCCGCCAAACCCGAACCCACTCCGCCAGACCCGAACCCACTCCGCCAGACCCTAACCCACTCCGCCAGACCCGAACCCACTCCGCCAGACCCCAACCCACTCGTACAGGCCCGCACCCACTCCGCCAGACCCGAACCCACTCCGCCAGACCCCAACCCACTCCGCCAGACCCCAACCCACTCCGCCATACCCCAACCCACTCCGCCAGACCCCAACCCACTCCGCCAAACCCAAACCCACTCCGCCAGACCCAAACCCACTCCGCCAGACCCCAACCCACTCCGCCAGACTCAAACCCACTCCGCCAGACCCAACCCCACTCCGCCAGACCCCAACCCACTCCGCCACACCCAAGCCCACTCCGCCAGACCCAAACCCAATCCGCCAGACCGAAACCCACTCCGCCAGACCGAAACCAACTCCGCCAGACCCAAACCCACTCCGCCAAACCCGAACCCACTCCGCCAGACCCCAACCCACTCCGCCAGACCCGAACCCACTCGTACAGACCCGAACCCACTCCGCCAGACCCGAACCCACTCCGCCAGACCCCAAACCACTCCGCCAGACCCCAACCCACTCCGACAGACCCGAACCCACTCCGCCAGACCCCAACCCACTCCGCCAGACCCCAACCCACTCCGACAGACCCTAACCCACTCCGCCAGACCTAAACCAACTCCGCCAGACCCAAACCCACTCCGCCAGTCCCGAGCCCACTCCGCCAGACTCCAACCCACTCCGCCAGACCCCAACCCACTCCGACAGACCCGAACCCACTCCGCCAGACCATAACCTACTCCGCCAGACCCGAACCCACTCCGCCAGACCGCAACCCACTCCGCCAGACCCCAACCCACTCCGCCAGACCCCAACCCACTCCTCTAGATCCGAACCCACTCCGCCAGACCCAAACCAACTCCGCCATACCCGAACCCACTCCGCCAGACCCGAACCCACTCCGCCAGACCAAAAACCCACTCCGCCTGACCCAAACCCACTCCGCCAGACCCAAACCCACTCCGCCAGACCCAAACCCACTCCTCCAGACCCAAACCCACTCCGCCAGACCCCAACCCACTCCGCCAGTCCCGAACCCACTCCGCCAGACCCGAACCCACTCCGCCAGACCCCAACCCGCTCCGCCAGACTCAAACCCACTCCGCCAGGTCCAAACCCACTCCGCCAGACCCAAACCCACTCCGCAAGACTCAAACCCACTCCGCCAGGCCCAAACCCACTCCGCCAGACCCAAACCCACTCCGCCAGACAGAAACCCACTCCGCCAGCCCCAAACCCACCCCACCAGACACAAACCAACTCCGCCAGACCCGAACCCACTCCGCCAGACCCCAAACCCACTCCGCCAGACCCAAACCAACTCCGCCAGACCCGAACCCACTCCGCCAGACCCCAACCCACTCCGCCAGACCCCAACCCACTCCGCCAGACCCAAACCCACTCCGCCAGACCTAAACCAACTCCGCCAGACCCAAACCCACTCCGCCAGTCCCGAACCCACTCCGCCAGACCCGAACCAACTCCGCCATACCCGAACCCACTCCGCCAGACCTAAACCAACTCCGCCAGACCCCAACCCACTCCGCCAGACTCCAACCCACTCCGCCAGACCCCAACCCACTCCGACAGACCCGAACCCACTCCGCCAGACCATAACCTACTCCGCCAGACCCGAACCCACTCCGCCAGACCCGAACCCACTCCGCCAGACCCCAACCCACTCCGCCAGACCCCAACCCACTCCTCTAGTCCCGAACCCACTCCGCCAGACCCGAACCCACTCCGCCATACCCGAACCCACTCCGCCAGACCCGAACCCACTCCGCCAGACCAAAAACCCACTCCGCCGGACCCAAACCCACTCCGCCAGACCCAAAACCACTCCGCCAGACCCCAACCCACTCCGCCAGACCCCAACCCACTCCGCCAAACCCAAACCCACTCCGCCAGACCCAAACCCACTCCGCCAGACCCCAACCCACTCCGCCAGACTCAAACCCACTCCGCCAGACCCAACCCCACTCCGCCAGACCCCAACCCACTCCGCCACACCCAAGCCCACTCCGCCAGACCCAAACCCACTCCGCCAGACCGAAACCCACTCCGCCAGACCTAAACCAACTCCGCCAGACCCAAACCCACTCCGCCAAACCCGAACCCACTCCGCCAGACCCCAACCCACTCCGCCAGACCCGAACCCACTCGTACAGACCCGAACCCACTCCGCCAGACCCGAACCCACTCCGCCAGACCCCAAACCACTCCGCCAGACCCCAACCCACTCCGACAGACCCGAACCCACTCCGCCAGACCCAAACCAACTCCGCCAGACCCAAACCCACTCCGCCAGACCCAAACCCACACCGCCAGACCCAAACCCACTCATCCAGACACAAACCCACTCCGCCAGACCCAAACCCACTCATCCAGACCCAAAACCACTCCGCCAGACCCAAACCCACTCCGCCAGACCCCAACCCACTCCGACAGACCCGAACCCACTCCGCCAGACCTAAACCAACTCCGCCAGACCCCAACCCACTCCGACAGACCCTAACCCACTCCGCCAGACCTAAACCAACTCCGCCAGACCCAAACCCACTCCGCCAGTCCCGAGCCCACTCCGCCAGACTCCAACCCACTCCGCCAGACCCCAACCCACTCCGCCAGACCATAACCTACTCCGCCAGACCCGAACCCACTCCGCCAGACCGCAACCCACTCCGCCAGACCCCAACCCACTCCGCCAGACCCCAACCCACTCCTCTAGATCCGAACCCACTCCGCCAGACCCGAACCAACTCCGCCATACCCGAACCCACTCCGCCAGACCCAAACCCACTCCGCCAGACAGAAACCCACTCCGCCAGCCCCAAACCCACTCCGCCAGACACAAACCCACTCCGCCAGACCCAAGCCCACTCCGGCAGACCCAACCCCACTCCGCTAGACCCCAACCCACTCCGCCAGACCCGAACCCACTCCGCCAGACCTGAACCCACTCCGCCAGACCCAAACCCAATCCGCCAGACCCCAACCCACTCCGCCAGACCCGAAGCCACTCCGCCAGACCCAAACCCACTCCGCCAGACCCCAACCCACTCCGCCAGACCCTAACACACTCTGCCAGACCCAAACCCACTCCGCCAGACCCAAACCCACTCCGCCAGACCCAAACCCACTCCGCCAGACACAAACCAACTCCGCCAGACCCAAACCCACTCCGCCAGACCCAAACCAACTCCGCCAGACCCAAACCCACTCCGCCAGACCCCAACCCACTCCGACAGACCCGAACCCACTCCGCCAGACCAAAAACTCACTCCGCCAGACCCAAACCCACTCTGCCAGACCCAAACCCACTCCGCCAGACCCAAACCCACTCCGCCAGTCCCAAACCCACTCCGCCACACCCGAACCCACTCCGCCAGACCCCAACCCACTCCGCCAGACTCAAACCCACTCCGCCAGGCCGAAACCCACTCCGCCAGACACAAACCCACTCCGCCAGACCCAAACCCACTCCGCCAGACCGAAGCCCACTCCGCCAGACCCAACCCCACTCCGCCAGACCCCAACCCACTCCGCCACACCCAAGCCCACTCCGCCAGACCCAAACCCACTCCGCCAGACCCAAACCCACTCCGCCAGACCTAAACCAACTCCGCCAGACCCAAACCCGCTCCGCCAAACCCGAACCCACTCCGCCAGACCCCAACCCACTCCGCCAGACCCGAACCCACTCGTACAGACCCGAACCCACTCCGCCAGACCCGAACCCACTCCGCCAGACCCCAACCCACTCCGCCAGACCCTAACACACTCTGCCAGACCCAAACCCACTCCGCCAGACCCAAACCCACTCCGCCAGACCCAAACCCACTCCGCCAGACACAAACCAACTCCGCCAGACCCAAACCCACTCCGCCAGACCCAAACCAACTCCGCCAGACCCAAACCCACTCCGCCAGACCCAAACCCACTCCGCCAGACCCAAACCCACTCATCCAGACACAAACCCACTCCGCCAGACCCAAACCCACTCATCCAGACCCAAAACCACTCCGCCAGACCCCAACCCACTCCGCCAGACCCCAACCCACTCCGACAGACCCGAACCCACTCCGCCAGACCCCAACCCACTCCGCCAGACCCCAACCCACTCCGACAGACCCGAACCCACTCCGCCAGGCCCAAACCCACTCCGCCAGACACAAATCCACTCCGCCAGACCCAAACCCACTCCGCCAGACCGAAGCCCACTCCGCCAGACCCAACCCCACTCCGCCAGACCCCAACCCACTCCGCCACACCCAAGCCCACTCCGCCAGACCCAAACCCACTCCGCTAGACCCAAACCCACTCCGCCAGACCTAAACCAACTCCGCCAGACCCAAACCCACTCCGCCAAACCCGAACCCACTCCGCCAGACCCCAACCCACTCCGCCAGACCCGAACCCACTCGTACAGACCCGAACCCACTCCGCCAGACCCGAACCCACTCCGCCAGACCCCAACCCACTCCGCCAGACCCCAACCCACTCCGACAGACCCGAACCCACTCCGCCAGACCTAAACCAACTCCGCCAGACCCAAACCCACTCCGCCAGTCCCGAGCCCACTCCGCCAGACTCCAACCCTCTCCGCTAGACCCCAACCCACTCCGCCAGACCCGAAGCCACTCCGCCAGACCATAACCTACTCCGCCAGACCCGAACCCACTCCGCCAGACCCGAATCCACTCCGCCAGACCCCAACCTACTCCGCCAGACCCCAACCCACTCCTCTAGTCCCGAACCCACTCCGCCAGACCCGAACCAACTCCGCCATACCCGAACCCACTCCGCCAGACCCGAACCCACTCCGCCAGACCAAAAACCCACTCCGCCAGACCCAAACCCACTCCGCCAGACCCAAACCCACTCCGCCAGACCCCAACCCACTCCGCCAGTCCCAAACCCACTCCGCCAGACCCGAACCCACTCCGCCAGACCCCAACCCAATCCGCCAGACTCAAACCCACTCCGCCAGGCCCAAACCCACTCCGCCAGACCCAAACTCACTCCGCCAGACTCAAACCCACTCCGCCAGGCCCAAACCCACTCCGCCAGACACAAACCCACTCCGCCAGACCCAAACCCACTCCGCCAGACCCCAAACCCACTCCGCCAGACTCAAACCCACTCCGCCAGACCCCAACCCACTCCGCCACACCCAAGCCCACTCCGCCAGACCCAAACCCTCTCCGCCAGACCCAAACCCACTCCGCCAGACCCAAACCCACTCCGCCAGACCCAAACCCACTCCGCCAGACCCCAACTCACTCCGCCACAACCAAACCCACTCCGCCAGACCCGAACCCACACCGCCAGACCCCAACCAACTCCGCCAGATCCGAACCCACTCCGCCAGACCCGAACCTACTCCGCCAGACCGAAACCAATTCCGCCAGACCCAAACCCACTCCGCCAGACCCAAACCCACTCCGCCAGACCCAAACCCACTCCGCCAGACCCAAACCCACTCCGCCAGACCCAAACCAACTCCGCCAGACCCAAACCCACTCCGCCAGACCCCAAACCCACTCCGCCAGATCCAAACCCACTCCGACAGACCCAAACCCACTCCGCCAGACCCAAACCAGCTCTGCCAGACCCAAACCCACTCCGCCAGACCCAAACCCACTCCGCCAGACCCCAACCAATCCACCAGACCCAAACCCACTCCGCCAGACCCAAACCCACTCCACCAGACACCAACCAACTCCGCCAGACCCAAACCCACTCCGCCAGACCCAAACCCACTCCGCCAGACCCAAACCCACTCCGCCAGACCCAAACCCACTCCGCCAGACAGAAACCCACTCCGCCAGCCCCAAACCCACTCCGCCAGACACAAACCCACTCCGCCAGACCCAAGCCCACTCCGGCAGACCCAACCCCACTCCGCTAGACCCCAACCCACTCCGCCAGACCCGAACCCACTCCGCCAGACCTGAACCCACTCCGCCAGACCCAAACCCAATCCGCCAGACCCCAACCCACTCCGCCAGACCCGAAGCCACTCCGCCAGACCCAAACCCACTCCGCCAGACCCCAACCCACTCCGCCAGACCCTAACACACTCTGCCAGACCCAAACCCACTCCGCCAGACCCAAACCCACTCCGCCAGACCCAAACCCACTCCGCCAGACACAAACCAACTCCGCCAGACCCAAACCCACTCCGCCAGACCCAAACCAACTCCGCCAGACCCAAACCCACTCCGCCAGACCCCAACCCACTCCGACAGACCCGAACCCACTCCGCCAGACCAAAAACTCACTCCGCCAGACCCAAACCCACTCTGCCAGACCCAAACCCACTCCGCCAGACCCAAACCCACTCCGCCAGACCACAACCCACTCCGCCAGTCCCAAACCCACTCCGCCACACCCGAACCCACTCCGCCAGACCCCAACCCACTCCGCCAGACTCAAACCCACTCCGCCAGGCCCAAACCCACTCCGCCAGACACAAACCCACTCCGCCAGACCCAAACCCACTCCGCCAGACCGAAGCCCACTCCGCCAGACCCAACCCCACTCCGCGAGACCCCAACCCACTCCGCCACACCCAAGCCCACTCCGCCAGACCCAAACCCACTCCGCCAGACCCAAACCCACTCCGCCAGACCTAAACCAACTCCGCCAGACCCAAACCCACTCCGCCAAACCCGAACCCACTCCGCCAGACCCCAACCCACTCCGCCAGACCCGAACCCACTCGTACAGACCCGAACCCACTCCGCCAGACCCGAACCCACTCCGCCAGACCCCAACCCACTCCGCCAAACCCGAACCCACTCCGCCAGACCCCAACCCACTCCGCCAGACCCGAACCCACTCGTACAGACCCGAACCCACTCCGCCAGACCCGAACCCACTCCGCCAGACCCCAACCCACTCCGCCAGACCCAAACCAACTCCGCCAGACCCAAACCCACTCCGCCAGACCCAAACCCACTCCGCCAGACCCAAACCCACTCATCCAGACACAAACCCACTCCGCCAGACCCAAACCCACTCATCCAGACCCAAAACCACTCCGCCAGACCCCAACCCACTCCGCCAGACCCCAACCCACTCCGACAGACCCGAACCCACTCCGCCAGACCCCAACCCACTCCGCCAGACCCCAACCCACTCCGACAGACCCGAACCCACTCCGCCAGGCCCAAACCCACTCCGCCAGACACAAATCCACTCCGCCAGACCCAAACCCACTCCGCCAGACCGAAGCCCACTCCGCCAGACCCAACCCCACTCCGCCAGACCCAAACCCACTCCGCCAGACCTAAACCAACTCCGCCAGACCCAAACCCACTCCGCCAAACCCGAACCCACTCCGCCAGACCCCAACCCACTCCGCCAGACCCGAACCCACTCGTACAGACCCGAACCCACTCCGCCAGACCCGAACCCACTCCGCCAGACCCCAACCCACTCCGACAGACCCGAACCCACTCCGCCAGACCAAAACCAACTCCGCCAGACCCAAACCCACTCCGCCAGTCCCGAGCCCACTCCGCCAGACTCCAACCCTCTCCGCTAGACCCCAACCCACTCCGCCAGACCCGAAGCCACTCCGCCAGACCATAACCTACTCCGCCAGACCCGAACCCACTCCGCCAGACCCGAATCCACTCCGCCAGACCCCAACCTACTCCGCCAGACCCCAACCCACTCCTCTAGTCCCGAACCCACTCCGCCAGACCCGAACCAACTCCGCCATACCCGAACCCACTCCGCCAGACCCGAACCCACTCCGCCAGACCAAAAACCCACTCCGCCAGACCCAAACCCACTCCGCCAGACCCAAACCCACTCCGCCAGACCCCAACCCACTCCGCCAGTCCCAAACCCACTCCGCCAGACCCGAACCCACTCCGCCAGACCCCAACCCACTCCGCCAGACTCAAACCCACTCCGCCAGGCCCAAACCCACTCCGCCAGACCCAAACTCACTCCGCCAGACTCAAACCCACTCCGCCAGGCCCAAACCCACTCCGCCAGACACAAACCCACTCCGCCAGACCCAAACCCACTCCGCCAGACCCCAAACCCACTCCGCCAGACTCAAACCCACTCCGCCAGACCCCAACCCACTCCGCCACACCCAAGCCCACTCCGCCAGACCCAAACCCTCTCCGCCAGACCCAAACCCACTCCGCCAGACCCAAACCCACTCCGCCAGACCCAAACCCACTCCGCCAGACCCCAACTCACTCCGCCACAACCAAACCCACTCCGCCAGACCCGAACCCACACCGCCAGACCCGAACCCACACCGCCAGACCCCAACCAACTCCGCCAGATCCGAACCCACTCCGCCAGACCCGAACCTACTCCGCCAGACCGAAACCAACTCCGCCAGACCCAAACCCACTCCGCCAGACCCAAACCCACTCCGCCAGACCCAAACCCACTCCGCCAGACCCAAACCCACTCCGCCAGACCCAAACCAACTCCGCCAGACCCAAACCCACTCCGCCAGACCCCAAACCCACTCCGCCAGATCCAAACCCACTCCGACAGACCCAAACCCACTCCGCCAGACCCAAACCAGCTCCGCCAGACCCAAACCCACTCCGCCAGACCCAAACCCACTCCGCCAGACCCCAACCCACTCCGCCAGACCCAAACCCACTCCGCCAGACCCAAACCCACTCCGCCAGACCCAAACCCACTCCACCAGACACCAACCAACTCCGCCAGACCCAAACCCACTCCGCCAGACCCAAACCCACTCCGCCACACCCGAACCCACTCCGCCAGACCCCAACCAACTCCCCCAGACTCAAACCCACTCCGCCAGGCCCAAACCCACTCCGCCAGACACAAACCCACTCCGCCAGACCCAAACCCACTCCGCCAGACCCAAGCCCACTCCGCCAGACCCAAACCCACTCCGCCAGACCCCAACCCACTCCGCCACACCCAAGCCCACTCCGCCAGACCCAAACCCACTCCGCCAGACCCAAACCCACTCCGCCAGACCTAAACCAACTCCGCCAGACCCAAACCCACTCCGCCAAACCCGAACCCACTCCGCCAGACCCCAACCCACTCCGCCAGACCCGAACCCACTCGTACAGACCCGAACCCACTCCGCCAGACCCGAACCCACTCCGCCAGACCCAAACCCACTCCGCCAGACCCCAACCCACTCCGACCGACCCGAACCCACTCCGCCAGACCTAAACCAACTCCGCCAGACCCAAACCCACTCCGCCAGTCCCGAACCCACTCCGCCAGACCCGAACCAACTCCGCCATACCCGAACCCACTCCGCCAGACCCGAACCCACTCCGCCAGACCAAAAACCTACTCCGCCAGACCCAAACCCACTCCGCCAGACGCAAACCCACTCCGCCAGACCAAAACCCACTCCGCCAGACCCAAACCCACTCCGCCAGACCCCAACCCACTCCGCCAGTCCCGAACCCACTCCGCCAGACCCGAACCCACTCCGCCAGACCCCAACCCACTCCGCCAGACCCCAACCCACTCCGCCAGACCCAAACCCACTCCGCCAGACCTAAACCAACTCCGCCAGACCCAAACCCACTCCGCCAGTCCCGAACCCACTCCGCCAGACCCGAACCAACTCCGCCATACACGAACCCACTCCGCCAGACCCGAACCCACTCCGCCAGACCAAAAACCTACTCCGCCAGACCCAAACCCACTCCGCCAGACCCAAACCCACTCCGCCAGACCAAAACCCACTCCGCCAGACCCCAACCCACTCCGCCAGACCCGAAGCCACTCCGCCAGACACAAACCCACTCCGCCAGACCCTAACACTCTCTGCCAGACCCAAACCCACTCCGCCAGACCCAAACCCACTCCGCCAGACCCATACCCACTCCACCAGACACAAACCAACTCCGCCAGACCCAAACCCACTCCGCCAGACCCAAACCAACTCCGCCAGACCCAAACCCACTCCGCCAGACCCAAACCCACACCGCCAGACCCAAACCCACTCATCCAGACACAAACCCACTCCGCCAGACCCAAACCCACTCATCCAGACCTAAAACCACTCCGCCAGACCCCAACCCACTCCGCCAGACCCCAACCCACTCCGACAGACCCGAACCCACTCCGCCAGACCCAAACCCACTCCGCCAGACCCATACCCACTCCACCAGACACAAACCAACTCCGCCAGACCCAAACCCACTCCGCCAGACCCAAACCAACTCCGCCAGACCCCAACCCACTCCGCCAGTCCCGAACCCACTCCGCCAGACCCGAACCCACTCCGCCAGACCCCAACCCACTCCGCCAGACTCAAACCCACTCCGCCAGGCCCAAACCCACTCCGCCAGACCCAAACCCACTCCGCCAGACTCAAACCCACTCCGCCAGGCCCGAACCCACTCCGCCAGACCCCAACCCACTCCGCCAGACCCGAACCCACTCGTACAGACCCGAACCCACTCCGCCAGACCCGAACTCACTCCGCCAGACCCAAACCCACACCGCCAGACCCCAACCCACTCCGCCACACCCAAGCCCACTCCGCCAGACCCAAACCCACTCCGCCAGACCCAAACCCACTCCGCCAGACCTAAACCAACTCCGCCAGACCCAAACCCACTCCGCCAAACCCGAACCCACTCCGCCAGACCCCAACCCACTCCGCCAGACCCGAACCCACTCGTACAGACCCGAACCCACTCCGCCAGACCCGAACCCACTCCGCCAGACCCAAACCCACTCCGCCAGACCCCAACCCACTCCGACCGACCCGAACCCACTCCGCCAGACCTAAACCAACTCCGCCAGACCCAAACCCACTCCGCCAGTCCCGAACCCACTCCGCCAGACCCGAACCAACTCCGCCATACCCGAACCCACTCCGCCAGACCCGAACCCACTCCGACAGACCAAAAACCTACTCCGCCAGACCCAAACCCACTCCGCCAGACGCAAACCCACTCCGCCAGACCAAAACCCACTCCGCCAGACCCAAACCCACTCCGCCAGACCCCAACCCACTCCGCCAGTCCCGAACCCACTCCGCCAGACCCGAACCCACTCCGCCAGACCCCAACCCACTCCGCCAGACCCCAACCCACTCCGCCAGACCCAAACCCACTCCGCCAGACCTAAACCAACTCCGCCAGACCCAAACCCACTCCGCCAGTCCCGAACCCACTCCGCCAGACCCGAACCAACTCCGCCATACACGAACCCACTCCGCCAGACCCGAACCCACTCCGCCAGACCAAAAACCTACTCCGCCAGACCCAAACCCACTCCGCCAGACCCAAACCCACTCCGCCAGACCAAAACCCACTCCGCCAGACCCCAACCCACTCCGCCAGACCCGAAGCCACTCCGCCAGACACAAACCCACTCCGCCAGACCCTAACACTCTCTGCCAGACCCAAACCCACTCCGCCAGACCCAAACCCACTCCGCCAGACCCATACCCACTCCACCAGACACAAACCAACTCCGCCAGACCCAAACCCACTCCGCCAGACCCAAACCAACTCCGCCAGACCCAAACCCACTCCGCCAGACCCAAACCCACACCGCCAGACCCAAACCCACTCATCCAGACACAAACCCACTCCGCCAGACCCAAACCCACTCATCCAGACCTAAAACCACTCCGCCAGACCCCAACCCACTCCGCCAGACCCCAACCCACTCCGACAGACCCGAACCCACTCCGCCAGACCCAAACCCACTCCGCCAGACCCATACCCACTCCACCAGACACAAACCAACTCCGCCAGACCCAAACCCACTCCGCCAGACCCAAACCAACTCCGCCAGACCCCAACCCACTCCGCCAGTCCCGAACCCACTCCGCCAGACCCGAACCCACTCCGCCAGACCCCAACCCACTCCGCCAGACTCAAACCCACTCCGCCAGGCCCAAACCCACTCCGCCAGACCCAAACCCACTCCGCCAGACTCAAACCCACTCCGCCAGGCCCGAACCCACTCCGCCAGACCCCAACCCACTCCGCCAGACCCGAACCCACTCGTACAGACCCGAACCCACTCCGCCAGACCCGAACTCACTCCGCCAGACCCAAACCCACACCGCCAGACCCCAACCCACTCCGACAGACCCGAACCCACTCCGCCAGACCTAAACCAACTCCGCCAGACCCAAACCCACTCCGCCAGTCCCGAACCCACTCCGCCAGACCCGAACCAACTCCGCCATACCCGAACCCACTCCGCCAGACCCGAACCCACTCCGCCAGACCAAAAACCTACTCCGCCAGACCCAAACCCACTCCGCCAGACCCAAACCCACTCCGCCAGTCCCGAACCCACTCCGCCAGACCCGAACCAACTCCGCCATACCCGAACCCACACCGCCAGACCCGAACCCACTCCGCCAGACCAAAAACCTACTCCGCCAGACCCAAACCCACTCCGCCAGACCCAAACCCACTCCGCCAGACCAAAACCCACTCCGCCAGACCCAAACCCACTCCGCCAGACCCGAAGCCACTCCGCCAGACACAAACCCACTCCGCCAGACCCTAACACACTCTGCCAGACCCAAACCCACTCCGCCAGACCCAAGCCCACTCCGCCAGACCCATACCCACTCCACCAGACACAAACCAACTCCGCCAGACCCAAACCCACTCCGCCAGACCCAAACCAACTCCGCCAGACCCAAACCCACTCCGCCAGACCCAAACCCACACCGCCAGACCCAAACCCACTCATCCAGAAACAAACCCACTCCGCCAGACCCAAACCCACTCATCCAGACCCAAAACCACTCCGCCAGACCCCAACCCACTCCGCCAGACCCCAACCCACTCCGACAGACCCGAACCCACTCCGCCAGACCCAAACCCACTTCGCCAGACCCATACCCACTCCACCAGACACAAACCAACTCCGCCAGACCCAAACCCACTCCGCCAGACCCAAACCAACTCCGCCAGACCCCAACCCACTCCGCCAGTCCCGAACCCACTCCGCCAGACCCGAACCCACTCCGCCAGACCCCAACCCACTCCGACCGACCCGAACCCACTCCGCCAGACCTAAACCAACTCCGCCAGACCCAAACCCACTCCGCCAGTCCCGAACCCACTCCGCCAGACCCGAACCAACTCCGCCATACCCGAACCCACTCCGCCAGACCCGAACCCACTCCGCCAGACCAAAAACCTACTCCGCCAGACCCAAACCCACTCCGCCAGACGCAAACCCACTCCGCCAGACCAAAACCCACTCCGCCAGACCCAAACCCACTCCGCCAGACCCCAACCCACTCCGCCAGTCCCGAACCCACTCCGCCAGACCCGAACCCACTCCGCCAGACCCCAACCCACTCCGCCAGACCCCAACCCACTCCGCCAGACCCAAACCCACTCCGCCAGACCTAAACCAACTCCGCCAGACCCAAACCCACTCCGCCAGTCCCGAACCCACTCCGCCAGACCCGAACCAACTCCGCCATACACGAACCCACTCCGCCAGACCCGAACCCACTCCGCCAGACCAAAAACCTACTCCGCCAGACCCAAACCCACTCCGCCAGACCCAAACCCACTCCGCCAGACCAAAACCCACTCCGCCAGACCCCAACCCACTCCGCCAGACCCGAAGCCACTCCGCCAGACACAAACCCACTCCGCCAGACCCTAACACTCTCTGCCAGACCCAAACCCACTCCGCCAGACCCAAACCCACTCCGCCAGACCCATACCCACTCCACCAGACACAAACCAACTCCGCCAGACCCAAACCCACTCCGCCAGACCCAAACCAACTCCGCCAGACCCAAACCCACTCCGCCAGACCCAAACCCACACCGCCAGACCCAAACCCACTCATCCAGACACAAACCCACTCCGCCAGACCCAAACCCACTCATCCAGACCTAAAACCACTCCGCCAGACCCCAACCCACTCCGCCAGACCCCAACCCACTCCGACAGACCCGAACCCACTCCGCCAGACCCAAACCCACTCCGCCAGACCCATACCCACTCCACCAGACACAAACCAACTCCGCCAGACCCAAACCCACTCCGCCAGACCCAAACCAACTCCGCCAGACCCCAACCCACTCCGCCAGTCCCGAACCCACTCCGCCAGACCCGAACCCACTCCGCCAGACCCCAACCCACTCCGCCAGACTCAAACCCACTCCGCCAGGCCCAAACCCACTCCGCCAGACCCAAACCCACTCCGCCAGACTCAAACCCACTCCGCCAGGCCCGAACCCACTCCGCCAGACCCCAACCCACTCCGCCAGACCCGAACCCACTCGTACAGACCCGAACCCACTCCGCCAGACCCGAACTCACTCCGCCAGACCCAAACCCACACCGCCAGACCCCAACCCACTCCGCCACACCCAAGCCCACTCCGCCAGACCCAAACCCACTCCGCCAGACCCAAACCCACTCCGCCAGACCTAAACCAACTCCGCCAGACCCAAACCCACTCCGCCAAACCCGAACCCACTCCGCCAGACCCCAACCCACTCCGCCAGACCCGAACCCACTCGTACAGACCCGAACCCACTCCGCCAGACCCGAACCCACTCCGCCAGACCCAAACCCACTCCGCCAGACCCCAACCCACTCCGACCGACCCGAACCCACTCCGCCAGACCTAAACCAACTCCGCCAGACCCAAACCCACTCCGCCAGTCCCGAACCCACTCCGCCAGACCCGAACCAACTCCGCCATACCCGAACCCACTCCGCCAGACCCGAACCCACTCCGACAGACCAAAAACCTACTCCGCCAGACCCAAACCCACTCCGCCAGACGCAAACCCACTCCGCCAGACCAAAACCCACTCCGCCAGACCCAAACCCACTCCGCCAGACCCCAACCCACTCCGCCAGTCCCGAACCCACTCCGCCAGACCCGAACCCACTCCGCCAGACCCCAACCCACTCCGCCAGACCCCAACCCACTCCGCCAGACCCAAACCCACTCCGCCAGACCTAAACCAACTCCGCCAGACCCAAACCCACTCCGCCAGTCCCGAACCCACTCCGCCAGACCCGAACCAACTCCGCCATACACGAACCCACTCCGCCAGACCCGAACCCACTCCGCCAGACCAAAAACCTACTCCGCCAGACCCAAACCCACTCCGCCAGACCCAAACCCACTCCGCCAGACCAAAACCCACTCCGCCAGACCCCAACCCACTCCGCCAGACCCGAAGCCACTTCGCCAGACACAAACCCACTCCGCCAGACCCTAACACTCTCTGCCAGACCCAAACCCACTCCGCCAGACCCAAACCCACTCCGCCAGACCCATACCCACTCCACCAGACACAAACCAACTCCGCCAGACCCAAACCCACTCCGCCAGACCCAAACCAACTCCGCCAGACCCAAACCCACTCCGCCAGACCCAAACCCACACCGCCAGACCCAAACCCACTCATCCAGACACAAACCCACTCCGCCAGACCCAAACCCACTCATCCAGACCTAAAACCACTCCGCCAGACCCCAACCCACTCCGCCAGACCCCAACCCACTCCGACAGACCCGAACCCACTCCGCCAGACCCAAACCCACTCCGCCAGACCCATACCCACTCCACCAGACACAAACCAACTCCGCCAGACCCAAACCCACTCCGCCAGACCCAAACCAACTCCGCCAGACCCCAACCCACTCCGCCAGTCCCGAACCCACTCCGCCAGACCCGAACCCACTCCGCCAGACCCCAACCCACTCCGCCAGACTCAAACCCACTCCGCCAGGCCCAAACCCACTCCGCCAGACCCAAACCCACTCCGCCAGACTCAAACCCACTCCGCCAGGCCCGAACCCACTCCGCCAGACCCCAACCCACTCCGCCAGACCCGAACCCACTCGTACAGACCCGAACCCACTCCGCCAGACCCGAACTCACTCCGCCAGACCCAAACCCACACCGCCAGACCCCAACCCACTCCGACAGACCCGAACCCACTCCGCCAGACCTAAACCAACTCCGCCAGACCCAAACCCACTCCGCCAGTCCCGAACCCACTCCGCCAGACCCGAACCAACTCCGCCATACCCGAACCCACTCCGCCAGACCCGAACCCACTCCGCCAGACCAAAAACCTACTCCGCCAGACCCAAACCCACTCCGCCAGACCCAAACCCACTCCGCCAGTCCCGAACCCACTCCGCCAGACCCGAACCAACTCCGCCATACCCGAACCCACACCGCCAGACCCGAACCCACTCCGCCAGACCAAAAACCTACTCCGCCAGACCCAAACCCACTCCGCCAGACCCAAACCCACTCCGCCAGACCAAAACCCACTCCGCCAGACCCAAACCCACTCCGCCAGACCCGAAGCCACTCCGCCAGACACAAACCCACTCCGCCAGACCCTAACACACTCTGCCAGACCCAAACCCACTCCGCCAGACCCAAGCCCACTCCGCCAGACCCATACCCACTCCACCAGACACAAACCAACTCCGCCAGACCCAAACCCACTCCGCCAGACCCAAACCAACTCCGCCAGACCCAAACCCACTCCGCCAGACCCAAACCCACACCGCCAGACCCAAACCCACTCATCCAGAAACAAACCCACTCCGCCAGACCCAAACCCACTCATCCAGACCCAAAACCACTCCGCCAGACCCCAACCCACTCCGCCAGACCCCAACCCACTCCGACAGACCCGAACCCACTCCGCCAGACCCAAACCCACTTCGCCAGACCCATACCCACTCCACCAGACACAAACCAACTCCGCCAGACCCAAACCCACTCCGCCAGACCCAAACCAACTCCGCCAGACCCCAACCCACTCCGCCAGTCCCGAACCCACTCCGCCAGACCCGAACCCACTCCGCCAGACCCCAACCCACTCCGCCAGACTCAAACCCACTCCGCCAGGCCCAAACCCACTCCGCCAGACCCAAACCCACTCCGCCAGACTCAAACCCACTCCGCCAGGCCCAAACCCACTCCGCCAGACACAAACCCACTCCGCCAGACCCAAACCCACTCCGCCAGACCCAAGCCCACTCCGCCAGACCCAACCCCACTCCGCCAGACCCCAACCCACTCCGCCAGACCCGAACCCACTCCGCCAGACCTGAACCCACTCCGCCAGACCCGAACCCACTCCGCCAGACCCCAACCCACTCCGCCAGACCCAAACCCACTCCGCCAGGCCCGAAGCCACTCCGCCACACCCAAACCCACTCCACCAGACTCTAACACACTCTGCCAGACTCAAACCCACTCCGCCAGACCCAAACCCACTCCGCCAGACCCAAACCCACTCTGCCAGACCCAAACCAACTCCGCCAGACCCAAACCCACTCCGCCAGAACCAAACCAACTCCGCCAGACCCAAACCCATTCCGCCAGACCCAAACCCACTCCGCCAGACCCAAACCCACTCATCCAGACCCAAACCCACTCCGCCAGACCCGAACCCACTCCGCCAGACCCAAACCCACTCCCCCAGACCCAAACACACTCCGCCAGACCCGAACCCACTCCGCCAGACCCAAACCCACTCCGCCAGACCCCAAACCCACTCCGCCAGACTCAAAACCACTCCGCCAGACCCAAACCCACTCCGCCAGACCCAAACGCACTCCGCCAGACCCAAACCCTCTCCGCCAGACCCAAACCCACTCCGCCAGACCCAAACCCACTCCGCCAGACCCAAACCCACTCTGCCAGACCACAACTCACTCCGCCACAACCAAACCCACTCCGCCAGACCCGAACCCACTCCGCCAGACCCCAACCAACTCCGCCAGATCCGAACCCACTCCGCCAGACCCGAACCTACTCCGCCAGACCTAAACCAACTCCGCCAGACCCAAACCCACTCCGCCAGACCCAAACCCACTCTGCCAGACCCAAACCCACTCCGCCAGACCCAAACCCACTCCGCCAGACTCAAACCCACTCCGCCAGGCCCAAACCCACTCCGCCAGACCCAAACCCACTCCGCCAGACTCAAACCCACTCCGCCAGGCCCAAACCCACTCCGCCAGACCCAAACCCACTCCGCCAGACCCAAACCCACTCCGCCAGACCTAAACCAACTCCGCCAGACCCAAACCCACTCCGCCAAACCCGAACCCACTCCGCCAGACCCCAACCCACTCCGCCAGACCCGAACCCACTCGTACAGACCCGAACCCACTCCGCCAGACCCGAACCCACTCCGCCAGACCCAAACCCACACCGCCAGACCCCAACCCACTCCGACAGACCCGAACCCACTCCGCCAGACCTAAACCAACTCCGCCAGACCCAAACCCACTCCGCCAGTCCCGAACCCACTCCGCCAGACCCGAACCAACTCCGCCATACCCGAACCCACTCCGCCAGACCCGAACCCACTCCGCCAGACCAAAAACCTACTCCGCCAGACCCAAACCCACTCCGCCAGACGCAAACCCACTCTGCCAGACCAAAACCCACTCCGCCAGACCCAAACCCACTCCGCCAGACCCCAACCCACTCCGCCAGTCCCGAACCCACTCCGCCAGACCCGAACCCACTCCGCCAGACCCCAACCCACTCCGCCAGACCCCAACCCACTCCGCCAGACCCAAACCCACTCCGCCAGACCTAAACCAACTCCGCCAGACCCAAACCCACTCCGCCAGTCCCGAACCCACTCCGCCAGACCCGAACCAACTCCGCCATACCCGAACCCACTCCGCCAGACCCGAACCCACTCCGCCAGACCAAAAACCTACTCCGCCAGACCCAAACCCACTCCGCCAGACCCAAACCCACTCCGCCAGACCAAAACCCACTCCGCCAGACCCAAACCCACTCCGCCAGACCCGAAGCCACTCCGCCAGACACAAACCCACTCCGCCAGACCCTAACACACTCTGCCAGACGCAAACCCACTCCGCCAGACCCAAACCCACTCCGCCAGACCCATACCCACTCCACCAGACACAAACCAACTCCGCCAGACCCAAACCCACTCCGCCAGACCCAAACCAACTCCGCCAGACCCAAACCCACTCCGCCAGACCCAAACCCACACCGCCAGACCCAAACCCACTCATCCAGACACAAACCCACTCCGCCAGACCCAAACCCACTCAACCAGACCCAAAACCACTCCGCCAGACCCCAACCCACTCCGCCAGACCCCAACCCACTCCGACAGACCCGAACCCACTCCGACAGACCCGAACCCACTCCGCCAGACCCAAACCCACTCCGCCAGACCCATACCCACTCCACCAGACACAAACCAACTCCGCCAGACCCAAACCCACTCCGCCAGACCCAAACCAACTCCGCCAGACCCCAACCCACTCCGCCAGTCCCGAACCCACTCCGCCAGACCCGAACCCACTCCGCCAGACCCCAACCCACTCCGCCAGACTCAAACCCACTCCGCCAGGCCCACACCCACTCCGCCAGACCCAAACCCACTCCGCCAGACTCAAACCCACTCCGCCAGGCCCAAACCCACTCCGCCAGACACAAACCCACTCCGCCAGACCCAAACCCACTCCGCCAGACCCAAGCCCACTCCGCCAGACCCAACCCCACTCCGCCAGACCCCAACCCACTCCGCCAGACCCGAACCCACTCCGCCAGACCTGAACCCACTCCGCCAGACCCGAACCCACTCCGCCAGACCCCAACTCACTCCGCCAGACCCAAACCCACTCCGCCAGGCCCGAAGCCACTCCGCCACACCCAAACCCACTCCGCCAGACTCTAACACACTCTGCCAGACTCAAACCCACTCCGCCAGACCCAAACCCACTCCGCCAGACCCAAACCCACTCTGCCAGACCCAAACCAACTCCGCCAGACCCAAACCCACTCCGCCAGAACCAAACCAACTCCGCCAGACCCAAACCCATTCCGGCAGACCCAAACCCACTCCGCCAGACCCAAACCCACTCATCCAGACCCAAACCCACTCCGCCAGACCCGAACCCACTCCGCCAGACCCAAACCCACTCCCCCAGACCCAAACACACTCCGCCAGACCCAAACCCACTCCGCCAGACCCAAACCCACTCCGCCAGACCCCAAACCCACTCCGCCAGACTCAAAACCACTCCGCCAGACCCAAACCCACTCCGCCAGACCCAAACGCACTCCGCCAGACCCAAACCCTCTCCGCCAGACCCAAACCCACTCCGCCAGACCCAAACCCACTCCGCCAGACCCAAACCCACTCCGCCAGACCACAACTCACTCCGCCACAACCAAACCCACTCCGCCAGACCCGAACCCACTCCGCCAGACCCCAACCAACTCCGCCAGATCCGAACCCACTCCGCCAGACCCGAACCTACTCCGCCAGACCTAAACCAACTCCGCCAGACCCAAACCCACTCCGCCAGACCCAAACCCACTCCGCCAGACCCAAACCCACTCCGCCAGACCCAAACCCACTCCGCCAGACCCAAACCAACTCTGCCAGACCCAAACCCACTCCGCCAGACCCCAAACCCACTCCGCCAGATCCAAACCCACTCCGACAGACCCAAACCCACTCCGCCAGACCCAAACCAGCTCCGCCAGACCCAAACCCACTCCGCCAGACCCAAACCCACTCCGCCAGACCCCAACCCACTCCGCCAGACCCAAACCCACTCCGCCAGACCCAAACCCACTCCACCAGACACCAACCAACTCCGCCAGACCCAAACCCACTCCGCCAGACCCAAACCCACTCCGCCAGACCCAAACCCACTCCGCCAGACCCAAACCCACTCCACCAGACACCAACCAACTCCGCCAGACCCAAACCCACTCCGCCAGACCCAAACCCACTCCGCCACACCCGAACCCACTCCGCCAGACCCCAACCCACTCCGCCAGACGCGAACCCACTCCGCCAGACCCGAACCCACTCCGCCAGACCCGAATCCACTCCGCCAGACCCAAACCCACTCCGCCAGACCCAAACCCACTCCGCCAGACCCATACCCACTCCGCCAGACCCAAACCCACTCCGCCAGACCCAAACCCACTCCGCCAGACGCACGCCCACTCCGCCAGACCCCAACCCACTCCGCCAGACCCGAAGCCACTCCGCCAGACCCAAACCCACTCCGCCAGACTCTAACACACTCTGCTAGACCCAAACCCACTCCGCCAGACCCAAACCCACTCCGCCAGACCCAAACCCACTCCGCCAGACCCCAACCCACTCCGCCAGACCCAAACCCACTCCGCCAGACCCAAACCCACTCCACCAGACACCAACCAACTCCGCCAGACCCAAACCCACTCCGCCAGACCCAAACCCACTCCGCCAGACCCAAACCCACTCCGCCAGACCCAAACCCACTCCACCAGACACCAACCAACTCCGCCAGACCCAAACCCACTCCGCCAGACCCAAACCCACTCCGCCACACCCGAACCCACTCCGCCAGACCCCAACCCACTCCGCCAGACGCGAACCCACTCGTACAGACCCGAACCCACTCCGCCAGACCCGAACCCACTCCGCCAGACCCAAACCCACTCCGCCAGACCCAAACCCACTCCGCCAGACCCGAACCCACTCCGCCAGCCCCGAATCCACTCCGCCAGACCCAAACCCACTCCGCCAGACCCAAACCCACTCCGCCAGACCCATACCCACTCCGCCAGACCCAAACCCACTCCGCCAGACCCAAACACACTCCGCCAGACGCAAGCCCACTCCGCCAGACCCAAACCCACTCCGCCAGACCCCAACCCACTCCGCCAGACCCGAAGCCACTCCGCCAGACCCAAACCCACTCCGCCAGACTCTAACACACTCTGCTAGACCCAAACCCACTCCGCCAGACCCAAACCCACTCCGCCAGACCCAAACCCACTCCGCCAGACCCAAACCAACTCCGCCAGACCCAAACCCACTCCGCCAGAACCAAACCAACTCCGCCAGACCCAAACCCACTCCGCCAGACCCACACCCACTCCGCCAGACCCAAACCCACTCCGCCAGACCCGAACCCACACCGCCAGACCCAAACCCACTCCCCCAGACCCAAACCTACTCCGCCAGACCCAAACCCACTCCGCCAGACCCAAACCCACTCCGCCAGACCCAAACCCACTCATCCAGACCCAAACCCACTCCGCCAGACCCGAACCCACACCGCCAGACCCAAACCCACTCCCCCAGACCCAAACACACTCCGCCAGACCCGAACCCACTCCGCCAGACCCAAACCCACTCCGCCAAACCCCAAACCCACACCGCCAGACCCAAACCCACTCCGCCAGACCCAAACCCACTCCGCCACACATAAACCCACTCCGCCAGACCCAAACCCACTCCGCCAGACCCAAACCCACTCCGCCAGACCCAAGCTCACTCCGCCAGTCCCAAACCCACTCCGCCAGACCCAAACCCACTCCGACAGTCCTAAACACACGCCGCCAGACCCAAACCCACTCCGCCAGCCCCAAACCCACTCCGCCAGACCCAAACCCACTCCGCCAGACCCAAACCCACTCCGCCAGACCCAAACCAACTCCGCCAGACCCAAACCCACTCCGCCAGACCCCAAACCCACTCCGCCAGATCCAAACCCACTCCGCCAGACCCAAACCCACTCCGCCAGACCCAAACCAGCTCCGCCAGACCCAAACCCACTCCGCCAGACCCAAACCCACTCCGCCAGACCCAAACCCACTCCACCAGACACAAACCAACTCCGCCAGACCCAAACCCACTCCGCCACAACCAAACCAACTCCGCCAGACCCAAACCCACTCCGCCAGACCCTAACACACTCTGCCAGACCCAAACCCACTCCGCCAGACCCAAACCCACTCCGCCAGACCCAAACCCACTCCACCAGACACAAACCAACTCCGCCAGACCCAAACCCACTCCGCCAGACCCAAACCAACTCCGCCAGAGCCAAACCCACTCCGCCAGACTCAAACCCCCTCCGCCAGACCCAAACCCACTCCGCCAGACCCAAACCCACTCCGCCAGACCCAAACCCACTCATCCAGACACAAACCCACTCCGCCAGACCCAAACCCACTCATCCAAACCCAAACCCACTCCGCCAGCCCCAAACCCACTCCGCCAGACAGAAACCCACTCCGCCAGACCCAAACCCACTCCGCCAGACCCAAACCCACTCCGCCAGACCCAAACCCACTCCGCCAGACCCAAGCCCACTCCGCCAGACCCAAACCCACTCCGCCAGACCCCAACCCACTCCGCCAGACCCGAAGCCACTCCGCCATACCCAAACCCACTCCGCCAGACTCTAACACACTCTGCCAGACCCAAACCCACTCCGCCAGACCCAAACCCACTCCGCCAGACCCAAACCCACTCCGCCAGACCCAAACCAACTCCGCCAGACCCAAACCCACTCCACCAGAACCAAACCAACTCCGCCAGACCCAAACCCACTCCGCCAGACCCAAACCCACTCCGCCAGACCCAAACCCACTCCGCCAGACCCAAACCCACTCCGCCAGACCCGAACCCACTCCGCCAGACCCCAACCCACTCCGCCAGACCCAAACCCACTCCGCCAGACCCAAACCCACTCCGCCAGACCCAAACCCACTCCCCCAGACCCAAACACACTCCGCCAGACCCAAAACCACTCCGCCAGACCCCAACCCACTCCGCCAGACCCCAACCCACACCGACAGACCCGAACCCACTCCGCCAGCCCTAAACCAACTCCGCCAGACCCAAACCCAATCCGCCAGTCCCGAGCCCACTCCGCCAGACTCCAACCCACTCCGCCAGACCCCAACCCACTCCGACAGACCCGAACCCACTCCGCCAGACCATAACCTACTCCGCCAGGCCCAAACCCACTCCGCCAGACCCAAACCCACTCCGCCAGACTCAAACCCACTCCGCCAGGCCCAAACCCACTCCGCCAGACCCAAACCCACTCCGCCAGACCTAAACCAACTCCGCCAGACCCCAACCCACTCCGCCAAACCCGAACCCACTCCGCCAGACCCCAACCCACTCCGCCAGACCCGAACCCACTCGTACAGACCCGAACCCACACCGCCAGACCCCAACCCACTCCGACAGACCCGAACCCACTCCGCCAGACCTAAACCAACTCCGCCAGACCCAAACCCACTCCGCCAGTCCCGAACCCACTCCGCCAGAGCCGAACCAACTCCGCCATACCCGAACCCACTCCGCCAGACCCGAACCCACTCCGCCAGACCAAAAACCTACTCCGCCAGACCCAAACCCACTCCGCCAGACGCAAACCCACTCTGCCAGACCAAAACCCACTCCGCCAGACCCAAACCCACTCCGCCAGACCCCAACCCACTCCGCCAGTCCCGAACCCACTCCGCCAGACCCGAACCCACTCCGCCAGACCCCAACCCACTCCGCCAGACCCCAAACCACTCCGCCAGACCCAAACCCACTCCGCCAGACCTAAACCAACTCCGCCAGACCCAAACCCACTCCGCCAGTCCCGAACCCACTCCGCCAGACCCGAACCAACTCCGCCATACCCGAACCCACTCCGCCAGACCCGAACCCACTCCGCCAGACCAAAAACCTACTCCGCCAGACCCAAACCCACTCCGCCAGACCCAAACCCACTCCGCCAGACCAAAACCCACTCCGCCAGACCCAAACCCACTCCGCCAGACCCGAAGCCACTCCGCCAGACACAAACCCACTCCGCCAGACCCTAACACAATCTGCCAGACCCAAACCCACTCCGCCAGACCCAAACCCACTCCGCCAGACCCATACCCACTCCACCAGACACAAACCAACTCCGCCAGACCCAAACCCACTCCGCCAGACCCAAACCAACTCCGCCAGACCCAAACCCACTCCGCCAGACCCAAACCCACACCGCCAGACCCAAACCCACTCATCCAGACACAAACCCACTCCGCCAGACCCAAACCCACTCATCCAGACCCAAAACCACTCCGCCAGACCCCAACCCACTCCGCCAGACCCCAACCCACTCCGACAGACCCGAACCCACTCCGCCAGACCCAAACCCACTCCGCCAGACCCATACCCACTCCACCAGACACAAACCAACTCCGCCAGACCCAAACCCACTCCGCCAGACCTAAACCAACTCCGCCAGACCCCAACCCACTCCACCAGTCCCGAACCCACTCCGCCAGACCCGAACCCACTCCGCCAGTCCCCAACCCACTCCGCCAGACTCAAACCCACTCCGCCAGGCCCAAACCCACTCCGCCAGACCCAAACCCACTCCGCCAGACTCAAACCCACTCCGCCAGGCCCAAACCCACTCCGCCAGACACAAACCCACTCCGCCAGACCCAAACCCACTCCGCCAGACCCAAGCCCACTCCGCCAGACCCAACCCCACTCCGCCAGACCCCAACCCACTCCGCCAGACCCGAACCCACTCCGCCAGACCTGAACCCACTCCGCCAGACCCGAACCCACTCCGCCAGACCCCAACCCACTCCGCCAGACCCAAACCCACTCCGCCAGGCCCGAAGCCACTCCGCCACACCCAAACCCACTCCGCCAGACTCTAACACACTCTGCCAGACTCAAACCCACTCCGCCAGACCCAAACCCACTCCGCCAGACCCAAACCCACTCTGCCAGACCCAAACCAACTCCGCCAGACCCAAACCCACTCCGCCAGAACCAAACCAACTCCGCCAGACCCAAACCCATTCCGCCAGACCCAAACCCACTCCGCCAGACCCAAACCCACTCATCCTGACCCAAACCCACTCCGCCAGACCCAAACCCACTCCGCCAGACCCAAACCCACTCCCCCAGACCCAAACACACTCCGCCAGACCCAAACCCACTCCGCCAGACCCAAACCCACTCCGCCAGACCCCAAACCCACTCCGCCAGACTCAAAACCACTCCGCCATACCCAAACCCACTCCGCCAGACCCAAACGCACTCCGCCAGACCCAAACCCTCTCCGCCAGACCCAAACCCACTCCGCCAGACCCAAACCCACTCCGCCAGACCCAAACCCACTCCGCCAGACCACAACTCACTCCGCCACAACCAAACCCACTCCGCCAGACCCGAACCCACTCCGCCAGACCCCAACCAACTCCGCCAGATCCGAACCCACTCCGCCAGACCCGAACCTACTCCGCCAGACCGAAACCAACTCCGCCAGACCCAAACCCACTCCGCCAGACCCAAACCCACTCCGCCAGACCCAAACCCACTCCGCCAGACCCAAACCCACTCCGCCAGACCCAAACCAACTCCGCCAGACCCAAACCCACTCCGCCAGACCCCAAACCCACTCCGCCAGATCCAAACCCACTCCGACAGACCCAAACCCACTCTGCCAGACCCAAACCAGCTCCGCCAGACCCAAACCCACTCCGCCAGACCCAAACCCACTCCGCCAGACCCCAACCCACTCCGCCAGACCCAAACCCACTCCGCCAGACCCAAACCCACTCCACCAGACACCAACCAACTCCGCCAGACCCAAACCCACTCCGCCAGACCCAAACCCAATCCGCCAGACCCAAACCCACTCCGCCAGACCCAAACCCACTCCACCAGACACCAACCAACTCCGCCAGACCCAAACCCACTCCGCCAGACCCAAACCCACTCCGCCACACCCGAACCCACTCCGCCAGACCCCAACCCACTCCGCCAGACGCGAACCCACTCGTACAGACCCGAACCCACTCCGCCAGACCCGAACCCACTCCGCCAGACCCGAACCCACTCCGCCAGACCCGAACCCACTCCGCCAGACCCGAATCCACTCCGCCAGACCCAAACCCACTCCGCCAGACCCAAACCCACTCCGCCAGACCCAAACCCACTCCGCCAGACCCAAACCCACTCCGCCAGACCCAAACCCACTCCGCCAGACCCAAGCCCACTCCGCCAGACCCAAACCCACTCCGCCAGACCCCAACCCACTCCGCCAGACCCGAAGCCACTCCGCCAGACCCAAACCCACTCCGCCAGACTCTAACACACTCTGCTAGACCCAAACCCACTCCGCCAGACCCAAACCCACTCCGCCAGACCCAAACCCACTCCGCCAGACCCAAACCAACTCCGCCAGACCCAAACCCACTCCGCCAGAACCAAACCAACTCCGCCAGACCCAAACCCACTCCGCCAGACCCACACCCACTCCGCCAGACCCAAACCCACTCCGCCAGACCCAAACCCACTCCGCCAGACCCGAACCCACACCGCCAGACCCAAACCCACTCCCCCAGACCCAAACCCACTCCGCCAGACCCAAACCCACTCCGCCAGACCCAAACCCACTCCGCCAGACCCAAACCCACTCATCCAGACCCAAACCCACTCCGCCAGACCCGAACCCACACCGCCAGACCCAAACCCACTCCCCCAGACCCAAACACACTCCGCCAGACCCGAACCCACTCCGCCAGACCCAAACCCACTCCGCCAAACCCCAAACCCACACCGCCAGACCCAAACCCACTCCGCCAGACCCAAACCCACTCCGCCACACATAAACCCACTCCGCCAGACCCAAACCCACTCCGCCAGACCCAAACCCACTCCGCCAGACCCAAGCTCACTCCGCCAGTCCCAAACCCACTCCGCCAGACCCAAACCCACTCCGCCAGTCCTAAACACACGCCGCCAGACCCAAACCCACTCCGCCAGCCCCAAACCCACTCCGCCAGACCCAAACCCACTCCGCCAGACCCAAACCCACTCCGCCAGACCCAAACCAACTCCGCCAGACCCAAACCCACTCCGCCAGACCCAAACCCACTCCACCAGACACAAACCAACTCCGCCAGACCCAAACCCACTCCGCCACAACCAAACCAACTCCGCCAGACCCAAACCCACTCCGCCAGACCCTAACACACTCTGCCAGACCCAAACCCACTCCGCCAGACCCAAACCCACTCCGCCAGACCCAAACCCACTCCCCCAGACACAAACCAACTCCGCCAGACCCAAACCCACTCCGCCAGACCCAAACCAACTCCGCCAGAGCCAAACCCACTCCGCCAGACTCAAACCCCCTCCGCCAGACCCAAACCCACTCCGCCAGACCCAAACCCACTCCGCCAGACCCAAACCCACTCATCCAGACACAAACCCACTCCGCCAGACCCAAACCCACTCATCCAAACCCAAACCCACTCCGCCAGCCCCAAACCCACTCCGCCAGACAGAAACCCACTCCGCCAGACCCCAACCCACTCCGCCAGACCCGAACCCACTCCGCCAGACCCGAACCCACTCCGCCAGACCCAAACCCACTCCCCCAGACCCAAACACACTCCGCCAGACCCAAAACCACTCCGCCAGACCCCAACCCACTCCGCCAGACCCCAACCCACACCGACAGACCCGAACCCACTCCGCCAGCCCTAAACTAACTCCGCCAGACCCAAACCCAATCCGCCAGTCCCGAGCCCACTCCGCCAGACTCCAACCCACTCCGCCAGACCCCAACCCACTCCGACAGACCCGAACCCACTCCGCCAGACCATAACCTACTCCGCCAGACCCGAACCCACTCCGCCAGACCCGAACCCACTCCGCCAGACCCCAACCCACTCCGCCAGACCACAACCCACTCCTCTAGTCCCGAACCCACTCCGCCAGACCCGAACCCACTCCGCCATACCCGAACCCACTCCGCCAGACCCGAACCCACTCCGCCAGACCAAAAACCCACTCCGCCAGACCCAAACCCACTCCGCCAGACCCAAACCCACTCCGCCAGACCCAAACCCACTCCGCCAGACCCAAACCCACTCCGCCAGACCCCAACCCACTCCGCCAGTCCCGAACCCACTCCGCCAGACCCGAACCCACTCCGACAGACCCCAACCCACTCCGCCAGACTCAAACCCACTCCGCCAGGCCCAAACCCACTCCGCCAGACCCAAACCCACTCCGCCAGACTCAAACCCACTGCGCCAGGCCCAAACCCACTCCGCCAGACGCAAACCCACTCCGCCAGACCCAAACCCACTCCGCCAGACCCAAACCCACTCCGCCAGACCCAAACCCACTCCGCCAGACAGAAACCCACTCCGCCAGCCCCAAACTCACTCCGCCAGACCCCAAACCCTCTTCGCCAGAAACAAACCCACTCTGCCAGACCCAAACCCACTCCGCCAGCCCCAAACCCACTCCGCCAGACAGAAACCCACTCCGCCAGACCCAAAGCCACTCCGCCAGACCCAAACCCACTCCGCCAGACCCAAACGCACTCCGCCAGACCCAAACCCTCTCCGCCAGACCCAAACCCACTCCGCCAGATCCAAACCCACTCCGCCAGACCCAAACCCACTCCGCCAGACCCCAACTCACTCCGCCACAACCAAACCCACTCCGCCAGACCCGAACCCACTCCGCCAGACCCCAACCAACTCCGCCAGATCCGAACCCACTCCGCCAGACCCGAACCTACTCCGCCAGACCCAAACCCACTCCGGCAGACCCAAACCCACTCCGCCAGACCTAAACCAACTCCGCCAGACCCAAACCCACTCCGCCAGACCCAAACCCACTCCGCCAGACCCAAACCCACTCCGCCAGAACCAAACCCACTCCGCCAGACCCAAACCAACTCCGCCAGACCCAAACCCACTCCGCCAGACCCCAAACCCACTCCGCCAGATCCAAACCCACTCCGACAGACCCAAACCCACTCCGCCAGACACAAACCCACTCCGCCAGAACCAAACCAACTCCGCCAGACCCAAACCCACTCCGCCAGACCCAAACCCACTCCGCCAGACCCAAACCCACTCCGCCAGACACAAACCCACTCCGCCAGACCCGAACCCACTCCGCCAGACCCCAACCCACTCCGCCAGACCCAAACCCACTCCGCCAGACCCGAACCCACTCCGCCAGACCCGAACCCACTCCCCCAGACCCAAACACACTCCGCCAGACCCCAAACCCACTCCGCCAGGCCTAAACCCACTCCGCCAGACCCAAACCCACTACGCCACACACAAACCCACTCCGCCAGACCCAAACCCACTCCGCCAGACCCAAACCCACTCCGCCAGACCCAAACCCACTCCGCCAGTCCCAAACCCACTCCGCCAGACCCAAACCCACTCCGCCAGACCCAAACCCACTCCGCCAGACCCAAACCCACTCCGCCAGACCCAAACCCACTCATCCAGACCCAAACCCACTCCGCCAGACCCGAACCCACACCGCCAGACCCAAACCCACACCCCCAGACCCAAACACACTCCGCCAGACCCGAACCCACTCCGCCAGACCCAAACCCACTCCGCCAAACCCCAAACCCACACCGCCAGACCCAAACCCACTCCGCCAGACCCAAACCCACTCCGCCACACATAAACCCACTCCGCCAGACCCAAACCCACTCCGCCAGACCCAAACCCACTCCGCCAGACCCAAGCTCACTCCGCCAGTCCCAAACCCACTCCGCCAGACCCAAACCCACTCCGCCAGTCCTAAACACACGCCGCCAGACCCAAACCCACTCCGCCAGCCCCAAACCCACTCCGCCAGACCCAAACCCACTCCGCCGGACACAAACCCACTCCGCCAGACCCAAACCAACTCCGCCAGACCCAAACCCACTCCGCCAGACCCCAAACCCACTCCGCCAGATCCAAACCCACTCCGCCAGACCCAAACCCACTCCGCCAGACCCAAACCAGCTCCGCCAGACCCAAACCCACTCCGCCAGACCCAAACCCACTCCACCAGACACAAACCAACTCCGCCAGACCCAAACCCACTCCGCCACAACCAAACCAACTCCGCCAGACCCAAACCCACTCCGCCAGACCCTAACACACTCTGCCAGACCCAAACCCACTCCGCCAGACCCAAACCCACTCCGCCAGACCCAAACCCACTCCACCAGACACAAACCAACTCCGCCAGACCCAAACCCACTCCGCCAGACCCAAACCAACTCCGCCAGAGCCAAACCCACTCCGCCAGACCCAAACCCCCTCCGCCAGACCCAAACCCACTCCGCCAGACCCAAACCCACTCCGCCAGACCCAAACCCACTCATCCAGACACAAACCCACTCCGCCAGACCCAAACCCACTCATCCAAACCCAAACCCACTCCGCCAGCCCCAAACCCACTCCGCCAGACAGAAACCCACTCCGCCAGACCCAAACCCACTCCGCCAGACCCAAACCCACTCCGCCAGACCCAAACCCACTCCGCCAGACCCAAGCCCACTCCGCCAGACCCAAACCCACTCCGCCAGACCCCAACCCACTCCGCCAGACCCGAAGCCACTCCGCCAGACCCAAACCCACTCCGCCAGACTCTAACACACTCTGCCAGACCCAAACCCACTCCGCCAGACCCAAACCCACTCCGCCAGACCCAAACCCACTCCGCCAGACCCAAACCAACTACGCCAGACCCAAACCCACTCCGCCAGACCCAAACCCACTCCGCCAGACCCGAACCCACTCCGCCAGACGCAAACCCACTCCCCCAGACCCAAACACACTCCGCCAGACCCAAAACCACTCCGCCAGACCCCAACCCACTCCGCCAGACCCCAACCCACACCGACAGACCCGAACCCACTCCGCCAGACCTAAACCAACTCCGCCAGACCCAAACCCAATCCGCCAGTCCCGAGCCCACTCCGCCAGACTCCAACCCACTCCGCCAGACCCCAACCCACTCCGACAGACCCGAACCCACTCCGCCAGACCATAACCTACTCCGCCAGACCCGAACCCACTCCGCCAGACCCGAACCCACTCCGCCAGACCCCAACCCACTCCGCCAGACCACAACCCACTCCTCTAGTCCCGAACCCACTCCGCCAGACCCGAACCCACTCCGCCATACCCGAACCCACTCCGCCAGACCCGAACCCACTCCGCCAGACCAAAAACCCACTCCGCCAGACCCAAACCCACTCCGCCAGACCCAAACCCACTCCGCCAGACCCAAACCCACTCCGCCAGACCCAAACCCACTCCGCCAGACCCGAACCCACTCCGCCAGTCCCGAACCCACTCCGCCAGACCCGAACCCACTACGCCAGACCCCAACCCACTCCGCCAGACCCAAACCCATTCCGCCAGACTCAAACCCACTCCGCCACACCCGAACCCACTCCGCCAGACCCCAACCCACTCCGCCAGACGCGAACCCACTCGTACAGACCCGAACCCACTCCGCCAGACCCGAACCCACTCTGCCAGACACAAACCCACTCCGCCAGACCCGAACCCACTCCGCCAGACCCGAATCCACTCCGCCAGACCCAAACCCACTCCGCCAGACCCAAACCCACTCCGCCAGAACCAAACCCACTCCGCCAGACCCAAACCCACTCCGCCAGACCCAAACCCACTCCGCCAGACCCAAGCCCACTCCGCCAGACCCAAACCCACTCCGCCAGACCCCAACCCACTCCGCCAGACCCGAAGCCACTCCGCCAGACCCAAACCCACTCCGCCAGACTCTAACACACTCTGCCAGACCCAAACCCACTCCGCCAGACCCAAACCCACTCCGCCAGACCCAAACCCACTCCGCCAGAACCAAACCAACTCCGCCAGACCCAAACCCACTCCGCCAGACAGAAACCCACTCCGCCAGCCCCAAACTCACTCCGCCAGACCCCAAACCCTCTTCGCCAGAAACAAACCCACTCTGCCAGACCCAAACCCACTCCGCCAGCCCCAAACCCACTCCGCCAGACAGAAACCCACTCCGCCAGACCCAAAGCCACTCCGCCAGACCCAAACCCACTCCGCCAGACCCAAACGCACTCCGCCAGACCCAAACCCTCTCCGCCAGACCCAAACCCACTCCGCCAGACCCAAACCCACTCCGCCAGACCCAAACCCACTCCGCCAGACCCCAACTCACTCCGCCACAACCAAACCCACTCCGCCAGACCCGAACCCACTCCGCCAGACCCCAACCAACTCCGCCAGATCCGAACCCACTCCGCCAGACCCGAACCTACTCCGCCAGACCGAAACCCACTCCGCCAGACCCAAACCCACTCCGCCAGACCTAAACCAACTCCGCCAGACCCAAACCCACTCCGCCAGACCCAAACCCACTCCGCCAGACCCAAACCCACTCCGCCAGAACCAAACCCACTCCGCCAGACCCAAACCAACTCCGCCAGACCCAAACCCACTCCGCCAGACCCCAAACCCACTCCGCCAGATCCAAACCCACTCCGACAGACCCAAACCCACTCCGCCAGACACAAACCCACTCCACCAGAACCAAACCAACTCCGCCAGACCCAAACCCACTCCGCCAGACCCAAACCCACTCCGCCAGACCCAAACCCACTCCGCCAGACCCGAACCCACTCCGCCAGACCCGAACCCACTCCGCCAGACCCCAACCCACTCCGCCAGACCCAAACCCACTCCGCCAGACCCGAACCCACTCTGCCAGACCCAAACCCACTCCCCCAGACCCAAACACACTCCGCCAGACCCCAAACCCACTCCGCCAGGCCTAAACCCACTCCGCCAGACCCAAACCCACTACGCCACACACAAACCCACTCCGCCAGACCCAAACCCACTCCGCCAGACCCAAACCCACTCCGCCAGACCCAAACCCACTCCGCCAGTCCCAAACCCACTCCGCCAGACCCAAACCCACTCCGCCAGACCTAAACACACTCCGCCAGACCCAAACCAACTCCGCCAGACCCCAACCCACTCCGCCAGTCCCGAACCCACTCCGCCAGACCCGAACCCACTCCGCCAGACCCCAACCCACTGCGCCAGACTCAAACCCACTCCGCCAGGCCCAAACCCACTCCGCCAGACCCAAACCCACTCCGCCAGATTCAAACCCACTCCGCCAGGCCCAAACCCATCTCCGCCAGACACAAACCCACTCCGCCAGACCCAAACCCACTCCGCCAGACCCAAGCCCACTCCGCCAGACCCAACCCCACTCCGCCAGACCCCAACCCACTCCGCCAGACCCGAACCCACTCCGCCAGACCTGAACCCACTCCGCCAGACCCAAACCCACTCCGCCAGACCCCAACCCACTCCGCCAGACCCGAAGCCACTCCGCCAGACCCGAACCCACTCCGCCAGACCCGAACCTACTCCGCCAGACCGAAACCCACTCCGCCAGACCCAAACCCACTCCGCCAGACCTAAACCAACTCCGCCAGACCCAAACCCACTCCGCCAGACCCAAACCCACTCCGCCAGACCCAAACCCACTCCGCCAGAACCAAACCCACTCCGCCAGACCCAAACCAACTCCGCCAGACCCAAACCCACTCCGCCAGACCCCAAACCCACTCCGCCAGATCCAAACCCACTCCGACAGACCCAAACCCACTCCGCCAGACACAAACCCACTCCACCAGAACCAAACCAACTCCGCCAGACCCAAACCCACTCCGCCAGACCCAAACCCACTCCGCCAGACCCAAACCCACTCCGCCAGACCCGAACCCACTCCGCCAGACCCGAACCCACTCCGCCAGACCCCAACCCACTCCGCCAGACCCAAACCCACTCCGCCAGACCCGAACCCACTCTGCCAGACCCAAACCCACTCCCCCAGACCCAAACACACTCCGCCAGACCCCAAACCCACTCCGCCAGGCCTAAACCCACACCGCCAGACCCAAACCCACTACGCCACACACAAACCCACTCCGCCAGACCCAAACCCACTCCGCCAGACCCAAACCCACTCCGCCAGACCCAAACCCACTCCGCCAGTCCCAAACCCACTCCGCCAGACCCAAACCCACTCCGCCAGACCTAAACACACTCCGCCAGACCCAAACCAACTCCGCCAGACCCCAACCCACTCCGCCAGTCCCGAACCCACTCCGCCAGACCCGAACCCACTCCGCCAGACCCCAACCCACTGCGCCAGACTCAAACCCACTCCGCCAGGCCCAAACCCACTCCGCCAGACCCAAACCCACTCCGCCAGATTCAAACCCACTCCGCCAGGCCCAAACCCATCTCCGCCAGACACAAACCCACTCCGCCAGACCCAAACCCACTCCGCCAGACCCAAGCCCACTCCGCCAGACCCAACCCCACTCCGCCAGACCCCAACCCACTCCGCCAGACCCGAACCCACTCCGCCAGACCTGAACCCACTCCGCCAGACCCAAACCCACTCCGCCAGACCCCAACCCACTCCGCCAGACCCGAAGCCACTCCGCCAGACCCAAACCCACTCCGCCAGACCCTAACACACTCTGCCAGACACAAACCCACTCCGCCAGACCCAAACCCACTCCGCCAGACCCAAACCCACTCCACCAGACACAAACCAACTCCGCCAGACACAAACCCACTCCGCCAGACCCAAACCAACTCCGCCAGACCCAAACCCACACCGCCAGACCCAAACCCACTCATCCAGACACAAACCCACTCCGCCAGACCCAAACCCACTCATCCAGACCCAAAACCACTCCGCCAGACCCCAACCCACTCCGCCAGACCCCAACCCACACCGACAGACCCGAACCCACTCCGCCAGACCTAAACCAACTCTGCCAGACCCAAACCCAATCCGCCAGTCCCGAGCCCACTCCGCCAGACTCCAACCCACTCCGCCAGACCCCAACCCACTCCGACAGACCCGAACCCACTCCGCCAGACCATAACCTACTCCGCCAGACCCGAACCCACTCCGCCAGACCCGAACCCACTCCGCCAGACCCCAACCCACTCCGCCAGACCACAACCCACTCCTCTAGTCCCGAACCCACTCCGCCAGACCCGAACCCACTCCGCCAGACCCAAACCCACTCCGCCAGACCCAAACCCACTCCGCCAGAACCAAACCCACTCCGCCAGAACCAAACCCACTCCGCCAGACCCAAACCAACTCCGCCAGACCCAAACCCACTCCGCCAGACCCCAAACCCACTCCGCCAGATCCAAACCCACTCCGACAGACCCAAACCCACTCCGCCAGACACAAACCCACTCCACCAGAACCAAACCAACTCCGCCAGACCCAAACCCACTCCGCCAGACCCAAACCCACTCCGCCAGACCCAAACCCACTCCGCCAGACCCAAACCCACTCCGCCAGACCCGAACCCACTCCGCCAGACCCCAACCCACTCCGCCAGACCCAAACCCACTCCGCCAGACCCGAACCCACTCCGCCAGACCCAAACCCACTCCCCCAGACCCAAACACACTCCGCCAGACCCCAAACCCACTCCGCCAGGCCTAAACCCACTCCGCCAGACCCAAACCCACTACGCCACACACAAACCCACTCCGCCAGACCCAAACCCACTCCGCCAGACCCAAACCCACTCCGCCAGACCCAAACCCACTCCGCCAGTCCCAAACCCACTCCGCCAGACCCAAACCCACTCCGCCAGACCTAAACACACTCCGCCAGACCCAAACCAACTCCGCCAGACCCCAACCCACTCCGCCAGTCCCGAACCCACTCCGCCAGACCCGAACCCACTCCGCCAGACCCCAACCCACTCCGCCAGCCTCAAACCCACTCCGCCAGGCCCAAACCCATCTCCGCCAGACACAAACCCACTCCGCCAGACCCAAACCCACTCCGCCAGACCCAAGCCCACTCCGCCAGACCCAACCCCACTCCGCCAGACCCCAACCCACTCCGCCAGACCCGAACCCACTCCGCCAGACCTGAACCCACTCCGCCAGACCCAAACCCACTCCGCCAGACCCCAACCCACTCCGCCAGACCCGAAGCCACTCCGCCAGACCCAATCCCACTCCGCCAGACCCTAACACACTCTGCCAGACACAAACCCACTCCGCCAGACCCAAACCCACTCCGCCAGACCCAAACCCACTCCACCAGACACAAACCAACTCCGCCAGACCCAAACCCACTCCGCCAGACCCAAACCAACTCCGCCAGACCCAAACCCACACCGCCAGACCCAAACCCACTCATCCAGACACAAACCCACTCCGCCAGACCCAAACCCACTCCTCCAGACCCAAAACCACTCCGCCAGACCCCAACCCACTCCGCCAGACCCCAACCCACACCGACAGACCCGAACCCACTCCGCCAGACCTAAACCAACTCTGCCAGACCCAAACCCAATCCGCCAGTCCCGAGCCCACTCCGCCAGACTCCAACCCACTCCGCCAGACCCCAACCCACTCCGACAGACCCGAACCCACTCCGCCAGACCATAACCTACTCCGCCAGACCCGAACCCACTCCGCCAGACCCGAACCCACTCCGCCAGACCCCAACCCACTCCGCCAGACCACAACCCACTCCTCTAGTCTCGAACCCACTCCGCCAGACCCGAACCCACTCCGCCAGACCCGAACCCACTCCGCCAGACCCGAACCCACTCCGCCAGACCAAAAACCCACTCCGCCAGACCCAAACCCACTCAGCCAGACCCAAACCCACTCCGCCAGACCCAAACCCACTCCGCCAGACCCAAACCCACTCCGCCAGACCCAAACCCACTCCCCCAGACCCCAACTCACTCCGCCACAACCAAACCCACTCCGCCAGACCCGAACCCACTCCGCCAGACCCCAACCAACTCCGCCAGATCCGAACCCACTCCGCCAGACCCGAACCTACTCCGCCAGACCCAAACCCACTCCGCCAGACCCAAACCCACTCCGCCAGACCCAAACCCACTCCGCCAGAACCAAACCCACTCCGCCAGACCCAAACCAACTCCGCCAGACCCAAACCCACTCCGCCAGACCCCAAACCCACTCCGCCAGATCCAAACCCAGTCCGACAGACCCAAACCCACTCCGCCAGACCCAAACCAGCTCCGCCAGACCCAAACCCACTCCGCCAGACCAAAACGCACTCCGCCAGACCCCAACCCACTCCACCAGACCCAAACCCACTCCGCCAGAACCAAACCCACTCCACCAGACACCAACCAACTCCGCCAGACCCAAACCCACTCCGCCAGACCCAAACCCACTCCGCCAGACCCAAACCCACTCCGCCAGACCCAAACCCACTCCACCAGACACCAACCAACTCCGCCAGACCCAAACCCATTCCGCCAGACTCAAACCCACTCCGCCACACCCGAACCCACTCCGCCAGACCCCAACCCACTCCGCCAGACGCGAACCCACTCGTACAGACCCGAACCCACTGCGCCAGACCCGAACCCACTCTGCCAGACCCAAACCCACTCCGCCAGACCCGAACCCACTCCGCCAGACCCGAATCCACTCCGCCAGACCCAAACCCACTCCGCCAGACCCAAACCCACTCCGCCAGAACCAAACCCACTCCGCCAGACCCAAACCCACTCCGCCAGACCCAAACCCACTCCGCCAGACCCAAGCCCACTCCGCCAGACCCAAACCCACTCCGCCAGACCCCAACCCACTCCGCCAGACCCGAAGCCACTCCGCCAGACCCAAACCCACTCCGCCAGACTCTAACACACTCTGCCAGACCCAAACCCACTCCGCCAGACCCAAACCCACTCCGCCAGACCCAAACCCACTCCGCCAGAACCAAACCAACTCCGCCAGACCCAAACCCACTCCGCCAGACCCACACCCACTCCGCCAGACCCAAACCCACTCCGCCAGACCCAAACCCACTCCGCCAGACCCGAACCCACACCGCCAGACCCCAACCCACTCCCCCAGACCCAAACCCACTCCGCAAGACCCAAACCCACTCCGCCAGACCCAAACCCACTCCGCCAGACTCAAACCCACTCCGCCAGACCCGAACCCACACCGCCAGACCCAAACCCACTCCCCCAGACCCAAACACACTCCGCCAGACCCGAACCCACTCCGCCAGACCCAAACCCACTCCGCCAAACCCCAAACCCACACCGCCAGACCCAAACCCACTCCGCCAGACCCAAACCCACTCCGCCACACACAAACCCACTCCGCCAGACCCAAACCCACTCCGCCAGACCCAAACCCACTCCGCCAGGCCCAAGCTCACTCCGCCAGTCCCAAACCCACTCCGCCAGACCCAAACCCACTCCGCCAGTCCTAAACACACGCCGCCAGACCCAAACCCACTCCGCCAGCCCCAAACCCACTCCACCAGACCCTAACCCACTCCGCCAGACCCCAAACCCACTCCACCAGACACCAACCAACTCCGCCAGACCCAAACCCACTCCGCCAGACCCAAACCCACTCCGCCAGACCCAAACCCACTCCGCCAGACCCAAACCCACTCATCCAGACCCAAACCCACTCCGCCAGACCCAACCCCACTCCGCCAGACCCTAACCCACTCCGCCAGACCCGAACCCACTCCGCCAGACCCCAAACCCACTCCGCCAGGCCCAAACCCACTCCGCCAGACCTAAACCAAATCCGCCAGACCCAAACCCACTCCGCCAGACCCAAACCCACTCCGCCAGACCCAAACTCACTCCGCCAGAACCAAACCAACTCCGCCAGACCCGAACCCACTCCGCCACACCCGAACCCACTCCGCCAGACCCCAACCCACTCCGCCAGACGCGAACCCACTCGTACAGACCCGAACCCACTCCGCCAGACCCGAATCCACTCCGCCAGACCCAAACCCACTCCGCCAGACCCGAACCCACTCCGCCAGACCCGAATCCACTCCGCCAGACCCAAACCCACTCCGCCAGACCCAAACCCACTCCGCCAGACCCAAACCAACTCCGCCAGACCCAAACCCACTCCGCCAGACCCCAAACCCACTCCGCCAGATCCAAACCCACTCCGCCAGACCCAAACCCACTCCGCCAGACCCAAACCAGCTCCGCCAGACCCAAACCCACTCCGCCAGACCCAAACCCACTCCGCCAGACCCAAACCCACTCCGCCAGACCCCAACCCACTCCGCCAGACCCAAACCCACTCCGCCAGACCCAAACCCACTCCACCAGACACAAACCAACTCCGCCAGACCCAAACGCACTCCGCCAGAACCAAACCAACTCCGCCAGACCCAAACCCACTCCGTCAGACCCTAACACACTCTGCCAGACCCAAACCCACTCCGCCAGACCCAAACCCACTCCGTCAGACCCAAACCCACTCCACCAGACACAAACCAACTCCGCCAGACCCAAACCCACTCCGCCAGACCCAAACCAACTCCGCCAGAGCCAAACCCACTCCGCCAGACCCAAACCCACTCCGCCAGACGCAAACCCACTCATCCAGACACAAACCCACTCCGCCAGACCCAAACCCACTCATCCAAACCCAAACCCACTCCGCCAGCCCCAAACCCACTCCGCCAGACAGAAACCCACTCCGCCAGACCCAAACCCACTCCGCCAGACCCAAACCCACTCCGCCAGACCCAAACCCACTCCGCCAGACCCAAGCCCACTCCGCCAGACCCAAACCCACTCCGCCAGACCCCAACCCACTCCGCCAGACCCGAAGCCACTCCGCCAGACCCAAACCCACTCCGCCAGACTCTAACACACTCTGCCAGACCCAAACCCACTCCGCCAGACCCAAACCCACTCCGCCAGACCCAAACCCACTCCGCCAGACCCAAACCAACTCCGCCAGACCCAAACCCACTCCACCAGAACCAAACCAACTCCGCCAGACCCAAACCCACTCCGCCAGACCCAAACCCACTCCGCCAGACCCAAACCCACTCATCCAGACCCAAACCCACTCCGCCAGACCCAAACCCACTCCGCCAGACCCCAACCCACTCCGCCAGTCCCGAACCCATCCGCCAGACCCCAACCCACTCCGCCAGACCCAAACCCACTCCGCCAGACCCAAACCCACTCCGCCAGACCCAAAACCAATCCGCCAGACCCAAACCCACTCCGTCAGACCCGAACCCACTCCCCCAGACCCAAACCAACTCCGCCAGACCCAAACCCACTCCGCCAGACCCCAAACCCACACCGCCAGATCCAAACCCACTCCGCCAGACCCAAACCCACTCCGCCAGACCCAAACCAGCTCCGCCAGACCCAAACCCACTCCGCCAGACCCAAACCCACTCCGCCAGACCCAAACCCACTCCGCCAGACCCAAACCCACTCCGCCAGACCCAAACCCACTCCACCAGACACAAACCAACTCCGCCAGACCCAAACCAACTCCGCCAGACCCAAACCCACTCCGCCAGACCCAAACCCACTCCGCCAGACCCAAACCCACTCCGCCAGACCCAAACCCACTCATCCAGACCCAAACCCACTCCGCCAGACCCAAACCCACTCATCCAGACCCAAACCCACTCCGCCAGACCCGAACCCACTCCGCCAGACCCAAACCCACTCCCCCAGACCCAAACACACTCCGCCAGACCCCAAACCCACTCCGCAAGGCCTAAACCCACTCCGCCAGACCCAAACCCACTACGCCACACACAAACCCACTCCGCCAGACCCAAACCCACTCCGCCAGACCCAAACCCACTCCGCCAGACCCAAACCCACTCCGCCAGTCCCAAACCCACTCCGCCAGACCCAAACCCACTCCGCCAGACCTAAACACACTCCGCCAGACCCAAACCCACTCCGCCAGCCCCAAACCCACTCCGCCAGACCCTAACCCACTCCGCCAGACCCCAAACCCTCTTCGCCAGAAACAAACCCACTCCGCCAGTCCCAAACCCACTCCGCCAGACCCAAACCCACTCTGCCAGACCCAAACCCACTCCGACAGACCCAAACCCACTCCGCCAGACCCAAACCCACTCCGCCAGACAGAAACCCACTCCGCCAGCCCCAAACCCACTCCGCCAGACAGAAACGCACTCCGCCAGACCCAAACCCAATCCGCCAGACCCAAACCCACTCCGCCAGCCCCAAACCCACTCCGCCAGACCCAAGCCCACTCCGCCAGACCCAAACCCACTCCCCCAGACCCCAACTCACTCCGCCACAACCAAACCCACTCCGCCAGACCCGAACCCACTCCGCCAGACCCCAACCAACTCCGCCAGATCCGAACCCACTCCGCCAGACCCGAACCTACTCCGCCAGACCCAAACCCACTCCGCCAGACCCAAACCCACTCCGCCAGACCCAAACCCACTCCGCCAGAACCAAACCCACTCCGCCAGACCCAAACCAACTCCGCCAGACCCAAACCCACTCCGCCAGACCCCAAACCCACTCCGCCAGATCCAAACCCAGTCCGACAGACCCAAACCCACTCCGCCAGACCCAAACCAGCTCCGCCAGACCCAAACCCACTCCGCCAGACCCAAACCCACTCCGCCAGACCCCAACCCACTCCACCAGACCCAAACCCACTCCGCCAGAACCAAACCCACTCCACCAGACACCAACCAACTCCGCCAGACCCAAACCCACTCCGCCAGACCCAAACCCACTCCGCCAGACCCAAACCCACTCCGCCAGACCCAAACCCACTCCACCAGACACCAACCAACTCCGCCAGACCCAAACCCATTCCGCCAGACCCAAACCCACTCCGCCACACCCGAACCCACTCCGCCAGACCCCAACCCACTCCGTCAGACGCGAACCCACTCGTACAGACCCGAACCCACTCCGCCAGACCCGAACCCACTCTGCCAGACCCAAACCCACTCCGCCAGACCCGAACCCAGTCCGCCAGACCCGAATCCACTCCGCCAGACCCAAACCCACTCCGCCAGACCCAAACCCACTCCGCCAGACCCAAACCCACTCCGCCAGACCCAAACCCACTCCGCCAGACCCAAACCCACTCCGCCAGACCCAAGCCCACTCCGCCAGACCCAAACCCACTCCGCCAGACCCCAACCCACTCCGCCAGACCCGAAGCCACTCCGCCAGACCCAAACCCACTCCGCCAGACTCTAACACACTCTGCCAGACCCAAACCCACTCCGCCAGACCCAAACCCACTCCGCCAGACCCAAACCCACTCCGCCAGAACCAAACCAACTCCGCCAGACCCAAACCCACTCCGCCAGACCCACACCCACTCCGCCAGACCCAAACCCACTCCGCCAGACCCAAACCCACTCCGCCAGACCCGAACCCACACCGCCAGACCCAAACCCACTCCCCCAGACCCAAACCCACTCCGCCAGACCCAAACCCACTCCGCCAGACCCAAACCCACTCCGCCAGACTCAAACCCACTCCGCCAGACCCGAACCCACACCGCCAGACCCAAACCCACTCCCCCAGACCCAAACACACTCCGCCAGACCCGAACCCACTCCGCCAGACCCAAACCCACTCCGCCAAACCCCAAACCCACACCGCCAGACCCAAACCCACTCCGCCAGACCCAAACCCACTCCGCCACACACAAACCCACTCCGCCAGACCCAAACCCACTCCGCCAGACCCAAACCCACTCCGCCAGGCCCAAGCTCACTCCGCCAGTCCCAAACCCACTCCGCCAGACCCAAACCCACTCCGCCAGTCCTAAACACACGCCGCCAGACCCAAACCCACTCCGCCAGCCCCAAACCCACTCCACCAGACCCTAACCCACTCCGCCAGACCCCAAACCCACTCCACCAGACACCAACCAACTCCGCCAGATCCGAACCCACTCCGCCAGACCCGAACCCACTCCGCCAGACCCAAACCCACTCCGCCAGACCCAAACCCACTCCGCCAGAACCAAACCCACTCCGCCAGACCCAAACCAACTCCGCCAGACCCAAACCCACTCCGCCAGACCCCAAACCCACTCCGCCAGATCCAAACCCAGTCCGACAGACCCAAACCCACTCCGCCAGACCCAAACCAGCTCCGCCAGACCCAAACCCACTCCGCCAGACCAAAACGCACTCCGCCAGACCCCAACCCACTCCACCAGACCCAAACCCACTCCGCCAGAACCAAACCCACTCCACCAGACACCAACCAACTCCGCCAGACCCAAACCCACTCCGCCAGACCCAAACCCACTCCGCCAGACCCAAACCCACTCCGCCAGACCCAAACCCACTCCACCAGACACCAACCAACTCCGCCAGACCCAAACCCATTCCGCCAGACTCAAACCCACTCCGCCACACCCGAACCCACTCCGCCAGACCCCAACCCACTCCGCCAGACGCGAACCCACTCGTACAGACCCGAACCCACTGCGCCAGACCCGAACCCACTCCGCCAGACCCAAACCCACTCCGCCAGACCCGAACCCACTCCGCCAGACCCGAATCCACTCCGCCAGACCCAAACCCACTCCGCCAGACCCAAACCCACTCCGCCAGAACCAAACCCACTCCGCCAGACCCAAACCCACTCCGCCAGACCCAAACCCACTCCGCCAGACCCAAGCCCACTCCGCCAGACCCAAACCCACTCCGCCAGACCCCAACCCACTCCGCCAGACCCGAAGCCACTCCGCCAGACCCAAACCCACTCCGCCAGACTCTAACACACTCTGCCAGACCCAAACCCACTCCGCCAGACCCAAACCCACTCCGCCAGACCCAAACCCACTCCGCCAGAACCAAACCAACTCCGCCAGACCCAAACCCACTCCGCCAGACCCACACCCACTCCGCCAGACCCAAACCCACTCCGCCAGACCCAAACCCACTCCGCCAGACCCGAACCCACACCGCCAGACCCAAACCCACTCCCCCAGACCCAAACCCACTCCGCCAGACCCAAACCCACTCCGCCAGACCCAAACCCACTCCGCCAGACTCAAACCCACTCCGCCAGACCCGAACCCACACCGCCAGACCCAAACCCACTCCCCCAGACCCAAACACACTCCGCCAGACCCGAACCCACTCCGCCAGACCCAAACCCACTCCGCCAAACCCCAAACCCACACCGCCAGACCCAAACCCACTCCGCCAGACCCAAACCCACTCCGCCACACACAAACCCACTCCGCCAGACCCAAACCCACTCCGCCAGACCCAAACCCACTCCGCCAGGCCCAAGCTCACTCCGCCAGTCCCAAACCCACTCCGCCAGACCCAAACCCACTCCGCCAGTCCTAAACACACGCCGCCAGACCCAAACCCACTCCGCCAGCCCCAAACCCACTCCACCAGACCCTAACCCACTCCGCCAGACCCCAAACCCACTCCACCAGACACCAACCAACTCCGCCAGACCCAAACCCACTCCGCCAGACCCAAACCCACTCCGCCAGACCCAAACCCACTCCGCCAGACCCAAACCCACTCATCCAGACCCAAACCCACTCCGCCAGACCCAACCCCACTCCGCCAGACCCTAACCCACTCCGCCAGACCCGAACCCACTCCGCCAGACCCCAAACCCACTCCGCCAGGCCCAAACCCACTCCGCCAGACCTAAACCAAATCCGCCAGACCCAAACCCACTCCGCCAGACCCAAACCCACTCCGCCAGACCCAAACTCACTCCGCCAGAACCAAACCAACTCCGCCAGACCCGAACCCACTCCGCCACACCCGAACCCACTCCGCCAGACCCCAACCCACTCCGCCAGACGCGAACCCACTCGTACAGACCCGAACCCACTCCGCCAGACCCGAATCCACTCCGCCAGACCCAAACCCACTCCGCCAGACCCGAACCCACTCCGCCAGACCCGAATCCACTCCGCCAGACCCAAACCCACTCCGCCAGACCCAAACCCACTCCGCCAGACCCAAACCAACTCCGCCAGACCCAAACCCACTCCGCCAGACCCCAAACCCACTCCGCCAGATCCAAACCCACTCCGCCAGACCCAAACCCACTCCGCCAGACCCAAACCAGCTCCGCCAGACCCAAACCCACTCCGCCAGACCCAAACCCACTCCGCCAGACCCAAACCCACTCCGCCAGACCCCAACCCACTCCGCCAGACCCAAACCCACTCCGCCAGACCCAAACCCACTCCACCAGACACAAACCAACTCCGCCAGACCCAAACGCACTCCGCCAGAACCAAACCAACTCCGCCAGACCCAAACCCACTCCGTCAGACCCTAACACACTCTGCCAGACCCAAACCCACTCCGCCAGACCCAAACCCACTCCGTCAGACCCAAACCCACTCCACCAGACACAAACCAACTCCGCCAGACCCAAACCCACTCCGCCAGACCCAAACCAACTCCGCCAGAGCCAAACCCACTCCGCCAGACCCAAACCCACTCCGCCAGACGCAAACCCACTCATCCAGACACAAACCCACTCCGCCAGACCCAAACCCACTCATCCAAACCCAAACCCACTCCGCCAGCCCCAAACCCACTCCGCCAGACAGAAACCCACTCCGCCAGACCCAAACCCACTCCGCCAGACCCAAACCCACTCCGCCAGACCCAAACCCACTCCGCCAGACCCAAGCCCACTCCGCCAGACCCAAACCCACTCCGCCAGACCCCAACCCACTCCGCCAGACCCGAAGCCACTCCGCCAGACCCAAACCCACTCCGCCAGACTCTAACACACTCTGCCAGACCCAAACCCACTCCGCCAGACCCAAACCCACTCCGCCAGACCCAAACCCACTCCGCCAGACCCAAACCAACTCCGCCAGACCCAAACCCACTCCACCAGAACCAAACCAACTCCGCCAGACCCAAACCCACTCCGCCAGACCCAAACCCACTCCGCCAGACCCAAACCCACTCATCCAGACCCAAACCCACTCCGCCAGACCCAAACCCACTCCGCCAGACCCCAACCCACTCCGCCAGTCCCGAACCCATCCGCCAGACCCCAACCCACTCCGCCAGACCCAAACCCACTCCGCCAGACCCAAACCCACTCCGCCAGACCCAAAACCAATCCGCCAGACCCAAACCCACTCCGTCAGACCCGAACCCACTCCCCCAGACCCAAACCAACTCCGCCAGACCCAAACCCACTCCGCCAGACCCCAAACCCACACCGCCAGATCCAAACCCACTCCGCCAGACCCAAACCCACTCCGCCAGACCCAAACCAGCTCCGCCAGACCCAAACCCACTCCGCCAGACCCAAACCCACTCCGCCAGACCCAAACCCACTCCGCCAGACCCAAACCCACTCCGCCAGACCCAAACCCACTCCACCAGACACAAACCAACTCCGCCAGACCCAAACCAACTCCGCCAGACCCAAACCCACTCCGCCAGACCCAAACCCACTCCGCCAGACCCAAACCCACTCCGCCAGACCCAAACCCACTCATCCAGACCCAAACCCACTCCGCCAGACCCAAACCCACTCATCCAGACCCAAACCCACTCCGCCAGACCCGAACCCACTCCGCCAGACCCAAACCCACTCCCCCAGACCCAAACACACTCCGCCAGACCCCAAACCCACTCCGCAAGGCCTAAACCCACTCCGCCAGACCCAAACCCACTACGCCACACACAAACCCACTCCGCCAGACCCAAACCCACTCCGCCAGACCCAAACCCACTCCGCCAGACCCAAACCCACTCCGCCAGTCCCAAACCCACTCCGCCAGACCCAAACCCACTCCGCCAGACCTAAACACACTCCGCCAGACCCAAACCCACTCCGCCAGCCCCAAACCCACTCCGCCAGACCCTAACCCACTCCGCCAGACCCCAAACCCTCTTCGCCAGAAACAAACCCACTCCGCCAGTCCCAAACCCACTCCGCCAGACCCAAACCCACTCTGCCAGACCCAAACCCACTCCGACAGACCCAAACCCACTCCGCCAGACCCAAACCCACTCCGCCAGACAGAAACCCACTCCGCCAGCCCCAAACCCACTCCGCCAGACAGAAACGCACTCCGCCAGACCCAAACCCAATCCGCCAGACCCAAACCCACTCCGCCAGCCCCAAACCCACTCCGCCAGACCCAAGCCCACTCCGCCAGACCCAAACCCACTCCCCCAGACCCCAACTCACTCCGCCACAACCAAACCCACTCCGCCAGACCCGAACCCACTCCGCCAGACCCCAACCAACTCCGCCAGATCCGAACCCACTCCGCCAGACCCGAACCTACTCCGCCAGACCCAAACCCACTCCGCCAGACCCAAACCCACTCCGCCAGACCCAAACCCACTCCGCCAGAACCAAACCCACTCCGCCAGACCCAAACCAACTCCGCCAGACCCAAACCCACTCCGCCAGACCCCAAACCCACTCCGCCAGATCCAAACCCAGTCCGACAGACCCAAACCCACTCCGCCAGACCCAAACCAGCTCCGCCAGACCCAAACCCACTCCGCCAGACCCAAACCCACTCCGCCAGACCCCAACCCACTCCACCAGACCCAAACCCACTCCGCCAGAACCAAACCCACTCCACCAGACACCAACCAACTCCGCCAGACCCAAACCCACTCCGCCAGACCCAAACCCACTCCGCCAGACCCAAACCCACTCCGCCAGACCCAAACCCACTCCACCAGACACCAACCAACTCCGCCAGACCCAAACCCATTCCGCCAGACCCAAACCCACTCCGCCACACCCGAACCCACTCCGCCAGACCCCAACCCACTCCGTCAGACGCGAACCCACTCGTACAGACCCGAACCCACTCCGCCAGACCCGAACCCACTCTGCCAGACCCAAACCCACTCCGCCAGACCCGAACCCAGTCCGCCAGACCCGAATCCACTCCGCCAGACCCAAACCCACTCCGCCAGACCCAAACCCACTCCGCCAGACCCAAACCCACTCCGCCAGACCCAAACCCACTCCGCCAGACCCAAACCCACTCCGCCAGACCCAAGCCCACTCCGCCAGACCCAAACCCACTCCGCCAGACCCCAACCCACTCCGCCAGACCCGAAGCCACTCCGCCAGACCCAAACCCACTCCGCCAGACTCTAACACACTCTGCCAGACCCAAACCCACTCCGCTAGACCCAAACCCACTCCGCCAGACCCAAACCCACTCCGCCAGAACCAAACCAACTCCGCCAGACCCAAACCCACTCCGCCAGACCCACACCCACTCCGCCAGACCCAAACCCACTCCGCCAGACCCAAACCCACTCCGCCAGACCCGAACCCACACCGCCAGACCCAAACCCACTCCCCCAGACCCAAACCCACTCCGCCAGACCCAAACCCACTCCGCCAGACCCAAACCCACTCCGCCAGACTCAAACCCACTCCGCCAGACCCGAACCCACACCGCCAGACCCAAACCCACTCCCCCAGACCCAAACACACTCCGCCAGACCCGAACCCACTCCGCCAGACCCAAACCCACTCCGCCAAACCCCAAACCCACACCGCCAGACCCAAACCCACTCCGCCAGACCCAAACCCACTCCGCCACACACAAACCCACTCCGCCAGACCCAAACCCACTCCGCCAGACCCAAACCCACTCCGCCAGGCCCAAGCTCACTCCGCCAGTCCCAAACCCACTCCGCCAGACCCAAACCCACTCCGCCAGTCCTAAACACACGCCGCCAGACCCAAACCCACTCCGCCAGCCCCAAACCCACTCCACCAGACCCTAACCCACTCCGCCAGACCCCAAACCCACTCCACCAGACACCAACCAACTCCGCCAGACCCAAACCCACTCCGCCAGACCCAAACCCACTCCGCCAGACCCAAACCCACTCCGCCAGACCCAAACCCACTCATCCAGACCCAAACCCACTCCGCCAGACCCAACCCCACTCCGCCAGACCCCAACCCACTCCGCCAGACCCGAACCCACTCCGCCAGACCCCAAACCCACTCCGCCAGGCCCAAACCCACTCCGCCAGACCTAAACCAACTCCGCCAGACCCAAACCCACTCCGCCAGACCCAAACCCACTCCGCCAGACCCAAACTCACTCCGCCAGAACCAAACCAACTCCGCCAGACCCGAACCCACTCCGCCACACCCGAACCCACTCCGCCAGACCCCAACCCACTCCGCCAGACGCGAACCCACTCGTACAGACCCGAACCCACTCCGCCAGACCCGAATCCACTCCGCCAGACCCAAACCCACTCCGCCAGACCCGAACCCACTCCGCCAGACCCGAATCCACTCCGCCAGACCCAAACCCACTCCGCCAGACCCAAACCCACTCCGCCAGACCCAAACCAACTCCGCCAGACCCAAACCCACTCCGCCAGACCCCAAACCCACTCCGCCAGATCCAAACCCACTCCGCCAGACCCAAACCCACTCCGCCAGACCCAAACCAGCTCCGCCAGACCCAAACCCACTCCGCCAGACCCAAACCCACTCCGCCAGACCCCAACCCACTCCGCCAGACCCAAACCGACTCCGCCAGACCCAAACCCACTCCACCAGACACAAACCAACTCCGCCAGACCCAAACGCACTCCGCCAGAACCAAACCAACTCCGCCAGACCCAAACCCACTCCGTCAGACCCTAACACACTCTGCCAGACCCAAACCCACTCCGCCAGACCCAAACCCACTCCGTCAGACCCAAACCCACTCCACCAGACACAAACCAACTCCGCCAGACCCAAACCCACTCCGCCAGACCCAAACCAACTCCGCCAGAGCCAAACCCACTCCGCCAGACCCAAACCCACTCCGCCAGACGCAAACCCACTCATCCAGACACAAACCCACTCCGCCAGACCCAAACCCACTCATCCAAACCCAAACCCACTCCGCCAGCCCCAAACCCACTCCGCCAGACAGAAACCCACTCCGCCAGACCCAAACCCACTCCGCCAGACCCAAACCCACTCCGCCAGACCCAAACCCACTCCGCCAGACCCAAGCCCACTCCGCCAGACCCAAACCCACTCCGCCAGACCCCAACCCACTCCGCCAGACCCGATGCCACTCCGCCAGACCCAAACCCACTCCGCCAGACTCTAACACACTCTGCCAGACCCAAACCCACTCCGCCAGACCCAAACCCACTCCGCCAGACCCAAACCCACTCCGCCAGACCCAAACCAACTCCGCCAGACCCAAACCCACTCCACCAGAACCAAACCAACTCCGCCAGACCCAAACCCACTCCGCCAGACCCAAACCCACTCCGCCAGACCCAAACCCACTCATCCAGACCCAAACCCACTCATCCAGACCCAAACCCACTCCGCCAGACCCAAACCCACTCCGCCAGACCCCAACCCACTCCGCCAGTCCCGAACCCATCCGCCAGACCCCAACCCACTCCGCCAGACCCAAACCCACTCCGCCAGACCCAAACCCACTCCGCCAGACCCAAAACCAATCCGCCAGACCCAAACCCACTCCGTCAGACCCGAACCCACTCCCCCAGACCCAAACCAACTCCGCCAGACCCAAACCCACTCCGCCAGACCCCAAACCCACACCGCCAGATCCAAACCCACTCCGCCAGACCCAAACCCACTCCGCCAGACCCAAACCAGCTCCGCCAGACGCAAACCCACTCCGCCAGACCCAAACCCACTCCGCCAGACCCAAACCCACTCCGCCAGACCCAAACCCACTCCGCCAGACCCAAACCCACTCCACCAGACACAAACCAACTCCGCCAGACCCAAACCCACTCCGCCAGACCCAAACCAACTCCGCCAGACCCAAACCCACTCCGCCAGACCCAAACCCACTCCGCCAGACCCAAACCCACTCATCCAGACCCAAACCCACTCCGCCAGACCCAAACCCACTCCGCCAGACCCGAACCCACTCCGCCAGACCCAAACCCACTCCCCCAGACCCAAACACACTCCGCCAGACCCCAAACCCACTCCGCCAGGCCTAAACCCACTACGCCAGACCCAAACCCACTACGCCACACACAAACCCACTCCGCCAGACCCAAACCCACTCCGCCAGACCCAAACCCACTCCGCCAGACCCAAACCCACTCCGCCAGTCCCAAACCCACTCCGCCAGACCCAAACCCACTCCGCCAGACCTAAACACACTCCGCCAGACCCAAACCCACTCCGCCAGCCCCAAACCCACTCCGCCAGACCCTAACCCACTCCGCCAGACCCCAAACCCTCTTCGCCAGAAACAAACCCACTCCGCCAGTCCCAAACCCACTCCGCCAGACCCAAACCCACTCTGCCAGACCCAAACCCACTCCGACAGACCCAAACCCACTCCGCCAGACCCAAACCCACTCCGCCAGACAGAAACCCACTCCGCCAGCCCCAAACCCACTCCGCCAGACAGAAACGCACTCCGCCAGACCCAAACCCAATCCGCCAGACCCAAACCCACTCCGCCAGCCCCAAACCCACTCCGCCAGACCCAAGCCCACTCCGCCAGACCCAACCCCACTCCGCCAGACCCCAATCCACTCCGCCTGACCCGAACCCACTCCGCCAGATCCAAAGCCACTCCGCCAGACCCAAACCCACTCCGCCAGACCCAAACCAGCTCCGCCAGACCCAAACCCACTCCGCCAGACCCAAACCCACTCCGCCAGACCCCAACCCACTCCGCCAGACCCAAACCCACTCCGCCAGACCCAAACCCACTCCGCCAGACCCAAACCCACCCCGCCAGACCCCAACTCACTCCGCCATAACCAAACCCACTCTGCCAGACCCGAACCCACTCCGCCAGACCCCAACCAACTCCGCCAGATCCGAACCCACTCCGCCAGACCCGAACCTACTGCGCCAGACCCAAACCCACTCCGCCAGACCCAAACCCACTCCGCCAGACCTAAACCAACTCCGCCAGACCCAAACCCACTCATCCAGACCCAAACCCACTCCACCAGACCCGAACCCACTCCGCCAGACCCAAACCCACTCCCCCAGACCCAAACCCACTCCGCCAGACCCCAAACCCACTCCGCCAGGCCCAAACCCACTCCGCCAGACCTAAACCAACTCCGCCAGACCCAAACCCACTCCGCCAGACCCGAACCCACTCCGCCAGACCCCAACCCACTCCGCCAGACGCGAACCCACTCGTACAGACCCGAACCCACTCCGCCAGACCCGAACCCACTCCGCCAGACCCAAACCCACTCCGCCAGACCCGAACCCACTCCGCCAGACCCGAATCCACTCCGCCAGACCCAAACCCACTCCGCCAGACCCGAACCCACTCCGACAGACCCGAACCCACTCCGCCAGACCCAATCCCACTCCGCCAGACCCAAACCCACTCATCCAGACACAAACCCACTCCGCCAGACCCAAACCCACTCATCCAAACCCAAACCCACTCCGCCAGCCCCAAACCCACTCCGCCAGACAGAAACCCACTCCGCCAGACCCAAACCCACTCCGCCAGACCCAAACCCACTCCGCCAGACCCAAGCCCACTCCGCCAGACCCAAACCCACTCCGCCAGACCCCAACCCACTCCGCCAGACCCGAAGCCACTCCGCCAGACCCAAACCCACTCCGCCAGACTCTAACACACTCTGCCAGACCCAAACCCACTCCGCCAGACCCAAACCCACTCCGCCAGACCCAAACCCACTCCGCCAGACCCAAACCAACTCCGCCAGACCCAAACCCACTCCACCAGAACCAAACCAACTCCGCCAGACCATAACCCACTCCGCCAGACCCGAACCCACTCCGCCAGACCCCAACCCACTCCGGCAGACCCCAACCCACTCCGCCAGTCCCGAACCCACTCCGCCAGACCCCAACCCACTCCGCCAGACCCAAACCCACTCCGCCAGACCCAAACCCACTCCGCCAGACCCAAACCCACTCCGCCAGACACAAACCAACTCCGCCAGACCCAAACCCACTCCGCCAGACCCAAACCAACTCTGCCAGACCCAAACCCACTCCGCCAGACCCAAACCCACTCCGCCAGACCCAAACCCACTCATCCAGACCCAAACCCACTCCGCCAGACGCAAACCCACTCATCCAGACCCAAACCCACTCCGCCAGACCCAAACCCACTCCACCAGACACAAACCAACTCCGCCAGACCCAAACCCACTCCGCCAGACCCAAACCAACTCCGCCAGACCCAAACCCACTCCGCCAGACCCTAACACACTCCGCCAGACCCAAACCCACTCCGCCAGACCCAAACCCACTCCGCCAGACCCAAACCCACTCCGCCAGACACAAACCAACTCCGCCAGACCCAAACCCACTCCGCCAGACCCAAACCAACTCCGCCAGACCCAAACCCACTCCCCCAGAACCAAACACACTCCGCCAGACCCCAAACCCACTCCACCAGGCCCAAACCCACTCCGCCAGACCCAAACCCACTACGCCACACACAAACCCACCCCGCCAGACCCAAACCCACTCCGCCAGACCCAAACCCACTCCGCCAGACCCAAACCCACTCCGCCAGTCCCAAACCCACTCCGCCAGACCCAAACCCACTCCGCCAGACCTAAACACACTTCGCCAGACCCAAACCCACTCCGCCAGCCCCAAACCCACTCCGCCAGACCCTAACCCACACCGCCAGACCCCAAACCCTCTTCGCCAGAAACAAACCCACTCCGCCAGACCCAAACCCACTCCGCCAGACCCAAACCCACTCCGCCAGACCCAAACCCACTCCGCCAGACAGAAACCCACTCCGCCAGCCCCAAACCCACTCCGCCAGACAGAAACCCACTCCGCCAGACCCAAACCCAATCCGCCAGACCCAAACCCACTCCGCCAGACCCAAACCCACTCCGCCAGACCCAAGCCCACTCCGCCAGACCCAACCCCACTCCGCCAGACCCCAACCCACTCCGCCTGACCCGAACCCACTCCGCCAGACCTGAACCCACTCCGCCTGACCCGAACCCACTCCGCCAGACCCCAACCCACTCCGCCAGACCCCAACCCACTACGCCAGACCCGAAGCCACTCCGCCAGACCCAAACCCACTCCGCCAGACCCTAACACACTCTTCCAGACCCAAACCCACTCCGCCAGACCCAAACCCACTCATCCAGACCCAAACCCACTCCGCCAGACCCGAACCCACTCCGCCAGACCCAAACCCACTCCCCCAGACCCAAACACACTCCGCCAGACCCCAAACCCACTCCGCCAGGCCCAAACCCACTCCGCCAGACCCAAACCCACTACGCCACACACAAACCCACTCCGCCAGACCCAAACCCACTCCGCCAGACCCAAACCCACTCCGCCAGACCCAAACCCACTCCGCCAGTCCCAAACCCACTCCGCCAGACCCAAACCCACTCCGCCAGACCTAAACACACTCCGCCAGACCCAAACCCACTCCGCCAGCCCCAAACCCACTCCGCCAGACCCTAACCCACTCCGCCAGACCCCAAACCCTCTTCGCCAGAAACAAACGCACTCCGCCAGACCCAAACCCACTCCGCCAGACCCAAACGCACTCCGCCAGACCCAAACCCACTCCGCCAGACAGAAACCCACTCCGCCAGCCCCAAACCCACTCCGCCAGACAGAAACCCACTCCGCCAGACCCAAACCCAATCCGCCAGACCCAAACCCACTCCGCCAGACCCAAACCCACTCCGCCAGACCCAAGCCCACTCCGCCAGACCCAACCCCACTCCGCCAGACCCCAACCCACTCCGCCTGACCCGAACCCACTCCGCCAGACCTGAACCCACTCCGCCAGACCCCAACCCACTCCGCCAGACCCCAACCCACTACGCCAGACCCGAAGCCACACCGCCAGACCCGAACCCACTCCGCCAGACCCAAACCCACTCCGCCAGACCCAAACCAGCTCCGCCAGACCCAAACCCACTCCGCCAGACCCAAACCCACTCCGCCAGACCCAAACCCACTCCGCCAGACCCAAACCCACTCCGCCAGACCCAAACCCACTCCGCCAGACCCCAACTCACTCCGCCATAACCAAACCCACTCCGCCAGACCCGAACCCACTCCGCCAGACCCCAACCAACTCCGCCGGATCCGAACCCACTCCGCCAGACCCGAACCTACTGCGCCAGACCCAAACCCACTCCGCCAGACCCAAACCCACTCCGCCAGACCTAAACCAACTCCGCCAGACCCAAACCCACTCATCCAGTCCCAAACCCACTCCGCCAGACCCGAACCCACTCCGCCAGACCCAAACCCACTCCCCCAGACCCAAACCCACTCCGCCAGACCCCAAACCCACTCCGCCAGGCCCAAACCCACTCCGCCAGACCTAAACCAACTCCGCCAGACCCAAACCCACTCCGCCAGACCCGAACCCACTCCGCCAGACCCCAACCCACTCCGCCAGACGCGAACCCACTCGTACAGACCCGAACCCACTCCGCCAGACCCGAACCCACTCCACCAGACCCAAACCCACTCCGCCAGACCCGAACCCACTCCGCCAGACCCCAACCCACTCCGCCAGACGCGAACCCACTCGTACAGACCCGAACCCACTCCGCCAGACCCAAACCCACTCCGCCAGACCCAAACCCACTCCGCCAGACCCAAACCCACTCCGCCAGTCCCAAACCCACTCCGCCAGACCCAAACCCACTCCGCCAGACCTAAACACACTCCGCCAGACCCAAACCCACTCCGCCAGCCCCAAACCCACTCCGCCAGACCCTAACCCACTCCGCCAGACCCCAAACCCTCTTCGCCAGAAACAAACCCACTCCGCCAGACCCAAACCCACTCCGCCAGACCCAAACCCACTCTGCCAGACCCAAACCCACTCCGACAGACCCAAACCCACTCCGCCAGACCCAAACCCACTCCGCCAGACAGAAACCCACTCCGCCAGCCCCAAACCCACTCCGCCAGACAGAAACGCACTCCGCCAGACCCAAACCCAATCCGCCAGACCCAAACCCACTCCGCCAGACCCAAACCCACTCCGCCAGACCCAAGCCCACTCCGCCAGACCCAACCCCACTCCGCCAGACCCCAATCCACTCCGCCTGACCCGAACCCACTCCGCCAGATCCAAAGCCACTCCGCCAGACCCAAACCCACTCCGCCAGACCCAAACTCACTCCGCCAGACCCCAACCCACTCCGCCAGACCCAAACCCACTCCGCCAGACCCAAACCCACTCCGCCAGACCCAAACCCACTCCGCCAGACCCCAACTCACTCCGCCATAACCAAACCCACTCTGCCAGACCCGAACCCACTCCGCCAGACCCCAACCAACTCCGCCAGATCCGAACCCACTCCGCCAGACCCGAACCTACTGCGCCAGACCCAAACCCACTCCGCCAGACCCAAACCCACTCCGCCAGACCTAAACCAACTCCGCCAGACCCAAACCCACTCATCCAGACCCAAACCCACTCCGCCAGACCCGAACCCACTCCGCCAGACCCAAACCCACTCCCCCAGACCCAAACCCACTCCGCCAGACCCCAAACCCACTCCGCCAGGCCCAAACCCACTCCGCCAGACCTAAACCAACTCCGCCAGACCCAAACCCACTCCGCCAGACCCAAACCCACTCCGCCAGACCCCAACCCACTCCGCCAGACGCGAACCCACTCGTACAGACCCGAACCCACTCCGCCAGACCCGAACGCACTCCGCCAGACCCAAACCACTCCGCCAGACCCGAACCCACTCCGCCAGACCCGAATCCACTCCGCCAGACCCAAACCCACTCCGCCAGACCCGAACCCACTCCGACAGACCCGAACCCACTCCGCCAGACCATCACCCACTCCGCCAGACCCAAACCCACTCCGCCAGACCCAAACCCACTCCGCCAGACCCAAACCCACTCCGCCTGACCCAAACCCACTCCACCAGACACAAACCAACTCCGCCAGACCCAAACCCACTCCGCCAGACCCAAACCAACTCCGCCAGACCCAAACCCACTCCGCCAGACCCAAACCCACTCCGCCAGACCCAAACCCACTCATCCAGACCCAAACCCACTCCGCCAGACGCAAACCCACTCATCCAGACCCAAACCCACTCCGCCAGACCCAAACCCACTCCACCAGACACAAACCAACTCCGCCAGACCCAAACCCACTCCGCCAGACCCAAACCAACTCCGCCAGACCCAAACCCACTCCGCCAGACCCAAACCCACTCCGCCAGACCCAAACCCACTCCGCCAGACCCAAACCCACTACGCCACACACAAACCCACTCCGCCAGACCCAAACCCACTCCGCCAGACCCAAACCCACTCCGCCAGACCCAAACCCACTCCGCCAGTCCCAAACCCACTCCGCCAGACCCAAACCCACTCCGCCAGACCTAAACACACTCCGCCAGACCCAAACCCACTCCGCCAGCCCCAAACCCACTCCGCCAGACCCTAACCCACACCGCCAGACCCCAAACCCTCTTCGCCAGAAACAAACCCACTCCGCCAGACCCAAACCCACTCCGCCAGACCCAAACCCACTCCGCCAGACCCAAACCCACTCCGCCAGACCCAAACCCACTCCGCCAGACCCAAACCCACTCCGCCAGACAGAAACCAACTCAGTCTTCCCGTGGATTTTGAAGCAACAGCAACAAAGAGAAGCAGGAGAAAGCACTGATTGGCTCTAGCCCAAGTGGGAGGAGAGTTCTCAGTGAGTCAGAGGGGGAAAGCAGTTCCTCAAAACTGAGGAATTTGGTTTGTAAATTAGGCAATTGAACAGTCAAGATAAGCAAGGCAGCTCTTGGGGAGCGGCCTTGTGAGGGAAGTGCCCTGTGAGTAAAGTGTGAGTCTTTGGCTCGAGAGTCTTCGGCGAGGAGGCTGCGCAAAATACTGGATAGGGCGAGACCGAGGCAAAAGAAGATGTCAAGCAAGCTGATGCAGTGTGATGCTTGCAGTATGTGGGAGGTCAAGGACACTGCTGGTGCCTCTGGATGCTACAAATGTGAGAAGTGCATCCAGGTACAGCTCCTGAAGGACCGTGTTGGGGAACTGGAGAAACAAGTGGATGACCTCAGGTTCATTCGAGAAACTGAGTCGTTTCTCGACAAGTCCTTCAGTGAGATTGTTACACCCAAGGCACTAGAAGAGAGAAGGTGGGTGACGGTGAGAAAGGGAGGAAAACATGGGATGCAAAGGTCCCCGGGTGTTGTACCTCTTGTGAACAGGTTCACCCACGTGGAAGCTGCCGGGACAGAAGACGGTATCCCACTGAGCGGCGGACTGGCTTGCCAAACAAAAAGGGCTGATGAGCCAAACCCACAGAGGCCAAAGTCGGGCAACGCCATTGTAGTTGGAGACTCCATTGTGAGAGGTACGGACAGGGGTTTTTGCGGCAACAGACGGGATTCCAGGATGGTGTGCTGCCTTCCTGGTGCCAGGATCCAGGATGTTACGGACAGAGTGCAGACAATCCTCAAGGGCGAAGGTGACCAGCCGGAAGTGGTCGTGCATGTTGGCACAAATGATGTTGGAAAGAAGGAGATGAATTTTTTGCAGCGGGACTTCAGAGAGCTCGGAAAAATGCTGAAAAGCAGGACTTCCAGGGTTGTTATCTCCGGTTTGCTTCCAGTTCCTCGTGCTGGCGAGAGCAGGAACAGGGAGATATGGGACCTGAATGTGTGGCTGAGGAACTGGTGCAGGGGGCAGGGATTTAGATTCTTAGATCACTGGGATTTTTTTTATAGTAAGGGGGAACTGTACAAAAGGGACGGATTGCACCTTAACAGGTGGGGGACCAGCATTCTGGCCGGCAGGTTTGCCACTGCTACACGGATGGTTTTAAACTGAATAAGGGGGGTGGGGTATCAAATGGGATAGTCGAGGACGGAGTTAGAGGGAAAGAGAGTAAAGCGATGGTTAATGACCCCAGAATTAACGGGAAAGAAAGCTCACAAAGGGATAGGAGAGTATGGCCAAGTGTAATAGGGATCGATGTGAAAGGGGCCACTTGTCAACATAATTGTATAAGGAGTAAGAGTGTTGTAAAAACAAGCCTGAAGGCTTTGTGTCTCAATGCGAGGAGCATTCGTAATAAGGTGGATGAGTTGAAGGTGCAGATAGCGATTAATGACTATGCTATAGTTGGAATCACGGAGACTTGGCTCCAGGATGACCAAGGCTGGGAGCTGAACATCCAGGGATATTCAATATTCAGGAGGGATAGACGAAAAGGAAAAGGAGGTGGGGTAGCGTTGCTGGTGAGAGAGGAGATTAATGCAATAGAAAGGAAGGACATTAGCGTGGAGGATGTGGAATCGATATGGGTAGAGCTGCGAAACTCTAAGGGGCAGAAAACGCTAGTGGGAACAGTGTACAGGCCACCTAACAGTAGTATTGGAGTTGGGGATGGCATCAAACAGGAAATTAGAAATGCGTGCAACAAGGGTAACACGGTTATAATGGGTGACTTCAATCTGCATGTAGATTGGGTGAATCAAATTGGCAGGGGTGCTGAGGAAGAGGATTTCCTGGAATGTATGCGGGATAGTTTTCTCAACCAACATGTGGAGGAACCAACGAGAGAGCAGGCTATTCTAGACTGGGTATTGAGTAATGAGGAAGGGTTAGTTAGCAGTCTTGTTGTGCGTGGCCCCTTGGGCAAGAGTGACCATAATATGGTTGAGTTCTTCATTAGGATGGAGAGTGAGAAAATTAAGTCAGAAACAAGGGTTCTGAACTTGAACAAAGGTAACTTTGAAGGTATGAGATGTGAATTGGCCAAGATAGACTGGCAGGTGATTCTTAAAGGGTTGACAGTGGATGTGCAATGGAAGGTATTTAAAGACTGCATGGATGAAGTACAAAAGTTGTTCATACCAGTTTGGCAAAAGAATAAATCGGGGAAGGTGGTGCATCCATGGATAACAAGGGAAATCAGGGATAGTATAAAAACAAAAGATGAGGCATACAAATTTGCCAGAAAAAGCAGCCTACCGGAGGACTGGGAGAAATTCAGAATCCAGCAGAGGAGGACAAAGGGCTTAATTAGGAAAGGGAAAATAGATTATGAAAGGAAACTGGCAGGGAACATAAAAACTGACTGCAAAAGTTTTTATAGATATGTAAAGAGAAAGAGACTAGTTAAAACAAATGTTGGTCCCTTGCAGTCAGAAACAGGTGAATTGATCATGGGGAACAAGGACATGGCAGACCAATTGAATAACTACTTTGGTTCTGTCTTCACTAAGGAAGACATAAATAATCTGCCGGAAATAGCAGTGGAACGGGGGTCAAATAAGATGGAGGAACTGAGTGAAATCCAGGTTAGCCGGGAGGTGGTGTTGGGTAAATTGAACGGATTGAAGGCCGATAAATCCCCAGGGCCAGATAGTCTGCATCCCAGAGTACTCAAGGAGGTAGCCACAGAAATAGTGGATGCATTAGTGATAATTTTTCAAAATTCCTTAGATTCTGGAGTAGTTCCGGAGGATTGGAGGGTAGCTAATGTAACCCCACTTTTTAAAAAAGGAGGGAGAGAGAAAGCGGGGAATTACAGACCAGTTAGTCTAACATCGGTAGTGGGGAAACTGCTAGAGTCAGTTATTAAAGATGGGATAGCAGCGCATTTGGAAAGTGGTGAAATCATTGGACAAAGTCAGCATGGATTTACGAAAGGTAAATCATGTCTGACAAATCTGATAGAATTTTTCGAGGATGTAACTAGTAGAGTGGATAAGGGAGAACCAGTGGATGTGTTATATCTAGACTTTCAGAAGGCTTTCGACAAGGTTCCGCATAAGAGATTAGCATACAAACTTAAAGCACACGGTATTGGGGGTTCAGTATTGATGTGGATAGAGAACTGGCTAGCAGACAGGAGGCAAAGGGTAGGAGTAAACGGGTCCTTTTCAGAATGGCAGGCAGTGACTAGTGGGGTGCCGCAAGGCTCAGTGCTGGGACCCCAGCTATTTACAATATATATTAATGATTTGGACGAGGGAATTCAATGCAACATCTCCAAATTTGCAGATGATACCAAGCTGGGGGGTATAGTTAGGTGTGAGGAGGATGCTTGGAGGCTGCAGGGTGATTTGGATAGGCTGAGTGAATGGGCAGATGCATGGCAGATGCAGTACAATGTGGATAAATGTGAGGTTATCCACTTTGGTGGCAAAAACATGAGGGTAGACTATTATCTGAATGGTGGCAGATTAGGTAAGGGGGAGATGCAACGAGACCTGGGTGTCATGGTACACCAGTCATTGAAAGTAGGCATGCAGGTGCAGCAGGCAGTGAAGAAAGCAAATGGTATGTTAGCATTCATAGCGAAAGGATTTGAGTATAGGAGCAGGGAGGTTCTACTGCAGTTGTACAGGGTTTTGGTGAGGCCACACCTGGAGTACTGCGTACAGTTTTGGTCTCCAAATCTGAGGAAAGACATCCTTGCCATAGAGGGGGTACAGAGAAGATTCACCAGACTGATTCCTGGGATGTCAGGACTTTCATATGAGGAAAGATTGGATAGACTCGGTTTGTACTCGATGGAATTTAGAAGATTGAGGGGGGATCTTATAGAAACCTACAAAATTCTTAAGGGGTTGGACAAGCTAGATGCTGGAAGATTGTTCCCGATGTTGGGGGAGTCCAGAACAAGGGGTCACAGTCTAAGGATAAGGGGGAATTCCTTTAGGACCGAAATGAGGAAAACATTCTTTACACAGAGAGTGGTGAGTCTCTGGAATTCTCTGCCACAGAAGGTAGTTGAGGCCAGTTCATTGGCTATATTTAAGAGGGCGTTAGATGTGGCACTTGTGGCTAAAGGGATCAGGGGGTATGGAGAGAAGGCAGGTACGGGATACTGAGTTGGATGATCAGCCATGATCACATTGAATGGCGGTGCAGGCTCGAAGGGCCGAATGGCCTACTCCTGCACCTATTTTCTATGTTTCTATGTTTCTATGAAACCCACTCCGCCAGCCCCAAACCCACTCCGCCAGACAGAAACCCACTCCGCCAGACCCAAACCCAATCCGCCAGACCCAAACCCACTCCGCCAGACCCAAACCCACTCCGCCAGACCCAAGCCCACTCCGCCAGACCCAACCCCACTCCGCCAGACCCCAACCCACTCCGCCTGACCCGAACCCACTCCGCCAGACCTGAACCCACTCCGCCTGACCCGAACCCACTCCGCCAGACCCCAACCCACTCCGCCAGACCCCAACCCACTACGCCAGACCCGAAGCCACTCCGCCAGACCCAAACCCACTCCGCCAGACCCTAACACACTCTTCCAGACCCAAACCCACTCCGCCAGACCCAAACCCACTCATCCAGACCCAAACCCACTCCGCCAGACCCGAACCCACTCCGCCAGACCCAAACCCACTCCCCCAGACCCAAACACACTCCGCCAGACCCCAAACCCACTCCGCCAGGCCCAAACCCACTCCGCCAGACCCAAACCCACTACGCCACACACAAACCCACTCCGCCAGACCCAAAGCCACTCCGCCAGACCCAAACCCTCTCCGCCAGACCCCAACCCACTACGCCAGACCCGAAGCCACTCCGCCAGACCCAAACCCACTCCGCCAGACCCAAACCCACTCCGCCAGACCCAAACCAGCTCCGCCAGACCCAAACCCACTCCGCCAGACCCAAACCCACTCCGCCAGACCCCAACCCACTCCGCCAGACCCAAACCCACTCCGCCAGACCCAAACCCACTCCGCCAGACCCAAACCCACTCCGCCAGACCCAACTCACTCCGCCATAACCAAACCCACTCCGCCAGACCCGAACCCACTCCGCCAGACCCCAACCAACTCCGCCAGATCCGAACCCACTCCGCCAGACCCGAACCTACTGCGCCAGACCCAAACCCACTCCGCCAGGCCCAAACCCACTCCGCCAGACCTAAACCAACTCCGCCAGACCCAAACCCACTCCGCCAGACCCGAACCCACTCCGCCAGACCCCAACCCACTCCGCCAGACGCGAACCCACTCGTACAGACCCGAACCCACTCCGCCAGACCCGAACCCACTCCGCCAGACCCGAACCCACTCCGCCAGACCCGAACCCACTCCGCCAGACCCGAATCCACTCCGCCAGACCCAAACCCACTCCGCCAGACCCGAACCCACTCCGACAGACCCGAACCCACTCCGCCAGACCATAACCCACTCCGCCAGACCCGAACCCACTCCGCCAGACCCCAACCCACTCCGGCAGACCCCAACCCACTCCGCCAGTCCCGAAACCACTCCGACAGACCCCAACCCACTCCGCCAGACCCAAACCCACTCCGCCAGACCCAAACCCTCTCCGCCAGACCCAAACCCTCTCCGCCAGACCCAAACCCACTCCGCCAGACCCAAACCCACTCCGCCAGACCCAAACCCACTCCGCCAGACCCAAACCAACTCCGCCAGACCCAAACCCACTCCGCCAGACCCCAAACCCTCACCGCCAGATCCAAACCCACTCCGCCAGACCCAAACCCACTCCGCCAGATCCAAACCAGCTCCGCCAGACCCAAACCCACTCCGCCAGACCCAAACCCACTCCGCCAGACCCCACCCCACTCCGCCAGACCCAAGCTCGCTGCGCCAGACCCAAACCCACTCCGCCAGACCCAAACCAACTCCGCCAGACCGAAACCCACTCCACCAGACCTAAACCAACTCCGCCAGACCCAAACCCACTCCGCCAGACCCGAACCCACTCCGCCAGACCCCAACCCACTCCGCCAGACGCGAACCCACTCGTACAGACCCCAACCCACTCCGCCAGACCCGAACCCACTCCACCAGACCCAAACCCACTCCGCCAGACCCGAACCCACTCCGCCAGACCCGAATCCACTCCGCCAGACCCCAACCCACTCCGGCAGACCCCAACCCACTCCGCCAGTCCCGAACCCACTCCGCCAGACCCCAACCCACTCCGCCAGACCCCAACCCACTCCGCCAGACCCCAACCCACTCCGCCAGACCCAAACCCACTCCGCCAGACCCAAACCCACTCCGCCAGACCCAAACCCACTCCGCCAGACCTAAACCCACTCCGCCAGACCCAAACCCACTCCGCCAGACCCAAACCAACTCCGCCAGACCCAAACCCACTCCGCCAGACCCCAAACCCACACCGCCAGACCCAAACCCACTCCGCCAGACCCAAACCCACTCCGCCAGACCCAAACCAGCTCCGCCAGACCCAAACCCACTCCGCCAGACCCAAACCCACTCCGCCAGACCCCAACCCACTCCGCCAGACCCAAACCCATTCCGCCAGACCCAAACCCACTCCACCAGACACAAACCAACTCCGCCAGACCCAAACCCACTCCGCCAGACCCAAACCAACTCCGCCAGACCCAAACCCACTCCGCCAGACCCAAACCCACTCCGACAGACCCAAACCCACTCATCCAGACCCAAACCCACTCCGCCAGACGCAAACCCACTCATCCAGACCCAAACCCACTCCGCCAGACCCAAACCCACTCCACCAGACACAAACCAACTCCGCCAGACCCAAACCCACTCCGCCAGACCCAAACCAACTCCGCCAGACCCAAACCCACTCCGCCAGACCCTAACACACTCTGCCAGACCCAAACCCACTCCGCCAGACCCAAACCCACTCCGCCAGACCCAAACCCACTCCGCCAGACACAAACCAACTCCGCCAGACCCAAACCCACTCCGCCAGACCCAAACCAACTCCGCCAGACCCAAACCCACTCCCCCAGGCCCAAACACACTCCGCCAGACCCCAAACCCACTCCACCAGGCCCAAACCCACTCCGCCAGACCCAAACCCACTACTCCACACACAAACCCACTCCGCCAGACCCAAACCCACTCCGCCAGACCCAAACCCACTCCGCCAGACCCAAACCCACTCCGCCAGTCCCAAACCCACTCCGCCAGACCCAAACCCACTCCGCCAGACCTAAACACACTCCGCCAGACCCAAACCCACTCCGCCAGCCCCAAACCCACGCCGCCAGACCCTAACCCACTCCGCCAGACCCCAAACCCTCTTCGCCAGAAACAAACCCACTCCGCCAGACCCAAACCCACTCCGCCAGACCCAAACCCACTCCGCCAGACCCAAACCCACTCCGCCAGACCCCAAACCCACTCCGACAGACAGAAACCCACTCCGCCAGACGCAAACCCAATCCGCCAGACCCAAACCCACTCCGCCAGACCCAAACCCACTCCGCCAGACCCAAGCCCACTCCGCCAGACCCAACCCCACTCCGCCAGACCCGAACCCACTCCGCCTGACCCGAACCCACTCCGCCAGACCTGAACCCACTCCGCCTGACCCGAACCCACTCCGCCAGACCCCAACCCACTCCGCCAGACCCCAACCCACTACGCCAGACCCGAAGCCACTCCGCCAGACCCAAACCCACTCCGCCAGACCCTAACACACTCTTCCAGACCCAAACCCACTCCGCCAGACCCAAACCCACTCATCCAGACCCAAACCCACTCCGCCAGACCCGAACCCACTCCGCCAGACCCAAACCCACTCCCCCAGACACAAACACACTCCGCCAGACCCCAAACCCACTCCGCCAGGCCCAAACCCACTCCGCCAGACCCAAACCCACTACGCCACACACAAACCCACTCCGCCAGACCCAAACCCACTCCGCCAGACCCAAACCCACTCCGCCAGACCCAAACCCACTCCGCCAGTCCCAAACCCTCTCCGCCAGACCCAAACCCACTCCGCCAGACCTAAACACACTCCGCCAGACCCAAACCCACTCCGCCAGCCCCAAACCCACGCCGCCAGACCCTAACCCACTCCGCCAGACCCCAAACCCTCTTCGCCAGAAACAAACGCACTCCGCCAGACCCAAACCCACTCCGCCAGACCCAAACCCACTCCGCCAGACCCAAACCCACTCCGCCAGAGAGAAACCCACTTCGCCAGCCCCAAACCCACTCCGCCAGACAGAAACCCACTCCGCCAGACCCAAACCCAATCCGCCAGACCCAAACCCACTCCGCCAGACCCAAACCCACTCCGCCAGACCCAAGCCCACTCCGCCAGACCCAACCCCACTCCGCCAGACGCCAACCCACTCCGCCTGACCCGAACCCACTCCGCCAGACCTGAACCCACTCCGCCAGACCCCAACCCACTCCGCCAGACCCCAACCCACTACGCCAGACCCGAAGCCACTCCGCCAGACCCTAACCCACTCCGCCAGACCCTAACACACTCTTCCAGACCCAAACCCACTCCGCCAGACCCAAACCCACTCCGCCAGACCCAAACCCACTCCGCCAGACACAAACCCACTCCGCCAGACCCCAAACCCACACCGCCAGATCCAAACCCACTCCGCCAGACCCAAACCCACTCCGCCAGACCCAAACCAGCTCCGCCAGACCCAAACCCACTCCGCCAGACCCAAACCCACTCCACCAGACCCAAACCCACTCCGCCAGACCCAAACCCACTCCGCCAGACCCAAACCCACTCCACCAGACACAAACCAACTCCGCCAGACCCAAACCCACTCCGGCAGACCCAAACCAACTCCGCCAGACCCAAACCCACTCCGCCAGACCCAAACCCACTCCGCCAGACCCAAACCCACACCGCCAGATCCAAACCCACTCCGCCAGACCCAAACCCACTCCGCCAGACCCAAACCCACTCCACCAGACACAAACCAACTCCGCCAGACCCAAACCCACTCCGCCAGACCCAAACCAACTCCGCCAGACCCAAACCCACTCCGCCAGACCCAAACCCACTCCGCCAGACCCAAACCCACTCATCCAGACCCAAACCCACTCCGCCAGACGCAAACCCACTCATCCAGACCCAAACCCACTCCGCCAGACCCAAACCCACTCCACCAGACACAAACCAACTCCGCCAGACCCAAACCCACTCCGCCAGACCCAAACCAACTCCGCCAGACCCAAACCCAATCCGCCAGACCCTAACACACTCTGCCAGACCCAAACCCACTCCGCCAGACCCAAACCCACTCCGCCAGACCCAAACCCACTCCGCCAGACACAAACCAACTCCGCCAGACCCAAACCCACTCCGCCAGACCCAAACCAACTCCGCCAGACCCAAACCCACTCCCCCAGACCCAAACACACTCCGCCAGACCCCAAACCCACTCCACCAGGCCCAAACCCACTCCGCCAGACCCAAACCCACTACGCCACACACAAACCAACTCCGCCAGACCCAAACCCACTCCGCCAGACCCAAACCAACTCCGCCAGACCCAAACCCACTCCGCCAGACCCTAACACACTCTGCCAGACCCAAACCCACTCCGCCAGACCCAAACCCACTCCGCCAGACCCAAACCCACTCCGCCAGACACAAACCAACTCCGCCAGACCCAAACCCACTCCGCCAGACCCAAACCCACTCATCCAGACCCAAACCCACTCCGCCAGACGCAAACCCACTCATCCAGACCCAAACCCACTCCGCCAGACCCAAACCCACTCCACCAGACACAAACCAACTCCGCCAGACCCAAACCCACTCCGCCAGACCCAAACCAACTCCGCCAGACCCAAACCCACTCCGCCAGACCCTAACACACTCTGCCAGACCCAAACCCACTCCGCCAGACCCAAACCCACTCCGCCAGACCCAAACCCACTCCGCCAGACACAAACCAACTCCGCCAGACCCAAACCCACTCCGCCAGACCCAAACCAACTCCGCCAGACCCAAACCCACTCCCCCAGACACAAACACACTCCGCCAGACCCCAAACCCACTCCACCAGGCCCAAACCCACTCCGCCAGACCCAAACCCACTACGCCACACACAAACCCACTCCGCCAGACCCAAACCCACTCCGCCAGACCCAAACCCACTCCGCCAGACCCAAACCCACTCCGCCAGTCCCAAACCCACTCCGCCAGACCCAAACCCACTCCGCCAGACCTAAACACACTCCGCCAGACCCAAACCCACTCCGCCAGCCCCAAACCCACTCCGCCAGACCCTAACCCACTCCGCCAGACCCCAAACCCTCTTCGCCAGAAACAAACCCACTCCGCCAGACCCAAACCCACTCCGCCAGACCCAAACCCACTCCGCCAGACCCAAACCCACTCCGCCAGACCCAAACCCACTCCGCCAGACCCCAAACCCACTCCGCCAGACAGAAACCCACTCCGCCAGACCCAAACCCAATCCGCCAGACCCAAACCCACTCCGCCAGACCCAAACCCACTCCGCCAGACCCAAGCCCACTCCGCCAGACCCAACCCCACTCCGCCAGACCCCAACCCACTCCGCCTGACCCGAACCCACTCCGCCAGACCTGAACCCACTCCGCCTGACCCGAACCCACTCCGCCAGACCCCAACCCACTCCGCCAGACCCCAACCCACTACGCCAGACCCGAAGCCACTCCGCCAGACCCAAACCCACTCCGCCAGACCCTAACACACTCTTCCAGACCCAAACCCACTCCGCCAGACCCAAACCCACTCATCCAGACCCAAACCCACTCATCCAGACCCAAACCCACTCCGCCAGACCCGAACCCACTCCGCCAGACCCAAACCCACTCCCCCAGACCCAAACACACTCCACCAGACCCCAAACCCACTCCGCCAGGCCCAAACCCACTCCGCCAGACCCAAACCCACTACGCCACACACAAACCCACTCCGCCAGACCCAAACCCACTCCGCCAGACCCAAACCCACTCCGCCAGACCCAAACCCACTCCGCCAGTCCCAAACCCTCTCCGCCAGACCCAAACCCACTCCGCCAGACCTAAACACACTCCGCCAGACCCAAACCCACTCCGCCAGCCCCAAACCCACTCCGCCAGACCGTAACCCACTCCGCCAGACCCCAAACCCTCTTCGCCAGAAACAAACGCACTCCGCCAGACCCAAACCCACTCCGCCAGACCCAAACCCACTCCGCCAGACCCAATCCCACTCCGCCAGACAGAAACCCACTTCGCCAGCCCCAAACCCACTCCGCCAGACAGAAACCCACTCCGCCAGACCCAAACCCAATCCGCCAGACCCAAACCCACTCCACCAGACCCCAAACCCACTCCACCAGGCCCAAACCCACTCCGCCAGACCCAAACCCACTACGCCACACACAAACCAACTCCGCCAGACCCAAACCCACTCCGCCAGACCCAAACCAACTCCGCCAGACCCAAACCCACTCCACCAGACCCTAACACACTCTGCCAGACCCAAACCCACTCCGCCAGACCCAAACCCACTCCGCCAGACCCAAACCCACTCCGCCAGACACAAACCAACTCCGCCAGACCCAAACCCACTCCGCCAGACCCAAACCCACTCATCCAGACCCAAACCCACTCCGCCAGACGCAAACCCACTCATCCAGACCCAAACCCACTCCGCCAGACCCAAACCCACTCCACCAGACACAAACCAACTCCGCCAGACCCAAACCCACTCCGCCAGACCCAAACCAACTCCGCCAGACCCAAACCCACTCCGCCAGACCCTAACACACTCCGCCAGACCCAAACCCACTCCGCCAGACCCAAACCCACTCCGCCAGACCCAAACCCACTCCGCCAGACACAAACCAACTCCGCCAGACCCAAACCCACTCCGCCAGACCCAAACCAACTCCGCCAGACCCAAACCCACTCCCCCAGACACAAACACACTCCGCCAGACCCCAAACCCACTCCACCAGGCCCAAACCCACTCCGCCAGACCCAAACCCACTACGCCACACACAAACCCACTCCGCCAGACCCAAACCCACTCCGCCAGACCCAAACCCACTCCGCCAGACCCAAACCCACTCCGCCAGTCCCAAACCCACTCCGCCAGACCCAAACCCACTCCGCCAGACCCAAACACACTCCGCCAGACCCAAACCCACTCCGCCAGCCCCAAACCCACTCCGCCAGACCCTAACCCACTCCGCCAGACCCCAAACCCTCTTCGCCAGAAACAAACCCACTCCGCCAGACCCAAACCCACTCCGCCAGACCCAAACCCACTCCGCCAGACCCAAACCCACTCCGCCAGACCCCAAACCCACTCCGCCAGACAGAAACCCACTCCGCCAGACAGAAACCCAATCCGCCAGACCCAAACCCACTCCGCCAGACCCAAGCCCACTCCGCCAGACCCAAGCCCACTCCGCCAGACCCAACCCCACTCCGCCAGACCCCAACCCACTCCACCTGACCCGAACCCACTCCGCCAGACCTGAACCCACTCCGCCTGACCCGAACCCACTCCGCCAGACCCCAACCCACTCCGCCAGACCCCAACCCACTACGCCAGACCCGAAGCCACTCCGCCAGACCCAAACCCACTCCGCCAGACCCTAACACACTCTTCCAGACCCAAACCCACTCCGCCAGACCCAAACCCACTCATCCAGACCCAAACCCACTCCGCCAGACCCGAACCCACTCCGCCAGACCCAAACCCACTCCCCCAGACCCAAACACACTCCACCAGACCCCAAACCCACTCCGCCAGGCCCAAACCCACTCCGCCAGACCCAAACCCACTACGCCACACACAAACCCACTCCGCCAGACCCAAACCCACTCCGCCAGACCCAAACCCACTCCGCCAGACCCAAACCCACTCCGCCAGTCCCAAACCCTCTCCGCCAGACCCAAACCCACTCCGCCAGACCTAAACACACTCCGCCAGACCCAAACCCACTCCGCCAGCCCCAAACCCACTCCGCCAGACCCTAACCCACTCCGCCAGACCCCAAACCCTCTTCGCCAGAAACAAACGCACTCCGCCAGACCCAAACCCACTCCGCCAGACCCAAACCCACTCCGCCAGACCCAATCCCACTCCGCCAGACAGAAACCCACTTCGCCAGCCCCAAACCCACTCCGCCAGACAGAAACCCACTCCGCCAGACCCAAACCCAATCCGCCAGACCCAAACCCACTCCGCCAGACCCAAACCCACTCCGCCAGACCCAAGCCCACTCCGCCAGACCCAAGCCCACTCCGCGAGACCCCAACCCACTCCGCGAGACCCGAACCCACTCCGCCAGACCTGAACCCACTCCGCCAGACCCCAACCCACTCCGCCAGACCCCAACCCACTACGCCAGACCCGAAGCCACTCCGCCAGACCCAAACCCACTCCGCCAGACCCTAACACACTCTTCCAGACCCAAACCCACTCCGCCAGACCTAAACCCACTCCGCCAGACCCAAACCCACTCCGCCAGACCCAAACCCACTCCGCCAGACCCAAACCCACTCATCCAGACCCAAACCCACTCCGCCAGACCCGAACCCACTCCGCCAGACCCCAACCCACTCCGCCAGTCCCGAACCCATCCGCCAGACCCCAACCCACTCCGCCAGACCCAAACCCACTCCGCCAGACCCAAAACCAATCCGCCAGACCCAAACCCACTCCGTCAGACCCAAACCCACTCCGCCAGACCCAAACCAACTCCGCCAGACCCAAACCCACTCCGCCAGACCCCAAACCCACACCGCCAGATCCAAACCCACTCCGCCAGACCCAAACCCACTCCGCCAGACCCAAACCAGCTCCGCCAGACCCAAACCCACTCCGCCAGACCCAAACCCACTCCACCAGACCCAAACCCACTCCGCCAGACCCAAACCCACTCCGCCAGACGCAAACCCACTCCACCAGACACAAACCAACTCCGCCAGACCCAAACCCACTCCGCCAGACCCAAACCAACTCCGCCAGACCCAAACCCACTCCGCCAGACCCAAACCCACTCCGCCAGACCCAAACCCACTCATCCAGACCCAAACCCACTCCGCCAGACCCAAACCCACTCATCCAGACCCAAACCCACTCCGCCAGACCCGAACCCACTCCGCCAGACCCAAACCCACTCCCCCAGACCCAAACACACTCCGCCAGACCCCAAACCCACTCCGCCAGGCCTAAACCCACTCCGCCAGACCCAAACCAACTACGCCACACACAAACCCACTCCGCCAGACCCAAACCCACTCCGCCAGACCCAAACCCACTCCGCCAGACCCAAACCCACTCCGCCAGTCCCAAACCCACTCCGCCAGACCCAAACCCACTCCGCCAGACCCAAACACACTCCGCCAGACCCAAACCCACTCCGCCAGCCCCAAACCCACTCCGCCAGACCCAAACCCACTCCGCCAGACCCAAACCCACTCCGCCAGACCCAAACCCACCCCGACAGACCCAAACCCACTCCGCCAGACCCAAACCCACTCCGCCAGACAGAAACCCACTCCGCCAGACCCAAACCCACTCCGCCAGACAGAAACCCACTCCGCCAGCCCCAAACCCACTCCGCCAGACAGAAACGCACTCCGCCCGACCCAAACCCAATCCGCCAGACCCAAACCCACTCCGCCAGACCCAAACCCACTCCGCCAGACCCAAGCCCACTCCGCCAGACCCAACCCCACTCCGCCAGACCCCAACCCACTCCGCCTGACCCGAACCCACTCCGCCAGATCCAAACCCACTCCGCCAGACCCAAACAAACTCCGCCAGACCCAAACCCACTCCGCCAGACCCAATCCCACTCCGCCAGACAGAAACCCACTTCGCCAGCCCCAAACCCACTCCGCCAGACAGAAACCCACTCCGCCAGACCCAAACCCACTCCGCCAGACCCAAACCCACTCCGCCAGACCCAAACCCACTCCGCCAGACCCAAGCCCACTCCGCCAGACCCAACCCCACTCCGCCAGACCCCAACCCACTCCGCCTGACCCGAACCCACTCCGCCAGACCTGAACCCACTCCGCCAGACCCCAACCCACTCCGCCAGACCCCAACCCACTACGCCAGACCCGAAGCCACTCCGCCAGACCCAAACCCACTCCGCCAGACCCTAACACACTCTTCCAGACACAAACCCACTCCGCCAGACCTAAACCCACTCCGCCAGACCCAAACCCACTCCGCCAGACCCAAACCCACTCCGCCAGACCCAAACCCACTCATCCAGACCCAAACCCACTCCGCCAGACCCGAACCCACTCCGCCAGACCCCAACCCACTCCGCCCGTCCCGAACCCATCCGCCAGACCCCAACCCACTCCGCCAGACCCAAACCCACTCCGCCAGACCCAAACCCACTCCGCCAGACCCAAAACCAATCCGCCAGACCCAAACCCACTCCATCAGACCCAAACCCACTCCGCCAGACCCAAACCAACTCCGCCAGACCCAAACCCACTCCGCCAGACCCCAAACCCACACCGCCAGATCCAAACCCACTCCGCCAGACCCAAACCCACTCCGCCAGACCCAAACCAGCTCCGCCAGACCCAAACCCACTCCGCCAGACCCAAACCCACTCCACCAGACCCAAACCCACTCCGCCAGACCCAAACCCACTCCGCCAGACCCAAACCCACTCCACCAGACACAAACCAACTCCGCCAGACCCAAACCAACTCCGCCAGACCCAAACCAACTCCGCCAGACCCAAACCCACTCCGCCAGACCCAAACCCACTCCGCCAGACCCAAACCCACTCATCCAGACCCAAACCCACTCCGCCAGACCCAAACCCACTCATCCAGACCCAAACCCACTCCGCCAGACCCGAACCCACTCCGCCAGACCCAAACCCACTCCCCCAGACCCAAACACACTCCGCCAGACCCCAAACCCACTCCGCCAGGCCTAAACCCACTCCGCCAGACCCAAACCAACTACGCCACACACAAACCCACTCCGCCAGACCCAAACCCACTCCGCCAGACCCAAACCCACTCCGCCAGACCCAAACCCACTCCGCCAGTCCCAAACCCACTCCGCCAGACCCAAACCCACTCCGCCAGACCCAAACACACTCCGCCAGACCCAAACCCACTCCGCCAGCCCCAAACCCACTCCGCCAGACCCAAACCCACTCCGCCAGACCCAAACCCACTCCGCCAGACCCAAACCCACCCCGACAGACCCAAACCCACTCCGCCAGACCCAAACCCACTCCGCCAGACAGAAACCCACTCCGCCAGACCCAAACCCACTCCGCCAGACAGAAACCCACTCCGCCAGCCCCAAACCCACTCCGCCAGACAGAAACGCACTCCGCCCGACCCAAACCCAATCCGCCAGACCCAAACCCACTCCGCCAGACCCAAACCCACTCCGCCAGACCCAAGCCCACTCCGCCAGACCCAAGCCCACTCCGCCAGACCCAACCCCACTCCGCCAGACCCCAACCCACTCCGCCAGACCCCAACCCACTCATCCAGACCCAAACCCACTCCGCCAGACCCGAACCCACTCCGCCAGACCCAAACCCACTCCCCCAGACCCAAACACACTCCGCCAGACCCCAAACCCACTCCGCCAGGGCTAAACCCACTCCGCCAGACCCAAACCAACTACGCCACACACAAACCCACTCCGCCAGACCCAAACCCACTCCGCCAGACCCAAACCCACTCCGCCAGACCCAAACCCACTCCGCCAGTCCCAAACCCACTCCGCCAGACCCAAACCCACTCCGCCAGACCCAAACACACTCCGCCAGACCCAAACCCACTCCGCCAGACCCAAACCCACTCCGCCAGCCCCAAACCCACTCCGCCAGACCCAAACCCACTCCGCCAGACCCAAACCCACTCCGCCAGACCCAAACCCACCCCGACAGACCCAAACCCACTCCGCCAGACCCAAACCCACTCCGCCAGACAGAAACCCACTCCGCCAGACCCAAACCCACTCCGCCAGACAGAAACCCACTCCGCCAGCCCCAAACCCACTCCGCCAGACAGAAACGCACTCCGCCCGACCCAAACCCAATCCGCCAGACCCAAACCCACTCCGCCAGACCCAAACCCACTCCGCCAGACCCAAGCCCACTCCGCCAGACCCAAGCCCACTCCGCCAGACCCAACCCCACTCCGCCAGACCCCAACCCACTCCGCCTGACCCGAACCCACTCCGCCAGATCCAAACCCACTCCGCCAGACCCAAACCCACTCCGCCAGACCCAAACCAGCTCCGCCAGACTCAAACCCACTCCGCCAGACCCAAACCCATTCCGCCAGACCTAAACCCACTCCGCCAGACCCCAACCCACTCCGCCAGACCCAAACCCACTCCGCCAGACCCAAACCCACTCTGCCAGACCCAAACCCACTCCGCCAGACCCAAACCCACTCTGCCAGACCCAAACCCACTCCGCCAGACCCCAACTCACTCCGCCATAACCAAACCCACTCCGCCAGACCCCAACCAACTCCGCCAGATCCGAACCCACTCCGCCAGACCCGAACCTACTGCGCCAGACCCAAACCCACTCCGCCAGACCCAAACCCACTCCGCCAGACCTAAACCAACTCCGCCAGACCCAAACCCACTCATCCAGACCCAAACCCACTCCGCCAGACCCGAACCCACTCCGCCAGACCCAAACCCACTCCCCCAGACCCAAACCCACTCCGCCAGACCCCAAACCCACTCCGCCAGGCCCAAACCCACTCCGCCAGACCTAAACCAACTCCGCCAGACCCAAACCCACTCCGCCAGACCCGAACCCACTCCGCCAGACCCCAACCCACTCCGCCAGACGCGAACCCACTCGTACAGACCCGAACCCACTCCGCCAGACACGAACCCACTCCACCAGACCCAAACCCACTCCGCCAGACCCGAACCCACTCCGCCAGACCCGAATCCACTCCGCCAGACCCAAACCCACTCCGCCAGACCCGAACCCACTCCGACAGACCCGAACCCACTCCGCCAGACCATAACCCACTCCGCCAGACCCGAACCCACTCCGCCAGACCCCAACCCACTCCGGCAGACCCCAACCCACTCCGCCAGTCCTGAAACCACTCCGCCAGACCCCAACCCACTCCGCCAGACCCAAACCCACTCCGCCAGACCCAAACCCTCTCCGCCAGACCCAAACCCACTCCGCCAGACCCAAACCCACTCCGCCAGACCCAAACCCACTCCGCCAGACCCAAACCAACTCCGCCAGACCCAAACCCACTCCGCCAGACCACAAACCCTCACCGCCAGATCCAAACCCACTCCGCCAGACCCAAACCCACTCCGCCAGACCCAAACCAGCTCCGCCAGACCTAAACCCACTCCGCCAGACCCAAACCCACTCCACCAGACCCAAACCCACTCCGCCAGACCCAAACCCACTCCGCCAGACCCAAACCCACTCCGCCAGACCCAAACCCACTCCGCCAGACCCAAACCCACTCATCCAGACCCAAACCCACTCCGCCAGATGCAAACCCACTCATCCAGACCCAAACCCACTCCGCCAGACCCAAACCCACTCCACCAGACACAAACCAACTCCGCCAGACCCAAACCCACTCCGCCAGACCCAAACCAACTCCGCCAGACCCAAACCCACTCCGCCAGACCCTAACACACTCTGCCAGACCCAAACCCACTCCGCCAGACCCAAACCCACTCCGCCAGACCCAAACCCACTCCGCCAGACACAAACCAACTCCGCCAGACCCAAACCCACTCCGCCAGTCCCAAACCCACTCCGCCAGACCCAAACCCACTCCGCCAGACCTAAACACACTCCGCAAGACCCAAACCCACTCCGCCAGCCCCAAACCCACTCCGCCAGACCCTAACCCACTCCGCCAGACCCCAAACCCTCTTCGCCAGAAACAAACCCACTCCGCCAGACCCAAACCCACTCCGCCAGACCCAAACTCACTCCGCCAGACCCAAACCCACTCCGCCAGACCCCAAACCCACTCCGCCAGACAGAAACCCACTCCGCCAGACCCAAACCCACTCCGCCAGACCCGAACCCACTCCGCCAGACCCAAACCCACTCCCCCAGACCCAAACACACTCCGCCAGACCCCAAACCCACTCCGCCAGGCCCAAACCCACTCCGCCAGACCCAAACCCACTACGCCACACACAAACCCACTCCGCCAGACCCAAACCCACTCCGCCAGACCCAAACCCACTCCGCCAGACCCAAACCCACTCCGCCAGTCCCAAACCCTCTCCGCCAGACCCAAACCCACTCCGCCAGACCTAAACACACTCCGCCAGACCCAAACCCACTCCGCCAGCCCCAAACCCACTCCGCCAGACCCTAACCCACTCCGCCAGACCCCAAACCCTCTTCGCCAGAAACAAATGCACTCCGCCAGACCCAAACCCACTCCGCCAGACCCAAACCCACTCCGCCAGACCCAAACCCACTCCGCCAGACCCAAGCCCACTCCGCCAGACCCGAACCCACTCCGCGAGTCCCGAACCCACTCCGCCAGACCCGAACCCACTCCGCCAGACCCGAACCCACTCCGCCAGACCCGAACCCACTCCGCCAGACCCGAACCAACTCCGCGAGACCCAAACCCACTCCGCCAGACCCAAACACACTCCGCCAGACCATAACCCACTCCGCCAGACCCAAACCCACCGCCAGACCCAAACCCACTCCGCCAGACCCGAACCCACTCCGCCAGACCCGAACCCACTCCGCCAGACCCAAACCCACTCCGCCAGACCCGAACCCACTCCGCCAGACCCAAACCCACTCCGCCAGACCCCAACCCACTCCGCCTGACCCGAACCCACTCCGCCAGACCTGAACCCACTCCGCCTGACCCCAACCCACTCCGCCAGACCCCAACCCACTCCGCCAGACCCCAACCCACTACGCCAGACCCGAAGCCACTCCGCCAGACCCAAACCCACTCCGCCAGACCCTAACACACTCTTCCAGACCCAAACCCACTCCGCCAGACCCAAACCCACTCATCCAGACCCAAACCCACTCCGCCAGACCCGAACCCACTCCGCCAGACCCAAACCCACTCCCCCAGACCCAAACACACTCCGCCAGACCCCAAACCCACTCCGCCAGGCCCAAACCCACTCCGCCAGACCCAAACCCACTACGCCACACACAAACCCACTCCGCCAGACCCAAACCCACTCCGCCAGACCCAAACCCACTCCGCCAGACCCAAACCCACTCCGCCAGTCCCAAACCCTCTCCGCCAGACCCAAACCCACTCCGCCAGACCTAAACACACTCCGCCAGACCCAAACCCACTCCGCCAGCCCCAAACCCACTCCGCCAGACCCTAACCCACTCCGCCAGACCCCAAACCCTCTTCGCCAGAAACAAACGCACTCCGCCAGACCCAAACCCACTCCGCCAGACCCAAACCCACTCCGCCAGACCCAAACCCACTCCGCCAGACAGAAACCCACTTCGCCAGCCCCAAACCCACTCCGCCAGACAGAAACCCACTCCGCCAGACCCAAACCCAATCCGCCAGACCCAAACCCACTCCGCCAGACCCAAACCCACTCCGCCAGACCCAAGCCCACTCCGCCAGACCCAACCCCACTCCGCCAGACCCCAACCCACTCCGCCTGACCCGAACCCACTCCGCCAGACCTGAACCCACACCGCCAGACCCCAACCCACTACGCCAGACCCGAAGCCACTCCGCCAGACCCAAACCCACTCCGCCAGACCCTAACACACTCTTCCAGACCCAAACCCACTCCGCCAGACCCAAACCCACTCCGCCAGACCCAAACCCACTCCGCCAGACCCAAACCCACTCCGCCAGACCCAAACCCACTCATCCAGACCCAAACCCACTCCGCCAGACCCGAACCCACTCCGCCAGACCCCAACCCACTCCGCCAGTCCTGAACCCATCCGCCAGACCCCAACCCACTCCGCCAGACCCCAACCCACTCCGCCAGACCCAAACCCACTCCGCCAGACACAAACCAACTCCGCCAGACCCAAACCCACTCCGCCAGACCCAAACCAACTCCGCCAGACCCAAACCCACTCCGCCAGACCCAAACCCACTCCGCCAGACCCAAACCCACTCATCCAGACCCAAACCCACTCCGCCAGACGCAAACCCACTCATCCAGACCCAAACCCACTCCGCCAGACCCAAACCCACTCCACCAGACACAAACCAACTCCGCCAGACCCAAACCCACTCCGCCAGACCCAAACCAACTCCGCCAGACCCAAACCCACTCCGCCAGACCCTAACACACTCTGCCAGACCCAAACCCACTCCGCCAGACCCAAACCCACTCCGCCAGACCCAAACCCACTCCGCCAGACACAAACCAACTCCGCCAGACCCAAACCCACTCCGCCAGACCCAAACCAACTCCGCCAGACCCAAACCCACTCCCCCAGACCCAAACCCACTCCGCCAGACCCAAACCAGCTCCGCCAGACCCAAACCCACTCCGCCAGACCCAAACCCACTCCGCCAGACCCCAACCCACTCCGCCAGACCCAAACCCACTCCGCCAGACCCAAACCCACTCCACCAGACACAAACCAACTCCGCCAGACCCAAACCCACTCCGCCAGACCCAAACCAACTCCGCCAGACCCAAACCCACTCCGCCAGACCCAAACCAACTCCGCCAGACCCAAACCCACTCCGCCAGACCCGAACCCACTCCGCCAGACCCCAACCCACTCCGCCAGACGCGAACCCACTCGTACAGACCCGAACCCACTCCGCCAGACCCGAACCCACTCCAACAGACCCAAACCCACTCCGCCAGACCCGAACCCACTCCGCCAGACCCGAATCCACTCCGCCAGACCCAAACCAACTCCGCCAGACCCGAACCCACTCCGACAGACCCGAACCCACTCCGCCAGACCATAACCCACTCCGCCAGACCCGAACCCACTCCGCCAGACCCCAACCCACTCCGGCAGACCCCAACCCACTCCGCCAGTCCCGAACCCACTCCGCCAGACCCCAACCCACTCCGCCAGACCCAAACCCACTCCGCCAGACAGAAACCCACTCCGCCAGACCCAAACCCAATCCGCCAGACCCAAACCCACTCCGCCAGACCCAAACCCACTCCGCCAGACCCAAGCCCACTCCGCCAGACCCAACCCCACTCCGCCAGACCCCAACCCACTCCGCCTGACCCGAACCCACTCCGCCAGACCTGAACCCACTCCGCCAGACCCCAACCCACTACGCCAGACCCGAAGCCACTCCGCCAGACCCAAACCCACTCCGCCAGACCCTAACACACTCTTCCAGACCCAAACCCACTCCGCCAGACCCAAACCCACTCCGCCAGATCCAAACCCACTCCGCCAGACCCAAACCCACTCCGCCAGACCCAAACCCACTCATCCAGACCCAAACCCACTCCGCCAGACCCGAACCCACTCCGCCAGACCCCAACCCACTCCGCCAGACGCAAACCCACTCCACCAGACCCAAACCCACTCCGCCAGACCCAAACCCACTCCGCCAGACCCAAACCAACTCCGCCAGACCAAACCCACTCCGCCAGACCCTAACACACTCTGCCAGACCCAAACCCACTCCGCCAGACCCAAACCCACTCCGCCAGACCCAAACCCACTCAGCCAGACACAAACCAACTCCGCCAGACCCAAACCCACTCCGCCAGACCCAAACCAACTCCGCCAGACCCAAACCCACTCCCCCAGACCCAAACCCACTCCGCCAGACCCAAACCTGCTCCGCCAGACCCAAACCCACTCCGCCAGACCCAAACCCACTCCGCCAGACCCCAACCCACTCCGCCAGACCCCAACCCACTCCGCCAGACCCCAACCCACTCCGCCAGACCCAAACCCACTCCGCCAGACCCAAACCCACTCCACCAGACACAAACCAACTCCGCCAGACCCAAACCCACTCCGCCAGACCCAAACCAACTCCGCCAGACCCAAACCCACTCCGCCAGACCTAAACCAACTCCGCCAGACCCAAACCCACTCCGCCAGACCCGAACCCACTCCGCCAGACCCCAACCCACTCCGCCAGACGCGAACCCACTCGTACAGACCCGAACCCACTCCGCCAGACCCGAACCCACTCCACCAGACCCAAACCCACTCCGCCAGACCCGAACCCACTCCGCCAGACCCGAATCCACTCCGCCAGACCCAAACCAACTCCGCCAGACCCGAACCCACTCCGACAGACCCGAACCCACTCCGCCAGACCATAACCCACTCCGCCAGACCCGAACCCACTCCGCCAGACCCCAACCCACTCCGGCAGACCCCAACCCACTCCGGCAGTCCCGAACCCACTCCGCCAGACCCCAACCCACTCCGCCAGACCCAAACCCACTCCGCCAGACCCAAACCCACTCCGCCAGACCCAAACCCACTCCGCCAGACCCAAACCCACTCCGCCAGACCCAAACCCACTCCGCCAGACCCAAACCAACTCCGCCAGACCAAACCCACTCCGCCAGACCCTAACACACTCTGCCAGACCCAAACCCACTCCGCCAGACCCAAACCCACTCCGCCAGACCCAAACCCACTCAGCCAGACACAAACCAACTCCGCCAGACCCAAACCCACTCCGCCAGACCCAAACCAACTCCGCCAGACCCAAACCCACTCCCCCAGACCCAAACCCACTCCGCCAGACCCAAACCTGCTCCGCCAGACCCAAACCCACTCCGCCAGACCCAAACCCACTCCGCCAGACCCCAACCCACTCCGCCAGACCCAAACCCACTCCGCCAGACCCCAACCCACTCCGCCAGACCCAAACCCACTCCGCCAGACCCAAACCCAGTCCACCAGACACAAACCAACTCCGCCAGACCCAAACCCACTCCGCCAGACCCAAACCAACTCCGCCAGACCCAAACCCACTCCGCCAGACCTAAACCAACTCCGCCAGACCCAAACCCACTCCGCCAGACCCGAACCCACTCCGCCAGACCCCAACCCACTCCGCCAGACGCGAACCCACTCGTACAGACCCGAACCCACTCCGCCAGACCCGAACCCACTCCACCAGACCCAAACCCAATCCGCCAGACCCGAACCCACTCCGCCAGACCCGAATCCACTCCGCCAGACCCAAACCAACTCCGCCAGACCCGAACCCACTCCGACAGACCCGAACCCACTCCGCCAGACCATAACCCACTCCGCCAGACCCGAACCCACTCCGCCAGACCCCAACCCACTCCGGCAGACCCCAACCCACTCCGCCAGTCCCGAAACCACTCCGCCAGACCCCAACCCACTCCGCCAGACCCAAACCCACTCCGCCAGACCCAAACCCACTCCGCCAGACCCAAACCCACTCCGCCAGACCCAAACCCACTCCGCCAGACCCAAACCCACTCCGCCAGACCCAAACCAACTCCGCCAGACCCAAACCCACTCCGCCAGACCCCAAACCCACACCGCCAGATCCAAACCCACTCCGCCAGACCCAAACCCACTCCGCCAGACCCAAACCAGCTCCGCCAGACCCAAACCCACTCCGCCAGACCCAAACCCTCTCCGCCAGACCCCAACCCACTCCGCCAGACCCAAACCCACTCCGCCAGACCCAAACCCACTCCACCAGACACAAACCAACTCCGCCAGACCCAAACCCACTCCGCCAGACCCAAACCAACTCCGCCAGACCCAAACCCACTCCGCCAGACCCAAACCCACTCCGCCAGACCCAAACCCACTCATCCAGACCCAAACCCACTCCGCCAGACGCAAACCCACTCATCCAGACCCAAACCCACTCCGCCAGACCCAAACCCACTCCACCAGACACAAACCAACTCCGCCAGACCCAAACCCACTCCGCCAGACCCAAACCAACTCCGCCAGACCCAAACCAACTCCGCCAGACCCAAACCCACTCCGCCAGACCCTAACACACTCTGCCAGACCCAAACCCACTCCGCCAGACCCAAACCCACTCCGCCAGACCCAAACCCACTCCGCCAGACACAAACCAACTCCGCCAGACCCAAACCCACTCCGCCAGACCCAAACCAACTCCGCCAGACCCAAACCCACTCCCCCAGACCCAAACACACTCCGCCAGACCCCAAACCCACTCCACCAGGCCCAAACCCACTCCGCCAGACCCAAACCCACTACGCCACACACAAACCCACTCCGCCAGACCCAAACCCACTCCGCCAGACCCAAACCCACTCCGCCAGACCTAAACCCACTCCGCCAGTCCCAAACCCACTCCGCCAGACCCAAACCCACTCCGCCAGACCTAAACACACTCCGCCAGACCCAAACCCACTCCGCCAGCCCCAAACCCACTCCGCCAGCCCCAAACCCACTCCGCCAGACCCCAAACCCTCTTCGCCAGACCCAAACCCACTCCGCCAGCCCCAAACCCACTCCGCCAGACCCTAACCCACTCCGCCAGACCCCAAACCCTCTTCGCCAGAAACAAACCCACTCCGCCAGACCCAAACCCACTCCGCCAGACCCAAACCCACTCCGCCAGACCCAAACCCACTCCGCCAGACCCCAAACCCACTCCGCCAGACAGAAACCCACTCCGCCAGACAGAAACCCACTCCGCCAGACCCAAACCCAATCCGCCAGACCCAAACCCACTCCGCCAGACCCAAACCCACTCCGCCAGACCCAAGCCCACTCCGCCAGACCCAACCCCACTCCGCCAGACCCCAACCCACTCCGCCTGACCCGAACCCACTCCGCCAGACCTGAACCCACTCCGCCTGACCCGAACCCACTCCGCCAGACCCCAACCCACTCCGCCAGACCCCAACCCACTACGCCAGACCCGAAGCCACTCCGCCAGACCCAAACCCACTCCGCCAGACCCTAACACACTCTTCCAGACCCAAACCCACTCCGCCAGACCCAAACCCACTCATCCAGACCCAAACCCACTCCGCCAGACCCGAACCCACTCCGCCAGACCCAAACCCACTCCCCCAGACCCAAACCCACTCCCCCAGACCCAAACACACTACGCCAGACCCCAAACCCACTCCGCCAGACCCAAACCCACTACGCCACACACAAACCCACTCCGCCAGACCCAAACACACTCCGCCAGACCCAAACCCACTCCGCCAGACCCAAACCCACTCCGCCAGACCCTAACCCACTCCGCCAGACCCCAAACCCTCTTCGCCAGAAACAAACGCACTCCGCCAGACCCAAACCCACTCCGCCAGACCCAAACCCACTCCGCCAGACCCAAACCCACTCCGCCAGACAGAAACCCACTTCGCCAGCCCCAAACCCACTCCGCCAGACAGAAACCCACTCCGCCAGACCCAAACCCAATCCGCCAGACCCAAACCCACTCCGCCAGACCCAAGCCCACTCCGCCAGACCCAAGCCCACTCCGCCAGACCCAACCCCACTCCGCCAGACCCCAACCCACTCCGCCTGACCCGAACCCACTCCGCCAGACCCCAACCCACTCCGCCAGACCCCAACCCACTCCGCCAGACCCCAACCCACTACGCCAGACCCGAAGCCACTCCGCCAGACCCAAACCCACTCTTCCAGACCCTAACACACTCTTCCAGACCCAAATCCACTCCGCCAGACCCAAACCCACTCCGCCAGACCCAAACCCACTCCGCCAGACCCAAACCCACTCCGCCAGACCCAAACCCACTCATCGAGACCCAAACCCACTCCGCCAGACCCGCACCCACTCCGCCAGACCCCAACCCACTCCGCCAGTCCTGAACCCATCCGCCAGACCCCAACCCACTCCGCCAGACCCAAACCCACTCCGCCAGACCCAAACCCACTCCACCAGACACAAACCAACTCCGCCAGACCCAAACCCACTCCGCCAGACCCAAACCAACTCCGCCAGACCCAAACCCACTCCGCCAGACCCAAACCCACTCCGCCAGACCCAAACCCACTCATCCAGACCCAAACCCACTCCGCCAGACGCAAACCCACTCATCCAGACCCAAAACCACTCCGCCAGACCCAAACCCACTCCACCAGACACAAACCAACTCCGCCAGACCCAAACCCACTCCGCCAGACCCAAACCAACTCCGCCAGACCCAAACCCACTCCGCCAGACCCTAACACACTCCGCCAGACCCAAACCCACTCCGCCAGACCCAAACCCACTCCGCCAGACCCAAACCCACTCCGCCAGACACAAACCAACTCCGCCAGACCCAAACCCACTCCGCCAGACCCAAACCAACTCCGCCAGACCCAAACCCACTCCCCCAGACCCAAACACACTCCTCCAGACCCCAAACCCACTCCACCAGGCCCAAACCCACTCCGCCAGACCCAAACCCACTACGCCACACACAAACCCACTCCGCCAGACCCAAACCCACTCCGCCAGACCCAAACCCACTCCGCCAGACCCAAACCCACTCCGCCAGTCCCAAACCCACTCCGCCAGACCCAAACCCACTCCGCCAGACCTAAACACACTCCGCCAGACACAAACCCACTCCGCCAGCCCCAAACCCACTCCGCCAGACCCTAACCCACTCCGCCAGACCCCAAACCCTCTTCGCCAGAAACAAACCCACTCCGCCAGACCCAAACCCACTCCGCCAGACCCAAACCCACTCCGCCAGACCCAAACCAACTCCGCCAGACCCAAACCCACTCCACCAGACACAAACCAACTCCGCCAGACCCAAACCCACTCCGCCAGACCCAAACCAACTCCGCCAGACCCAAACCCATTCCGCCAGACCCAAACCCACTCCGCCAGACCCAAACCCACTCATCCAGACCCAAGCCCACTCCGCCAGACCCAAACCCACTCCGCCAGACCCGAACCCACTCCGCCAGACCCGAACCCACTCCGCCAGACCCAAACCCACTCCCCCAGACCCAAACACACTCCGCCAGACCCCAAACCCACTCCGCCAGGCCTAAACCCACTCTGCCAGACCCAAACCAACTACGCCACACACAAACCCACTCCGCCAGACCCAAACCCACTCCGCCAGCCCCAAACCCACTCCGCCAGACCCAAACCCACTCCGCCAGTCACAAACCCACTCCGCCAGACCCAAACCCACTCCGCCAGACCTAAACACACTCCGCCAGACCCAAACCCACTCCGCCAGCCCCAAACCCACTCCGCCAGACCCAAACCCACTCCGCCAGACCCAAACCCACTCCGCCAGACCCAAACCCACCCCGACAGACCCAAACCCACTCCGCCAGACCCAAACCCACTCCGCCAGACAGAAACCCACTCCGCCAGCCCCAAACCCACTCCGCCAGACAGAAACGCACTCCGCCAGACCCAAACCCAATCCGCCAGACCCAAACCCACTCCGCCAGACCCAAACCCACTCCGCCAGACCCAAGCCCACTCCGCCAGACCCAACCCCACTCCGCCAGACCCCAACACACTCCGCCTGACCCGAACCCACTCCGCCAGATCCAAACCCACTCCGCCAGACCCAAACCCACTCCGCCAGACCCAAACCAGCTCCGCCAGACCCAAACCAGCTCCGCCAGACCCAAACCCACTCCGCCAGACCCCAACCCACTCCGCCAGACCCCAACCCACTCCGCCAGACCCAAACCCACTCCGCCAGACCCAAACCCACTCTGCCAGACCCAAACCCACTCCGCCAGACCCCAACTCACCCCGCCATAACCAAACCCACTCCGCCAGACCCGAACCCACTCCGCCAGACCCCAACCAACTCCGCCAGATCCGAACCCACTCCGCCAGACCCGAACCTACTGCGCCAGACCCAAACCCACTCCGCCAGACCCAAACCCACTCCGCCAGACCTAAACCAACTCCGCCAGACCCAAACCCACTCATCCAGACCCAAACCCACTCCGCCAGACCCGAACCCACTCCGCCAGACCCAAACCCACTCCCCCAGACCCAAACCCACTCCGCCAGACCCCAAACCCACTCCGCCAGACCCCAAACCCACTCCGCCAGGCCCAAACCCACTCCGCCAGACCCAAACCCACTCCGCCAGACCCGAACCCACTCCGCCAGACCCGAACCCACTCCGCCAGACGCGAACCCACTCCGCCAGACCCGAACCCACTCCGCCAGACCCGAACCCACTCCACCAGACCCAAACCCACTCCGCCAGACCCGAACCCACTCCGCCAGACCCGAATCCACTCCGCCAGACCCAAACCCACTCCGCCAGACCCGAACCCACTCCGACAGACCCGAACCCACTCCGCCAGACCATAACCCACTCCGCCAGACCCGAACCCACTCCGCCAGACCCCAACCCACTCCGGCAGACCCCAACCCACTCCGCCAGTCCCGAACCCACTCCGCCAGACCCCAACCCACTCCGCCAGACCCCAACCCACTCCGCCAGACCCAAACCCACTCCGCCAGACCCAAACCCACTCCGCCAGACCCAAACTCACTCCGCCAGACCCAAACCCACTCCGCCAGACCCAAACCAACTCCGCCAGACCCAAACCCACTCCGCCAGACCCCAAACCCACACCACCAGATCCAAACCCAATCCGCCAGACCCAAACCCACTCCGCCAGACCCAAACCAGCTCCGCCAGACCCAAACCCACTCCGCCAGACCCAAACCAACTCCGCCAGACCCAAACCCACTCCGCCAGACCCAAACCCACTCCGCCAGACCCAAACCCACTCATCCAGACCCAAACCCACTCTGCCAGACGCAAACCCACTCTGCCAGACGCAAACCCACTCCGCCAGACCCAAACCCACTCCACCAGACACAAACCAACTCCGACAGACCCAAACCCACTCCGCCAGACCCAAACCAACTCCGCCAGACCCAAACCCACTCCGCCAGACCCTAACACACTCTGCCAGACCCAAACCCACTCCGCCAGACACAAACCAACTCCGCCAGACCCAAACCCACTCCGCCAGACCCAAACCAACTCCGCCAGACCCAAACCCACTCCCCCAGACCCAAACACACTCCGCCAGACCCCAAACCCACTCCACCAGGCCCAAACCCACTCCGCCAGACCCAAACCCACTACGCCACACACAAACCCACTCCGCCAGACCCAAACCCACTCCGCCAGACCCAAACCCACTCCGCCAGACCCAAACCCACTCCGCCAGTCCCAAACCCACTCCGCCAGACCCAAACCCACTCCGCCAGACCTAAACACACTCCGCCAGCCCCAAACCCACTCCGCCAGCCCCAAACCCACTCCGCCAGACCCTAACCCACTCCGCCAGACCCCAAACCCTCTTCGCCAGAAACAAACCCACTCCGCCAGACCCAAACCCACTCCGCCAGACCCAAACCCACTCCGCCAGACCCAAACCCACTCCGCCAGACAGAAACCCACTCCGCCAGCCCCAAACCCACTCCGCCAGACAGAAACCCACTCCGCCAGACCCAAACCCAATCCGCCAGACCCAAACCCACTCCGCCAGACCCAAACCCACTCCGCCAGACCCAAGCCCACTCCGCCAGACCCAACCCCACTCCGCCAGACCCCAACCCACTCCGCCTGACCCGAACCCACTCCGCCAGACCAGAACCCACTCCGCCTGACCCGAACCCACTCCGCCAGACCCCAACCCACTCCGCCAGACCCCAACCCACTACGCCAGACCCGAAGCCACTCCGCCAGACCCAAACCCACTCCGCCAGACTCTAACACACTCTTCCAGACCCAAACCCACTCCGCCAGACCCAAACCCACTCATCCAGACCCAAACCCACTCCGCCAGACCCGAACCCACTCCGCCAGACCCAAACCCACACCCCCAGACCCAAACACACTCCGCCAGACCCCAAACCCACTCCGCCAGGCCAAAACCCACTCCGCCAGACCCAAACCCACTACGCCACACACAAACCCACTCCGCCAGACCCAAACCCACTCCGCCAGACCCAAACCCACTCCGCCAGACCCAAACCCACTCCGCCAGTCCCAAACCCATTCCGCCAGACCCATACCCACTCCGCCAGACCTAAACACACTCCGCCAGACCCAAACCCACTCCGCCAGCCCCAAACGCACTCCGCCAGACCCTAACCCACTCCGCCAGACCCCAAACCCTCTTCGCCAGAAACAAACGCACTCCGCCAGACCCCAACCCACTCCGCCAGTCCCGAACCCACTCCGCCAGACCCCAACCCACTCCGCCAGACCCCAACCCACTCCGCCAGACCCAAACCCACTCCGCCAGACCCAAACCCACTCCGCCAGACCCAAACTCACTCCGCCAGACCCAAACCCACTCCGCCAGACCCAAACCAACTCCGCCAGACCCAAACCCACTCCGCCAGACCCCAAACCCACACCACCAGATCCAAACCCAATCCGCCAGACCCAAACCCACTCCGCCAGACCCAAACCAGCTCCGCCAGACCCAAACCCACTCCGCCAGACCCAAACCAACTCCGCCAGACCCAAACCCACTCCGCCAGACCCAAACCCACTCCGCCAGACCCAAACCCACTCATCCAGACCCAAACCCACTCTGCCAGACGCAAACCCACTCTGCCAGACGCAAACCCACTCCGCCAGACCCAAACCCACTCCACCAGACACAAACCAACTCCGACAGACCCAAACCCACTCCGCCAGACCCAAACCAACTCCGCCAGACCCAAACCCACTCCGCCAGACCCTAACACACTCTGCCAGACCCAAACCCACTCCGCCAGACACAAACCAACTCCGCCAGACCCAAACCCACTCCGCCAGACCCAAACCAACTCCGCCAGACCCAAACCCACTCCCCCAGACCCAAACACACTCCGCCAGACCCCAAACCCACTCCACCAGGCCCAAACCCACTCCGCCAGACCCAAACCCACTACGCCACACACAAACCCACTCCGCCAGACCCAAACCCACTCCGCCAGACCCAAACCCACTCCGCCAGACCCAAACCCACTCCGCCAGTCCCAAACCCACTCCGCCAGACCCAAACCCACTCCGCCAGACCTAAACACACTCCGCCAGCCCCAAACCCACTCCGCCAGCCCCAAACCCACTCCGCCAGACCCTAACCCACTCCGCCAGACCCCAAACCCTCTTCGCCAGAAACAAACCCACTCCGCCAGACCCAAACCCACTCCGCCAGACCCAAACCCACTCCGCCAGACCCAAACCCACTCCGCCAGACAGAAACCCACTCCGCCAGCCCCAAACCCACTCCGCCAGACAGAAACCCACTCCGCCAGACCCAAACCCAATCCGCCAGACCCAAACCCACTCCGCCAGACCCAAACCCACTCCGCCAGACCCAAGCCCACTCCGCCAGACCCAACCCCACTCCGCCAGACCCCAACCCACTCCGCCTGACCCGAACCCACTCCGCCAGACCAGAACCCACTCCGCCTGACCCGAACCCACTCCGCCAGACCCCAACCCACTCCGCCAGACCCCAACCCACTACGCCAGACCCGAAGCCACTCCGCCAGACCCAAACCCACTCCGCCAGACTCTAACACACTCTTCCAGACCCAAACCCACTCCGCCAGACCCAAACCCACTCATCCAGACCCAAACCCACTCCGCCAGACCCGAACCCACTCCGCCAGACCCAAACCCACACCCCCAGACCCAAACACACTCCGCCAGACCCCAAACCCACTCCGCCAGGCCAAAACCCACTCCGCCAGACCCAAACCCACTACGCCACACACAAACCCACTCCGCCAGACCCAAACCCACTCCGCCAGACCCAAACCCACTCCGCCAGACCCAAACCCACTCCGCCAGTCCCAAACCCATTCCGCCAGACCCATACCCACTCCGCCAGACCTAAACACACTCCGCCAGACCCAAACCCACTCCGCCAGCCCCAAACGCACTCCGCCAGACCCTAACCCACTCCGCCAGACCCCAAACCCTCTTCGCCAGAAACAAACGCACTCCGCCAGACCCAAACCCACTCCGCCAGACCCAAACCCACTCCGCCAGACCCAAACCCGCTCCGCCAGACAGAAACCCACTCAGCCAGCCCCAAACCAACTCCGCCAGACAGAAACCCACTCCGCCAGACCCAAACCCAATCCGCCAGACCCAAACCCACTCCGCCAGACCCAAACCCACTCCGCCAGACCCAAGCCCACTCCGCCAGACCCAACCCCACTCCGCCAGACCCCAACCCACTCCGCCTGACCCGAACCCACTCCGCCAGACCTGAACCCACTCCGCCAGACCCCAACCCACTCCGCCAGACCCCAACCCACTACGCCAGACCCGAAGCCACTCCGCCAGACCCAAACCCACTCCGCCAGACCCTAACACACTCTTCCAGACCCAAACCCACTCCGCCAGACCCAAACCCACTCCGCCAGACCCAAACCCACTCCGCCAGACCCAAACCAACTCCGCCAGACCCAAACCCACTCCGCCAGACCCAAACCAACTCCGCCAAACCCAAACCCACTCCGCCAGACCCAAACCCACTCCGCCAGACCCAAACCCACTCATCCAGACCCAAACCCACTCCGCCAGACCCGAACCCACTCCGCCAGACCCAAACCCACTCCGCCAGACCCAAACCCACTCCGCCAGACCCAAACCCACTCCGCCAGACCCAAACCCACTCCGCCAGACCCAAACCCACAACGCCAGACTCAATCCCACTCCGCCAGACCCCAAACCCACTCCGCCAGATCCAAACCCACTCCGCCAGACCCAAACCCACTCCGCCAGACCCAAACCAACTCCGCCAGACCCAAACCCACTCCGCCAGACCCAAACCCACTCATCCAGACCCAAACGCACTCCGCCAGACCCAAACCAACTCCGCCAGACCCAAACCCACTCCGCCAGACCCAAACCAACTCCGCCAAACCCAAACGCACTCCGCCAGACCCAAACCCACTCCGCCAGACCCAAACCCACTCATCCAGACCCAAACCCACTCCGCCAGACCCGAACCCACTCCGCCAGACCCAAACCCACTCCGCCAGACCCAAACCCACTCCGCCAGACCCAAACCCACTCCGCCAGACCCAAACCCACTCCGCCAGACCCAAACCCACAACGCCAGACCCAAACCCACTCCGCCAGACCCCAAACCCACTCCGCCAGATCCAAACCCACTCCGCCAGACCCAAACCCACTCCGCCAGACCCAAACCAGCTCCGCCAGACCCAAACCCACTCCGCCAGACCCATACCCACTCCGCCAGACCCATACCCACTCCGCCAGACCCGAACCCACTCCGCCAGACCCAAACCCACTCCGCCAGACCCAAACCCACTCCGCCAGACCCAAACCCACTCCGCCAGACCCAAACCCACTCCGCCAGACCCAAACCCACTCCGCCAGACCCAAACCCACAACGCCAGACCCAAACCCACTCCGCCAGACCCCAAACCCACTCCGCCAGATCCAAACCCACTCCGCCAGACCCAAACCCACTCCGCCAGACCCAAACCAACTCCGCCAGACCCAAACCCACTCCGCCAGACCCAAACCCACTCATCCAGACCCAAACCCACTCCGCCAGACCCAAACCCACTCATCCAGACGCAAACCCACTCCGCCAGGCCCAAACCCACTCTGCCAGACCCAAACCCACTCCGCCACACACAAACCCACTCCGCCAGACCCAAACCCACTCCGCCAGACCCAAACCCACTCCAGCAGACACAAACCAACTCCGCCAGACCCAAACCCACTCCGCCAGACCCAAACCAACTCCGCCAGACCCAAACCCACTCCGCCAGACCCAAACCCACTCCGCCAGACCCAAACCCACTCATCTAGACCCAAACCCACTCCGCCAGACCCAAACCCACTCATCCAGACCCAAACCCACTCCGCCAGACCCGAACCCACTCCGCCAGACCCAAACCCACTCCCCCAGACCCAAACACACTCCGCCAGACCCCAAACCCACTCCGCCAGGCCCAAACCCACTCCGCCAGACCCAAACCCACTACGCCACACACAAACCCACTCCGCCAGACCCAAACCCACTCCGCCAGACCCAAACGCACTCCGCCAGACCCAAACCCACTCCGCCAGTCCCAAACCCACTCCGCCAGACCCAAACCCACTCCGCCAGACCTAAACACCCTCCGCCAGACCCAAACCCACTCCGCCAGCCCCAAACCCACTCCGCCAGACCCTAACCCACTCCGCCAGACCCCAAACCCTCTTCGCCAGAAACAAACCCACTCCGCCAGACCCAAACCCAATCCGCCAGACCCAAACCCACTCCGCCAGACAGAAACCCACTCCGCCAGCCCCAAACCCACTCCGCCAGACAGAAACCCACTCCGCCAGACCCAAACCAAATCCGCCAGACCCAAACCCACTCCGCCAGACCCAAACCCACTCCGCCAGACCCAAGCCCACTCTGCCAGACCCAACCCCACTCCGCCAGACCCCAACCCACTCCGCCAGACCCGAACCCACTCCGCCAGACCTGAACCCACTCCGCCAGACCCCAACCCACTCCGCCAGACCCCAACCCACTCCGCCAGACCCGAAGCCACTCCGCCAGACCCAAACCCACTCCGCCAGACCCTAACACACTCTTCCAGACCCAAACCCACTCCGCCAGACCCAAACCCACTCCGCCAGACCCAAACCAACTCCGCCAGACCCAAACCCACTCCGCCAGACCCAAACCAACTCCGCCAAACCCACTCCGCGAGACCCAAACCCACTCCGCCAGACCCAAACCCACTCATCCAGACCCAAAGCCACTCCGCCAGACCCGAACCCACTCCGCCAGATCCGAACCCACTCCGCCAGACCCAAACCCACTCCGCCAGATCCAAACCCACTCCGCCAGACCCGAACCTATTCCGCCAGACCCAAACCCACTCCGCCAGACCCAAACCCACTCCGCCAGACCTAAACCAACTCCGCCAGACCCAAACCCACTCCGCCAGACCCAAACTCACTCCGCCAGAACCAAACCAACTCCGCCAGACCCGAACCCACTCCGCCACACCCAAACCCACTCCGCCAGACCACAACCCACTCCGCCAGACGCGAACCCACTCGTACTGACCCGAACCCACTCCGCCAGACCCGAACCCACTCCGCCAGGCCCAAACCCACTCCGCCAGACCTGAACCCACTCCGCCTGACCCGAACCCACTCCGCCAGACCCGAACCCACTCCGCCAGACCCCAACCCACTCCGCCAGACCCGAACCCACTCCGCCAGACCCCAACCCACTCCGCCAGACCCAAACCCACTCCGCCAGGCCCAAACCCACTCCGCCAGACCCAAACCCACTCCGCCAGTCCTAAACACACTCCGCCAGACCCAAACCCACTCCGCCAGCCCCAAACCCACACCGCAAGACCCAAACCCACTCATCCAGACCCAAACCCACTCCGCCAGACCCAAACCCACTCCGCCAGACCCAAACCAACTCCGCCAGACCCAAACCCACTCCGCCAGACCCCAAACCCACTCCGCCAGATCCAAACCCACTCCGCCAGACCCAAACCCACTCCGCCAGACCCAAACCCACTCCGCCAGACCCAAACCCACTCCGCCAGACCCAAACCCACTCCGCCAGACCCCAACCCACTCCGCCAGACCCAAACCCACTCCGCCAGACACAAACCCACTCCGCCAGACACAAACCAACTCCGCCAGACCCAAACCAACTCCGCCAGACCCAAACCAACTCCGCCAGACCCAAACCCACTCCGCCAGACCCAAACCCACTCCGCCAGACCCAAACCCACTCCGCCAGACCCAAACCCACTCCGCCAGTCCCAAACCCACTCCGCCAGACCCAAACCCACTCCGCCAGACCCAAACACACTCCGCCAGACCCAAACCCACTCCGCCAGCCCCAAACCCACTCCGCCAGAACCAAACCCACTCCGCCAGACCCAAACCCACTACGCCACACACAAACCCACTCCGCCAGACCCAAACCCACTCCGCCAGACCCAAACCCACTCCAGCAGACACAAACCAACTCCGCCAGACCCAAACCCACTCCGCCAGACCCAAACCAACTCCGCCAGACCCAATCCCACTCCGCCAGACCCAAACCCACTCCGCCAGACCCAAACCCACTCATCCAGACCCAAACCCACTCCGCCAGACCCAAACCCACTCATCCAGACCCAAACCCACTCCGCCAGACACGAACCCACTCCGCCAGACCCAAACCCACTCCCCCAGACCCAAACACACTCCGCCAGACCCCAAACCCACTCCGCCAGGCCCAAACCCACTCCGCCAGACCCAAACCCACTACGCCACACACAAACCCACTCCGCCAGACCCAAACCCACTCCGCCAGACCCAAACCCACTCCGCCAGACCCAAACCCACTCCGCCAGTCCCAAACCCACTCCGCCAGACCTAAACACACTCCGCCAGACCCAAACCCACTCCGCCAGCCCCAAACCCACTCCGCCAGACCCTAACCCACTCCGCCAGACCCCAAACCCTCTTCGCCAGAAAGAAACCCACTCCGCCAGACCCGAACCCACTCCGCCTGACCCGAACCCATTCCGCCAGACCCCAACCCACTCCGCAAGACCCGAACCCACTCCGACAGACCCGAACCCACTCCGCCAGACCATAACCCACTCCGCCAGACCCGAACCCACTCCGCCAGACCCCAACCCACTCCGGCAGACCCCAACCCACTCCGCCAGTCCCGAACCCACTCCGCCAGACCCCAACCCACTCCGCCAGACCCAAACCCACTCCGCCAGACCAAAACCCACTCCGCCAGACCCAAACCCACTCCGCCAGACCCAAACCCACTCCGCCAGACCCAAACCCACTCCGCCAGACCCAAACCCACTCCGCCAGACCCAAACCCACTCCGCCAGACCCCAAACCCACTCCGCCAGATCCAAACCCACTCCGCCAGACCCAAACCCACTCCGCCAGACCCAAACCCACTCCGCCAGACCCAAACCCACTCCGCCAGACCCCAAACCCACTCCGCCAGACCCAAACCCACTCCGCCAGACCCAAACCCACTCCGCCAGTCCCAAACCCACTCCGCCAGACCCAAACCCACTCCGCCAGTCCTAAACACACTCCGCCAGACCCAAACCCACTCCGCCAGCCCCAGACCCACACCGCAAGACCCAAACCCACTCATCCAGACCCAAACCCACTTCGCCAGACACAAACCAACTCCGCCAGACCCAAACCCACTCCGCCAGTCCCAAACCCTCTCCGCCAGACCCAAACCCACTCCGCCAGACCCAAACCCACTCCGCCAGACCCAAACCCACTCCGCCAGACCCAAACCCACTCCGCCAGCCCCAAACCCACTCCGCCAGACCCAAACCCACTCCGCCAGACCCAAACCCACTCCGCCAGACCCAAACCCACTCCGCCAGACCCAAACCCACTCCGCCAGACCCAAACCCACTCCGCCAGACCCAAACCAACTCCGCCAGACCCAAACCCACTCCGCCAGACCCCAAACCCACTCCGCCAGATCCAAACCCACTCCGCCAGACCCAAACCCACTCCGCCAGACCCAAACCCACTCCGCCAGACCCCAAACCCACTCCGCCAAACCCAAACCCACTCCGCCAGTCCTAAACACACTCCGCCAGATCCAAACCCACTCCGCCAGCCCCAGACCCACACCGCAAGACCCAAACCCACTCATCCAGACCCAAACCCACTTCGCCAGACACAAACCCACTCCGCCAGACCCAAACCCACTCCGCCAGTCCCAAGCCCTCTCCGCCAGACCCAAACCCACTCTGCCAGACCCAAACCCACTCCGCCAGACCCAAACCCACTCCGCCAGCCCCAAACCCACTCCGCCAGCCCCAAACCCACTCCGCCAGACCCAAACCCACTCCGCCAGACAGAAACCCACTCCGCCAGCCCCAAACCCACTCCGCCAGACAGAAACCCACTCCGCCAGACCCAAACCCACTCCGCCAGACCCAAACCCACTCCGCCAGACCCAAACCCACTCCGCCAGACCCAAACCCACTCCGCCAGTCCCAAACCCACTCCGCCAGACCCAAACCCACTCCGCCAGTCCTAAACACACTCCGCCAGACCCAAACCCACTCCGCCAGCCCCAAACCCACTCCGCAAGACCCAAACCCACTCATCCAGACCCAAACCCACTTCGCCAGACACAAACCCACTCCGCCAGACCCAAACCCACTCCGCCAGACCAAAACCCACTCCGCCAGACCCCAACTCACTCCGCCAGAATGAAACCCACACCGCCAGACCCGAACCCACTCCGCCAGACCCCAACCCACTCCGCCAGATCCAAACCCACTCCGCCAGACCCGAACCTATTCCGCCAGACCCAAACCCACTCCGCCAGACCCAAACCCACTCCGCCAGACCTAAACCAACTCCGCCAGACCCAAACCCACTCCGCCAGACCCAAACTCACTCCGCCAGAACCAAACCAACTCCGCCAGACCCGAACCCACTCCGCCACACCCGAACCCACTCCGCCAGACCACAACCCACTCCGCCAGACGCGAACCCACTCGTACAGACCCGAACAGACTCCGCCAGACCCGAACCCACTCCGCCAGGCCCAAACCCACTCCGCCAGACCCGAACCCACTCCGCCAGACCCCAACCCACTCCGCCAGACCCAAACCCACTCCGCCAGACCCAAACCCACTCCGCTAGACCCAAACCAACTCCGCCAGACCCAAACCCACTCCGCCAGACCCAAACCCAGTCCGCCAGACCCCAAACCCACTCCGCCAGACCCAAACCCACTCCGCCAGACCCCAAACCCACTCCGCCAGACCCAAACCCACTCCGCCAGACCCAAACCCACTCCGCCAAACCCAAACCCACACCGCCAGACCCAAACCCACTCCGCCAGACACAAAGCCACTCCGCCAGACCAAAACCCACTCCGCCAGAGCTAACCCCACTCCGCCAGACCCAAACCCACTCCGCCAGACCCAAACCGACTCCGCCAGACCAAAACCCACTCCGCCAGACCAAAGCCCACTCCGCCAGACCCAACCCCACTCCGCCAGACCCAAACCCACTCCGCCAGACCCCAACCCGCTCCGCCAGACCCCAACTCACTCCGCTAGACCCAACCCCACTCCGCCAGACCCAAACCCACTCCGCCAGACCCCAACCCACTCCGCCAGACCCCAACCCACTCCGCTGGACCAAAACACAAACCCACTCCGCCAGACCCAAACCCACTCCGCTAGACCCAAACCCACTCCGCCAGACCCAAACCCACAAACACAAACCCACTCCGCCAGACCCAAACCCACTCCGCTAGACCCAAACCCACTCCGCCAGACCCAAACCCACTGAGCTGGTCCCAAATCCACTCCGCTAGACCCAAAACCACTCCGCTAGACCCAAACACAAACCCACTCCGCTAGACCCAAACACAAACCCACTCCGCAAGACCCAAACCCACTCCACCAGACCCAAACCCACTCCGCCAGACCCAAACCCACTCAGCTAGACCCAAACCCAAACCCACTCCGCTAGACCCAAACCCACTCCGCTAGACCCAAACCCACTCCGCTAGACCCAAACACAAACCCACTCCACTAGACCCAAACACAAACCCACTCCGCCAGACCAAAACCCACTCCGCCAGACCCAAACCCACTCCGCCAGACCCAAATTCACTCCGCCAGACCCGAACCCACTCTGCGAGACGCGAACCCACTACGCCAGACCCTAACCCACTCCACCAGACCCAAACCCACTCCGCCAGACCCAAACCCACTCCGCCAGACCCGAACCCACTCCGCCAGACCCCAACCGACTCCGCCAGTCCCAAACCCACTCCGCCAGACCCAAACCCACTCCGCCAGTCCTAAACACACTCCGCCAGACCCAAACCCACTCCGCCAGCCCCAAACCCACTCCGCCAGCCCCAAACCCACTCCGCAAGACCCAAACCCACTCATCCAGACCCAAACCCACTCCGCCAGACCCCAAACCCACTCCGCCAGACCCAAACCCACTCCGCCAGACCCAAACCCACTCCGCCAAACCCAAACCCACACCGCCAGACCCAAACCCACTCCGCCAGACACAAAGCCACTCCGCCAGACCAAAACCCACTCCGCCAGAGCTAACCCCACTCCGCCAGACCCAAACCCACTCCGCCAGACCCAAACCCACTCCGCCAGACCCCAACTGACTCCGCCAGAATGAAACCCACTCCGCCAGACCCGAACCCACTCCGCCAGACCCCAACCCACTCCGCCAGATCCAAACCCACTCCGCCAGACCCGAACCTATTCCGCCAGACCCAAACCCACTCCGCCAGACCCAAACCCACTCCGCCAGACCTAAACCAACTCCGCCAGACCCAAACCCACTCCGCCAGACCCAAACTCACTCCGCCAGAACCAAACCAACTCCGCCAGACCCGAACCCACTCCGCCACACCCGAACCCACTCCGCCAGACCACAACCCACTCCGCCAGACGCGAACCCACTCGTACAGACCCGAACAGACTCCGCCAGACCCGAACCCACTCCGCCAGGCCCAAACCCACTCCGCCAGACCCGAACCCACTCCGCCAGACCCCAACCCACTCCGCAAGACCCGAACCCACTCCGACAGACCCGAACCCACTCCGCCAGACCATAACCCACTCCGCCAGACCCGAACCCACTCCGCCAGACCCCAACCGACTCCGGCAGAACCCAACCCACTCCGCCAGTCCCGAACCCACTCCGCCAGACCCCAACCCACACCGCCAGACCCAAACCCACTCCGCCAGACCCAAACCCACTCCGCCAGACCCAAACCCACTCCGCCAGACCCAAACCCACTCCGCCAGACCCAAACCCACTCCGCTAGACCCAAACCAACTCCGCCAGACCCAAACCCACTCCGCCAGACCCAAACCCAGTCCGCCAGACCCCAAACCCACTCCGCCAGACCCAAACCCACTCCGCCAGACCCAAACCCACTCCGCCAGACCCAAACCCACTCCGCCAGACCCCAAACCCACTCTGCCAGACCCAAACCCACTCCGCCAGACCCAAACCCACTCCGCCAAACCCAAACCCACACCGCCAGACCCAAACCCGCTCCGCCAGACACAAAGCCACTCCGCCAGACCAAAACCCACTCCGCCAGAGCTAACCCCACTCCGCCAGACCCAAACCCACTCCGCCAGACCCAAACCGACTCCGCCAGACCAAAACCCACTCCGCCAGACCAAAGCCCACTCCGCCAGACCCAACCCCACTCCGCCAGACCCAAACCCACTCCGCCAGACCCCAACCCGCTCCGCCAGACCCCAACTGACTCCGCTAGACCCAACCCCACTCCGCCAGACCCAAACCCACTCCGCCAGACCCCAACCCACTCCGCCAGACCCCAACCCACTCCGCTAGACCAAAACACAAACCCACTCCGCCAGACCCAAACCCACAAACACAAACCCACTCCGCCAGACCCAAACCCACTCCGCTAGACCCAAACCCACTCCGCCAGACCCAAACCCACTCCGCCAGACCCAAACCCACTCCGCCAGACCCAAACCCACTCCGCCAGACCCAAACCCACTCCGCTAGACCCAAACCAACTCCGCCAGACCCAAACCCACTCCGCCAGACCCAAACCCAGTCCGCCAGACCCCAAACCCACTCCGCCAGACCCAAACCCACTCCGCCAGACCCAAACCCACTCCGCCAGACCCAAACCCACTCCGCCAGACCCCAAACCCACTCCGCCAGACCCAAACCCACTCCGCCAGACCCAAACCCACTCCGCCAAACCCAAACCCACACCGCCAGACCCAAACCCGCTCCGCCAGACACAAAGCCACTCCGCCAGACCAAAACCCACTCCGCCAGAGCTAACCCCACTCCGCCAGACCCAAACCCACTCCGCCAGACCCAAACCGACTCCGCCAGACCAAAACCCACTCCGCCAGACCAAAGCCCACTCCGCCAGACCCAACCCCACTCCGCCAGACCCAAACCCACTCCGCCAGACCCCAACCCGCTCCGCCAGACCCCAACTGACTCCGCCAGACCCAACCCCACTCCGCCAGACCCAAACCCACTCCGCCAGACCCCAACCCACTCCGCCAGACCCCAACCCACTCCGCTAGACCAAAACACAAACCCACTCCGCCAGACCCAAACCCACAAACACAAACCCACTCCGCCAGACCCAAACCCACTCCGCTAGACCCAAACCCACTCCGCCAGACCCAAACCCACTCAGCCAGACCCAAACCCACTCAGCTAGACCCAAAACCACTCCGCTAGACCCAAACACAAACCCACTCCGCTAGACCCAAACACAAACCCACTCCGCTAGACCCAAACCCACTCCACCAGACCCAAACCCACTCCGCCAGACCCAAACCCACTCAGCTAGACCCAAACCCAAACCCACTCCGCTAGACCCAAACCCACTCCGCTAGACCCAAACCCACTCCGCTAGACCCAAACACAAACCTACTCCGCCAGACCAAAACCCACTCCGCCAGACCCAAACCCACTCCGCCAGACCCAAATTCACTCCGCCAGACCCGAACCCACTCTGCGAGACGCGAACCCACTACGCCAGACCCTAACCCACTCCACCAGACCCAAACCCACCGCCAGACCCAAACCCACTCCGCCAGACCCAAACCCACTCCGCCAGACCCGAACCCACTCCGCCACACCCGAACCCACTCCGCCAGACTCTAACACACTCTGCCAGACCCAAACCCACTCCGCCAGACCCAAACCCACTCCGCCAGACCCAAACCCACTCCGCCAGACCCAAACCAACTCCGCCAGACCCAAACCCTCTCCGCCAGACCCAAACCCACTCCGCCAGACCCAAACCCACTCATCCAGACCCAAACCCACTCCGCCAGACCCGAACCCACTCCGCCAGACCCAAACCCACTCCCCCAGACCCAAACACACTCCGCCAGACCCGAACCCACTCCGCCAGAACCAAACGCACTCCGCCAGACCCCAAACCCACTCCGCCAGAGCCAAACCCACTCCGCCAGACCCAAACCCACTCCGCCACACACAAACCCACTCCGCCAGACCCAAACCCACTCCGCCAGATCCAAACCCACTCCGCCAGACCCAAGCTCACTCCGCCAGTCCCAAACCCACTCCGCCAGACCCAAACCCACTCCGCCAGTCCTAAACACACGCCGCCAGACCCAAACCCACTCCGCCAGCCCCAAACCCACTCCGCAAGACCCTAACCCACTCCGCCAGACTCCAAACCCACTTCGCCAGATACAAACCCACTCCGCCAGACCCAAACCCACTCCGCCAGACCCAAACCCACTCCGCCAGACCCAAACCCACTCCGCCAGACCCAAACCCACTCCGCCAGACCCAAACCCACTCCGCCAGACCGCAACTCACTCCGCCATAACCAAACCCACTCCGCCAGACCTGAACCCACTCCGCCAGACCCCAACCAACTCCGCCAGATCCGAACCCACTCCGCCAGACCCGAACCTACTCCGCCAGACCCAAACCCACTCCGCCAGACCGAAACCCACTCCGCCAGACCTAAACCAACTCCGCCAGACCCAAACCCACTCCGCCAGACCCAAACCCACTCCGCCAGACCCCAACCCACTCCGCCAGACCCCAACCCACTCCGCTAGACCCAAACACAAACCCACTCCGCTGGACCCAAACCCACTCCGCTAGACCCAAACCCACTCCGCCAGACCCAAACCCTCTCAGCTAGACCCGATCTCACTCCGCTAGACCCAAAACCAGTCCGCTAGACCCAAACCCAAACCCACTCCGCTAGACCCAAACACAAACCCACTCCGCTAGACCCAAACCCACTGCACCAGACCCAAACCCACTCCGCCACACCCAAACCCACTCCGCCAGACCCAAACCCACTCCGCCAGACCCAAGCCCACTCCGCCAGACCCAACCCCACTCCGCCAGACCCAAACCCACTCCGCCAGACCCCAACCGACTCCGCCAGACCCAAACCCACACCTCCAGACCCGAACCCACTCCGCCAGACCGCAACCCACTCCACCAGACCCAAACCCACACCGCCAGACCCAAACCCACTCCGCCAGACCCAAACCCACTCCGCCAGACCCAAGCCCACTCCGCCAGACCCAAGCCCAATCCGCCAGACCAAAACCCACTCCGCCAGACCCAAACCCACTCCGCCAGACCCAAACCCACTCCATCAGACCAAAACCCACTCCGCCAGACCAAAACCCACTCCGCCAGAGCTAACCCCACTCCGCCAGACCCAAACCCACTCCGCCAGACCCAAACCGACTCCGCCAGACCAAAACCCACTCCGCCAGACCAAAGCCCACTCCGCCAGACCCAACCCCACTCCGCCAGACCCAAACCCACTCCGCCAGACCCCAACCCGCTCCGCCAGACCCCAACTCACTCCGCTAGACCCAACCCCACTCAGCCAGACCCAAACCCACTCCGCCAGACCCCAACCCACTCCGCCAGACCCCAACCCACTCCGCTAGACCAAAACACAAACCCACTCCGCCAGACCCAAACCCACTCCGCTAGACCCAAACCCACTCCGCCAGACCCAAACCCACAAACACAAACCCACTCCGCCAGACCCAAACCCACTCCGCTAGACCCAAACCCACTCCGCCAGACCCAAACCCACTCAGCTAGACCCAAACCCACTCCGCTAGACCCAAAACCACTCCGCTAGACCCAAACACAAACCCACTCCGCTAGACCCAAACACAAACCCACTCCGCTAGACCCAAACCCACTCCACCAGACCCAAACCCACTCCGCCAGACCCAAACCCACTCAGCTAGACCCAAACCCAAACCCACTCCGCTAGACCCAAACCCACTCCGCTAGACCCAAACCCACTCCGCTAGACCCAAACACAAACCCACTCCGCTAGACCCAAACACAAACCCACTCCGCCAGACCAAAACCCACTCCGCCAGACCCAAACCCACTCCGCCAGACCCAAATTCACTCCGCCAGACCCGAACCCACTCTGCGAGACGCGAACCCACTACGCCAGACCCTAACCCATTCCACCAGACCCAAACCCACCGCCAGACCCAAACCCACTCCGCCAGACCCAAACCCACGCCGCCAGACCCAAACCCACTCCGCCAGACCCAAACCCACTCCGCCAGACCCTAACCCACTCCACCAGACCCAAACGGCAACAGATGGGATTCCAGGATGGTGTGCTGCCTTCCTGGTGCCAGGATCCAGGATGTTACGGACAGAGTGCAGACAATCCTCAAGGGCGAAGGTGAACAGCCGGAAGTGGTCGTGCATGTTGGCACAAATGATGTTGGAAAGAAGGGGATGAATATTTTGCAGCGGGACTTCAGAGAGCTTGGAAAAATGCTGAAAAGCAGGACTTCCAGGGTTGTTATCTCCGGTTTGCTCCCAGTTCCTCGTGCTGGCGAGAGCAGGAACAGGGAGATACGGGACCTGAATGTGTGGCTGAGGAACTGGTGCAGGGGGCAGGGATTTAGATTCTTAGATCACTGGGATCTGTTTTGGAGTAAGGGGGAACTGTACAAAAGGGACGGATTGCATCTTAACAGGTGGGGGACCAGCATTCTGGCCGGCAGGTTTGCCACTGCTACACGGATGGTTTTAAACTGAATAAGGGGGGTGGGGTGCCAAATGGGATAATCGAGAACGGAGTTAAAGGGAAAGAGAGTAAAGGGATGGTTAATGACCCCAGAATTAACGGGAAAGAAAGCTCACAAAGGGATAGGAGAGTATGGCCAAGTGTAATAGGGATCGATGTGAAAGGGGCCACTTGTCAACATAATTGTATAAGGAGTAAGAGTGTTGTAAAAACAAGCCTGAAGGCTTTGTGTCTCAATGCGAGGAGCATTCGTAATAAGGTGGATGAGTTGAAGGTGCAGATAGCGATTAATGACTATGCTATAGTTGGGATCACGGAGACATGGCTCCAGGATGACCAAGGCTGGGAGCTGAACATCCAGGGATATTCAATATTCAGGAGGGATAGACGAAAAGGAAAAGGAGGTGGGGTAGCGTTGCTGGTGAGAGAGGAGATTAATGCAATAGAAAGGAAGGACATTAGCGTGGAGGATGTGGAATCGATATGGGTAGAGCTGCGAAACTCTAAGGGGCAGAAAACGCTAGTGGGAGCTGTGTACAGGCCACCTAACAGTAGTATTGGAGTTGGGGATGGCATCAAACAGGAAATTAGAAATGCGTGCAACAAGGGTAACACGGTTATAATGGGTGACTTCAATCTGCATGTAGATTGGGTGAATCAAATTGGCAGGGGTGCTGAGGAAGAGGATTTCCTGGAATGTATGCGGGATAGTTTTCTCAACCAACATGTGGAGGAACCAACGAGAGAGCAGGCTATTCTAGACTGGGTATTGAGTAATGAGGAAGGGTTAGTTAGCAGTCTTGTTGTGCGTGGCCCCTTGGGCAAGAGTGACCATAATATGGTTGAGTTCTTCATTAGGATGGAGAGTGACAAAATTAAGTCAGAAACAAGGGTTCTGAACTTGAACAAAGGTAACTTTGAAGGTATGAGATGTGAATTGGCCAAGATAGACTGGCAGGTGATTCTTAAAGGGTTGACAGTGGATGTGCAATGGAAGGTATTTAAAGACTGCATGGATGAAGTACAAAAGTTGTTCATACCAGTTTGGCAAAAGAATAAATCGGGGAAGGTGGTGCATCCATGGATAACAAGGGAAATCAGGGATAGTATAAAAACAAAAGATGAGGCATACAAATTTGCCAGAAAAAGCAGCCTACCGGAGGACTGGGAGAAATTCAGAATCCAGCAGAGGAGGACAAAGGGTTTAATTAGGAAAGGGAAAATAGATTATGAAAGGAAACTGGCAGGGAACATAAAAACTGACTGCAAAGGTTTTTATAGATATGTGAAGAGAAAGAGACTAGTTAAAACAAATGTTGGTCCCTTGCAGTCAGAAACAGGTGAATTGATCATGGGGAACAAGGACATGGCAGACCAATTGAATAACTACTTTGGTTCTGTCTTCACTAAGGAAGACATAAATAATCTGCCGGAAATAGCAGTGGAACGGGGGTCAAATAAGATGGAGGAACTGAGTGAAATCCAGGTTAGCCGGGAGGTGGTGTTGGGTAAATTGAACGGATTGAAGGCCGATAAATCCCCAGGGCCAGATAGTCTGCATCCCAGAGTACTCAAGGAGGTAGCCACAGAAATAGTGGATGCATTAGTGATAATTTTTCAAAATTCCTTAGATTCTGGAGTAGTTCCTGAGGATTGGAGGGTAGCTAATGTCACCCCACTTTTTAAAAAAGGAGGGAGAGAGAAAGCGGGGAATTACAGACCAGTTAGTCTAACATCGGTAGTGGGGAAACTGCTAGAGTCAGTTATTAAAGATGGGATAGCAGCGCATTTGGAAAGTGGTGAAATCATTGGACAAAGTCAGCATGGATTTACGAAAGGTAAATCATGTCTGACAAATCTGATAGAATTTTTTGAGGATGTAACTAGTAGAGTGGATAAGGGAGAACCAGTGGATGTGTTATATCTAGACTTTCAGAAGGCTTTCGACAAGGTCCCGCATAAGAGATTAGCATACAAACTTAAAGCACACGGTATTGGGGGTTCAGTATTGATGTGGATAGAGAACTGGCTAGCAGACAGGAGGCAAAGGGTAGGAGTAAACGGGTCCTTTTCAGAATGGCAGGCAGTGACTAGTGGGGTGCCGCAAGGCTCAGTGCTGGGACCCCAGCTATTTACAATATATATTAATGATTTGGACGAGGGAATTCAATGTAACATCTCCAAATTTGCAGATGATACCAAGCTGGGGGGTATAGTTAGGTGTGAGGAGGATGCTTGGAGGCTGCAGGGTGATTTGGATAGGCTGAGTGAATGGGCAGATGCATGGCAGATGCAGTATAATGTGGATAAATGTGAGGTTATCCACTTTGGTGGCAAAAACATGAGGGTAGACTATTATCTGAATGGTGGCAGATTAGGAAAGGGGGAGATGCAACGAGACCTGGGTGTCATGGTACACCAGTCATTGAAAGTAGGCAAGCAGGTGCAGCAGGCAGTGAAGAAAGCAAATGGTATGTTAGCATTCATAGCGAAAGGATTTGAGTATAGGAGCAGGGAGGTTCTACTGCAGTTGTACAGGGTTTTGGTGAGGCCACACCTGGAGTATTGCGTACAGTTTTGGTCACCAAATCTGAGGAAAGACATCCTTGCCATAGAGGGGGTACAGAGAAGATTCACCAGACTGATTCCTGGGATGTCAGGACTTTCATATGAGGAAAGATTGGATAGACTCGGCTTGTACTCGCTGGAATTTAGAAGATTGAGGGGGGATCTTATAGAAACTTACAAAATTCTTAAGGGGTTGGATAAGCTAGATGCTGGAAGATTGTTCCCGATGTTGGGGGAGTCCAGAACAAGGGGTCACAGTCTAAGGATAAGGGGGAATTCCTTTGGGACCGAAATGAGGAAAACATTCTTTACACAGAGAGTCGTGAGTCTCTGGAATTCTCTGCCACAGAAGGTAGTTGAGGCCAGTTCATTGGCTATATTTAAGAGGGCGTTAGATGTGGCACTTGTGGCTAAAGGGATCAGGGGGTATGGAGAGAAGGCAGGTACGGGATACTGAGTTGGATGATCAGCCATGATCACATTGAATGGCGGTGCAGGCTCGAAGGGCCGAATGGCCTACTCCTGCACCTATTTTCTATGTTTCTATGTTTCTAAACCCACCGCCAGACCCAAACCCACTCCGCCAGACCCAAACCCACTCCGCCAGACCCAAACCCACTCCGCCAGACCCAAACCCACTCCGCCAGATCCAAACCCACTCCGCCAGACCCAAACCCACTCCGCCAGACCCAATCCCACTCCGCCAGACCCGAACCCACTCCGCCAGACCCGAACCCACTCCGCCAGACCCGAACCCACTCCGCCAGACCCAAACCCACTCCGCCAGATCCAAACCCACTCCGCCAGACCCAAACCCACTCCGCCAGACCCAAACCCACTCCGCCAGACCCAAACCCACACCGCCAGACCAAAACCCACTCCGCCAGACCCAAACCCACTCCGCCAGACCCAATCCCACTCCGCCAGACCCATACCGACTCCGCCAGACCAAATCCCACTCCGCCAGACCAAAGCCCACTCCGCCAGACCCAAACCCACTCCGCCAGACCCAAACCCACTCCGCCAGACCCAAACCCACTCCGCCAGACCCAAACCCACACCGCCAGACCAAAACCCACTCCGCCAGAGCTAACCCCACTCCGCCAGACCCAAACCCACTCCGCCAGACCCAAACCGACTCCGCCAGACCCAAACCGACTCCGCCAGACCAAAGCCCACTCCGCCAGACCCAACCCCACTCCGCCAGACCCAAACCCACTCCGCCAGACCCCAACTCACTCCGCTAGACCCAACCCCACTCCGCCAGACCCAAACCCACTCCGCCAGACCCCAACCCACTCCGGCAGACCCCAACCCACTCCGCTAGACCCAAACACAAACCCACTCCGCCAGACCCAAACCCACTCCGCTAGACCCAAACCCACTCCGCCAGATCCAAACCCACAAACACAAACCCACTCCGCCAGACCCAAACCCACTCCGCTAGACCCAAACCCACTCCGCCAGACCCAAACCCACTCAGCTAGACCCAAACCCACTCCGCTAGACCCAAAACCACTCCGCTAGACCCAAACACAAACCCACTCCGCTAGACCCAAACACAAACCCACTCCGCTAGACCCAAACCCAATCCACCAGACCCAAACCCACTCCGCCAGACCCAAACCCACTCAGCTAGACCCAAACCCAAACCCACTCCGCTAGACCCAAACCCACTCCGCTAGACCCAAACCCACTCCGCCAGACCCAAACACAAACCCACTCCGCTAGACCCAAACACAAACCCACTCCGCCAGACCAAAACCCACTCCGCCAGACCCAAACCCACTCCGCCAGACACAAATTCACTCCGCCAGACCCGAACCCACTCCGCGAGACGCGAACCCACTACGCCAGACCCTAACCCACTCCACCAGACCCAAACCCACCGCCAGACCCAAACCCACTCCGCCAGACCCTAACCCACTCCACCAGACCCAAACCCACTCCGCCAGACCCAAACCCACTCCGCCAGATCCAAACCCACTCCGCCAGACCCGAACCCACTCCGCCAGACCAAAACCCACTCCGCCAGACCCAAACCCACTCTGCCAGACCCAAACCCACACAGCCAGACCAAAACCCACTCCGCCAGACCCAAACCCACTCTGCCAGACCCAATCCCACTCTGCCAGACCCAAACCCACTGCGCCAGACCCAAACCCACTCCGCCACACCCGAACCCACACCGCCAGACCCAAGCCCACTACGCCAGACCCAAACCCACTCCGCCAGACCACAAACCCACTCCTCCAGTCCCCAAACCCACTCCGCCAGACCCCAAACTCACTCCGCCAGAACCAAACCCACTCCGCCAGACCCAAACCCACTCCGCCAGACCCAAACCATTCAGCCAGACCAAAACCCACTCCACCAGACCCAAACCCACTCCGCCAGACCCAACCCCACTCCGCCAGACCAAAACCCACTCTGCCAGACCCAAACCCACTCCGCCAGACCCAACCCCACTCCGCCATACCCAAACCCACTCCGCCAGACCCAAACCCGCTCCGCCAGACCCAAACCCACACCGCCAGATCCAAACCCACTCCGCCGGACCAAAACCCACTCCGCCAGACCAAAACCCACTCTGCCAGACCCAAACCCACTCCGCCAGACCCAAACCCACTCCGCTAGACCCAAACACAAACCCACTCCGCTAGACCCAAACCCAAACCCACTCCGCTAGACCCAAACCCAAGCCCACTCCGCCAGACCCAAACCCACTCCGCCAGACCCAAACCCACTCCGCCAGACCTAACCCCACTCCGCCAGACCCAAACACACTCCGCCAGACCCAAACCGAATCCGCCAGACCAAAACCCACTCCGCCAGACCAAAGCCCACTCCGCCAGATCCAACCCCACTCCGCCAGACCCAAACCCACTCTGCCAGACCCCATCCCGCTCCGCCAGACCCCAACTCACTCCGCTAGACCCAACCCCACTCCTCCAGACCCAAACCCACTCCGCCAGACCCCAACCCACTCCGCCAGACCCCAACCCACTCCGCTAGACCCAAACACAAACCCACTCCGCTAGACCCAAACCCACTCCGCTAGACCCAAACCCACTCCGCCAGACCCAAACCCACTCAGCTAGACCCAAACCCACTCCGCTAGACCCCAAACCACTCCGCTAGACCCAAACACAAACCCACTCCGCTAGACCCAAACCCACTCCACCAGACCCAAACCCACTCCGCCAGACCCAAACCCACTCAGCTAGACCCAAACCCAAACCCACTCCGCTAGACCCAAACCCACTCCGCCAGACCCAAAAGCACTCCGCTAGACCCAAACCCAAACTCACTCCGCTAGACCCAAACACAAACCCACTCAGCTAGACCCAAACCCAAACCCACTCCGCTAGACCCAAACCCACTCCGCTAGACCCAAAAGCACTCCGCTAGACCCAAACCCAAACCCACTCCGCTATACCCAAACACAAACCCACTCCGCTAGACCCAAACCCACTCCGCCAGACCCAAACCCACTCCGCCAGACCCAAACCCACTCCGCCAGACCCAAACCCACTCCGCCAGACCCAAACCCACTCCGCCAGACCCAAACCCACTCCGCCAGACCCAAGCCCACTCCGCCAGACCCAACCCCACTCCGCCAGACCCAAACCCACTCCGCCAGACCCCAACCCACTCCGCCAGACCCAAACCCACTCCGCCAGACCCGAACCCACTCCGCCAGACCGCAACCCACTCCACCAGACCCAAACCCACACCGCCAAACCCGAACCCACTCGGCCAGACCCGAACCCACTCGGCCGGATCCCAACGCACTCCGCCAGACCCAAACCCACTCCGCCAGACCCAAACGCACTCCGCCAGACCCAAACCCACTCCGCCAGACCCAAACCCACTCCGCCAGACCCAAACCCACTCCGCCAGACCCAAACCCACACCTCCAGACCCAAACCCACTCCGCCAGACCCAAACCCACTCCGCCAGACCCAAATCCACTCCGCCAGACCCAAACCCACTCCGCCAGACCCAAACCCACTCCGCCAGACCCAAGCCCACTCCGACAGACCCAAACCCTACTCCGCCAGACCCAAACCCACTCCGCCAGACCCAAACCCACTCCGCCAGACCAAAACCCACTCCGCCAGACCAAAACCCACTCCGCCAGACCTAACCCCACTCCGCCAGACCCAAACCCACTCTGCCAGACCCAAACCCACTCCGCCAGACCCAAACCCACTCCGCCAGACCAAAGCCCACTCTGCCAGACCCAACCCCACTCCGCCAGACCCAAACCCACTCCGCCAGACCCCAACCCGCTCCGCCAGACCCCAACTCACTCCGCGAGACCCAACCCCACTCCGCCAGACCCAAACCCGCTCCGCCAGACCCCAACCCACTCCGCCAGACCCCAACCCACTCCGCTAGACCCAAACACAAACCCACTCCGCTAGACCCAAACCCACTCCGCTAGACCCAAACCCACTCCGCCAGACCCAAACCCACTCAGCTAGACCCAAACCCACTCCGCTAGACCCAAAACCACTCCGCTAGACCCAAACCCAAACCCACTCCACTGGATCCAAACACAAACCCACTCCGCTAGGCCCAAACCCACTCCACCAGACCCAAACCCACTCCGCCAGACCCAAACCCACTCAGCTAGACCCAAACCCAAACCCACTCCGCTAGACCCAAACCCACTGCGCCAGACCCAAAAGCACTCCGCTAGACCCAAACACAAACCCACTCCGCTAGACCCAAACACAAACCCACTCAGCTAGACCCAAACCCAAACCCACTCCGCTAGACCCAAAAGCACTCCGCTAGACCCAAACCCAAACCCACTCCGCTAGACCCAAACACAAACCCACTCCGCTAGACCCAAACCCACTCCGCTAGACCCAAACCCACTCCGCCAGACCCAAACCCACTCCGCCAGACCCAAACCCACTCCGCCAGACCCAAGCCCACTCCGCCAGACCCAACCCCACTCCGCCAGACCCGAACCCACTCCGCCAGACCCCAACCCACTCCGCCAGACCCAAACCCACTCCGCCAGACCCGAACCCACTCCGCCAGACCGCAACCCACTCCACCAGACCCAAACCCACACCGCCAAACCCGAACCCACTCGGCCAGACCCGAACCCACTCGGCCGGATCCCAACGCACTCCGCCAGACCCAAACCCACTCCGCCAGACCCAAACGCACTCCGCCAGACCGAAACCCACTCCGCCAGACCCAAACCCACTCCGCCAGACCCAAACCCACTCCGCCAGACCCAAACCCACACCTCCAGACCCAAACCCACTCCGCCAGACCCAAACCCACTCCGCCAGACCCAAATCCACTCCGCCAGACCCAAACCCACTCCGCCAGACCCAAGCCCACTCCGCCAGACCCAAACCCTACTCCGCCAGACCCAAACCCACTCCGCCAGACCCAAACCCACTCCGCCAGACCAAAACCCACTCCGCCAGACCAAAACCCACTCCGCCAGACCGAACCCCACTCCGCCAGACCCAAACCCACTCTGCCAGACCCAAACCCACTCCGCCAGACCCAAACCCACTCCGCCAGACCAAAGCCCACTCCGCCAGACCCAACCCCACTCCGCCAGACCCAAACCCACTACGCCAGACGCCAACCCGCTCCGCCAGACCCCAACTCACTCCGCGAGACCCAACCCCACTCCGCCAGACCCAAACCCACTCCGCCAGATCCCAACCCACTCCGCCAGACCCCAACCCACTCCGCTAGACCCAAACACAAACCCACTCCGCCAGACCCAAACCCACTCCGCTAGACCCAAACCCACTCCGCCAGACCCAAACCCACTCCGCCAGACCCGAACCCACTCCACCAGACCCAAACCCACTCCGCCAGACCCAAACCCACTCAGCTAGACCCAAACCCAAACCCACTCCGCTAGACCCAAACCCACTGCGCCAGACCCAAAAGCACTCCGCTAGACCCAAACACAAACCCACTCCGCTAGACCCAAACACAAACCCACTCAGCTAGACCCAAACCCAAACACACTCCGCTAGACCCAAACCCACTCCGCTAGACCCAAAAGCACTCCGCTAGACCCAAACCCAAACCCACTCCGCTAGACCCAAACACAAACCCACTCCGCTAGACCCAAACCCACTCCGCTAGACCCAAACCCACTCCGCCAGACCCAAACCCACTCCGCCAGACCCAAACCCACTCCGCCAGACCCAAGCCCACTCCGCCAGACCCAACCCCACTCCGCCAGACCCAAACCCACTCCGCCAGACGCCAACCCACTCCGCCAGACCCAAACCCACTCCGCCAGACCCGAACCCACTCCGCCAGACCGCAACCCACTCCACCAGACCCAAACCCACACCGCCAAACCCGAACCCACTCGGCCAGACCCGAACCCACTCGGCCGGATCCCAACGCACTCCGCCAGACCCAAACCCACTCCGCCAGACCCAAACGCACTCCGCCAGACACAAACGCACTCCGCCAGACCCAAACCCACTCCGCCAGACCCAAACCCACTCCGCCAGACCCAAACCCACTCCGCCAGACCCAAACCCACTCCGCCAGACCCAAACCCACTCCGCCAGACCCAAATCCACTCCGCCAGACCCAAACCCACTCCGCCAGACCCAAGCCCACTCCGCCAGACCCAAACCCTACTCCGCCAGACCCAAACCCATTCCGCCAGACCCAAACCCACTCCGCCAGACCAAAACCCACTCCGCCAGACCAAAACCCACTCCGCCAGTCCTAACCCCACTCCGCCAGACCCAAACCCACTCCGCCAGACCCAAACCCACTCCGCCAGACCCAAACCCACTCCGCCAGACCAAAGCCCACTCCGCCAGACCCAACCCCACTCCGCCAGATCCAAACCCACTCCGCCAGACGCCAACCCGCTCCGCCAGACCCCAACTCACTCCGCGAGACCCAACCCCACTCCGCCAGACCCAAACCCACTCCGCCAGATCCCAACCCACTCCGCCAGACCCCAACCCACTCCGCTAGACCCAAACACAAACCCACTCCGCCAGACCCAAACCCACTCCGCTAGACCCAAACCCACTCCGCCAGACCCAAACCCACTCCGCCAGACCCGAACCCACTCCGCCAGACCGCAACCCACTCCACCAGACCCACACCGCCAAACCCGAACCCACTCGGCCAGACCCGAACCCACTCGGCCGGATCCCAACGCACTCCGCCAGACCCAAACCCACTCCGCCAGACCCAAACCCACTCAGCTAGACCCAAACTCAAACCCACTCCGCTAGACCCAAACCCACTGCGCCAGACCCAAAAGCACTCCGCTAGACCCAAACACAAACCCACTCCGCTAGACCCAAACACAAACCCACTCAGCTAGACCCAAACCCAAACCCACTCCGCTAGACCCAAACCCACTCCGCTAGACCCAAAAGCACTCCGCTAGACCCAAACCCAAACCCACTCCGCTAGACCCAAACACAAACCCACTCCGCTAGACCCAAACCCACTCCGCTAGACCCAAACCCACTCCGCCAGACCCAAACCCACTCCGCCAGACCCAAACCCACTCCGCCAGACCCAAGCCCACTCCGCCAGACCCAACCCCACTCTGCCAGATACAAACCCACTCCGTCAGACCCCAACCCACTCCGCCAGACCCAAACCCACTCCGCCAGACCCGAACCCACTCCGCCAGACCGCAACCCACTCCACAAGACCCAAACCCACACCGCCAAACCCGAACCCACTCGGCCAGACCCGAACCCACTCGGCCGGATCCCAACGCACTACGCCAGACCCAAACCCACTCCGCCAGACCCAAACGCACTCCGCCAGACCCAAACCCACTCCGCCAGACCCAAACCCACTCCGCCAGACCCAAACCCACTCCGCCAGACCCAAACCCACACCTCCAGACCCAAACATACTCCGCCAGACCCAAACCCACTCCGCCAGACCCAAATCCACTCCGCCAGACCCAAACCCACTCCGCCAGACCCAAGCCCACTCCGCCAGACCCAAACCCTACTCCGCCAGACCCAAACCCACTCCGCCAGACCCAAACCCACTCCGCCAGACCAAAACCCACTCCGCCAGACCAAAACCCACTCCGCCAGACCTAACCCCACTCCGCCAGACCCAAACCCACTCTGCCAGACCCAAACCCACTCCGCCAGACCCAAACCCACTCCGCCAGACCAAAGCCCACTCCGCCAGACCCAACCCCACTCCGCCAGATCCAAACCCACTCCGCCAGACGCCAACCCGCTCCGCCAGACCCCAACTCACTCCGCGAGACCCAACCCCACTCCGCCAGACCCAAACCCACTCCGCCAGATCCCAACCCACTCCGCCAGACCCCAACCCACTCCGCTAGACCCAAACACAAACCCACTCCGCCAGACCCAAACCCACTCCGCTAGACCCAAACCCACTCCGCCAGACCCAAACCCACTCCGCCAGACCCGAACCCACTCTGCCAGACCGCAACCCACTCCACCAGACCCAAACCCACACCGCCAAACCCGAACCCACTCGGCCAGACCCGAACCCACTCGGCCGGATCCCAACGCACTCCGCCAGACCCAAACCCACTCCGCCAGACCCAAACGCACTCCGCCAGACCCAAACCCACTCCGCCAGACCCAAACCCACTCCGCCAGACCCGAACCCACTCCGCCAGACCCGAACCCACTCCGCCAGACCCAAAACCACTGCGCAAGACCCAAGCCCACTCCGCCAGACCCAAGCCCACTCCGCCAGACCCAAACCCACTCCGCCAGACCCAAACCCACTCCGCCAGACCCAAACCCACTCCGCCAGACCAAAACCCACTCCGCCAGACCAAAACCCACTCCGCCAGACCGAACCCCACTCCGCCAGACCAAAACCCACTCTGCCAGACCCAAACCCACTCTGCCAGACCCAAACCCACTCCTCTAGACCCAAAACCACTCCGCTAGACGCAAACCCAATCCCACTCCGCTAGACCCAAACACAAACCCACTCCGCTAGACCCAAACCCACTCCACCAGACCCAAACCCACTCCGCCAGACCCAAACCCACTCCGCCAGACCCAAACCCACTCCGCCAGACCCAAACCCACTCTGCCAGACCCAAGCCCACTCTGCCAGACCCAAACCCACTCCGCCAGACCGAACCCCACTCCGCCAGACCCCAACCCACTCCGCCAGACCCAAACCCACTCCGCCAGACCAAAACACAAACCCACTCCGCCAGACCCAAACCCACTCCGCTAGACCCAAACCCACTCTGCCAGACCCAAACCCTCTCAGCTAGACCCAAACCCACTCCTCTAGACCCAAAACCACTCCGCTAGACGCAAACCCAATCCCACTCCGCTAGACCCAAACACAAACCCACTCCGCTAGACCCAAACCCACTCCACCAGACCCAAACCCACTCCGCCAGACCCAAACCCACTCCGCCAGACCCAAACCCACTCTGCCAGACCCAACCCCACTCCGCCAGACCCAAACCCACTCCGCCAGACCCCAACCCACTCTGCCAGACCCAAACCCACTCCGCCAGACCCGAACCCACTCCGCCAGACCGCAACCCACTCCACCAGACCCAAACCCACACCGCCAAACCCGAACCCACTCGGCCAGACCCGAACCCACTCGGCCGGATCCCAACGCACTCCGCCAGACCCAAACCTACTCCGCCAGACCCAAACGCACTTCGCCAGACCCAAACCCACTCCGCCAGACCCAAACCCACTCCGCCAGACCCAAACCCACTCCGCCAGACCCAAAACCACACCTCCAGACCCAAACCCACTCCGCCAGACCCAAACCCATTCCGCCAGACCCAAATCCACTCCGCCAGACCCAAACCCACTCCGCCAGACCCAAACCCACTCCGCCAGACGTAAGCCCACTCCGCCAGACCCAAACCCACTCCGCCAGACCCAAACCCACTCCGCCAGACCCAAACCCACTCCGCCAGACCCAAACCCACTCCGCCAGACCAAAACCCACTCCGCCAGACCAAAACCCACTCCGCCAAACCGAACCCCACTCCGCCAGACCCAAACCCACTCCGCCAGACCCAAACCCACTCCGCCAGACCAAAACCCACTCCGCCAGACCAAAGCCCACTCCGCCAGACCCAACCCCACTCCGCCAGACCCAAACCCACTCCGCCAGACCCCAACCCGCTCCGCCAGACCCCAACTCACTCCGCTAGACCCAACCCCACTCCGCCAGACCCAAACCCACTCCGCCAGACCCCAACCCACTCCGCCAGACCCCAACCCACTCCGCTAGACCCAAACACAAACCCACTCCGCTAGACCCAAACCCACTCCGCCAGACCCAAACCCACTCCGCCAGACCAAAACCCACTCCGCCAGACCAAAACCCACTCCGCCAGACCGAACCCCACTCCGCCAGACCAAAACCCACTCTGCCAGACCCAAACCCACTCTGCCAGACCCAAACCCACTCCTCTAGACCCAAAACCACTCCGCTAGACGCAAACCCAATCCCACTCCGCTAGACCCAAACACAAACCCACTCCGCTAGACCCAAACCCACTCCACCAGACCCAAACCCACTCCGCCAGACCCAAACCCACTCCGCCAGACCCAAACCCACTCTGCCAGACCCAAGCCCACTCCGCCAGACCAAAACACAAACCCACTCCGCCAGACCCAAACCCACTCCGCTAGACCCAAACCCACTCTGCCAGACCCAAACCCTCTCAGCTAGACCCAAACCCACTCCTCTAGACCCAAAACCACTCCGCTAGACGCAAACCCAATCCCACTCCGCTAGACCCAAACACAAACCCACTCCGCTAAACCCAAACCCACTCCACCAGACCCAAACCCACTCCGCCAGACCCAAACCCACTCCGCCAGACCCAAACCCACTCTGCCAGACCCAAGCCCACTCTGCCAGACCCAACCCCACTCCGCCAGACCCAAACCCACTCCGCCAGACCCCAACCCACTCTGCCAGACCCAAACCCACTCCGCCAGACCCGAACTCACTCCGCCAGACCGCAACCCACTCCACCAGACCCAAACCCACACCGCCAAACCCGAACCCACTCGGCCAGACCCGAACCCACTCGGCCGGATCCCAACGCACTCCGCCAGAACCAAACCTACTCCGCCAGACCCAAACGCACTCCGCCAGACCCAAACCCACTCCGCCAGACCCAAACCCACTCCGCCAGACCCAAACCCACTCCGCCAGACCCAAAACCACACCTCCAGACCCAAACCCACTCCGCTAGACCCAAACCCACTCCGCCAGACCCAAACCCACTCCGCCAGACCAAAACCCACTCCGCCAGACCAAAACCCACTCCGCCAGACCGAACCCCACTCCGCCAGACCAAAACCCACTCTGCCAGACCCAAACCCACTCTGCCAGACCCAAACCCACTCCTCTAGACCCAAAACCACTCCGCTAGACGCAAACCCAATCCCACTCCGCTAGACCCAAACACAAACCCACTCCGCTAGACCCAAACCCACTCCACCAGACCCAAACCCACTCCGCCAGACCCAAACCCACTCCGCCAGACCCAAACCCACTCTGCCAGACCCAAGCCCACTCCGCCAGACCAAAACACAAACCCACTCCGCCAGACCCAAACCCACTCCGCTAGACCCAAACCCACTCTGCCAGACCCAAACCCTCTCAGCTAGACCCAAACCCACTCCTCTAGACCCAAAACCACTCCGCTAGACGCAAACCCAATCCCACTCCGCTAGACCCAAACACAAACCCACTCCGCTAGACCCAAACCCACTCCACCAGACCCAAACCCACTCCGCCAGACCCAAACCCACTCCGCCAGACCCAAACCCACTCTGCCAGACCCAAGCCCACTCTGCCAGACCCAACCCCACTCCGCCAGACCCAACCCCACTCCGCCAGACCCAAACCCACTCCGCCAGACCCCAACCCACTCTGCCAGACCCAAACCCACTCCGCCAGACCCGAACCCACTCCGCCAGACCGCAACCCACTCCACCAGACCCAAACCCACACCGCCAAACCCGAACCCACTCGGCCAGACCCGAACCCACTCGGCCGGATCCCAACGCACTCCGCCAGACCCAAACCTACTCCGCCAGACCCAAACGCACTCCGCCAGACCCAAACCCACTCCGCCAGACCCAAACCCACTCCGCCAGACCCAAACCCACTCCGCCAGACCCAAAACCACACCTCCAGACCCAAACCCACTCCGCCAGACCGAAACCCATTCCGCCAGACCCAAATCCACTCCGCCAGACCCAAACCCACTCCGCCAGACCCAAACCCACTCCGCCAGACGTAAGCCCACTCCGCCAGACCCAAACCCACTCCGCCAGACCCAAACCCACTCCGCCAGACCCAAACCCACTCCGCCAGACCAAAACCCACTCCGCCAGACCAAAACCCACTCCGCCAAACCGAACCCCACTCCGCCAAACCGAACCCCACTCCGCCAGACCCAAACCCACTCCGCCAGACCCAAACCCACTCCGCCAGACCAAAACCCACTCCGCCAGAACAAAGCCCACTCCGCCAGACCCAACCCCACTCCGCCAGACCCAAACCCACTCCGCCAGACCCCAACCCGCTCCGCCAGACCCCAACTCACTCCGCTAGACCCAACCCCACTCCGCCAGACCCAAACCCACTCCGCCAGACCCCAACCCACTCCGCCAGACCCCAACCCACTCCGCTAGACCCAAACACAAACCCACTCCGCTAGACCCAAACCCACTCCGCTAGACCCAAACCCACTCCGCCAGACCCAAACCCTCTCAGCTAGACCCAAACCCACTCCGCTAGACCCAAAACCATTCCGCTAGACCCAAACCCAAACCCACTCCGCTGGACCCAAACACAAACCCACTCCGCTAGACCCAAACCCACTCCACCAGACCCAAACCCACTCCGCCAGACCCAAACCCACTCCGCCAGACCCAAACCCAATCCGCCAGACCCAAACCCACTCCGCCAGACCCAGGCCCACTCCGCCAGACCCAAGCCCACTCCGCCAGACCCAACCCTACTCCGCCAGACCCAAACCCACTCCGCCAGACCCAAACCCACTCCGCCAGACCAAAACCCACTCCGCCAGACCAAAACCCATTCCGCCAGACCTAACCCCAACCGCCAGACCCAAACCCACTCCGCCAGACCCAAACCCACTCCGCCAGAGGAAAACCCACTCCGCCAGACCAAAGCCCACTCCGCCAGACCCAACCCCACTCCGGCAGACCCAAACCCACTCCGCCAGACCCCAACCCGCTCCGCCAGACCCCAACTCACTCCACTAGACCCAACCCCACTCCGCCAGACCCAAACCCACTCCGCCAGACCCCAACCCACTCCGCCAGACCCAAACCCACTCCGCTAGACCCAAACACAAACCCACTCCGCTAGACCCAAACCCACTCCGCGATACCCAAACCCACTCCGCCAGACCCAAACCCACTCCGCCAGACCCAAACCCAATCCGCCAGACCCAAGCCCACTCCGCCAGACCCAACCCCACTCCGCCAGACCCAAACCCACTCCGCCAGACCGCAAACCACTCCGCCAGACCCAAACCCACACCGCCAGACCGAACCCCACTCCGCCAGACCCAAACCCACTCCGCCAGACCCAAACCCACTCCGCCAGACCCAAACCCACTCCGCCAGACCAAAACCCACTCCGCCAGACCAAAGCCCACTCCGCCAGACCCAACCCCACTCCGCCAGACCCAAACCCGCTCCGCCAGACCCCAACCCGCTCCGCCAGACCCCAACTCACTCCGCTAGACCCAACCCCACTCCGCCAGACCCAAACCCACTCCGCCAGACCCCAACCCACTCCGCCAGACCCCAACCCACTCAGCTAGACCCAAACACAAACCCACTCCGCAAGACCCAAACCCACTCCGCTAGACCCAAACCCACTCCGCCAGACCCAAACCCTCTCAGCTAGACCCAAACCCACTCCGCCAGACCCAAACCCACTCCGCCAGACCCCAACCCACTCCGCTAGACCAAAACACAAACCCACTCCGCCAGACCCAAACCCACAAACACAAACCCACTCCGCCAGACCCAAACCCACTCCGCTAGACCCAAACCCACTCCGCCAGACCCAAACCCACTCAGCCAGACCCAAACCCACTCAGCTAGAACCAAAACCACTCCGCTAGACCCAAACACAAACCCACTCCGCTAGACCCAAACACAAACCCACTCCGCTAGACCCAAACCCACTCCGCCAGACCCAAACCCACTCCGCCAGACCCAAACCCACTCCGCCAGACCAAAACCCACTCCGCCAGACCAAAGCCCACTCCGCCAGACCCAACCCCACTCCGCTAGACCCAAACCCACTCCGCCAGACCCCAACCCGCTCCGCCAGACCCCAACTCACTCCGCTAGACCCAACCCCACTCCGCCAGACCCAAACCCACTCCGCCAGACCCCAACCCACTCCGCCAGACCCCAACCCACTCCGCTAGACCAAAACACAAACCCACTCCGCTAGACCCAAACCCACTCCGCTAGACCCAAACCCACTCCGCCAGACCCAAACCCTCTCAGCTAGACCCAAACCCACTCCGCTGGACCCAAAACCATTCCGCTAGACCCAAACCCAAACCCACTCCGCTGGACCCAAACACAAACCCACTCCGCTAGACCCAAACCCACTCCACCAGACCCAAACCCACTCCGCCAGACCCAAACCCACTCCGCCAGACCCAAACCCAATCCGCCAGACCCAAACCCACTCCGCCAGACCCAGGCCCACTCCGCCAGACCCAAGCCCACTCCGCCAGACCCAACCCTACTCCGCCAGACCCAAAGCCACTCCGCCAGACCCAAACCCACTCCGCCAGACCAAAACCCACTCCGCCAGACCAAAACCCATTCCGCCAGACCTAACCCCAACCGCCAGACCCAAACCCACTCCGCCAGACCCAAACCCACTCCGCCAGAGGAAAACCCACTCCGCCAGACCCAAACCCTCTCAGCTAGACCCAAACCCACTCCGCTGGACCCAAAACCATTCCGCTAGACCCAAACCCAAACCCACTCCGCTGGACCCAAACACAAACCCACTCCGCTAGACCCAAACCCACTCCACCAGACCCAAACCCACTCCGCCAGACCCCAACCCGCTCCGCCAGACCCCAACTCACTCCAGTAGACCCAACCCCACTCCGCCAGACCCAAACCCACTCCGCCAGACCCCAACCCACTCCGCCAGACCCAAACCCACTCCGCTAGACCCAAACACAAACCCACTCCGCTAGACCCAAACCCACTCCGCGAGACCCAAACCCACTCCGCCAGACCCAAACCCACTCCGCCAGACCCAAACCCAATCCGCCAGACCCAAGCCCACTCCGCCAGACCCAACCCCACTCCGCCAGACCCAAACCCACTCCGCCAGACCGCAACCCACTCCGCCAGACCCAAACCCACTCCGCCAGACCGAACCCCACTCCGCCAGACCCAAACCCACTCCGCCAGACCCAAACCCACTCCGCCAGACCCAAACCCACTCCGCCAGACCAAAACCCACTCCGCCAGACCAAAGCCCACTCCGCCAGACCCAACCCCACTCCGCCAGACCCAAACCCACTCCGCCAGACCCCAACCCGCTCCGCCAGACCCCAACTCACTCCGCTAGACCCAACCCCACTCCGCCAGACCCAAACCCACTCCGCCAGACCCCAACCCACTCCGCCAGACCCCAACCCACTCAGCTAGACCCAAACACAAACCCACTCCGCAAGACCCAAACCCACTCCGCTAGACCCAAACCCACTCCGCCAGACCCCAACCCACTCAGCTAGACCCAAACACAAACCCACTCCGCAAGACCCAAACCCACTCCGCTAGACCCAAACCCACTCCGCCAGACCCAAACCCACTCAGCTAGACCCAAACCCACTCCGCTAGACCCAAAACCACTCCGCTAGACCCAAACCCAAACCCACTCCGCTAGACCCAAACACAAACCCACTCCGCAAGACCCAAACCCACTCCACCAGACCCAAACCCACTCCGCCAGACCCAAACCCACTCAGCTAGACCCAAACCCAAACCCACTCCGCTAGACCCAAACCCACTCCGCTAGACCCAAAAGCACTCCGCTAGACCCAAACCCAAACCCACTCCGCTAGACCCAAACACAAACCCACTCCGCTAGACCCAAACCCACTCCGCTAGACCCAACCCCACTCCGCCAGACCCAAACACAAACCCACTCCGCAAGACCCAAACCCACTCCACCAGACCCAAACCCACTCCGCCAGACCCAAACCCACTCAGCCAGACTCAAACCCAAACCCACTCCGCTAGACCCAAACCCACTCCGCTAGACCCAAAAGCACTCCGCTAGACCCAAACCCAAACCCACTCCGCTAGACCCAAACACAAACCCACTCCGCTAGACACAAACCCACTCCGCTAGACCCAACCCCACTCCGCCAGACCCAAACCCACTCCGCCAGACCCCAACCCACTCCGCCAGACCCAAACCCACTCCGCCAGACCCGAACCCACTCCGCCAGACCGCAACCCACTCCACCAGACCCAAACCCACACCGCCAAACCCAACCCCACTCCGCCAGACCCCAACCCACTCCGCCAGACCCAAACCCACTCCGCCAGACCCGAACCCACTCCGCCAGACCGCAACCCACTCCACCAGACCCAAACCCACACCGCCAAACCCAAACCCACTCGGCCAGACCCGAACCCACTCGGCCGGATCCCAACGTACTCCGCCAGACCCAAACCCACTCCGCCAGACCCAAACGCACTCCGCCAGACCCAAACCCACTCCGCCAGACCCAAACCCACACCTCCAGACCCAAACCCACTCCGCCAGACCCAAACCCACTCCGCCAGACCCAAATCCACTCCGCCAGACCCAAACCCACTCCGCCAGACCCAAACCCACTCCGCCAGACCCAGGCCCACTCCGCCAGACCCAAGCCCACTCCGCCAGACCCAACCCTACTCCGCCAGACCCAAACCCACTCCGCCAGACCCAAACCCACTCCGCCAGACCAAAACCCACTCCGCCAGACCAAAACCCATTCCGCCAGACCTAACCCCACTCCGCCAGACCCAAACCCACTCCGCCAGACCCAAACCCACTCCGCCAGACGAAAACCCACTCCGCCAGACCAAAGCCCACTACGCCAGACCCAACCCCACTCCGGCAAACCCAAACCCACTCCGCCAGACCCCAACCCGCTCCGCCAGACCCCAACTCACTCCGCTAGACCCAACCCCACTCCGCCAGACCCAAACCCACTCCGCCAGACCCCAACCCACTCCGCCAGACCCCAACCCACTCCGCCAGACCCAAACCCACTCCGCTAGACCCAAACACAAACCCACTCCGCTAGACCCAAACCCACTCCGCTAGACCCAAACCCACTCCGCCAGACCCAAACCCACTCCGCCAGACCCAAACCCAATCCGCCAGACCCAAGCCCACTCCGCCAGACCCAAACCCACTCCGCCAGACCCCAACCCACTCCGCTAGACCCAAACACAAACCCACTCCGCTAGACCCAAACCCACTCCGCTAGACCCAAACCCACTCCGCCAGACCCAAACCCACTCAGCTAGACCCAAATCCACTCCGCTAGACCCAAAAGCACTCCGCTAGACCCAAACCCAAACCCACTCCGCTAGACCCAAACACAAACCCACTCCGCTAGACCCAACCCCACTCCGCCAGACCCAAACCTACTCCGCCAGATTCCAACCCGCTCCGCCAGACCCCAACTCACTCCGCTAGACCCAACCCCACTCCGCCAGACCCAAACCCACTCCGCCAGACCCCAACCCACTCCGCCAGACCCCAACCCACTCTGCTAGAGCCAAACACAAACCCACTCCGCTAGACCCAAACCCACTCCGCTAGACCCAAACCCACTCCGCCAGACCCAAACCCACTCAGCTAGACCCAAACCCACTCCGCAAGACCCAAACCCACTCCACCAGACCCAAACCCACTCCGCCAGACCCAAACCTACTCAGCTAGACCCAAACCCAAACCCACTCCGCTAGACCCAAACCCACTCCGCTAGACCCAAAAGCACTCCGCTAGACCCAAACCCAAACCCACTCCGCTAGACCCAAACACAAACCCACTCCGCTAGACCCAAACCCACTCCGCGAGACCCAACCCCACTCCGCCAGACCCAAACCCACTCCGCCAGACCCCAACCCACTCCGCCAGACCCAAACCCACTCCGCCAGACCCGAACCCACTCCGCCAGACCGCAACCCACTCCACCAGACCCAAACCCACACCGCCAAACCCAAACCCACTCGGCCAGACCCGAACCCACTCGGCCGGATCCCAACGCACTCCGCCAGACCCAAACCCACTCCGCCAGACCCAAACGCACTCCGCCAGAACCAAACGCACTCCGCCAGACCCAAACCCACTCCGCCAGACCCAAACCCACTCCGCCAGACCCAAACCCACTCCGCCAGACCCTAACCCACACCTCCAGACCCAAACCCACTCCGCCAGACCCAAACCCACTCCGCCAGACCCAAATCCACTCCGCCAGACCCAAACCCACTCCGCCAGACCCAAACCCACTCCGCCAGACCCAAGCCCACTCCGCCAGACCCAAGCCCACTCCGCCAGACCCAAGCCCACTCCGCCAGACCCAAACCCACTCCGCCAGACCCAAACCCACGCCGCCAGACCCAAACCCACCCCGCCAGACCAAAACCCACTCCGCCAGACCGAAACCCACTCCGCCAGACCGAACCCCACTCCGCCAGACCCCAACCCACTCCGCCAGACCCAAACCCACTCCGCCAGACCCAAACCCACTCCGCCAGACCAAAACCCACTCCGCCAGACCAAAGCCCACTCCGCCAGACCCAACCCCACTCCGCCAGACCCAAACCCACTCCGCCAGACCCCAACCCGCTCCGCCAGACCCCAACTCACTCCGCTAGACCCAACCCCACTCCGCCAGACCCAAACCCACTCCGCCAGACCCCAACCCGCTCCGCCAGACCCCAACCCGCTCCGCCAGACCCAAACACAAACCCACTCCGCTAGACCCAAACCCACTCCGCTAGACCCAAACCCACTCCGCCAAACCCAAACCCACTCAGCTAGACCCAAACCCACTCCGCTAGACCCAAAACCACTCCACTAGACCCAAACCCAAACCCACTCCGCTAGACCAAAACACAAACCCACTCCGCAAGACCCAAACCCACTCCGCTAGACCCAAACCCACTCCGCTAGACCCAAAAGCACTCCGCTAGACCCAAACCCAAACCCACTCCGCTAGACCCACTCACAAACCCACTCCGCTCGACCCAAACCCACTCCGCTAGACCCAAACCCACTCCGCCAGACCCAAACCCACTCTGCCAGACCCAAACCCACTCCGCCAGACCCAAACCCACTCCGCCAGACCCAAGCCCACTCCGCCAGACCCAACCCCACTCCGCCAGACCCAAACCCACTCCGCCAGACCCAAACCCACTCCGCCAGACCCAAACCCACTCCGCCAGACCCGAACCCACTCCGCCAGACCCGAACCCACTCCGCCAGACCGCAACCCACTCCACCAGACCCAAACCCACACCGCCAAACCCAAACCCACTCGGCCAGACCCGAACCCACTCGGCCGGATCCCAACGTACTCCGCCAGACCCAAACCCACTCCGCCAGACCCAAACGCACTCCGCCAGACCCAAACCCACTCCGCCAGACCCAAACCCACACCTCCAGACCCAAACCCACTCCGCCAGACCCAAACCCACTCCGCCAGACCCAAATCCACTCCGCCAGACCCAAACCCACTCCGCCAGACCCAAACCCACTCCGCCAGACCCAGGCCCACTCCGCCAGACCCAAGCCCACTCCGCCAGACCCAACCCTACTCCGCCAGACCCAAACCCACTCCGCCAGACCCAAACCCACTCCGCCAGACCAAAACCCACTCCGCCAGACCAAAACCCATTCCGCCAGACCTAACCCCACTCCGCCAGACCCAAACCCACTCCGCCAGACCCAAACCCACTCCGCCAGACGAAAACCCGCTCCGCCAGACCAAAGCCCACTCCGCCAGACCCAACCCCACTCCGGCAGACCCAAACCCACTCCGCCAGACCCCAACCCGCTCCGCCAGACCCCAACTCACTCCGCTAGACCCAACACCACTCCGCCAGAACCAAACCCACTCCGCCAGACCCCAACCCACTCCGCCAGACCCAAACCCACTCCGCTAGACCCAAACACAAACCCACTCCGCTAGACCCAAACCCACTCCGCTAGACCCAAACCCACTCCGCCAGACCCAAACCCACTCCGCCAGACCCAAACCCAATCCGCCAGACCCAAGCCCAGTCCGCCAGACCCAAACCCACTCCGCCAGACCCCAACCCACTCCGCTAGATCCAAACACAAACCCACTCCGCTAGACCCAAACCCACTCCGCTAGACCCAAACCCACTCCGCCAGACCCAAACCCACTCAGCTAGACCCAAACCCACTCCGCTAGACCCAAAACCACTCCGCTAGACCCAAACCCAAACCCACTCCGCTAGACCCAAACACAAACCCACTCCGCTAGACCCAAACCCACTCCACCAGACCCAAACCCACTCCGCCAGACCCAAACCCACTCAGCTAGACCCAAACCCAAACCCACTCCGCTAGACCCAAACCCACTCCGCTAGACCCAAAAGCACTCCGCTAGACCCAAACCCAAACCCACTCCGCTAGACCCAAACACAAACCCACTCCGCTAGACCCAAACCCACTCCGCTAGACCCAAACCCACTCCGCTAGACCCAAACCCACTCCGCCAGACCTAAACCCACTCTGCCAGACCCAAACCCACTCCGCCAGACCCAAACCCAATCCGCCAGACCCAAGCCCACTCCGCCAGACCCAACCCCACTCCGCCAGACCCAAACCCACACCGCCAAACCCAAACCCACTCGGCCAGACCCGAACCCACTCGGCCGGATCCCAACGTACTCCGCCAGACCCAAACCCACTCCGACAGACCCAAACGCACTCCGCCAGACCCAAACCCACTCCGCCAGACCCAAACCCACACCTCCAGACCCAAACCCACTCCGCCAGACCCAAACCCACTCCGCCAGACCCAAATCCACTCCGCCAGACCCAAACCCACTCCGCCAGACCCAAACCCACTCCGCCAGACCCAGGCCCACTCCGCCAGACCCAAGCCCACTCCGCCAGACCCAACCCTACTCCGCCAGACCCAAACCCACTCCGCCAGACCCAAACCCACTCCGCCAGACCAAAACCCACTCCGCCAGACCAAAACCCATTCCGCCAGACCGAACCCCACTCCGCCAGACCCAAACCCACTCCGCCAGACCCAAACCCACTCCGCCAGACGAAAACCCACTCCGCCAGACCAAAGCCCACTCCGCCAGACCCAACCCCACTCCGGCAGACCCAAACCCACTCCGCCAGACCCCAACCCGCTCCGCCAGACCCCAACTCACTCCGCTAGACCCAACCCCACTCCGCCAGACCCAAACCCACTCCGCCAGACCCCAACCCACTCCGCCAGACCCAAACCCACTCCGCTAGACCCAAACACAAAACCACTCCGCTAGACCCAAACCCACTCCGCTAGACCCAAACCCACTCCGCCAGACCCAAACCCACTCCGCCAGACCCAAGCCCACTCCCCCAGACCCAACCCCACTCCCCCAGACCCAACCCCACTCCGCCAGACCCAAACCCACTCCGCCAGACCGCAACCCACTCCGCCAGACCCAAACCCACTCCGCCAGACCCGAACCCACTCCGCCAGACCGCAACCCACTCCACCAGACCCAAACCCACACCGCCAAACCCGAAACCACTCGGCCAGACCCGAACCCACTCGGCCGGATCCCAACGCACTCCGCCAGACCCAAACCCACTCCGCCAGACCCAAACGCACTCCGCCAGACCCAAACCCACTCCGCCAGACCCAAACCCACTCCGCCAGACCCAAACCCACTCCGCCAGACCCTAACCCACACCTCCAGACCCAAACCCACTCCGCCAGACCCAAACCCACTCCGCCAGACCCAAATCCACTCCGCCAGACCCAAACCCACTCCGCCAGACCCAAACCCACTCCGCCAGACCCAAGCCCACTCCGCCAGACCCAAGCCCACTCCGGCAGACCCAAACCCACTCCGCCAGACCCAAACCCACTCCGCCAGACCCAAACCCACCCCGCCAGACCAAAACCCACTCCGCCAGACCAAAACCCACTCCGCCAGACCGAACCCCACTCCGCCAGACCCAAACCCACTCCGCCAGACCCAAACCCACTCCGCCAGACCAAAGCCCACTACGCCAGACCCAACCCCACTCCGGCAAACCCAAACCCACTCCGCCAGACCCCAACCCGCTCCGCCAGACCCCAACTCACTCCGCTAGACCCAACCCCACTCCGCCAGACCCAAACCCACTCCGCCAGACCCCAACCCACTCCGCCAGACCCAAACCCACTCCGCTAGACCCAAACACAAACCCACTCCGCTAGACCCAAACCCACTCCGCTAGACCCAAACCCACTCCGCCAGACCCAAACCCACTCCGCCAGACCCAAACCCAATCCGCCAGACCCAAGCCCACTCCGCCAGACCCAAACCCACTCCGCCAGACCCCAACCCACTCCGCTAGACCCAAACACAAACCCACTCCGCTAGACCCAAACCCACTCCGCTAGACCCAAACCCACTCCGCCAGACCCAAACCCACTCAGCTAGACCCAAACCCACTCCGCTAGACCCAAAAGCACTCCGCTAGACCCAAACCCAAACCCACTCCGCTAGACCCAAACACAAACCCACTCCGCTAGACCCAACCCCACTCCGCCAGACCCAAACCTACTCCGCCAGATCCCAACCCGCTCCGCCAGACCCCAACTCACTCCGCTAGACCCAACCCCACTCCGCCAGACCCAAACCCACTCCGCCAGACCCCAACCCACTCCGCCAGACCCCAACCCACTCTGCTAGAGCCAAACACAAACCCACTCCGCTAGACCCAAACCCACTCCGCTAGACCCAAACCCACTCCGCCAGACCCAAACCCACTCAGCTAGACCCAAACCCACTCCGCAAGACCCAAACCCACTCCACCAGACCCAAACCCACTCCGCCAGACCCAAACCTACTCAGCTAGACCCAAACTCAAACCCACTCCGCTAGACCCAAACCCACTCCGCTAGACCCAAAAGCACTCCGCTAGACCCAAACCCAAACCCACTCCGCTAGACCCAAACACAAACCCACTCCGCTAGACCCAAACCCACTCCGCGAGACCCAACCCCACTCCGCCAGACCCAAACCCACTCCGCCAGACCCCAACCCACTCCGCCAGACCCAAACCCACTCCGCCAGACCCGAACCCACTCCGCCAGACCGCAACCCACTCCACCAGACCCAAACCCACACCGCCAAACCCAAACCCACTCGGCCAGACCCGAACCCACTCGGCCGGATCCCAACGCACTCCGCCAGACCCAAACCCACTCCGCCAGACCCAAACGCACTCCGCCAGACCCAAACGCACTCCGCCAGACCCAAACCCACTCCGCCAGACCCAAACCCACTCCGCCAGACCCAAACCCACTCCGCCAGACCCTAACCCACACCTCCAGACCCAAACCCACTCCGCCAGACCCAAACCCACTCCGCCAGACCCAAATCCACTCCGCCAGACCCAAACCCACTCCGCCAGACCCAAACCCACTCCGCCAGACCCAAGCCCACTCCGCCAGACCCAAGCCCACTCCGCCAGACCCAAACCCACTCCGCCAGACCCAAACCCACTCCGCCAGACCCAAACCCACCCCGCCAGACCAAAACCCACTCCGCCAGACCGAAACCCACTCCGCCAGACCGAACCCCACTCCGCCAGACCTAACCCCACTCCGCCAGACCCAAACCCACTCCGCCAGACCCAAACCCACTCCGCCAGACGAAAACCCGCTCCGCCAGACCAAAGCCCACTCCGCCAGACCCAACCCCACTCCGGCAGACCCAAACCCACTCCGCCAGACCCCAACCCGCTCCGCCAGACCCCAACTCACTCCGCGAGACCCAACACCACTCCGCCAGAACCAAACCCACTCCGCCAGACCCCAACCCACTCCGCCAGACCCAAACCCACTCCGCTAGACCCAAACACAAACCCACTCCGCTAGACCCAAACCCACTCCGCTAGACCCAAACCCACTCCGCCAGACCCCAACCCGCTCCGCCAGACCCCAACTCACTCCGCAAGACCCAACCCCACTCCGCCAGACCCAAACCCACTCCGCCAGACCCCAACCCACTCCGCCAGACCCCAACCCACTCCGCTAGACCCAAACACAAACCCACTCCGCTGGACCCAAACCCACTCCGCTAGACCCAAACCCACTCCGCCAGACCCAAACCCACTCAGCTAGACCCAAACCCACTCCGCTAGACCCAAAACCACTCCGCTAGACCCAAACCCAAACCCACTCCGCTAGACCCAAACACAAACCCACTCCGCAAGACCCAAACCCACTCCACCAGACCCAAACCCACTCCGCCAGACCCAAACCCACTCAGCTAGACCCAAACCCAAACCCACTCCGCTAGACCCAAACCCACTCCGCTAGACCCAAAAGCACTCCGCTAGACCCAAACCCAAACCCACTCCGCTAGACCCAAACACAAACCCACTCCGCTAGACCCAAACCCACTCCGCTAGACCCAAACCCACTCCGCTAGACCCCAACCCACTCCGCCAGACCCAAACCCACTCCGCTAGACCCAAACACAAAACCACTCCGCTAGACCCAAACCCACTCCGCTAGACCCAAACCCACTCCGCCAGACCCAAACCCACTCCGCCAGACCCAAGCCCACTCCCCCAGACCCAACCCCACTCCCCCAGACCCAACCCCACTCCGCCAGACCCAAACCCACTCCGCCAGACCGCAACCCACTCCGCCAGACCCAAACCCACTCCGCCAGACCCGAACCCACTCCGCCAGACCGCAACCCACTCCACCAGACCCAAACCCACACCGCCAAACCCGAAACCACTCGGCCAGACCCGAACCCACTCGGCCGGATCCCAACGCACTCCGCCAGACCCAAACCCACTCCGCCAGACCCAAACGCACTCCGCCAGACCCAAACCCACTCCGCCAGACCCAAACCCACTCCGCCAGACCCAAACCCACTCCGCCAGACCCTAACCCACACCTCCAGACCCAAACCCACTCCGCCAGACCCAAACCCACTCCGCCAGACCCAAATCCACTCCGCCAGACCCAAACCCACTCCGCCAGACCCAAACCCACTCCGCCAGACCCAAGCCCACTCCGCCAGACCCAAGCCCACTCCGGCAGACCCAAACCCACTCCGCCAGACCCAAACCCACTCCGCCAGACCCAAACCCACCCCGCCAGACCAAAACCCACTCCGCCAGACCAAAACCCACTCCGCCAGACCGAACCCCACTCCGCCAGACCCAAACCCACTCCGCCAGACCCAAACCCACTCCGCCAGACCAAAGCCCACTACGCCAGACCCAACCCCACTCCGGCAAACCCAAACCCACTCCGCCAGACCCCAACCCGCTCCGCCAGACCCCAACTCACTCCGCTAGACCCAACCCCACTCCGCCAGACCCAAACCCACTCCGCCAGACCCCAACCCACTCCGCCAGACCCAAACCCACTCCGCTAGACCCAAACACAAACCCACTCCGCTAGACCCAAACCCACTCCGCTAGACCCAAACCCACTCCGCCAGACCCAAACCCACTCCGCCAGACCCAAACCCAATCCGCCAGACCCAAGCCCACTCCGCCAGACCCAAGCCCACTCCGCCAGACCCAAACCCACTCCGCCAGACCCCAACCCACTCCGCTAGACCCAAACACAAACCCACTCCGCTAGACCCAAACCCACTCCGCTAGACCCAAACCCACTCCGCCAGACCCAAACCCACTCAGCTAGACCCAAACCCACTCCGCTAGACCCAAAAGCACTCCGCTAGACCCAAACCCAAACCCACTCCGCTAGACCCAAACACAAACCCACTCCGCTAGACCCAACCCCACTCCGCCAGACCCAAACCTACTCCGCCAGATCCCAACCCGCTCCGCCAGACCCCAACTCACTCCGCTAGACCCAACCCCACTCCGCCAGACCCAAACCCACTCCGCCAGACCCCAACCCACTCCGCCAGACCCCAACCCACTCTGCTAGAGCCAAACACAAACCCACTCCGCTAGACCCAAACCCACTCCGCTAGACCCAAACCCACTCCGCCAGACCCAAACCCACTCAGCTAGACCCAAACCCACTCCGCAAGACCCAAACCCACTCCACCAGACCCAAACCCACTCCGCCAGACCCAAACCTACTCAGCTAGACCCAAACTCAAACCCACTCCGCTAGACCCAAACCCACTCCGCTAGACCCAAAAGCACTCCGCTAGACCCAAACCCAAACCCACTCCGCTAGACCCAAACACAAACCCACTCCGCTAGACCCAAACCCACTCCGCGAGACCCAACCCCACTCCGCCAGACCCAAACCCACTCCGCCAGACCCCAACCCACTCCGCCAGACCCAAACCCACTCCGCCAGACCCGAACCCACTCCGCCAGACCGCAACCCACTCCACCAGACCCAAACCCACACCGCCAAACCCAAACCCACTCGGCCAGACCCGAACCCACTCGGCCGGATCCCAACGCACTCCGCCAGACCCAAACCCACTCCGCCAGACCCAAACGCACTCCGCCAGACCCAAACGCACTCCGCCAGACCCAAACCCACTCCGCCAGACCCAAACCCACTCCGCCAGACCCAAACCCACTCCGCCAGACCCTAACCCACACCTCCAGACCCAAACCCACTCCGCCAGACCCAAACCCACTCCGCCAGACCCAAATCCACTCCGCCAGACCCAAACCCACTCCGCCAGACCCAAACCCACTCCGCCAGACCCAAGCCCACTCCGCCAGACCCAAGCCCACTCCGCCAGACCCAAACCCACTCCGCCAGACCCAAACCCACTCCGCCAGACCCAAACCCACCCCGCCAGACCAAAACCCACTCCGCCAGACCGAAACCCACTCCGCCAGACCGAACCCCACTCCGCCAGACCTAACCCCACTCCGCCAGACCCAAACCCACTCCGCCAGACCCAAACCCACTCCGCCAGACGAAAACCCGCTCCGCCAGACCAAAGCCCACTCCGCCAGACCCAACCCCACTCCGGCAGACCCAAACCCACTCCGCCAGACCCCAACCCGCTCCGCCAGACCCCAACTCACTCCGCGAGACCCAACACCACTCCGCCAGAACCAAACCCACTCCGCCAGACCCCAACCCACTCCGCCAGACCCAAACCCACTCCGCTAGACCCAAACACAAACCCACTCCGCTAGACCCAAACCCACTCCGCTAGACCCAAACCCACTCCGCCAGACCCCAACCCGCTCCGCCAGACCCCAACTCACTCCGCAAGACCCAACCCCACTCCGCCAGACCCAAACCCACTCCGCCAGACCCCAACCCACTCCGCCAGACCCCAACCCACTCCGCTAGACCCAAACACAAACCCACTCCGCTGGACCCAAACCCACTCCGCTAGACCCAAACCCACTCCGCCAGACCCAAACCCACTCAGCTAGACCCAAACCCACTCCGCTAGACCCAAAAACACTCCGCTAGACCCAAACCCAAACCCACTCCGCTAGACCCAAACACAAACCCACTCCGCAAGACCCAAACCCACTCCACCAGACCCAAACCCACTCCGCCAGACCCAAACCCACTCAGCTAGACCCAAACCCAAACCCACTCCGCTAGACCCAAACCCACTCCGCTAGACCCAAAAGCACTCCGCTAGACCCAAACCCAAACCCACTCCGCTAGACCCAAACACAAACCCACTCCGCTAGACCCAAACCCACTCCGCTAGACCCAAACCCACTCCGCTAGACCCAAACCCACTCCGCCAGACCCAAACCCACTCTGCCAGACCCAAACCCACTCCGCCAGACCCAAACCCACTCCGCCAGACCCAAGCCCACTCCGCCAGACCCAACCCGACTCCGCCAGACCCAAACCCACTCCGCCAAACCCCAACCCACTCCGCCAGACCCAAACCCACTCCGCCAGACCCGAACCCACTCCGCCAGACCGCAACCCACTCCACCAGAACCAAACCCACACTGCCAAACCCAAACCCACTCGGCCAGACCCGAACCCACTCGGCCGGATCCCAACGTACTCCGCCAGACCCAAACCTACTCCGCCAGACCCAAACGCACTCCGCCAGACCCAAACCCACTCCGCCAGACCTAACCCCACTCCGCCAGACCCAAACCCACTCCGCCAGACCCAAACCCACTCCGCCAGACGAAAACCCCCTCCGCCAGACCAAAGCACACTCCGCCAGACCCAACCCCACTCCGGCAGACCCAAACCCACTCCGCCAGACCCCATCCCGCTCCGCCAGACCCCAACTCACTCCGCTAGACCCAACCCCACTCCGCCAGACCCAAACCCACTCCGCCAGACCCAAACCCACTCCGCCAGACCCAAACCCACTCCGCTAGACCCAAACACAAACCCACTCCGCTAGACCCAAACCCACTCCGCTAGACCCGAACCCACTCCGCCAGACCCAATCCCACTCAGCTAGACCCAAACCCACTCCGCTAGACCCAAAACCACTCCGCTAGACCCAAACCCAAACCCACTCCGCCAGACACAAACACAAACCCACTCCGCTAGACCCAAACCCACTCCACCAGACCCAAACCCACTCCGCCAGACCCAAACCTACTCAGCTAGACCCAAACCCAAACCCACTCCGCTTGACCCAAACCCCCTCCGCTAGACCCAAAAGCACTCCGCTGGACCCAAACCCAAACCCACTCCGCTAGACCCAAACACAAACCCACTCCGCCAGACCCAAACCCACTCCGCTAGACCCAAACCTACTCCGCTAGACCCAAACCCACTCCGCTAGACCCAAACCCACTCCGCTAGACCCAAACCCACTCCACTAGACCCAAACCCAATCCCACTCCGGTAGACCCAAACCCACTCCGCCAGACCCAAACCCACTCCGCTAGACCCAAACACACTCAACTAGACCCAAACCCAAACCCACTCCGCCAGACCCAAACCCACTCCGCTAGACCCAAACCCACTCCGCCAGACCCAAACCCACTCCGCCAGACCCAAACCCACTCCGCCAGACCGAAGCCCACTCCGCCAGACCCAACCCCACTCCGCCAGACCCAAACCCACTCCGCCAGACCCCAACCCACTCCGCCAGACCCAAACCCACTCCGCCAGACCCGAACCCATTCAGCCAGACCGCAACCCACTCCACCAGACCCAAACCCACACCGCCAAACCCGAACCCACTCGGCCAGACCTGAACCCACCCGGCCGGATCCCAACATACTCCGCCAGACCCAAACGCACTCCGCCAGACCCAAACGCACTCCGCCGACCCAAACCCACTCCGCCAGACCCAAACCCACTCCGCCTGACCCAAACCCACTCCGCCAGACCCAAACCCACACCTCCAGACCCAAACCCACTCCGCCAGACACAAACCCACTCCGCCAGACCCAAATCCACTCCGCCAGACCCAAACCCACTCCGCCAGACCCAAACCCACTCCGCCAGACCCAAGCCCACTCCGCAAGACCAAAGCCCACTCCGCCAGACCCAACCCCACTCCGCCAGACCCAAACCCACTCCGCCAGACCCCAACCCGCTCCGCCAGACCCAAACTCACTCCGCTAGACCCAACCCCACTCCGCCAGACCCAAACCCACTCCGCTAGACCCAAACCCACTCCGCTAGACCCAAACCTACTCCACTTGACCCAAACCTAATCCCACTCCGCTAGACCCAAACCCACTCCGCCAGACCCAAACCCACTCCGCTAGACCCAAACACACTCAACTAGACCCAAACCCAAACCCACTCCGCCAGACCTAAACCCACTCCGCTAGACCCAAACCCACTCCGCCAGACCCAAACCCACTCCGCCAGACCCAAACCCACTCCGCCAGACCGAAGCCCACTCCGCCAGACCCAACCCCACTCCGCCAGACCCAAACCCACTCCGCCTGACCCAAACCCACTCCGCCAGACCCAAACCCACACCTCCAGACTCAAACCCACTCCGCCAGACCCAAACCCACTCCGCCAGACCCAAATCCACTCCGCCAGACCCACACCCACTCCGCCAGACCCAAACCCACTCCGCCAGACCCAAGCCCACTCCGCCAGACCCAAGCCCACTCCGCCAGACCCAACCCCACTCCGCCAGAACCAAACCCACTCCGCCATACCAAAACCCACTCCGCCAGACCAAAACCCACTCCGCCAGACCTTACCCCACTCCGCCAGACCCAAACCCACTCTGCCAGACCCAAACCCACTCCGCCAGACCAAAACCCACTCCGCCAGACCAAAACCCACTCCGCCAGACCCAACCCCACTCCGCCAGACCCAAACCCACTCCGCCAGACCCCAACCCGCTCCGCCAGACCCCAACTCACTCCGCTAGACCCAACCCCACTCCGCCAGACCCCAACCCACTCCGCTGGACCCAAACACAAACCCACTCCGCCAGACCCAAACCCACACAGCTAGACCCAAACCCACTCCGCTAGACCCAAAACCACTCCGCTAGACCCAAACCCAAACCCACTCCGCCAGACCCAAACACAAACCCACTCCGCTAGACCCAAACCCACTCCACCAGACCCAAACCCACTCCGCCAGACCCAAACCCACTCAGCTAGACCCAAACCCAAACCCACTCCGCTTGACCCAAACCCACTCCGCTAGACCCAAAAGCACTCCGCTAGACCCAAACCCAAACCCACTCCGCTAGACCCAAACACAAACCCACTCCGCTAGACCCAAACCCACTCCGCTAGACCCAAACATACTCCGCTACACCCAAACCCACTCCGCTAGACCCAAACCCACTCCGCTAGACCCAAACCCACTCCACTGGACCCAAACCCAATCCCACTCCGCTAGACCCAAACCCACTCCGCCAGACCCAAACCCACTCCGCTAGACCCAAACACACCCAACTAGACCCAAACCCAAACCCACTCCGCCAGACCCAAACCCACTCCGCTAGACCCAAACCCACTCCGCCAGACCCAAACCCACTCCGCCAGACCCAAACCCACTCCGCCAGACCCAAGCCCACTCCGCCAGACCCAACCCGCTCCGCCAGACCCAAACTCACTCCGCTAGACCCAACCCCACTCCGCCAGACCCAAACCCACTCCGCTAGACCCAAACCCACTCCGCTAGACCCAAACCTACTCCACTTGACCCAAACCTAATCCCACTCCGCTAGACCCAAACCCACTCCGCCAGACCCAAACCCACTCCGCTAGACCCAAACACACTCAACTAGACCCAAACCCACTCCGCCAGACCTAAACCCACTCCGCTAGACCCAAACCCACTCCGCCAGACCCAAACCCACTCCGCCAGACGCAAACCCACTCCGCCAGACCGAAGCCCACTCCGCCAGACCCAACCCCACTCCGCCAGACCCAAACCCACTCCGCCTGACCCAAACCCACTCCGCCAGACCCAAACCCACACCTCCAGACTCAAACCCACTCCGCCAGACCCAAACCCACTCCGCCAGACCCAAATCCACTCCGCCAGACCCACACCCACTCCGCCAGACCCAAACCCACTCCGCCAGACCCAAGCCCACTCCGCCAGACCCAAGCCCACTCCGCCAGACCCAACCCCACTCCGCCAGAACCAAACCCACTCCGCCATACCAAAACCCACTCCGCCAGACCAAAACCCACTCCGCCAGACCTTACCCCACTCCGCCAGACCCAAACCCACTCTGCCAGACCCAAACCCACTCCGCCAGACCAAAACCCACTCCGCCAGACCAAAACCCACTCCGCCAGACCCAACCCCACTCCGCCAGACCCAAACCCACTCCGCCAGACCCCAACCCGCTCCGCCAGACCCCAACTCACTCCGCTAGACCCAACCCCACTCCGCCAGACCCCAACCCACTCCGCTGGACCCAAACACAAACCCACTCCGCCAGACCCAAACCCACACAGCTAGACCCAAACCCACTCCGCTAGACCCAAACCCACTCCGCTAGACCCAAACCCAAACCCACTCCGCCAGACCCAAACACAAACCCACTCCGCTAGACCCAAACCCACTCCACCAGACCCAAACCCACTCCGCCAGACCCAAACCCACTCAGCTAGACCCAAACCCAAACCCACTCCGCTTGACCCAAACCCACTCCGCTAGACCCAAAAGCACTCCGCTAGACCCAAACCCAAACCCACTCCGCTAGACCCAAACACAAACCCACTCCGCTAGACCCAAACCCACTCCGCTAGACCCAAACATACTCCGCTACACCCAAACCCACTCCGCTAGACCCAAACCCACTCCGCTAGACCCAAACCCACTCCACTGGACCCAAACCCAATCCCACTCCGCTAGACCCAAACCCACTCCGCCAGACCCAAACCCACTCCGCTAGACCCAAACACACCCAACTAGACCCAAACCCAAACCCACTCCGCCAGACCCAAACCCACTCCGCTAGACCCAAACCCACTCCGCCAGACCCAAACCCACTCCGCCAGACCCAAACCCACTCCGCCAGACCCAAGCCCACTCCGCCAGACCCAACCCCACTCCGCCAGATCCAAACCCACTCCGCCAGACCCCAACCCACTCCGCCAGACCGCAACCCACTCCACCAGACCCAAACCCACACCGCCAAACCCGAACCCACTCGGCCAGACCCGAACCCACTCGGCCGGATCCCAACGTACTCCGACAGACCCAAACCCACTCCGCCAGACCCAAACGCACTCCGCCAGACCCAAACCCACTCCGCCAGACCCAAACCCACTCCGCCTGACCCAAACCCACTCCGCCAGACCCAAACCCACACCTCCAGACCCAAACCCACTCCGCCAGACCCAAACCCACTCCGCCAGACCCAAATCCACTCCGCCAGACCCAAACCCACTCCGCCAGACCCAATCCCACTCCGCCAGACCCAAGCACACTCCGCCACACCCAAGCCCACTCCGCCAGACCCAAACCCACTCCGCCAGACCCAAACCCACTCCGCTAGACCCAAACCCACTCCGCTAGACCCAAACCCACTCCGCCAGACCCAAACCCACTCCGCCAGACCCAAACCATTCCGCCAGACCGAAGCCCACTCCGCCAGACCCAACCCCACTCCGCCAGACCCCAACCCACTCCGCCAGACCCAAACCCACTCCGCCAGACCCGAACCCACTCCGCCAGACCGCAACCCACTCCACCAGACCCAAACCCACACCGCCAAACCCGAACCCACTCGGCCAGACCCGAACCCACTCGGCCGGATCCCAACGTACTCCGCCAGACCCAAACCCACTCCGCCAGACCCAAACGCACTCCGCCAGACCCAAACCCACTCCGCCAGACCCAAATCCACTCCGCCTGACCCAAACCCACTCCGCCAGACCCAAACCCACACCTCCAGACCCAAACCCACTCCGCCAGACCCAAACCCACTCCGCCAGACCCAAATCCACTCCGCCAGACCCAAACCCACTCCGCCAGACCCAATCCCACTCCGCCAGACCCAAGCACACTCCGCCAGACCCAAGCCCACTCCGCCAGACCCAAACCCACTCCGCCAGACCCAAACCCACTCCGCCAGACCCAAACCCACTCCGCCAGACCAAAACCCACTCCGCCAGACCAAAACCCACTCCGCCAGACCTAACCCCACTCCGCCAGACCCAAACCCACTCCGCCAGACCCAAACCCACTCCGCCAGACCAAAACCCACTCCGCCAGACCAAAGCCCACTCAGCCAGACCCCAACCCGCTCCGCCAGACCCCAACTCACTCCGCTAGACCCAACCCCACTCCGCCAGACCCAAACCCACTCCACCAGACCCCAACCCACTCCGCCAGACCCCTACCCACTCCGCTAGACCCAAACACAAACCCACTCCGCTAGACCCAAACGCACTCCGCTAGACCCAAACCCACTCCGCCAGACCCAAACTTACTCAGCTAGACCCAAACACACTCCGCTAGACCCAAAACCACTCCGCTACACCCAAACCGAAACCCACTCCGCTAGACCCAAACACAAACCCACTCCGCTAGACCGAAACCCACTCCACCAGACCCAAACCCACTCCGCCAGACCCAAACCCACTCAGCTAGACCCAAACCCAAACCCACTCCGCTTGACGCAAACCCACTCCGCTAGACCCAAAAGCACTCCGCTAGACCCAAACCCAAACCCACTCCGCCAGACCCAAACACAAACCCACTCCGCTAGACCCAAACCCACTCCGCTAGACCCAAACCCACTCCGCTAGACCCAAACCCACTCCGCTAGACCCAAACCCACTCCGCTAGACCCAAACACACTCCACTAGACCCAAACCCAATCCCACTCCACTAGACCCAAACCCACTCCGCCAGACCCAAACCCACTCCGCTAGACCCAAACACACTCAACTAGACCCAAACCCAAACCCACTCCGCCAGACCCAAACCCACTCCGCTAGACCCAAACCCACTCCGCCAGACCTAACCCCACTCCGCCAGACCAAACCCCAATCCGCCAGACCAAAGCCCACTCCGCCAGACCCAACCCCACTCCGCCAGACCCAAACCCACTCCGCCAGACCCCAACCCGCTCCGCCAGACCCCAACTCACTCCGCTAGACCCAACCCCACTCCGCCAGACCCAAACCCACTCCGCCAGACCCCAACCCACTCCGCCAGACCCCAACCCACTCCGCCAGACCCAAACACAAACCCACTCCGCTAGACCCAAACCCACTCCGCTAGACCCAAACCCACTCCGCCAGACCCAAACCCACTCAGCTAGACCCAAACCCACTCCGCTAGACCCAAAACCACTCCGCTAGACCCAAACCCAAACCCACTCCGCTAGACCCAAACACAAACCCACTCCGCAGACCCAAACCCACTCCACCAGACCCAAACCCACTCCGCCAGACCCAAACCCACTCAGCTAGACCCAAACCCAAACCCACTCCGCTAGACCCAAACCCACTCCGCTAGACCCAAAAGCACTCCGCTAGACACAAACCCAAACCCACTCCGCTAGACCCAAACACAAACCCACTCCGCTAGACCCAAACCCACTCCGCTAGACCCAAACCCACTCCGCTAGACCCAAACCCACTCCGCCAGACCCAAACCCACTCTGCCAGACCCAAACACATTCCGCCAGACCCAAACCCACTCCGCCAGACCCAAGCCCACTCCGCCAGACCCAACCCCACTCCGCCAGACCCAAACCCACTCCGCCAGACCCCAACCCACTCCGCCAGACCCAAACCCACTCCGCCAGACCCGAACCCACTCCGCCAGACCGCAACCCACTCCACCAGACCCAAACCCACACCGCCAAACCCAAACCCACTCGGCCAGACCCGAACCCACTCGGCCGGATCCCAATGTACTCCGCCAGACCCAAACCCACTCCGCCAGACCCAAACGCACTCCGCCAGACCCAAACCCACTCCGCCAGACCCAAACCCACTCCGCCTGACCAAAACCCACTCCGCCAGACCCAAACCCACACCTCCAGACCCAAACCCACTCCGCCAGACCCAAACCCACTCCGCCAGACCCAAACCCACTCCGCCAGACGAAAACCCACTCCGCCAGACCAAAGCCCACTCCGCCAGACCCAGGCCCACTCCGCCAGACCCAAACCCACTCCGCCAGACCCCAACCCGCTCCGCCAGACCCCAACTCACTCCCCTAGACCCAACCCCACTCCGCCAGACCCAAACCCACTCCGCCAGACCCCAACCCACTCTGCCAGACCCAAACCCACTCCGCTAGACCCAAACACAAACCCACTCCGCTAGACCCAAACCCACTCCGCTAGACCCAAACCCACTCCGCCAGACCCAAACCCACTCAGCTAGACCCAAACCCACTCCGCTAGACCCAAAACCACTCCGCTAGACCCAAACCCAAACCCACTCCGCCAAACACAAACACAAACCCACTCCGCTAGACCCAAACCCAGTCCACCAGACCCAAACCCACTCCGCCAGACCCAAACCCACTCAGCTAGACCCAAACCCAAACCCACTCCGCTTGACCCAAACCCACTCCGCCAGACCCAAAAGCACTCCGCTGGACCCAAACCCAAACCCACTCCGCTAGACCCAAACACAATCCCACTCCGCTAGACCCAAACCCACTCCGCTAGACCCAAACCCACTCCGCTAGACCCAAACCCACTCCGCTAGACCCAAACCCACTCCGCTAGACCCAAACCCACTCCACTAGACCCAAACCCAATCCCACTCCGCTAGACCCAAACCCACTCCGCCAGACCCAAACCCACTCCGCTAGACCCAAACACACTCATCTAGACCCAAACCCAAACCCACTCCGCCAGACCCAAACCCACTCCGCTAAACCCAAACCCACTCCGCCAGATCCAAACCCACTCCGCCAGACCCAAACCCACTCCACCAGACCGAAGCCCACTCCGCCAGACCCAACCCCACTCCGCCAGACCCAAACCCACTCCGCCAGACCCCAACCCACTCCGCCAGACCCAAACCCACTCCGCCAGACCCGAACCCACTCCGCCAGACCGCAACCCACTCCACCAGACCCCAACCCACACCGCCAAACCCGAACCCACTCGGCCAGACCCGAACCCACTCGGCCGGATCCCAACGTACTCCGCCAGACCCAAACCCACTCCGCCAGACCCAAACGCACTCCGCTAGACCCAACCCCACTCCGCCAGACCCAAACCCACTCCGCCAGACCCCAACCCACTCTGCCAGACCAAAACCCACTCCGCTAGACCCAAACACAAACCCACTCCGCTAGACCCAAACCCACTCCGCTAGACCCAAACCCACTCCGCTGGACCCAAACCCACTCCGCTAGACCCAAACCCACTCCGCTAGACCCAAACTCACTCCGCTAGACCCAACCCCACTCCGCCAGACCCAAACCCACTCCGCCAGACCACAACCCACTCTGCCAGACCAAAACCCACTCCGCTAGACCCAAACACAAACCCACTCCGCTAGACCCAAACACAAACCCACTCCGCTAGACCCAAACCCACTCCGCTAGACCCAAACCCACTCCGCTGGACCCAAACCCACTCCGCTAGACCCAAACACACTCAACTAGACCCAAACCCAATCCCACTCCGCTAGACCCAAACCCACTCCGCCAGACCCAAACCCACTCCGCTAGACCCAAACACACTCAACTAGACCCAAACTCAAACCCACTCCGCCAGACCCAAACCCACTCCGCTGGACCCAAACCCACTCCACCAGACCCAAACCCACTCCGCCAGACCCAAACCCACTCCGCCAGACCCAAGCCCACTCCGCCAGACCCAACCCCACTCCGCCAGACCCAAACCCACTCCGCCAGACCCCATCCCACTCCGCCAGACCCAAACCCACTCCGCCAGACCCAAACCCACTCCGCCAGACCCAAACCCACTCCGCCTGACCCAAACCCACTCCGCCAGACCCAAACCCACACCTCCAGACCCAAACCCACTCCGCCAGACCAAAGCCCACTCCGCCAGACCCAACCCCACTCCGCCAGACCCAAACCCACTCCGCCAGACCCCAACCCGCTCCGCCAGACCCCAACTCACTCCGCTAGACCCAACCCCACTCCGCCAGACCCAAACCCACTCCGCCAGACCCCAACCCACTCCGCCAGGCCCCAACCCATTCCGCTGGACCCAAACACAAACCCACTCCGCTCGACCCAAACCCACTCCGCTAGACCCAAACCCACTCCGCCAGACCCAAACCCACACAGCTAGACCCAAACCCACTCCGCTAGACCCAAAACCACTCCGCTAGACCGAAACCCAAACCCACTCCGCCAGACCCAAAAACAAACCCACTCCGCGAGACCCAAACCCACTCCACCAGACCCAAACCCACTCCGCCAGACCCAAACCCACTCAGCTAGACCCAAACCCAAACGCACTCAGCTTGACCCAAACCCACTCCGCTAGACCCAAAAGCACTCCGCTAGACCCAAACCCAAACCCACTCCGCTAGACCCAAACACAAACCCACTCCGCTAGATCCAAACCCACTCCGCTAGACCCAAACATACTCCGCTAGACCCAAACCCACTCCGCTAGACCCAAACCCACTCCGCTAGACCCAAACCCACTCCACTAGACCCAAACCCAATCCCAGTCCGCTAGACCCAAACCCACTCCGCCAGACTCAAACCCACTCCGCTAGACCCAAACACACTCAACTAGACCCAAACCCAAACCCACTCCGCCAGACACAAACCCACTCCGCTAGACCCAAACCCACTCCGCCAGACCCAAACCCACTCCGCCAGACCCAAACCCACTCTGCCAGACCCAAGCCCACTCCGCCAGACCCAACCCCACTCCTCCAGATCCAAACCCACTCCGCCAGACCCCAACCCACTCCGCCAGACCGCAACCCACTCCACCAGACCCAAACCCACACCGCCAAACCCGAACCCACTCGGCCAGACCCGAACCCACTCGGCCGGATCCCAACGTACTCCGCCAGACCCAAACCCACTCCGCCAGACCCAAACGCACTCCGCCAGACCCAAACCCACTCCGCCAGACCCAAACCCACTCCGCCTGACCCAAACCCACTCCCCCAGACCCAAACCCACACCTCCAGACCCAAACCCACTCCGCCAGACCCAAACCCACTCCGTCAGACCCAAATCCACTCCGCCAGACCCAAACCCACTCCGCCAGACCCAATCCCACTCCGCCAGACCCAAGCACACTCCGCCAGACCCAAGCCCACTCCGCCAGACCCAAGCCCACTCCGCCAGACCCAAACACACTCCGCCAGACCCAAACCCACTCCGCCAGACCAAAACCCACTCCGCCAGACCAAAACCCACTCCGCCAGACCTAACCCCACTCCGCCAGACCCAAACCCACTCCGCCAGACCCAAACCCACTCCGCCAGACCAAAACCCACTCCGCCAGACCAAAGCCCACTCCGCCAGACCCAAACCCACTCCGCCGGACCCAAACCCACTCCGCCAGACCCCAACCCGCTCCGCCATACCCCAACTCACTCCGCTAGACCCAACCCCACTCCGCCAGACCCAAACCCACTCCGCCAGACCCCAACCCACTCCGCCAGACCCCAACCCACTCCGCTGGACCCAAACACAAACCCACTCCGCTAGACCCAAACCCACTCCGCTAGACCCAAACCCACTCCGCCAGACCCAAACCCACTCAGCTAGACCCAAACCCACTCCGCTAGACCCAAAACCACTCCGCTAGACCCAAACCGAAACCCACTCCGCTAGAACCAAACACAAACCCACTCCGCTAGACCGAAACCCACTCCACCAGACCCAAACCCACTCCGCCAGACCCAAACCCACTCAGCTAGACCCAAACCCAAACCCACTCCGCTTGACCCAAACCCACTCCGCTAGACCCAAAAGCACTCCGCTAGACCCAAACCGAAACCCACTCCGCTAGACCCAAACACAAACCCACTCCGCTAGACCGAAACCCACTCCACCAGACCCAAACCCACTCCGCTAGACCCAAACCCACTCCGCTAGACCCAAACCCACTCCACTAGACCCAAACCCAATCCCACTCCGCTGGACCCAAACCCACTCCACTAGACCCAAACCCAATCCCACTCCACCAGACACAAACACACTCCGCCAAACGCAAACCCACTCCGCCAGACCCAAACCAACTCCGCCAGACCCAAACCCACTCCGCCAGACCCAAACCCACTCCGCCAGACCCAAACCCACTCCGCCAGACCCAAGCCCACTCCGCCAGATCCAAGCCCACTCCGCCAGACCCAAGCCCACTCCGCCAGACCCAAACCCACTCCGCCAGATCCAAGCCCACTCCGCCAGATCCAAGCCCACTCCGACAGACCCAAACCCACACCGCCAGACCCAAACCCACTGCGCCAGACCCAAACGCACTCCGCCAGACCCAAACCCACTCCGCCCGACCAAAGCCCACTCCGCCAGACCAAAGCCCACTCCGCCAGACCCAAACCCACTCCGCCAGGCCCCAACCCATTCCGCTAGACCCAAACACAAACCCACTCCGCTAGACCCAAACCCACTCCGCTAGACCCAAACCCACTCCGCCAGACCCAAACCCACACAGCTAGACCCAAACCCACTCCGCTAGACCCAAAACCACTCCGCTAGATCGAAACCCAAACCCACTCCGCCAGACCCAAACACAAACCCACTCCGCGAGACCCAAACCCACTCCACCAGACCCAAACCCACTCCGCCAGACCCAAACCCACTCAGCTAGACCCAAACCCAAACGCACTCAGCTTGACCCAAACCCACTCCGCTAGACCCAAAAGCACTCCGCTAGACCCAAACCCAAACCCACTCCGCTAGACCCAAACACAAACCCACTCCGCTAGACCCAAACCCACTCCGCTAGACCCAAACATACTCCGCTAGACCCAAACCCACTCCGCTAGACCCAAACCCACTCCGCTAGACCCAAACCCACTCCACTAGACCCAAACCCAATCCCACTCCGCTAGACCCAAACCCACTCCGCCAGACTCAAACCCACTCCGCTAGACCCAAACACACTCAACTAGACCCAAACCCAAACCCACTCCGCCAGACCCAAACCCACTCCGCTAGACCCAAACCCACTCCGCCAGACCCAAACCCACTCCGCCAGACCCAAACCCACTCTGCCAGACCCAAGCCCACTCCGCCAGACCCAACCCCACTCCGCCAGATCCAAACCCACTCCGCCAGACCCCAACCCACTCCGCCAGACCGCAACCCACTCCACCAGACCCAAACCCACACCGCCAAACCCGAACCCACTCGGCCAGACCCGAACCCACTCGGCCGGATCCCAACGTACTCTGCCAGACCCAAACCCACTCCGCCAGACCCAAACGCACTCCGCCAGACCCAAACCCACTCCGCCAGACCCAAACCCACTCCGCCTGACCCAAACCCACTCCCCCAGACCCAAACCCACACCTCCAGACCCAAACCCACTCCGCCAGACCCAAACCCACTCCGCCAGACCCAAATCCACTCCGCCAGACCCAAACCCACTCCGCCAGACCCAATCCCACTCCGCCAGACCCAAGCACACTCCGCCAGACCCAAGCCCACTCCGCCAGACCCAAACCCACTCCGCCAGACCCAAACCCACTCCGCCAGACCCAAACCCACTCCACCAGACCAAAACCCACTCCGCCAGACCAAAACCCACTCCGCCAGACCTAACCCCACTCCGCCAGACCCAAACCCACTCCGCCAGACCCAAACCCACTCCGCCAGACCAAAACCCACTCCGCCAGACCTAACCCCACTCCGCCAGACCCAAACCCACTCCGCCAGACCCAAACCCACTCCGCCAGACCCAAACCCACTCCGCCAGACCAAAGCCCACTCCGCCAGACCCAAACCCACTCCGCCGGACCCAAACCCACTCCGCCAGACCCCAACCCGCTCCGCCATACCCCAACTCACTCCGCTAGACCCAACCCCACTCCGCCAGACCCAAACCCACTCCGCCAGACCCCAACCCACTCAGCTAGACCCAAACCCACTCCGCTAGACCCAAAACCACTCCGCTAGACCCAAACCGAAACCCACTCCGCTAGACCCAAACCCACTCCGCTAGACCCAAACCCACTCCGCCAGACCCAAACCCACTCAGCTAGACCCAAACCCACTCCGCTAGACCCAAAACCACTCCGCTAGACCCAAACCGAAACCCACTCCGCTAGACCCAAACACAAACCCACTCCGCTAGACCGAAACCCACTCCACCAGACCCAAACCCACTCCGCCAGACCCAAACCCACTCAGCTAGACCCAAACGCAAACCCACTCCGCTTGACCCAAACCCACTCCGCTAGACCCAAAAGCACTCCGCTAGACCCAAACCGAAACCCACTCCGCTAGACCCAAACACAAACCCACTCCGCTAGACCGAAACCCACTCCACCAGACCCAAACCCACTCCGCTAGACCCAAACCCACTCCGCTAGACCCAAACCCACTCCACTAGACCCAAACCCAATCCCACTCCGCTAGACCCAAACCCACTCCGCTAGACCCAAAACCACTCCACTAGACCCAAACCCACTCCACTAGACCCAAACCCAATCCCACTCCGCTGGACCCAAACCCACTCCACCAGACCCAAACCCAATCCCACTCCACCAGACACAAACACACTCCGCCAAACGCAAACCCACTCCGCCAGACCCAAACCAACTCCGCCAGACCCAAACCCACTCCGCCAGACCCAAACCCACTCCGCCAGACCCAAACCCACTCCGCCAGACCCAAGCCCACTCCGCCAGATCCAAGCCCACTCCGCCAGACCCAAGCCCACTCCGCCAGACCCAAACCCACTCCGCCAGATCCAAGCCCACTCCGCCAGATCCAAGCCCACTCCGCCAGACCCAAACCCACTCCGCCAGACCCAAACCCACTGCGCCAGACCCAAACCCACTCCGCCAGACCCCAAACCCACTCCGCCAAACCCAAACCCACTCCGCCAGACCCCAAACGCACTCCGCCAGACCCATACCCACTCCGCCAGACCCAAACCCACTCCGCCAGACCCCAACCCACTCCGCTGGACCCAAACACAAACCCACTCCGCTAGACCCAAACCCACTCCGCTAGACCCAAACCCACTCCGCCAGACCCAAACCCACTCAGCTAGACCCAAACCCACTCCGCTAGACCCAAAACCACTCCGCTAGACCCAAACCGAAACCCACTCCGCTAGACCCAAACACAAACCCACTCCGCTAGACCGAAACCCACTCCACCAGACCCAAACCCACTCCGCCAGACCCAAACCCACTCAGCTAGACCCAAACCCAAACCCACTCCGCTTGACCCAAACCCACTCCGCTAGACCCAAAAGCACTCCGCTAGACCCAAACCGAAACCCACTCCGCTAGACCCAAACACAAACCCACTCCGCTAGACCGAAACCCACTCCACCAGACCCAAACCCACTCCGCTAGACCCAAACCCACTCCGCTAGACCCAAACCCACTCCAATAGACCCAAACCCAATCCCACTCCGCTAGACCCAAACCCACTCCGCTAGACCCAAAACCACTCCACTAGACCCAAACCCACTCCACTAGACCCAAACCCAATCCCACTCCGCTGGACCCAAACCCACTCCACCAGACCCAAACCCAATCCCACTCCACCAGACACAAACACACTCCGCCAAACGCAAACCCACTCCGCCAGACCCAAACCAACTCCGCCAGACCCAAACCCACTCCGCCAGACCCAAACCCACTCCGCCAGACCCAAACCCACTCCGCCAGACCCAAGCCCACTCCGCCAGATCCAAGCCCACTCCGCCAGACCCAAGCCCACTCCGCCAGACCCAAACCCACTCCGCCAGATCCAAGCCCACTCCGCCAGATCCAAGCCCACTCCGCCAGACCCAAACCCACTCCGCCAGACCCAAACCCACTGCGCCAGACCCAAACCCACTCCGCCAGACCCCAAACCCACTCCGCCAAACCCAAACCCACTCCGCCAGACCCCAAACGCACTCCGCCAGACCCAAACCCACTCCGCCAGACCCAAACCCACTCCGCCAGACCCAAACCCACTCCGCCAGACCCAAACCCACTCCGCCAGACCCAAACCCACTCCGCCAGACCCAAACCCACTCCGCCAGAACCAAACCCACTCCGCCAGACCAAAACCCACTCCGCCAGACCCAAACCCACTCCGCCAGACCCAAACCCACTCCGTTGGACCCAAACCCACTCCGCTAGACCCAAACCCACTCCGCTAGACCCCAACCCAAACCCACTCCACTTTACCCAAACCCAAACCCACTCCGCTGGATCCAAACACAAACCCACTCCGCTAGACACAAACCCACTCCGCTAGACCCAAACCCACTCCGCCAGACCCAAACCCACTCCGCTAGACCCAAACCCAAACCAACTCCGCCAGACCGAAACCCACTCCGCCAGACCCAAACCCACCCCCGCCAGACGCAAGCCCACTCCGCCAGACCCAAGCCCACACCGCCAGACCCAAACCCACTCCGCCAGACCCAAACCCACTCCGCCAGACCCAAACCCACTGCGCGAGACTCAAACCCACTCCGCCAGACCCAAACCCACTCCGCCAGACCCCAAACCCACTCCACCTGACCCAAACCCACTCCGCCAAACCCAAACCCACTCCACCAGACCCAAACCCACTCCGCCAGACACAAACCCACTCCGCCAGACACAAACCCACTCCGCCAGACCCAAACCCGCGCCGCCAGACCATAACCCACTCCGCCAGACTCAAACCCACTCCGCCAGACCCAAACCCACTCCGCCAGACCAAAACCCACTCCGCCAGACCCAAACCCACTCCGCCAGACCCAAACACACTCCGCCAGACCAAAACCCACTCCGCCAGACCAAAACCCACTCCGCCAGACCAAAACCCACTCCGCCAGACCCAAACCCACTCCCCCAGACCCAAACCCACTCCGCCAGACCCAAACCCACTCCGTCAGACCCAACCCCACTCCGCCAGACCCAAGCTCACTCCGCCAGACACCAATCCACTCCGCCAGACCCCAACTCTCTCCGCCAGACCCGAACCCACTCCGCCAGACCCAAACCCACTCCGCTAGACCCAAACCCACTCCGCTAGACCCAAACCCAAACCCACTCCACTTTACCCAAACCCAAACCCACTCCGCTGGACCCAAACACAAACCCACTCCGCTAGACCCAAACCCACTCCGCCAGACCCAAGCCCACTCCGCCAGACCCAAGCCCACTCCGCCAGACCCAAGCCCACTCCGCCAGACCCAAACCCACTCCGCCAGACCCAAACCCACTCCGCCAGACCCAAACCCACTCCGTCAGACCCAAACCCACTCCGCCAGACCAAAACCCACTCCGCCAGACCAAAGCCCACTCCGCCAGACCCAACCCCACTCCGCCAGACCCAAACCCACTCCGCCAGACCCCAACCCGCTCCGCCATACCCCAACTCACTCCGCTAGACCCAACCCCACTCCGCCAGACCCAAACCCACTCCGCCAGACCCCAACCCACTCCGCCAGACCCCAACCCACTCCGCTGGACCCAAACACAAACCCACTCCGCTAGACCCAAACCCACTCCGCTAGACCCAAACCCACTCCGCCAGACCCAAACCCACTCAGCTAGACCCAAACCCACTCCGCTAGACCCAAAACCACTCCGCTAGACCCAAACCGAAACCCACTCCGCTAGACCCAAACACAAACCCACTCCGCTAGACCGAAACCCACTCCACCAGACCCAAACCCACTCCGCCAGACCCAAACCCACTCAGCTAGACCCAAACCCAAACCCACTCCGCTTGACCCAAACCCACTCCGCTAGACCCAAAAGCACTCCGCTAGACCCAAACCGAAACCCACTCCGCTAGACCCAAACACAAACCCACTCCGCTAGACCCAAACCGACTCCACCAGACCCAAACCCACTCCGCTAGACCCAAACCCACTCCGCTAGACCCAAACCCACTCCACTAGACCCAAACCCAATCCCACTCCGCTAGACCCAAACCCACTCCGCTAGACCCAAAACCACTCCACTAGACCCAAACCCACTCCACTAGACCCAAACCCAATCCCACTCCGCTGGACCCAAACCCACTCCACCAGACCCAAACCCAATCCCACTCCACCAGACACAAACACACTCCGCCAAACGCAAACCCACTCCGCCAGACCCAAACCCACTGCGCCAGACCCAAACCCACTCCGCCAGACCCCAAACCCACTCCGCCAAACCCAAACCCACTCCGCCAGACCCCAAACGCACTCCGCCAGACCCAAACCCACTCCGCCAGACCCAAACCCACTCCGCCAGACCCAAACCCACTCCGCCAGACCCAAACCCACTCCGCCAGACCCAAACCCACTCCACCAGACCCAAACCCACTCCGCCAGACCCAAACCCACTCCGCCAGACCAAAACCCACTCCGCCAGACCCAAACCCACTCCGCCAGACCCAAACCCACTCCGCCAGACCAAAACCCACTCCGCCAGACCAAAACCCACTCCGCCAGACCAAAACCCACTCCGCCAGACCCAAACCCACTCCGCCAGACCAAAACCCACTCCGCCAGACCCAAACCCACTCCGCCAGACCCAAACACACTCCGCCAGACCCAAACCAACTCCGCCAGACCCAACCCCACTCCGCCAGACCCCAATCCACTCCGCCAGACCCCAATCCACTCCGCCAGACCCCAACTCTCTCCGCCAGACCCGAACCCACTCCGCCAGACCCAAACCCACTCCGTTGGACCCAAACCCACTCCGCTAGACCCAAACCCACTCCGCTAGACCCCAACCCAAACCCACTCCACTTTACCCAAACCCAAACCCACTCCGCTGGACCCAAACACAAACCCACTCCGCTAGACACAAACCCACTCCGCTAGACCCAAACCCACTCCGCCAGACCAAAACCCACTCCGCCAGACCCAAACCCACTCCGCCAGACCCAAACACACTCCGCCAGACCCAAACCAACTCCGCCAGACCCAACCCCACTCCGCCAGACCCCAATCCACTCCGCCAGACCCCAATCCACTCCGCCAGACCCCAACTCTCTCCGCCAGACCCGAACCCACTCCGCCAGACCCAAACCCACTCCGTTGGACCCAAACCCACTCCGCTAGACCCAAACCCACTCCGCTAGACCCCAACCCAAACCCACTCCACTTTACCCAAACCCAAACCCACTCCGCTGGACCCAAACACAAACCCACTCCGCTAGACACAAACCCACTCCGCTAGACCCAAACCCACTCCGCCAGACCCAAACCCACTCCGCGAGACCCAAACCCAAACCAACTCCGCCAGACCGAAACCCACTCCGCCAGACCCAAACCCACCCCCGCCAGACGCAAGCCCACTCCGCCAGACCCAAGCCCACACCGCCAGACCCAAACCCACTCCGCCAGACCCAAACCCACTCCGCCAGACCCAAACCCACTGCGCGAGACTCAAACCCACTCCGCCAGACCCAAACCCACTCCGCCAGACCCCAAACCCACTCCACCTGACCCAAACCCACTCCGCCAAACCCAAACCCACTCCACCAGACCCAAACCCACTCTGCCAGACACAAACCCACTCCGCCAGACAGAAACCCACTCCGCCAGACCCAAACCCGCGCCGCCAGACCATAACCCACTCCGCCAGACTCAAACCCACTCCGCCAGACCCAAACCCACTCCGCCAGACCAAAACCCACTCCGCCAGACCCAAACCCACTCCGCCAGACCCAAACACACTCCGCCAGACCAAAACACACTCCGCCAGACCAAAACCCACTCCGCCAGACCAAAACCCACTCCGCCAGACCCAAACCCACTCCGCCAGACCCAAACCCACTCCGCCAGACCCAAACCCACTCCGCCAGACCCAACCCCACTCCGCCAGACCCAAGCTCACTCCGCCAGACCCCAATCCACTCCGCCAGACCCCAACTCTCTCCGCCAGACCCGAACCCACTCCGCCAGACCCAAACCCACTCCGCTAGACCCAAACCCACTCCGCTAGACCCAAACCCAAACCCACTCCACTTTACCCAAACCCAAACCCACTCCGCTGGACCCAAACACAAACCCACTCCGCTAGACCCAAACCCACTCCGCCAGACCCAAGCCCACTCCGCCAGACCCAAGCCCACTCCGCCAGACCCAAACCCACTCCGCCAGACCCAAACCCACTCCGCCAGACCCAAACCCACTCCGCCAGACCCAAACCCACTCCGCCAGACCAAAACCCACTCCGCCAGACCAAAGCCCACTCCGCCAGACCCAACCCCACTCCGCCAGACCCAAACCCACTCCGCCAGACCCCAACCCACTCCGCCAGACCCCAACTCACTCCGCTAGACCCAACCCCACTCCGCCAGACCCAAACCCACTCCGCCAGACCCCAACCCACTCCGCCAGACCCCAACCCACTCCGCTAGACCCAAACACACACCCACTCCGCTAGACCCAAACCCACTCCTCTAGACCGACACCCACTCCGCTAGACCCAAAAGCACTCCGCTAGACCCAAACCCAAACCCACTCCGCTAGACCCAAACACAAACCCACTCCGCTAGACCCAAACACAAACCCACTCCGCTAGACCCAAAAGCACTCCGCTAGACCCAAACCCAAACCCACTCCGCTAGACCCAAACACAAACCCACTCCGCTAGACCCAAACCTACTCCGCTAGACCAAATCTCACTCCGCTAGACCCAAACCCACTCCGCTAGACCCAAACCCACTCCGCTAGACCCAAACCCACTCCACTAGACCCAAACCCAAACCCACTCCGCCAGACCCAAACCACTCCGCCAGACCCAAACCCACTCCGCTAGACCCAAACACACTCAACTAGACCCAAACCCAAACCCACTCCGCCAGACCCAACCCCACTCCGCCAGCCCCAAACCCACTCCACCAGACCCAAACACACTCCGCCAAACCCAAACCCACTCCGCCAGCCCCAAACCCACTCCACCAGACCCAAACACACTCCGCCAAACACAAACCCACTCCGCCAGACCCAAACCAACTCCGCCAGACCCAAACCCACTCTGCCAGACCCAAACCCACTCCGCCAGACCCAAGCCCACTCCGCCAGATCCAAGCCCACTCCGCCATACCCAAGCCCACTCCGCCAGACCCAAACCCACTACGCCAGATCCAAGCCCACTCCGCCAGATCCAAGCCCACTCCGCCAGACCCAAACCCACTCCGCCAGACCCAAACCCACTGCGCCAGACCCAAACCCACTCTGCCAGACCCCAAACCCACTCCGCCAGACCCAAACCCACTCCGCCAGACCCCATACCCACTCCGCCAGACCCAAACCCACTCCGCCAGACCCAAACCCACTCCGCCAGACCCAAACCCACTCCGCCAGACCCAAACCCACTCCGCCAGACCCAAACCCACTCCGCCAGACCAAAACCCACTCCGCCGGACCCAAACCCACTCCGCCAGACCCAAACCCACTCCGCCAGACCAAAACCCACTCCGCCAGACCCAAACCCACCCCGCCAGACCAAAACCCACTCCGCCAGACCCAAACCCACTCCGCCAGACCCAAGCTCACTCCGCCAGACCCCAATCCACTCCGCCAGACCCCAATCCACTCCGCCAGACCCTAACTCTCTCCGCCAGACCCGTACCCACTCCGCCAGACCTAAACCCACTCCGTTGGACCCAAACCCACTCCGCTAGACCCAAACCCAAACCAACTCCACTTTACCCAAACCCAAACCAACTCCACTTTACCCAAACCCAAACCCACTCCGCTGGAATCAAACACAAACCCACTCCGCCAGACGCAAGCCCACTCCGCCAGACCCAAGCCCACACCGCCAGACCCAAACCCACTCCGCCAGACCCAAACCCACTCCGCCAGACCCAAACCCACTGCGCGAGACTCAAACCCACTCCGCCAGACCCAAACCCACTCCGCCAGACCCCAAACCCACTCCACCTGACCCAAACCCACTCCGCCAAACCCAAACCCACTCCACCAGACCCAAACCCACTCTGCCAGACACAAACCCACTCCGCCAGACAGAAACCCACTCCGCCAGACCCAAACCCGCTCCGCCAGACCATAACCCACTCCGCCAGACTCAAACCCACTCCGCCAGACCCAAACCCACTCCGCCAGACCAAAACCCACTCCGCCAGACCCAAACCCACTCCGCCAGACCCAAACACACTCCGCCAGACCAAAACCCACTCCGCCAGACCAAAACCCACTCCGCCAGACCAAAACCCACTCCGCCAGACCCAAACCCACTCCGCCAGACCCAAACCCACTCCGCCAGACCCAAACCCACTCCGTCAGACCCAACCCCACTCCGCCAGACCCAAGCTCACTCCGCCAGACCCCAATCCACTCCGCCAGACCCCAACTCTCTCCGCCAGACCCGAACCCACTCCGCCAGACCCAAACCCACTCCGCTAGACCCAAACCCACTCCGCTAGACCCAAACCCAAACCCACTCCACTTTACCCAAACCCAAACCCACTCCGCTGGACCCAAACACAAACCCACTCCGCTAGACCCAAACCCACTCCGCCAGACCCAAGCCCACTCCGCCAGACCCAAGCCCACTCCGCCAGACCAAAACCCACTCCGCCAGACCCAAACCCACTCCGCCAGACCCAAACCCACTCCGCCAGACCCAAACCCACTCCGCCAGACCAAAACCCACTCCGCCAGACCAAAGCCCACTCCGCCAGACCCAACCCCACTCCGCCAGACCCAAACCCACTCCGCCAGACCCCAACCCACTCCGCCAGACCCCAACTCACTCCGCTAGACCCAACCCCACTCCGCCAGACCCAAACCCACTCCGCCAGACCCCAACCCACTCCGCCAGACCCCAACCCACTCCGCTAGACCCAAACACAAACCCACTCCGCTAGACCCAAACCCACTCCTCTAGACCGACACCCACTCCGCTAGACCCAAAAGCACTCCGCTAGACCCAAACCCAAACCCACTCCGCTAGACCCAAACACAAACCCACTCCGCTAGACCCAAACACAAACCCACTCCGCTAGACCCAAAAGCACTCCGCTAGACCCAAACCCAAACCCACTCCGCTAGACCCAAACACAAACCCACTCCGCTAGACCCAAACCTACTCCGCTAGACCAAATCCCACTCCGCTAGAGCCAAACCCACTCCGCTAGACCCAAACCCACTCCGCTAGACCCAAACCCACTCCACTAGACCCAAACCCAAACCCACTCCGCTAGACCCAAACCACTCCGCCAGACCCAAACCCACTCCGCTAGACCCAAACACACTCAACTAGACCCAAACCCAAACCCACTCCGCCAGACCCAACCCCACTCCGCCAGCCCCAAACCCACTCCACCAGACCCAAACACACTCCGCCAAACCCAAACCCACTCCGCCAGCCCCAAACCCACTCCACCAGACCCAAACACACTCCGCCAAACACAAACCCACTCCGCCAGACCCAAACCAACTCCGCCAGACCCAAACCCACTCCGCCAGACCCAAACCCACTCCGCCAGACCCAAGCCCACTCCGCCAGATCCAAGCCCACTCCGCCATACCCAAGCCCACTCCGCCAGACCCAAACCCACTACGCCAGATCCAAGCCCACTCTGCCAGATCCAAGCCCACTCCGCCAGACCCAAACCCACCCCGCCAGACCCAAACCCACTGCGCCAGACCCAAACCCACTCCGCCAGACCCCAAACCCACTCCGCCAGACCCAAACCCACTCCGCCAGACCCCAAACCCACTCCGCCAGACCCAAACCCACTCCGCCAGACCCAAACCCACTCCGCCAGACCCAAACCCACTCCGCCAGATCCAAACCCACTCCGCCAGACCAAAACCCACTCCGCCGGACCCAAACCCACTCCGCCAGACCCAAACCCACTCCGCCAGACCAAAACCCACTCCGCCAGACCCAAACCCACTCCGCCAGACCAAAACCCACTCCGCCAGACCCAAACCCACTCCGCCAGACCCAAACACACTCCGCCAGACCCAAACCCACTCCGCCAGACCCAACCCCACTCCGCCAGACCCAAGCTCACTCCGCCAGACCCCAATCCACTCCGCCAGACCCTAACTCTCTCCGCCAGACCCGTACCCACTCCGCCAGACCGAAACCCACTCCGTTGGACCCAAACCCACTCCGCTAGACCCAAACCCAAACCCACTCCACTTTACCCAAACCCAAACCCACTCCGCTGGAATCAAACACAAACCCACTCCGCTAGACACAAACCCACTCCGCTAGACCCAAACCCACTCCGCCAGACCCAAACCCACTCCGCTAGACCCAAACCCAAACCAACTCCGCCAGGCCGAAACCCACTCCGCCAGACCCAAGCCCACACCGCCAGACCCAAACCCACTCCGCCAGACCCAACCCGCTCCGCCAGACCCAAACCCACTGCGCGAGACTCAAACCCACACCGCCAGACCCCCAACCCACTCCGCCAGACCCCAACTCACTCCGCTAGACCCAACCCCACTCCGCCAGACCCAAACCCACTCCGCCAGACCCCAACCCACTCCGCCAGACCCCAACCCACTCCGCTAGACCCAAACACAAACCCACTCCGCTAGACCCAAACCCACTCCTCTAGACCGACACCCACTCCGCTAGACCCAAAAGCACTCCGCTAGACCCAAACCCAAACCCACTCCGCTAGACCCAAACACAAACCCACTCCGCTAGACCCAAACACAAACCCACTCCGCTAGACCCAAAAGCACTCCGCTAGACCCAAACCCAAACCCACTCCGCTAGACCCAAACACAAACCCACTCCGCTAGACCCAAACCTACTCCGCTAGACCAAATCCCACTCCGCTAGACCCAAACCCACTCCGCTAGACCCAAACCCACTCCGCTAGACCCAAACCCACTCCACTAGACCCAAACCCAAACCCACTCCGCTAGACCCAAACCACTCCGCCAGACCCAAACCCACTCCGCTAGACCCAAACACACTCAACTAGACCCAAACCCAAACCCACTCCGCCAGACCCAACCCCACTCCGCCAGCCCCAAACCCACTCCGCCAGACCCAAACACATTCCGCCAAACCCAAACCCACTCTGCCAGCCCCAAACCCACTCCACCAGACCCAAACACACTCCGCCAAACACAAACCCACTCCGCCAGACCCAAACCAACTCCGCCAGACCCAAACCCACTCCGCCAGACCCAAACCCACTCCGCCAGACCCAAGCCCACTCCGCCAGATCCAAGCCCACTCCGCCATACCCAAGCCCACTCCGCCAGACCCAAACCCACTACGCCAGATCCAAGCCCACTCCGCCAGATCCAAGCCCACTCCGCCAGACCCAAACCCACTCCGCCAGACCCAAACCCACTGCGCCAGACCCAAACCCACTCCGCCAGATCCCAAACCCACTCCGCCAGACCCAAACCCACTCCGCCAGACCCCAAGCCCACTCCGCCAGACCCAAACCCACTCCGCCAGACCCAAACCCACTCCGCCAGACCCAAACCCACTCCGCCAGACCCAAACCCACTCCGCCAGACCAAAACCCACTCCGCCGGACCCAAACCCACTCCGCCGGACCCAAACCCACTCCGCCAGACCAAAACCCACTCCGCCAGACCCAAACCCACTCCGCCAGACCAAAACCCACTCCGCCAGACCCAAACCCACTCCGCCAGACCCAAACACACCCCGCCAGACCCAAACCCACTCCGCCAGACCCAACCCCACTCCGCCAGACCCAAGCTCACTCCGCCAGACCCCAATCCACTCCGCCAGACCCCAACTCTCTCCGCCAGACCCGTACCCACTCCGCCAGACCCAAACCCACTCCGTTGGACCCAAACCCACTCCGCTAGACCCAAACCCAAACCCACTCCACTTTACCCAAACCCAAACCCACTCCGCTGGAATCAAACACAAACCCACTCCGCTAGACACAAACCCACTCCGCGAGACCCAAACCCACTCCGCCAGACCCAAACCCACTCCGCTAGACCCAAACCCAAACCAACTCCGCCAGACCGAAACCCACTCCGCCAGACCCAAGCCCACACCGCCAGACCCAAACCCACTCCGCCAGACCCAAACCCGCTCCGCCAGACCCAAACCCACTGCGCGAGACTCAAACCCACACCGCCAGACCCCAAACCCACTCCGCCAGACCCCAAACCCACTCCACCAGACCCAAACCCACTCCGCCAAACCCAAACCCACTCCACTAGACCCAAACCCACTCTGCCAGACACAAACCCACTCCGCCAGACACAAACCCACTCCGCCAGACCCAAACCCACTCCGCCAGACCAAAACCCACTCCGCCAGACCCAAACCCACTCCGCCAGACCCAAACACACTCCGCCAGACCAAAACACACTCCGCCAGACCAAAACCCACTCCGCCAGACCAAAACCCACTCCGCCAGACCCAAACACACTCCGCCAGACCAAAACACACTCCGCCAGACCAAAACCCACTCCGCCAGACCAAAACCCACTCCGCCAGACCCAAACCCACTCCGCCAGACCCAAACCCACTCCGCCAGACCCAAACCCACTCCGTCAGACCCAACCCCACTCCGCCAGACCCAAGCTCACTCCGCCAGACCCCAATCCACTCCGCCAGACCCCACCTCTCCGCCAGACCCGAACCCACTCCGCCAGACCCAAACCCACTCCGCTAGACCCAAACCCACTCCGCTAGACCCAAACCCAAACCCACTCCACTTTACCCAAACCCAAACCCACTCCGGTGGACACAAACACAAACCCACTCCGCTAGACCCAAACCCACTCCGACAGACCCAAGCCCACTCCGCCAGACCCAAGCCCACTCCGCCAGACCCAAACCCACTCCGCCAGAACCAAACCCACTCCGCCAGACCCAAACCCACTCCGCCAGACCCAACCCCACTCCGCCAGACCCAAACCCACTCCGCCAGACCCCAACCCACTCCGCCAGACCCCAACTCACTCCGCTAGACCCAACCCCACTCCGCCAGACCCAAACCCACTCCGCCAGACCCCAACCCACTCCGCCAGACCCCAACCCACTCCGCTAGACCCAAACTCAAACCCACTCCGCTAGACCCAAACCCACTCCGCCAGACCCAAACCCACTCCGCCAGATCCAAGCCCACTCCGCCAGATCCAAGCCCACTCCGCCAGACCGAAACCCACTCCGCCAACCCAAACCCACTGCGCCAGACCCAAACCCACTCCGCCAGACCCCAAACCCACTCCGCTAGACCCAAACCCACTCCACCAGACCCCAAACCCACTCCGCCAGACCCAAACCCACTCCGCCAGACCCAAACCCACTCCGCCAGACCCAAACCCACTCCGCCAGACCCAAACCCACTCCGCCAGACCAAAACCCACTCCGCCAGACCCAAACCCACTCCGCCAGACCAAAACCCACTCCGCCAGACCAAAACCCACTCCGCCAGACCAAAACCCACTCCGCCAGACCGAAACCCACTCAGCCAGACCCAAACCCACTCCGCCAGACCCAAACCCACTCCGCCAGACCCAACCCCACTCCGCCAGACCCAAGCTCACTCCGCCAGACCACAATCCACTCCGCCAGACCCCAACTCTCTCCGCCAGACCCGAACCCACTCCGTTAGACCCAAACCCACTCCGCTAAACCCAAACCCACTCCGCTAGACCCAAACCCAAACCCACTCCAATTTACCCAAACCCAAACCCACTCCGCTGGACCCAAACACAAACCCACTCTGCTAGACACAAACCCACTCCGCTAGACCCAAACCCAAACCAACTCCGCCAGACCGAAACCCACTCCGCCAGACCCAAACCCACCCCTGCCAGACCCAAACCAACTCCGCCAGACCAAAACCCACTCCGCCAGACCCAAACCCACTCCGCTAGACCCAAACCCAAACCCACTCCGCCAGACCCAAACCCACTCCGCCAGACCCAAACCCACTCCGCCAGACCCAAACCCACTGCGCGAGACTCAAACCCACTCCGCCAGACCCCAAACCCACTCCGCCAGACCCCAAACCCACTCCACCAGACCCAAACCCACTCCGCCAAACCCAAACCTACTCCACCAGACCCAAACCCACTCTGCCAGACACAAACCCACATCGCCAGACCCAAACCAACTCTGCCAGACCCAAACCCACTCCGCCAGACCCAAACCCACTCCGCCAGACCCAAACCCACGCCGCCAGACCATAACCCACTCCGCCAGACACAAACCCACTCCGCCAGATCCAAACCCACTGCGCCAGACCCAAACCCACTCCGCCAGACCCCAAACCCACTCCGGCAGACCCCAAAGCCCCTCCGCCAGACCCCAATCCACTCCGCCAGACCCCAACTCTCTCCGCCAGACCCGAACCCACTCCGCCAGACCCAAACCCACTCCGTTAGACCCAAACCCACTCCGCTAGACCCAAACCCACTCCGCTAGACCCAAACCCAAACCCACTCCACTTTACCCAAACCCAAACCCACTCCGCTGGACACAAACACAAACCCACTCTGCTAGACACAAACCCACTCCGCTAGACCCAAACCCAAACCAACTCCGCCAGACCGAAACCCACTCCGCCAGACCCAAACCCACCCCCGCCAGACCCAAACCAAGTCCGCCAGACCAAAACCCACTCCGCCAGACCCAAAACCACTCCGCTAGACCCAAACCCAAACCAACTCCGCCAGACCGAAACCCACTCCGCCAGACCCAAACCCACCCCCGCCAGACCCAAGCCCACTCCGCCAGACCCAAGCCAACACCGCCAGACCCAAACCCACTCCGCCAGACCCAAACCCACTCCGCCAGACCCAAACCCACTGCGCGAGACTCAAAACCACTCCGCCAGACCCCAAACCCACTCCGCCAGACCCCAAACCCACTCCACCAGACCCAAACCCACTCCGCCAGATCCAAACCCACTGCGCCAGACCCAAACCCACTCCGCCAGACCCCAAACCCACTCCGGCAGACCCCAAAGCCCCTCCGCCAGACCCCAATCCACTCCGCCAGACCCCAACTCTCGCCGCCAGACCCGAACCCACTCCGCCAGACCCAAACCCACTCCGTTAGACCCAAACCCACTCCGCTAGACCCAAACCCACTCCGCTAGACCCAAACCCAAACCCACTCCACTTTACCCAAACCCAAACCCACTCCGCTGGACCCAAACACAAACCCACTCTGCTAGACACAAACCCACTCCGCTAGACCCAAACCCAAACCAACTCCGCCAGACCGAAACCCACTCCGCCAGACCCAAACCCACCCCCGCCAGACCCAAACCAACTCCGCCAGACCAAAACCCACTCCGCCAGACCCAAACCCACTCCGCTAGACCCAAACCCAAACCAACTCCGCCAGACCGAAACCCACTCCGCCAGACCCAAACCCACCCCCGCCAGACCCAAGCCCACTCCGCCAGACCCAAGCCAACACCGCCAGACCCAAACCCACTCCGCCAGACCCAAACCCACTCCGCCAGACCCAAACCCACTGCGCGAGACTCAAAACCACTCCGCCAGACCCCAAACCCACTCCGCCAGACCCCAAACCCACTCCGCCAGACCCAAACCCACTCCGCCAAACCCAAACCCACTCCACCAGACCCAAACCCACTCTGCCAGACACAAACCCACATCGCCAGACCCAAACCAACTCTGCCAGACCCAAACCCACTCCGCCAGACCCAAACCCACTCCGCCAGACCCAAACCCACGCCGCCAGACCATAACCCACTCCGGCAGACCCCAAAGCCCCTCCGCCAGACCCCATACCCACTCCGCCAGACCCAAACCCACTCCGCCAGACCCAAACCCACTCCGCCAGACCCAAACCCACTCCGCCAGACCCAAACCCACTCCGCCAGACCCAAACCCACCCCGCCAGACCCAAACCCACTCCGCCAGACCAAAACCCATTCCGCCAGACCCAAACCCACTCCGCCAGACCCAAACCCACTCCGCCAGACCAAAACCTCTCCGCCAGACCAAAACCCACTCCGCCAGACCAAAACCCACTCCGCCAGACCCAAACCAACTCCGCCAGACCCAAACCCACTCCGCCAGACCCAAGCCCACTCCGCCAGACCCAAGCCCACTCCGCCAGACCCAAGCTCACTCCGCCAGACCCCAACCCACTCCGCCAGACCCCAACCCACTCCGCCAGACCCCAACCCACTCCGCCAGACCCAAACCCACACCGCCAGACCCCAACCCACTCCGCCAGACCCTAACCCACTCCGCTAGACCCAAACCCACTCCGCTAGACCCAAACCCAAACCCACTCCGCTAGACCCAAACCCACTCCGCCAGACCCAAGCCCACTCCGCCAGACCCAAGCCCACACCGCCAGACCCAAACCCACTCCGCCAGACCCAAACCCACTCCGCCAGACCCAAACCCACTGCGCGAGACCCAAACCCACTCCGCCAGACCCCAAACCCTCTCCGCCAGACCCCAAACCCACTCCACCAGACCCAAACCCACTCCGCCAAACCCAAACCCACTCCGCCAGACCCAAACCCACTCTGCCAGACAGAAACCCACTCCGCCAGACCCAAACCAACTCCGCCAGACCGAAACCCACTCCGCCAGACCCAAACCCACTCCGCCAGACCCAAACCCACTCCGCCAGATCCATGCCCACTCCGCCAGACCCAAGACCACTGCGCCAGACCCAAACCCACTCCGCCAGACCCAAACCCACTCCGCCAGACCCAAACCCACTGCGTCAGACCCAAACCCACTCCGCCAGACCCCAAACCCACTCCGGCAGACCCCAAAGCCCCTCCGCCAGACCCCAAACCCACTCCGCCAGACCCCAACCCACTCCGCCAGACCCCAACCCACTCCGCCAGACCCCAACCCACTCCACCAGACCCAAACCCACTCCGCCAGACCCAAACCCACTCCGCCAGACCCAAACCCACTCCGCCAGACCCCAACCCACTCCGACAGACCCCAACCCACTCCGCCAGACCCCAACCCACTCCGCCAGACCCAAACCCACTCCGCCAGACCCAAACCCACTCCGCCAGACCAAAACCTCTCCGCCAGACCAAAACCCACTCCGCCAGACCAAAACCCACTCCGCCAGACCCAAACCAACTCCGCCAGACCCAAACCCACTCCGCCAGACCCAAGCCCACTCCGCCAGACCCAAGCCCACTCCGCCAGACCCAAGCTCACTCCGCCAGACCCCAACCCACACCGCCAGACCCCAACCCACTCCGCCAGACCCTAACCCACTCCGCTAGACCCAAACCCACTCCGCTAGACCCAAACCCAAACCCACTCCGCTAGACCCAAACCCACTCCGCCAGACCCAAGCCCACTCCGCCAGACCCAAGCCCACACCGCCAGACCCAAACCCACTCCGCCAGACCCAAACCCACTCCGCCAGACCCAAACCCACTGCGCGAGACCCAAACCCACTCCGCCAGACCCCAAACCCTCTCCGCCAGACCCCAAACCCACTCCACCAGACCCAAACCCACTCCGCCAAACCCAAACCCACTCCGCCAGACCCAAACCCACTCTGCCAGACAGAAACCCACTCCGCCAGACCCAAACCAACTCCGCCAGACCGAAACCCACTCCGCCAGACCCAAACCCACTCCGCCAGACCCAAACCCACTCCGCCAGATCCATGCCCACTCCGCCAGACCCAAGACCACTGCGCCAGACCCAAACCCACTCCGCCAGACCCAAACCCACTCCGCCAGACCCAAACCCACTGCGTCAGACCCAAACCCACTCCGCCAGACCCCAAACCCACTCCGGCAGACCCCAAAGCCCCTCCGCCAGACCCCAAACCCACTCCGCCAGACCCCAACCCACTCCGCCAGACCCCAACCCACTCCGCCAGACCCCAACCCACTCCACCAGACCCAAACCCACTCCGCCAGACCCAAACCCACTCCGCCAGACCCAAACCCACTCCGCCAGACCCCAACCCACTCCGACAGACCCCAACCCACTCCGCCAGACCCCAACCCACTCCGCCAGACCCAAACCCACTCCGCAAGACCCAAACCCACTCCGCTAGACCCAATCACACTCACCTCGACCCAAACCCAAACCCACTCCACTAGATCCAAACCCAAACCCACTCCGCTAGACCCAAACCCACTCCGCTAGACCCAAACCCAAACCCACTCCGCTGGACCCAAACACAAACCCACTCCGCTAGACACAAACCCACTCCGCTAGACCCAAACCCACTCCGCTAGACCCAAACCCACTCCGCGAGACCCAAGCCCACTCCGCCAGACCCAAACCCACTCCGCTAGACCCAAACCCAAACCAACTCCGCCAGACGGAAACCCACTCCGCCAGACCCAAACCCACCCCCGCCAGACCCAAGCCCACTCCGCCAGACCCAAGCCAACACCACCAGACCCAAACCCACTCCGCCAGACCCAAACCCACTCCGCCAGACCCAAACCCACTCCGCCAGACCCAAACCCACTCCGCCAGACCAAAACCACTCCGCCAGACCAAAACCCACTCCGCCAGACCAAAACCCACTCCGCCAGACCCAAACCCACTCCGCCAGACCCAAGCCCACTCCGCCAGACCCAAGCCCACTCCGCCAGACCCAAGCTCACTCTGCCAGACAGAAACCCACTCCGCCAGACCCAAACCAACTCCGCCAGACCGAAACCCACTCCGCCAGACCCAAACCCACTCCGCCAGACCCAAACCCACTCCGCCAGATCCATGCCCACTCCGCCAGACCCAAGACCACTGCGCCAGACCCAAACCCACTCCGCCAGACCCAAACCCACTCCGCCAGACCCAAACCCACTGCGTCAGACCCAAACCCACTCCGCCAGACCCCAAACCCACTCCGGCAGACCCCAAAGCCCCTCCGCCAGACCCCAAACCCACTCCGCCAGACCCCAACCCACTCCGCCAGACCCCAACCCACTCCGCCAGACCCCAACCCACTCCACCAGACCCAAACCCACTCCGCCAGACCCAAACCCACTCCGCCAGACCCAAACCCACTCCGCCAGACCCCAACCCACTCCGACAGACCCCAACCCACTCCGCCAGACCCCAACCCACTCCGCCAGACCCAAACCCACTCCGCAAGACCCAAACCCACTCCGCTAGACCCAATCACACTCACCTCGACCCAAACCCAAACCCACTCCACTAGATCCAAACCCAAACCCACTCCGCTAGACCCAAACCCACTCCGCTAGACCCAAACCCAAACCCACTCCGCTGGACCCAAACACAAACCCACTCCGCTAGACACAAACCCACTCCGCTAGACCCAAACCCACTCCGCTAGACCCAAACCCACTCCGCGAGACCCAAGCCCACTCCGCCAGACCCAAACCCACTCCGCTAGACCCAAACCCAAACCAACTCCGCCAGACGGAAACCCACTCCGCCAGACCCAAACCCACCCCCGCCAGACCCAAGCCCACTCCGCCAGACCCAAGCCAACACCACCAGACCCAAACCCACTCCGCCAGACCCAAACCCACTCCGCCAGACCCAAACCCACTCCGCCAGACCCAAACCCACTCCGCCAGACCAAAACCACTCCGCCAGACCAAAACCCACTCCGCCAGACCAAAACCCACTCCGCCAGACCCAAACCCACTCCGCCAGACCCAAGCCCACTCCGCCAGACCCAAGCCCACTCCGCCAGACCCAAGCTCACTCCGCCAGACCCCAACCCACTCCGCCAGACCCCAACCCACTCCGCCAGACCCCAACCCACTCCGCCAGACCCAAACCCACACCGCCAGACCCCAACCCACTCCGCCAGACCCTAACCCACTCCGCTAGACCCAAACCCACTCCGCTAGACCCAAACCCACTCCGCCAGACCCAAGCCCACTCCTCCAGACCCAAGCCCACACCGCCAGACCCAAACCCACTCCGCCAGACCCAAACCCACTCCGCCAGACCCAAACCCACTGCGCGAGACCCAAACCCACTCCGCCAGACCCCAAACCCTCTCCGCCAGACCCCAAACCCACTCCACCAGACCCAAACCCACTCCGCCAAACCCAAACCCACTCCGCCAGACCCAAACCCACTCTGCCAGACATAAACCCACTCCGCCAGACCCAAACCAACTCCGCCAGACCGAAACCCACTCCGCCAGACCCAAACCCACTCCGCCAGACCCAAACCCACTCCGCCAGATCCATGCCCACTCCGCCAGACCCAAGACCACTGCGCCAGACCCAAACCCACTGCGCCAGACCCAAACCCACTCCGACAGACCCAAACCCACTGCGTCAGACCCAAACCCACTCCGCCAGACCCCAAACCCACTCCGGCAGACCCCAAAGCCCCTCCGCCAGACCCCAAACCCACTCCGCCAGACCCCAACCCACTCCGCCAGACCCCAACCCACTCCGCCAGACCCCAACCCACTCCACCAGACCCAAACCCACTCCGCCAGACCCAAACCCACTCCGCTAGACCCAATCACACTCACCTCGACCCAAACCCAAACCCACTCCACTAGACCCAAACCCAAACCCACTCCGCTAGACCCAAACCCACTCCGCTAGACCCAAACCCAAACCCACTCCGCTGGACCCAAACACAAACCCACTCCGCTAGACACAAACCCACTCCGCTAGACACAAACCCACTCCGCTAGACCCAAACCCACTCCGCTAGACCCAAACCCACTCCGCTAGACCCAAGCCCACTCCGCCAGACCCAAACCCACTCCGCTAGACCCAAACCCAAACCAACTCCGCCAGACGGAAACCCACTCCGCCAGACCCAAACCCACCCCCGCCAGACCCAAGCCCACTCCGCCAGACCCAAGCCAACACCGCCAGACCCAAACCCACTCCGCCAGACCCAAACCCACTCCGCCAGACCCAAACCCACTGCGCGAGACTCAAACCCACTCCGCCAGACCCCAAACCCACTCCGCCAGACCCCAAACCCACTCCACCAGACCCAAACCCACTCCGCCAAACCCAAACCCACTCCACCAGACCCAAACCCACTCTGCCAGACACAAACCCACATCGCCAGACCCAAACCAACTCTGCCAGACCCAAACCCACTCCGCCAGACCCAAACCCACTCCGCCAGACCCAAACCCACGCCGCCAGACCATAACCCACTCCGCCAGACACAAACCCACTCCGCCACACCCAAACCCACTGCGCCAGACCCAAACCCACTCCGCCAGACCCCAAACCCACTCCGGCAGACCCCAAATCCCCTCCGCCAGACCCCATACCCACTCCGCCAGACCCAAACCCACTCCGCCAGACCCAAACCCACTCCGCCAGACCCAAACCCACTCCGCCAGACCCAAACCCACTCCGCCAGACCCAAACCCACTCCGCCAGACCCAAACCCACTCCGCCAGACCAAAACCCATTCCGCCAGACCCAAACCCACTCCGCCAGACCCAAACCCACTCCGCCAGACCAAAACCACTCCGCCAGACCAAAACCCACTCCGCCAGACCAAAACCCACTCCGCCAGACCCAAACCCACTCCGCCAGACCCAAACCCACTCCGCCAGACCCAAGCCCACTCCGCCAGACCCAACCCCACTCCGCCAGACCCAAGCTCACTCCGCCAGACCCCAACCCACTCCGCCAGACCCCAACCCACTCCGCCAGACCCCAACCCACTCCGCCAGACCCAAACCCACACCGCCAGACCCGAACCCACTCCGCCAGACCCTAACCCACTCCGCTAGACCCAAACCCACTCCGCTAGACCCAAACCCAAACCCACTCCGCCAGACCCAAGCCCACTCCGCCAGACCCAAGCCCACACCGCCAGACCCAAACCCACTCCGCCAGACCCAAACCCACTCCGCCAGACCCAAACCCACTGCGCGAGACCCAAACCCACTCCGCCAGACCCCAAACCCTCTCCGCCAGACCCCAAACCCACTCCACCAGACCCAACCCCACTCCGCCAAACCCAAACCCACTCCGCCAGACCCAAACCCACTCTGCCAGACAGAAACCCACTCCGCCAGACCCAAACCAACTCCGCCAGACCGAAACCCACTCCGCCAGACCCAAACCCACTCCGCCAGACCCAAACCCACTCCGCCAGATCCAAGCCCACTCCGCCAGACCCAAGACCACTGCGCCAGACCCAAACCCACTCCGCCAGACCCAAACCCACTCCGCCAGACCCAAACCCACTGCGTCAGACCCAAACCCACTCCGCCAGACCCCAAACCCACTCCGGCAGACCCCAAAGCCCCTCCGCCAGACCCCAAACCCACTCCGCCAGACCCCAACCCACTCCGCCAGACCCCAACCCACTCCGCCAGACCCCAACCCACTCCGCCAGACCCAAACCCACTCCGCCAGACCCAAACCCACTCCGCCAGACGCAAACCCACTCCGCCAGACCCCAACCCACTCCGCCAGACCCCAACCCACTCCGCCAGACCCCACCCCACTCCGCCAGTCCCAAACCCACTCCGCCAGACCCAAACCCACTCCGCTAGACCCAATCACACTCAACTCGACCCAAACCCAAACCCACTCCACTAGACCCAAACCCAAACCCACTCCACTAGACCCAAACCCAAACCCACTCCGCTAGACCCAAACCCACTCCGCTAGACCCAAACCCAAACCCACTCCGCTGGACCCACACACAAACCCACTCCGCTAGACACAAACCCACTCCGCTAGACCCAAACCCACTCCGCTAGACCCAAACCCAAACCCACTCCGCTAGACCCAAACCCACTCCGCCAGACCCAAGCCCACTCCGCCAGACCCAAGCCCACACCGCCAGACCCAAACCCACTCCGCCAGACCCAAACCCACTCCGCCAGACCCAAACCCACTGCGCGAGACCCAAACCCACTCCGCCAGACCCCAAACCCTCTCCGACAGACCCCAAACCCACTCCACCAGACCCAACCCCACTCCGCCAAACACAAACCCACTCCGCCAGACCCAAACCCACTCTGCCAGACAGAAACCCACTCCGCCAGACCCAAACCAACTCCGCCAGACCGAAACCCACTCCGCCAGACCCAAACCCACTCCGCCAGACCCAAACGCACTCCGCCAGATCCAAGCCCCCTCCGCCAGACCCAAAACCACTGCGCCAGACCCAAACCCACTCCGCCAGACCCAAACCCACTGCGTCAGACCCAAACCCACTCCGCCAGACCCCAAACCCACTCCGGCAGACCCCAAAGCCCCTCCGACAGACCCCAAACCCACTCCGCCAGACCCCAACCCAGTCCGCCAGACCCCAACCCACTCCGCCAGACCCCAACCCACTCCGCCAGACCCCAACCCACTCCGCCAGACCCAAACCCACTCCGCCAGACCCAAACCCACTCCGCCAGACCCCAACCCACTCCGCCAGACCCCAACCCACTCCGCCAGACCCCAACCCACTCCGCCAGACCCAAACCCACTCCGCCCGACCCAAACCCACTCCGCTAGACCCAATCACACTCAACTCGACCCAAACCCAAACCCACTCCACTACACCCAAACCCAAACCCACTCCGCTAGACCCAAACCCACTCCGCTAGACCCAAACCCAAACCCACTCCGCTGGACCCAAACACAAACCCACTCCGCGAGACACAAACCCACTCCGCAAGACACAAACCCACTCCGCTAGACCCAAACCCACTCCGCTAGGCCCAAACCCACTCCGCTAGACCCAAGCCCACTCCGCCAGACCCAAACCCACTCCGCTAGACCCAAACCCAAACCCACTCCGCCGGACCCAAACCCACTCCGCCAGACCCAAGCCCACTCCACCAGACCCAAGCCCTCACCGCCAGACCCAAACACACTCCGCCAGACCCAAACCCACTCCGCCAGACCCAAACCCACTGCGCGACACCCAAACCCACTCCGCCAGGCCCCAAACCCTCTCCGCCAGACCCAAAACCCACTCCACCAGACCCAAACCCACTCCGCCAAACCCAAACCCACTCCGCCAGACCCAAACCCACTCTGCCAGACAGAAACCCACTCCGCCAGACCCAAACCAACTCCGCCAGACCCAAACCCACTCCGCCAGACCCAAACCCACTCCGCCAGACCCAAACCCACTCCGCCAGACCCAAACACACTCCGCCAGACCCAAACCCACTCCGCCAGACCCAAACCCACTCCGCCAGCCCCAAACCCACTCCGCTAGACCCAAACCCATTCCGCTAGACCCAAACACACTCAACTAGACCCAAACCCAAACCAACTCCACTAGACCCAAACCAAAACCCACTCCGCTGGACCCAAACACAAACCCACTCCGCTAGACACAAACCCACTCCGCTAGACCCAAAACCACTCCGCTAGAACCAAACCCACTCCGCTAGACCCAAACCCAAACCCACTCCACTAGACCCAAACCCAAACCAACTCCGCCAGACCCAAACCCACTCCGCCAGACCCAAACCCACTCCGCCAGACCCAAACCGAATCCGCCAGACCCAAGCCCACTCCGCCAGACCCAAGCGTACACCGCCAGACCCAAACCAACTCCGCCAGACCCAAGCTCACTCCGCCAGACCCAAACCCACTGCGCGAGACCCCAACCCACTCCGCCAGACCCCAAACCCACTCCGCCAGGCCCCAAACCCACTCCGCCAGGCCCCAAACCCACTCCGCCAGACCCCAAACCCACTCCGACAGACCCAAACCCACGCCGCCAGACCCAAACCCACTCCGCTAGACCCAAACCCACTCCGCTAGACCCAAACACACTCAACTAGACCCAAACCCAAACCCACTCCGCTAGACCCAAACCCACTCGGCTGGACCTAAACCCACTCCGCCAGACCCAAACCCAAACCCACTCCGCTAGACCCAAACCCAAACCCACTCCGCCAGACACAAACCCACTCCGCCAGACCCAAGCCCACTCCGCCAGATCCAAACCCACTCCGCCAGACCCAAACCCACTCCGCCAGAACCAAACCCACTCCACCAGACCCAAACCCACTCTGCCAGACACAAACCACATCGCCAGACCCAAACCAACTCTGCCAGACCCAAACCCACTCCGCCAGACCCAAACCCACTCCGCCAGACCCAAACCCACGCCGCCAGACCATAACCCACTCCGCCAGACACAAACCCACTCCGCCAGATCCAAACCCACTGCGCCAGACCCAAACCCACTCCGCCAGACCCCAAACCCACTCCGGCAGACCCCAAAGCCCCTCCGCCAGACCCCAATCCACTCCGCCAGACCCCAACTCTCTCCGCCAGACCCGAACCCACTCCGCCAGACCCAAACCCACTCCGTTAGACCCAAACCCACTCCGCTACACCCAAACCCACTCCGCTAGACCCAAACCCAAACCCACTCCACTTTACCCAAACCCAAACCCACTCCGCTGGACCCAAACACAAACCCACTCTGCTAGACACAAACCCACTCCGCTAGACCCAAACCCAAACCAACTCCGCCAGACCGAAACCCACTCCGCCAGACCCAAACCCACCCCCGCCAGACCCAAACCAACTCCGCCAGACCAAAACCCACTCCGCCAGACCCAAACCCACCCCGCTAGACCCAAACCCAAACCAACTCCGCCAGACCGAAACCCACTCCGCCAGACGCAAACCCACCCCCGCCAGACCCAAGCCCACTCCGCCAGACCCAAGACAACACCGCCAGACCCAAACCCACTCCGCCAGACCCAAACCCACTCCGCCAGACCCAAACCCACTGCGCGAGACTCAAAACCACTCCGCCAGACCCCAAACCCACTCCGCCAGACCCCAAACCCACTCCACCAGACCCAAACCCACTCCGCCAGATCCAAACCCACTGCGCCAGACCCAAACACACTCCGCCAGACCCCAAACCCACTCCGGCAGACCCCAAAGCCCCTCCGCCAGACCCCAATCCACTCCGCCAGACCCCAACTCTCGCCGCCAGACCCGAACCCACTCCGCCAGACCCAAACCCACTTCGTAAGACCCAAACCCACTCCGCTAGACCCAAACCCACTCCGCTAGACCCAAACCCAAACCCACTCCACTTTACCCAAACCCAAACCCACTCCGCTGGACCCAAACACAAACCCACTCTGCTAGACACAAACCCACTCCGCTAGACCCAAACCCAAACCAACTCCGCCAGACCAAAACCCACTCCGCCAGACCCAAACCAACTCCGCCAGACCAAAACCCACTCCGCCAGACCCAAACCCACTCCGCTAGACCCAAACCCAAACCAACTCCGCCAGACCGAAACCCACTCCGCCAGACCCAAACCCACCCCCGCCAGACCCAAGCCCACTCCGCCAGACCCAAGCCAACACCGCCAGACCCAAACCCACTCCGCCAGACCCAAACCCACTCCGCCAGACCCAAACCCACTGCGCGAGACTCAAAACCACTCCGCCAGACCCCAAACCCACTCCGCCAGACCCCAAACCCACTCCACCAGACCCAAACCCACTCTGCCAGACACAAACCCACATCGCCAGACCCAAACCAACTCTGCCAGACCCAAACCCACTCCGCCAGACCCAAACCCACTCCGCCAGACCCAAACCCACGCCGCCAGACCATAACCCACTCCGCCAGACACAAACCCACTCCGCCAGTCCCAAACCCACTGCGCCAGACCCAAACCCACTCCGCCAGACCCCAAACCCACTCCGGCAGACCCCAAAGCCCCTCCGCCAGACCCCATACCCACTCCGCCAGACCCAAACCCACTCCGCCAGACCCAAACCCACTCCGCCAGACCCAAACCCACTCCGCCAGACCCAAACCCACTCCGCCAGACCCAAACCCACTGCGCGAGACTCAAAACCACTCCGCCAGACCCCAAACCCACTCCGCCAGACCCCAAACCCACTCCACCAGACCCAAACCCACTCCGCCAGATCCAAACCCACTGCGCCAGACCCAAACACACTCCGCCAGACCCCAAACCCACTCCGGCAGACCCCAAAGCCCCTCCGCCAGACCCCAATCCACTCCGCCAGACCCCAACTCTCGCCGCCAGACCCGAACCCACTCCGCCAGACCCAAACCCACTTCGTAAGACCCAAACCCACTCCGCTAGACCCAAACCCACTCCGCTAGACCCAAACCCAAACCCACTCCACTTTACCCAAACCCAAACCCACTCCGCTGGACCCAAACACAAACCCACTCTGCTAGACACAAACCCACTCCGCTAGACCCAAACCCAAACCAACTCCGCCAGACCAAAACCCACTCCGCCAGACCCAAACCAACTCCGCCAGACCAAAACCCACTCCGCCAGACCCAAACCCACTCCGCTAGACCCAAACCCAAACCAACTCCGCCAGACCGAAACCCACTCCGCCAGACCCAAACCCACCCCCGCCAGACCCAAGCCCACTCCGCCAGACCCAAGCCAACACCGCCAGACCCAAACCCACTCCGCCAGACCCAAACCCACTCCGCCAGACCCAAACCCACTGCGCGAGACTCAAAACCACTCCGCCAGACCCCAAACCCACTCCGCCAGACCCCAAACCCACTCCACCAGACCCAAACCCACTCTGCCAGACACAAACCCACATCGCCAGACCCAAACCAACTCTGCCAGACCCAAACCCACTCCGCCAGACCCAAACCCACTCCGCCAGACCCAAACCCACGCCGCCAGACCATAACCCACTCCGCCAGACACAAACCCACTCCGCCAGTCCCAAACCCACTGCGCCAGACCCAAACCCACTCCGCCAGACCCCAAACCCACTCCGGCAGACCCCAAAGCCCCTCCGCCAGACCCCATACCCACTCCGCCAGACCCAAACCCACTCCGCCAGACCCAAACCCACTCCGCCAGACCCAAACCCACTCCGCCAGACCCAAACCCACTCCGCCAGACCCAAACCCACCCCGCCAGACCCAAACCCACTCCGCCAGACCAAAACCCATTCCGCCAGACCCAAACCCACTCCGCCAGACCCAAACCCACTCCGCCAGACCAAAACCACTCCGCCAGACCAAAACCCACTCCGCCAGACCAAAACCCACTCCGCCAGACCCAAACCCACTCCGCCAGACCCAAACCCACTCCGCCAGACCCAAGCCCACTCCGCCAGACCCAAGCCCACTCCGCCAGACCCAAGCTCACTCCGCCAGACCCCAACCCACTCCGCCAGACCCCAACCCACTCCGCCAGACCCCAACCCACTCCGCCAGACCCAAACCCACACCACCAGACCCCAACCCACTCCGCCAGACCCTAACCCACTCCGCTAGACCCAAACCCACTCCGCTAGACCCAAACCCAAACCCACTCCGCTAGACCCAAACCCACTCTGCCAGACCCAAGCCCACTCCGCCAGACCCAAGCCCACACCGCCAGACCCAAACCCACTCCGCCAGACCCAAACCCACTCCGCCAGACCCAAACCCACTTCGCGAGACCCAAACCCACTCCGCCAGACCCCAAACCCTCTCCGCCAGACCCCAAACCCACTCCACCAGACCCAAACCCACTCCGCCAAACCCAAACCCACTCCGCCAGACCCAAACCCACTCTGCCAGACAGAAACCCACTCCGCCAGACCCAAACCAACTCCGCCAGACCGAAACCCACTCCGCCAGACCCAAACCCACTCCGCCAGACCCAAACCCACTCCGCCAGATCCATGCCCACTCCGCCAGACCCAAGACCACTGCGCCAGACCCAAACCCACTCCGCCAGACCCAAACCCGCTCCGCCAGACCCAAACCCACTGCGTCAGACCCAAACCCACTCCGCCAGACCCCAAACCCACTCCGGCAGACCCCAAAGCCCCTCCGCCAGACCCCAAACCCACTCCGCCAGACCCCAACCCACTCCGCCAGACCCCAACCCACTCCGCCAGACCCCAACCCACTCCACCAGACCCAAACCCACTCCGCCAGACCCAAACCCACTCCGCCAGACCCAAACCCACTCCGCCAGACCCCAACCCACTCCGACAGACCCCAACCCACTCCGCCAGACCCCAACCCACTCCGCCAGACCCAAACCCACTCCGCCAGACCCAAACCCACTCCGCTAGACCCAATCACACTCACCTCGACCCAAACCCAAACCCACTCCACTAGACCCAAACCCAAACCCACTCCGCTAGACCCAAACCCACTCCGCTAGACCCAAACCCAAACCCACTCCGCTGGACCCAAACACAAACCCACTCCGCTAGACACAAACCCACTCCGCTAGACACAAACCCACTCCGCTAGACCCAAACCCACTCCGCTAGACCCAAACCCACTCCGCTAGACCCAAGCCCACTCCGCCAGACCCAAACCCACTCCGCTAGACCCAAACCCAAACCAACTCCGCCAGACGGAAACCCACTCCGCCAGAACCAAACCCACCCCCGCCAGACCCAAGCCCACTCCGCCAGACCCAAGCCAACACCGCCAGACCCAAACCCACTCCGCCAGACCCAAACCCACTCCGCCAGACCCAAACCCACTGCGCGAGACTCAAACCCACTCCGCCAAACCCCAAACCCACTCCGCCAGACCCCAAACCCACTCCACCAGACCCAAACCCACTCCGCCAAACCCAAACCCACTCCACCAGACCCAAACCCACTCTGCCAGACACAAACCCACATCGCCAGACCCAAACCAACTCTGCTAGACCCAAACCCACTCCGCCAGACCCAAACCCACTCCGCCAGACCCAAACCCACGCCGCCAGACCATAACCCACTCCGCCAGACACAAACCCACTCCGCCACACCCAAACCCACTGCGCCAGACCCAAACCCACTCCGCCAGACCCCAAACCCACTCCGGCAGACCCCAAATCCCCTCCGCCAGACCCCATACCCACTCCGCCAGACCCAAACCCACTCCGCCAGACCCAAACCCACTCCGCCGGACCCAAACCCACTCCGCCAGACCCAAACCCACTCCGCCAGACCCAAACCCACTCCGCCAGACCCAAACCCACTCCGCCAGACCAAAACCCATTCCGCCAGACCCAAACCCACTCCGCCAGACCCAAACCTACTCCGCCAGACCAAAACCACTCCGCCAGACCAAAACCCACTCCGCCAGACCAAAGCCCACTCCGCCAGACCCAAACCCACTCCGCCAGACCCAAACCCACTCCGCCAGACCCAAGCCCACTCCGCCAGACCCAACCCCACTCCGCCAGACCCAAGCTCACTCCGCCAGACCCCAACCCACTCCGCCAGACCCCAACCCACTCCACCAGACCCCAACCCACTCCGCCAGACCCGAACCCACTCCGCCAGACCCTAACCCACTCCGCTAGACCCAAACCCACTCCGCTAGACCCAAACCCAAACCCACTCCGCCAGACCCAAGCCCACTCCGCCAGACCCAAGCCCACACCGCCAGACCCAAACCCACTCCGCCAGACCCAAACCCACTCCGCCAGACCCAAACCCACTGCGCAAGACCCAAACCCACTCCGCCAGACCCCAAATCCTCTCCGCCAGACCCCAAACCCTCTCCGCCAGACCCCAAACCCACTCCACCAGACCCAACCCCACTCCGCCAAACCCAAACCCACTCCGCCAGACCCAAACCCACTCTGCCAGACAGAAACCCACTCCGCCAGACCCAAACCAACTCCGCCAGACCGAAACCCACTCCGCCAGACCCAAACCCACTCCGCCAGACCCACACCCACTCCGCCAGATCCAAGCCCACTCCGCCAGACCCAAGACCACTGCGCCAGACCCAAACCCACTCCGCCAGACCCAAACCCACTCCGCCAGACCCAAACCCACTGCGTCAGACCCAAACCCACTCCGCCAGACCCCAAACCCACTCCGCCAGACCCCAACCCACTCCGGCAGACCCCAACCCACTCCGCCAGACCCAAACCCACTCCGCCAGACCCAAACCCACTCCGCCAGACGCAAACCCACTCCGCCAGACCCCAACCCACTCCGCCAGACCCCAACCCACTCCGCCAGACCCCAACCCACTCCGCCAGACCCAAACCCACTCCGCCAGACCCAAACCCACTCCGCTAGACCCAATCACACTCAACTCGACCCAAACCCAAACCCACTCCACTAGACCCAAACCCAAACCCACTCCACTAGACCCAAACCCAAACCCACTCGGCTAGACCCAAACCCACTCCGCTAGACCCAAACCCAAACCCACTCCGCTGGACCCAAACACAAACCCACTCCGCTAGACACAAACCCACTCCGCTAGACCCAAACCCACTCCGCTAGACCCAAACCCAAACCCACTCCGCTAGACCCAAACCCACTCCGCCAGACCCAAGCCCACTCCGCCAGACCCAAGCCCACACCGCCAGACCCAAACCCACTCCGCCAGACCCAAACCCACTCCGCCAGACCCAAACCCACTGCGCGAGACCCAAAACCACTCCGCCAGACCCCAAACCCTCTCTGCCAGACCCCAAACCCACTCCGCCAGACCCAAACCCACTCTGCCAGACAGAAACCCACTCCGCCAGACCCAAACCAACTCCGCCAGACCGAAACCCACTCCGCCAGACCGAAACCCACTCCGCCAGACCCAAACGCACTCCGCCAGATCCAAGCCCACTCCGCCAGACCCAAAACCACTGCGCCAGACCCAAACCCACTCCGCCAGACCCAAACCCACTGCGTCAGACCCAAACCCACTCCGCCAGACCCCAAACCCACTCCGGCAGACCCCAAAGCCCCTCCGCCAGACCCCAAACCCACTCCGCCAGACCCCAACCCACTCCGCCAGACCCCAACCCACTCCGCCAGACCCCAACCCACTCCGCCAGACCCCAACCCACTCCGCCAGACCCCAACCCACTCCGCCAGACCCCAACCCACTCCGCCAGACCCCAACCCACTCCGCCAGACCCCAACCCACTCCGCCAGACCCCAACCCACTCCGCCAGACCCAAACCCACTCCGCCAGACCCAAACCCACTCCGCTAGACCCAATCACACTCAACTCGACCCAAACCCAAACCCACTCCACTAGACCCAAACCCAAACCCACTCCGCTAGACCCAAACCCACTCCGCTAGACCCAAACCCAAACCCACTCCGCTGGACCCAAACACAAACCCACTCCGCGAGACACAAACCCACTCCGCTAGACACAAACCCACTCCGCTAGACCCAAACCCACTCCGCTAGACCCAAACCCACTCCGCTAGACCCAAGCCCACTCCGCCAGACCCAAACCCACTCCGCTAGACCCAAACCCAAACCCACTCCGCCGGACCCAAACCCACTCCGCCAGACCCAAGCCCACTCCACCAGACCCAAGCCCTCACCGCCAGACCCAAACACACTCCGCCAGACCCAAACCCACTCCGCCAGACCCAAACCCACTGCGCGACACCCAAACCCACTCCGCCAGACCCCAAACCCTCTCCGCCAGACCCCAAACCCACTCCACCAGACCCAAACCCACTCCGCCAAACCCAAACCCACTCCGCCAGACCCAAACCCACTCTGCCAGACAGAAACCCACTCCGCCAGACCCAAACCAACTCCGCCAGACCCAAACCCACTCCGCCAGAACCAAACCCACTCCGCCAGACCCAAACCCACTCCGCCAGACCCAAACACACTCCGCCAGACCCAAACCCACTCCGCCAGACCCAAACCCACTCCGCCAGCCCCAAACCCACTCAGCTAGACCCAAACCCACTCCGCTAGACCCAAACCCACTCCGCTAGACACAAACACACTCAACTAGACCCAAACCCAAACCCACTCCACTATACCCAAACCCAAACCCACTCCGCTAGACACAAACCCACTCCGCTAGACCCAAACCCAAACCAACTCCGCTAGACCCAAACCCAAACCCACTCCGCCAGACCCAAACCCACTCCGCCAGACCCAAGCCCACTCCGCCAGATCCAAACCCACTCCGCCAGACCCAAACCCACTGCGCGAGACCCAAACCCACTGCGCCAGACGTCAAACCCACTCCGCCAGACCCCAAACCCACTCCGCCAGACCCCAAACCCACTCCGACAGACCCAAACCCACTCCGCCAGACCCAAGCCCACTCCGCCAGACCCCAAACCCACTCCGCCAGACCCCAAACCCACTCCGACAGACCCAAACCCACTCCGCCAGACCCAAACCCACTCCGCCAGACCCAAACCCACTCCGCCTGACCAAAACCCACTCCGCCAGTCCCAAACCCACTACGCCAGACCCAAACCCACTCCGCCAGACCAAAACCCACTCCGCCAGACGAAAACCCACTCCGCAAGACCCAAACCCACTCCGCCAGACCCAAACCCACTCCGCCAGACACAAACCCACTCCGCCAGACCAAAACCCACTCCGCCAGACCCAAACCCACTCCGCCAGACCTAAACCCACTCCGCCAGACCCAAACCCACTCCGCCAGACCCAAACTTACTCCGCCAGACCCAACCCCATTCCGCCAGACCCAAGCTCACTCCGCCAGACCCATCCCACTCCGCTAGACCCAAACCCACTCCGCTAGACCCAAACACACTCAACTAGACCCAAACCCAAACCCACTCCACTATACCCAAACCCAAACCCACTCCGCTGGACCCAAACACAAACCCACTCCGCTTGACCCAAACCCACTCCGCTAGACCCAAAACCAAACCCACTCCGCTAGACCCAAACCCACTCCGCTAGACCCAAACCCTCTCCGCCAGACCTAAACCCACTCCGCCAGACCCAAACCCACTCCGCCAGACCCAAACTTACTCCGCCAGACCCAGTCCCCTTCCGCCAGACCCAAGCTCACTCCGCCAGACCCCAACCCACTCCGCCAGATCCCAACCCTCTCTGCCAGACCCGAACCCACTCCGCCAGACCCAAACCCACTGCGCGACACCCAAACCCACTCCGCCAGACCCCAAACCCTCTCCGCCAGACCCAAACCCACTCCACCAGACCCAAACCCACTCCGCCAAACCCAAACCCACTCCGCCAGACCCAAACCCACTCTGCCAGACAGAAACCCACTCCGCCAGACCCAAACCAACTCCGCCAGACCCAAACCCACTCCGCCAGAACCAAACCCACTCCGCCAGACCCAAACCCACTCCGCCAGCCCCAAACACACTCCGCCAGACCCAAACCCACTCCGCCAGACCCAAACCCACTCCGCCAGCCCCAAACCCACTCAGCTAGACCCAAACCCACTCCGCTAGACCCAAACCCACTCCGCTAGACACAAACACACTCAACTAGACCCAAACCCAAACCCACTCCACTATACCCAAACCCAAACCCACTCCGCTAGACACAAACCCACTCCGCTAGACCCAAACCCAAACCAACTCCGCTAGACCCAAACCCAAACCCACTCCGCCAGACCCAAACCCACTCCGCCAGACCCAAGCCCACTCCGCCAGATCCAAACCCACTCCGCCAGACCCAAACCCACTGCGCGAGACCCAAACCCACTGCGCCAGACCTCAAACCCACTCCGCCAGACCCCAAACCCACTCCGCCAGACCCCAAACCCACTCCGACAGACCCAAACCCACTCCGCCAGACCCAAGCCCACTCCGCCAGACCCCAAACCCACTCCGCCAGACCCCAAACCCACTCCGACAGACCCAAACCCACTCCGCCAGACCCAAACCCACTCCGCCAGACCCAAACCCACTCCGCCTGACCAAAACCCACTCCGCCAGTCCCAAACCCACTACGCCAGACGCAAACCCACTCCGCCAGACCAAAACCCACTCCGCCAGACGAAAACCCACTCCGCAAGACCCAAACCCACTCCGCCAGACCCAAACCCACTCCGCCAGACACAAACCCACTCCGCCAGACCAAAACCCACTCCGCCAGACCCAAACCCACTCCGCCAGACCTAAACCCACTCCGCCAGACCCAAACCCACTCCGCCAGACCCAAACTTACTCCGCCAGACCCAACCCCATTCCGCCAGACCCAAGCTCACTCCGCCAGACCCAAACCCACTCCGCTAGACCCAAACCCACTCCGCTAGACCCAAACACACTCAACTAGACCCAAACCCAAACCCACTCCACTATACCCAAACCCAAACCCACTCCGCTGGACCCAAACACAAACCCACTCCGCTTGACCCAAACCCACTCCGCTAGACCCAAACCCAAACCCACTCCGCTAGACCCAAACCCACTCCGCTAGACCCAAACCCTCTCCGCCAGACCTAAACCCACTCCGCCAGACCCAAACCCACTCCGCCAGACCCAAACTTACTCCGCCAGACCCAGTCCCCTTCCGCCAGACCCAAGCTCACTCCGCCAGACCCCAACCCACTCCGCCAGATCCCAACCCTCTCTGCCAGACCCGAACCCACTCCGCCAGACCCAAACCCACTCCGCTAGACCCAAACCCACTCCGCTAGACCCAAACACACTCAACTAGACCCAAACCCAAACCCGCTCCACTATACCCAAACCCAAACCCAAACCCACTCCGCTGGACCCAAACACAAACCCACTCCGCTAGACCCAAACCCACTCCGCTAGACCCAAACCCAAACCCACTCCGCTAGACCCAAACCCACTCCGCTGGACCCAAACCCTCTCTGCTAGACCCAAACCCACTCCGCCCGATCCAAACCCACTCCGCCAGACCCAAACCCACTCCGCCAGACCCAAACCCACTCCGCCAGACCCAAACCCACTCCGCCAGACCAAAACCCACTCCGCCAGACCCAAACCCACTCCGCCAGTCCCAAACCCACTCCGCCAGACCCAAACCCACTCCGCCAGACCCAAACCCACTCCGCTAGATCCAAACCCACTCCGCCATACCCAAGCCCACTCCGCCAGACCCAAACGCACTCCGCCAGACACAAACCCACTCCGCCAGACCAAAACCCACTCCGCCAGACCAAAACCCACTCCGCCAGACCCAAACCCTCTCCGCCAGACCCCAACCCTCTCCGCCAGACCAGAACCCACTCCGCCAGACCCACACCCACTCCGCTAGACCCAAACCCAAACCCACTCCACTGGACCCAAACACAAATCCACTCCGCTAGACACAAACCCACTCCGCTAGACCCAAACCCACTCCGCTAGACCCAAACCCACTCAGCTAAACCCAAAACCAAACCCACTCCGCTACACCCAAACCCAAACCAACTCCGCTAGACTCAAACCCACTCGGCTAGACCCAAACCCACTCCGCTAGACCCAAACCCACTCCGCCAGACCCAAACCCAATCCGCCAGACCCAAACCCACTCCGCCAGACCCAAACCCACTCCGCCAGACACAAACCCACTCCGCCAGACCCCTAACCCACTCCGCCAGACCCAAACCCACTCCGCCAGACCCAAACCCACTCCGCCAGCCCCAAACCCACTCCGCCAGCCCCAAACCCACTCCACCGGACCCAAACCCACTCCGCCAGACCCCAACCCACTCCGCCAGACCCAAACCCACTCCGCCAGCCCCAAACCCACTCCGCCAGACCCAAACCCACTCCGCCAAACCCAAACCCACTCCGCCAGACCCAAACCCAGTCCGCCAGACCCAACCCCACTCAACGAGACCCAAACCCAATCCCACTCCGCCAGACCCAAACCCAAACCCACTCCGCTAGACCCAAACCCACTCCGCCAGACCCCAAACCCACTCCGCCAGACCCCAAACCCACTCCGCCAGACCCCAAACCCACTCTGACAGACCCAAACCCACTCCGCCAGACCCAAACCCACTCCGCCAGACCCAAACCCACTCCGCCAGACCAAAACCCACTCCGCCAGTCCCAAACCCACTCCGCCAGACCCAAACCCACTCCGCCAGACCAAAACCCACTCCGCCAGACCAAAACCCACTCCGCAAGACCCAAACCCACTCCGCCAGACCAAAACCCACTCCGCCAGACCCAAACCCACTCCGCCAGACCAAAACCCACTCCGCCAGACCCAAACCCACTCCGCCAGACCTAAACCCACTCCGCCAGACCCAAACCCACTCCGCCAGACCCAAACTTACTCCGCCAGACCCAACCCCATTCCGACAGACCCAAGCTCACTCCGCCAGACCTCAACCCACTCCGCCAGACCCCAACCCTCTCTGCCAGACCCGAACCCACTCCGCCAGACCCAAACCCACTCCGCTAGACCCAAACCCACTCCGCTAGACCCAAACACACTCAACTAGACCCAAACCCAAACCCACTCCACTATACCCAAACCCAATCCCACTCCGCTGGACCCAAACACAAACCCACTCCGCTAGACCCAAACCCACTCCGCTAGACCCAAACCCAAACCCACTCCGCTAGACCCAAACCCACTCCGCTAGACCCAAACCCACTCTGCTGGACCCAAACCCACTCCGCCCGACCCAAACCCACTCCGCCAAACCCAAACCCACTCCGCCCGACACAAACCCACTCCGCCAGACTCAAACCCACTCCGCCAGACCTAAACCCACTCCGCCAGACACAAACCCACTCCGCCAGACCTCAAACCCACTCCGCCAGACCAAAACCCACTCCGCCAGACCCAAACCCTCTCCGCCAGCCCCAAACCCACTCCGCCAGACCCAAACCCACTCCGCCAGACCAAAACCCACTCCGCAAGACCCAAACCCACTCCGCCAGACCCAAACCCACTCCGCCAGACCCAAACCCACTCCGCCAGACCCAAACCCACTCCGCCAGACCCAAACCCACTCCGCCAGACCTAAACCCACTCCGCCAGACCAAAACCCACTCCGCCAGACACAAACCCACTCCGCCAGACCTCAAACCCACTCCGCCAGACCAAAACCCACTCCGCTAGACCCAAACCCACTCCGCCAGCCCCAAACCCACTCCGCCAGACCCAAACCCACTCCGCCAGACCAAAACCCACTCCGCAAGACCCAAACCCACTCCGCCAGACCCAAACCCACTCCGCCAGACCCAAACCCACTCCGCCAGACCAAAACCCACTACGCCAGACCCAAACCCACTCCGCCAGACCCAAACCCACTCCGCCAGACCCAAACCCACTCCGCCAGACCCAAACTTACTCCGCCAGACCCAACCCCATTCCGCCAGTCCCAAGCTCACTCCGCCAGACCCCAACCCACTCCGCCAGACCCCAACCCTCTCTGCCAGACCCGAACCCACTCCGCCAGACCCAAACCCACTCCGCTAGACCAAAACCCACTCCGCTAGACCCAAACACACTCAACTAGACCCAAACCCAAACCCACTCCGCTGGACCCAAACACAAACCCACTCCGCTAGACCCAAACCCACTCCGCTAGACCCAAACCCAAACCCACTCCGCTAGACCGAAACCCACTCCGCTAGATCCAAACCCACTCCGCCATACCCAAGCCCACTCCGCCAGACCCAAACGCACTCCGCCAGACACAAACCCACTCCGCCAGACCAAAACCCACTCCGCCAGACCAAAACCCATTCCGCCAGACCCAAACCCTCTCCGCCAGACCCCAACCCTCTCCGCCAGACCCGAACCCACTCCGCCAGACCCACACCCACTCCGCTAGACCCAAACCCAAACCCACTCCACTGGACCGAAACACAAATCCACTCCGCTAGACACAAACCCACTCCGCTAGACCCAAACCCACTCCGCTAGACCCAAACCCACTCAGCTAAACCCAAACCCAAACCCACTCCGCTACACCCAAACCCAAACCAACTCCGCTAGACTCAAACCCACTCGGCTAGACCCAAACCCACTCCGCTAGACCCAAACCCACTCCGCCAGACCCAAACCCAATCCGCCAGACCCAAACCCACTCCGCCAGACCCAAACCCACTCCGCCAGACACAAACCCACTCCGCCAGACCCCTAACCCACTCCGCCAGACCCAAACCCACTCCGCCAGACACAAACCCACTCCGCCAGACCCAAACCCACTCCGCCAGCCCCAAACCCACTCCACCGGACCCAAACCCACTCCGCCAGACCCCAACCCACTCCGCCAGACCCAAACCCACTCCGCCAGCCCCAAACCCACTCCGCCAGACCCAAACCCACTCCGCCAAACCCAAACCCAGTCCGCCAGACCCAACCCCACTCAACGAGACCCAAACCCAATCCCACTCCGCCAGACCCAAACCCAAACCCACTCCGCTAGACCCAAACCCACTCCGCCAGACCCCAAACCCACTCCGCCAGACCCCAAACCCACTCCGCCAGACCCCAAACCCACTCTGACAGACCCAAACCCACTCCGCCAGACCCAAACCCACTCCGCCAGACCCAAACCCACTCCGCCAGACCAAAACCCACTCCGCCAGTCCCAAACCCACTCCGCCAGACCCAAACCCACTCCGCCAGACCAAAACCCACTCCGCCAGACCAAAACCCACTCCGCAAGACCCAAACCCACTCCGCCAGACCAAAACCCACTCCGCCAGACCCAAACCCACTCCGCCAGACCAAAACCCACTCCGCCAGACCCAAACCCACTCCGCCAGACCCGAACCCACTCCGCCAGACCCACACCCACTCCGCTAGGCCCAAACCCAAACCCACTCCACTGGACCCAAACACAAATCCACTCCGCTAGACACAAACCCACTCCGCTAGACCCAAACCCACTCCGCTAGACCCAAACCCACTCAGCTAAACCCAAACCCAAACCCACTCCGCTACACCCAAACCCAAACCAACTCCGCTAGACTCAAACCCACTCGGCTAGACCCAAACCCACTCCGCTAGACCCAAACCCACTCCGCCAGACCCAAACCCAATCCGCCAGACCCAAACCCACTCCGCCAAACCCAAACCCACTCCGCCAGACACAAACCCACTCCGCCAGACCCCTAACCCACTCCGCCAGACCCAAACCCACTCCGCCAGACACAAACCCACTCCGCCAGACCCAAACCCACTCCGCCAGCCCCAAACCCACTCCACCGGACCCAAACCCACTCCGCCAGACCCCAACCCACTCCGCCAGACCCAAACCCACTCCGCCAGCCCCAAACCCACTCCGCCAGACCCAAACCCACTCCGCCAAACCCAAACCCAGTCCGCCAGACCCAACCCCACTCAACGAGACCCAAACCCAATCCCACTCCGCCAGACCCAAACCCAAACCCACTCCGCTAGACCCAAACCCACTCCGCCAGACCCCAAACCCACTCCGCCAGACCCCAAACCCACTCCGCCAGACCCCAAACCCACTCTGACAGACCCAAACCCACTCCGCCAGACCCAAACCCACTCCGCCAGACCCAAACCCACTCCGCCAGACCAAAACCCACTCCGCCAGTCCCAAACCCACTCCGCCAGACCCAAACCCACTCCGCCAGACCAAAACCCACTCCGCCAGACCAAAACCCACTCCGCAAGACCCAAACCCACTCCGCCAGACCAAAACCCACTCCGCCAGACCCAAACCCACTCCGCCAGACCAAAACCCACTCCGCCAGACCCAAACCCACTCCGCCAGACCTAAACCCACTCCGCCAGACCCAAACCCACTCCGCCAGACCCAAACTTACTCCGCCAGACCCAACCCCATTCCGACAGACCCAAGCTCACTCCGCCAGACCTCAACCCACTCCGCCAGACCCCAACCCTCTCTGCCAGACCCGAACCCACTCCGCCAGACCCAAACCCACTCCGCTAGACCCAAACCCACTCCGCTAGACCCAAACACACTCAACTAGACCCAAACCCAAACCCACTCCACTATACCCAAACCCAATCCCACTCCGCTGGACCCAAACACAAACCCACTCCGCTAGACCCAAACCCACTCCGCTAGACCCAAACCCAAACCCACTCCGCTAGACCCAAACCCACTCCGCCAAACCCAAACCCACTCCGCCCGACACAAACCCACTCCGCCAGACTCAAACCCACTCCGCCAGACCTAAACCCACTCCGCCAGACACAAACCCACTCCGCCAGACCTCAAACCCACTCCGCCAGACCAAAACCCACTCCGCCAGACCCAAACCCACTCCGCCAGCCCCAAACCCACTCCGCCAGACCCAAACCCACTCCGCCAGACCAAAACCCACTCCGCAAGACCCAAACCCACTCCGCCAGACCCAAACCCACTCCGCCAGACCCAAACCCACTCCGCCACACCAAAACCCACTCCGCCAGACCCAAACCCACTCCGCCAGACCTAAACCCACTCCGCCAGACCAAAACCCACTCCGCCAGACCAAAACCCACTCCGCAAGACCCAAACCCACTCCGCCAGACCAAAACCCACTCCGCCAGACCCAAACCCACTCCGCCAGACCAAAACCCACTCCGCCAGACCCAAACCCACTCCGCCAGACCTAAACCCACTCCGCCAGACCCAAACCCACTCCGCCAGACCCAAACTTACTCCGCCAGACCCAACCCCATTCCGACAGACCCAAGCTCACGCCGCCAGACCCCAACCCACTCCGCCAGACCCCAACCCTCTCTGCCAGACCCGAACCCACTCCGCCAGACCCAAACCCACACCGCTAGACCCAAACCCACTCCGCTAGACCCAAACACACTCAACTAGACCCAAACCCAAACCCACTCCACTATACCCAAACCCAATCCCACTCCGCTGGACCCAAACACAAACCCACTCCGCTAGACCCAAACCCACTCCGCTAGACCCAAACCCAAACCCACTCCGCTAGACCCAAACCCACTCCGCTAGACCCAAACCCACTCTGCTGGACCCAAACCCACTCCGCCCGACCCAAACCCACTCCGCCAGACCCAAACCCACTCCGCCCGACCCAAACCCACTCCGCCAGACTCAAACCCACTCCGCCAGACCTAAACCCACTCTGCCAGACACAAACCCACTCCGCCAGACCTCAAACCCACTCCGCCAGACCAAAACCCACTCCGCCAGACCCAAACCCACTCCGCCAGCCCCAAACCCACTCCGCCAGACCCAAACCCACTCCCCCAGACCAAAACCCACTCCGCAAGACCCAAACCCACTCCGCCAGACCCAAACCCACTCCGCCAGACCCAAACCGACTCCGCCAGACCAAAACCCACTCCGCCAGACCCAAACCCACTCCGCCAGACCTAAACCCACTCCGCCAGACCCAAACCCACTCCGCCAGACCCAAACTTACTCCGCCAGACCCAACCCCATTCCGCCAGACCCAAGCTCACTCCGCCAGACCCCAACCCACTCCGCCAGACCCCAACACTCTCTGCCAGACCCGAACCCACTCCGCCAGACCCAAACCTACTCCGCCAAACCCAAACCCACTCCGCCAGACCCAAACCCACTCCGCCAGACCCAAACCCACTCCGCCAGACCAAAACCCACTCCGCCAGACCCAAACCCACTCCGCCAGTCCCAAACCCACTCCGCCAGACCCAAACCCACTCCGCCAGACCCAAACCCACTCCGCTAGATCCAAACCCACTCCGCCATACCCAAGCCCACTCCGCCAGACCCAAACGCACTCCGCCAGACACAAACCCACTCCGCCAGACCAAAACCCACTCCGCCAGACCAAAACCCACTCCGCCAGACCCAAACCCTCTCCGCCAGACCCCAACCCTCTCCGCCAGACCCGAACCCACTCCGCCAGACCCACACCCACTCCGCTAGACCCAAACCCAAACCCACTCCACTGGACCCAAACACAAATCCACTCCGCTAGACACAAACCCACTCCGCTAGACCCAAACCCACTCCGCTAGACCCAAACCCACTCAGCTAAACCCAAAACCAAACCCACTCCGCTACACCCAAACCCAAACCAACTCCGCTAGACTCAAACCCACTCGGCTAGACCCAAACCCACTCCGCTAGACCCAAACCCACTCCGCCAGACCCAAACCCAATCCGCCAGACCCAAACCCACTCCGCCAGACCCAAACCCACTCCGCCAGACACAAACCCACTCCGCCAGACCCCTAACCCACTCCGCCAGACCCAAACCCACTCCGCCAGACACAAACCCACTCCGCCAGACCCAAACCCACTCCGCCAGCCCCAAACCCACTCCACCGGACCCAAACCCACTCCGCCAGACCCCAACCCACTCCGCCAGACCCAAACCCACTCCGCCAGCCCCAAACCCACTCCGCCAGACCCAAACCCACTCCGCCAAACCCAAACCCACTCCGCCAGACCCAAACCCAGTCCGCCAGACCCAACCCCACTCAACGAGACCCAAACCCAATCCCACTCCGCCAGACCCAAACCCAAACCCACTCCGCTAGACCCAAACCCACTCCGCCAGACCCCAAACCCACTCCGCCAGACCCCAAACCCACTCCGCCAGACCCCAAACCCACTCTGACAGACCCAAACCCACTCCGCCAGACCCAAACCCACTCCGCCAGACCCAAACCCACTCCGCCAGACCAAAACCCACTCCGCCAGTCCCAAACCCACTCCGCCAGACCCAAACCCACTCCGCCAGACCAAAACCCACTCCGCCAGACCAAAACCCACTCCGCAAGGCCCAAACCCACTCCGCCAGACCAAAACCCACTCCGCCAGACCCAAACCCACTCCGCCAGACCAAAACCCACTCCGCCAGACCCAAACCCACTCCGCCAGACCAAAACCCACTCCGCCAGACCCAAACCCACTCCGCCAGACCCAAACTTACTCCGCCAGACCCAACCCCATTCCGACAGACCCAAGCTCACTCCGCCAGACCTCAACCCACTCCGCCAGACCCCAACCCTCTCTGCCAGACCCGAACCCACTCCGCCAGACCCAAACCCACTCCGCTAGACCCAAACCCACTCCGCTAGACCCAAACACACTCAACTAGACCCAAACCCAAACCCACTCCACTATACCCAAACCCAATCCCACTCCGCTGGACCCAAACACAAACCCACTCCGCTAGACCCAAACCCACTCCGCTAGACCCAAACCCAAACCCACTCCGCTAGACCCAAACCCACTCCGCTAGACCCAAACCCACTCTGCTGGACCCAAACCCACTCCGCCCGACCCAAACCCACTCCGCCAAACCCAAACCCACTCCGCCCGACACAAACCCACTCCGCCAGACTCAAACCCACTCCGCCAGACCTAAACCCACTCCGCCAGACACAAACCCACTCCGCCAGACCTCAAACCCACTCCGCCAGACCAAAACCCACTCCGCCAGACCCAAACCCTCCGCCAGCCCCAAACCCACTCCGCCAGACCCAAACCCACTCCGCCAGACCAAAACCCACTCCGCAAGACCCAAACCCACTCCGCCAGACCCAAACCCACTCCGCCAGACCCAAACCCACTCCGCCAGACCCAAACCCACTCCGCCAGACCCAAACCCACTCCGCCAGACCTAAACCCACTCCGCCAGACCAAAACCCACTCCGCCAGACACAAACCCACTCCGCCAGACCTCAAACCCACTCCGCCAGACCAAAACCCACTCCGCTAGACCCAAACCCACTCCGCCAGCCCCAAACCCACTCCGCCAGACCCAAACCCACTCCGCCAGACCAAAACCCACTCCGCAAGACCCAAACCCACTCCGCCAGACCCAAACCCACTCCGCCAGACCCAAACCCACTCCGCCAGACCAAAACCCACTACGCCAGACCCAAACCCACTCCGCCAGACCCAAACCCACTCCGCCAGACCCAAACCCACTCCGCCAGACCCAAACTTACTCCGCCAGACCCAACCCCATTCCGCCAGTCCCAAGCTCACTCCGCCAGACCCCAACCCACTCCGCCAGACCCCAACCCTCTCTGCCAGACCCGAACCCACTCCGCCAGACCCAAACCCACTCCGCTAGACCAAAACCCACTCCGCTAGACCCAAACACACTCAACTAGACCCAAACCCAAACCCACTCCGCTGGACCCAAACACAAACCCACTCCGCTAGACCCAAACCCACTCCGCTAGACCCAAACCCAAACCCACTCCGCTAGACCGAAACCCACTCCGCTAGATCCAAACCCACTCCGCCATACCCAAGCCCACTCCGCCAGACCCAAACGCACTCCGCCAGACACAAACCCACTCCGCCAGACCAAAACCCACTCCGCCAGACCAAAACCCATTCCGCCAGACCCAAACCCTCTCCGCCAGACCCCAACCCTCTCCGCCAGACCCGAACCCACTCCGCCAGACCCACACCCACTCCGCTAGACCCAAACCCAAACCCACTCCACTGGACCGAAACACAAATCCACTCCGCTAGACACAAACCCACTCCGCTAGACCCAAACCCACTCCGCTAGACCCAAACCCACTCAGCTAAACCCAAACCCAAACCCACTCCGCTACACCCAAACCCAAACCAACTCCGCTAGACTCAAACCCACTCGGCTAGACCCAAACCCACTCCGCTAGACCCAAACCCACTCCGCCAGACCCAAACCCAATCCGCCAGACACAAACCCACTCCGCCAGACCCCTAACCCACTCCGCCAGACCCAAACCCACTCCGCCAGACACAAACCCACTCCGCCAGACCCAAACCCACTCCGCCAGCCCCAAACCCACTCCACCGGACCCAAACCCACTCCGCCAGACCCCAACCCACTCCGCCAGACCCAAACCCACTCCGCCAGCCCCAAACCCACTCCGCCAGACCCAAACCCACTCCGCCAAACCCAAACCCAGTCCGCCAGACCCAACCCCACTCAACGAGACCCAAACCCAATCCCACTCCGCCAGACCCAAACCCAAACCCACTCCGCTAGACCCAAACCCACTCCGCCAGACCCCAAACCCACTCCGCCAGACCCCAAACCCACTCCGCCAGACCCCAAACCCACTCTGACAGACCCAAACCCACTCCGCCAGACCCAAACCCACTCCGCCAGACCCAAACCCACTCCGCCAGACCAAAACCCACTCCGCCAGTCCCAAACCCACTCCGCCAGACCCAAACCCACTCCGCCAGACCAAAACCCACTCCGCCAGACCAAAACCCACTCCGCAAGACCCAAACCCACTCCGCCAGACCAAAACCCACTCCGCCAGACCCAAACCCACTCCGCCAGACCAAAACCCACTCCGCCAGACCCAAACCCACTCCGCCAGACCCGAACCCACTCCGCCAGACCCACACCCACTCCGCTAGGCCCAAACCCAAACCCACTCCACTGGACCCAAACACAAATCCACTCCGCTAGACACAAACCCACTCCGCTAGACCCAAACCCACTCCGCTAGACCCAAACCCACTCAGCTAAACCCAAACCCAAACCCACTCCGCTACACCCAAACCCAAACCAACTCCGCTAGACTCAAACCCACTCGGCTAGACCCAAACCCACTCCGCTAGACCCAAACCCACTCCGCCAGACCCAAACCCAATCCGCCAGACCCAAACCCACTCCGCCAAACCCAAACCCACTCCGCCAGACACAAACCCACTCCGCCAGACCCCTAACCCACTCCGCCAGACCCAAACCCACTCCGCCAGACACAAACCCACTCCGCCAGACCCAAACCCACTCCGCCAGCCCCAAACCCACTCCACCGGACCCAAACCCACTCCGCCAGACCCCAACCCACTCCGCCAGACCCAAACCCACTCCGCCAGCCCCAAACCCACTCCGCCAGACCCAAACCCACTCCGCCAAACCCAAACCCAGTCCGCCAGACCCAACCCCACTCAACGAGACCCAAACCCAATCCCACTCCGCCAGACCCAAACCCAAACCCACTCCGCTAGACCCAAACCCACTCCGCCAGACCCCAAACCCACTCCGCCAGACCCCAAACCCACTCCGCCAGACCCCAAACCCACTCTGACAGACCCAAACCCACTCCGCCAGACCCAAACCCACTCCGCCAGACCCAAACCCACTCCGCCAGACCAAAACCCACTCCGCCAGTCCCAAACCCACTCCGCCAGACCCAAACCCACTCCGCCAGACCAAAACCCACTCCGCCAGACCAAAACCCACTCCGCAAGACCCAAACCCACTCCGCCAGACCAAAACCCACTCCGCCAGACCCAAACCCACTCCGCCAGACCAAAACCCACTCCGCCAGACCCAAACCCACTCCGCCAGACCTAAACCCACTCCGCCAGACCCAAACCCACTCCGCCAGACCCAAACTTACTCCGCCAGACCCAACCCCATTCCGACAGACCCAAGCTCACTCCGCCAGACCTCAACCCACTCCGCCAGACCCCAACCCTCTCTGCCAGACCCGAACCCACTCCGCCAGACCCAAACCCACTCCGCTAGACCCAAACCCACTCCGCTAGACCCAAACACACTCAACTAGACCCAAACCCAAACCCACTCCACTATACCCAAACCCAATCCCACTCCGCTGGACCCAAACACAAACCCACTCCGCTAGACCCAAACCCACTCCGCTAGACCCAAACCCAAACCCACTCCGCTAGACCCAAACCCACTCCGCCAAACCCAAACCCACTCCGCCCGACACAAACCCACTCCGCCAGACTCAAACCCACTCCGCCAGACCTAAACCCACTCCGCCAGACACAAACCCACTCCGCCAGACCTCAAACCCACTCCGCCAGACCAAAACCCACTCCGCCAGACCCAAACCCACTCCGCCAGCCCCAAACCCACTCCGCCAGACCCAAACCCACTCCGCCAGACCAAAACCCACTCCGCAAGACCCAAACCCACTCCGCCAGACCCAAACCCACTCCGCCAGACCCAAACCCACTCCGCCACACCAAAACCCACTCCGCCAGACCCAAACCCACTCCGCCAGACCTAAACCCACTCCGCCAGACCAAAACCCACTCCGCCAGACCAAAACCCACTCCGCAAGACCCAAACCCACTCCGCCAGACCAAAACCCACTCCGCCAGACCCAAACCCACTCCGCCAGACCAAAACCCACTCCGCCAGACCCAAACCCACTCCGCCAGACCTAAACCCACTCCGCCAGACCCAAACCCACTCCGCCAGACCCAAACTTACTCCGCCAGACCCAACCCCATTCCGACAGACCCAAGCTCACGCCGCCAGACCCCAACCCACTCCGCCAGACCCCAACCCTCTCTGCCAGACCCGAACCCACTCCGCCAGACCCAAACCCACACCGCTAGACCCAAACCCACTCCGCTAGACCCAAACACACTCAACTAGACCCAAACCCAAACCCACTCCACTATACCCAAACCCAATCCCACTCCGCTGGACCCAAACACAAACCCACTCCGCTAGACCCAAACCCACTCCGCTAGACCCAAACCCAAACCCACTCCGCTAGACCCAAACCCACTCCGCTAGACCCAAACCCACTCTGCTGGACCCAAACCCACTCCGCCCGACCCAAACCCACTCCGCCAGACCCAAACCCACTCCGCCCGACCCAAACCCACTCCGCCAGACTCAAACCCACTCCGCCAGACCTAAACCCACTCTGCCAGACACAAACCCACTCCGCCAGACCTCAAACCCACTCCGCCAGACCAAAACCCACTCCGCCAGACCCAAACCCACTCCGCCAGCCCCAAACCCACTCCGCCAGACCCAAACCCACTCCCCCAGACCAAAACCCACTCCGCAAGACCCAAACCCACTCCGCCAGACCCAAACCCACTCCGCCAGACCCAAACCGACTCCGCCAGACCAAAACCCACTCCGCCAGACCCAAACCCACTCCGCCAGACCTAAACCCACTCCGCCAGACCCAAACCCACTCCGCCAGACCCAAACTTACTCCGCCAGACCCAACCCCATTCCGCCAGACCCAAGCTCACTCCGCCAGACCCCAACCCACTCCGCCAGACCCCAACACTCTCTGCCAGACCCGAACCCACTCCGCCAGACCCAAACCTACTCCGCCAAACCCAAACCCACTCCGCCAGACCCAAACCCACTCCGCCAGACCAAAACCCGCTCCGCCGGACCCAAACCCACTCCGCCAGTCCCAAACCCACTCCGCCAGACCCAAACCCACTCCGCTAGATCCAAACCCACTCCGCCAGACCCAAACCCACTCCGCCAGACCCAAACCCACTCCGCCAGACCCAAACCCACTCCGCCAGACCCAAACCCACTCCGGCAGACCCAAACCCACTCCGCCAGACCCAAACGCACTCCGCCAGACCCAAGCCCACTCCGCCAGACCCAACCCCACTCTGCCAGACCCAAACCCACTCCGCCAGACCCAAACCCACTCCGCCAGACCCAAACCCACTCCGCTAGATCCAAACCCACTCCGCCAGACCCAAGCCCACTCCGCCAGACCCAAACCAACTCCGCCTGACACAAACCCATTCCGCCAGACCAAAACCCACTCCGCCAGACCAAAACCCACTCCGCCAGACCCAAACCCACTCCACCAGACCCCAACCCTCTCCGCCAGACCCCAACCCACTCCGCCAGACCCACACACACTCCGCTAGACCCAAACCCAAACCCACTCCACTGGACCCAAACACAAATCCACTCCGCTCGACACAAACCCACTCCGCTAGACCCAAACCCACTCCGCTAGACCCAAACCCATTCAGCTAAACCCAAACCCAAACCCACTCCGCTACACCCAAACCCAAACCCACTCCGCTAGACCCAAACCCACTCCGCTAGACCCAAACCCTCTCTGCTAGACCCAAACCCACTCCGCCAGACCCAAACCCACTCCGCCAGACCCAAACCAACTCCGCCAGACCCAAACCCACTCCGCCAGACCCAAACCCACTCCGCCAGACCCAAACCCACTCCGCCAGACCCAGACCCACTCCGCCAGACACAAACCCACTCCGCCAGACCTCAAACCCACTCCGCCAGACCAAAACCCACTCCGCCAGACCCGAACCCACTCCGCCAGACCCAAAACCACTCCGCCAGACCCAAACCCACTCCGCCAAACCCAAACCCACTCCGCCAGACCAAAACCCACTCCGCCAGACCAAAACCCGCTCCGCCGGACCCAAACCCACTCCGCCAGTCCCAAACCCACTCCGCCAGACCCAAACCCACTCCGCTAGATCCAAACCCACTCCGCCAGGCCCAAACCCACTCCGCCAGACCCAAACCCACACCGCCTGACCCAAACCCACTCCGCCAGACCCAAACCCACTCCGCCAGACCCAAACCCACTCCGGCAGACCCAAACCCACTCCGCCAGACCCAAACCCACTCCGCCAGACCCAAGCCCACTCCGCCAGACCCAACCCCACTCTGCCAGACCCAAACCCACTCCGCCAGACCCAAACCCACTCCGCCAGACCCAAACCCACTCCGCGAGATCCAAACCCACTCCGCCAGACCCAAGCCCACTCCGCCAGACCCAAACCCACTCCGCCAGACACAAACCCACTCCGCCAGACCAAAACCCACTCCGCCAGACCAAAACCCTCTCCGCCAGACCCAAACCCACTCCGCCAGACCCCAACCCTCTCCGCCAGACCCGAACCCACTCCGCCAGACCCACACCCACTCCTCTAGACCCAAACCCAAACCCACTCCACTGGACCCAAACACAAATCCACTCCGCTAGACACAAACCCACTCCGCTAGACCCAAACCCACTCCGCTAGACACAAACCCACTCAGCTAAACCCAAACCCAAACCCACTCCGCTACACCAAACCCAAACCCACTCCGCTAGGTCCAAACCCACTCGGCTAGACCCAAACCCACTCCGCTAGACCCAAACCCACTCCGCCAGACCCAAACCCAATCCGCCAGACCCAAACCCACTCCGCCAGACCCAAACCCACTCCGCCAGACACAAACCCACTCCGCCAGACCCCTAACCCACTCCGCCAGACCCAAACCCACTCCGCCAGACACAAACCCACTCCGCCAGACCAAAACCCACTCCGCCAGCCCCAAACCCACTCCACCAGACCCAAACCCACTCCGCCAGACCCCAACCCACTCCGCCAGACCCAAACCCACTCCGCCAGCCCCAAACCCACTCCGCCAGACCCAAACCCACTCCGCCAAATCCAAACCCACTCCGCCAGACCCAAACCCAGTCCGCCAGACCCAACCCCACTCAACTAGACCCAAACCCAATCCCACTCCGCCAGACCCAAACCCAAACCCACTCCGCTGGACCCAAACACAAACCCACTCCGCTAGACCCAAACCCACTCTGCTAGACCCAAACCCAAACCCACTCCACCAGACCCAAACCCACTCCGCTAGACCCAAACCCACTCTGCTAGACCCAAACCCACTCCGCCAGACTCAAACCCACTCCGCCAGACCCAAACCCACTCCGCCAGACACAAACCCACTCCGCCAGAGCTCAAACCCACTCCGCCAGACCAAAACCCACTCCGCCAGACCCAAACCCACTCCACCAGCCCCAAACCCACTCCCCCAGACCCAAACCCACTCCGCCAAACCCAACCCCACTCCGCCAGACCCAAACCCACTCCGCCAGACCAAAACCCGCTCCGCCGGACCCAAACCCACTCCGCCAGTGCCAAACCCACTCCGCCAGACCCAAACCCACTCCGCTAGATCCAAACCCACTCCGCCAGACCCAAACCCACTCCACCAGACACAAACCCACTCCGCCAGACCCAAACCCACTCCGCCAGACCCAAACCCACTCCGCCAGACCCAAACCCACTCCGCCAGACCCAAGCCCACTCCGCCAGACCCAACCCCACTCCGCCAGACCCAAACCCACTCCACCAGACCCAAACCCACTCCGCCCGACCCAAACCCACTACGCTAGATCCAAACCCACTCTGCCAGACCCAAGCCCACTCCTCCAGACCCAAACCCACTCCGCCAGACACAAACCCACTCCGCCAGACCAAAACCCACTCCGCCAGACCAAAACCCACTCCGCCAGACCCAAACCCACTCCGCCAGACCCCAACACTCTCCGCCAGACCCGAACCCACTCCGCCAGACCCACACCCACTCTGCTAGACCCAAACCCAAACCCACTCCACTGGACCCAAATACAAATCCACTCCGCTAGACACAAACCCACTCCGCTACACCCAAACCCACTCCGCTAGACCCAAACCCACTCAGCTAAACCCAAACCCAAACCCACTCCGCTAGACCCAAACCCAAACCCACTCCGCTGGACCTAAACACAAACCCACTCCGCTAGACCCAAACCCACTCCGCTAGACCCAAACCCACTCTGCTAGACCCAAACCCACTCCGCCCGACACAAACCCACTCCGCTAGACCCAAACCCACTCCGCCAGACCCAAACCCACTCCGCCAGACTCAAACCCACTCCGCCAGACCCAAGCCCACTCCGCCAGACACAAACCCACTCCGCCAGACCTCAAACCCACTCCGCCAGACCAAAACCCACTCCGCCAGACCCAAACCCACTCCGCCAGCCCCAAACCCACTCCGCCAGACCCAAACCCACTCCGCCAAACCCAAACCCACTCCGCCAGACCCAAACCCACTCCGCCAGACCAAAACCCGCTCCGCCGGACCCAAACCCACTCCGCCAGTCCCAAACTCACTCCGCCAGACCCAAACCCACTCCGCTAGATCCAAACCCACTCCGCCAGACCCAAACCCACTCCGCCAGACCCAAACCCACACCGCCAGACCCAAACCCACTCCGCCAGACCCAAACCCACTCCGCCAGACCCAAACCCACTCCGCCAGACCCAAACCCACTCCGCCAGACCCAAACCCACTCCGCCAGACCCAGGACCACTCCGCCAGACCCAACCCCACTCCGCCAGACCCAAACCCACTCCGCCAGACCCAAACCCACTCCGCCCGACCCAAACCCACTCCGCTAGATCCAAACCCACTCTGCCAGACCCAAGCCCACTCCGCCAGACCCAAACCCACTCCGCCAGACCCAAACCCACTCCGCCAGGCACAAACCCACTCCGCCAGACCTCAAACCCACTCCGCCAGACCAAAACCCACTCCGCCAGACCCAAACCCACTCCGCCAACCCCAAACCCACTCCGCCAGACCCAAACCCACTCCGCCAAACCCAAACCCACTCCGCCAGACCCAAACCCACTCTGCCAGACCAAAACCCGCTCCGCCGGACCCAAACCCACTCCGCCAGACCCAAGCCCACTCCGCCAGACCCAAGCCCACTCCGCCAGACACAAACCCACTCCGCCAGACCCAAACCCACTCCGCCAGACCCAATCCCACTGCGCCAGACCCAAACCCACTCCGCCAGACACCAAACCCACTCCGCCAGTCCCAAACCCACTCCGCCAGACCCAAACCCACTCCGCTAGATCCAAACCCACTCCGCCAGACCCTAACCCACTCCGCCAGACCCAAACCCACACCGCCAGACCCAAACCCACTCCGCCAGACCCAAACCCACTCCGCCAGACCCAAACCCACTCCGCCAGACCCAAACCCAGTCCGCCAGACCCAACCCCACTCAACTAGACCCAAACCCAAACCCACTCCGCCAGACTCAAACCCAAACCCACTCCGCTAGACCCAAACCCACTCCGCTAGACCCAAACCCACTCCGCTAGACCCAAACCCACTCCGCCAGACCCAAACCCAATCCGCCAGACCCAAACCCACTCCGCCAGACCCAAACCCACTCCGCCAGACACAAACCCACTCCGCCAGAACCAAACCCACTCCGCCAGACCCAAACCCACTCTGCCAGACACAAACCAACTCCGCCAGACCCAAACCCACTCCGCCAGACCCAAACCCACTCCGCCAGACCCAAGCCCACTCCGCCAGACCCAAGCCCACTCCGCCAGACACAAACCCACTCCGCCAGACCCAAACCCACTCCGCCAGACCCAATCCCACTTCGCCAGACCCAAACCCACTCCGCCAGACCCCAAACCCACTCCGCCAGACCCCTAACCCCCTCCGCCAGACACCAAACCCACTCCGCCAGACCCAAACCCACTCCGCCAGACCCAAACCCACTCCGCCAGACCCAAACCATTCAGCCAGACCAAAACCCACTCCACCAGACCCAAACCCACTCCGCCAGACCCAACCCCACTCCGCCAGACCAAAACCCACTCCGCCAGACCCAAGCCCACTCCGCCAGACCCAAACCCAGTCCGCCAGACCCAACCCCACTCAACTAGACCCAAACCCAAACCCACTCCACCACACCCAAACCCAAACCCACTCCGCTAGACCCAAACCCACTCCGCTAGACCCAAACACACTCAACTAGACCCAAACCCAAACCCACTCCACTATACCCAAACCCAAACCCACTCCGCTGGACCTAAACACAAACCCACTCCGCTAGACCCAAACCCACTCCGCTAGACCCAAACCCACTCTGCTAGACCCAAACCCACTCCGCCCGACACAAACCCACTCCGCTAGACCCAAACCCACTCCGCCAGACCCAAACCCACTCCGCCAGACTCAAACCCACTCCGCCAGACCCAAACCCACTCCGCCAGACACAAACCCACTCCGCCAGACCTCAAACCCACTCCGCCAGACCAAAACCCACTCCGCCAGACCCAAACCCACTCCGCCAGCCCCAAACCCACTCCGCCAGACCCAAACCCACTCCGCCAAACCCAAACCCACTCCGCCAGACCCAAACCCACTCCGCCAGACCAAAACCCGCTCCGCCGGACCCAAACCCACTCCGCCAGTCCCAAACTCACTCCGCCAGACCCAAACCCACTCCGCTAGATCCAAACCCACTCCGCCAGACCCAAACCCACTCCGCCAGACCCAAACCCACACCGCCAGACCCAAACCCACTCCGCCAGACCCAAACCCACTCCGCCAGACCCAAACCCACTCCGCCAGACCCAAACCCACTCCGCCAGACCCAAACCCACTCCGCCAGACCCAAGACCACTCCGCCAGACCCAACCCCACTCCGCCAGACCCAAACCCACTCCGCCTGACCCAAACCCACTCCGCCCGACCCAAACCCACTCCGCTAGATCCAAACCCACTCTGCCAGACCCAAGCCCACTCCGCCAGACCCAAACCCACTCCGCCAGACACAAACCCACTCCGCCAGACCAAAACCCACTCCGCCAGACCAAAACCCACTCCGCCAGACCCAAACCCACTCCGCCAGACCCCAACACTCTCCGCCAGACCCGAACTCACTCCGCCAGACCCACACCCACTCCGCTAGACCCAAACCCAAACCCACTCCACTGGACCCAAATACAAATCCACTCCGCTAGACACATACCCACTCCGCTAGACCCAAACCCACTCCGCTAGACCCAAACCCACTCAGCTGAACCCAAACCCAAACCCACTCCGCTAGACCCAAACCCACTCCGCTAGACCCAAACACACTCAACTAGACCCAAACCCAAACCCACTCCACTATACCCAAACCCAAACCCACTCCGCTGGACCTAAACACAAACCCACTCCGCTAGACCCAAACCCACTCCGCTAGACCCAAACCCACTCCGCTAGACCCAAACCCACTCCGCCAGACGCAAACCCAATCTGCCAGACCCAAACCCACTCCGCCAGACCCAAACCCACTCCGCCAGACCCAAACCCACTCCGCCAGACCCCTAACCCACTCCGCCAGACCCAAACCCACTCCACCAGACCCAAACCCACTCCGCCAGACCCCAACCCACTCCGCCAGACCCAAACCCACTCCGCCAGCCCCAAACCCACTCCGCCAGACCCAAACCCACTGCGCCAAATCCAAACCCACTCCGCCAGACCCACACCCAGTCCGCCAGACCCAACCCCACTCAACTAGACCCAAACCCAAACCCACTCCGCCAGACCCAAACCCAAACCCACTCCGTTAGACCCAAACCCACTCCGCTAGACCCAAACCCACTCCGCGGGACCCAAACCCACTCCGCCAGACCCAAACCCAATCCGCCAGACCCAAACCCACTCCGCCAGACCCAAACCCACTCCGCCAGACACAAACCCACTCCGCCAGACCCAAACCCACTCCGCCAGACCCAAACCCACTCTGCCAGACACAAACCAACTCCGCCAGACCCAAACCCACTCCGCCAGACCCAAACCCACTCCGCCAGACCCAAGCCCACTCCGCCAGACACAAACCCACTCCGCCAGACCCAAACCCACTCCGCCAGACCCAATCCCACTGCGCCAGACCCAAACCCACTCCGCCAGACCCAAACCCACTCCGCCAGACCCAAACCCACTCCGCCAGACCCCAAACCCACTCCGCCAGACCCCAAACCCCCTCTGCCAGACACCAAACCCACTCCGCCAGACCCAAACCCACTACGCCAGACCCAAACCCACTCCGCCAGACCCAACCCCACTCCGCCAGACCAAAACCCACTCCGCCAGACCCAAGCCCACTCCGCCAGACCCAAACCCAGTCCGCCAGACCCAACCCCACTCAACTAGAACCAAACCCAAACCCACTCCGCCAGACCCAAACCCAAACCCACTCCGCTAGACACAAACACACTCCGCTAGACCCAAACACACTCAACTAGACCCAAACCCAAACCCACTCCACTATACCCAAACCCAAACCCACTCCGCTGGACCCAAACACAAACCCACTCAGCTAGACCCAAACCCACTCCGCTAGACCCAAACCCAAACCCACTCCGCTAGACCCAAACCCACTCCGCTAGACCCAAACCCACTCTGCTAGACCCAAACCCACTCCGCCCGACCCAAACCCACTCCGCTAGACTCAAACCCACTCCGCCAGACCCAAACCCACTCCGCCAGACTCAAACCCACTCCGCCAGACCCAAACCCACTCCGCCAGACACAAACCCACTCCGCCAGACCTCAAACCCACTCCGCCAGACCAAAACCCACTCCGCCAGACCCAAACCCACTCCGCCAGCCCCAAACCCACTCCGCCAGACCCAAACCCACTCCGCCAAACCCAAACCCACTCCGCCAGACCCAAACCCACTCTGCCAGACCAAAACCCGCTCCGCGGGACCCAAACCCACTCCGCCAGACCCAAGCCCACTCCGCCAGACCCAAGCCCACTCCGCCAGACACAAACCCACTCCGCCAGACCCAAACCCACTCCGCCAGACCCAATCCCACTGCGCCAGACCCAAACCCACTCCGCCAGACCCAAACCCACTCCGCCAGACCCAAACCCACTCCGCCCGACCCAAACCCACTCCGCTAGATCCAAACCCACTCTGCCAGACCCAAGCCCACTCCGCCAGACCCAAACCCACTCCGCCAGACACAAACCCACTCCGCCAGACCAAAACCCACTCCGCCAGACCAAAACCCACTCCGCCAGACCCAAACCCACTCCGCCAGACCCAAGACCACTCCGCCAGACCCAACCCCACTCCGCCAGACCCAAACCCACTCCGCCAGACCCAAAACCACTCCGTCCGACCCAAACCCACTCCGCTAGATCCAAACCCACTCTGCCAGACCCAAGCCCACTCCGCCAGACCCAAACCCACTCCCCCAGACACAAACCCACTCCGCCAGACCAAAACCCACTCCGCCAGACCAAAACCCACTCCGCCAGACCCAAACCCACTCCGCCAGACCCCAACACTCTCCGCCAGACCCGAACCCACTCCGCCAGACCCACACCCACTCCGCTAGACCCAAACCCAAACCCACTCCACTGGACGCAAATACAAATCCACTCCGCTAGACACAAACCCACTCCGCTAGACCCAAACCCACTCCGCTAGACCCAAACCCACTCAGCTAAACCCAAACCGAAACCCACTCCGCTAGACCCAAACCCAAACCCACTCCGCTAGACCCAAACCCACTCCGCTAGACCGAAACCCACTCCGCTAGACCCAAACCCACTCCACCAGACGCAAACCCAATCTGCCAGACCCAAACCCACTCCGCCAGACCCAAACCCACTCCGCCAGACCCAAACCCACTCCGCCAGACCCCTAACCCACTCCGCCAGACCCAAACCCACTCCACCAGACCCAAACCCACTCCGCCAGACCCCAACCCACTCCGCCAGACCCAAACCCACTCCGCCAGCCCCAAACCCACTCCGCCAGACCCAAACCCACTCCGCCAAATCCAAACCCACTCCGCCAGACCCAAACCCAGTCCGCCAGACCCAACCCCACTCAACTAGACCCAAACCCAAACCCACTCCGCCAGACCCAAACCCAAACCCACTCCGTTAGACCCAAACCCACTCCGCAAGACCCAAACCCACTCCGCTAGACGCAAACCCACTCCGCCAGACCCAAACCCAATCCGCCAGACCCAAACCCACTCCGCCAGACCCAAACCCACTCCGCCAGACCCAAACTTACTGGGCCAGACCCAAACCCACTCCGCCAGACCCAAACCCACTCCGCCAGACCCAAACCCACACTGCCAGACACAAACCAACTCCGCCAGACCCAAACCCACTCCGCCAGACCCAAACCCACTCCGCCAGACCCAAGCCCACTCCGCCAGACCCAAGCCCACTCCGCCAGACACAAACCCACTCCGCCAGACCCAAACCCACTCCGCCAGACCCAATCCCACTGCGCCAGACCCAAACCCACTCCGCCAGACCCAACCCCACTCCGCCAGACCAAAACCCACTCCGCCAGACCCAAGCCCACTCCGCCAGACCCAAACCCAGTCCGCCAGACCCAACCCCACTCAGCCAGACCCAAACCCAAACCCACTCCGCTAGACCCAAACACACTCCGCTAGACCCAAACACACTCAACTAGACCCAAACCCAAACCCACTCCACTATACCCAAACCCAAACCCACTCCGCTGGACCCAAACACAAACCCACTCAGCTAGACCCAAACCCACTCCGCTAGACCCACACCCAAACCCACTCCGCTAGACCCAAACCCACTCCGCTAGACCCAAACCCACTCTGCTAGACCCAAACCCACTCCGCCCGACCCAAACCCACTCCGCTAGACCCAAACCCACTCCGCCAGACCCAAACCCACTCCGCCAGACTCAAACCCACTCCGCCAGACCCAAACCTACTCCGCCAGACACAAACCCACTCCGCCAGACCTCAAACCCACTCCGCCAGACCAAAACCCACTCCGCCAGACCCAAACCCACTCCGCCAGCCCCAAACCCACTCCGCCAGACCCAAACCCACTCCGCCAAACCCAAACCCACTCCGCCAGACCCAAACCCACTCTGCCAGACCAAAACCCGCTCCGCCGGACCCAAACCCACTCCGCCAGACCCAAGCCCACTCCGCCAGACCCAAGCCCACTCCGCCAGACACAAACCCACTCCGCCAGACCCAAACCCACTCCGCCAGACCCAATCCCACTGCGCCAGACCCAAACCCACTCCGCCAGACCCCAAACCCACTCCGCCAGTCCCAAACCCACTCCGCCAGACCCAAACCCACTCCGCTAGATCCAAACCCACTCCGCCAGACCCAAACCCACTCCGCCAGACCCAAACCCACACCGCCAGACCCAAACCCACTCCGCCAGACCCAAACCCACTCCGCCAGACCCAAACCCACTCCGCCAGACCCAAACCCAGTCCGCCAGACCCAACCCCACTCAACCAGATCCAAACCCAAACCCACTCCGCCAGACCCAAACCCAAACCCACTCCGCTAGACCCATACCCACTCCGCCAGACCCAAACCCACTCCGCTAGACCCAAACCCACTCCGCCAGACCCAAACCCAATCCGCCAGACCCAAACCCACTCCGCCAGACCCAAACCCACTCCGCCAGACCCAAACTTACTGGGCCAGACCCAAACCCACTCCGCCAGACACAAACCCACTCCGCCAGACCCAAACCCACTCCGCCAGACCCAAACCCACTCTGCCAGACACAAACCAACTCCGCCAGACCCAAACCCACTCCGCCAGACCCAAACCCACTCCGCCAGACCCAAGCCCACTCCGCCAGACCCAAGCCCACTCCGCCAGACACAAACCCACTCCGCCAGACCCAAACCCACTCCGCCAGACCCAATCCCACTGCGCCAGACCCAAACCCACTCCGCCAGACCCCAAACCCACTCCGCCAGACCCCTAACCCCCTCCGCCAGACACCAAACCCACTCCGCCAGACCCAAACCCACTCCGCCAGACCCAAACCCACTCCGCCAGACCCAAACCATTCAGCCAGACCAAAACCCACTCCACCAAACCCAAACCCACTCCGCCAGACCCAACCCCACTCGGCCAGACCAAAACCCACTCCGCCAGACCCAAGCCCACTCCGCCAGACCCAAACCCAGTCCGCCAGACCCAACCCCACTCAACTAGACCCAAACCCAAACCCACTCCGCCACACCCAAACCCAAACCCACTCCGCAACACCCAAACCCACTCCGCTAGACCCAAACACACTCAACTAGACCCAAACCCAAACCCACTCCACTATACCCAAACCCAAACCCACTCCGCTGGACCCAAACACAAACCCACTCCGCTAGACCCAAACCCACTCCGCTGGACCCAAACCCACTCTGCTAGACCCAAACCCACTCCGCCCGACACAAACCCACTCCGCTAGACCCAAACCCACTCCGCCAGACCCAAACCCACTCCGCCAGACTCAAACCCACTCCGCCAGACCCAAACCCACTCCGCCAGACACAAACCCACTCCGCCAGACCTCAAACCCACTCCACCAGACCAAAACCCACTCCGCCAGACCCAAACCCACTCAGCTAAACCCAAACCCAAACCCACTCCGCTAGACCCAAACCCACTCCGCCAAACCCAAACCCACTCCGCCAGACCCAAACCCACTCCGCCAGACCAAAACCCGCTCCGCCGGACACAAAACCACTCCGCCAGTCCCAAACTCACTCCGCCAGACCCAAACCCACTACGCTAGATCCAAACCCACTCCGCCAGACCCAAACCCACTCCGCCAGACCCAAACCCACACCGCCAGACCCAAACCCACTCCGCCAGACCCAAACCCACTCCGCCAGACCCAAACCCACTCCGCCAGACCCAAACCCACTCCGCCAGACCCAAACCCACTCCGCCAGACCCAAGACCACTCCGCCAGACCCAACCCCACTCGGCCAGACCCAAACCCACTCCGCCAGACCCAAACCCACTCCGCCCGACCCAAACCCACTCCGCTTGATCCAAACCCACTCTGCCAGACCCAAGCCCACTCCGCCAGACCCAAACCCACTCCGGCAGACCCACACCCACTCCGCTAGACCCAAACCCAAACGCACTCCACTGGACCCAAATACAAATCCACTCCGCTGGACACAAACCCACTCCGCTAGACCCAAACCCACTCCGCTTGACCCAAACCCACTCAGCTGAACCCAAACCCAAACCCACTCCGCTAGACCCAAACCCAAACCCACTCCGCTAGACCCAAACCCACTCCGCTAGACCCAAACCCACTCCGCTAGACCCAAACCCACTCCGCCAGACGCAAACCCAATCTGCCAGACTCAAACCCACTCCGCCAGACCCAAACCCACTCCGCCAGACCACAACCCACTGCGCCAGACCCAAACCCACTCCGCCAAATCCAAACCCACTCTGCCAGACCCAAACCCAGTCCCAAACCCAAACCCACTCCGCCAGACCCAAACCCAAATCCAAACCCACTCCGCTAGACCCAAACCCACTCCGCTAGACCCAAACCCACTCCGCTAGACCCAAACCCACTCCGCCAGACCCAAACCCAATCCGCCAGACCCAAACCAACTCCGCCAGACCCAAACCCACTACGCCAGACCCAAACCCACTCCGCCAGACCCAAGCCCACTCCGCCAGACCCAAGCCCACTCCGCCAGACACAAACCCACTCCGCCAGACCAAAACCCACTCCGCCAGACCCAAGCCCACTCCGCCAGACCCAAACTTACTGGGCCAGACCCAAACCCACTCCGCCAGAACCAATCCCACTGCGCCAGACCCAAACCCACTCCGCCAGACCCCAAACCCACTCCGCCAGACCCCAAACCCCCTCCGCCAGACACCAAACCCACTGCGCCGGACCCAAACCCACTCCGCCAGACCCAAACCCACTCCGCCAGACCCAAACCATTCAGCCAGACCAAAACCCACTCCACCAGACCCAAACCCACTCCGCCAGACCCAACCCCACTCCGCCAGACCAAAACCCACTCTGCCAGACCCAAACCCACTCCGCCAGACCCAACCCCACTCCGCCAGACCCAAACCCACTCCGCCAGACCCAAGCCCACTCCGCCAGACCCAACCCCAATCCGCCAGACCCAAACCCACTCCGCCAGACCGCAAACCAATCCGCCAGACCCGAACGCACTCCGCCAGACTCAAACCCATTCCGCCAGCCCCGAACCCATTCCGTCCGACCCAAACCCACTCCACCAGACCCCAACGCACTCCGCCAGACCCGAACCCACTCCGCCACACCCGAACCCACTCGGCGAGACCCGAACCCACTCCGCCAGACCCCAACCCACTCCGCCAGACCCAAACCCGCTCCGCCAGACCCCAACTCACTCCGCGAGACCCGAACCCACTCCGCCAGACCCAAACCCACTCCGCCAGACCCGAACCCACTCCGCCAGACCCAAACCCACTCCATCAGACCAAAACCCACTCCGCCAGACCAAAACCCACTCCGCCTGACCTAACCCCACTCCGCCAGACCCAAACCCAGTCCGCCAGACCCAAACCGACTCCGCCAGACCAAAACCCACTCCGCCAGACCAAAGCCCACTCCGCCAGACCCAACCCCACTCCGCCAGACCCAAACCCACTCTGCCAGCCCCCAACCCGCTCCGCCAGACCCCAACTCACTCCGCTAGAACTAACCCCACTCCGCCAGACCCAAACCCACTCCGCCAGACCCCAACCCACTCCGCCAGACCCCAACCCACTCCGCTGGACCCAAACACAAACCCACTCCGCTAGATCCAAACCCACTCCGCTAGACCCAAACCCACTCCGCCAGACCCAACCCCACTCAGCTAGACCCAAACCCACTCCGCTAGACCCAAAACCACTCCGCTAGACCCAAACCCAAACCACTCCGCTAGACCCAAACACAAACCCACTCCGCTAGACCCAAACCCACTCCACCAGACCCAAACCCACTCTGCCAGACCCAAACCCACTCAGCTAGACCCAAACCCAAATCCACTCCGCGAGACCCAAACCCACTCCGCTAGACCCAAAAGCACTCCGCTAGACCCAAACCCAAACCCACTCCGCTAGACCCAAACACAAACCCACTCCGCTAGACCCAAACCCACTCCGCCAGACCCAAACACACTCCGCTAGACCCAAACCCACTCCGCTAGACCCAAACCCACTGAGCCAGACCCAAACCCACTCCGCCAGACCCAAACCCACTCCGCCAGACCCAAGCCCACTCCGCCAGACCCAACCCCACTCCGCCAGACCCAAACCCACTCCGCCAGACCCAAACCCACTCCGCCAGACCCAAACCCACTCCGCCAGACCCAAACCCACTCCGCTAGACCCAAACCCACTCCACTGGACCCAAACCCACTCCGCTAGACCCAAACCCACTCCGCTAGACCCAAAAGCACTCCGCTAGACCCAAACCCAAACCCACTCCGCTGGACCCAAACCCAAACCCACTCCGCTAGACCCAAACCCACTCCTCTAGACCCAAACCCACTCCGCTAGACCCAAACCCACTCCGCTAGACCCAAACCCACTCCGCTGGACCCAAAAACACTCAACTAGACCCAAACCCAAACCCACTCCGCCAGACCCAAACCCACTCCGCCAGACCCAAACCCACTCCGCTAGACCCAAACCCACTCCGCTAGACCCAAACCCACTCCACCAGACCCAAACACAAACCCACTCCGCTAGAACCAAACCCACTCCGCCAGACCCAAACCCACTCCTCTAGACCCAAACACACTCAACTAGACCCAAACCCAAACCCACTCCGCCAGACCCAAACCCACTCCATCAGACCAAAACCCACTCCGCCAGACCAAAACCCACTCCGCCAGACCTAACCCCACTCCGCCAGACCCAAACCCAGTCCGCCAGACCCAAACCGATTCCGCCAGACCAAAACCCACTCCGCCAGACCAAAGCCCACTCCGCCAGACCCAACCCCACTCCGCCAGACCCAAACCCACTCTGCCAGACCCCAACCCGCTCCGCCAGACCCCAACTCACTCCGCTAGACCTAACCCCACTCCGCCAGACCCAAACCCACTCCGCCAGACCCCAACCCACTCCGCCAGACCCCAACCCACTCCGCTAGACCCAAACACAAACCCACTCCGCTAGATCCAAACCCACTCCGCTAGACCCAAACCCAGTCCGCCAGACCCAAACCCACTCATCTAGACCCAAACCCACTCCGCTAGGCCCAAAACCACTCCGCTAGACCCAAACCCAAACCACTCCGCTAGACCCAAACACAAACCCACTCCGCTAGACCCAAACCCACTCCACCAGACCCAAACCCACTCCACCAGACCCAAACCCACTCCGCCAGACCCAAACCCACTCAGCAACACCCAAACCCAAATCCACTCCGCTAGACCCAAACCCACTCCGCTAGACCCAAAAGCACTCCGCTAGACCCAAACCCAAACCCACTCCGCTAGACCCAAACACAAACCCACTCCGCTAGACCCAAACCCACTCCGCCAGACCCAAACCCACTCCGCTAGACCCAAACCCACTCCGCTAGACCCAAACCCACTGAGCCAGACCCAAACCACTCCGCTAGACCCAAACACAAACCCACTCCGCTAGACCCAAACCCACTCCACCAGACCCAAACCCACTCCACCAGACCCAAACCCACTCCGCCAGACCCAAACCCACTCAGCTACACCCAAACCCAAATCCACTCCGCTAGACCCAAACCCACTCCGCTAGACCCAAAAGCACTCCGCTAGACCCAAACCCAAACCCACTCCGCTAGACCCAAACACAAACCCACTCCGCTAGACCCAAACCCACTCCGCCAGACCCAAACCCACTCCGCTAGACCCAAACCCACTCCGCTAGACCCAAACCCACTGAGCCAGACCCAAACCCACTCCGCCAGACCCAAACCCACTCCGCCAGACCCAAGCCCACTCCGCCAGACCCAACCCCACTCCGCCAGACCCAAACCCACTCCGCCAGACCCAAACCCACTCCGCCAGACCCAAACCCACTCCGCCAGACCCAAACCCACTCCGCTAGACCCAAACCCACTCCCCTAGACCCAAACCCACTCCGCTAGACCCAAACCCACTCCGCTAGACCCAAAAGCACTCCGCTAGACCCAAACCCAAACCCACTCCGCTGGACCCAAACACAAACCCACTCCGCTAGACCCAAACCCACTCCTCTAGACCCAAACCCACTCCGCTAGACCCAAACCCACTCCGCTAGACCCAAACCCACTCCGCTAGACCCAAACCCACTCCACTAGACCCAAACACAAACCCACTCCGCTAGAACCAAACCCACCCCGCCAGACCCAAACCCACTCCTCTAGACCCAAACACACTCAACTAGACCCAAACCCAAACCCACTCCGCCAGACCCAAACCCACTCCGCCAGACCCAAACACACTCCGCCAAACCCAAACCCACTCCGCCAGCCCCAAACCCACTCCACCAGACACAAACACACTCCGCCAAACGCAAAACCCACTCCGCCAGACACAAACCAACTCCGCCAGACCCAAACCCACTCCGCCAGACCCAAGCCCACTCCGCCAGATCCAAGCCCACTCCGCCAGACCCAAGCCCACTCCGCCAGACCCAAACCCACTCCTCTAGACCCAAACACACTCAACTAGACCCAAACCCAAACCCACTCCGCCAAACCCAAACCCACTCCGCCAGCCCCAAACCCACTCCACCAGACACAAACACACTCCGCCAAACGCAAACCCACTCCGCCAGACCCAAACCAACTCCGCCAGACCCAAACCCACTCCGCCAGACCCAAGCCCACTCCGCCAGATCCAAGCCCACTACGCCAGACCCAAGCCCACTCCGCCAGACCCAAACCCATTCCGCCAGATCCAAGCCCACTCCGCCAGATCCAAGCCCACTCCGCCAGACCCAAACCCACTCCGCCAGACCCAAACCCACTGCGCCAGACACAAACCCACTCCGCCAGACTCCAAACCCACTCCGCCAGACCCAAACCCACTCTGCCAGACCCCAAACCCACTCCGCCAGACCCAAACCCACTCCGCCAGACCGCAAACCAATCCGCCAGACCCGAACGCACTCCGCCAGACTCAAACCCACTCCGCCAGCCCCGAACCCATTCCGTCCGACCCAAACCCACTCCACCAGACCCCAACGCACTCCGCCAGACCCGAACCCACTCCGCCACACCCGAACCCACTCGGCGAGACCCGAACCCACTCCGCCAGACCCCAACCCACTCCGCCAGACCCAAAGCCGCTCCGCCAGACCCCAACTCACTCCGCGAGACCCGAACCCACTCCGCCAGACCCCAACCCACTCCGCCAGACCCGAACCCACTCCGCCAGACCCCAACCCACTCCGCCAGACCCAAACCCTCTCAGCTTGACCCAAACTCACTCCGCTAGACCCAAAACCACTCCGCTAGACCCAAACCCAAACCCACTCCGCTAGACCCAAACACAAACCCACTCCGCTAGACCCAAACCCATTCTACCAGACCCAAACCCACTCCGCCAGACCCAAACCCACTCCGCCAGACCCAAACCCACTCCGCCAGACCCAACCCCACTCCACCAGACCCAAACTTACTCCGCCAGACCCCAACCCACGCCGCCAGACCCAAACCCACACCTCCAGACCCGAACCCACTCCGCCAGACCCAAACCCACTCCATCAGACCAAAACCCACTCCGCCAGACCAAAACCCACTCCGCCTGACCTAACCCCACTCCGCCAGACCCAAACCCAGTCCGCCAGACCCAAACCGACTCCGCCAGACCAAAACCCACTCCGCCAGACCAAAGCCCACTCCGCCAGACCCAACCCCACTCCGCCAGACCCAAACCCACTCTGCCAGCCCCCAACCCGCTCCGCCAGACCCCAACTCACTCCGCTAGAACTAACCCCACTCCGCCAGACCCAAACCCACTCCGCCAGACCCCAACCCACTCCGCCAGACCCCAACCCACTCCGCTGGACCCAAACACAAACCCACTCCGCTAGATCCAATCCCACTCCGCTAGACCCAAACACACTCCGCCAGACCCAACCCCACTCAGGTAGACCCAAACCCACTCCGCTAGACCCAAAACCACTCCGCTAGACCCAAACCCAAACCACTCCGCTAGACCCAAACACAAACCCACTCCGCTAGACCCAAACCCACTCCACCAGACCCAAACCCACTCTGCCAGACCCAAACCCACTCAGCTAGACCCAAACCCAAATCCACTCCGCGAGACCCAAACCCACTCCGCTAGACCCAAAAGCACTCCGCTAGACCCAAACACAAACCCACTCCGCTAGACCCAAACCCACTCCGCCAGACCCAAACACACTCCGCTAGACCCAAACCCACTCCGCTAGACCCAAACCCACTGAGCCAGACCCAAACCCACTCCGCCAGACCCAAACCCACTCCGCCAGACCCAAGCCCACTCCGCCAGACCCAAACCCACTCCGCCAGACCCAAACCCACTCCGCCAGACCCAAACCCACTCCGCCAGACCCAAACCCACTCCGCTAGACCCAAACCCACTCCACTGGACCCAAACCCACTCCGCTAGACCCAAACCCACTCCGCTAGACCCAAAAGCACTCCGCTAGACCCAAACCCAAACCCACTCCGCTAGACCCAAACCCAAACCCACTCCGCTAGACCCAAACCCACTCCTCTAGACCCAAACCCACTCCGCTAGACCCAAACCCACTCCGCTAGACCCAAACCCACTCCGCTAGACCCAAAAACACTCAACTAGACCCAAACCCAAACCCACTCCGCCAGACCCAAACCCACTCCGCCAGACCCAAACCCACTCCGCTAGACCCAAACCCACTCCGCTAGACCCAAACCCACTCCACTAGACCCAAACACAAACCCACTCCGCTAGAACCAAACCCACTCCGCCAGACCCAAACCCACTCCTCTAGACCCAAACACACTCAACTAGACCCAAACCCAAACCCACTCCGCCAGACCCAAACCCACTCCATCAGACCAAAACCCACTCCGCCAGACCAAAACCCACTCCGCCAGACCTAACCCCACTCCGCCAGACCCAAACCCAGTCCGCCAGACCCAAACCGATTCCGCCAGACCAAAACCCACTCCGCCAGACCAAAGCCCACTCCGCCAGACCCAACCCCACTCCGCCAGACCCAAACCCACTCTGCCAGACCCCAACCCGCTCCGCCAGACCCCAACTCACTCCGCTAGACCTAACCCCACTCCGCCAGACCCAAACCCACTCCGCCAGACCCCAACCCACTCCGCCAGACCCCAACCCACTCCGCTAGACCCAAACACAAACCCACTCCGCTAGATCCAAACCCACTCCGCTCGACCCAAACCCAGTCCGCCAGACCCAAACCCACTCATCTAGACCCAAACCCACTCCGCTAGACCCAAAACCACTCCGCTAGACCCAAACCCAAACCACTCCGCTAGACCCAAACACAAACCCACTCCGCTAGACCCAAACCCACTCCACCAGACCCAAACCCACTCCACCAGACCCAAACCCACTCCGCCAGACCCAAACCCACTCAGCTACACCCAAACCCAAATCCACTCCGCTAGACCCAAACCCACTCCGCTAGACCCAAAAGCACTCCGCTAGACCCAAACCCAAACCCACTCCGCTAGACCCAAACACAAACCCACTCCGCTAGACCCAAACCCACTCCGCCAGACCCAAACCCACTCCGCTAGACCCAAACCCACTGAGCCAGACCCAAACCACTCCGCTAGACCCAAACACAAACCCACTCCGCTAGACCCAAACCCACTCCACCAGACCCAAACCCACTCCAGCAGACCCAAACCCACTCCGCCAGACCCAAACCCACTCAGCTACACCCAAACCCAAATCCACTCCGCTAGACCCAAACCCACTCCGCTAGACCCAAAAGCACTCCGCTAGACCCAAACCCAAACCCACTCCGCTAGACCCAAACACAAACCCACTCCGCTAGACCCAAACCCACTCCGCCAGACCCAAACCCACTCCGCCAGACCCAAACCCACTCCGCTAGACCCAAACCCACTCCGCTAGACCCAAACCCACTGAGCCAGACCCAAACCCACTCCGCCAGACCCAAACCCACTCCGCCAGACCCAAGCCCACTCCGCCAGACCCAACCCCACTCCGCCAGACCCAAACCCACTCCGCCAGACCCAAACCCACTCCGCCAGACCCAAACCCACTCCGCCAGATCCAAACCCACTCCGCTAGACCCAAACCCACTCCCCTAGACCCAAACCCACTCCGCTAGACCCAAACCCACTCCGCTAGACCCAAAAGCACTCCGCTGGACCCAAACCCAAACCCACTCCGCTGGACCCAAACACAAACCCACTCCGCTAGACCCAAACCCACTCCTCTAGACCCAAACCCACTCCGCTAGACCCAAACCCACTCCGCTAGACCCAAACCCACTCCGCTAGACCCAAACCCACTCCACTAGACCCAAACACAAACCCACTCTGCTAGAACCAAACCCACTCCGCCAGACCCAAACCCACTCCTCTAGACCCAAACACACTCAACTAGACCCAAACCCAAACCCACTCCGCCAGACCCAAACCCACTCCGCCAGACCCAAACACACTCCGCCAAACCCAAACCCACTCCGCCAGCCCCAAACCCACTCCACCAGACACAAACACACTCCGCCAAACGCAAACCCACTCCGCCAGACACAAACCAACTCCGCCAGACCCAAACCCACTCCGCCAGACCCAAGCCCACTCCGCCAGATCCAAGCCCACTCCGCCAGACCCAAGCCCACTCCGCCAGACCCAAACCCACTCCTCTAGACCCAAACACACTCAACTAGACCCAAACCCAAACCCATTCCGCCAAACCCAAACCCACTCCGCCAGCCCCAAACCCACTCCACCAGACACAAACACACTCCGCCAAACGCAAACCCACTCCGCCAGACCCAAACCAACTCCGCCAGACCCAAACCCACTCCGCCAGACCCAAGCCCACTCCGCCAGATCCAAGCCCACTACGCCAGACCCAAGCCCACTCCGCCAGACCCAAACCCATTCCGCCAGATCCAAGCCCACTCCGCCAGATCCAAGCCCACTCCGCCAGACCCAAACCCACTCCGCCAGACCCAAGCCCACTGCGCCAGACACAAACCCACTCCGCCAGACTCCAAACCCACTCCGCCAGACCCAAACCCACTCTGCCAGACCCCAAACCCACTCCGCCAGACCCAAACCCACTCCGCCAGACCCAAACCCACTCCGCCAGACCCAAACCCACTCCGCCAAACCCAAACCCACTCCGCCAGACCAAAACCCACTCCGCCAGACCCAAACCCACTCCACCAGACCAAAACCCACTCCGCCAGACCAAAACCCACTCCGCCAGACCCAACCCCACTCCGCCAGACCCAAACCCACTCCGCCAGACCCAAACCCACTCCTCCAGACCAAAACCCACTCCGCCAGACCAAAACCCACTCCGCCAGACCCAAACCCACTCCGCCAGACCCAAACCCACTCCGCCAGACCCAAACCCACTCCGCCAGACCCAAGCCCACTCCGCCAGACCCAACCCCACTCCGCCAGACCCAAACCCACACCGCCAGAACCCAACCCACTCCGCCAGACCCAAACCCACTCCGCCAGACCCGAACCCACTCCGCCAGAACGCAACCCACTCCACCAGACCCAAACCCACACTACCAAACCCGAACCCACTCGGCCAGACCCGAACCCACTCGGCCGGATCCCAACGCACTCCGCCAGACCCAAACCCACTCCGCTAGACCCAAACCCACTCCACTGGACCCAAACCCACTCCGCTAGACCCAAACCGACTCCGCTAGACCCAAAAGCACTCCGCCAGACCCAAACCCAAACCCACTCCGCTAGACCCAAACACAAACCCACTCCGCTAGACCCAAACCCACTCCTCTAGACCCAAACCCACTCCGCTAGACCCAAACCCACTCCGCTAGACCCAAACCCACTCCGCTAGACCCAAACCCACTCCACTAGACCCAAACACAAACCCACTCCGCTAGAACCAAACCCACTCCGCCAGACCCAAACCCACTCCTCCAGACCCAAACACACTCAACTAGACCCAAACCCAAACCCACTCCGCCAGACCCAAACCCACTCCGCCAGCCCCAAACCCACTCCGCCAGACCCAAACACACTCCGCCAAACCCAAACCCACTCCATCAGACCAAAACCCACTCCGCCAGACCAAAACCCACTCCGCCAGACCTAACCCCACTCCGCCAGACCCAAACCCAGTCCGCCAGACCCAAACCGACTCCGCCAGACCAAAACCCACTCCGCCAGACGAAAGCCCACTCCGCCAGACCCAACCCCACTCCGCCAGACCCAAACCCACTCTGCCAGACCCCAACCCGCTCCGCCAGACCCCAACTCACTCCGCTAGACCTAACCCCACTCCGCCAGACCCAAACCCACTCCGCCAGACCCCAACCCACTCCGCCAGACCCCAACCCACTCCGCTAGACCCAAACACAAACCCACTCCGGTAGATCCAAACCCACTCCGCTAGACCCAAACCCACTCCGCCAGACCCAAAACCACTCAGCTAGACCCAAACCCACTCCGCTAGACCCAAAACCACTCCGCTAGACCCAAACCCAAACCACTCCGCTAGACCCAAACACAAACCCACTCCGCTAGACCCAAACCCACTCCACCAGACCCAAACGCACTCCGCCAGACCCAAACCCACTCAGCTACACCCAAACCCAAATCCACTCCGCTAGACCCAAACCCACTCCGCTAGACCCAAAAGCACTCCGCTAGACCCAAACCCAAACCCACTCCGCTAGTCCCAAACACAAACCCACTCCGCTAGACCCAAACCCACTCCGCCAGACCCAAACCCACTCTGCCAGACCCCAACCCGCTCCGCCAGACCCCAACTCACTCCGCTAGACCTAACCCCACTCCGCCAGACCCAAACCCAATCCGCCAGACCCCAACCCACTCCGCCAGACCCCAACCCACTCCGCTAGACCCAAACACAAACCCACTCCGCTAGATCCAAACCCACTCCGCTAGACCCAAACCCACTCCGCCAGACCCAAACCCACTCAGCTAGACCCAAACCCACTCCGCTAGACCCAAAACCACTCCGCTAGACCCAAACCCAAACCACTCCGCTAGACCCAAACACAAACCCACTCCGCTAGACCCAAACCCACTCCACCAGACCCAAACCCACTCCGCCAGACCCAAACCCACTCAGCTACACCCAAACCCAAATCCACTCCGCTAGACCCAAACCCACTCCGCTAGACCCAAAAGCACTCCGCTAGACCCAAACCCAAACCCACTCCGCTAGACCCAAACACAAACCCACTCCGCTAGACCCAAACCCACTCCTCTAGACCCAAACCCACTCCGCTAGACCCAAACCCACTCCGCTAGACCCAAACCCACTCCGCTAGACCCAAACCCACTCCACTAGACCCAAACACAAACCCACTCCGCTAGAACCAAACCCACTCCGCCAGACCCAAACCCACTCCTCTAGACCCAAACACACTCAACTAGACCCAAACCCAAACCCACTCCGCCAGACCCAAACCCACTCCGCCAGCCCCAAACCCACTCCGCCAGACCCAAACACACTCCGCCAAACCCAAACCCACTCCGCCAGCCCCAAACCCACTCCACCAGACACAAACACACTCCGCCAAACGCAAACCCACTCCGCCAGACACAAACCAACTCCGCCAGACCCAAACCCACTCCGCCAGACCCAAGCCCACTCCGCCAGATCCAAGCCCACTCCGCCAGACCCAAGCCCACTCCGCCAGACCCAAACCCACTCCTCTAGACCCAAACACACTCAACTAGACCCAAACCCAAACCCACTCCGCCAAACCTAAACCCACTCCGCCAGCCCCAAACCCACTCCACCAGACACAAACACACTCCGCCAAACGCAAACCCACTCCGCCAGACCCAAACCAACTCCGCCAGACCCAAACCCACTCCGCCAGACCCAAGCCCACTCCGCCAGATCCAAGCCCACTACGCCAGACCCAAGCCCACTCCGCCAGACCCAAACCCATTCCGCCAGATCCAAGCCCACTCCGCCAGATCCAAGCCCACTCCGCCAGACCCAAACCCACTCCGCCAGACCCAAACCCACTGCGCGAGACACAAATCCACTCCGCCAGACCCCAAACCCACACCGCCAGACCCAAACCCACTCTGCCAGACCCCAAACCCACTCCGCCAGACCCAAACCCACTCCGCCAGACCCAAACCCACTCCGCCAGACCCAAACCCACTCCGCCAAACCCAAACCCACTCCGCCAGACCAAAACCCACTCCGCCAGGCCCAAACCCACTCCACCAGACCAAAACCCACTCCGCCAGACCAAAACCCACTCCGCCAGACCCAACCCCACTCCGCCAGACCCAAACCCACTCCGCCAGACCCAAACCCACTCCTCCAGACCAAAACTCACTCCGCCAGACCAAAACCCACTCCGCCAGACCCAAACCCACTCCGCCAGACCCAAACCCACTCCGCCAGACCCAAACCCACTCCGCCAGACCCAAACCCACTCCGCCAGACCCAAACCCACTCCGCCAGACCCAAGCCCACTCCGCCAGACCCAACCCCACTCCGCCAGACCCAAACCCACACCGCCAGACCCCAACCCACTCCGCCAGACCCAAACCCACTCCGCCAGACCCGAACCCACTCCGCCAGAACGCAACCCACTCCACCAGACCCAAACCCACACCGCCAAACCCGAACCCACTCGGCCAGACCTGAACCCACTCGGCCGGATCCCAACGCACTCCGCCAGACCCAAACCCACTCCGCCAGACCCAAACGCACTCCGCCAGACCCAAACCCACTCCGCCAGACCCAAACCCACTCCGCCAGACCCAAACCCACTCCGCCAGACCCAAAACCACACCTCCAGACCCAAACCCACTCCGCCAGACCCAAACCCATTCCGCCAGACCCAAATCCACTCCGCCAGACCCAAACCCACTCCGCCAGACCCAAACCCACTCCGCCAGACCCAAGCCCACTCGGCCAGACCCAAGCCCACTCCGCCAGACCCAAACCCACTCCGCCAGACCCAAACCCACTCCGCCAGACCCAAACCCACTCCGCCAGACCAAAACCCACTCCGCCAGACCAAAACCCACTCCGCCAGACCTAACCCCACTCCGCCAGACCCAAACCCACTCCGCCAGACCCAAACCCACTCCGCCAGACCAAAACCCACTCCGCCAGACCAAAGCCCACTCCGCCAGACCAAAGCCCACTCCGCCAGACCCAAACCCACTCCGCCAGACCCCAACCCGCTCCGCCAGACCCCAACTCACTCCGCTGGACCCAACCCCACTCCGCCAGACCCAAACCCACTCCGCCTGACCCAAACCCACTCCGCCAGACCCCAACCCACTCCGCTAGACCCAAACACAAACCCACTCCGCGAGACCCAAACCCACTCCGCTAGACCCAAACCCACTCCGCCAGACCCAAACCCTCTCAGCTAGACCCAAACCCACTCCGCTAGACCCAAAACCACTCCGCTAGACCCAAACCCAAACCCACTCCGCTAGACCCAAACACAAACCCACTCCGCTAGACCCAAACCCACTCCACCAGACCTAAACCCACTCCGCCAGACCCAAACCCACTCCGCCAGACCCAAACCCACTCCGCCAGACCCAAGACCACTCCGCCAGACCCAACCCCACTCCGCCAGACCCAAACCCACTCCGCCAGACCCCAACCAACTCCGCCAGACCCAAACCCACTCCGCCAGACCCGAACCCACTCCGCCAGACCGCAACCCACTCCACCAGACCCAAATCCACACCGCCAAACCCGAACCCACTCGGCCAGACCCGAACCCACTCGGCCGGATCCCAACGCACTCCGCCAGATCCAAACCCACTCCGCCAGACCCAAACGCAATCCGCCAGATCCAAACCCACTCCGCCAGACCCAAACCCACTCCGCCAGACCCAAACCCACTCCGCCAGACCCTAACCCACACCTCCAGACCCAAACCCACTCCGCCAGACCCAAACCCACTCCGCTGGACCCAAACCCAAACCCACTCCGCTAGACCCAAACACAAACCCACTCCGCTAGACCCAAACCCACTCCGCCAGACCCAAACCCACCCCGCCAGACCAAAACCCACTCCGCCAGACCAAAATCCACTCCGCCAGACCTAACCCCACTCCGCCAGACCCAAACCCACTCCGCCAGACCCAAACCCACTCCGCCAGACCAAAACCCACTCCGCCAGACCAAAGCCCACTCCACCAGAGCCAACCCCACTCCGCCAGACCCAAACCCACTCCGCCAGACCCCAACCCGCTCCGCCAGACCCCAACTAACTCCGCTAGACCCAACCACACTCCGCCAGACCCAAACCCACTCCGCCAGACCCAAACCCATTCCGCCAGACCCAAATCCACTCCGCCAGACCCAAACCCACTCCGCCAGACCCAAACCCACTCCGCCAGACCCAAGCCCACTCCGCCAGACCCAAGCCCACTCCGCCAGACCCAAACCCACTCCGCCAGACCCAAACCCACTCCGCCAGACCCAAACCCACTCCGCCAGACCAAAACCCACTCCGCCAGACCAAAACCCACTCCGCCAGACCTAACCCCACTCCGCCAGACCCAAACCCACTCCGCCAGACCCAAACCCACTCCGCCAGACCAAAACCCACTCCGCCAGAACAAAGCCCACTCCGCCAGACCCAACCCCACTCCGCCAGACCCAAACCCACTCCGCCAGACCCCAACCCGCTCCGTCAGACCCCAACTCACTCCGCTAGACCCAACCCCACTCCGCCAGACCCAAACCCACTCCGCCAGACCCCAACCCACTCCGCCAGACCCCAACCCACTCCGCTAGACCCAAACACAAACCCACTCCGCTAGACCAAAACCCACTCCGCTAGACCCAAACCCACTCCGCCAGACCCAAACCCACTCCGCTAGACCCAAACCCACTCCGCTAGACCCAAAACCACTCCGCTAGACCCAAACCCAAACCCACTCCGCTAGACCCAAACCCACTCCACCAGACCCAAACCCACTCCGCCAGACCCAAACCCACTCCGCCAGACCCAAACCCACTCCGCCAGACCCAAGCCCACTCCGCCAGACCCAACCCCACTCCGCCAGACGCAAACCCACTCCGCCAGACCCCAACCCACTCCGCCAGACCCAAACCCACTCCGCCAGACCCAAAGCCCACTCCGCCAGACCCAACCCCACTCCGCCAGACCCAAACCCACTCCGCCAGACCCAAACCCACTCCGCCAGACCCAAACCCACTCCGCTAGACCCAAACCCAAACCCACTCCGCTAGACCCAAACACAAACCCACTCTGCTAGACCCAAACCCACTCCGCCAGACCCAAACCCACCCCGCCAGACCAAAACCCACTCCGCCAGACCAAAACCCACTCCGCCAGACCTAAACCCACTCCGCCAGACCCAAACCCACTCCGCCAGACCCAAACCCACTCCGCCAGACCAAAACCCACTCCGCCAGAACAAAACCCACTCCACCAGACCAAAACCCACTCCGCCAGACCAAAACCCACTCCGCCAGACCAAAGCCCACTCCGCCAGACCCAACCCCACTCCGCCAGACCCAAACCCACTCCGCCAGACCCCAACCCGCTCCGCCAGACCCCAACTCACTCCGCTAGACCCAACCCCACTCCGCCAGACCCCAACCCACTCCGCCAGACCCCAACCCACTCCGCTAGACCCCAACCCACTCCGCTGGACCCAAACACAAACCCACTCCGCTAGACCCAAACCCACTCCGCTAGACCCAAACCCACTCCGCCAGACCCAAACCCTCTCAGCTAGACCCAAACCCACTCCGCTAGACCCAAACCCACTCCGCTAGACCCAAACACAAACCCACTCCGCTAGACCCAAACCCACTCCACCAGACCCTAACCCACACCTCCAGACCCAAACCCACTCCGCCAGACCCAAACCCACTCCGCTAGACCCAAACCCAAACCCACTCCGCTAGACCCAAACACAAACCCACTCCGCTAGACCCAAACCCACTCCGCCAGACCCAACCCCACTCCGCCAGACCCAAACCCACTCCGCCAGACCCAAGCCCACTCCGCCAGACCCGAACCCACTCCGCCAGACCCAAACCCACTCCGCCAAACCCAAACCCACTCCGCCAAACCCAAACCCACTCCGCCAGACCAAAACCCGCTCCGCCGGACCCAAACCCACTCCGCCAGTCCCAAACCCACTCCGCCAGACCCAAACCCACTCCGCTAGATCCAAACCCACTCCGCTAGATCCAAACCCACTCCGCCGGACCAAAACCCGCTCCGCCGGACCCAAACCCACTCCGCCAGACCCCAACTCACTCCGCTGGACCCAACCCCACTCCGCCAGACCCAAACCCACTCCGCCTGACCCAAACCCACTCCGCCAGACCCCAACCCACTCCGCTAGACCCAAACACAAACCCACTCCGCGAGACCCAAACCCACTCCGCTAGACCCAAACCCACTCCGCCAGACCCAAACCCTCTCAGCTAGACCCAAACCCACTCCGCTAGACCCAAAACCACTCCGCTAGACCCAAACCCAAACCCACTCCGCTAGACCCAAACACAAACCCACTCCGCTAGACCAAAACCCACTCCACCAGACCTAAACCCACTCCGCCAGACCCAAACCCACTCCGCCAGACCCAAACCCACTCCGCCAGACCCAAGACCACTCCGCCAGACCCAACCCCACTCCGCCAGACCCAAACCCACTCCGCCAGACCCCAACCAACTCCGCCAGACCCAAACCCACTCCGCCAGACCCGAACCCACTCCGCCAGACCGCAACCCACTCCACCAGACCCAAATCCACACCGCCAAACCCGAACCCACTCGGCCAGACCCGAACCCACTCGGCCGGATCCCAACGCACTCCGCCAGATCCAAACCCACTCCGCCAGACCCAAACGCAATCCGCCAGATCCAAACCCACTCCGCCAGACCCAAACCCACTCCGCCAGACCCAAACCCACTCCGCCAGACCCTAACCCACACCTCCAGACCCAAACCCACTCCGCCAGACCCAAACCCACTCCGCTGGACCCAAACCCAAACCCACTCCGCTAGACCCAAACACAAACCCACTCCGCTAGACCCAAACCCACTCCGCCAGACCCAAACCCACCCCGCCAGACCAAAACCCACTCCGCCAGACCAAAATCCACTCCGCCAGACCTAACCCCACTCCGCCAGACCCAAACCCACTCCGCCAGACCCAAACCCACTCCGCCAGACCAAAACCCACTCCGCCAGACCAAAGCCCACTCCACCAGAGCCAACCCCACTCCGCCAGACCCAAACCCACTCCGCCAGACCCCAACCCGCTCCGCCAGACCCCAACTAACTCCGCTAGACCCAACCCCACTCCGCCAGACCCAAACCCACTCCGCCAGACCCCAACCCACTCCGCCAGACCCCAACCCACTCCGCTAGACCCAAACACAAACCCACTCCGCTAGACCAAAACCCACTCCGCTAGACCCAAACCCACTCCGCCAGACCCAAACCCACTCCGCTAGACCCAAACCCACTCCGCTAGACCCAAAACCACTCCGCTAGACCCAAACCCAAACCCACTCCGCTAGACCCAAACCCACTCCACCAGACCCAAACCCACTCCGCCAGACCCAAACCCACTCCGCCAGACCCAAACCCACTCCGCCAGACCCAAGCCCACTCCGCCAGACCCAACCCCACTCCGCCAGACGCAAACCCACTCCGCCAGACCCCAACCCACTCCGCCAGACCCAAACCCACTCCGCCAGACCCAAAGCCCACTCCGCCAGACCCAACCCCACTCCGCCAGACCCAAACCCACTCCGCCAGACCCAAACCCACTCCGCCAGACCCAAACCCACTCCGCTAGACCCAAACCCAAACCCACTCCGCTAGACCCAAACACAAACCCACTCTGCTAGACCCAAACCCACTCCGCCAGACCCAAACCCACCCCGCCAGACCAAAACCCACTCCGCCAGACCAAAACCCACTCCGCCAGACCTAAACCCACTCCGCCAGACCCAAACCCACTCCGCCAGACCCAAACCCACTCCGCCAGACCAAAACCCACTCCGCCAGAACAAAACCCACTCCACCAGACCAAAACCCACTCCGCCAGACCAAAACCCACTCCGCCAGACCAAAGCCCACTCCGCCAGACCCAACCCCACTCCGCCAGACCCAAACCCACTCCGCCAGACCCCAACCCGCTCCGCCAGACCCCAACTCACTCCGCTAGACCCAACCCCACTCCGCCAGACCCCAACCCACTCCGCCAGACCCCAACCCACTCCGCTAGACCCCAACCCACTCCGCTGGACCCAAACACAAACCCACTCCGCTAGACCCAAACCCACTCCGCTAGACCCAAACCCACTCCGCCAGACCCAAACCCTCTCAGCTAGACCCAAACCCACTCCGCTAGACCCAAACCCAAACCCACTCCGCTAGACCCAAACACAAACCCACTCCGCTAGACCCAAACCCACTCCACCAGACCCAAACCCACTCCGCCAGACCCAAACCCACTCCGCCAGACCCAAACCCACTCCGCCAGACCCAAGCCCACTCCGCCAGACCCAACCCCACTCCGCCAGACGCAAACCCACTCCGCCAGACCCCAACCCACTCCGCCAGACCCAAACCCACTCCGCCAGACCCAAACGCACTCCGCCAGACCCAAACCCACTCCGCCAGACCCATACCCACTCCGCCAGACCCAAACCCACTCCGCCAGACCCAAACCCACTCCGCTAGACCCAAACCCAAACCCACTCCGCTAGACCCAAACACAAACCCACTCTGCTAGACCCAAACCCACTCCGCCAGACCCAAACCCACCCCGCCAGACCAAAACCCTCTCCGCCAGACCAAAACCCACTCCGCCAGACCTAAACCCACTCCGCCAGACCCAAACCCACTCCGCCAGACCCACACCCACTCCGCCAGACGAAAACCGCTCCGCCAGACCCCAACTCACTCCGCTAGACCCAACCCCACTCCGCCAGACAAACCCACTCCGCCAGACCCCAACCCACTCCGCCAGACCCCAACCCACTCCGCTAGACCCAAACACAAACCCACTCCGCTGGACCCAAACCCACTCCGCTAGACCCAAACCCACTCCGCCAGACCCAAACCCTCTCAGCTAGACCCAAACCCACTCCGCTAGACCCAAAACCACTCCGCTAGACCCAAACCCAAACCCACTCCGCTAGACCCAAACACAAACCCACTCCGCTAGACCCAAACCCACTCCACCAGACCCAATCCCACTCCGCCAGACCCAAACCCACTCCGCCAGACCCAAACCCACTCCGCCAGACCCAAGCCCACTCCGCCAGACCCAACCCCACTCCGCCAGACGCAAACCCACTCCGCCAAACCCAAACCCACTCCGCCAGACCCAAGCCCACTCCGCCAGACCCTAACCCACACCTCCAGACCCAAACCCACTCCGCCAGACCCAAACCCACTCCGCTAGACCCAAACCCAAACCCACTCCGCTAGACCCAAACACAAACCCACTCCGCTAGACCCAAACCCACTCCGCCAGACCCAACCCCACTCCGCCAGACCCAAACCCACTCCGCCAGACCCAAGCCCACTCCGCCAGACCCGAACCCACTCCGGCAGACACAAACCCACTCCGCCAGACCCAAACCCACTCCGCCAGACACACACCCACTCCGCCAGACTCAAACCCACTCCGCCAGACCTAAACCCACTCCGCCAGACACAAACCCACTCCGCCAGACCTCAAACCCACTCCGCCAGACCAAAACCCACTCCGCCAGACCCAAACCCACTCCGCCAGCCCCAAACCCACTCCGCCAGACCCAAACCCACTCCGCCAGACCAAAACCCACTCCGCCAGACCCAAACCCACTCCGCCAGACCCAAACCCACTCCGCCAGACCCAAACCCACTCCGCCAGACCAAAACCCACTCCGCCAGACCCAAACCCACTCCGCCAGACCTAAACCCACTCCGCCAGACCCAAACCCACTCCGCCAGACCCAAACTTACTCCGCCAGACCCAACCCCATTCCGCCAGACCCAAGCTCACTCCGCCAGACCCCAACCCACTCCGCCAGACCCCAACACTCTCTGCCAGACCCGAACCCACTCCGCCAGACCCAAACCCACTCCGCCAAACCCAAACCCACTCCGCCAGACCCAAACCCACTCCGCCAGACCAAAACCCGCTCCGCCGGACCCAAACCCACTCCGCCAGTCCCAAACCCACTCCGCCAGACCCAAACCCACTCCGCTAGATCCAAACCCACTCCGCCAGACCCAAACCCACTCCGCCAGACCCAAACCCACACCGCCAGACCCAAACCCACTCCGCCAGACCCAAACCCACTCCGCCAGACCCAAACCCACTCCGCCAGACCCAAACCCACACCGCCAGACCCAAACCCACTCCGCCAGACCCAAACCCACTCCGCCAGACCCAAACCCACTCCGGCAGACCCAAACCCACTCCGCCAGACCCAAACGCACTCCGCCAGACCCAACCCCACTCCGCCAGACCCAAACCCACTCCGCCAGACCCAAACCCACTCCGCCAGACCCAAACCCACTCCGCTAGATCCAAACCCACTCCGCCAGACCCAAGCCCACTCCGCCAGACCCAAACCAACTCCGCCTGACACAAACCCATTCCGCCAGACCCATGCTCACTCCGCCAGACCCCAACCCACTCCGCCAGACTCCAACCCTCTCTGCCAGACCCGAACCCACTCCGCCAGACCCAAACCCACTCCGCTAGACCCAAACCCACTCCGCTAGACCCAAACACACTCAACTAGACCCAAACCCAAACCCACTCCACTATACCCAAACCCAAACCCACTCCGCTGGACCCAAACACAAACCCACTCCGCTAGACCCAAACCCACTCCGCTAGACCCAAACCCAAACCCACTCCGCTAGACCCAAACCCAAACCCACTCCGCTAGACCCAAACCCACTCTGCTGGACCCAAACCCACTCCGCCAGACACAAACCCACTCCGCCAGACCTCAAACCCACTCCGCCAGACCAAAACCCACTCCGCCAGACCCAAACCCACTCCGCCAGCCCCAAACCCACTCCGCCAGACCCAAACCCACTCCGCCAGACCAACACCCACTCCGCAAGACCCAAACCCACTCCGCCAGACCCAAACCCACTCCGCCAGACCCAAACCCACTCCGCCAGACCAAAACCCACTCCGCCAGACCCAAACCCTCTCTGCTAGACCCAAACCCACTCCGCCAGACCCAAACCCACTCCGCCAGACCCAAACCCACTCCGCCAGACCCAAACCCACTCCGCCAGACCCAAACCCACTCCGGCAGACCCAAACCCACTCCGCCAGACCCAAACCCACTCCGCCAGACACAAACCCACTCCGCCAGACCTCAAACCCACTCCGCCAGACCAAAACCCACTCCGCCAGACCCGAACCCACTCCGCCAGCCCCAAAACCACTCCGCCAGACCCAAACCCACTCTGCCAGACCAAAACCCGCTCCGCCGGACCCAAACCCACTCCGCCAGTCCCAAACCCACTCCGCCAGTCCCAAACCCACTCCGCTAGATCCAAATCCACTCCGCCAGACCCAAACCCACTCCGCCAGACCCAAGCCCACACCGCCAGACCCAAACCCACTCCGCCAGACCCAAACCCACTCCGCCAGACCCAAACCCACTCCGCCAGACCCAAACCCACTCCGCGAGATCCAAACCCACTCCGCCAGACCCAAGCCCACTCCGCCAGACCCGAACCCACTCCGCCAGACCCAAACCCACTCCGCCAAACCCAAACCCACTCCGCCAGACCAAAACCCGCTCCGCCGGACCCAAACCCACTCCGCCAGTCCCAAACCCACTCCGCCAGACCCAAACCCACTCCGCTAGATCCAAACCCACTCCGCCAGACCAAAACCCGCTCCGCCGGACCCAAACCCACTCCGCCAGTCCCAAACCCACTCCGCCAGACCCAAACCCACTCCGCTAGATCCAAACCCACTCCGCCAGACCCAAACCCACTCCGCCAGACCCAAACCCACACCGCCAGACCCAAACCCACTCCGCCAGACCCAAACCCACTCCGCCAGACCCAAACCCACTCCGGCAGACCCAAACCCACTCCGCCAGACCCAAACGCACTCCGCCAGACCCAAGCCCACTCCGCCAGACCCAACCCCACTCTGCCAGACCCAAACCCACTCCGCCAGACCCAAACCCACTCCGCCAGACCCAAACCCACTCCGCTAGATCCAAACCCACTCCGCCAGACCCAAGCCCACTCCGCCAGACCCAAACCCACTCCACCAGACCCCAACCCTCTCCGCCAGACCCGAACCCACTCCGCCAGACCCACACCCACTCCGCTAGACCCAAACCCAAACCCACTCCACTGGACCCAAACACAAATCCACTCCGCTAGACACAAACCCACTCCGCTAGACCCAAACCCACTCCGCTAGACCCAAACCCATTCAGCTAAACCCAAACCCAAACCCACTCCGCTACACCCAAACCCAAACCCACTCCGCTAGACCCAAACCCACTCCGCTAGACCCAAACCCTCTCTGCTAGACCCAAACCCACTCCGCCAGACCCAAACCCACTCCGCCAGACCCAAACCCACTCCGCCAGACCCAAACCCACTCCGCCAGACCCAAACCCACTCCGGCAGACCCAAACCCACTCCGCCAGACCCAAACCCACTCCGCCAGACACAAACCCACTCCGCCAGACCTCAAACCCACTCCGCCAGACCAAAACCCACTCCGCCAGACCCGAACCCACTCCGCCAGCCCCAAAACCACTCCGCCAGACCCAAACCCACTCCGCCAAACCCAAACCCACTCCGCCAGACCCAAACCCACTCCGCCAGACCCAAACCCACTCCGCCAGACCCAAGCCCACTCCGCCAGATCCAACCCCACTCTGCCAGACCCAAACCCACTCCGCCAGACCCAAACCCACTCCGCCAGACCCAAACCCACTCCGCGAGATCCAAACCCACTCCGCCAGACCCAAGCCCACTCCGCCAGACCCAAACCCACTCCGCCAGACACAAACCCACTCCGCCAGACCAAAACCCACTCCGCCAGACCAAAACCCACTCCGCCAGACCCAAACCCACTCCGCCAGACCCCAACACTCTCCGCCAGACCCGAACCCACTCCGCCAGACCCACACCCACTCCGCTAGACCCAAACCCAAACCCATTCCACTGGACCCAAACACAAATCCACTCCGCTAGACACAAACCCACTCCGCTAGACCCAAACCCACTCCGCTAGACCCAAACCCACTCAGCTAAACCCAAACCCAAACCCACTCCGCTACACCCAAACCCAAACCCACTCCGCTTGGCCCAAACCCACTCGGCTAGACCCAAACCCACTCCGCTAGACCCAAACCCACTCCGCCAGACCCAAACCCAATCCGCCAGACCCAAACCCACTCCGCCAGACCCAAACCCACTCCGCCAGACACAAACCCACTCCGCCAGACCCCTAACCCACTCCGCCAGACCCAAACCCACTCCGCCAGACCCAAACCCACTCCGCCAGACACAAACCCACTCCGCCAGACCAAAACCCACTCCGCCAGCCCCAAACCCACTCCACCAGACCCAAACCCACTCCGCCAGACCCCAACCCACTCCGCCAGACCCAAACCCACTCGGCCAGCCCCAAACCCACTCCGCCAGACCCAAACCCACTCCGCCAAACCCAAACCCAGTCCGCCAGACCCAAACCCAGTCCGCCAGACCCAACACCACTCAACTAGACCCAAACCCAAACCCACTCCGCCAGACCCAAACCCAAACCCACTCCGCTGGACCCAAACACAAACCCACTCCGCTAGACCCAAACCCACTCCGCTAGACCCAAACCCACTCTGCTAGACCCAAACCCACTCCGCCCGACCCAAACCCACTCCGCTAGACCCAAACCCACTCCGCCAGACCCAAACCCACTCCGCCAGACTCAAACCCACTCCGCCAGACCCAAACCCACTCCGCCAGACCAAAACCCGCTCCGCCGGACCCAAACCCACTCCGCCAGTCCCAAACCCACTCCGCCAGACCCAAACCCACTCCGCTAGATCCAAATCCACTCCGCCAGACCCAAACCCACTCCGCCAGACCCAAACCCACACCGCCAGACCCAAACCCACTCCGCTAGACCCAAACCCACTCTGTAGACCCAAACCCAAACCCACTCCGCTAGACCCAAACCCACTCCGCTAGACCCAAACCCACTCTGCTAGACCCAAACCCACTCCGCCCGACCCAAACCCACTCCGCTAGACCCAAACCCACTCCGCCAGACCCAAACCCACTCCGCCAGACTCAAACCCACTCCGCCAGACCCAAACCCACTCCGCCAGATCAAAACCCGCTCCGCCGGACCCAAACCCACTCCGCCAGTCCCAAACCCACTCCGCCAGACCCAAACCCACTCCGCTAGATCCAAATCCACTCCGCCAGACCCAAACCCACTCCGCCAGACCCAAACCCACTCCGCCAGACACAAACCCACTCCGCCAGACCAAAACCCACTCCGCCAGACCAAAACCCACTCCGCCAGACCCAAACCCACTCCGCCAGACCCCAACACTCTCCGCCAGACCCGAACCCACTCCGCCAGACCCACACCCACTCCGCTAGACCCAAACCCAAACCCACTCCACTGGACCCAAACACAAATCCACTCCGCTAGACACAAACCCACTCCGCTAGACCCAAACCCACACCGCTAGACCCAAACCCACTCAGCAAAACACAAACCCAAACCCACTCCGCCACACCCAAACCCAAACCCACTCCGCTAGGCCCAAACCCACTCGGCTAGACCCAAACCCACTCCGCTAGACCCAAACCCACTCCGCCAGACCCAAACCCAATCCGCCAGACCCAAACCCACTCCGCCAGACCCAAACCCACTCCGCCAGACACAAACCCACTCCTACAGACCCCTAACCCACTCCGCCAGACCCAAACCCACTCCGCCAGACACAAACCCACTCCGCCAGACCAAAACCCACTCCGCCAGCCCCAAACCCACTCCACCAGACCCAAACCCACTCCGCCAGACCCCAACCCACTCCGCCAGACCCAAACCCACTCGGCCAGCCCGAAACCCACTCCGCCAAACCCAAACCCACTCCGCCAAACCCAAACCCACTCCGCCAGACCCAAACCCAGTCCGCCAGACCCAACACCAGTCAACTAGACCCAAACCCAAACCCACTCCGCCAGACCCAAACCCAAACCCACTCCGCTGGACCCAAACACAAACCCACTCCGCTAGACCCAAACCCACTCTGCTAGACCCAAACCCAAACCCACTCCGCTAGACCCAAACCCACTCCGCTAGACCCAAACCCACTCTGCTAGACCCAAACCCACTCCGCCCGACCCAAACCCACTCCGCTAGACCCAAACCCACTCCGCCAGACCCAAACCCACTCCGCCAGACTCAAACCCACTCCGCCAGACCCAAACCCACTCCGCCAGACACAAACCCACTCCGCCAGACCTCAAACCCACTCCGCCAGACCAAAACCCACTCCTCCAGACCCAAACCCACTCCACCAGCCCCAAACCCACTCCGCCAGACCCAAACCCACTCCGCCAAACCCAAACCCACTCCGCCAGACCCAAACCCACTCCGCCAGACCAAAACCCGCTCCGCCGGACCCAAACCCACTCCGCCAGTCCCAAACCCACTCCGCCAGACCCAAACCCACTCCGCTAGATCCAAACCCACTCCGCCAGACCCAAACCCACTCCACCAGACACAAACCCACACCGCCAGACCCAAACCCACTCCGCCAGACCCAAACCCACTCCGCCAGACCCAAACCCACTCCGCCAGACCCAAACCCACTCCGCCAGACCCAAACCCACTCCGCCAGACCCAAGCCCACTCCGCCAGACCCAACCCCACTCCGCCAGACCCAAACCCACTCCGCCAGACCCAAACCCACTCCGCCCGACCCAAACCCACTACGCTAGATCCAAACCCACTCTGCCAGACCCAAGCCCACTCCTCCAGACCCAAACCCACTCCGCCAGACACAAACCCACTCCGCCAGACCAAAACCCACTCCGCCAGACCAAAACCCACTCCGCCAGACCCAAACCCACTCCGCCAGACCCCAACACTCTCCGCCAGACCCGAACCCACTCCGCCAGACCCACACCCACTCCGCTAGACCCAAACCCAAACCCACTCCACTGGACCCAAATACAAATCCACTCCGCTAGACACAAACCCACTCCGCTAGACCCAAACCCACTCCGCTAGACCCAAACCCACTCAGCTAAACCCAAACCCAAACCCACTCCGCTATACCCAAACACAAACCCACTCCGCTAGACCCAAACCCACTCCGCTAGACCCAAACCCACTCCGCTAGACCCAAACCCACTCCGCCAGACGCAAACCCAATCTGCCAGACCCAAACCCACTCCGCCAGACCCAAACCCACTCCGCCAGACACAAACCCACTCCGCCAGACCCCTAGCCCACTCCGCCAGACCCAAACCAACTCCGCCAGACACAAACCCACTCCGCCAGACCCAAACCCACTCCGCCAGACCAAAACCCACTCCGCCAGACCAAAACCCAAACCCACTCCGCTGGACCCAAACACAAACCCACTCCGCTAGACCCAAACCCACTCTGCTAGACCCAAACCCAAACCCACTCCGCTAGACCCAAACCCACTCCGCTAGACCCAAACCCACTCTGCTAGACCCAAACCCACTCCGCCCGACCCAAACCCACTCCGCTAGACCCAAACCCACTCCGCCAGACCCAAACCCACTCCGCCAGACTCAAACCCACTCCGCCAGACCCAAACCCACTCCGCCAGACACAAACCCACTCCGCCAGACCTCAAACCCACTCCGCCAGACCAAAACCCACTCCTCCAGACCCAAACCCACTCCACCAGCCCCAAACCCACTCCGCCAGACCCAAACCCACTCCGCCAAACCCAAACCCACTCCGCCAGACCCAAACCCACTCCGCCAGACCAAAACCCGCTCCGCCGGACCCAAACCCACTCCGCCAGTCCCAAACCCACTCCGCCAGACCCAAACCCACTCCGCTAGATCCAAACCCACTCCGCCAGACCCAAACCCACTCCACCAGACACAAACCCACACCGCCAGACCCAAACCCACTCCGCCAGACCCAAACCCACTCCGCCAGACCCAAACCCACTCCGCCAGACCCAAACCCACTCCGCCAGACCCAAACCCACTCCGCCAGACCCAAGCCCACTCCGCCAGACCCAACCCCACTCCGCCAGACCCAAACCCACTCCGCCAGACCCAAACCCACTCCGCCCGACCCAAACCCACTACGCTAGATCCAAACCCACTCTGCCAGACCCAAGCCCACTCCTCCAGACCCAAACCCACTCCGCCAGACACAAACCCACTCCGCCAGACCAAAACCCACTCCGCCAGACCAAAACCCACTCCGCCAGACCCAAACCCACTCCGCCAGACCCCAACACTCTCCGCCAGACCCGAACCCACTCCGCCAGACCCACACCCATTCCGCTAGACCCAAACCCAAACCCACTCCACTGGACCCAAATACAAATCCACTCCGCTAGACACAAACCCACTCCGCTAGACCCAAACCCACTCCGCTAGACCCAAACCCACTCAGCTAAACCCAAACCCAAACCCACTCCGCTATACCCAAACACAAACCCACTCCGCTAGACCCAAACCCACTCCGCTAGACCCAAACCCACTCCGCTAGACCCAAACCCACTCCGCCAGACGCAAACCCAATCTGCCAGACCCAAACCCACTCCGCCAGACCCAAACCCACTCCGCCAGACCCCTAGCCCACTCCGCCAGACCCAAACCAACTCCGCCAGACACAAACCCACTCCGCCAGACCCAAACCCACTCCGCCAGCCCCAAACCCACTCCACCAGACCCAAACCCACTCCGCCAGACCCCAACCCACTCCGCCAGACCCAAACCCACTCCGCCAGCCCCAAACCCACTCCGCCAGACCCAAACCCACTCCGCCAAATCCAAACCCACTCCGCCAGACCCAAACCCAGTCCGCCAGACCCAACCCCACTCAACTAGACCCAAACCCAAACCCACTCCGCCAGACCCAAACCCAAACCCACTCCGCTAGACCCAAACCCACTCCGCTAGACCCAAACCCACTCCGCTAGACCCAAACCCACTCCGCCAGACCCAAACCCACTCCGCCAGACCCAAGCCCACTGCGCCAGACCCAAGCCCACTCCGCCAGACACAAACCCACTCCGCCAGACCCAAACCCACTCCGCCAGACCCAATCCCACTGCGCCAGACCCAAACCCACTCCGCCAGACCCAAACCCACTCCGCCAGACCCCAAACCCACGCCGCCAGACCCCAAACCCCCTCCGCCAGATACCAAACCCACTCCGCCAGACCCAAACCCACTCCGCCAGACCCAAACCCACTCCGCCAGACCCAACCCCACTCCGCCAGACCAAAACCCACTCCGCCAGACCCAAGCCCACTCCGCCAGACCCAAACCCAGTCCGCCAGACCCAACCCCACTCAACTAGAACCAAACCCAAACCCACTCCGCCAGACCCAAACCCAAACCCACTCCGCTAGACCCAAACACACTCCGCTAGACCCAAACACACTCAACTAGACCCAAACCCAAACCCACTCCACTATACCCAAACCCAAACTCACTCCGCTGGACCCAAACACAAACCCACTCAGCTAGACCCAAACCCACTCCGCTAGACCCAAACCCAAACCCACCCCGCTAGACCCAAACCCACTCCGCTAGACCCAAACCCACTCTGCAAGACCCAAACCCACTCCGCCCGACCCAAGCCCACTCCGCTAGACCCAAACCCACTCCGCCAGACCCAAACCCACTCCGCCAGACTCAAACCCACTCCGCCAGACCCAAACCCACTCCGCCAGACACAAACCCACTCCGCCAGACCTCAAACCCACTCCGCCAGACCAAAACCCACTCCGCCAGACGCAAACCCACTCCGCCAGCCCCAAACCCACTCCGCCAGACCCAAACCCACTCCGCCAGACCCAAAGCCACTCCGCTAGATCCAAACCCACTCCGCCAGACCCAAACCCACTCCGCCAGACCCAAACCCACACCGCCAGACCCAAACCCACTCCGCCAGACCCAAACCCACTCCGCCAGACCCAAACCCGCTCCGCCAGACCCAAACCCAGTCCGCCAGACCCAACCCCACTCAACTAGACCCAAACCCAAACCCACTCCGCCAGACCCAAACCCAAACCCACTCCGCTAGACCCAAACCCACTCCGCGAGACCCAAACCCACTCCGCTAGACCCAAACCCACTCCGCCAGAACCAAACCCAATCCGCCAGACCCAAACCCACTCCGCCAGACCCAAACCTACTCCGCCAGACCCAAACTTACTGGGCCAGAACCAAACCCACTCCGCCAGACACAAACCCACTCCGCCAGACCCAAACCCACTCCGCCAGACCCAAACCCACTCTGCCAGACACAAACCAACTCCGCCAGACCCAAACCCACTCCGCCAGACCCAAACCCACTCCGCCAGACCCAAGCCCACTCCGCCAGACCCAAGCCCACTCCGCCAGACACAAACCCACTCCGCCAGACCCAAACCCACTCCGCCATACCCAATCCCACTGCGCCAGACCCAAACCCACTCCGCCAGACCCCAAACCCACTCCGCCAGACCCCTAACCCCCTCCGCCAGACACCAAACCCACTCCGCCAGACCCAAACCCACTCCGCCAGACCCAAACCCACTCCGCCAGACCCAAACCATTCAGCCAGACCAAACCCATTCCACCAGACCCAAACCCACTCCGCCAGACCCAACCCCACTCCGCCAGACCAAAACCCACTCCGCCAGACCCAAGCCCACTCCGCCAGACCCTAACCCAGTCCGCCAGACCCAACCCCACTCAACTAGACCCAAACCCAAACCCACTCCGCCACACCCAAACCCAAACCCACTCCGCCAGACGCAAACCCAATCTGCCAGACCCAAACCCACTCCGCCAGACCCAAACCCACTCCGCCAGACCCCTAGCCCACTCCGCCAGACCCAAACCAACTCCGCCAGACACAAACCCACTCCGCCAGACCCAAACCCACTCCGCCAGCCCCAAACCCACTCCACCAGACCCAAACCCACTCCGCCAGACCCCAACCCACTCCGCCAGACCCAAACCCACTCCGCCAGCCCCAAACCCACTCCGCCAGACCCAAACCCACTCCGCCAAATCCAAACCCACTCCGCCAGACCCAAACCCAGTCCGCCAGACCCAACCCCACTCAACTAGACCCAAACCCAAACCCACTCCGCCAGACCCAAACCCAAACCCACTCCGCTAGACCCAAACCCACTCCGCTAGACCCAAACCCACTCCGCTAGACCCAAACCCACTCCGCCAGACCCAAACCCACTCCGCCAGACCCAAGCCCACTGCGCCAGACCCAAGCCCACTCCGCCAGACACAAACCCACTCCGCCAGACCCAAACCCACTCCGCCAGACCCAATCCCACTGCGCCAGACCCAAACCCACTCCGCCAGACCCAAACCCACTCCGCCAGACCCCAAACCCACGCCGCCAGACCCCAAACCCCCTCCGCCAGACACCAAACCCACTCCGCCAGACCCAAACCCACTCCGCCAGACCCAAACCCACTCCGCCAGACCCAACCCCACTCCGCCAGACCAAAACCCACTCCGCCAGACCCAAGCCCACTCCGCCAGACCCAAACCCAGTCCGCCAGACCCAACCCCACTCAACTAGAACCAAACCCAAACCCACTCCGCCAGACCCAAACCCAAACCCACTCCGCTAGACCCAAACACACTCCGCTAGACCCAAACACACTCAACTAGACCCAAACCCAAACCCACTCCACTATACCCAAACCCAAACTCACTCCGCTGGACCCAAACACAAACCCACTCAGCTAGACCCAAACCCACTCCGCTAGACCCAAACCCAAACCCACCCCGCTAGACCCAAACCCACTCCGCTAGACCCAAACCCACTCTGCAAGACCCAAACCCACTCCGCCCGACCCAAGCCCACTCCGCTAGACCCAAACCCACTCCGCCAGACCCAAACCCACTCCGCCAGACTCAAACCCACTCCGCCAGACCCAAACCCACTCCGCCAGACACAAACCCACTCCGCCAGACCTCAAACCCACTCCGCCAGACCAAAACCCACTCCGCCAGACGCAAACCCACTCCGCCAGCCCCAAACCCACTCCGCCAGACCCAAACCCACTCCGCCAGACCCAAAGCCACTCCGCTAGATCCAAACCCACTCCGCCAGACCCAAACCCACTCCGCCAGACCCAAACCCACACCGCCAGACCCAAACCCACTCCGCCAGACCCAAACCCACTCCGCCAGACCCAAACCCGCTCCGCCAGACCCAAACCCAGTCCGCCAGACCCAACCCCACTCAACTAGACCCAAACCCAAACCCACTCCGCCAGACCCAAACCCAAACCCACTCCGCTAGACCCAAACCCACTCCGCGAGACCCAAACCCACTCCGCTAGACCCAAACCCACTCCGCCAGAACCAAACCCAATCCGCCAGACCCAAACCCACTCCGCCAGACCCAAACCTACTCCGCCAGACCCAAACTTACTGGGCCAGAACCAAACCCACTCCGCCAGACACAAACCCACTCCGCCAGACCCAAACCCACTCCGCCAGACCCAAACCCACTCTGCCAGACACAAACCAACTCCGCCAGACCCAAACCCACTCCGCCAGACCCAAACCCACTCCGCCAGACCCAAGCCCACTCCGCCAGACCCAAGCCCACTCCGCCAGACACAAACCCACTCCGCCAGACCCAAACCCACTCCGCCATACCCAATCCCACTGCGCCAGACCCAAACCCACTCCGCCAGACCCCAAACCCACTCCGCCAGACCCCTAACCCCCTCCGCCAGACACCAAACCCACTCCGCCAGACCCAAACCCACTCCGCCAGACCCAAACCCACTCCGCCAGACCCAAACCATTCAGCCAGACCAAACCCATTCCACCAGACCCAAACCCACTCCGCCAGACCCAACCCCACTCCGCCAGACCAAAACCCACTCCGCCAGACCCAAGCCCACTCCGCCAGACCCTAACCCAGTCCGCCAGACCCAACCCCACTCAACTAGACCCAAACCCAAACCCACTCCGCCACACCCAAACCCAAACCCACTCCGCTACACCCAAACCCACTCCGCTAGACCCAAACAGACTCAACTAGACCCAAACCCAAACCCACTCCGCTCTACCCAAACCCAAACCCACTCCGCTGGACCCAAACACAAACCCACTCCGCCAGACCCAAACCCACTCCGCCAGACCCAAACCCACTCCGCCCGACACAAACCCACTCCGCTAGACCCAAACCCACTCCGCCAGACCGAAACCCACTCCGCCAGACTCAAACCCACTCCGCCAGACCCAAACCCACTCCGCCAGACACAAACCCACTCCGCCAGACCTCAAACCCACTCCGCCAGACCCAAACCCACTCAGCTAAACCCAAACCCAAACCCACTCCGCTAGACCCAAACCCACTCCGCCAAACCCAAACCCACTCCGCCAGACCCAAACCCACTCCGCCAGACCAAAACCCGCTCCGCCGGACCCAAACCCACTCCGCCAGTGCCAAACTCACTCCGCCAGACCCAAACCCACTCCGCCAGACCCGAACCCACTCCGCCAGACCCACACCCACTCCACTAGACCCAAACCCAAACCCACTCCACTGGACCCAAATACAAATCCACTCCGCTAGACACAAACCCACTCCGCTAGACCCAAACCCACTCCGCTAGACCCAAACCCACTCAGCTAAACACAAACCCAAACCCACTCCGCTAGACCCAAACCCAAACCCACTCCGCTAGACCCAAACCCACTCCGCTAGACCCAAACCCACTCCGCTAGACCCAAACCCACTCCGCCAGACGCAAACCCAATCTGCCAGACCCAAACCCACTCCGCCAGACCCAAACCCACTCCGCCAGACACAAACCCACTCCGCCAGACCCCTAACCCACTCCGCCAGACCCAAACCCACTCCGCCAGACACAAACCCACTCCGCCAGACCCAAACCCACTCCGCCAGCCCCAAACCCACTCCACCAGACCCAAACCCACTCCGCCAGACCCCAACCCACTCCGCCAGACCCAAACCCACTCCGCCAGCCCCAAACCCACTGCGCCAGACCCAAACCCACTCCGCCAAATCCAAACCCACTCTGCCAGACCCAAACCCAGTCCGCCAGACCCAACCCCACTCAACTAGACCCAAACCCAAACCCACTCCGCCAGACCCAAACCCAAACCCACTCCGCTAGACCCAAACCCACTCCGCTAGACCCAAACCCACTCCGCCAGACCCAAACCCAATCCGCCAGACCCAAACCCACTCCGCCAGACCCAAACCCACTCCGCCAGACCCAAACTTACTGGGCCAGACCCAAACCCACTCCGCCAGACACAAACCCACTCCGCCAGACCCAAACCCACTCCGCCAGACCCAGACCCACTCTGCCAGACACAAACCAACTCCGCCAGTCCCAAACCCACTCCGCCAGACCCAAACCCACTCCGCCAGACCCAAGCCCACTCCGCCAGACCCAAGCCCACTCCGCCAGACACAAACCCACTCCGCCAGACCCAAACCCACTCCGCCAGAACCAATCCCACTGCGCCAGACCCAAACCCACTCCGCCAGACCCCAAACCCACTCCGCCAGACCCCAAACCCCCTCCGCCAGACACCAAACCCACTCCGCCAGACTCAAACCCACTCCGCCAGACCCAAACCCACTCCGCCAGACCCAAACCATTCAGCCAGACCAAAACCCACTCCACCAGACCCAAACCCACTCCGCCAGACCCAACCCCACTCCGCCAGACCAAAACCCACTCTGCCAGACCCAAACCCACTCCGCCAGACCCAACCCCACTCCGCCAGACCCAAACCCACTCCGCCAGACCCAAGCCCACTCCGCCAGACCCAACCCCAATCCGCCAGACCCAAACCCACTCCGCCAGACCGCAAACCAATCCGCCAGACGCGAACGCACTCCGCCAGACCCAAACCCACTCCGCCAGACCCCAACCCATTCCGTCCGACCCAAACCCACTCCACCAGACCCCAACGCACTCCGCCAGACCCGAACCCACTCCGCCACACCCGAACCTAACGGGGAGACCCGAACCCACTCCGCCAGACCCCAACCCACTCCGCCAGACCCAAACCCGCTCCGCCAGACCCCAACTCACTCCGCTAGACCCAACCCCACTCCGCCAGACCCAAACCCACTCCGCTAGACCCAAACACAAACCCACTCCGCTAGACCCAAACCCACTCCGCTAGATCCAAACCCACTCCGCCAGACCCAAACCCTCTCAGCTTGACGCAAACTCACTCCGCTAGACCCAAAACCACTCCGCAAGACCCAAACCCAAACCCACTCCGCTAGACCCAAACACAAACCCACTCCGCTAGACCCAAACCCACTCTACCAGACCCAAACCCACTCCGCCAGACCCAAACCCACTCCGCCAGACCCAAACCCACTCCGCCAGACCCAACCCCACTCCGCCAGACCCAAACTTACTCCGCCAGACCCCAACCCACTCCGCCAGACCCAAACCCACACCTCCAGACCCGAACCCACGCCGCCAGACCGCAACCCACTCCACCAGACCCAAACCCACACCGCCAGACCCAAACCCACTCCGCCAGACCCAAACCGACTCCGCCAGACCCAAGCCCACTCCGCCAGACCCAAGCCCACTCCGCCAGACCCAAACCCACTCCGCCAGACCCAAACCCACTCCGCCAGACCCAAACCCACTCCATCAGACCAAAACCCACTCCGCCAGACCAAAACCCACTCCGCCAGACCTAACCCCACTCCGCCAGACCCAAACCCAGTCCGCCAGACCCAAACCGACTCCGCCAGACCAAAACCCACTCCGCCAGACCAAAGCCCACTCCGCCAGACCCAACCCCACTCCGCCAGACCCAAACCCACTCTGCCAGCCCCCAACCCGCTCCGCCAGACCCTAACTCACTCCGCTAGACCTAACCCCACTCCGCCAGACCCAAACCCACTCCGTCAGACCCCAACCCACTCCGCTAGACCCAAACACAAACCCACTCCGCTAGATCCAAACCCACTCCGCTAGACCCAAACCCACTCCGCCAGACCCAAACCCACTCAGCTAGACCCAAACCCACTCCGCTAGACCCAAAACCACTCCGCTAGACCCAAACCCAAACCACTCCGCTAGACCCAAACACAAACCCACTCCGCTAGACCCAAACCCACTCCACCAGACCCAAACCCACTCCGCCAGACCCAAACCCACTCAGCTAGACCCAAACCCAAATCCACTCCGCTAGACCCAAACCCACTCCGCTAGACCCAAAAGCACTCCGCTAGACCCAAACCCAAACCCACTCCGCTAGACCCAAACACAAACCCACTCCGCTAGACCCAAACCCACTCCGCCAGACCCAAACCCACTCCGCTAGACCCAAACCCACTCCGCTAGACCCAAACCCACTGAGCCAGACCCAAACCCACTCCGCCAGACCCAAACCCACTCCGCCAGACCCAAGCCCACTCCGCCAGACCCAAGCCCACTCCGCCAGACCCAACCCCACTCCGCCAGACCCAAACCCACTCCGCCAGACCCAAACCCACTCCGCCAGACCCAAACCCACTCCGCTAGACCCAAACCCACTCCACTGGACCCAAACCCACTCCGCTAGACCCAAACCCACTCCGCTAGACCCAAAAGCACTCCGCTGGACCCAAACCCAAACCCACTCCGCTAGACCCAAACACAAACCCACTCCGCTAGACCCAAACCCACTCCTCTAGACCCAAACCCACTGCGCTAGACCCAAACCCACTCCGCTAGACCCAAACCCACTCCGCTAGACCCAAACCCACTCCACTAGACCCAAACACAAACCCACTCCGCTAGAACCAAACCCACTCCGCCAGACCCAAACCCACTCCTCTAGACCCAAACACACTCAACTAGACCCAAACCCAAACCCACTCCGCCAGACCCAAACCCACTCCGCCAGACCAAAACCCACTCCGCCAGACCTAACCCCACTCCGCCAGACCCAAACCCAGTCCGCCAGACCCAAACCGACTCCGCCAGACCAAAACCCACTCCGCCAGACCAAAGCCTACTCCGCCAGACCCAACCCCACTCCGCCAGACCCAAAGCCACTCTGCCAGACCCCAACCCGCTCCGCCAGACCCCAACTCACTCCGCTAGACCCAAACACAAACCCACTCCGCTAGATCCAAACCCACTCCGCTAGACCCAAACCCACTCCGCCAGACCCAAACCCACTCAGCTAGACCCAAACCCATTCCGCCAGACCCAAACCCACTCCGCCAGACCCAAACCCACTCCGCCAGAACCAAACCCACTCCGCCAGACCCAAGCCCACTCCGCCAGACCCAAGCCCACTCCGCCAGAACCAACCCCACTCCGCCAGACCCAAACCCACTCCGCCAGACCCAAACCCACTCCGCCAGACCCAAACCCACTCCGCTAGACCCAAACCCACTCCACTGGACCCAAACCCACTCCGCTAGACCCAAACCCACTCCGCTAGACCCAAAAGCACTCCGCTAGACCCAAACCCAAACCCACTCCGCTAGACCCAAACACAAACCCACTCCGCTAGACCCAAACCCACTCCTCTAGACCCAAACCCACTGCGCTAGACCCAAACCCACTCCGCTAGACCCAAACCCACTCCGCTAGACCCAAACCCACTCCACTAGACCCAAACACAAACCCACTCCGCTAGAACCAAACCCACTCCGCCAGACCCAAACCCACTCCTCTAGACCCAAACACACTCAACTAGACCCAAACCCAAACCCACTCCGCCAGACCCAAACCCACTCCGCCAGACCAAAACCCACTCCGCCAGACCTAACCCCACTCCGCCAGACCCAAACCCACTCCACTAGACCCAAACACAAACCCACTCCGCTAGAACCAAACCCACTCCGCCAGACCCAAACCCACTCCTCTAGACCCAAACACACTCAACTAGACCCAAACCCAAACCCACTCCGCCAGACCCAAACCCACTCCGCCAGACCAAAACCCACTCCGCCAGACCTAACCCCACTCCGCCAGACCCAAACCCAGTCCGCCAGACCCAAACCGACTCCGCCAGACCAAAACCCACTCCGCCAGACCAAAGCCCACTCCGCCAGACCCAACCCCACTCCGCCAGACCCAAAGCCACTCTGCCAGACCCCAACCCGCTCCGCCAGACCCCAACTCACTCCGCTAGACCCAAACACAAACCCACTCCGCTAGATCCAAACCCACTCCGCTAGACCCAAACCCACTCCGCCAGACCCAAACCCACTCAGCTAGACCCAAACCCATTCCGCCAGACCCAAAACCACTCCGCCAGACCCAAACCCACTCTGCCAGACCCAAACACACTCCGCCAGCCCCAAACCCACTCCACCAGACACAAACACACTCCGCCAAACGCAAACCCACTCCGCCAGACCCAAACCAACTCCGCCAGACCCAAACCCACTCTGCCAGTCCCAAGCCCACTCCGCCAGATCCAAGCCCACTACGCCAGACCCAAGCCCACTCCGCCAGACCCAAACCCATTCCGCCAGATCCAAGCCCACTCCGCCAGATCCAAGCCCACTCCGCCAGACCCAAACCCACTCCGCCAGAACCAAACCCACTGCGCCAGACCCAAACCCACTCCGCCAGACCCCAAACCCACTCCGCCAGACCCAAACCCACTCTGCCAGACCCCAAACCCACTCCGCCAGACCCAAACCCACTCCGCCAGACCCAAACCCACTCCGCCAGACCCAAACCCACTCCGCCACACCCAAACCCACTCCGCCAGACCAAATCCCACTCCGCCAGACCCAAACCCACTCCACCAGACCAAAACCCACTCCGCCAGACCAAAACCCACTCCGCCAGACCCAACCCCACTCCGCCAGACCCAAACCCACTCCGCCAGGCCCAAACCCACTCCGCCAGACCAAAACCCACTCCGCCAGACCAAAACCCACTCCGCCAGACCCAAACCCACTCCGCCAGACCCAAACCCACTCCGCCAGACCCAAACCCACTCCGCCAGACCCAAGCCCACTCCGCCAGACCCAACCCCAATCCGCCAGACCCAAACCCACTCCGCCAGACCCAAACCCACTCCGCCAGACCCGAACCCACTCCGCCAGAACGCAACCCACTCCACCAGACCCAAACCCACACCGCCAAACCCGAACCCACTCGGCCAGACCCGAACCCACTCGGCCGGATCCCAACGCACTCCGCCAGACCCAAACCCACTCCGCCAGACCCAAACGCACTCCGCCAGACCCAAACCCACTCCGCCAGACCCAAACCCACTCCGCCAGACCCAAACCCACTCCGCCAGACCCAAAACCACACCTCCAGACCCAAACCCACTCCGCCAGACCCAAACCCATTCCGCCAGACCCAAATCCACTCCGCCAGACCCAAACCCACTCCGCCAGACCCAAACCCACTCCGCCAGACCCAAGCCCACTCGGCCAGACCCAAGCCCACTCCGCCAGACCCAAACCCACTCCGCCAGACCCAAACCCACTCCGCCAGACCCAAACCCACTCCGCCAGACCAAAACCCACTCCGCCAGACCAAAACCCACTCCGCCAGACCTAACCCCACTCCGCCAGACCCAAACCCACTCCGCCAGACCCAAACCCACTCCGCCAGACCAAAACCCACTCCGCCAGACCAAAGCCCACTCCGCCAGACCCAACCCCACTCCGCCAGACCCAAACCCACCCCGCCAGACCCCAACCCGCTCCGCCAGACCCCAACTCACTCCGCTAGACCCAACCCCACTCCGCCAGACCCAAACCCACTCCGCCTGACCCAAACCCACTCCGCCAGACCCCAACCCACTCCGCTAGACCCAAACTCAAACCCACTCCGCCAGACCCAAACCCACTCCGCCAGACCCAAACCCACTCCGCCACACCCAAACCCACTCCGCCAGACCAAATCCCACTCCGCCAGACCCAAACCCACTCCACCAGACCAAAACCCACTCCGCCAGACCAAAACCCACTCCGCCAGACCCAACCCCACTCCGCCAGACCCAAACCCACTCCGCCAGACCCAAACCCACTCCGCCAGACCAAAACCCACTCCGCCAGACCAAAACCCACTCCGCCAGACCCAAACCCACTCCGCCAGACCCAAACCCACTCCGCCAGACCCAAACCCACTCCGCCAGACCCAAGCCCACTCCGCCAGACCCAACCCCAATCCGCCAGACCCAAACCCACTCCGCCAGACCCAAACCCACTCCGCCAGACCCGAACCCACTCCGCCAGAACGCAACCCACTCCACCAGACGCAAACCCACACCGCCAAACCCGAACCCACTCGGCCAGACCCGAACCCACTCGGCCGGATCCCAACGCACTCCGCCAGACCCAAACCCACTCCGCCAGACCCAAACGCACTCCGCCAGACCCAAACCCACTCCGCCAGACCCAAACCCACTCCGCCAGACCCAAACCCACTCCGCCAGACCCAAAACCACACCTCCAGACCCAAACCCACTCCGCCAGACCCAAACCCATTCCGCCAGACCCAAATCCACTCCGCCAGACCCAAACCCACTCCGCCAGACCCAAACCCACTCCGCCAGACCCAAGCCCACTCGGCCAGACCCAAGCCCACTCCGCCAGACCCAAACCCACTCCGCCAGACCCAAACCCACTCCGCCAGACCCAAACCCACTCCGCCAGACCAAAACCCACTCCGCCAGACCAAAACCCACTCCGCCAGACCTAACCCCACTCCGCCAGACCCAAACCCACTCCGCCAGACCCAAACCCACTCCGCCAGACCAAAACCCACTCCGCCAGACCAAAGCCCACTCCGCCAGACCCAACCCCACTCCGCCAGACCCAAACCCACTCCGCCAGACCCCAACCCGCTCCGCCAGACCCCAACTCACTCCGCTAGACCCAACCCCACTCCGCCAGACCCAAACCCACTCCGCCTGACCCAAACCCACTCCGCCAGACCCCAACCCACTCCGCTAGACCCAAACTCAAACCCACTCCGCTAGACCCAAACCCACTCCGCTAGACCCAAACCCACTCCGCCAGACCCAAACCCTCTCAGCTAGACCCAAACCCACTCCGCTAGACCCAAAACCACTCCGCTAGACCCAAACCCAAACCCACTCCGCTAGACCCAAACACAAACCCACTCCGCTAGACCCAAACCCACTCCACCAGACCCAAACCCACTCCGCCAGACCCAAACCCACTCCGCCAGACCCAAACCCACTCCGCCAGACCCAAGCCCACTCCGCCAGACCCAACCCCACTCCGCCAGACCCAAACCCACTCCGCCAGACCCCAACCCACTCCGCCAGACCCAAACCCACTCCGCCAGACCCGAACCCACTCCGCCAGACCGCAACCCACTCCACCAGACCCAAATCCACACCGCCAAACCCGAACCCACTCGGCCAGACCCGAACCCACTCGGCCGGATCCCAACGCACTCCGCCAGACCCAAACCCACTCCGCCAGACCCAAACGCACTCCGCCAGACCCAAACCCACTCCGCCAGACCCATACCCACTCAGCGAGACCCAAACCCACTCCGCCAGACCCTAACCCACACCTCCAGACCCAAACCCACTCCGCCAGACCCAAACCCACTCCGCTAGACCCAAACCCAAACCCACTCCGCTGGACCCAAACACAAACCCACTCCGCTAGACCCAAACCCACTCCGCCAGACCCAAACCCACCCCGCCAGACCAAAACCCACTCCGCCAGACCAAAACCCACTCCGCCAGACCCAAAACCACTCCGCTAGACCCAAACCCAAACCCACTCCGCTAGACCCAAACACAAACCCACTCCGCTAGACCCAAACCCACTCCGCCAGACCAAAGCCCACTCCACCAGACCCAACCCCACTCCGCCAGACCCAAACCCACTCCGCCAGACCCAAACCCACTCCGCCAGACCCAACCCCACTCCGCCAGACACAAACCCACTCCGCCAGACCCCAACCCACTCCGCCAGACCCAAACCCACTCCGCCAGACCCGAACCCACTCCGCCAGACCGCAACCCACTCCACCAGACCCAAATCCACACCGCCAAACCCGAACCCACTCGGCCAGACCCGAACCCACTCGGCCGGATCCCAACGCACTCCGCCAGACCCAAACCCACTCCGCCAGACCCAACCCCACTCCGCCAGACCCAAACCCACTCCGCCAGACCCCAACCCGCTCCGCCAGACCCCAACTAACTCCGCTAGACCCAACCCCACTCCGCCAGACCCAAACCCACTCCGCCAGACCCAAACCCATTCCGCCAGACCCAAATCCACTCCGCCAAACCCAAACCCACTCCGCCAGACCCAAACCCACTCCGCCAGACCCAAGCCCACTCCGCCAGACCCAAGCCCACTCCGCCAGACCCAAACCCACTCCGCCAGACCCAAACCCACTCCGCCAGACCCAAACCCACTCCGCCAGACCAAAACCCACTCCGCCAGACCAAAACCCACTCCGCCAGACCTAACCCCACTCCGCCAGACCCAAACCCACTCCGCCAAACCCAAACCCACTCCGTCAGACCCCAACCCGCTCCGCCAGACCCCAACTAACTCCGCTAGACCCAACCCCACTCCGCCAGACCCAAACCCACTCCGCCAGACCCAAACCCATTCCGCCAGACCCAAATCCACTCCGCCAAACCCAAACCCACTCCGCCAGACCCAAACCCACTCCGCCAGACCCAAGCCCACTCCGCCAGACCCAAACCCACTCCGCCAGACCCAAACCCACTCCGCCAGTCCCAAACCCACTCCGCCAGACCCAAACCCACTCCGCCAGACCAAAACCCACTCCGCCAGACCAAAACCCACTCCGCCAGACTTAACCCCACTGCGCCAGACCCAAACCCACTCCGCCAGACCCAAACCCACTCCGCCAGACCAAAACCCACTCCGCCAGACCAAAGCCCACTCCGCCAGACCCAACCCCACTCCGCCAGACCCAAACCCACTCCGCCAGACCCCAACCCGCTCCGCCAGACCCCAACTCACTCCGCTAGACCCAACCCCACTCCGCCAGACCCAAACCCACTCCGCCAGACCCCAACCCACTCCGCCAGACCCCAACCCACTCCGCTAGACCCAAACACAAACCCACTCCGCTAGACCCAAACCCACTCTGCTAGACCCAAACCCACTCCGCCAGACCCAAACCCTCTCAGCTGGACCCAAACCCACTCCGCTAGACCCAAAACCACTCCGCTCGACCCAAACCCAAACCCACTCCGCTAGACCCAAACACAAACCCACTCCGCTAGACCCAAACCCACTCCACCAGACCCAAACCCACTCCGCCAGACCCAAACCCACTCCGCCAGACCAAAACCCACTCCGCCAGACCCAAGCCCACTCCGCCAGACCCAACCCCACTCCGCCAGACGCAAACCCACTCCGCCAGACCCCAACCCACTCCGCCAGACCCAAACCCACTCCGCCAGACCCGAACCCACTCCGCCAGACCGCAACCCACTCCACCAGACCCAAACCCACACCGCCAAACCCAAACCCACTCGGCCAGACCCGAACCCACTCGGCCGGGTCCCAACGCACTCCGCCAGACCCAAACCCACTCCGCCAGACCCAAACGCACTCCGCCAGACCCAAACCCACTCCGCCAGACCCAAACCCACTCCGCCAGACCCAAACCCACTCCGCCAGACCCTAACCCACACCTCCAGACCCAAACCCACTCCGCCAGACCCAAACCCACTCCGCTAGACCCAAACCCAAACCCACTCCGCTAGACCCAAACACAAACCCACTCCGGTAGTCCCAAACCCACTCAGCCAGACCCAAACCCACCCCGCCAGACCAAAACCCACTCCGCCAGACCTAAACCCACTCCGCCAGACCCAAACCCACTCCGCCAGACCCAAACCCACTCCGCCAGACCAAAACCCACTCCGCCAGACCAAAGCCCACTCCGCCAGACCCAACCCCACTCCGCCAGACCCAAACCCACTCCGCCAGACCCCAACCCGCTCCGCCAGACCCCAACTCACTCCGCTAGACCCAACCCCACTCCGCCAGACCCAAACCCACTCCGCCAGACCCCAACCCACTCCGCCAGACACCAACCCACTCCGCTAGACCCAAACACAAACCCACTCCGCTAGACCCAAACCCACTCCGCTAGACCCAAACCCACTCCGCCAGACCCAAACCCACTCAGCTAGACCCAAACCCACTCCGCTAGACCCAAAACCACTCCGCTAGACCCAAACCCAAACCCACTCCACTGGACCCAAACACAAACCCACTCCGCTAGACCCAAACCCACTCCACCAGACCCAAACCCACTCCGCCAGACCAAAAACCCACTCAGCTAGACCCAAACCCAAACCCACTCCGCTAGACCCAAACCCACTCCGCTAAACCCAAAAGCACTCCGCTAGACCCAAACCCAAACCCACTCCGCTAGACCCAAACACAAACCCACTCCGCTAGACCCAAACCCACTCCGCTAGACCCAAACCCACTCCGCTAGACCCAAACCCACTCCGCCAGACCCAAACCCACTCCGCCAGACCCAAGCCCACTCCGCCAGACCCAACCCCACTCCGCCAGACCCAAACCCACTCCGCCAGACCCCAACCCACTCCGCCAGACCCAAACCCACTCCGTCAGACCCGAACCCACTCCGCCAGACCGCAACCCACTCCACCAGACACAAACCCACACCGCCAAACCCGAACCCAATCGGCCAGACCCGAACCCACTCGGCCGGATCCCAACGTACTCCGCCAGACCCAAACGCACTCCGCCAGACCCAAACGCACTCCGACAGACCCAAACCCACTCCGCCAGACCCACACCCACTCCGCCTGACCCAAACCCACTCCGCCAGACCCAAACCCACACATCCAGACCCAAGCCCACTCCGCCAGACCCAACCCCACTCCGCCAGACCCAAACCCACTCCGCCAGACCCAAACCCACTCCGCCAGACCCAAACCCACTCCGCCAGACCCAAACCCACTCCACCAGACCAAAACCCACTCCGCCAGACCAAAACCCAGTCCGCCAGACCTAACCCCACTCCGCCAGACCCAAACCCACTCCGCCAGACCCAAACCCACTCCGCCAGACCAAAACCCACTCCGCCAGACCAAAGCCCACTCCGCCAGACCCAACCCCACTCCGCCAGACCCAAACCCACTCCGCCAGACCCCAACCCGCTCCGCCAGACCCCAACTCACTCCGCCAGACCCAACCCCACTCCGCCAGACCCAAACCCACTCCGCCAGACCCCAACCCACTCCGCCAGACCCCAACCCACTCCGCTAGACCCAAACACAAACCCACTCCGCTAGACCCAAACCCACTCCGCTAGACCCAAACCCACTCCACCAGACCCAAACCCACTCAGCTAGACCCAAACCCACTCCGCTAGACCCAAAACCACTCCGCTAGACCCAAACCCAAACCCACTCCGCTAGACCCAAACACAAACCCACTCCGCTAGACCCAAACCCACTCCACCAGACTCAAACCCACTCCGCCAGACCCAAACCCACTCAGCTAGACCCAAACCCAAACCCACTCCGCTTGACCCAAACCCACTCCGCTAGACCCAAACACAAACCCACTCCGCTAGACCCAAACACACTCCGCTAGACCCAAACCCACTCCGCTAGACCCAAACCCACTCCACTAGACCCAAACCCACTCCGCTAGACCCAAACCCACTCCACTAGACCCAAACCCAATCCCACTCCGCTAGACCCAAACCCACTCCGCCAGACCCAAACCCACTCCGCTAGACCCAAACACACTCAACTAGACCCAAACCCAAACCCACTCCGCCAGACCCAAACCCACACCGCTGGACCCAAACACAAACCCACTCCGCTAGACCCAAACCCACTCCACCAGACCCAAACCCACTCCGCCAGACCCAAACCCACTCCGCCAGACCCAAACCCACTCCGCCAGACCCAAGCCCACTCCGCCAGACCCAACCCCACTCCGCCAGACGCAAACCCACTCCGCCAGACCCCAACCCACTCCGCCAGACCCGAACCCACTCCGCCAGACCCGAACCCACTCCGCCAGACCGCAGCCCACTCCACCAGACCCAAACCCACACCGCCAAACCCGAACCCACTCGGCCAGACCCGAACCCACTCGGCCGGGTCCCAACGCACTCCGCCAGACCCAAACCCACTCCGCCAGACCCAAACGCACTCCGCCAGACCCAAACCCACTCCGCCAGACCCAAACCCACTCCGCCAGACCCAAACCCACTCCGCCAGACCCTAACCCACACCTCCAGACCCAAACCCACTCCGCCAGACCCAAACCCACTCCGCTAGACCCAAACCCAAACCCACTCCGCTAGACCCAAACACAAACCCACTCCGCTAGACCCAAACCCACTCCGCCAGACCCAAACCCACCCCGCCAGACCAAAACCCACTCCGCCAGACCAAAACCCACTCCGCCAGACCTAAACCCACTCCGCCAGACCCAAACCCACTCCGCCAGACCCAAACCCACTCCGCCAGACCAAAACCCACTCCGCCAGACCAAAGCCCACTCCGCCAGACCCAACCACACTCCGCCAGACCCAAAACCACTCCGCCAGACCCCAACCCGCTCCGCCAGACCCCAACTCACTCCGCAAGACCCAACCCCACTCCGCCAGACCCAAACCCACTCCGCCAGATCCCAACCCACTCCGCCAGACACCAACCCACTCCGCTAGACCCAAACACAAACCCACTCCGCTAGACCCAAACCCACTCCGCTAGACCCAAACCCACTCCGCCAGATCCAAACCCACTCAGCTAGACCCAAACCCACTCCGCTAGACCCAAAACCACTCCGCTAGACCCAAACACAAACCCACTCCGCTAGACCCAAACACAAACCCACTCCGCTAGACCCAAACCCACTCCACCAGACCCAAACCCACTCCGCCAGACCAAAAACCCACTCAGCTAGACCCAAACCCAAACCCACTCCGCTAGACCCAAACCCACTCCGCTAAACCCAAAAGCACTCCGCTAGACCCAAACCCAAACCCACTCCGCTAGACCCAAACACAAACCACTCCGCTAGACCCAAACCCACTCCGCTAGACCCAAACCCACTCCGCTAGACCCAAACCCACTCCGCTAGACCCAACCCACTCCGCCAGACCCAAACCCACTCCGCCAGACCCAAACCCACTCCGCCAGACCCAAGCCCACTCCGCCAGACCCAACCCCACTCCGCCAGACCCAAACCCACTCCGCCAGACCCGAACCCACTCCGCCAGACCGCAACCCACTCCACCAGACCCAAACCCACACCGCCAAACCCGAACCCAATCGGCCAGACCCGAACCCACTCGGCCGGATCCCAACGTACTCCGCCAGACCCAAACGCACTCCGCCAGACCCAAACGCACTCCGACAGACCCAAACCCACTCCGCCAGACCCAAACCCACTCCGCCTGACCCAAACCCACTCCGCCAGACCCAAACCCACACATCCAGACCCAAGCCCACTCCGCCAGACCCAACCCCACTCCGCCAGACCCAAACCCACTCCGCCAGACCCAAACCCACTCCGCCAGACCCAAACCCACTCCACCAGACCAAAACCCACTCCGCCAGACCAAAACCCAGTCCGCCAGACCTAACCCCACTCCGCCAGACCCAAACCCACTCCGCCAGACCCAAACCCACTCCGCCAGACCAAAACCCACTCCGCCAGACCAAAGCCCACTCCGCCAGACCCAACCCCACTCCGCCAGACCCAAACCCACTCCGCCAGACCCCAACCCGCTCCGCCAGACCCCAACTCACTCCGCTAGACCCAACCCCACTCCGCCAGACCCAAACCCACTCCGCCAGACCCCAACCCACTCCGCCAGACCCCAACCCACTCCGCTAGACCCAAACACAAACCCACTCCGCTAGACCCAAACCCACTCCGCCAGACCCAAACCCACTCCACCAGACCCAAACCCACTCAGCTAGACCCAAACCCACTCCGCTAGACCCAAAACCACTCCGCTAGACCCAAACCCAAACCCACTCCGCTAGACCCAAACACAAACCCACTCCGCTAGACCCAAACCCACTCCACCAGACCCAAACCCACTCCGCCAGACCCAAACCCACTCAGCTAGACCCAAACCCAAACCCACTCCGCTTGACCCAAACCCACTCCGCTAGACCCAAACACAAACCCACTCCGCCAGACCCAAACACACTCCGCTAGACCCAAACCCACTCCGCTAGACCCAAACCCACTCCACTAGACCCAAACCCACTCCGCTAGACCCAAACCCACTCCACTAGACCCAAACCCAATCCCACTCCGCTAGACCCAAACCCACTCCGCCAGACCCAAACCCACTCCGCTAGACCCAAACACACTCAACTAGACCCAAACCCAAACCCACTCCGCCAGACCCAAACCCACTCCGCTAGACCCAAACCCACCCCGCCAGACCCAAACACACTCCGCAAGACCCAAACCCGCTCCGCCAGACCCAAACCCACTCCGCCAGACCCAAACCCACTCCGCTAGACCCAAACCCAAACCCACTCCGCTAGACTCAAACCCAAACCACTCCGCTAGACCCAAACCCACTCTGCTGGACCCAAACCCACTCTGCTGGACCCAAACCCACTCCGCTAGACCCAAACCCACTCTGCCAGACCCAAACCCACTCCAGCAGACACAAACCCACTCCGCCAGACCCAAACCCACTACGCCAGACCCAAACCCACACCTCCAGACCCAAACCCACTCCGCCAGACCCAAACCCATTCCGCCAGACCCAAATCCACTCCGCCAGACCCAAACCCACTCCGCCAGAACCAAACCCACTCCGCCAGACCCAAACCCAGTCCGCCAGACCAAAACCCACTCCGCCAGATCAAAACCCACTCCGCCAGACCTAACCCCACTCCGCCAGACCCAAACCCACTCCGCCAGACCCAAACCCACTCCGCCAGACCAAAACCCACTCCGCCAGACCAAAGCCCACTCCGCCAGACCCAACCCCACTCCGCTAGACCCAAACCCACTCCGCCAGACCCTAACCCACTCCGCCAGACCCAACCCCACTCCGCCAGACCCAAACCCACTCCGCCAGACAAAAACACACTCCGCCAGACCCAAACCCACTCCGCCAGACCCAAACCCACTCCGCCAGACCCAAACCCACTCCGCCAGACCCCAACCCACTCCGCCAGACCCAAACCCACTCCGCCAGCCCCAAACCCACTCCGCCAGACCCAAACCCACTCCGCCAGACCCAAACCCGCTCCGCCAAACCCAAACCCGCTCCGCCAGACCCGAACACACTCCTGCAGACCCGAACCGACTCCGCCAGACCCGAACACACTCCGCCAGGCCCATACCCACTCTGCCAGTCCCAAACCCACTCCGCCAGAACAAACCAACTCCGCCAGACCCAACCCCACTCCGCCAGACCCCAACCCACTCCGCCAGACCCCAACCCACTCCGCCAGAACCAAACCCACTCCGCCAGACCCAACCCCACTCCGCCAGACCCAAACCCACTCCGCCAGACCCAAACCCACTCCGCTAGACCCAAACCCACTCCGCTAGACCCAAACACAAACCCACTCCGCTAGACCCAAACCCACTCCGCTAGACCCAAACCCACTCTGCTAGACCCAAACCCAAGCCCACTCCGCTATACCCAAACCCAAACCCACTCCACTAGACCCAAACCCAAACCCACTCCGCTAGACCCAAACACAAACCCACTCCGCTAGACCCAAACCCACTCCGCTAGACCCAAACACAAACCCACTCCGCCAGACCCAAACCCACTCCGCTAGACTCAAACACAAACCCACTCCGCCAGACCCAAACCCACTCCGCTAGACTCAAACACAAACCCACTCCGCTAGACCCAAACCCACTCCGCTAGACCCAAACTCACTCCGCTAGACCCAAACCCAAACCCACTCCGCTAGACCCAACCCAAACCCACTCCGCTAGACCCAAACCCACTCCGCTAGACCCAAACACAAACCCACTCCGCCAGACCCAAACCCACTCCGCTGGACTCAAACACAAACCCACTCCGCCAGACCCAAACCCACTCCGCTAGACTCAAACACAAACCCACTCCGCTAGACCCAAACCCACTCCGCTAGACCCAAACTCACTCCGCTAGACCCAAACCCAAACCCACTCCGCTAGACCCAACCCAAACCCACTCCGCCAGACCCAAACCCGCTCCGCCAAACCCAAACCCGCTCCGCCAGACCCGAACACACTCCTGCAGACCCGAACCGACTCCGCCAGACCCGAACACACTCCGCCAGACCCAAACCCACTCTGCCAGACCCAAACCCACTCCGCCAGACCCAAACCAACTCCGCCAGACCCAACCCCACTCCGCCAGACCCCAACCCACTCCGCCAGACCCCAACCCACTCCGCCAGAACCAAACCCACTCCGCCAGACCCAACCCCACTCCGCCAGACCCAAACCCACTCCGCCAGACCCAAACCCACTCCGCTAGACCCAAACCCACTCCGCTAGACCCAAACACAAACCCACTCCGCTGGACCCAAACCCACTCCGCTAGACCCAAACCCACTCCGCTAGACCCAAACCCAAACCCACTCCGCTATACCCAAACCCAAACCCACTCCACTAGACCCAAACCCAAACCCACTCCGCTAGACCCAAACACAAACCCACTCCGCTAGACCCAAACCCACTCCGCTAGACCCAAACACAAACCCACTCCGCCAGACCCAAACCCACTCCGCTAGACTCAAACACAAACCCACTCCGCCAGACCCAAACCCACTCCGCTAGACTCAAACACAAACCCACTCCGCTAGACCCAAACCCACTCCGCTAGACCCAAACTCACTCCGCTAGACCCAAACCCAAACCCACTCCGGTAGACCCAACCCAAACCCACTCCGCTAGACCCAAACCCACTCCGCTAGACCCAAACACAAACCCACTCCGCCAGACCCAAACCCACTCCGCTAGACTCAAACACAAACCCACTCCGCCAGACCCAAACCCACTCGGCTAGACTCAAACACAAACCCACTCCGCTAGACCCAAACCCACTCCGCTAGACCCAAACTCACTCCGCTAGACCCAAACCCAAACCCACTCCGCTAGACCCAACCCAAACCCACTCCGCTAGACCCAAACCCACTCCGCTAGACCCAAACCCACTCCGCCAGACCAAAATCCACTCCGCCAGACCCAAACCCACTCCGCCAGACCCAAACCCACTCCGCCAGACCCAAACCCACTCCGCCAGACCCAAACTTACTCCGCCAGACCCAAACCCGCTCCGCCAGACACAAACCCACTCAGCCAGACCCCAAACCCACTCCGCCAGACCAAAACCCACTCCGCCAGACCCAAACCCACTCCGCCAGACCCCAACCCACTCCACCAGACCCAAACCCACTCCGCCAGCCCCAAACCCACTCCGCCAGACCCAATCCCACTCCGCCAAATTCAAACCCACTCCGCCAGACCCAAACCCACTCTGCCAGACCAAAACCCACTCCGCCAGACCCAAACACAAACCCACTCCGCTAGACCCAAACCCACTCCGCTGGACCCAAACACACTCCACCAGACCCAAACCAAAAACCACTCCGCTGGACCCAAACACAAACCCACTCCGCTAGACACAAACCCACTCCGCTAGACCCAAACCCACTCCGCCAGACCCAAACCCACTCCGCCAGACACAAACCCTCTCCGCTAGACCCAAACCCACTCCGCCAGACCCAAACCCACTCCGTCAGACACAAACCCACACCGCCAGACCCAAACCCACTCCGCCAGACCCTAACCCACTCCGCCAGACCCAAACTTACTCCGCCAGACCCAAACCCACTCCGCCAGACACAAACCCACTCCGCCGGACTGCAAACCCACTCCGCCAAACCAAAACCCACTCCGCCAGACACAAACCCACTCCACCAGACCGCAAACCCACTCCGCCAGACCCAAGCCCACTCCGCCAGACACAAGCCCACTCCGCCAGACACAAACCCACTCCGCCAGACCCAACCCCACTCCGCCAGACCCAAACCTCTCCGCCAGACCAAAACCTGCTCCGCCAGACCCGAACCCACTCCGCCAGACCCCAAACCCACTCCGCCAGACCCCAACCCACTCCGCCAGACCCAAACCCACTCCGCCACACGCAAACCCACTGCGCCAGACCCAAACCCACTCCGCCAGACCCAAACCCACTGCGCCAGTCCCCAACCCACTCCGTCAGACCCAAACCCACTCCGCCACACCCAAACCCACTGCGCCAGACCCCAAACCCACTCCACCAGACCCAAACCCATTCCTCCAGACCCAAACCAACTCCGCCAGACCCCAACCCACTCCGCCAGACCCCAACCCACTCCGCCAGAACCAAACCCACTCCGCCAGACCAAAACCCGCTCCACCGGACCCAATCCCACTCCGCCAGTCCCAAACCCACTCCGCCAGACCCAAACCCACTCCGCCAGACCCAAACCCACACCGCTAGACCCAAACCCAAACCCACTCCGCTATACCCAAACCCAAACCCACTCCACTAGACCCAAACCCAAACCCACTCCGCTAGACCCAAACACAAACCCACTCCGCCAGACCCAAACCCACTCCGCTAGACCCAAACACAAACCCACTCCGCCAGACCCAAACCCACTCCGCTAGACTCAAACACAAACCCACTCCGCCAGACCCAAACCCACTCCGCTAGACTCAAACACAAACCCACTCCGCTAGACCCAAACCCACTCCGCTAGACCCAAACTCACTCCGCTAGACCCAAACCCAAACCCACTCCGCTAGACCCAACCCAAACCCACTCCGCTAGACCCAAACCCACTCCGCTAGACCCAAACACAAACCCACTCCGCCAGACCCAAACCCACTCCGCTAGACTCAAACACAAACCCACTCCGCCAGAACCAAACCCACTCCGCTAGACTCAAACACAAACCCACTCCGCTAGACCCAAACCCACTCCGCTAGACCCAAACTCACTCCGCTAGACCCAAACCCAACCCCACTCCGCTAGACCCAACCCAAACCCACTCCGCCAGACAAAAACCCGCTCCGCCAAACCCAAACCCGCTCCGCCAGACCCCAACCCACTCCGCCAGACCCCAACCCACTCCGCCAGAACCAAACCCACTCCGCCAGACCCAACCCCACTCCGCCAGACCCAAACCCACTCCGCCAGACCCAAACCCACTCCGCTAGACCCAAACCCACTCCGCTAGACCCAAACACAAACCCACTCCGCTGGACCCAAACCCACTCCGCTAGACCCAAACCCACTCCGCTAGACCCAAACCCAAACCCACTCCGCTATACCCAAACCCAAACCCACTCCACTAGACCCAAACCCAAACCCACTCCGCTAGACCCAAACACAAACCCACTCCGCTAGACCCAAACCCACTCCGCTAGACCCAAACACAAACCCACTCCGCCAGACCCAAACCCACTCCGCTAGACTCAAACACAAACCCACTCCGCCAGACCCAAACCCACTCCGCTAGACTCAAACACAAACCCAGTCCGCTAGACCCAAACCCACTCCGCTAGACCCAAACTCACTCCGCTAGACCCAAACCCAAACCCACTCCGCTAGACCCAAACCCACTCCGCCAAACCCAAACCCGCTCCGCCAGACCCGAACACTCTCCTGCAGACCCGAACCGACTCCGCCAGACCCGAACACACTCCGCCAGACCCAAACCCACTCTGCCAGACCCAAACCCACTCCGCCAGACCCAAACCAACTCCGCCAGACCCAACCCCACTCCGCCAGACCCCAACCCACTCCGCCAGACCCCAACCCACTCCGCCAGAACCAAACCCACTCCGCCAGACCCAACCCCACTCCGCCAGACCCAAACCCACTCCGCCAGACCCAAACCCACTCCGCTAGACTCAAACACAAACCCACTCCGCTAGACCCAAACCCACTCCGCTAAACCCAAACTCACTCCGCTAGACCCAAACCCAAACCCACTCCGCTAGACCCAACCCAAACCCACTCCGCTAGACCCAAACCCACTCCGCTTGACCCAAACCCACTCCGCTAGACCAAAATCCACTCCGCCAGACCCAAACCCACTCCGCCAGACCCAAACCCACTCCGCCAGACCCAAACCCACTCCGCCAGACACAAACCCACTCCGCCAGACCCCAAACCCACTCCGCCAGACCAAAACCCACTCCGCCAGACCCAAACCCACTCCGCCAGACCCCAACCCACTCCACCAGACCCAAACCCACTCCGCCATCCCCAAACCCACTCCGCCAGACCCAATCCCACTCCGCCAAACTCAAACCCACTCCGCCAGACCCAAACCCACTCTGCCAGACCAAAACCCACTCCGCCAGACCCAAACACAAACCCACTCCGCTAGACCCAAACCCACTCCGCTAGACCCAAACACACTGCACTAGACCCAAACCAAAAACCACTCCGCTGGACCCAAACACAAAACCACTCCGCTAGACACAAACCCACTCCGCTAGACCCAAACCCACTCCGCCAGACACGAACAAACTCCGCGAGACCCCAACCCACTCGCCAGACCCAAACCCACTCCGCCAGCCCCAAACCCACTCCGCCAGACCCAAACCCACTCCGCCAAACCCAAACCCACACTGCCAAACCCAAACCCACTCCGCCAGACCCAAACCCACTCCGCCAGACCCAAACCCACTCCGCCAGACCCAAACCCACTCCGCCTGACCAAAACCCACGCTGCCAGACCCAAACCCACTCCGCCAGACCCAAACCCACTCCGCCAGATCCAAACCAACTCCGTCAGACCCAAACCCACTCCGCCAGACCCAAACCCACTCCGCCAGACCCAAACCCACTCCGCCAGACCCAAACCCACTCCACCAGTCAAAACCCGCTCCGCCAGACCAAAACCCACTCCGCCAGACCCAAACCCACTCCGCCTGACCAAAACCCACTCCGCCAGACCCAAACCCACTCTGCCAGACCAAACCCACTCCGCCAGACCCAAACCAACTCCGCCAGACCCAAACCCACTATGCCAGACCCAAACCCACTCCGCCAGACCCAAGCGCACTCCGCCAGACCCAAGCCCACTCCGCCAGACCCAAGCCCACTCCGCCAGACCCAAGCCCACTCCGCCAGACCCAAACCCTCTCCGCCAGACCCAAACCCACTCCGCCAGACCAAAACCCCCTCCGCCAGACCCAAACCCACTCCGGCAGACCCAAACCCATTCCACCAGACCCAAACCCACTCCGCCAAACCCAACCCCACTCCGCTAGACCCAAACCCACTCCGCCAGACCCAAACCCACTCCGCCAGACCCTAACCCACTCCGCTGGACCCAAACCCACTCCGCTAGACCCAAACCCACTCCGCTAGACCCAAACCCAAACCCACTCCGCTAGACCCAAACAGAAACCCACTCCGCTGGACCCAAACCCACTCCGCCAGACCCAAACCCACTCCACCGGACCCAAACCCACTCCGCCAGACCAAAACGCACTCCGCCAGACCCAAACCCACTCCGCCAGACCCAAACCCACTCCGCCAGACCAAAACCCCCTCCGCCAGACCCAAACCCACTCCGCCAGACCCAAACCCATTCCACCAGACCCAAACCCACTCCGCCAAACCCAAACCCACTCCGCCAGACCCAAACCCACTCCGCCAGACCCAAACCCACTCCGCCACACCCTAACCCACTCCGCTGGACCCAAACCCACTCCGCTAGACCCAAACCCAAACCCACTCCGCTAGACCCAAACAGAAACCCACTCCGCTAGACCCAAACCCACTCCGCTCGACCCAAACCCACTCCGCTGGACCCAAACCCACTCCGCCAGACCCAAACCCACTCCGCTGGACCCAAACCCACTCCGCCAGACCAAAACGCACTCCGCCAGACCCAAACCCACTCCGCCAGACGCAAACCTACTCCGCCAGACCCAAACACACTCCGCCAGACCCAAACCCACTCCGCCAGACCCCAACCCACTCCGCCAGAACCAAACCCACTCCGCCAGACCCAACCCCACTCCGCCAGACCCAAACCCACTCCGCCAGACCCAAACCCACTCCGCTAGACCCAAACCCACTCCGCTAGACCCAAACACAAACCCACTCCGCTGGACCCAAACCCACTCCGCCACACCCTAACCCACTCCGCTGGACCCAAACCCACTCCGCTAGACCCAAACCCAAACCCACTCCGCTAGACCCAAACAGAAACCCACTCCGCTAGACCCAAACCCACTCCGCTCGACCCAAACCCACTCCGCTGGACCCAAACCCACTCCGCCAGACCCAAACCCACTCCGCTGGACCCAAACCCACTCCGCCAGACCAAAACGCACTCCGCCAGACCCAAACCCACTCCGCCAGACGCAAACCTACTCCGCCAGACCCAAACACACTCCGCCAGACCCAAACCCACTCCGCCAGACCCCAACCCACTCCGCCAGAACCAAACCCACTCCGCCAGACCCAACCCCACTCCGCCAGACCCAAACCCACTCCGCCAGACCCAAACCCACTCCGCTAGACCCAAACCCACTCCGCTAGACCCAAACACAAACCCACTCCGCTGGACCCAAACCCACTCCGCTAGACCCAAACCCACTCCGCTAGACCCAAACCCAAACCCACTCCGCTATACCCAAACCCAAACCCACTCCACTAGACCCAAACCCAAACCCACTCCGCTAGACCCAAACAGAAACCCACTCCGCTAGACCCAAACCCACTCCGCTCGACCCAAACCCACTCCGCTGGACCCAAACCCACTCCGCCAGACCCAAACCCACTCCGCTGGACCCAAACCCACTCCGCTAGACCCAAACCCACTCCGCTAGACCCAAACAGAAACCCACTCCGCTAGACCCAAACCCACTCCGCTCGACCCAAACCCACTCCGCTGGACCCAAACCCACTCCGCCAGACCCAAACCCACTCCGCTGGACCCAAACCCACTCCGCCAGACCAAAACGCACTCCGCCAGACCCAAACCCACTCCGCCAGACCCAAACCTACTCCGCCAGACCCAAACACACTCCGCCAGACCCAAACCCACTCCGCCAGACCCCAACCCACTCCGCCAGAACCAAACCCACTCCGCCAGACCCAACCCCACTCCGCCAGACCCAAACCCACTCCGCCAGACCCAAACCCACTCCGCTAGACCCAAACCCACTCCGCTAGACCCAAACACAAACCCACTCCGCTGGACCCAAACCCACTCCGCTAGACCCAAACCCACTCCGCTAGACCCAAACCCAAACCCACTCCGCTATACCCAAACCCAAACCCACTCCACTAGACCCAAACCCAAACCCACTCCGCTAGACCCAAACACAAACCCACTCCGCTAGACCCAAACCCACTCCGCTAGACCCAAACACAAACCCACTCCGCCAGACCCAAACCCACTCCGCTAGACTCAAACACAAACCCACTCCGCCAGACCCAAACCCACTCCGCTAGACTCAAACACAAACCCAGTCCGCCAGACCCAAACCCACTCCGCTAGACCCAAACTCACTCCGCTAGACCCAAACCCAAACCCACTCCGCTAGACCCAAACCTACTCCGCCAAACCCAAACCCGCTCCGCCAGACCCGAACACTCTCCTGCAGACCCGAACCGACTCCGCCAGAACCGAACACACTCCGCCAGACCCAAACCCACTCTGCCAGACCCAAACCCACTCCGCCAGACCCAAACCAACTCCGCCAGACCCAACCCCACTCCGCCAGACCCCAACCCACTCCGCCAGACCCCAACCCACTCCGCCAGAACCAAACCCACTCCGCCAGACCCAACCCCACTCCGCCAGACCCAAACCCACTCCGCCAGACCCAAACCCACTCCGCTAGACTCAAACACAAACCCACTCCGCTAGACCCAAACCCACTCCGCTAGACCCAAACTCACTCCGCTAGACCCAAACCCAAACCCACTCCGCTAGACCCAACCCAAACCCACTCCGCTAGACCCAAACCCACTCCGCTAGACCCAAACCCACTCCGCTAGACCAAAATCCACTCCGCCAGACCCAAACCCACTCCGCCAGACCCAAACCCACTCCGCCAGACCCAAACCCACTCCGCCAGACCCAAACTTACTCCGCCAGACCCAAACCCGCTCCGCCAGACACAAACCCACTCCGCCAGACCCCAAACCCACTCCGCCAGACCAAAACCCACTCCGCCAGACCCAAACCCACTCCGCCAGACCCCAACCCACTCTACCAGACCCAAACCCACTCCGCCATCCCCAAACCCACTCCGCCAGACCCAATCCCACTCCGCCAAACTCAAACCCACTCCGCCAGACCCAAACCCACTCTGCCAGACCAAAACCCACTCCGCCAGACCCAAACACAAACCCACTCCGCTAGACCCAAACCCACTCCGCTAGACCCAAACACACTGCACTAGACCCAAACCAAAAACCACTCCGCTGGACCCAAACACAAAACCACTCCGCTAGACACAAACCCACTCCGCTAGACCCAAACCCACTCCGCCAGACACGAACAAACTCCGCGAGACCCCAACCCACTCGCCAGACCCAAACCCACTCCGCCAGCCCCAAACCCACTCCGCCAGGCCCAAACCCACTCCGCCAAACCCAAACCCACACTGCCAAACCCAAACCCACTCCGCCAGACCCAAACCCACTCCGCCAGACCCAAACCCACTCCGCCAGACCCAAACCCACTCCGCCTGACCAAAACCCACGCTGCCAGACCCAAACCCACTCCGCCGGACCCAAACCCACTCCGCCAGACCCAAACCCACTCCGCCAGATCCAAACCAACTCCGTCAGACCCAAACCCACTCCGCCAGACCCAAACCCACTCCGCCAGACCCAAACCCACTCCGCCAGACCCAAACCCACTCCACCAGTCAAAACCCGCTCCGCCAGACCAAAACCCACTCCGCCAGACCCAAACCCACTCCGCCTGACCAAAACCCACTCCGCCAGACCCAAACCCACTCTGCCAGACCAAACCCACTCCGCCAGACCCAAACCAACTCCGCCAGACCCAAACCCACTATGCCAGACCCAAACCCACTCCGCCAGACCCAAGCGCACTCCGCCAGACCCAAGCCCACTCCGCCAGACCCAAGCCCACTCCGCCAGACCCAAGCCCACTCCGCCAGACCCAAACCCTCTCCGCCAGACCCAAACCCACTCCGCCAGACCAAAACCCCCTCCGCCAGACCCAAACCCACTCCGGCAGACCCAAACCCATTCCACCAGACCCAAACCCACTCCGCCAAACCCAACCCCACTCCGCTAGACCCAAACCCACTCCGCCAGACCCAAACCCACTCCGCCAGACCCTAACCCACTCCGCTGGACCCAAACCCACTCCGCTAGACCCAAACCCACTCCGCTAGACCCAAACCCAAACCCACTCCGCTAGACCCAAACAGAAACCCACTCCGCTGGACCCAAACCCACTCCGCCAGACCCAAACCCACTCCACCGGACCCAAACCCACTCCGCCAGACCAAAACGCACTCCGCCAGACCCAAACCCACTCCGCCAGACCCAAACCCACTCCGCCAGACCAAAACCCCCTCCGCCAGACCCAAACCCACTCCGCCAGACCCAAACCCATTCCACCAGACCCAAACCCACTCCGCCAAACCCAAACCCACTCCGCCAGACCCAAACCCACTCCGCCAGACCCAAACCCACTCCGCCACACCCTAACCCACTCCGCTGGACCCAAACCCACTCCGCTAGACCCAAACCCAAACCCACTCCGCTAGACCCAAACAGAAACCCACTCCGCTAGACCCAAACCCACTCCGCTCGACCCAAACCCACTCCGCTGGACCCAAACCCACTCCGCCAGACCCAAACCCACTCCGCTGGACCCAAACCCACTCCGCCAGACCAAAACGCACTCCGCCAGACCCAAACCCACTCCGCCAGACCCAAACCTACTCCGCCAGACCCAAACACACTCCGCCAGACCCAAACCCACTCTGCCAGACCCAAACCCACACCGCCAGACCCAAACCAACTCCGCCAGACCCAAACCCACTATGCCAGACCCAAACCCACTCCGCCAGACCCAAGCGCACTCCGCCAGACCCAAGCCCACTCCGCCAGACCCAAGCCCACTCCGCCAGACCCAAGCCCACTCCGCCAGACCCAAACCCACTCCGCCAGACCCAAACCCACTCCGCCAGACCAAAACCCCCTCCGCCAGACCCAAACCCACTCCGCCAGACCCAAACCCATTCCACCAGAACCAAACCCACTCCGCCAAACCCAAACCCACTCCGCCAGACCCAAACCCACTCCGCCAGACCCAAACCCACTCCGCCAGACCCTAACCCACTCCGCTGGACCCAAACCCACTCTGCTAGACCCAAACCCACTCCGCTAGACCCAAACCCAAACCCACTCCGCTAGACCCAAACAGAAACCCACTCCGCTAGACCCAAACCCACTCCGCTCGACCCAAACCCACTCCGCTGGACCCAAACCCACTCCGCCAGACCCAAACCCACTCCACTGGACCCAAACCCACTCCGCCAGACCAAAACGCACTCCGCCAGACCCAAACCCACTCCGCCAGATCCAAACCCACTCCGCCAGACCAAAACCCCCTCCGCCAGACCCAAACCCACACCGCCAGACCCAAACCCATTCCACCAGACCCAAACCCACTCCGCCAAACCCAAACCCACTCCGCCAGACCCAAACCCACTCCGCCAGACACAAACCCACTCCGCCACACCCTAACCCACTCCGCTGGACCCAAACCCACTCCGCTAGACCCAAACCCAAACCCACTCCGCTAGACCCAAACAGAAACCCACTCCGCTAGACCCAAACCCACTCCGCTCGACCCAAACCCACTCCGCAGGACCCAAACCCACTCCGCCAGACCCAAACCCACTCCGCTGGACCCAAACCCACTCCGCCAGACCAAAACGCACTCCGCCAGACCCAAACCCACTCCGCCAGACCCAAACCTACTCCGCCAGACCCAAACACACTCCGCCAGACCCAAACCCACTCCGCCAGACCCAAGCCCACTCCGCCAGACCCAAGCCCACTCCGCCAGACACAAACCCACTCCGCCAGACCCAAACCCACTCCGCCAGACCCAAACCCACTGCGCCAGACCCAAACCAACTCCGCCAGACCCCAAACCCACTCCGCCAGACCAAAACCCCCTCCGCCAGACCCCAAACCCACTCCGCCAGACCCAAACCCACTCCGCCAGACCCAAACCCACTCCGCCAGACCCAAACCCACTCCACCAAACCCAAACCCACTCCGCCAGACCCAAACCCACTCCGCCAGACCCAAACCCATTCCGCCAGACCCAAACCCACTCCCCCAAACCCAAACCCACTCCGCCAGACCCAAACCCACACCGCCAGACCCAAACCCAATCCGCCAGACCCTAACCCGCTCCGACAGACCCAACCCCACTCCGCCAGACCCAAACCCACTCCGCCAGACACAACCCCACTCCGCCAGACCCAAACCCACTCCGCTGGACCAAACCCACTCCGCTAGACTCAAACCCACTCCGCTAGACCCAAACCCAAACCCACTCCGCTAGACCCAAACACAAACCCACTCCGCTAGACCTAGACGCAAACCCACTCCGCCACACCCAAACCCACTCCGCCAGACCCAAACCCACTCCGCTAGACCCAACCCCACTCCGCAAGACCCAAATCCACTCCGCCAGACCCAAACCCACTCCGCTAGACCCAAACCCACTCCGCCAGACCCAAACCCACTCCGCCAGACCCAAACCCACTCCGCCAGACCCAAACTCACTCCGCCAGACCCAAACCCACTCCGCTAGACCCAAACCCACTCCGCGAGACCAAACCCAAACCCAATCCGCCAGACCACAACCCACTCCACCAGACCCAAACCCACTCCGCCATACCCAAACCCACTCTGCCAGACCCAAACCCACTCCGCCACACCCAAACCCACTCCGCTAGACCCAAACCCACTCCGCTAGACCAAACCCAAACCCACTCCGCCAGACGACAACCCACTCCGCCAGACCCAAACCCACTCCGCCATACCCAAACCCACTCTGCCAGACCCAAACCCACTCCGCCAGACCCAAACTTACACCGCCAGTCCCAAACCCACTCCGCCAGACCCCAAACCCACTCCGCCAGACCCAAACCCACTCCGCCAGACCCAAACTTACTCCGCCAGTCCCAAACCCACACCGCCAGACCCCAAACCCACTCCGCCAGACCAAAACCCACTCCGCCAGACACGAACAAACTCCGCGAGACCCCAACCCACTCCGCCAGCCCCAAACCCACTCCGCCAGACCCAAACCCACTCCGCCAAACCCAAACCCACACTGCCAAACCCAAACCCACTCCGCCAGACCAAAACGCACTCCGCCAGACCCAAACCCACTCCGCCAGACCCAAACCCACTCCGCCAGACCCAAACCCACTCCGCCAGACCCAAACCCACTCCGCCAGATCCAAACCAACTCCGCCAGACCCAAACCCACTCCGCCAGACCCAAACCCACTCCCCCAGACCCAAAGCCACTCCGCCAGACCCAAACCCACTCCGCCAGACTAAAACCCGCTCCGCCAGACCAAAACCCACTCCGCCAGACCCAAACCCACTCCGCCTGACCAAAACCCACTCCGCCAGACCCAAACCCACTCTGCCAGACCCAAACCCACTCCGCCGGACCCAAACCAACTCCGCCAGACCCAAACCCACTCCGCCAGACCCAAACCCACTCCGCCAGACCCCAGCCCACTCCGCCAGACCCAAGCCCACTCCGACAGACCCAAGCCCACTCCGCCATACCCAAGCCCACTCCACCAGACCCAAACCCACTCCGCCAGACCCAAACCCACTCCGCCAGACCAAAACCCCTCCGCCAGACCCAAACCCACTCCGCCAGACCCAAACCCATTCCACCAGACCCAAACCCACTCCGCCAAACCCAAACCCATTCCGCCAGACCCAAACCCACTCCGCCAGGCCCAAACCCACCCCGCCAGACCCTAACCCACTCCGCCGGACCCAAACCCACTCCGCTAGACCCAAACCCACTCCGCTAGACCCAAACCCAAACCCACTCCGCTAGACCCAAACACAAACCCACTCCGCTAGACCCAAACCCACTCCGCTCGACCCAAACCCACTCCGCTGGACCCAAACCCACTCCGCCAGACCCAAACCCACTCCGCCGGACCCAAACCCACTCCGCCAGACAACAACCCACTCCGCCAGACCCCAAAACCACTCCGCCGGACTAAAACCCACTCCGCCAGACCCAAACCCACTCCGCCAGACCCAAACCTACTCCGCCAGACCCAAACCCACTCCGCCAGACCCAAACCCACTCCGCCAGACCCAAGCCCACTCCGCCAGACCCAAGCCCACTCCGCCAGACACAAACCCACTCCGCCAGACCCAAACCCACTCCGCCAGACCCAAACCCACTGCGCCAGACCCAAACCAACGCCGCCAGACCCCAAACCCACTCCGCCAGACCAAAACCCCCTCCGCCAGACCCCAAACCCACTCCGCCACACCCAAACCCACTCCGCCAGACCCAAACCCATTCCGCCAGACCCAAACCCACTCCCCCAGACCCAAACCCACTCCGCCAGACCCAAACCCACTCCGCCAGACCCAAACCCATTCCGCCAGACCCAAACCCACTCCGCCAAACCCAAACCCACTCCGCCAGACCCAAACCCACACCACCAGACCCAAACCCACTCCGCCAGACCCTAACCCGCTCCGACAGACCCAACCCCACTCCGCCAGACCCAAACCCACTCCGCCAGACCCAACCCCACTCCGCCAGACCCAAACCCACTCCGCCAGACCCAAACCCACTCCGCTGGACCCAAACCCACTCCGCTAGACTCAAACCCACTCCGCGAGACCCAAACACAAACCCACTCCGCCAGACCAAGACCCAAACCCACTCCGCCAGACCCAAACCCACTCCGCCAGACCCAAACCCACTCCGTCAGACCCAAACCCACTCCGCCAGACCCAAATCCACTCCGCCAGACCAAAACCCACTCCGCCAGACCCAAACCAACTGCGCCAGACCCAAACCAACTCCGCCAGACCCCAAAACCACTCCGCCAGACCAAAACCCACTCCGCCAGACCCAAACCCACTCCGCCAGACCCAAACCCACTCCACCAGACCCAAACCCACTCCGCCAGACATCAACCCCACTCCGCCAGACCCAAACCCACTCCGCCAGACCCAAACACACTCCGCTAGACCCAAACCCACTCCGCTAGACACAAACCCACTCCGCTGGACCCAAACCCAAACCCACTCCGCTAGACCCAAACCCAAACCCACTCCGCTAGACCCAAACCCAAACCCACTCCGCTAGACCCAAACCCAAACCCACTCCGCTAGACCCAAACCCAAACCCACTCCGCTAGACCCAAACCCACTCCGCCAGACCCAAACCCACTCCGCTAGACCCAAACCCACTCCGCCAGAGCCAAACCCACTCCGCCAGACCCAAACCCACTCCGCCAGACCCAAACTTACTCCGCCAGTCCCAAACCCACTCCGCCAGACCAAAACCCACTCCGCCAGACCCAAACCCACTCCGCCAGACCCAAACCCACTCCGCCAGACCCAAACCAACTCCGCCAGACCCAAACCCACTCCGCCAGACCCAAACCCACTCCGCCTGACCAAAACCCACTCCGCCAGACCCAAACCCACTCTGCCAGACCCAAACCCACTCCGCCAGACACAAACCCACTCCGCCAGACCCCAAACCCACTCCGCCAGACCAAATCCCACTCCGCCAGACACGAACCCACTCCGCCAGACCAAAACCCACTCCGCTAGACAAAAAACACACTCAACTAGACCCAAACCCAAACCCACCCAACTGGACCCAAACCCAAAACCACTCTGCTGGACCCAAACACAAACCCACTCCGCTAGACACAAACCCACTCCGCCAGACCCAAACCCACTCCGCGTGACCCAAACCCACTCCGCCAGACCCAAACTTACTCGGCCAGACCCAAACCCACTCCGCCAGACACAAACCCACACCGCCAGACTCCAAACCCACTCCGCCAGACACAATCCCACTCCGCCGGACACCAACCCACTCCGCCAGACCCCAACCCACTCCGCCAGACCCAAACACACTCCGTCAACCCCAAACCCACTCCGCCAGACCCAAACCCACTCCGCCAAACCCAAACCACTCCGCCAGACCCAAACCCACTCCGCCAGACCAAAACCCACTCCGCTAGACCTAAACCCACTCCGCTTGACCCAAACCCACTCCGCTGGACCCAAACCCACTCCGCCAGACCCAAACCCACTCCGCCAGACCCAAACCCACTCCGCCAGATCCAAACCAACTCCGCCAGACCCAAACCCACTCCGCCAGACCCAAACCCACTCCCCCAGACCCAAAGCCACTCCGCCAGACCCAAACCCACTCCGCCAGACTAAAACCCGCTCCGCCAGACCAAAACCCACTCCGCCAGACCCAAACCCACTCCGCCTGACCAAAACCCACTCCGCCAGACCCAAACCCACTCTGCCAGACCCAAACCCACTCCGCCGGACCCAAACCAACTCCGCCAGACCCAAACCCACTCCGCCAGACCCAAACCCACTCCGCCAGACCCCAGCCCACTCCGCCAGACCCAAGCCCACTCCGACAGACCCAAGCCCACTCCGCCATACCCAAGCCCACTCCACCAGACCCAAACCCACTCCGCCAGACCCAAACCCACTCCGCCAGACCAAAACCCCCTCCGCCAGACCCAAACCCACTCCGCCAGACCCAAACCCATTCCACCAGACCCAAACCCACTCCGCCAAACCCAAACCCATTCCGCCAGACCCAAACCCACTCCGCCAGGCCCAAACCCACCCCGCCAGACCTTAACCCACTCCGCTGGACCCAAACCCACTCCGCTAGACCCAAACCCACTCCGCTAGACCCAAACCCAAACCCACTCCGCTAGACCCAAACACAAACCCACTCCGCTAGACCCAAACCCACTCCGCTCGACCCAAACCCACTCCGCTGGACCCAAACCCACTCCGCCAGACCCAAACCCACTCCGCCGGACCCAAACCCACTCCGCCAGACAACAACCCACTCCGCCAGACCCCAAAACCACTCCGCCGGACTAAAACCCACTCCGCCAGACCCAAACCCACTCCGCCAGACCCAAACCTACTCCGCCAGACCCAAACCCACTCCGCCAGACCCAAACCCACTCCGCCAGACCCAAGCCCACTCCGCCAGACCCAAGCCCACTCCGCCAGACACAAACCCACTCCGCCAGACCCAAACCCACTCCGCCAGACCCAAACCCACTGCGCCAGACCCAAACCAACTCCGCCAGACCCCAAACCCACTCCGCCAGACCAAAACCCCCTCCGCCAGACCCCAAACCCACTCCGCCAGACCCAAACCCACTCCGCCAGACCCAAACCCATTCCGCCAGACCCAAACCCACTCCCCCAGACCCAAACCCACTCCGCCAGACCCAAACCCACTCCGCCAGACCCAAACCCATTCCGCCAGACCCAAACCCACTCCGCCAAACCCAAACCCACTCCGCCAGACCCAAACCCACACCACCAGACCCAAACCCACTCCGCCAGACCCTAACCCGCTCCGACAGACCCAACCCCACTCCGCCAGACCCAAACCCACTCCGCCAGACCCAACCCCACTCCGCCAGACCCAAACCCACTCCGCCAGACCCAAACCCACTCCGCTGGACCCAAACCCACTCCGCTAGACTCAAACCCACTCCGCGAGACCCAAACCCAAACCCACTCCGCTAGACCCAAACACAAACCCACTCCGCCAGACCAAGACCCAAACCCACTCCGCCAGACCCAAACCCACTCCGCCAGACCCAAACCCACTCCGTCAGACCCAAACCCACTCCGCCAGACCCAAATCCACTCCGCCAGACCAAAACCCACTCCGCCAGACCCAAACCAACTGCGCCAGACCCAAACCAACTCCGCCAGACCCCAAAACCACTCCGCCAGACCAAAACCCACTCCGCCAGACCCAAACCCACTCCGCCAGACCCAAACCCACTCCACCAGACCCAAACCCACTCCGCCAGACATCAACCCCACTCCGCCAGACCCAAACCCACTCCGCCAGACCCAAACACACTCCGCTAGGCCCAAACCCACTCCGCTAGACCCAAACCCACTCCGCTGGACCCAAACCCAAACCCACTCCGCTAGACCCAAACCCAAACCCACTCCGCTAGACCCAAACCCAAACCCACTCCGCGAGACCCAAACCCAAACCCACTCCGCTAGACCCAAACCCAAACCCACTCCGCTAGACCCAAACCCACTCCGCCAGACCCAAACCCACTCCGCTAGACCCAAACCCACTCCGCCAGAGCCAAACCCACTCCGCCAGACCCAAACCCACTCCGCCAGACCCAAACTTACTCCGCCAGTCCCAAACCCACTCCGCCAGACCAAAACCCACTCCGCCAGACCCAAACCCACTCCGCCAGACCCAAACCCACTCCGCCAGACCCAAACCAACTCCGCCAGACCCAAACCCACTCCGCCAGACCCAAACCCACTCCGCCTGACCAAAACCCACTCCGCCAGACCCAAACCCACTCTGCCAGACCCAAACCCACTCCGCCAGACACAAACCCACTCCGCCAGACCCCAAACCCACTCCGCCAGACCAAATCCCACTCCGCCAGACACGAACCCACTCCGCCAGACCAAAACCCACTCCGCTAGACAAAAAACACACTCAACTAGACCCAAACCCAAACCCACCCAACTGGACCCAAACCCAAAACCACTCTGCTGGACCCAAACACAAACCCACTCCGCTAGACACAAACCCACTCCGCCAGACCCAAACCCACTCCGCGTGACCCAAACCCACTCCGCCAGACCCAAACTTACTCGGCCAGACCCAAACCCACTCCGCCAGACACAAACCCACACCGCCAGACTCCAAACCCACTCCGCCAGACACAATCCCACTCCGCCGGACACCAACCCACTCCGCCAGACCCCAACCCACTCCGCCAGACCCAAACACACTCCGTCAACCCCAAACCCACTCCGCCAGACCCAAACCCACTCCGCCAAACCCAAACCACTCCGCCAGACCCAAACCCACTCCGCCAGACCAAAACCCACTCCGCTAGACCTAAACCCACTCCGCTTGACCCAAACCCACTCCGCTGGACCCAAACCCACTCCGCCAGACCCAAACCCACTCCGCCAGACCCCAACCCACTCCGCCAGACCCAAACCCACTCCGCTAGACCGAAACCCAAACCCACCACGCCAGACCCAAACCCAAACCCACTCCACCAGACCCAAACCCACCCCGCCAGACCAAGACCCACTCCGCCAGACCTAAACCCACACCGCCAGACCCAAACCCACTCCGCCAGACCCAAACCCACTCCGCCAGACCCAAACCCACTCCGCCAGACCCCAACCCACTCCGCCAGACCCAAACCCACTCCGCTAGACCCAAACCCAAACCCACTCCGCCAGACACAAACCCACTCAGCTAGACACAAACGCACTCTGCGAGACCCAAACCCACTCCAGTGGACCCAATCCCAAACCCACTCCGCCAGACCCAAACCCACTCCGCCAGACCCAAACCCACTATGCCAGACCCAAGCCCTCTCCGCCAGACCCAAACCCACTCCGCCAGCCCCCAAACCCACTCCGCCAGACCCAAGCCCACTCCGCCAGACACAAACCCACTCCGCCAGACCCAAACCCACTCCGCCAGACCCAAACCCACTGCGCCAGACCCAAACCAACTCCGCCAGACCCCAAACCCACTCCGCCAGATCAAAACCCCCTCCGCCAGACCCCAAACCCACTCCGCCAGACCCAAACCCACTCCGCCAGACCCAAACCCACTCCGCCAGACCGAAACCCACTCCACCAGACCCAAACCCACTCCGCCAGACCCAAACCCACTCCGCCAGACCCAAACCCATTCCGCCAGACCCAAACCCACTCCGCCAAACCCAAACCCACTCCGCCAGACCCAAACCCACACCGCCAGACCAAAACCCAATCCGCCAGACCCTAACCCGCTCCGACAGACCCAACCCCACTCCGCCAGACCCAAACCCACTCCGCCAGACACAACCCCACTCCGCCAGACCCAAACCCACTCCGCTGGACCCAAACCCACTCCGCTAGACTCAAACCCACTCCGCTAGACCCAAACCCAAACCCACTCCGCTAGACCCAAACACAAACCCACTCCGCTAGACCTAGACGCAAACCCACACCGCCACACCCAAACCCACTCCGCCAGACCCAAACCCACTCCGCTAGACCCAACCCCACTCCGCAAGACCCAAATCCACTCCGCCAGACCCAAACCCACTCCGCTAGACCCAAACCCACTCCGCCAGACCCAAACCCACTCCGCCAGACCCAAACCCACTCCGCCAGACCCAAACCCACTCCGCCAGACCCAAACCCACTCCGCTAGACCCAAACCCACTCCGCGAGACCAAACCCAAACCCACTCCGCCAGACCACAACCCACTCCACCAGACCCAAACCCATTCCGCCATACCCAAACCCACTCTGCCAGACCCAAACCCACTCCGCCACACCCAAACCCACTCCGCTAGACCCAAACCCACTCCGCTAGACCAAACCCAAACCCACTCCGCCAAACCACAACCCACTCCGCCAGACCCAAACCCACTCCGCCATACCCAAACCCACTCTGCCAGACCCAAACCCACTCCGCCAGACCCAAACTTACACCGCCAGTCCCAAACCCACTCCGCCAGACCCCAAACCCACTCCGCCAGACCCAAACCCACTCCGCCAGACCCAAACTTACTCCGCCAGTCCCAAACCCACACCGCCAGACCCCAAACCCACTCCGCCAGACCAAAACCCACTCCGCCAGACACGAACAAACTCCGCGAGACCCCAACCCACTCCGCCAGCCCCAAACCCACTCCGCCAGACCCAAACCCACTCCGCCAAACCCAAACCCACACTGCCAAACCCAAACCCACTCCGCCAGACCAAAACCCACTCCGCCAGACCCAAACCCACTCCGCCAGACCCAAACCCACTCCGCCAGACCCAAACTCACTCCGCCAGACCCAAACCCACTCAGCCAGATCCAAACCAACTCCGCCAGACCCAAACCCACTCCGCCAGACCCAAACCCACTCCCCCAGACCCAAAGCCACTCCGCCAGACCCAAACCCACTCCGCCAGACCAAAACCCGCTCCGCCAGACCAAAACCCACTCCGCCAGACCCAAACCCACTCCGCCTGACCAAAACCCACTCCGCCAGACCCAAACCCACTCTGCCAGACCCAAACCCACTCCGCCGGACCCAAACCAACTCCGCCAGACCCAAACCCACTCCGCCAGACCCAAACCCACTCCGCCAGACTCCAGCCCACTCCGCCAGACCCAAGCCCACTCCGACAGACCCAAGCCCACTCCGCCAGACCCAAGCCCACTCCACCAGACCCAAACCCACTCCGCCAGACCCAAACCCACTCCGCCAGACCAAAACCCCCTCCGCCAGACCCAAACCCACTCCGCCAGACCCAAACCCATTCCACCAGACCCAAACCCACTCCGCCAAACCCAAACCCATTCCGCCAGACCCAAACACACTCCGCCAGGCCCAAACCCACCCCGCCAGACCCTAACCCACTCCGCTGGACCCAAACCCACTCCGCTAGACCCAAACCCACTCCGCAAGACCCAAACCCAAACCCACTCCGCTAGACCCAAACACAAACCCACTCCGCTAGACCCAAACCCACTCCGCTCGACCCAAACCCACTCCGCTGGACCCAAACCCACTCCGCCAGACCCAAACCCACTCCGCTGGACCCAAACCCACTCCGCCAGACAACAACCCACTCCGCCAGACCCCAAAACCACTCCGCCAGACTAAAACCCACTCCGCCAGACCCAAACCCACTCCGCCAGACCCAAACCTACTCCGCCAGACCCAAACCCACTCCGCCAGACCCAAACCCACTCCGCCAGACCCAAGCCCACTCCGCCAGACCCAAGCCCACTCCGCCAGACACAAACCCACTCCGCCAGACCCAAACCCACTCCGCCAGACCCAAACCCACTGCGCCAGACCCAAACCAACTCCGCCAGACCCCAAACCCACTCCGCCAGACCAAAACCCCCTCCGCCAGACCCCAAACCCACTCCGCCAGACCCAAACCCACTCCGCCAGACCCAAACCCATTCCGCCAGACCCAAACCCACTCCCCCAGACCCAAACCCACTCCGCCAGACCCAAACCCACTCCGCCAGACCCAAACCCATTCCGCCAGACCCAAACCCACTCCGCCAAACCCAAACCCACTCCGCCAGACCCAAACCCACACCGCCAGACCCAAACCCACTCCGCCAGACCCTACCCGCTCCGACAGACCCAACCCCACTCCGCCAGACCCAAACCCACTCCGCCAGACCCAACCCCACTCCGCCAGACCCAAACCCACTCCGCCAGACCCAAACCCACTCCGCTGGACCCAAACCCACTCCGCTAGACTCAAACCCACTCCGCTAGACCCAAACCCAAACCCACTCCGCTAGACCCAAACACAAACCCACTCCGCCAGACCAAGACCCAAACCCACTCCGCCAGACCCAAACCCACTCCGCCAGACCCAAACCCACTCCGTCAGACCCAAACCCACTCCGCCAGACCCAAATCCACTCCGCCAGACCAAAACCCACTCCGCCAGACCCAAACCAACTGCGCCAGACCCAAACCAACTCCGCCAGACCCCAAAACCACTCCGCCAGACCAAAACCCACTCCGCCAGACCCAAACCCACTCCGCCAGACCCAAACCCACTCCACCAGACCCAAACCCACTCCGCCAGACATCAACCCCACTCCGCCAGACCCAAACCCACTCCGCCAGACCCAAACACACTCCGCTAGACCCAAACCCACTCCGCTAGACCCAAACCCACTCCGCTGGACCCAAACCCAAACCCACTCCGCTAGACCCAAACCCAAACCCACTCCGCTAGACCCAAACCCAAACCCACTCCGCTAGACCCAAACCCAAACCCACTCCGCTAGACCCAAACCCAAACCCACTCCGCTAGACCCAAACCCACTCCGCCAGACCCAAACCCACTCCGCTAGACCCAAACCCACTCCGCCAGAGCCAAACCCACTCCGCCAGACCCAAACCCACTCCGCCAGACCCAAACTTACTCCGCCAGTCCCAAACCCACTCCGCCAGACCAAAACCCACTCCGCCAGACCCAAACCCACTCCGCCAGACCCAAACCCACTCCGCCAGACACGAACCCACTCCGCCAGACCAAAACCCACTCCGCTAGACAAAAAACCCACCCAACTGGACCCAAACCCAAAACCACTCTGCTGGACCCAAACACAAACCCACTCCGCTAGACACAAACCCACTCCGCCAGACCCAAACCCACTCCGCGTGACCCCAACCCACTCCGCCAGACCCAAACCCACTCCAGTGGACCCAATCCCAAACCCACTCCGCCAGACCCAAACCCACTCCGCCAGACCCAAACCCACTATGCCAGACCCAAGCCCTCTCCGCCAGACCCAAACCCACACCGCCAGCCCCCAAACCCACTCCGCCAGACCCAAACTTACTCCGCCAGACCAAAACCCACTCCGCCAGACCAAAACCCACTCCGCCAGACCCAAACCCACTCTGCCAGACCAAAACCCACTCCGCCAGACCCTAACCCACTCCGCCAGACCCAAGCCCACTCCGCGAGACCCAACCCCACTCCGCCAGGCTCAAACCCACTCTGCCAGACCCAAACCCACTCCGCCAGCCCCCAACCCTCACCGCCGGACACCAACGCACTCCGCCAGACCCCAACCCACTCCGCCAGACCCAAACACACTCCGTCAACCCCAAACCCACTCCGCCAGACCCAAACCCACTCCGCCAAACCCAAACCACTCCGCCAGACCCAAACCCACTCCGCCAGACCAAAACCCACTCCGCTAGACCTAAACCCACTCCGCTTGACCCAAACCCACTCCGCTAGACCCAAACCCACTCCGCCAGACCCAAACCCACTCCGCCAGACCCCAACCCACTCCGCCAGACCCAAACCCACTCCGCTAGACCGAAACCCAAACCCACCACGCCAGACCCAAACCCAAACCCACTCCACCAGACCCAAACCCACCCCGCCAGACCAAGACCCACTCCGCCAGACCTAAACCCACTCCGCCAGACCCAAACCCACTCCGCCAGACCCAAACCCACTCCGCCAGACCCAAACCCACTCCGCCAGACCCCAACCCACTCCGCCAGACCCAAACCCACTCCGCTAGACCCAAACCCAAACCCACTCCGCCAGACACAAACCCACTCAGCTAGACACAAACCCACTCTGCGAGACCCAAACCCACTCCAGTGGACCCAATCCCAAACCCACTCCGCCAGACCCAAACCCACTCCGCCAGACCCAAACCCACTATGCCAGACCCAAGCCCTCTCCGCCAGACCCAAGCCCACTCCGCCAGCCCCCAAACCCACTCCGCCAGACCCAAACTTACTCCGCCAGACCAAAACCCACTCCGCCAGACCAAAACCCACTCCGCCAGACCCAAACCCACTCTGCCAGACCAAAACCCACTCCGCCAGACCCTAACCCACTCCGCCAGACCCAAGCCCACTCCGCCAGACCCAACCCCACGCCGCCAGGCCCAAACCCACTCCGCCAGACCCAAACCCACTCCGCCAGCCCCCAAACCCACTCCGCCAGACCAAAAACACCCTCCGCCAGACCCAAACTTACTCCGCCAGACCAAAACCCACTCCGCCAGACCAAAACCCACTCCGCCAGACCCAAACCCACTCTGCCAGACCAAAACCCACTCCGCCAGACCCAAACCCACTCCGCCAGACCCCAAACCCACTCCGCCAGAACCCAAACCCACTCCGCCAGACCAAAACCCACTCCGCCAGACCAAAACCCACTCCGCCAGACCCAAACCCACTCCGCCAGACCTAAACCCACTCCGCCAGACCCAAACCCACTCCGCCAGACCCAAGCCCACTCCGCCACACCCAACCGGACTCCGCCAGACCCAAGCTCACTCCGCCAGACCCCAACCCACTCTGCCAGACCCCAACCCTCACCGCCAGACCCGAACCCACTCCGCTAGACCCAAACCCACTCCGCTAGACCCAAACCCACTACGCTAGACCCAAACACATTCAACTAGGCCCAAACCCAAACCCACTCCACCATACCCAAACCCAAACGCACTACGCTAGACACAAACCAACTCCGCTACACTCAAACGCACTCCGGTAGACCCAAACCCACTCCGCTAGACCCAAACCCACTCCGCTAGACCCAAACCCACTCCGCTACACCCAAACCCACTCCGCTAGACCCAAACCCAAACCCACTCCGCCAGACCCAAACCCACTCCGCCAGACCCAAACCCACTCCGCCAGACCCAAACCCACTCCGCCAGATCCAAAACCACTCCGCCAGACCCAAGCCCACTCCGCCAGACCCAAACCCACACCGCCAAACCCAAACCCACTCCGCCACACCCAAATCCACTGCGCTAGACCCAAACCCATTCCGCCAGACCCCAAAACCACTCCGCCAGACCCCAAAGACCCTCCGACAGACCGCAAACCCACTCCGCCAGACGCAAACCCACTCCGCCAGACCCAAACCAACTCCGCCAGACCCAAACCCACTCCGCTAGACCCAAACCCAAACCCACTCCGCTAGACCAAAACCCACTCCGCCACACCCGAACCCACTCCACCAGACACAAACCCACTCCTCCAGACCCAAACCCAAACCCACTCCGCCAGACCCAAACCCACTCTGCCAGACACAAACCCACTCCGCCAGACCCAAACCAACTCCGCCAGACACAAACCCACTCCGCCAGACCCAAACCCACTCCGCCAGACCCAAACCCACTCCGCCTGATCCAAGCCCACTCCGCTAGACCCAAGCCCACTCCGCCAGATGCAAACCCACTCCGCCAGACCCAAACCCACTCTGCTAAACCCGAACCCACTCCGCTAAACCCAAACCCACTCCGCTAGACCCACACCCACTCCGCTAGACCCAAACACACTCAACTAGACCCAAACCCAAACCCACTAGACTATACCCAAACCCAAACCCACTCCGCTGGACCCAAACACAAACACACTCCTCTAAACACAAACCCACTCCGCTAGACCCAAACCCACTCCGCTAGACCCAAACCCACTCCGCTAGAACCAAACCCACTCCGCTAGACCCAAACCCACTCCAACAGACCCAAACCCACTCCGCCAGACCCAAACCCACTCCGCCAGACCAAAACTTACTCCGCCAGACCCAAACCCACTCCGCCAGACCCAAACCTACTCCGCCAGACACAAACCCACTCCGCCAGACCCCAAACCCACTCCGCCAGACCCAAACCCACTCCGCCAGACACGAACCCACTCCGCCAGACCCCAACCCACTCCGCCAGAACCAAACCCACTCCGCCAGCCCCAAACCCACTCCGCAAGACCCAAACCCACTCTGCCAAACCCAAACCCACTCCGCCAGACCCAAACCCACTCCGCCAGACCAAAACCCACTCCGCCAGACCCAATCCCACTGTGCCAGACCCAAACCCACTACGCCAGACCCAAACCAACTCTGCCAGACCCAAACCCACTCCACCAGACCCAAAGCCACTCCGCCAGACCCAAACCCACTCCGCCAGACCCAAACCCACTCCGCCAGACCCAAACCCACTCCGCCAGACCCAAACCCACTCCGCCAGACCCAAACCCACTCCGCCAGATCCCAACCCACTCCGCCAGACCCGAACCCACTCCGCCAGACCCGAACCCACTCCGCCAGACCCGAACCCACTCCGCTAGACCCAAACCCACTCAACTAGACCCAAACCCATACCCACTCCACTATACCCAAACCCAAAACCACTCCGCTGGACCCAAACACAAACCCACTCCGCTAGACACAAACCCACTCCGCCAGACCCAAACCCACTCCGCCAGACCCAAACCTACTCCGCCAGACCCAAACCCACTGCACGAGACCCAAACCCACTCCGCCAGACCCAAACCCACTCCGCCAGACCAAAACCCACTCCGCTAGACACAAACCCACTCCGCCAGACCCAAACCCACTCCGCCAGACCCAAACCTAGTGCACGAGACCCAAACCCACTCCGCCAGACCCAAACCCACTCCGCCAGACCCAAACACACTCCGCCAGACCAAAACCCACTCCGCCAGACCCAAACCCACTCCGCCAGACCAAAACCCACTCCGCCAGACCAAAACCCACTCCGCCAGACCCAAACCCACTCCGCCTGACCCAAACGCACTCCGCCAGACCCAAACCCACTCCACCAGACCAAAACCCACTCCGCCAGACCAAAACCCACTCCGCCAGACCCAAACCCACTCCGCCAGACCTAAACCCACTCCGCCAGACCCAAACCCACTCCGCCAGACCCAAGCCCACTCCGCCAGACCCAACCCCACTCCGCCAGACCCAAGCTCACTCCGCCAGACCCCAACCCACTCCGCCAGACCCCAACCCTCACCGCCAGACCCGAACCCACTCCGCTAGACCCAAACCCACTCCGCTAGACCCAAACCCACTCCGCTAGACCCAAACACACTCAACTAGACCCAAACCCAAACCCACTCCACCATACCCAAACCCAAACCCACTCCGCTAGACACAAACCAACTCCGCTACACTAAAACGCACTCCGCTAGACCCAAACCCACTCCGCTAGACCCAAACCCACTCCGCTAGACCCAAACCCACTCCGCTACACCCAAACCCACTCCGCTAGACCCAAACCCAAACCCACTCCGCCAGACCCAAACCCACTCCGCCAGACCCAAACCCACTCCGCCAGACCCAAATGCACTCCGCCAGATCCAAAACCACTCCGCCAGACCCAAGCCCACTCCGCCAGACCCAAACCCACACCACCAGAACCAAACCCACTCCGCCACACCCAAACCCACTGCGCCAGACCCAGACCCACTCCGCCAGACCCCAAAACCACTCCGCCAGACCCCAAAGACCCTCCGCCAGACCCCAAACCCACTCCGCCAGACCCAAACCCACTCCGCCAGACCCAAACCCACTCCGCCAGACCCAAACCCACTCCGCTTGACCCAAACACAAACCCACTCCGCTAGACACAAACCCACTCCGCTAGGCCCAAACCCACTCCTCCAGACCCAAACCCAAACCCACTCCGCCAGACCCAAACCCACTCTGCCAGACACAAACCCACTCCGCCAGACACAAACCAACTCCGTCAGACCCAAACCCACTCCGCCAGACCCAAACCCACTCCGCCAGAACCAAACCCACTCCGCCTGATCCAAGCCCACTCCGCCAGACCCAAGCCCACTCCGTCAGACGCAAACCCACTCCGCCAGACCCAAACCCACTCCGCTAAACCCGAACCCACTCCGCTAAACCCAAACCCACTCCGCTAGACCCACACCCACTCTGCTAGACCCAAACACACTCAACTAGACCCAAACCCAAACCCACTCGACTATACCCAAACCCAAACCCACTCCGCTAGACACAAACCCACTCCGCTAGACCCAAACCCACTCCGCCAGACCCAAACCCACTCCGCCAGACCCAAATCCACTCCGCCTGACCCAAACCCACTCCGCCAGACCCAAACCCACTCCGCCAGACCCAAACCCACTCCGCCAGACCAAAACTTACTCCGCCAGACCCAAACCCACTCCGCCAGACCCAAACCTACTCCGCCAGACACAAACCCACTCCGCCAGACCCCAAACCCACTCCGCCAGACCCAAACCCACTCCGCCAGACACGAACCCACTCCGCCAGACCCCAACCCACTCCGCCAGAACCAAACCCACTCCGCCAGCCCCAAACCCACTCCGCAAGACCCAAACCCACTCTGCCAAACCCAAACCCACTCCGCCAGACCCAAACCCACTCCGCCAGACCAAAACCCACTCCGCCAGACCCAATCCCACTGTGCCAGACCCAAACCCACTACGCCAGACCCAAACCAACTCTGCCAGACCCAAACCCACTCCACCAGACCCAAAGCCACTCCGCCAGACCCAAACCCACTCCGCCAGACGCAAACCCACTCCGCCAGACCCAAACCCACTCCGCCAGACCCAAACCCACTCCGCCAGACCCAAACCCACTCCGCCAGATCCCAACCCACTCCGCCAGACCCGAACCCACTCCGCCAGACCCGAACCCACTCCGCCAGACCCGAACCCACTCCGCTAGACCCAAACCCACTCAACTAGACCCAAACCCATACCCACTCCACTATACCCAAACCCAAAACCACTCCGCTGGACCCAAACACAAACCCACTCCGCTAGACACAAACCCACTCCGCCAGACCCAAACCCACTCCGCCAGACCCAAACCTACTCCGCCAGACCCAAACCCACTGCACGAGACCCAAACCCACTCCGCCAGACCCAAACCCACTCCGCCAGACCAAAACCCACTCCGCTAGACACAAACCCACTCCGCCAGACCCAAACCCACTCCGCCAGACCCAAACCTAGTGCACGAGACCCAAACCCACTCCGCCAGACCCAAACCCACTCCGCCAGACCCAAACACACTCCGCCAGACCAAAACCCACTCCGCCAGACCCAAACCCACTCCGCCAGACCAAAACCCACTCCGCCAGACCAAAACCCACTCCGCCAGACCCAAACCCACTCCGCCTGACCCAAACGCACTCCGCCAGACCCAAACCCACTCCACCAGACCAAAACCCACTCCGCCAGACCAAAACCCACTCCGCCAGACCCAAACCCACTTCGCCAGACCTAAACCCACTCCGCCAGACCCAAACCCACTCCGCCAGACCCAAGCCCACTCCGCCAGACCCAACCCCACTCCGCCAGACCCAAGCTCACTCCGCCAGACCCCAACCCACTCCGCCAGACCCCAACCCTCACCGCCAGACCCGAACCCACTCCGCTAGACCCAAACCCACTCCGCTAGACCCAAACCCACTCCGCTAGACCCAAACACACTCAACTAGACCCAAACCCAAACCCACTCCACCATACCCAAACCCAAACCCACTCCGCTAGACACAAACCAACTCCGCTACACTAAAACGCACTCCGCTAGACCCAAACCCACTCCGCTAGACCCAAACCCACTCCGCTAGACCCAAACCCACTCCGCTACACCCAAACCCACTCCGCTAGACCCAAACCCAAACCCACTCCGCCAGACCCAAACCCACTCCGCCAGACCCAAACCCACTCCGCCAGACCCAAATGCACTCCGCCAGATCCAAAACCACTCCGCCAGACCCAAGCCCACTCCGCCAGACCCAAACCCACACCACCAGAACCAAACCCACTCCGCCACACCCAAACCCACTGCGCCAGACCCAGACCCACTCCGCCAGACCCCAAAACCACTCCGCCAGACCCCAAAGACCCTCCGCCAGACCCCAAACCCACTCCGCCAGACCCAAACCCACTCCGCCAGACCCAAACCCACTCCGCCAGACCCAAACCCACTCCGCTTGACCCAAACACAAACCCACTCCGCTAGACACAAACCCACTCCGCTAGGCCCAAACCCACTCCTCCAGACCCAAACCCAAACCCACTCCGCCAGACCCAAACCCACTCTGCCAGACACAAACCCACTCCGCCAGACACAAACCAACTCCGTCAGACCCAAACCCACTCCGCCAGACCCAAACCCACTCCGCCAGAACCAAACCCACTCCGCCTGATCCAAGCCCACTCCGCCAGACCCAAGCCCACTCCGTCAGACGCAAACCCACTCCGCCAGACCCAAACCCACTCCGCTAAACCCGAACCCACTCCGCTAAACCCAAACCCACTCCGCTAGACCCACACCCACTCTGCTAGACCCAAACACACTCAACTAGACCCAAACCCAAACCCACTCGACTATACCCAAACCCAAACCCACTCCGCTAGACACAAACCCACTCCGCTAGACCCAAACCCACTCCGCCAGACCCAAACCCACTCCGCCAGACCCAAATCCACTCCGCCTGACCCAAACCCACTCCGCCAGACCCAAACCCACTCCGCCAGACCCAAACCCACTCCGCCAGACACAAACCCACTCCGCCAGACCCAAACCCACACCGACAGACCCAAACCCACTCCGCCAGACACAAACCCACTCCGCCAGACACGAACCCACTCCGCCAGACCCAAACTTACTCCGCCAGACACAAACCCCAGACCCCAAACCCACTCCGCCAGACCCAAACCCACTCCGCCAGACACGATCCCACTCCGCCAGACCCAAACCCACTCCGCCAGACTCAAACCCACTCCGCCAGACCAAAACCCAGTCCGCCAGACCCAATCCCACTCTGCCAGACCCAAAGCCACTCCGCCAGACCCAAAGCCACTCCGCCAGCCCAAGCGCACTCCGCCAGAACCAAGCCCACTCCGCCAGACCAAACCCACTCCGCCAGACCCAAACCCGCTCCGCCAGACCCAAACCCGCTCCGCCAGACCCAAACCCCCTCCGCCAGACCCAAACCCGCTCCGCCAGACCCAAACCCACTCCGCCAGACCCAAACCCACTCCGCCAGACCCGAACCCACTCCGCCAGATCCCAACCCACTACGCCAGACCCGAACCCACTCCGCCAGACCCGAACCCACTCCGCCAGACCCCAACCAAATCCGCCAGACCCGAACCCACTCCGCTAAACTCAAACCCACTCCGCTAGACCCACACCCACTCCGCTAGACCCAAACACACTCAACTAGAGCCAAACCCAAACCCACTCGACGATACCCAAACCCAAACCCAGTCCGCTGGACCCAAACACAAACCCACTCCGCTAGACACAAACCCACTCCGCTAGACCCAAACCCACTCCGCCAGACCCAAACCCACTCCGCCAGACCCAAACTTACTCCGCCAGACCCAAACCCACTCCGCCAGACCCAAACCCACTCCGCCAGACACAAACCCACTCCGCCAGACCCCAAACCCACTCCGCCAGACACGAACCCACTCCGCCAGACCCCAACCCACTCCGCCAGACCCAAACCCACTCCGCCAGCCCCAAACCCACTCCGCAAGACCCAAACCCACTCCGCCAAACCCAAACCCACTCCGCCAGACCCAAACCCACTCCGCCAGACCAAAACCCACTCCGCCAGACCCAATCCCACTGTGCCAGACGCAAACCCACTCCGCCAGACCCAAACCAACTCCGCCAGACCCAAGCCCACTCCGCCAGACCCAATGCCGCTCCGCCAGCCCAAGCCCACTCCGCCAGTACCAAGCCCACTCCGCCAGACCAAACCCACTCCGCCAGACCCAAACCGACTCCGCCAGACCCAAACCCACTCCGCCAGACCCAAACCCACTCCGCCAGACCCAAACCCACTCAGCCAGACCCAAACCCACTCCGCCAGACCCAAACCCACTCTGCCAGACCCAAACCCACTCCGCCAGACCCGAACCCACTCCGCCAGATCCCAATCCACTCCGCCAGACCCGAACCCACTCCGCCAGACCCGATCCCACTCCGCCAGACCCGAACCCACTCCGCTAGACCCAAACCCACTCCGCTAGACCCAAACACACTCAAATAGACTCAAACCCATACCCACTCCACTATACCCAAACCCAAAACCACTCCGCTGGACCCAAACACAAACCCACTCCGCTAGACACAAACCCACTCCGCCAGACCCAAACCCACTCCGCTAGACCCAAACCCACTCCGCTAGACCCAAACCCAAACCCACTCCGCTAGACCCAAACCCAAACCCACTCCGCTAGACCCAAGCCCACTCCGCTAGACCCAAACCCACTCTGCTAGACCCAAACCCACTCCGCCAGACCCAAACCCACTCCGCCAGACCCAAACCCACTGCGCCAGACCCAAACCCACTCCGCCAGCCCAAGCCCAATCCGCCAGAACCAAGCCCACTCCGCCAGACCAAACCCACTCCGCCAGACCCAAACCCGCTCCGCCAGACCCAAACCCACTCCGCCAGACCCAAACCCACTCCGCCAGACCCAAACCCACTCCGCCAGACCCAAACCCACTCCGACCGACCCAAACCCACTCCGCCAGACCCGAACCCACTCCGCCAGACCGGAACCCACTCCGCCAGACCCGAACCCACTCCGCCAGAACCGAACCCACTCCGCCAGACCCCAACCCACTCCGCCAGACACCAACCCACTCCGCCAGACCCGAACCCACTCCGCCAGACCTGAACCCACTCCGCCAGACCCGAACCCACTCCGCCAGACCCAAACCCACTCCGCCAGACCCAAACCCACTCCGCCAGACCCAAACACACTCAACTCGACCCAAACCCAAACCCACTCCACTATACACAAACCCAAAACCACTCCGCTGGACCCAAACACAAACCCACTCCGCTAGACACAAACCCACTCCGCCAGACCCAAACCCACTCCGCTCGACCCAAACCCACTCCGCTAGACCCAAACCCAAACCCACTCCGCTAGACCCAAACCCAAACCCACTCCGCTAGACCCAAACCCACTCCGCTAGACCCAAACCCACTCTGCTAGACCCAAACCCACTCCGCCAGACCCAAACCCACTCCGCCAGACCCAAAGCCACTGCGCAAGACCCAAAGCCACTCCGCCAGCCCAAGCCCAATCCGCCAGAACCAAGCCCACTCCGCCAGACCAAACCCACTCCGCCAGACCCAAACCTGCTCCGCCAGACCCAAACCCACTCCGCCAGACCCAAACCCACTCCGCCAGACCCAAACCCACTCCGCCAGACCCAAACCCACTCCGACAGACCCAAACCCACTCCGCCAGACCCAAACCCACTCCGCCAGACCCGAACCCACTCCGCCAGACCCGAACCCACTCCGCCAGACCCCAACCCACTCCGCCAGACCCCAACCCACTCCGCCAGACACCAACCCACTCCGCCAGACCCGAACCCACTCCGCCAGACCTGAACCCACTCCGCCAGACCCGAACCTACTCCGCCAGACCCAAACCCACTCCGCCAGACCCAAACCCACTCCGCCAGATCCAAACACACTCAACGCGACCCAAACCCAAACCCACTCCACTATACACAAACCCAAAACCACTCCGCTGGACCCAAACACAAACCCACTCCGCTAGACACAAACCCACACCGCCAGACCCAAACCCACTCCGCTCGACCCAAACCCACTCCGCTAGACCCAAACCCAAACCCACTCCGCTAGACCCAAACCCAAACCCACTCCGCTAGACCCAAACCCACTCCGCTGGACCCAAACCCACTCTGCTAGACCCAAACCCACTCCGCCTGACCCAAACCCACTCCGCCAGACCCAAACCCACTCCGCCAGACCCAAACCCACTCCGCCAGACCCAAACTTACTCCGCCAGACCCAAACCCACTCCGCCAGACACAAACCCACTCCGCCAGACCTCAAACCCACTCCGCCCGACCCAAACCCACTCCGCCAGACCCAAACCCACTCCGCCAGACCCAAACCCACTGCGCCAGACCCAAACCCACTCCGCCAAACCCAAACCCACTGCGCCAGACCCAAACCCACTCCGCCAGACCAAAACCCGCTCCGCCAGACCCAAACCCACTCTGCCAGACCCCAAACCCACTCCGCCAGACCCAAACCCACTCCGCCAGACCCAAACCCACTCCGCTAGACCCAAACCCACTCCGCTGGACCCAAACCCACTCTGCTAGACCCAAACCCACTCCGCCTGACCCAAACCCACTCCGCCAGACCCAAACCCACTCCGCCAGACCCAAACCCACTCCGCCAGACCCAAACTTACTCCGCCAAACCCAAACCCACTCCGCCAGACACAAACCCACTCCGCCAGACCTCAAACCCACTCCGCCCGACCCAAACCCACTCCGCCAGACCCAAACCCACTCCGCCAGACCCAAACCCACTGCGCCAGACCCAAACCCACTCCGCCAAACCCAAACCCACTGCGCCAGACCCAAACCCACTCCGCCAGACCAAAACCCGCTCCGCCAGACCCAAACCCACTCTGCCAGACCCCAAACCCACTCCGCCAGACCCAAACCCACTCCGCCAGACCCAAACCCACTCCGCCAGACCCAAACCCACTCCGCCAGACCCAAACCCACTCCGCCAGACCCAAACCCACTCCGCCAGACCCAAACACACTCAACTCGACCCAAACCCAAACCCACTCCACTATACACAAACCCAAAACCACTCCGCTGGACCCAAACACAAACCCACTCCGCTAGACACAAACCCACTCCGCCAGACCCAAACCCACTCCGCTCGACCCAAACCCACTCCGATAGACCCAAACCCAAACCCACTCCGCTAGACCCAAACCCAAACCCACTCCGCTAGACCCAAACCCACTCCGCTAGACCCAAACCCACTCTGCTAGACCCAAACCCACTCCGCCAGACCCAAACCCACTCCGCCAGACCCAAACCCACTGCGCAAGACCCAAAGCCACTCCGCCAGCCCAAGCCCAATCCGCCAGAACCAAGCCCACTCCGCCAGACCAAACCCACTCCGCCAGACCCAAACCCGCTCCGCCAGACCCAAACCCACTCCGCCAGACCCAAACCCACTCCGCCAGACCCAAACCCACTCCGCCAGACCCAAACCCACTCCGACAGACCCAAACCCACTCCGCCAGACCCAAACCCACTCCGCCAGACCCGAACCCACTCCGCCAGACCCGAACCCACTCCGCCAGACCCCAACCCACTCCGCCAGACCCCAACCCACTCCGCCAGACACCAACCCACTCCGCCAGACCCGAACCCAATCCGCCAGACCTGAACCCACTCCGCCAGACCCGAACCCACTCCGCCAGACCCAAACCCACTCCGCCAGACCCAAACCCACTCCGCCAGATCCAAACACACTCAACTCGACCCAAACCCAAACCCACTCCACTATACACAAACCCAAAACCACTCCGCTGGACCCAAACACAAACCCACTCCGCTAGACACAAACCCACACCGCCAGACCCAAACCCACTCCGCTCAACCCAAACCCACTCCGCTAGACCCAAACCCAAACCCACTCCGCTAGACCCAAACCCAAACCCACTCCGCTAGACCCAAACCCACTCCGCTGGACCCAAACCCACTCTGCTAGACCCAAACCCACTCCGCCAGACCCAAACCCACTCCGCCAGACCCAAACCCACTCCGCCAGACCCAAACCCACTCCGCCAGACCCAAACTTACTCCGCCAGACCCAAACCCACTCTGCCAGACACAAACCCACTCCGCCAGACCTCAAACCCACTCCGCCCGACCCAAACCCACTCCGCCAGACCCAAACCCACTCCGCCAGACCCAAACCCACTGCGCCAGACCCAAACCCACTCCGCCAAACCCAAACCCACTGCGCCAGACCCAAACCCACTCCGCCAGACCAAAACCCACTCCGCCAAACCCAAACCCACTCCGCCAGACCCCAAACCCACTCCGCCAGACCCAAACCCACTCCGCCAGACCCAAACCCACTCCGCCAGACCCAAACCCACTCCGCCAGACCCAAACCCACTCTGCCAGACCCAAACCCACTCCGTCAGACCCAAACCCACTCCGCCAGACGAAAACCCACTCCGCCAGACCAAAACCCACTCAGCCAGACCCAAACCCACTATGCCAGACACAAACCCACTCCGCCAGACCCAAACCCACTCCGCCAGACCCAAGCCCACTCTGCCAGACCCAACCCCACTCCACCAGACCCAAACCCACTCCGCCAGACTCCAACCCACTCCGCCAGACCCCAACCCACTCCGCCAGACCCCAACCCACTCCGCCAGACCCGAACCCACTCCGCTAAACCCAAACCCACTCCGCTCGACCCACACCCACTCCGCTAGACCCAAACACACTCAACTAGACCCAAACCCAAACCCACTCCACTATACCCAAACCCAAACCCACTCCGCTGGACCCAAACACAAACCCACTCCGCTAGACACAAACCCACTCCGCCAGACCCAAACCCACTCCGCCAGACCCAAACCCACTCCGCCAGACCCAAACCCACTCCGGCAGACCAAAACCCACTCCGCCAGACCAAAACCCACTCCGCCAGACCCAAACCCACTCCGCCAGACCCAAACCCACTCCGCCAGACCCAAACCCACTCCGCCAGACCCAAGCCCACTCCACTAGACCCGAACCCACTCCGCCAGACCAAAACCCACTCCGCTAAACCCAAACCCTCTCCGCTAGACCCACACCCACTCCGCTAGACCCAAACCCACTCCGCTAGACCCAAACCCACTCCGCTAGACCCAAACCCAAACACACTCCTCGAGACCCAAACCCAAAACCACTCCGCTGGAGCCAAACCCAATCCGCTGGACCCAAACACAAACCCGCTCCGCTAGACACAAACCCACACCGCCAGACCCAAACCCACTCCGCCAGACCCAACCCCACTCCGCCAGACCCAAACCCACTCCGGCAGACTCGAACCCACTCCACCAGACCCCAACCCACTCCGCCAGACCCAAACCCACTCCGCTAAACCCAAACCCACTCCGCTAGTCCCACACCCACTCCGCTAGACCCAAACACACTCAACTAGACCCAAACCCAAACCCACTCCACTATACCCAAACCCAAACCAACTCCGCTGGACCCAAACACAAACCCACTCCGCTAGACACAAACCCACTCCGCCAGACCCAAACCCACTCCGCCAGACCCAAACCCACTCCGCCAGACCCAAACCCACTCCGGCAGACCAAAACCCACTCCGCCAGACCAAAACCCACTCCGCCAGACCCAAACCCACTCCGCCAGACCCAAACCCACTCCGCCAGACCCAAACCCACTCCGCCAGACCCAAGCCCACTCCGCCAGACCCGAACCCACTCCGCCAGACCAAAACCCACTCCGCTAAACCCAAACCCACTCCGCTAGACCCACACCCACTCCGCTAGACACAAACCCACTCCGCTGGACCCAAACCCACTCCGCTAGACCCAAACCCAAACCCACTCCTCGAGACCCAAACCCAAAACCACTCCGCTAGAGCCAAACCCACTCCGCTGGACCCAAACACAAACCCGCTCCGCGAGACACAAACCCACTCCGCCAGTCCCAAACCCACTCCGCCAGACCAAAACCCACTCCGCCAGACCAAAACCCACTCTGCCAGACCCACACCCACTCCGCCAGACCCAAACCCACTCCGCCAGACCCCAACCCACTCCGCCAGACCCCAACCCTCTCCGCCAGACCCGAACCCACTCCGCCAGACCCAAACCTACTCCGCTAGACCCAAACCCACTCCGCTAGACCCAAACCCACTCCGCTAGACCCAAACACACTCAACTAGACCCAAACCCAAACCCACTCCACCAGACCCAAACCCAACCCACTCCGCTGGACCCAAACACAAACCCACTCCGCTAGACACAAACCCACTCCGCTAGACACAAACCCACTCCGCTAGACCCAAACCCAAACCCACTCCACTAGTTCCAAACCCACTCCGCTGGACCCAACCCCACTCGGCTGGACCAAAACACACTCTACCAGACCCAAACCCACTCCGCCAGACACAAACCCACTCCGCCAGACCCAAACCCTCTCCGCCAGACCCTAACTTACTCCGCCAGACCCAAACCCACTCCGCCAGACACGAACCCACTCCGCCAGACCCCAACCCACTCCGACAGAGCCAAATCCACTCCAACAGACCCGAACCCACTCCGCCAGACCCGAACACATTCCGCCAGACCCGAACCCACTCCGCCAGACATGAACCAACTCCGCCAGACCCAAACCCTCTCTGCCAGACCCGAACCCACTCCGCCAGACCCCAACCCGCTCCGACAGACCCAAACCCACTCCACCAGACCCAAACCCACCGCCAGACCCAAACCCACTCCGCCAGACCCAAACCCACTCCGCCAGACCCAAACCCACTCCGCCAGACCCAAACACACTCCGCCAGACCCAAACCCACTCCGCAAGACCCAAACCCACTCCGCCAGACCCAAACCCACTCCGGCAGACCAAAACCCACTCCGCCAGACCAAAACCCACTCCGCCAGACCCAAACCCACTCCGCCAGACCCAAACCCACTCCGCGAGACCCAAACCCACTCCGCTAGACCCAAACACACTCAACTAGACCCAAACCCAAACCCACTCCACTATACCCAAACCCAAACCCACTCCGCTGAACCCAAACACAAACCCACTCCGCTAGACACAAACCCACTCCGCCAGACCCAAACCCACTCCGCCAGACCCAAACCCACTCCGCCAGACCCAAACCCACTCCGGCAGACCAAAACCCACTCCGCCAGACCAAAACCCACTCCGCCAGAACCAATCCCACTCCGCCAGACCCAAACCCACTCCGCCAGACCCAAACCCACTCCGCCAGACCCAAGCCCACTCCACTAGACCCGAACCCACTCCGCCAGACCAAAACCCACTCCGCTAAACCCAAACCCACTCCGCTAGACCCACACCCACTCCGCTAGACCCAAACCCACTCCGCTAGACCCACACCCACTCCGCCAGACCCAAACCCAAAACCACTCCTCGAGACCCAAACCCAAAACCACTCCGCTAGAGCCAAACCCACTCCGCTGGACCCAAACACAAACCCGCTCCGCTAGACACAAACCCACTCCGCCAGACCCAAACCCACTCCGCCAGACCCAACCCCACTCCGCCAGACCCAAACCCACTCCGGCAGACTCGAACCCACTCCGCCAGACCCCAACCCACTCCGCCAGACCCGAACCCACTCCGCCAGACCCAAACCCACTCCGCTAAACCCAAACCCACTCCGCTAGACCCACACCCACTCCGCTAGACCCAAACACACTCAACTAGACCCAAACCCAAGCCCACTCCACTTTTCCCAAACCCAAACCAACTCCGCTGGACCCAAACACAAACCCACTCCGCTAGACACAAACCCACTCCGCCAGACCCAAACCCACTCCGCCAGACCCAAACCCACTCCGCCAGACCCAAACCCACTCCGGCAGACCAAAACCCACTCCGCCAGACCAAAACCCACTCCAACAGACCCAAACCCACTCCGCCAGACCCAAACCCACTCCGCCAGACCCAAACCCACTCCGCCAGACCCAAGCCCACTCCGCCAGACCCGAACCCACTCCGCCAGACCAAAACCCACTCCGCTAAACCCAAACCCACTCCGCTAGACCCACACCCACTCCGCTAGACCCAAACCCACTCCGCTGGACCCAAACCCACTCCGCTAGACCCAAACCCAAACCCACTCCTCGAGACCCAAACCCAAAACCACTCCGCTAGAGCCAAACCCACTCCGCTGGACCCAAACACAAACCCGCTCCGCTAGACACAAACCCACTCCGCCAGTCCCAAACCCACTCCGCCAGACCAAAACCCACTCCGCCAGACCAAAACCCACTCTGCCAGACCCACACCCACTCCGCCAGACCCAAACCCACTCCGCCAGACCCCAACCCACTCCGCCAGACCCCAACCCTCTCCGCCAGACCCGAACCCACTCCGCCAGACCCAAACCTACTCTGCTAGACCCAAACCCACTCCGCTAGACCCAAACCCACTCCGCTAGACCCAAACACACTCAACTAGACCCAAACCCAAACCCACTCCACCAGACCCAAACCCAACCCACTCCGCTGGACCCAAACACAAACCCACTCCGCTAGACACAAACCCACTCCGCTAGACCCAAACCCACTCCGCTAGACCCAAACCCAAACCCACTCCACTAGTTCCAAACCCACTCCGCTAGACCCAACCCCACTCGGCTAGACCCAAACACACTCTACCAGACCCAAACCCACTCCGCCAGACCCAAACCCACTCCGCCAGACCCAAACCCTCTCCGCCAGACCCAAACTTACTCCGCCAGACCCAAACCCACTCCGCCAGACACGAACCCACTCCGCCAGACCCCAACCCACTCCGACAGAGCCAAATCCACTCCGACAGACCCGAACCCACTCCGCCAGACCCGAACACATTCCGCCAGACCCGAACCCACTCCGCCAGACACGAACCCACTCCGCCAGACCCAAACCCTCTCTGCCAGACCCGAACCCACTCCGCCAGACCCCAACCCGCTCCGACAGACCCAAACCCACTCCACCAGACCCAAACCCACCGCCAGACCCAAACCCACTCCGCCAGACCCAAACCCACTCCGCCAGACCCAAACACACTCCGCCAGACCCAAACACACTCCGCCAGACCCAAACCCACTCCGCCAGACCCAAACCCACTCCGCCAGACCCAAACCCACTCCGCAATACCCAAACCCCCTCCGCCACACCCAAACCCACACCGCCAGACTCAAACCCACTACGCCAGACCCAAACGCACTCCGCCAGAGCCAAAACCCCTCCGCCAGACCCAAACCCACTCCGCCAGACCCAAACGCACTCCGCCAGACCCAAATCCACTCTGCCAGACCCAAATCCACTCCGCCAGACCCAAACCCACTCCGCCAGACCCAAACCCACTCCGCCAGACCAAAACCCACTCCGCCAGACCCAAACCCACTCCGCCAGACCCAAACCCACTCCGCCAGACCCAAACACACTCCGCCAGACCCAAACCCACTCCGTCAGACCCATACCCACTCCGCCAGACCCAAACCCACTCCGCCAGACCCCAAACTCACTCCACCAGACCCGAACCCACTCCGCCAGACCCGAACCCACTCCGCCAGACCCGAACCCACTCCGCCAGACCCATACCCACTCCGCCAGACCCAAACCCACTCCGCCAGACCCCAAACCCACTCCGCCAGACCCAAACCCACTCCGCCAGACCCAAACCCACTCCGCCAGACCCCAAACCCACTCCGCCAGACCCAAACCTACTCCGCAACACCCAAACCCCCTCCGCCAGACCCAAACCCACTCCGCCAGACCCAAACCCACTCCGCCAGACCCAAACCCACTCCGCCAGACCCAAACCCACTCCGCCAGACCCAAACCCACTCCGCCAGACCCAAGCCCACTCCGCCACACCCGAACCCACTCCGCCAGACCCTAACCCCTGCGGCTGACCCGAACCCACTCCGCCAGACCCGAACCCACTCCGCCAGACCCGAACCCACTCCGACAGACCCGAACCCACTCCGCCAGACGCGAACCCATTCCGCCAGACCCGAACCCATTCCGCCAGACCCGAACCCACTCTGCCAGAACCGAACCCACTCCGACAGACACGAACCCACTCCGCCTTACCTGAACCCACTCCGCCAGACCCGAACCCACTCCGCCAGACCCAAACCAACTCCGCCAGACCCGAACCCACTCCGCCAGACCCTAACCCATTCCGCTAGACCCGAACCCACTCCGCCAAACCCATACCCACTCCGCCAGACACAAACCCACTCCGCCAGACCCCAAACCCACTCCTCCAGACCCAAACCCACTCCGCCAGACCCAAACCCACTCCGCAAGTCCCAAACCCCCTCCGCCAGACCCAAACCCACTCCGCCAGACCCAAACCCACTACGCCAGACCCAAACCCACTCCGGCAGACCCAAACTCCCTCCGCCAGACCCAAACCCACTCCGCCAGACCCAAACCCACTCCGTCAGACCCATACCCACTCCGCCAGACCCAAACCCACTCCGCCAGACCCCAAACTCACTCCGCCAGACCCGAACCCACTCCGCCAGACCCGAACCCACTCCGCCAGACCCGAACCCACTCCACCAGACCCATACCCACTCCTCCAGTCCCAAACCCACTCCGCCAGACCCAAACCCACACCGCCAGACCCAAACCCACTCCGCCAGACCCCGAACCCACTCCGCCAGACCCGAACCCACTCCGCCAGACCCAAACCAACTCCGCCAGACCCGAACCCACTCCGCCAGACCCTAACCCATTCCGCTAGACCCGAACCCACTCCGCCAAACCCATACCCACTCCGCCAGACACAAACCCACTCCGCCAGACCCCAAACCCACTCCGCCAGACCCAAACCCATTCCGCCAGACCCAAACCCACTACGCCAGACCCAAACCCACTCCGCCAGACCCAAACCCACTCCGCCAGCCCCGAACCCACTCCGCCAGACCCGAACCCACTCCGACAGACCCGAACCCACTCCGACAGACCCGAACCCACTCCACCAGACCCGAACCCACTCTGCCAGACCCGAACCCACTCCACCAGACCCGAACCCACTCTGCCAGACCCGAACCCACTCCGACAGACACGAACCCACTCCGCCAGACCCGAACCCACCCCGCCAGACCCGAACCCACTCCGCCAGACCCAAACCAACTCCGCCAGACCCGAACCCACTCCGCCAGACCCTAACCCATTCCGCTAGACCCGAACCCACTCCGCCAAACCCATACCCACTCCGCCAGACACAAACCCACTCCGCCAGACCCCAAACCCACTCCGCCAGACCCAAACCCATTCCGCCAGACCCAAACCCACTCCGCCAGACCCCAAACCCACTCCGCCAGACCCAAACCCACTCCGCAAGACCCAAACCCCCTCCGCCAGACCCAAGCCCACTCCGCCAGACCCAAACCCACTACACCAGACCCAAACCCACTCCGCCAGACCCAAACTCCCTCCGCCAGACCCAAACCCACTCCGCCAGACCCAAACGCACTCTGCCAGACCCAAACCCACTCCGCCAGACCCAAACCCACTCCGGCAGACCCAAGCCACACCGCCAGACCCAAACCCACTCCGCCAGACCCAAACCCACTCCGCCAGACCCAAACCCCTCCGCCAGACCGGAACCCACTCCGCCAAACCGGAACCCACTCGACCAGACCCCAACCCACTCCGCCAGACCCGAAACCACTCCGCCAGACCCGAACCCACTCCGCCAGACCCGACCCCACTCCGCCAGACCCGAACCCATTCCGCCAGACCCGAACCCACCCCGCCAGACCCGAACCCACTCCGCCAGACCCGAACCCACTCCGCCAGACCCGAACCCACTCCGCCAGACCCTAACCCATTCCGCCAGACCCAAACCCACTACGGCAGACCCAAGCCCACACCGCCAGACCCAAACCCACTCCACCAGACCCAAAACCACCGCCAGACCCAAACCCACTCCGCCAGACCCAAACCCACTCAGCCAGACCAAAACCCACTCCGCCAGACCCAAACCCACTCCGCCAGACCCAAACCCACTCCGCCAGACACAAACCCACTCCGCCAGACCCCAAACCCACTCCGCCAGACCCAAACCCACTCCGCAAGACCCAAACCCCCTCCGCCAGACCCAAACCCACTCCGCCAGACCCAAACCCACTACGCCAGACCCAAACCCACTCCGCCAGACCCAAACCCACTCCGCCAGACCCAAACCCACTCCGCCAGACCCAAACGCACTCCGCCAGACCCAAACCCACTCCGCCAGACCCAAACCCACTCCAGCAGACCCAAGCCCACACCGCCAGACCCGAACCAACTCCGCGAGACACAAACCCACTCCGCCAGACCCAAACCCACCGCCAGACCCAAACCCACTCCGCCAGACCCGAACCCACTCCGCCAGACCCGAACCCACTCCGCCAGACCCGAACCCACTCCGCCAGACCCGAACGCACTCCGACAGACCCGAACCCACTCCGCCAGACCCTAACCCACTCCGCCAGACCCAAACCCACTCCGCCAACACCAAACCCACTCCGCCAGACCCAAACCCACTCAGCCAGACCAAAACCCACTCCGCCAGACCAAAACCCACTCCGCCAGACCCAAACCCACTCCGCCAGACCCAAACCCACTCCGCCAGACCCAAACCCACTCCGCCAGACCCAAGCCCACTCCGCCAGACCCGAACCCACTCCGCCAGTCCCGAACCCACTCCGCCAGAACCGAACCCACTCCGCCAGACACGAACCCACTCCGCCAGACCCGAACCCACTCCGACAGACCCGAACCCACTCCGCCAGACGCAAACCCATTCCGCCAGACCCGAACGCACTCCGGCAGACCCGAACCCACTCCGCCAGACCCGAACCCACTCCACCAGACCCGAACCCACTCTGCCAGACCCGAACCCACTCCCCCAGACCCGAACCCACACTGCCAGACCCGAACCCACTCCGCCAGACCCGAACCCACTCCGCCAGACCCAAACCAACTCCGCCAGACCCGAACCCACTCCGCCAGACCCTAACCCATTCCGCTAGACCCGAACCCACTCCGCCAAACCCATACCCACTCCGCCAGACCCAAACCCACTCCGCCAGACCCCAAACCCACTCCGCGAGACCCAAACCCATTCCGCCAGACCCAAACCCACTCCGCCAGACCCCAAACCCACTCCGCCAGACCCAAACCCACTCCGCAAGACCCAAACCCCCTCCGCCAGACCCAAACCCACTCCGCCAGACCCAAACCCACTACGCCAGACCCAAACCCACTCCGCCAGACCCAAACTCCCTCCGCCAGACCCAAACCCACTCCGCCAGACCCAAACGCACTCTGCCAGACCCAAACCCACTCTGCCAGACCCAAACCCACTCCGGCAGACCCAAGCCCACACCGCCAGACCCAAACCCACTCCGCCAGACCCAAACCCACTCCGCCAGACCCAAACCCCTCCGGCAGACCCGAACCCACTCCGCCAGACCCGAACCCACTCCGCCAAACCGGAACCCACTCCGCCAGACCCCAACCCACTCCGCCAGACCCGAACCCACTCCGCCAGACCCGAGCCCACTCCGCCAGACCCGAACCCACTCCGCCAGACCCGAACCCATTCCGCCAGACCCGAACCCACCCCGCCAGACCCGAACCCACTCCGCCAGACCCGAACCCACTCCGCCAGACCCGAACCCACTCCGCCAGACCCTAACCCATTCCGCCAGACCCAAACCCACTACGGCAGACCCAAGCCCACACCGCCAGACCCAAACCCACTCCACCAGACCCAAAACCACCGCCAGACCCAAACCCACTCCGCCAGACCCAAACCCACTCAGCCAGACCAAAACCCACTCCGCCAGACCCAAACCCACTCCGCCAGACCCAAACCCACTCCGCCAGACACAAACCCACTCCGCCAGACCCCAAACCCACTCCGCCAGACCCAAACCCACTCCGCAAGACCCAAACCCCCTCCGCCAGACCCAAACCCACTCCGCCAGACCCAAACCCACTACGCCAGACCCAAACCCACTCCGCCAGACCCAAACCCACTCCGCCAGACCCAAACCCACTCCGCCAGACCCAAACGCACTCCGCCAGACCCAAACCCACTCCGCCAGACCCAAACCCACTCCAGCAGACCCAAGCCCACACCGCCAGACCCGAACCAACTCCGCGAGACACAAACCCACTCCGCCAGACCCAAACCCACCGCCAGACCCAAACCCACTCCGCCAGACCCGAACCCACTCCGCCAGACCCGAACCCACTCCGCCAGACCCGAACCCACTCCGCCAGACCCGAACGCACTCCGACAGACCCGAACCCACTCCGCCAGACCCTAACCCACTCCGCCAGACCCAAACCCACTCCGCCAACACCAAACCCACTCCGCCAGACCCAAACCCACTCAGCCAGACCAAAACCCACTCCGCCAGACCAAAACCCACTCCGCCAGACCCAAACCCACTCCGCCAGACCCAAACCCACTCCGCCAGACCCAAACCCACTCCGCCAGACCCAAGCCCACTCCGCCAGACCCGAACCCACTCCGCCAGTCCCGAACCCACTCCGCCAGAACCGAACCCACTCCGCCAGACACGAACCCACTCCGCCAGACCCGAACCCACTCCGACAGACCCGAACCCACTCCGCCAGACGCAAACCCATTCCGCCAGACCCGAACGCACTCCGGCAGACCCGAACCCACTCCGCCAGACCCGAACCCACTCCACCAGACCCGAACCCACTCTGCCAGACCCGAACCCACTCCCCCAGACCCGAACCCACACTGCCAGACCCGAACCCACTCCGCCAGACCCGAACCCACTCCGCCAGACCCAAACCAACTCCGCCAGACCCGAACCCACTCCGCCAGACCCTAACCCATTCCGCTAGACCCGAACCCACTCCGCCAAACCCATACCCACTCCGCCAGACCCAAACCCACTCCGCCAGACCCCAAACCCACTCCGCGAGACCCAAACCCATTCCGCCAGACCCAAACCCACTCCGCCAGACCCCAAACCCACTCCGCCAGACCCAAACCCACTCCGCAAGACCCAAACCCCCTCCGCCAGACCCAAACCCACTCCGCCAGACCCAAACCCACTACGCCAGACCCAAACCCACTCCGCCAGACCCAAACTCCCTCCGCCAGACCCAAACCCACTCCGCCAGACCCAAACGCACTCTGCCAGACCCAAACCCACTCTGCCAGACCCAAACCCACTCCGGCAGACCCAAGCCCACACCGCCAGACCCAAACCCACTCCGCCAGACCCAAACCCACTCCGCCAGACCCAAACCCCTCCGGCAGACCCGAACCCACTCCGCCAGACCCGAACCCACTCCGCCAAACCGGAACCCACTCCGCCAGACCCCAACCCACTCCGCCAGACCCGAACCCACTCCGCCAGACCCGAGCCCACTCCGCCAGACCCGAACCCACTCCGCCAGACCCGAACCCATTCCGCCAGACCCGAACCCACCCCGCCAGACCCGAACCCACTCCGCCAGACCCGAACCCACTCCGCCAGACCCGAACCCACTCCGCCAGACCCTAACCCATTCCGCCAGACCCAAACCCACTCCGCCAGACCCCAAACCCACTCCGCCAGACCATGACCCACTCCGCCAGACCCAAACCCACCGCCAGACCCAAAACCACTCCGCCAGACCCAAACCCACTCCGCCAGACCAAAACCCACTCCGCCAGCCCCAAACCCACTCCGCCAGACCCAAACCCACTCCGCCAGACCCAAACCCACTCCGCCAGACCGCAAACCCACTCCGCCAAACCCAAACCCACTCCGCAAGACCCAAACCCCCTCCGCCAGACCCAAACCCACTCCGCCAGACCCAAACCCACTACACCAGACCCAAACCCACTCCGCCAGACCCAAACTCCCTCCGCCAGACCCAAACCCACTCCGCCAGACCCAAACGCACTCTGCCAGACCCAAACCCACTCCGCCAGACCCAAACCCACTCCGGCAGACCCAAGCCACACCGCCAGACCCAAACCCACTCCGCCAGACCCAAACCCACTCCGCCAGACCCAAACCCCTCCGCCAGACCGGAACCCACTCCGCCAAACCGGAACCCACTCGGCCAGACCCCAACCCACTCCGCCAGACCCGAACCCACTCCGCCAGACCCGAACCCACTCCGCCAGACCCGACCCCACTCCGCCAGACCCGAACCCATTCCGCCAGACCCGAACCCACCCCGCCAGACCCGAACCCACTCCGCCAGACCCGAACCCACTCCGCCAGACCCGAACCCACTCCGCCAGACCCTAACCCATTCCGCCAGACCCAAACCCACTACGGCAGACCCAAGCCCACACCGCCAGACCCAAACCCACTCCACCAGACCCAAAACCACCGCCAGACCCAAACCCACTCCGCCAGACCCAAACCCACTCAGCCAGACCAAAACCCACTCCGCCAGACCCAAACCCACTCCGCCAGACCCAAACCCACTCCGCCAGACACAAACCCACTCCGCCAGACCCCAAACCCACTCCGCCAGACCCAAACCCACTCCGCAAGACCCAAACCCCCTCCGCCAGACCCAAACCCACTCCGCCAGACCCAAACCCACTACGCCAGACCCAAACCCACTCCGCCAGACCCAAACCCACTCCGCCAGACCCAAACCCACTCCGCCAGACCCAAACGCACTCCGCCAGACCCAAACCCACTCCGCCAGACCCAAACCCACTCCAGCAGACCCAAGCCCACACCGCCAGACCCGAACCAACTCCGCGAGACACAAACCCACTCCGCCAGACCCAAACCCACCGCCAGACCCAAACCCACTCCGCCAGACCCGAACCCACTCCGCCAGACCCGAACCCACTCCGCCAGACCCGAACCCACTCCGCCAGACCCGAACGCACTCCGACAGACCCGAACCCACTCCGCCAGACCCTAACCCACTCCGCCAGACCCAAACCCACTCCGCCAGACCAAAACCCACTCCGCCAGACCCAAACCCACTCCGCCAGACCCAAACCCACTCCGCCAGACCCAAACCCACTCCGCCAGACCCAAGCCCACTCCGCCAGACCCGAACCCACTCCGCCAGTCCCGAACCCACTCCGCCAGAACCGAACCCACTCCGCCAGACCCGAACCCACTCCGACAGACCCGAACCCACTCCGCCAGACGCAAACCCATTCCGCCAGACCCGAACGCACTCCGGCAGACCCGAACCCACTCCGCCAGACCCGAACCCACTCCACCAGACCCGAACCCACTCTGCCAGACCCGAACCCACTCCCCCAGACCCGAACCCACACTGCCAGACCCGAACCCACTCCGCCAGACCCGAACCCACTCCGCCAGACCCAAACCAACTCCGCCAGACCCGAACCCACTCCGCCAGACCCTAACCCATTCCGCTAGACCCGAACCCACTCCGCCAAACCCATACCCACTCCGCCAGACCCAAACCCACTCCGCCAGACCCCAAACCCACTCCGCGAGACCCAAACCCATTCCGCCAGACCCAAACCCACTCCGCCAGACCCCAAACCCACTCCGCCAGACCCAAACCCACTCCGCAAGACCCAAACCCCCTCCGCCAGACCCAAACCCACTCCGCCAGACCCAAACCCACTACGCCAGACCCAAACCCACTCCGCCAGACCCAAACTCCCTCCGCCAGACCCAAACCCACTCCGCCAGACCCAAACGCACTCTGCCAGACCCAAACCCACTCTGCCAGACCCAAACCCACTCCGGCAGACCCAAGCCCACACCGCCAGACCCAAACCCACTCCGCCAGACCCAAACCCACTCCGCCAGACCCAAACCCCTCCGGCAGACCCGAACCCACTCCGCCAGACCCGAACCCACTCCGCCAAACCGGAACCCACTCCGCCAGACCCCAACCCACTCCGCCAGACCCGAACCCACTCCGCCAGACCCGAGCCCACTCCGCCAGACCCGAACCCACTCCGCCAGACCCGAACCCATTCCGCCAGACCCGAACCCACCCCGCCAGACCCGAACCCACTCCGCCAGACCCGAACCCACTCCGCCAGACCCGAACCCACTCCGCCAGACCCTAACCCATTCCGCCAGACCCAAACCCACTCCGCCAGACCCCAAACCCACTCCGCCAGACCATGACCCACTCCGCCAGACCCAAACCCACCGCCAGACCCAAAACCACTCCGCCAGACCCAAACCCACTCCGCCAGACCAAAACCCACTCCGCCAGCCCCAAACCCACTCCGCCAGACCCAAACCCACTCCGCCAGACCCAAACCCACTCCGCCAGACCCAAACCCACTCCGCCAGATCCAAACCCACTCCACCAGACCCTAACCCACTCCGCCAGACGCAAACCCACCGCCAGACCCAAACCCACTCCGCCAGACCCAAACCCACTCCGCCAGACGCAGACCCACTCCGCCAGACCCAAACCCACTCCGCCAGACCCGAACCCACCCCGCCAGACCCGAACCCACTCCGCCAGACCCGAACCCACTCCGCCAGACCCGAACCCACTCCGCCAGACCCTAACCCATTCCGCCAGACCCAAACCCACTCCGCCAGACCCCAAACCCACTCCGCCAGACCATGACCCACTCCGCCAGACCCAAACCCACCGCCAGACCCAAAACCACTCCGCCAGACCCAAACCCACTCCGCCAGACCAAAACCCACTCCGCCAGCCCCAAACCCACTCCGCCAGACCCAAACCCACTCCGCCAGACCCAAACCCACTCCGCCAGACCGAAACCCACTCCGCCAGATCCAAACCCACTCCACCAGACCCTAACCCACTCCGCCAGACGCAAACCCACCGCCAGACCCAAACCCACTCCGCCAGACCCAAACCCACTCCGCCAGACGCAGACCCACTCCGCCAGACCCAAACCCACTCCGCCAGACCCAAACCCACTCCGCCAGACCCAAACCCAATCTGCCAGACCCAAACCCACTCCGCCAGACCCAAACCCACTCCGCCAGACCCAAACCCACTCCGCCAGGCCCAAACCCACTCAGCCAGACCAAAACCCACTCCGCCAGACCAAAACCCACTCCGCCAGACCCAAACCCACTCCGCCAGACCCAAACCCACTCCGGCAGACCCAAACCCACTCCGCCAGACCCAAGCCCACTCCGCCAGACCCGAACCCACTCCGCCAGTCCCGAACCCACTCCGCCAAACCCGAACCCACTCCGCCAGACCCGAACCCACTCCGCCAGACCCGAACCAACTCCACGAGACCCAAACCCACTCCGCCAGACCCAAACCCACCGCCAGACCCAAACCCACTCCGCCAGACCCGAACCCACTCCGCCAGACCCGAACCCACTCCGCCAGACCCGAACCCACTCTGCCAGACCCGAACGCACTCCGACAGACCCGAACCCACTCCGCCAGACCCTAACCCACTCCGCCAGACCCAAACCCACTCCGCCAGACCCAAACCCACTCCGCCAAACCCAAACCCACTCAGCCAGACCAAAACCCACTCCGCCAGACCAAAACCCACTCCGCCAGACCCAAACCCACTCCGCCAGACCCAAACCCACTCCGCCAGACCCAAACCCACTCCGCCAGACCCAAGCCCACTCCGCCAGACCCAAACCCCCTCCGCCAGACCAAAACCCACTCCGGCAGACCCAAGCCCACACCGCCAGACCCAAACCCACTCCGCCAGACCCAAACCCACTCCGCCAGACCCAAACCCCTCCGGCAGACCCGAACCCACTCCGCCAGACCCGAACCCACTCCGCCAAACCGGAACCCACTCCGCCAGACCCCAACCCACTCCGCCAGACCCGAACCCACTCCGCCAGACCCGAACCCACTCCGCCAGACCCGAACCCACTCCGCCAGACCCTAACCCATTCCGCCAGACCAAAACCCACTCCGCCATTCCCACACCCACTCCGCCAGACCCAAACCCACTCCGCCAGACCCAAACCCACTCCGCCAGACCGAAACCCACTCCGCCAGATCCAAACCCACTCCACCAGACCCTAACCCACTCCGCCAAACCGGAACCCACTCCGCCAGACCCAAACCCACTCCGCCAGACCCGAACCCACTCCGCCAGACCCGAACCCACTCCGCCAGACCCGAACCCACTCTGCCAGACCCGAACGCACTCCGACAGACCCGAACCCACTCCGCCAGACCCTAACTTACTCCGCCAGACCCAAACCCACTCCGCCAGACCCAAACCCACTCCGCCAGACCCAAACCCACTTAGCCAGACCAAAACCCACTCCGCCAGACCAAAACCCACTCCGCCAGACCCAAACCCACTCCGCCAGACCCAAACCCACTCCGCCAGACCCAAACCCACTCCGCCAGACCCAAGCCCACTCCGCCAGACCCAAACCCCCTCCGCCAGACCCAAACCCACTCCGGCAGACCCAAGCCCACACCGCCAGACCCAAACCCACTCCGCCAGACCCAAACCCACTCCGCCAGACCCAAACCCCTCCGGCAGACCCGAACCCACTCCGCCAGACCCGAACCCACTCCGCCAAACAGGAACCCACTCCGCCAGACCCCAACCCACTCCGCCAGACCCGAACCCACTCCGCCAGACCCGAACCCACTCCTCCAGACCCGAACCCACTCCGCCAGACCCGAACCCATTCCCCAGACCCGAACCCACCCCGCCAGACCCGAACCCACTCCGCCAGACCCGAACCCACTCCGCCAGACCCGAACCCACTCCGCCAGACCCTAACCCATTCCGCCAGACCCAAACCCACTCCGCCAGACCCCAAACCCACTCCGCCAGACCATAACCCACTCCGCCAGACCCAAACCCACCGCCAGACCCAAAACCACTCCGCCAGACCCAAACCCACTCCGCCAGACCAAAACCCACTCCGCCAGCCCCAAACCCACTCCGCCAGACCCAAACCCACTCCGCCAGACCCAAACCCACTCCGCCAGACCGAAACCCACTCCGCCAGATCCAAACCCACTCCACCAGACCCTAACCCACTCCGCCAGACCCAAACCCACCGCCAGACCCAAACCCACTCCGCCAGACCCAAACCCACTCCGCCAGACGCAGACCCACTCCGCCAGACCCAAACCCACTCCGCCAGACCCAAACCCACTCCGCCAGACCCAAACCCAATCTGCCAGACCCAAACCCACTCCGCCAGACCCAAACCCACTCCGCCAGACCCAAACCCACTCCGCCAGGCCCAAACCCAATCAGCCAGACCAAAACCCACTCCGCCAGACCAAAACCCACTCCGCCAGACCCAAACCCACTCCGCCAGACCCAAACCCACTCCGCCAGACCCAAACCCACTCCGCCAGACCCAAGCCCACTCCGCCAGACCCGAACCCACTCCACCAGTCCCGAACCCACTCCGCCAGACCCGAACCCACTCCGCCAGACCCGAACCCACTCCGCCGACCCTAACCAACTCCGCGAGACCCAAACCCACTCCGCCAGACCCAAACCCACCGCCAGACCCAAACCCACTCCGCCAGACCCGAACCCACTCCGCCAGACCCGAACCCACTCCGCCAGACCCGAACCCACTCCGCCAGACCCGAACACACTCCGACAGACCCGAACCCACTCCGCCAGACCCTAACCCACTCCGCCAGACCCAAACCCACTCCGCCAGACCCAAACCCACTCCGCCAGACCCAAACCCACTCAGCCAGACCAAAACCCACTCCACCAGACCAAAACCCACTCCGCCAAACCCAAACCCACTCCGCCAGACCCAAACCCACTCCGCCAGACCCAAACCCACTCCGCCAGACCCAAGCCCACTCCGCCAGACCCAAACCCCCTCCGCCAGACCCAAACCCACTCCGCCAGACACAAACCCACTACGCCAGACCCTAACCCACTCCGCCAGACCCGAACCAACTCCGCAAGACCCAAACCCACTCCGCCAGACCCAAACCCACTCCGCCAGACCCAAACCCACTCCGCCAGACCCAAACCCACTCCGCCAGACCGAAACCCACTCCGCCAGATCCAAACCCACTCCACCAGACCCTAACCCACTCCGCCAAACCGGAACCCACTCCGCCAGACCCAAACCCACTCCGCCAGACCCGAACCCACTCCGCCAGACCCGAACCCACTCCGCCAGACCCGAACCCACTCTGCCAGACCCGAACGCACTCCGACAGACCCGAACCCACTCCGCCAGACGCTAACCCACTCCGCCAGACCCAAACCCACTCCGCCAGACCCAAACCCACTCCGCCAGACCCAAACCCACTCAGCCAGACCAAAACCCACTCCGCCAGACCAAAACCCACTCCGCCAGACCCAAACCCACTCCGCCAGACCCAAACCCACTCCGCCAGACCCAAACCCACTCCGCCAGACCCAAGCCCACTCCGCCAGACCCAAACCCCCTCCGCCAGACCCAAACCCACTCCGGCAGACCCAAGCCCACACCGCCAGACCCAAACCCACTCCGCCAGACCCAAACCCACTCCGCCAGACCCAAACCCCTCCGGCAGACCCGAACCCACTCCGCCAGACCCGAACCCACTCCGCCAAACCGGAACCCACTCCGCCAGACCCCAACCCACTCCGCCAGACCCGAACCCACTCCGCCAGACCCGAACCCACTCCGCCAGACCCGAACCCACTCCGCCAGACCCGAACCCATTCCGCCAGACCCGAACCCACCCCGCCAGACCCGAAACCACTCCGCCAGACCCGAACCCACTCCGCCAGACCCGAACCCACTCCGCCAGACCCTAACCCATTCCGCCAGACCCAAACCCACTCCGCCAGACCCCAAACCCACTCCGCCAGACCATAACCCACTCCGCCAGACCCAAACCCACCGCCAGACCAAAACCCACTCCGCCAGCCCCAAACCCACTCCGCCAGACCCAAACCCACTCCGCCAGACCCAAACCCACTCTGCCAGACCGAAACCCACTCCGCCAGATCCAAACCCACTCCACCAGACCCTAACCCACTCCGCCAGACCCAAACCCACCGCCAGACCCAAACCCACTCCGCCAGACCCAAACCCACTCCGCCAGACGCAGACCCACTCCGCCAGACCCAAACCCACTCCGCCAGACCCAAACCCACTCCGCCAGACCCAAACCCAATCTGCCAGACCCAAACCCACTCCGCCAGACCCAAACCCACTCCGCCAGACCCAAACCCACTCCGCCAGGCCCAAACCCACTCAGCCAGACCAAAACCCACTCCGCCAGACCAAAACCCACTCCGCCAGACCCAAACCCACTCCGCCAGACCCAAACCCACTCCGCCAGACCCAAACCCACTCCGCCAGACCCAAGCCCACTCCGCCAGACCCGAACCCACTCCGCCAGTCCCGAACCCACTCCGCCAGACCCGAACCCACTCCGCCAGACCCGAACCCACTCCGCCGACCCGAACCAACTCCGCGAGACCCAAACCCACTCCGCCAGACCCAAACCCACCGCCAGACCCAAACCCACTCCGCCAGACCCGAACCCACTCCGCCAGACCCGAACCCACTCCGCCAGACCCGAACCCACTCCGCCAGACCCGAACGCACTCCGACAGACCCGAACCCACTCCGCCAGACCCTAACCCACTCCGCCAGACCCAAACCCACTCCGCCAGACCCAAACCCACTCCGCCAGACCCAAACCCACTCAGCCAGACCAAAACCCACTCCACCAGACCAAAACCCACTCCGCCAAACCCAAACCCACTCCGCCAGACCCAAACCCACTCCACCAGACCCAAACCCACTCCGCCAGACCCAAGCCCACTCCGCCAGACCCAAACCCCCTCCGCCAGACCCAAACCCACTCCGCCAGACCCAAACCCACTACGCCAGACCCTAACCCACTCCGCCAGACCCGAACCAACTCCGCAAGACCCAAACCCACTCCGCCAGACCCAAACCCACTCCGCCAGACCCAAACCCACTCCGCCAGACCATAACCCACTCCGCCAGACCCAAACCCACCGCCAGACCCAAACCCACTCCGCCAGAACCGAACCCACTCCGCCAGACCCGAACCCACTCCGCCAGACCCGAACCCACTCCGCCAGACCCGAACGCACTCCGACAGACCCGAACCCACTCCGCCAGACCCTAACCCACTCCGCCAGACCCAAACCCACTCCGCCAGACCCAAACCCACTCCGCCAGACCCAAACCCACTCAGCCAGACCAAAACCCACTCCGCCAGACCAAAACCCACTCCGCCAGACCCAAACCCACTCCGCCAGACCCAAACCCACTCCGCCAGACCCAAACCCACTCCGCCAGACCCAAGCCCACTCCGCCAGACCCGAACCCACTCCGCGAGCCCCGATCCCACTCCGCCAGACCCGAACCCACTCTGCCAGACTTGAACTAACTCCGCGAGACCCAAACCCACTCCGCCAGACCCAAACACACTCCGCCAAACCATAACCCACTCCGCCAGACCCAAACCCACCGCCAGACCCAAACCCACTCCGCCAGACCCGAACCCACTCCGCCAGACCCGAACCCACTCCGCCAGACCCGAACCCACTCCGCCAGACCCGAACGCACTCCGACAGACCCAAACCCACTCCGCCAGACCCGAACCCACTCCGCCAGACCCAAACCCACACCGCCAGACCAAAACCCACTCCGCCAGAACCAAACCCAATCTGCCAGACCCAAACCCACTCCGCCAGACCCAAACCAACTCCGCCAGACCCAAACCCACTGCGCCAGAACCAAACCCACTCCGCCAGACCCAAACCTACTCCGCCAGACCCAAGCCCACACCGCCAGACCCAAACCCACTCCACTAGACGCAAACCCACTCCGCCAGACCCAAACGCACTCTGTCAGACCCAAACCCACTGCGCCAGACGCAAACCCACTCCGCCAGACCCAAACCCACTCCGCCAGACCCAAACCCACTCCGCCAAAACCAAACCCACTCCGCCAGACCCGAACCCACTCCGCCAGACCCAAACCCACTCCGCCAGACCCAAACCCACTCTGCCAGTACCAAACCCACACCGCCAGACCCCAAACCCACTCCGCCAGACCCAAACCCACTCCGCCAGACCCAAACCCACTCCGCCAGCCCCAAACAAACTCAGCCAGACCAAAACCCACTCCGCCAGACCAAAACCCACTCCGCCAGACCCAAACCCACTCCGCCAGACCCAGACCCACTCCGCCAGACCCAAACCCACTCCTCCAGACCCAAACACACTCCGCTAGACCCAAACCCACTCCGCCAGACCCAAACCCACTCCGCCAGACCCAAACCCACTCCGCCAGACCCAAACCCACTCCGCAAGACCCAAGCCCACTCCGCCAGACCCGAACCCACTCCGCCAGTCCCGAACCCACTCCGCCAGACCCGAACCCACTCCGCCAGACCCGAACCCACTCCGCCGACCCGAACCAACTCCGCGAGACCCAAACCCACTCCGCCAGACCCAAACCCACCGCCAGACCCAAACCCACTCCGCCAGACCCGAACCCACTCCGCCAGACCCGAACCCACTCCGCCAGACCCGAACCCACTCCGCCAGACCCGAACGCACTCCGACAGACCCGAACCCACTCCGCCAGACCAAAACCCACTCCGCCAGACCCAAACCCACTCCGCCAGACCCAAACCCACTCCGCCAGACCCAAACCCACTCAGCCAGACCAAAACCCACTCCACCAGACCAAAACCCACTCCGCCAAACCCAAACCCACTCCGCCAGACCCAAACCCACTCCACCAGACCCAAACCCACTCCGCCAGACCCAAGCCCACTCCGCCAGACCCAAACCCCCTCCGCCAGACCCAAACCCACTCCGCCAGACCCAAACCCACTACGCCAGACCCTAACCCACTCCGCCAGACCCGAACCAACTCCGCAAGACCCAAACCCACTCCGCCAGACCCAAACCCACTCCGCCAGACCCAAACCCACTCCGCCAGACCATAACCCACTCCGCCAGACCCAAACCCACCGCCAGACCCAAACCCACTCCGCCAGAACCGAACCCACTCCGCCAGACCCGAACCCACTCCGACAGACCCGAACCCACTCCGCCAGACCCTAACCCACTCCGCCAGACCCAAACCCACTCCGCCAGACCCAAACCCACTCCGCCAGACCCAAACCCACTCAGCCAGACCAAAACCCACTCCGCCAGACCAAAACCCACTCCGCCAGACCCAAACCCACTCCGCCAGACCCAAACCCACTCCGCCAGACCCAAACCCACTCCGCCAGACCCAAGCCCACTCCACCAGACCCGAACCCACTCCGCGAGCCCCGATCCCACTCCGCCAGACCCGAACCCACTCTGCCAGACTTGAACTAACTCCGCGAGACCCAAACCCACTCCGCCAGACCCAAACACACTCCGCCAGACCATAACCCACTCCGCCAGACCCAAACCCACCGCCAGACCCAAACCCACTCCGCCAGACCCGAACCCACTCCGCCAGACCCGAACCCACTCCGCCAGACCCGAACCCACTCCGCCAGACCCGAACGCACTCCGACAGACCCAAACCCACTCCGCCAGACCCTAACCCACTCCGCCAGACCCAAACCCACACCGCCAGACCAAAACCCACTCCGCCAGAACCAAACCCAATCTGCCAGACCCAAACCCACTCCGCCAGACCCAAACCAACTCCGCCAGACCCAAACCCACTGCGCCAGAACCAAACCCACTCCGCCAGACCCAAACCTACTCCGCCAGACCCAAGCCCACACCGCCAGACCCAAACCCACTCCACTAGACGCAAACCCACTCCGCCAGACCCAAACGCACTCTGTCAGACCCAAACCCACTGCGCCAGACGCAAACCCACTCCGCCAGACCCAAACCCACTCCGCCAGACCCAAACCCACTCCGCCAAAACCAAACCCACTCCGCCAGACCCGAACCCACTCCGCCAGACCCAAACCCACTCCGCCAGACCCAAACCCACTCTGCCAGTACCAAACCCACACCGCCAGACCCCAAACCCACTCCGCCAGACCCAAACCCACTCCGCCAGACCCAAACCCACTCCGCCAGCCCCAAACAAACTCAGCCAGACCAAAACCCACTCCGCCAGACCAAAACCCACTCCGCCAGACCCAAACCCACTCCGCCAGACCCAGACCCACTCCGCCAGACCCAAACCCACTCCTCCAGACCCAAACACACTCCGCTAGACCCAAACCCACTCCGCCAGACCCAAACCCACTCCGCCAGACCCAAACCCACTCCGCCAGACCCAAACCCACTCCGCCAGACCCAAGCCCACTCCGCCAGACCCGAACCCACTCCGCCAGTCCCGAACCCACTCCGCCAGACCCGAACCCACTCCGCCAGACCCGAACCCACTCCGCCGACCCGAACCAACTCCGCGAGACCCAAACCCACTCCGCCAGACCCAAACCCACCGCCAGACCCAAACCCACTCCGCCAGACCCGAACCCACTCCGCCAGACCCGAACCCACTCCGCCAGACCCGAACCCACTCCGCCAGACCCGAACGCACTCCGACAGACCCGAACCCACTCCGCCAGACCAAAACCCACTCCGCCAGACCCAAACCCACTCCGCCAGACCCAAACCCACTCCGCCAGACCCAAACCCACTCAGCCAGACCAAAACCCACTCCACCAGACCAAAACCCACTCCGCCAAACCCAAACCCACTCCGCCAGACCCAAACCCACTCCACCAGACCCAAACCCACTCCGCCAGACCCAAGCCCACTCCGCCAGACCCAAACCCCCTCCGCCAGACCCAAACCCACTCCGCCAGACCCAAACCCACTACGCCAGACCCTAACCCACTCCGCCAGACCCGAACCAACTCCGCAAGACCCAAACCCACTCCGCCAGACCCAAACCCACTCCGCCAGACCCAAACCCACTCCGCCAGACCATAACCCACTCCGCCAGACCCAAACCCACCGCCAGACCCAAACCCACTCCGCCAGAACCGAACCCACTCCGCCAGACCCGAACCCACTCCGCCAGACCCGAACCCACTTCGCCAGACCCGAACGCACTCCGACAGACCCGAACCCACTCCGCCAGACCCTAACCCACTCCGCCAGACCCAAACCCACTCCGCCAGACCCAAACCCACTCCGCCAGACCCAAACCCACTCAGCCAGACCAAAACCCACTCCGCCAGACCAAAACCCACTCCGCCAGACCCAAACCCACTCCGCCAGACCCAAACCCACTCCGCCAGACCCAAACCCACTCCGCCAGACCCAAGCCCACTCCGCCAGACCCGAACCCACTCCGCGAGTCCCGAACCCACTCCGCCAGACCCGAACCCACTCCGCCAGACCTGAACTAACTCCGCGAGACCCAAACCCACTCCGCCAGACCCAAACACACTCCGCCAGACCATAACCCACTCCGCCAGACCCAAACCCACCGCCAGACCCAAACCCACTCCGCCAGACCCGAACCCACTCCGCCAGACCCGAACCCACTCCGCCAGACCCGAACCCACTCCGCCAGACCCGAACGCACTCCGACAGACCCAAACCCACTCCGCCAGACCCTAACCCACTCCGCCAGACCCAAACACACACCGCCAGACCAAAACCCACTCCGCCAGAACCAAACCCAATCTGCCAGACCCAAACCCACTCCGCCAGACCCAAACCAACTCCGCCAGACCCAAACCCACTCTGCCAGACCCAAACCTACTCCGGCAGACCCAAGCCCACACCGCCAGACCCAAACCCTCTCTGTCAGACCCAAACCCACTGCGCCAGAACCAAACCCACTCCGCCAGACCCAAACCTACTCCGCCAGACCCAAGCCCACACCGCCAGACCCAAACCCACTCCACTAGACCCAAACCCACTCCGCCAGACCCAAACGCACTCTGTCAGACCCAAACCCACTGCGCCAGACGCAAACCCACTCCGCCAGACCCAAACCCACTCCGCCAGACCCAAACCCACTCCGCCAAAACCAAACCCACTCCGCCAGACCCGAACCCACTCCGCCAGACCCAAACCCACTCCGCCAGACCCAAACCCACTCTGCCAGTACCAAACCCACACCGCCAGACCCCAAACCCACTCCGCCAGACCCAAACCCACTCCGCCAGACCCAAACCCACTCCGCCAGCCCCAAACAAACTCAGCCAGACCAAAACCCACTCCGCCAGACCAAAACCCACTCCGCCAGACCCAAACCCACTCCGCCAGACCCAGACCCACTCCGCCAGACCCAAACCCACTCCTCCAGACCCAAACACACTCCGCTAGACCCAAACCCACTCCGCCAGACCCAAACCCCATCCGCCAGACCCAAACCCACACCGCCAGACCCAAACCCACTCCACCAGACCCAAACCCACTCCGCCAGACCGAAACGCACTCTGTCAGATCCAAACCCACTGCGCCAGACCCAAACCGACTCCGCCAGACCCCAAACCCACTCCGCCAGACCCCAAACCCACTCCGCCAGACCCCAAACCCACTCCGCCAGACCCAAACCCACTCCGCCAGCCCCGAACCCACTCCGCCAGACCCGAACCCACTCGGCCAGACCCAAACCCACTCGGCCAGACCCAAACCCACTCCGCCAGACCCCAAACCCACTCCGCCAGACCCAAACCCAATCCGCCAGACCCGAACCCACTCCGCCAGACCCGAACCCACTCCGCCAGACCCAAACCCACTCCGCCAGACCCAAACGTACTCCGCCTGACCCGAACCCACTCCGCCAGACCCCAACCCACTCCGCCAGACCCAAACCCACTCCGCCAGACCCCAACGTACTCCGCCTGACCCGAACCCACTCCGCCACACCCGAACCCACTCGGCCAGACCCAAACGCACTCTGTCAGACCCAAACCCACTGCGCCAGACGCAAACCCACTCCGCCAGACCCAAACCCACTCCGCCAGACCCAAACCCACTCCGCCAAAACCAAACCCACTCCGCCAGACCCGAACCCACTCCGCCAGACCCAAACCCACTCCGCCAGACCCAAACCCACTCTGCCAGTACCAAACCCACACCGCCAGACCCCAAACCCACTCCGCCAGACCCAAACCCACTCCGCCAGACCCAAACCCACTCCGCCAGCCCCAAACAAACTCAGCCAGACCAAAACCCACTCCGCCAGACCAAAACCCACTCCGCCAGACCCAAACCCACTCCGCCAGACCCAGACCCACTCCGCCAGACCCAAACCCACTCCTCCAGACCCAAACACACTCCGCTAGACCCAAACCCACTCCGCCAGACCCAAACCCCATCCGCCAGACCCAAACCCACACCGCCAGACCCAAACCCACTCCACCAGACCCAAACCCACTCCGCCAGACCGAAACGCACTCTGTCAGATCCAAACCCACTGCGCCAGACCCAAACCGACTCCGCCAGACCCCAAACCCACTCCGCCAGACCCCAAACCCACTCCGCCAGACCCCAAACCCACTCCGCCAGACCCAAACCCACTCCGCCAGCCCCGAACCCACTCCGCCAGACCCGAACCCACTCGGCCAGACCCAAACCCACTCGGCCAGACCCAAACCCACTCCGCCAGACCCCAAACCCACTCCGCCAGACCCAAACCCAATCCGCCAGACCCGAACCCACTCCGCCAGACCCGAACCCACTCCGCCAGACCCGAACCCACTCCGCCAGACCCCAACCCACTCCGCCAGACCCAAACCCACTCCGCCAGACCCCAACGTACTCCGCCTGACCCGAACCCACTCCGCCACACCCGAACCCACTCGGCCAGACCTGAACCCACTTGGCCAGACCCCAACCCACTCGGCCAGCCCCAAACCCACTCCGCCAGACCCAAACCCACTCCGCCAGACCGAAACCCACTCCGCCAGACCGAAACCCACTCCGCCAGATCCAAACCCACTCCACCAGACCCTAACCCACTCCGCCAGACCCAAACCCACCGCCAGACCCAAACCCACTCCGCCAGACCCAAACCCACTCCGCCAGACGCAGACCCACTCCGCCAGACCCAAACCCACACCGCCAGACCCAAACCCACTCCGCCAGACCCAAACCCAATCTGCCAGACCCAAACCCACTCCGCCAGAGCCAAACCCACTCCGCCAGACCCAAACCCACTCCGCCAGGCCCAAACCCACTCAGCCAGACCAAAACCCACTCCGCCAGACCAAAACCCACTCCGCCAGACCCAAACCCACTCCGCCAGACCCAAACCCACTCCGCCAGACCCAAACCCACTCCGCCAGACCCAAGCCCACTCCGCCAGACCCGAACCCACTCCGCCAGTCCCGAACCCACTCCGCCAGACCCGAACCCACTCCGCCAGACCCGAACCCACTCCGCCAGACCCGAACCAACTCCGCGAGACCCAAACCCACTCCGCCAGACCCAAACCCACCGCCAGACCCAAACCCACTCCGCCAGACCCGAACCCACTCCGCCAGACCCGAACCCACTCCGCCAGACCCGAACCCACTCCGCCAGACCCGAACGCACTCCGACAGACCCGAACCCACTCCGCCAGACCCTAACCCACTCCGCCAGACCCAAACCCACTCCGCCAGACCCAAACCCACTCCGCCAGACCCAAACCCACTCAGCCAGACCAAAACCCACTCCACCAGACCAAAACCCACTCCGCCAGACCCAAACCCACTCCGCCAGACCCAAACCCACTCCGCCAGACCCAAACCCACTCCGCCAGACCCAAGCCCACTCCGCCAGACCCAAACCCCCTCCGCCAGACCCAAACCCACTCCGCCAGACCCAAACCTACTACGCCAGACCCTAACCCACTCCGCCAGACCCGAACCAACTCCGCAAGACCCAAACCCACTCCGCCAGACCCAAACCCACTCCGCCAGACCCAAACCCACTCCGCCAGACCATAACCCACTCCGCCAGACCCAAACCCACCGCCAGACCCAAACCCACTCTGCCAGAACCGAACCCACCCCGCCAGACCCGAACCCACTCCGCCAGACCCGAACCCACTCCGCCAGACCCAAACGCACTCCGACAGACCCGAACCCACTCCGCCAGACCCTAACCCACTCCGCCAGACCCAAGCCCACTCCGCCAGACCAGAACCCACTCCGCGAGTCCCGAACCCACTCCGCCAGACCCGAACCCACTCCGCCAGACCCGAACCAACTCCGCGAGACCCAAAACCACTCCGCCAGACCCAAACACACTCCGCCAGACCATAACCCACTCCGCCAGACCCAAACCCACCGCCAGACCCAAACCCACTCCGCCAGACCCGAACCCACTCCGCCAGACCCGAACCCACTCCGCCAGACCCGAACCCACTCCGCCAGACCCGAACGCACTCCGACAGACCCAAATCCAATCCGCCAGACCCTAACCCACTCCGCCAGGCCCAAACCCACTCAGCCAGACCAAAACCCACTCCGCCAGACCAAAACCCACTCCGCCAGACCCAAACCCACTCCGCCAGACCCAAACCCACTCCGCCAGACCCAAACCCACTCCGCCTGACCCAAGCCCACTCCGCCAGACCCGAACCCACTCCGCCAGTCCCGAACCCACTCCGCCAGACCCGAACCCACTCCGCCAGACCCGAACCCACTCCGCCAGACCCGAACCAACTCCGCGAGACCCAAACCCACTCCGCCAGACCCAAACCCACCGCCAGACCCAAACCCACTCCGCCAGACCCGAACCCACTCCGCCAGACCCGAACCCACTCCGCCAGACCCGAACCCACTCCGCCAGACCCGAACGCACTCCGACAGACCCGAACCCACTCCGCCAGACCCTAACCCACTCCGCCAGACCCAAACCCACTCCGCCAGACCCAAACCCACTCCGCCAGACCCAAACCCACTCAGCCAGACCAAAACCCACTCCACCAGACCAAAACCCACTCCGCCAGACCCAAACCCACTCCGCCAGACCCAAACCCACTCCGCCAGACCCAAACCCACTCCGCCAGACCCAAGCCCACTCCGCCAGACCCAAACCCCCTCCGCCAGACCCAAACCCACTCCGCCAGACCCAAACCTACTACGCCAGACCCTAACCCACTCCGCCAGACCCGAACCAACTCCGCAAGACCCAAACCCACTCCGCCAGACCCAAACCCACTCCGCCAGACCCAAACCCACTCCGCCAGACCATAACCCACTCCGCCAGACCCAAACCCACCGCCAGACCCAAACCCACTCCGCCAGAACCGAACCCACTCCGCCAGACCCGAACCCACTCCGCCAGACCCGAACCCACTCCGCCAGACCCAAACGCATTCCGACAGACCCGAACCCACTCCGCCAGACCCTAACCCACTCCGCCAGACCCAAACCCACTCCGCCAGACCCAGACCCACTCCGCCAGACCCAAACCCACTCCTCCAGACCCAAACACACTCCGCTAGACCCAAACCCACTCCGCCAGACCCAAACCCCATCCGCCAGACCCAAACCCACACCGCCAGACCCAAACCCACTCCACCAGACCCAAACCCACTCCGCCAGACCGAAACGCACTCTGTCAGATCCAAACCCACTGCGCCAGACCCAAACCGACTCCGCCAGACCCCAAACCCACTCCGCCAGACCCCAAACCCACTCCGCCAGACCCCAAACCCACTCCGCCAGACCCAAACCCACTCCGCCAGCCCCGAACCCACTCCGCCAGACCCGAACCCACTCGGCCAGACCCAAACCCACTCGGCCAGACCCAAACCCATTCCGCCAGACCCCAAACCCACTCCGCCAGACCCAAACCCAATCCGCCAGACCCGAACCCACTCCGCCAGACCCGAACCCACTCCGCCAGACCCAAACCCACTCCGCCAGACCCCAACGTACTCCGCCTGACCCGAACCCACTCCGCCAGACCCCAACCCACTCCGCCAGACCCAAACCCACTCCGCCAGACCCCAACGTACTCCGCCTGACCCGAACCCACTCCGCCACACCCGAACCCACTCGGCCAGACCCAAACGCACTCTGTCAGACCCAAACCCACTGCGCCAGACGCAAACCCACTCCGCCAGACCCAAACCCACTCCGCCAGACCCAAACCCACTCCGCCAAAACCAAACCCACTCCGCCAGACCCGAACCCACTCCGCCAGACCCAAACCCACTCCGCCAGACCCAAACCCACTCTGCCAGTACCAAACCCACACCGCCAGACCCCAAACCCACTCCGCCAGACCCAAACCCACTCCGCCAGACCCAAACCCACTCCGCCAGCCCCAAACAAACTCAGCCAGACCAAAACCCACTCCGCCAGACCAAAACCCACTCCGCCAGACCCAAACCCACTCCGCCAGACCCAGACCCACTCCGCCAGACCCAAACCCACTCCTCCAGACCCAAACACACTCCGCTAGACCCAAACCCACTCCGCCAGACCCAAACCCCATCCGCCAGACCCAAACCCACACCGCCAGACCCAAACCCACTCCACCAGACCCAAACCCACTCCGCCAGACCGAAACGCACTCTGTCAGATCCAAACCCACTGCGCCAGACCCAAACCGACTCCGCCAGACCCCAAACCCACTCCGCCAGACCCCAAACCCACTCCGCCAGACCCCAAACCCACTCCGCCAGACCCAAACCCACTCCGCCAGCCCCGAACCCACTCCGCCAGACCCGAACCCACTCGGCCAGACCCAAACCCACTCGGCCAGACCCAAACCCACTCCGCCAGACCCCAAACCCACTCCGCCAGACCCAAACCCAATCCGCCAGACCCGAACCCACTCCGCCAGACCCGAACCCACTCCGCCAGACCCGAACCCACTCCGCCAGACCCCAACCCACTCCGCCAGACCCAAACCCACTCCGCCAGACCCCAACGTACTCCGCCTGACCCGAACCCACTCCGCCACACCCGAACCCACTCGGCCAGACCTGAACCCACTTGGCCAGACCCCAACCCACTCGGCCAGCCCCAAACCCACTCCGCCAGACCCAAACCCACTCCGCCAGACCGAAACCCACTCCGCCAGACCGAAACCCACTCCGCCAGATCCAAACCCACTCCACCAGACCCTAACCCACTCCGCCAGACCCAAACCCACCGCCAGACCCAAACCCACTCCGCCAGACCCAAACCCACTCCGCCAGACGCAGACCCACTCCGCCAGACCCAAACCCACACCGCCAGACCCAAACCCACTCCGCCAGACCCAAACCCAATCTGCCAGACCCAAACCCACTCCGCCAGACCCAAACCCACTCCGCCAGACCCAAACCCACTCCGCCAGGCCCAAACCCACTCAGCCAGACCAAAACCCACTCCGCCAGACCAAAACCCACTCCGCCAGACCCAAACCCACTCCGCCAGACCCAAACCCACTCCGCCAGACCCAAACCCACTCCGCCAGACCCAAGCCCACTCCGCCAGACCCGAACCCACTCCGCCAGTCCCGAACCCACTCCGCCAGACCCGAACCCACTCCGCCAGACCCGAACCCACTCCGCCAGACCCGAACCAACTCCGCGAGACCCAAACCCACTCCGCCAGACCCAAACCCACCGCCAGACCCAAACCCACTCCGCCAGACCCGAACCCACTCCGCCAGACCCGAACCCACTCCGCCAGACCCGAACCCACTCCGCCAGACCCGAACGCACTCCGACAGACCCGAACCCACTCCGCCAGACCCTAACCCACTCCGCCAGACCCAAACCCACTCCGCCAGACCCAAACCCACTCCGCCAGACCCAAACCCACTCAGCCAGACCAAAACCCACTCCACCAGACCAAAACCCACTCCGCCAGACCCAAACCCACTCCGCCAGACCCAAACCCACTCCGCCAGACCCAAACCCACTCCGCCAGACCCAAGCCCACTCCGCCAGACCCAAACCCCCTCCGCCAGACCCAAACCCACTCCGCCAGACCCAAACCTACTACGCCAGACCCTAACCCACTCCGCCAGACCCGAACCAACTCCGCAAGACCCAAACCCACTCCGCCAGACCCAAACCCACTCCGCCAGACCCAAACCCACTCCGCCAGACCATAACCCACTCCGCCAGACCCAAACCCACCGCCAGACCCAAACCCACTCTGCCAGAACCGAACCCACCCCGCCAGACCCGAACCCACTCCGCCAGACCCGAACCCACTCCGCCAGACCCAAACGCACTCCGACAGACCCGAACCCACTCCGCCAGACCCTAACCCACTCCGCCAGACCCAAGCCCACTCCGCCAGACCAGAACCCACTCCGCGAGTCCCGAACCCACTCCGCCAGACCCGAACCCACTCCGCCAGACCCGAACCAACTCCGCGAGACCCAAAACCACTCCGCCAGACCCAAACACACTCCGCCAGACCATAACCCACTCCGCCAGACCCAAACCCACCGCCAGACCCAAACCCACTCCGCCAGACCCGAACCCACTCCGCCAGACCCGAACCCACTCCGCCAGACCCGAACCCACTCCGCCAGACCCGAACGCACTCCGACAGACCCAAATCCAATCCGCCAGACCCTAACCCACTCCGCCAGGCCCAAACCCACTCAGCCAGACCAAAACCCACTCCGCCAGACCAAAACCCACTCCGCCAGACCCAAACCCACTCCGCCAGACCCAAACCCACTCCGCCAGACCCAAACCCACTCCGCCTGACCCAAGCCCACTCCGCCAGACCCGAACCCACTCCGCCAGTCCCGAACCCACTCCGCCAGACCCGAACCCACTCCGCCAGACCCGAACCCACTCCGCCAGACCCGAACCAACTCCGCGAGACCCAAACCCACTCCGCCAGACCCAAACCCACCGCCAGACCCAAACCCACTCCGCCAGACCCGAACCCACTCCGCCAGACCCGAACCCACTCCGCCAGACCCGAACCCACTCCGCCAGACCCGAACGCACTCCGACAGACCCGAACCCACTCCGCCAGACCCTAACCCACTCCGCCAGACCCAAACCCACTCCGCCAGACCCAAACCCACTCCGCCAGACCCAAACCCACTCAGCCAGACCAAAACCCACTCCACCAGACCAAAACCCACTCCGCCAGACCCAAACCCACTCCGCCAGACCCAAACCCACTCCGCCAGACCCAAACCCACTCCGCCAGACCCAAGCCCACTCCGCCAGACCCAAACCCCCTCCGCCAGACCCAAACCCACTCCGCCAGACCCAAACCTACTACGCCAGACCCTAACCCACTCCGCCAGACCCGAACCCACTCCGCCAGACCCGAACCAACTCCGCGAGACCCAAACCCACTCCGCCAGACCCAAACCCACCGCCAGACCCAAACCCACTCCGCCAGACCCGAACCCACTCCGCCAGACCCGAACCCACTCCGCCAGACCCGAACCCACTCCGCCAGACCCGAACGCACTCCGACAGACCCTAACCCACTCCGCCAGACCCTAACCCACTCCGCCAGACCCAAACCCACTCCGCCAGACCCAAACCCACTCCGCCAGACCCAAACCCACTCAGCCAGACCAAAACCCACTCCACCAGACCAAAACCCACTCCGCCAGACCCAAACCCACTCCGCCAGACCCAAACCCACTCCGCCAGACCCAAACCCACTCCGCCAGACCCAAGCCCACTCCGCCAGACCCAAACCCCCTCCGCCAGACCCAAACCCACTCCGCCAGACCCAAACCTACTACGCCAGACCCTAACCCACTCCGCCAGACCCGAACCAACTCCGCAAGACCCAAACCCACTCCGCCAGACCCAAACCCACTCCGCCAGACCCAAACCCACTCCGCCAGACCATAACCCACTCCGCCAGACCCAAACCCACCGCCAGACCCAAACCCACTCCGCCAGAACCGAACCCACTCCGCCAGACCCGAACCCACTCCGCCAGACCCGAACCCACTCCGCCAGACCCGAACGCACTCCGACAGACCCGAACCCACTCCGCCAGACCCTAACCCACTCCGCCAGACCCAAACCCACTCCGCCAGACCCAAACCCACTCAGCCAGACCAAAACCCACTCCGCCAGACCAAAACCCACTCCGCCAGACCCAAACCCACTCCGCCAGACCCAAACCCACTCCGCCAGACCCAAACCCACTCCGCCAGACCCAAGCCCACTCCGCCAGACCCGAACCCACTCCGCGAGTCCCGAACCCACTCCGCCAGACCCGAACCCACTCCGCCAGACCCGAACCAACTCCGCGAGACCCAAAACCACTCCGCCAGACCCAAACACACTCCGCCAGACCATAACCCACTCCGCCAGACCCAAACCCACTCCGCCAGACCCAAACCCACTCCGCCAGACCCGAACCCACTCCGCCAGACCCGAACCCACTCCGCCAGACCCGAACCCACTCCGCCAGACCCGAACCCACTCCGCCAGACCCGAACGCACTCCGACAGACCCAAACCCACTCCGCCAGACCCTAACCCACTCCGCCAGACCCAAACCCACACCGCCAGACCAAAACCCACTCCGCCAGAACCAAACCCAATCTGCCAGACCCAAACCCACTCAGCCAGTCCCAAACCAACTCCGCCAGACCCAAACCCACTCCGCCAGACCCAAACCTACTCCGGCAGACCCAAGCCCACACCGCCAGACCCAAACCCTCTCTGTCCGACCCAAACCCACAGCGCCAGAACCCAACCCACTCCGCCAGACCCAAACCTACTCCGCCAGACCCAAGCCCACACCGCCAGACCCAAACCCACTCCACTAGACCCAAACCCACTCCGCCAGACCCAAACGCACTCTGTCAGACCCAAACCCACTGCGCCAGACGCAAACCCACTCCGCCAGACCCAAACCCACTCCGCCAGACCCAAACCCACTCCGCCAAAACCAAACCCACTCCGCCAGACCTGAACCCACTCCGCCAGACCCAAACCCACTCCGCCAGACCCAAACCCACTCTGCCAGTACCAAACCCACACCGCCAGACCCCAAACCCACTCCGCCAGACACAAACCCACTCCGCCAGACCCAAACCCACTCCGCCAGCCCCAAACCCACTCAGCCAGACCAAAACCCACTCCGCCAGACCAAAACCCACTCCGCCAGACCCAAACCCACTCCGCCAGACCCAGACCCACTCCGCCAGACCCAAACCCACTCCTCCAGACCCAAACACACTCCGCTAGACCCAAACCCACTCCGCCAGACCCAAACCCCATCCGCCAGACCCAAACCCACACAGCCAGACCCAAACCCACTCCACCAGACCCAAACCCACTCCGCCAGACCGAAACGCACTCTGTCAGATCCAAACCCACTGCGCCAGACCCAAACCCACTCCGCCAGACCCCAAACCCACTCCGCCAGACCCCAAACCCACTCCGCCAGACCCCAAACCCACTCCGCCAGACCCAAACCCACTCCGCCAGCCCCGAACCCACTCCGCCAGACCCGAACCCACTCGGCCAGACCCAAACCCACTCGGCCAGACCCAAACCCACTCCGCCAGACCCCAAACCCACTCCGCCAGACCCAAACCCAATCCGCCAGACCCGAACCCACTCCGCCAGACCCGAACCCACTCCGCCAGACCCGAACCCACTCCGCCAGACCCCAACCCACTCCGCCAGACCCAAACCCACTCCGCCAGACCCCAACGTACTCCGCCTGACCCGAACCCACTCCGCCACACCCGAACCCACTCGGCCAGACCTGAACCCACTTGGCCAGACCTCAACCCACTCGGCCAGACCCAAACCCACTCCGCCAGACCCCAAACCCACTCCGCCAGACCCGAACCCAATCCGCCAGACCCAAACCCACTCCACCAGACCCGAACCCACTCCGCCAGAGCCGAACCCACTCCGCCACACCCGAACCCACTCCGCCAGACCCTAACCCACTCCGCCAGACCCAAACCCACTCCGCCAGACCCGAACCCACTCCGCCAGACCCGAACCCACTCCGCCAGACCCAAACCCACTCCGCGAGACCCAAACCCACTCCGCCAGACCCAAACCCACTCCGACAGACCCAAACCCACTCCGCCAGACCATAACCCAATCCGCCAGACCCAAACCCACCGCCAGACCCAAACCCACTCCGCCAGACCCGAACCCACTCCGCCAGACCCGAACCCACTCCGCCAGACCCTAACCCACTCCGCCAGACCCAAACCCACACCGCCAGACCAAAACCCACTCCGCCAGACCCAAACCCAATCTGCCAGACCCAAACCCACTCCGCCAGACCCAAACCCACTCCGCCAGACCCAAACCAACTCCGCCAGACCCAAACCCACTCCGCCAGACCCAAACCTACTCCGGTAGACCCAAGCCCACACCGCCAGACCCAAACCCACTCCTCCAGACCCAAACCTACTAAGGCAGACCCAAGCCCTCTCCGCCAGACCCAAACGCACTCTGTCAGACCCAAACCCACTGCGCCAGACTCAAACCCACTCCGCCAGACCCAAACCAACTCCGCAAGACCCAAACCCACTCCGCCAGACCCAAACCAACTCCGCCAGACCCAAACCCACTCCGCCAGACCGGAACCTACTCCGGCAGACCCAAGCCCACACCGCCAGACCTAAACCCACTCCGCCAGACACAAACCCACTCCGCCAGACCAAAACCCACTCCGCCAGACCCAAACCCACTCCGCCAGACCCAAACCCACTCCGCCAGACGCAAACCCACTCAGCCAGACCAAAACCCACTCCGCCAGACCAAAACCCACTCCGCCAGACCAAAACCCACTCCGCCAGACCCAAACCCACTCCGCCAGACCCAAACCCACTCCACCAGACCCAAGCCCACTCCGCCAGACCCAACCCCACTCAGCCAGACCCAAACCCACTCCGCCAGACCGCAACCCACTCCGCCAGACCCCAACCCACTCCGCCAGAACCGAACCCACTGGGCCAGACCCGAACCAACTCGGCCAGACCCGAACCCACTCCGCCAGACCCAAACCCACTCCGCCAGACCCCAAACACACTCCGCCGGACCCGAACCCACTCCGCCAGACCCGAACCCACTCCGCCACACCCGAACCCACTCCGCCAGACCCGAACCCACTCTGCCAGAGTCGAAACCACTCCGCCACACCCGAACCCTCTCCGCCAGACCCTAACCCACTCCGCCAGACCCGAACCCACTCCGCCAGACCCGAACCCACTCCGCCAGACCCGAACCCACTCCGCAAGACCCGAACCCACTCCGCCAGACCCGAACCCACTCCGCCAGACCCGAACCCACTCCGCGAGACCCAAACCCACTCCGCCAGACCCAAACCCACTCCGCCAGCCCTAAACCCACTCCGCCAGACCCCAAAGCCACTTCGCCAGACCCAAACCCACTCCGCCAGAACCAAACCCACTCCGCCAGACCCGAACCCACTCTGCCAAACCCGAACCCACTCCGCCAGACCTAATCCCACTCCGCCAGACCCAAACCCACTCCGCCAGACCCAAACGCACTCTGTCAGACCCAAACCCACTGTGCGAGACCCAAACCCACTCCGCCAGACCCCAAACCCACTCCGCCAGACCCGAACCCACTCCGCCAGACCCGAACCCACTCCGCCAGACCCAACCCCACTCCGCCAGACCCGAACCCACACCGCCAGACCAAAACCCACTCCGCCAGACCCAAACCCAATCTGCCAGACGCAAACCCACTCCGCCAGACCCAAACCCACTCCGCCAGACCCAAACCCACTCCGCCAGACCCAAGCCCACTCCGCCAGACCCAACCCCACTCCGCCAGACCCAAACCCACTCCGCCAGACCGCAACCCACTCCGCCAGACCCCAACCCACTCCTCCAGACCCGAACCCACTCGGCCAGACCCCAACCCACTCCGCCAGACCCAAACCCACTCCGCCAGACTCAAGCCCACTCCGCCAGACCCAACCCCACTCCGCCAGACCCAAACCCACTCCGCCAGACCGCAACACACTCCGCCAGACCCCAACCCACTCCGCCAGACCCGAACCCACTCGGCCAGACCTGAACCAACTCGGCCAGACCCCAACCCACTCCGACAGACCCAAACCCACTCCGCCAGACCCCAAACCCACTCCGCCAGACCCGAACCCACTCCGCCAGACCTGAACCCACTCCGCCACACCCGAACCCACTCCGCCAGACCCGAACCCACTCTGCCAGAGCCGAAACCACTCCGCCACACCCGAACCCTCTCCGCCAGACCCTAACCCACTCCGCCAGACCCGAACCCACTCCGCCAGACCCGAACCCACTCCGCCAGACCCGAACCCACTCCGCAAGACCCGAACCCACTCCGCCAGACCCGAACCCACTCCGCCAGACCCGAACCCACTCCGCAAGACCCGAACCCACTCCGCCAGACCCGAACCCACTCCGCCAGACCCGAACCCACTCCGCGAGACCCGAACCCACTCCGCCAGACCCGAACGCACTCTGTCAGACCCAAACCCACTCCGCCAGACCCAAACCTACTCCGGCAGAACCAAGCCCTCTCCGCCAGACCCAAACGCACTCTGTCAGACCCAAACCCACTGCGCCAGACCCAAACCCACTCCGCCAGACCCAAGCCCACTCCGCCAGACCCAAACTCACTCCGCCAGACCCAAACCAACTCCGCCAGACCCAAACCCACTCCACCAGACCGGAACCTACTCCGGCAGACCCAAGCCCACACCGCCAGACCCAAACCCACTCCGCCAGACACAAACCCACGCCGCCAGACCAAAACCCACTCCGCCAGACCCAAACCCACTCCGCCAGACCCAAACCCACTCCGCCAGACGCAAACCCACTCAGCCAGACCAAAACCCACTCCGCCAGACCAAAACCCACTCCGCCAGACCAAAACCCACTCCGCCAGACCCAAACCCACTCCGCCAGACCCAAACCCACTCCACCAGACCCAAGCCCACTCCGCCAGACCCAACCCCACTCCGCCAGACCCAAACCCACTCCGCCAGACCGCAACCCACTCCGCCAGACCCCAACCCACTCCGCCAGAACCGAACCCACTGGGCCAGACCCGAACCAACTCGGCCAGACCCGAACCCACTCCGCCAGACCCAAACCCACTCCGCCAGACCCCAAACACACTCCGGCAGACCCGAACCCACTCCGCCAGACCCGAACCCTCTCCGCCACACCCGAACCCACTCCGCCAGACCCGAACCCACTCTGCCAGAGCCGAAACCACTCCGCCACACCCGAACCCTCTCCGCCAGACCCTAACCCACTCCGCCAGACCCGAACCCACTCCGCCAGACCCGAACCCACTCCGCCAGACCCGAACCCACTCCGCAAGACCCGAACCCACTCCGCCAGACCCCAACCCACTCCTCCAGACCCGAACCCACTCGGCCAGACCCCAACCCACTCCGCCAGACCCAAACCCACTCCGCCAGACTCAAGCCCACTCCGCCAGACCCAACCCCACTCCGCCAGACCCAAACCCACTCCGCCAGACCGCAACCCACTCCGCCAGACCCCAACCCACTCCGCCAGACCCGAACCCACTCGGCCAGACCTGAACCAACTCGGCCAGACCCCAACCCACTCCGACAGACCCAAACCCACTCCGCCAGACCCCAAACCCACTCCGCCAGACCCGAACCCACTCCGCCAGACCTGAACCCACTCCGCCACACCCGAACCCACTCCGCCAGACCCGAACCCACTCTGCCAGAGCCGAAACCACTCCGCCACACCCGAACCCTCTCCGCCAGACCCTAACCCACTCCGCCAGACCCGAACCCACTCCGCCAGACCCGAACCCACTCCGCCAGACCCGAACCCACTCCGCAAGACCCGAACCCTCTCCGCCAGACCCGAACCCACTCCGCCAGACCCGAACCCACTCCGCAAGACCCGAACCCACTCCGCCAGACCCGAACCCACTCCGCCAGACCCGAACCCACTCCGCGAGACCCGAACCCACTCCGCCAGACCCGAACGCACTCTGTCAGACCCAAACCCACTCCGCCAGACCCAAACCTACTCCGGCAGAACCAAGCCCTCTCCGCCAGACCCAAACGCACTCCGCCAGCCCCAAACCCACTCCGCCAGACCCAAACCCACTCCGCCAGACCCCAAAGCCACTTTGCCAGACCCAAACCCACTCCGCCAGAACCAAACCCACTCCGCCAGACCCGAACCCACTCTGCCAAACCCGAACCCACTCCGCCAGACCTAAACCCACTCCGCCAGACCCAAACCCACTCCGCCAGACCCGAACCCACTCCGCCAGACCCGAACCCACTCCGCCAGACCCAAACCCACTCCGCCAGAACCAAACCCACTCCGCCAGACCCGAACCCACTCTGCCAAACCCGAACCCACTCCGCCAGACCTAAACCCACTCCGCCAGACCCAAACCCACTCCGCCAGACCCGAACCCACTCCGCCAGACCCAAGCCCACTCCGCCAGACCCAACCCCACTCCGCCAGACCCAAACCCACTCCGCCAGACCGCAACCCACTCCGCCAGACCCCAACCCACTCCGCCAGACCCGAACCCACTCGGCCAGACCCGAACCAACTCGGCCAGACCCCAACCCACTCCGACAGACCCAAACCCACTCCGCCAGACCCCAAACCCACTCCGCCAGACGCGAACCCACTCCGACAGACCCGAACCCACTCCGCCAGACCCTAACCCACTCCGCCAGACCCAAACCCACTCCGCCAACACCAAACCTACTCCGCCAGACCCAAACCCACTCAGCCAGACCAAAACCCACTCCGCCAGACCAAAACCCACTCCGTCAGACCCAAACCCACTCCGCCAGACGCAAACCCACTCCGCCAGACCCAAACCCACTCCGCCAGACCCAAGCCCACTCCGCCAGACCCGAACCCACTCCGCCAGACCCTAACCCATTCCGCTAGACCCGAACCCACTCCGCCAAACCCATACCCACTCCGCCAGACCCAAACCCACTCCGCCAGACCCCAAACCCACTCCGCCAGACCCAAACCCATTCCGCCAGACCCAAACCCACTCCGCCAGACCCCAAACCCACTCCGCCAGACCCAAACCCACTCCGCAAGACCCAAACCCCCTCCGCCAGACCCAAACCCACTCCGTCAGACCCAAACCCACTACGCCAGACCCAAACCCACTCCGCCAGACCCAAACTCCCTCCGCCAGACCCAAACCCACTCCGCCAGACCCAAACGCACTCTGCCAGACCCAAACCCACTCCGCCAGACCCAAACCCACTCCGGCAGACCCAAGCCCACACCGCCAGACCCAAACCCACTCCGCCAGACCCAAACCCACTCCGCCAGACCCAAACCCCTCCGGCAGACCCGAACCCACTCCGCCGGACCCGAACCCACTCCGCCAAACCGGAACCCACTCCGCCAGACCCCAACCCACTCCGCCAGACCCGAACCCACTCCGCCAGACCCGAACCCACTCTGCCAGACCCGAACCCACTCCGCCAGACCCGAACCCATTCCGCCCGACCCGAACCCACCCCGCCAGACCCGAACCCACTCCGCCAGACCCGAACCCACTCCGCCAGACCCGAACCCACTCCGCCAGACCCTAACCCATTCCGCCAGACCAAAACCCACTCCACCAGACCCCAAACCCACTCCGCCAGACCATAACCCACTCCGCCAGACCCAAACCCACCGCCAGACCCAAAACCACTCCGCCAGACCCAAACCCACTCCGCCAGACCAAAACCCACTCCGCCAGCCCCAAACCCACTCCGCCAGACCCAAACCCACTCCACCAGACCCAAACCCACTCCGCCAGACCGAAACCCACTCCGCCAGAATCAAAACCCACTCCACCAGACCCTAACCCACTCCGCCAGACCCAAACCCACCGCCAGACCCAAACCCACTCCGCCAGACCCAAACCCACTCCGCCAGACGCAGACCCACTCCGCCAGACCCAAACCCACTCCGCCAGACCCAAACCCACTCCGCCAGACCCAAACCCAATCTGCCAGACCCAAACCCACTCCGCCAGACCCAAACCCACTCCGCCAGACCCAAACCCACTCCGCCAGGCCCAAACCCACTCAGCCAGACCCAAACCCACTCCGCCAGACCCAAACCCACTCCGCCAGACCCAAGCCCACTCCGCCAGACCCGAACCCACTCCGCCAGTTCCGAACCCACTCCGCCAGACCCGAACCCACTCCGCCAGACCCGAACCCACTCCGCCAGACCCGAACCAACTCCGCGAGACCCAAACCCACTCCGCCAGACCCAAACCCACCGCCAGACCCAAACCCACTCCGCCAGACCCGAACCCACTCCGCCAGACCCGAACCCACTCCGCCAGACCCGAACCCACTCCGCAAGACCCGAACCCACTCCGCCAGACCCGAACCCACTCCGCCAGACCCGAACCCACTCCGCGAGACCCAAACCCACTCCGCCAGACCCAAACCCACTCCGCCAGCCCCAAACCCACTCCGCCAGACCCAAACCCACTCCGCCAGACCCCAAAGCCACTTTGCCAGACCCAAACCCACTCCGCCAGAACCAAACCCACTCCGCCAGACCCGAACCCACTCTGCCAAACCCGAACCCACTCCGCCAGACCTAAACCCACTACGCCAGACCCAAACCCACTCCGCCAGACCCGAACCCACTCCGCCAGACCCAAACCCACTCCGCCAGATCGCAACCCACTCCGCCCGACCCCAACCCACTCCACCAGACCCGAACCCACTCGGCCAGACCCCAACCCACTCCGCCAGACCCAAACCCACTCCGCCAGACCCAAGCCCACTCCGCCAGTCCCAACCCCACTCCGCCAGACCCAAACCCACTCCGCCAGACCGCAACCCACTCCGCCAGACCCCAACCCACTCCGCCAGACCCGAACCCACTCCGCCAGACCCGAACCAACTCGGCCAGACCCCAACCCACTCCGACAGACCCAAACCCACTCCGCCAGACCCCAAACCCACTCCGCCAGACCCGAACCCACTCCGACAGACCCGAACCCACTCCGCCAGACCCTAACCCACTCCGCCAGACCCAAACCCACTCCGCCAACACCAAACCTACTCCGCCAGACCCAAACCCACTCAGCCAGACCAAAACCCACTCCGCCAGACCAAAACCCACTCCGTCAGACCCAAACCCACTCCGCCAGACCCAAACCCACTCCGCCAGACCCAAACCAACTCCGCCAGACCCAAGCCCACTCCGCCAGACCCGAACCCACTCCGCCAGACCCTAACCCATTCCGCTAGACCCGAACCCACTCCGCCAAACCCATACCCACTCCGCCAGACCCAAACCCACTCCGCCAGACCCCAAACCCACTCCGCCAGACCCAAACCCATTCCGCCAGACCCAAACCCACTCCGCCAGACCCCAAACCCACTCCGCCAGACCCAAACCCACTCCGCCAAACCCATACCCACTCCGCCAGACCCCAAACCCACTCCGCCAGACCCGAACCCACTCCGCCAGACCCTAACCCATTCCGCCAGACCAAAACCCACTCCACCAGACCCCAAACCCACTCCGCCAGACCATAACCCACTCCGCCAGACCCAAACCCACCGCCAGACCCAAAACCACTCCGCCAGACCCAAACCCACTCCGCCAGACCAAAACCCACTCCGCCAGCCCCAAACCCACTCCGCCAGACCCAAACCCACTCCACCAGACCCAAACCCACTCCGCCAGACCGAAACCCACTCCGCCAGAATCAAAACCCACTCCACCAGACCCTAACCCACTCCGCCAGACCCAAACCCACCGCCAGACCCAAACCCACTCCGCCAGACCCAAACCCACTCCGCCAGACGCAGACCCACTCCGCCAGACCCAAACCCACTCCGCCAGACCCAAACCCACTCCGCCAGACCCAAACCCAATCTGCCAGACCCAAACCCACTCCGCCAGACCCAAACCCATTCCGCCAGACCCAAACCCACTCCGCCAGGCCCAAACCCACTCAGCCAGACCAAAACCCACTCCGCCAGACCAAAACCCACTCCGCCAGACCCAAACCCACTCCGCCAGACCCAAACCCACTCCGCCAGACCCAAACCCACTCCGCCAGACCCAAGCCCACTCCGCCAGACCCAAACCCCTCCGGCAGACCCGAACCCACTCCGCCGGACCCGAACCCACTCCGCCAAACCGGAACCCACTCCGCCAGACCCCAACCCACTCCGCCAGACCCGAACCCACTCCGCCAGACCCGAACCCACTCCGCCAGACCCGAACCCACTCCGCCAGACCCGAACCCATTCCGCCCGACCCGAACCCACCCCGCCAGACCCGAACCCACTCCGCCAGACCCGAACCCACTCCGCCAGACCCGAACCCACTCCGCCAGACCCTAACCCATTCCGCCAGACCAAAACCCACTCCACCAGACCCCAAACCCACTCCGCCAGACCATAACCCACTCCGCCAGACCCAAACCCACCGCCAGACCCAAAACCACTCCGCCAGACCCAAACCCACTCCGCCAGACCAAAACCCACTCCGCCAGCCCCAAACCCACTCCGCCAGACCCAAACCCACTCCACCAGACCCAAACCCACTCCGCCAGACCGAAACCCACTCCGCCAGAATCAAAACCCACTCCACCAGACCCTAACCCACTCCGCCAGACCCAAACCCACCGCCAGACCCAAACCCACTCCGCCAGACCCAAACCCACTCCGCCAGACGCAGACCCACTCCGCCAGACCCAAACCCACTCCGCCAGACCCAAACCCACTCCGCCAGACCCAAACCCAATCTGCCAGACCCAAACCCACTCCGCCAGACCCAAACCCATTCCGCCAGACCCAAACCCACTCCGCCAGGCCCAAACCCACTCAGCCAGACCAAAACCCACTCCGCCAGACCAAAACCCACTCCGCCAGACCCAAACCCACTCCGCCAGACCCAAACCCACTCCGCCAGACCCAAACCCACTCCGCCAGACCCAAGCCCACTCCGCCAGACCCGAACCCACTCCGCCAGTTCCGAACCCACTCCGCCAGACCCGAACCCACTCCGCCAGACCCGAACCCACTCCGCCAGACCCGAACCAACTCCGCGAGACCCAAACCCACTCCGCCAGACCCAAACCCACCGCCAGACCCAAACCCACTCCGCCAGACCCGAACCCACTCCGCCAGACCCGAACCCACTCCGCCAGACCCGAACCCACTCCGCCAGACCCGAACGCACTCCGACAGACCCGAACCCACTCCGCTAGACCCTAACCCACTCCGCCAGACCCAAACCCACTCCGCCAGACCCAAACCCACTCCGCCAGACCCAAACCCACTCAGCCAGACCAAAACCCACTCCGCCAGACCAAAACCCACTCCGCCAGACCCAAACCCACTCCGCCAGACCCAAACCCACTCCGCCAGACCCAAACCCCCTCCGCCAGACCCAAACCCACTCCGCCCGACCCAAACCCACTACGCCAGACCCTAACCCACTCCGCCAGACCCGAACCAACTCCGCAAGACCCAAACCCACTCCGCCAGACCCAAACCCACTCCGCCAGACCCAAACCCACTCCGCCAGACCATAACCCACTCCGCCAGACCCAAACCCACCGCCAGACCCAAACCCACTCCGCCAGAACCGAACCCACTCCGCCAGACCCGAACCCACTCCGCCAGACCCGAACCCACTCCGCCAGACCCGAACGCACTCCGACAGACCCGAACCCACTCCGCCAGACCCTAACCCACTCCGCCAGACCCAAACCCACTCCGCCAGACCCAAACCCACTCCGCCAGACCCAAACCCACTCAGCCAGACCAAAACCCACTCCGCCAGACCAAAGCCCACTCCGCCAGACCCAAATCCACTCAGCCAGACCAAAACCCACTCCGCCAGACCAAAACCCACTCCGCCAGACCCAAACCCACTCCGCCAGACCCAAACCCACTCCGCCAGACCCAAACCCACTCAGCCAGACCAAAACCCACTCCGCCAGACCAAAACCCACTCCGCCAGACCCAAACCCACTCCGCCAGACCCGAACCCACTCCGCCAGACCCGAACCAACTCCGCGAGACCCAAACCCACTCCGCCAGACCCAAACCCACCGCCAGACCCAAACCCACTCCGCCAGACCCGAACCCACTCCGCCAGACCCGAACCCACTCCGCCAGACCCGAACCCACTCCGCCAGACCCGAACGCACTCCGACAGACCCGAACCCACTCCGCCAGACCCTAACCCACTCCGCCAGACCCAAACCCACTCCGCCAGACCCAAACCCACTCCGCCAGACCCAAACCCACTCAGCCAGACCAAAACCCACTCCGCCAGACCAAAACCCACTCCGCCAGACCCAAACCCACTCCGCCAGACCCAAACCCACTCCGCCAGACCCAAACCCACTCCGCCAGACCCAAGCCCACTCCGCCAGACCCAAACCCCCTCCGCCAGACCCAAACCCACTCCGCCAGACCCAAACCCACTACGCCAGACCCTAACCCACTCCGCCAGACCCGAACCAACTCCGCAAGACCCAAACCCACTCCGCCAGACCCAAACCCACTCCGCCAGACCCAAACCCACTCCGCCAGACCATAACCCACTCCGCCAGACCCAAACCCACCGCCAGACCCAAACCCACTCCGCCAGAACCGAACCCACTCCGCCAGACCCAAACCCACTCAGCCAGACCAAAACCCACTCCGCCAGACCAAAACCCACTCCGCCAGACCCAAACCCACTCCGCCAGACCCAAACCCACTCCGCCAGACCCAAACCCACTCCGCCAGACCCAAGCCCACTCCGCCAGACCCGAACCCACTCCGCGAGTCCCGAACCCACTCCGCCAGACCCGAACCCACTCCGCCAGACCCGAACCCACTCCGCCAGACCCGAACCCACTCCGCCAGACCCGAACGCACTCCGACAGACCCAAACCCACTCCGCCAGACCCTAACCCACTCCGCCAGACCCAAACCCACACCGCCAGACCAAAACCCACTCCGCCAGAACCAAACCCAATCTGCCAGACCCAAACCCACTCCGCCAGACCCAAACCAACTCCGCCAGACCCAAACCCACTCCGCCAGACCCAAACCTACTCCGGCAGACCCAAGCCCACACCGCCAGACCCAAACCCTCTCTGTCAGACCCAAACCCACTGCGCCAGAACCAAACCCACTCCGCCAGACCCAAACCTACTCCGCCAGACCCAAGCCCACACCGCCAGACCCAAACCCACTCCACTAGACCCAAACCCACTCCGCCAGACCCAAACGCACTCTGTCAGACCCAAACCCACTGCGCCAGACGCAAACCCACTCCGCCAGACCCAAACCCACTCCGCCAGACCCAAACCCACTCCGCCAAAACCAAACCCACTCCGCCAGACCCGAACCCACTCCGCCAGACCCAAACCCACTCCGCCAGACCCAAACCCACACTGCCAGTACCAAACCCACACCGCCAGACCCCAAACCCACTCCGCCAGACCCAAACCCACTCCGCCAGACCCAAACCCACTCCGCCAGCCCCAAACCCACTCAGCCAGACCAAAACCCACTCCGCCAGACCAAAACCCACTCTGCCAGACCCAAACCCACTCCGCCAGACCCAGACCCACTCCGCCAGACCCAAACCCACTCCTCCAGACCCAAACACACTCCGCTAGACCCAAATCCACTCCGCCAGACCCAAACCCCATCCGCCAGACCCAAACCCACACCGCCAGACCCAAACCCACTCCACCAGACCCAAACCCACTCCGCCAGACCCAAACGCACTCTGTCAGACCCAAACCCACTGCGCCAGACCCAAACCCACTCTGCCAGACCCCAAACCCACTCCGCCAGACCCCAAACCCACTCCGCCAGACCCCAAACCCACTCCGCCAGACCCAAACCCACTCCGCCAGCCCCGAACCCACTCCGCCAGATCCGAACCCACTCGGCCAGACCCAAACCCACACGGCCAGACCCAAACCCACTCCGCCAGACCCCAAACCCACTCCGCCAGACCCGAACCCAATCCGCCAGACCCAAACCCACTCCGCCAGACCCGAACCCACTCCGCCAGAGCCGAACCCACTCCGCCACACCCGAACCCACTCCGCCAGACCCAAACCCACTCCGCCAGACCCAAACCCACTCCGCCAGACCCGAACCCACTCCGCCAGACCCGAACCCACTCCGCCAGACCCGAACCCACTCCGCCAGACCCGAACCCACTCCGCCAGACCCCAACCCACTCCGCCAGACCCAAACCCACTCCGCCAGACCCCAACGTACTCCGCCTGACCCGAACCCACTCCGCCACACCCGAACCCACTCGGCCAGACCTGAACCCACTTGGCCAGACCCTAACCCACTCGGCCAGACCCAAACCCACTCCGCCAGACCCCAAACCCACTCCGCCAGACGCAAGCCCACTCCGCCAGACCCAAACCCACTCCGCCAGACCCGAACCCACTCCGCCAGACCCGAACCCACTCCGCCAGACCCGAACCCACTCCGCCAGACCCGAACCCACTCCGCCAGACCCCAACCCACTCCGCCAGACCCAAACCCACTCCGCCAGACCCCAACGTACTCCGCCTGACCCGAACCCACTCCGCCACACCCGAACCCACTCGGCCAGACCTGAACCCACTTGGCCAGACCCTAACCCACTCGGCCAGACCCAAACCCACTCCGCCAGACCCCAAACCCACTCCGCCAGACCCAAACCCACTCCGCCAGACCCAAACCCACTCCGCCAGACCTGAACCCACTCCGCCAGACCCGAACCCACTCCGCCAGACCCGAACCCACTCCGCCAGACCCTAACCCACTCCGCCAGACCCAAACCCACACCGACAGACCCAAACCCACTCCGCCAGACCATAACCCAATCCGCCAGACCCAAACCCACCGCCAGACCCAAACCCACTCCGCCAGACCCGAACCCACTCCGCCAGACCCGAACCCACTCCGCCAGACCCTAACCCACTCCGCCAGACCCAAACCCACACCGCCAGACCAAAACCCACTCCGCCAGACCCAAACCCAATCTGCCAGACCCAAACCCACTCCGCCAGACCCAAACCCACTCCGCCAGACCCAAACCAACTCCGCCAGACCCAAACCCACTCCGCCAGACCCAAACCTACTCCGGTAGACCCAAGCCCACACCGCCAGACCCAAACCCACTCCGCCAGACCCAAACCTACTCCGGCAGACCCAAGCCCTCTCCGCCAGACCCAAACGCACTCTGTCAGACCCAAACCCACTGCGCCAGACCCAAACCCACTCCGCCAGACCCAAGCCCACTCCGCCAGACCCAAACCCACTCCGCCAGACCCAAACCAACTCCGCCAGACCCAAACCCACTCCGCCAGACCCAAACCTACTCCGGCAGACCCAAGCCCACACCGCCAGACCCAAACCCTCTCTGTCAGACCCAAACCCACTGCGCCAGAACCAAACCCACTCCGCCAGACCCAAACCTACTCCGCCAGACCCAAGCCCACACCGCCAGACCCAAACCCACTCCACTAGACCCAAACCCACTCCGCCAGACCCAAACGCACTCTGTCAGACCCAAACCCACTGCGCCAGACGCAAACCCACTCCGCCAGACCCAAACCCACTCCGCCAGACCCAAACCCACTCCGCCAAAACCAAACCCACTCCGCCAGACCCGAACCCACTCCGCCAGACCCAAACCCACTCCGCCAGACCCAAACCCACACTGCCAGTACCAAACCCACACCGCCAGACCCCAAACCCACTCCGCCAGACCCAAACCCACTCCGCCAGACCCAAACCCACTCCGCCAGCCCCAAACCCACTCAGCCAGACCAAAACCCACTCCGCCAGACCAAAACCCACTCTGCCAGACCCAAACCCACTCCGCCAGACCCAGACCCACTCCGCCAGACCCAAACCCACTCCTCCAGACCCAAACACACTCTGCTAGACCCAAATCCACTCCGCCAGACCCAAACCCCATCCGCCAGACCCAAACCCACACCGCCAAACCCAAACCCACTCCACCAGACCCAAACCCACTCCGCCAGACCCAAACGCACTCTGTCAGACCCAAACCCACTGCGCCAGACCCAAACCCACTCCGCCAGACCCCAAACCCACTCCGCCAGACCCCAAACCCACTCCGCCAGACCCCAAACCCACTCCGCCAGACCCAAACCCACTCCGCCAGCCCCGAACCCACTCCGCCAGATCCGAACCCACTCGGCCAGACCCAAACCCACTCGGCCAGACCCAAACCCACTCCGCCAGACCCCAAACCCACTCCGCCAGACCCGAACCCAATCCGCCAGACCCAAACCCACTCCGCCAGACCCGAACCCACTCCGCCAGAGCCGAACCCACTCCGCCACACCCGAACCCACTCCGCCAGACCCAAACCCACTCCGCCAGACCCAAACCCACTCCGCCAGACCCGAACCCACTCCGCCAGACCCGAACCCACTCCGCCAGACCCGAACCCACTCCGCCAGACCCGAACCCACTCCGCCAGACCCCAACCCACTCCGCCAGACCCAAACCCACTCCGCCAGACCCCAACGTACTCCGCCTGACCCGAACCCACTCCGCCACACCCGAACCCACTCGGCCAGACCTGAACCCACTTGGCCAGACCCTAACCCACTCGGCCAGACCCAAACCCACTCCGCCAGACCCCAAACCCACTCCGCCAGACCCAAGCCCACTCCGCCAGACCCAAACCCACTCCGCCAGACCCGAACCCACTCCGCCAGACCCGAACCCACTCCGCCAGACCCGAACCCACTCCGCCAGACCCGAACCCACTCCGCCAGACCCCAACCCACTCCGCCAGACCCAAACCCACTCCGCCAGACCCCAACGTACTCCGCCTGACCCGAACCCACTCCGCCACACCCGAACCCACTCGGCCAGACCTGAACCCACTTGGCCAGACCCTAACCCACTCGGCCAGACCCAAACCCACTCCGCCAGACCCCAAACCCACTCCGCCAGACCCAAACCCACTCCGCCAGACCCAAACCCACTCCGCCAGACCCGAACCCACTCCGCCAGACCCGAACCCACTCCGCCAGACCCGAACCCACTCCGCCAGACCCAAACCCACTCCGCCAGACCCAAACCCACACCGACAGACCCAAACCCACTCCGCCAGACCATAACCCAATCCGCCAGACCCAAACCCACCGCCAGACCCAAACCCACTCCGCCAGACCCGAACCCACTCCGCCAGACCCGAACCCACTCCGCCAGACCCTAACCCACTCCGCCAGACCCAAACCCACACCGCCAGACCAAAACCCACTCCGCCAGACCCAAACCCAATCTGCCAGACCCAAACCCACTCCGCCAGACCCAAACCCACTCCGCCAGACCCAAACCAACTCCGCCAGACCCAAACCCACTCCGCCAGACCCAAACCTACTCCGGTAGACCCAAGCCCACACCGCCAGACCCAAACCCACTCCGCCAGACCCAAACCTACTCCGGCAGACCCAAGCCCTCTCCGCCAGACCCAAACGCACTCTGTCAGACCCAAACCCACTGCGCCAGACCCAAACCCACTCCGCCAGACCCAAGCCCACTCCGCCAGACCCAAACCCACTCCGCCAGACCCAAACCAATTCCGCCAGACCCAAACCCACTCCGCCAGACCGGAACCTACTCCGGCAGACCCAAGCCCACACCGCCAGACCGCAACCCACTCCGCCAGACCCCAACCCACTCCACCAGACCCGAACCCACTCGGCCAGACCCCAACCCACTCCTCCAGACCCAAACCCACTCCGCCAGACCCAAGCCCACTCCGCCAGACCCAACCCCACTCCGCCAGACCCAAACCCACTCCGCCAGACAGCAACCCACTCCGCCAGACCCCAACCCACTCCGCCAGACCCGAACCCACTCGGCCAGACCCGAACCAACTCGGCCAGACCCCAACCCACTCCGTCAGACCCAAACCCACTCCGCCAGACCCAAACCTACTCCGGCAGAACCAAGCCCTCTCCGCCAGACCCAAACGCACTCTGTCAGACCCAAACCCACTGCGCCAGACCCAAACCCACTCCGCCAGACCCATGCCCACTCCGCCAGACCCAAACTCACTTCGCCAGACCCAAACCAACTCCGCCAGACCCAAACCCACTCCGCCAGACCGGAACCTACTCCGGCAGACCCAAGCCCACACCGCCAGACCCAAACCCACTCCGCCAGACCAAAACCCACTCCGCCAGACCCAAACCCACTCCGCCAGACCCAAACCCACTCCGCCAGACGCAAACCCACTCAGCCAGACCAAAACCCACTCCGCCAGACCAAAACCCACTCCGCCAGACCAAAACCCACTCCGCCAGACCCAAACCCACTCCGCCAGACCCAAACCCACTCCACCAGACCCAAGCCCACTCCACCAGACCCAACCCCACTCCGCCAGACCCAAACCCACTCCGCCAGACCCGAACCCACTCCGCCAGACCCAAACCCACTCCGCCAGAACCGAACCCACTGGGCCAGACCCAAGCCCACACCGCCAGACCCAACCCCACTCCGCCAGACCCAAACCCACTCCGCCAGACCGCAACCCACTCCGCCAGACCCCAACCCACTCCGCCAGAACCGAACCCACTGGGCCAGACCCGAACCAACTCGGCCAGACCCGAACCCACTCCGCCAGACCCAAACCCACTCCGCCAGACCCCAAACACACTCCGCCAGACCCGAACCCACTCCGCCAGACCCGAACCCACTCCGCCACACCCGAACCCACTCCGCCAGACCCGAACCCAGTCTGCCAGAGCCGAAACCACTCCGCCACACCCGAACCCTCTCCGCCAGACCCTAACCCACTCCGCCAGACCCGAACCCACTCTGCCAAACCCGAACCCACTCCGCCAGACCTAAACCCACTCCGCCAGACCCAAACCCACTCCGCCAGACCCAAACGCACTCTGTCAGACCCAAACCCACTGTGCGAGACCCAAACCCACTCCGCCAGACCCCAAACCCACTCCGCCAGACCCGAACCCACTCCGCCAGATCCGAACCCACTCCGCCAGACCCAACCCCACTCCGCCAGACCCAAACCCACACCGCCAGACCAAAACCCACTCCGCCAGACCCAAACCCAATCTGCCAGACGCAAACCCACTCCGCCAGACCCAAACCCACTCCGCCAGACCCAAACCCACTCCGCCAGACCCAAGCCCACTCCGCCAGACCCAACCCCACTCCGCCAGACCCAAACCCACTCCGCCAGACCGCAACCCACTCCGCCCGACCCCAACCCACTCCACCAGACCCGAACCCACTCGGCCAGACCCCAACCCACTCCGCCAGACCCAAACCCACTCCGCCAGACCCAAACCCACTCCGCCAGACCCCAAACCCACTCCGCCAGACCCGAACCCACTCCGACAGACCCGAACCCACTCCGCCAGACCCTAACCCACTCCGCCAGACCCAAACCCACTCCGCCAACACCAAACCCACTCCGCCAGACCCAAACCCACTCAGCCAGACCAAAACCCACTCCGCCAGACCAAAACCCACTCCGCCAGACCCAAACCCACTCCGCCAGACCCAAACCCACTCCGCCAGACCCAAACCCACTCCGCCAGACCCAAGCCCACTCCGCCAGACCCGAACCCACTCCGCCAGTCCCGAACCCACTCCGCCAGAACCGAACCCACTCCGCCAGACCCGAACCCACTCTGCCAAACCCGAACCCACTCCGCCAGACCTAAACCCACTCCGCCAGACCCAAACCCACTCCGCCAGACCCAAACGCACTCTGTCAGACCCAAACCCACTGTGCGAGACCCAAACCCACTCCGCCAGACCCCAAACCCACTCCGCCAGACCCGAACCCACTCCGCCAGATCCGAACCCACTCCGCCAGACCCAACCCCACTCCGCCAGACCCAAACCCACACCGCCAGACCAAAACCCACTCCGCCAGACCCAAACCCAATCTGCCAGACGCAAACCCACTCCGCCAGACCCAAACCCACTCCGCCAGACCCAAACCCACTCCGCCAGACCCAAGCCCACTCCGCCAGACCCAACCCCACTCCGCCAGACCCAAACCCACTCCGCCAGACCGCAACCCACTCCGCCCGACCCCAACCCACTCCACCAGACCCGAACCCACTTGGCCAGACCCCAACCCACTCCGCCAGACCCAAACCCACTCCGCCAGACCCAAGCCCACTCCGCCAGACCCAACCCCACTCCGCCAGACCCAAACCCACTCCGCCAGACCGCAACCCATTCCGCCAGACCCGAACCCACTCCGCCAGACCCGAACCCACTCGGCCAGACCCGAACCAACTCGGCCAGACCCCAACCCACTCCGACAGACCCAAACCCACTCCGCCAGACCCCAAACCCACTCCGCCAGACCCGAACCCACTCCGACAGACCCGAACCCACTCCGCCAGACCCTAACCCACTCCGCCAGACCCAAACCCACTCCGCCAACACCAAACCCACTCCGCCAGACCCAAACCCACTCAGCCAGACCAAAACCCACTCCGCCAGACCAAAACCCACTCCGCCAGACCCAAACCCACTCCGCCAGACCCAAACCCACTCCGCCAGACCCAAACCCACTCCGCCAGACCCAAGCCCACTCCGCCAGACCCGAACCCACTCCGCCAGTCCCGAACCCACTCCGCCAGAACCGAACCCACTCCGCCAGACCTGAACCCACTCCGCCAGACCCGAACCCACTCCGACAGACCCGAACCCACTCCGCCAGACGCAAACCCATTCCGCCAGACCCGAACGCACTCCGGCAGACCCGAACCCACTCCGCCAGACCCAAACCAACTCCGCCAGACCCGAACCCACTCCGCCAGACCCTAACCCATTCCGCTAGACCCGAACCCACTCCGCCAAACCCATACCCACTCCGCCAGACCCAAACCCACTCCGCCAGACCCCAAACCCACTCCGCCAGACCCAAACCCATTCCGCCAGACCCAAACCCACTCCGCCAGACCCCAAACCCACTCCGCCAGACCCAAACCCACTCCGCAAGACCCAAACCCCCTCCGCCAGACCCAAACCCACTCCGCCAGACCCAAACCCACTACGCCAGACCCAAACACACTCCGCCAGACCCAAACTCCCTCCGCCAGACCCAAACCCACTCCGCCAGACCCAAACGCACTTTGCCAGACCCAAACCCACTCCGCCAGACCCAAACCCACTCCGGCAGACCCAAGCCCACACCGCCAGACCCAAACCCACTCTGCCAGACCCTAACCCACTCCGCCAGACCCAAACCCCTCCGGCAGACCCGAACCCACTCCGCCAGACCCGAACCCACTCCGCCAAACCGGAACCCACTCCGCCAGACCCCAACCCACTCCGCCAGACCCGAACCCACTCCGCCAGACCCGAACCCACTCCGCCCGACCCGAACCCACTCCGCCAGACCCGAACCCATTCCGCCAGACCCGAACCCACTCCGCCAGACCCGAACCCACTCCGCCAGACCCGAACCCACTCCGCCAGACCCTAACCCATTCCGCCAGACCCAAACCCACTCCGCCAGACCCCAAACCCACTCCGCCAGACCATAACCCACTCCGCCAGACCCAAACCCACCTCCAGACCCAAAACCACTCCGCCAGACCCAAACCCACTCCGCCAGACCAAAACCCACTCCGCCAGCCCCAAACCCACTCCGCCAGACCCAAACCCACTCCGCCAGACCCAAACCCACTCCGCCAGACCGAAACCCACTCCGCCAGATCCAAACCCACTCCACCAGACCCTAACCCACTCCGTCAGACCCAAACCCACCGCCAGACCCAAACCCACTCCGCCAGACCCAAACCCACTCCACCAGACGCAGACCCACTCCGCCAGACCCAAACCCACTCCGCCAGACCCAAACCCAATCTGCCAGACCCAAACCCACTCCGCCAGACCCAAACCCACTCCGCCAGACCCAAACCCACTCCGCCAGGCCCAAACCCACTCAGCCAGACCAAAACCCACTCCGCCAGACCAAAACCCACTCCGCCAGACCCAAACCCACTCCGCCAGACCCAAACCCACTCCGCCAGACCCAAACCCACTCCGCCAGACCCAAGCCCACTCCGCCAGACCCGAACCCACTCCGCCAGTCCCAAACCCAATCTGCCAGACCCAAACCCACTCCGCCAGACCCAAACCCACTCCGCCAGACCCAAACCCACTCCGCCAGGCCCAAACCCACTCAGCCAGACCCAAACCCCCTCCGCCAGACCCAAACCTACTCCGCCCGACCCAAACCCACTACGCCAGACCCTAACCCACTCCGCCAGACCCGAACCAACTCCGCAAGACCCAAACCCACTCCGCCAGACCCAAACCCACTCCGCCAGACCCAAACCCACTCCGCCAGACCATAACCCACTCCGCCAGACCCAAACCCACCGCCAGACCCAAACCCACTCCGCCAGAACCGAACCCACTCCGCCAGACCCGAACCCACTCCGCCAGACCCGAACCCACTCCGCCAGACCCGAACGCACTCCGCCAGACCCGAACCCACTCCGCCAGACCCTAACCCACTCCGCCAGACCCAAACCCACTCCGCCAGACCCAAACCCACTCCGCCAGACCCAAACCCACTCAGCCAGACCAAAACCCACTCCGCCAGACCAAAACCCACTCCGCCAGACCCAAACCCACTACGCCAGACCCAAACCCACTCCGCCAGACCCAAACTCCCTCCGCCAGACCCAAACCCACTCCGCCAGACCCAAACGCACTCTGCCAGACCCAAACCCACTCCGCCAGACCCAAACCCACTCCGCCAGACCAAAACCCACTCCGCCAGACCCAAACCCACTCCGCCAGACCCGAACCCACTCCGCCAGACCCGAACCAACTCCGCGAGACCCAAACCCACTCCGCCAGACCCAAACCCACCGCCAGACCCAAACGCACTCCGCCAGACCCGAACCCACTCCGCCAGACCCGAACCCACTCCGCCAGACCCGAACCCACTCCGCCAGACCCGAACCCACTCCGCCAGACCCTAACCCACTCCGCCAGACCCGAACCAACTCCGCAAGACCCTAACCCACTCCGCCAGACCCAAACCCACTCCGCCAGACCCAAACCCACTCCGCCAGACCATAACCCACTCCGCCAGACCCAAACCCACCGCCAGACCCAAACCCACTCCGCCAGAACCGAACCCACTCCGCCAGACCCAAACCCACTCAGCCAGACCAAAACCCACTCCGCCAGACCAAAACCCACTCCGCCAGACCCAAACCCACTCCGCCAGACCCAAACCCACTCCGCCAGACCCAAACCCACTCCGCCAGACCCAAGCCCACTCCGCCAGACCCGAACCCACTCCGCGAGTCCCGAACCCACTCCGCCAGACCCGAACCCACTCCGCCAGACCCGAACCCACTCCGCCAGACCCGAACCAACTCCGCGAGACCCAAACCCACTCCGCCAGACCCAAACACACTCCGCCAGACCATAACCCACTCCGCCAGACCCAAACCCACCGCCAGACCCAAACCCACTCCGCCAGACCCGAACCCACTCCGCCAGACCCGAACCCACTCCGCCAGACCCGAACCCACTCCGCCAGACCCGAACGCACTCCGACAGACCCAAACCCACTCCGCCAGACCCTAACCCACTCCGCCAGACCCAAACCCACACCGCCAGACCAAAACCCACTCCGCCAGAACCAAACCCAATCTGCCAGACCCAAACCCACTCCGCCAGACCCAAACCAACTCCGCCAGACCCAAACCCACTCCGCCAGACCCAAACCTACTCCGGCAGACCCAAGCCCACACCGCCAGACCCAAACCCTCTCTGTCAGACCCAAACCCACTGCGCCAGAACCAAACCCACTCCGCCAGACCCAAACCTGCTCCGCCAGACCCAAGCCCACACCGCCAGACCCAAACCCACTCCACTAGACCCAAACCCACTCCGCCAGACCCAAACGCACTCTGTCAGACCCAAACCCACTGCGCCAGACGCAAACCCACTCCGCCAGACCCAAACCCACTCCGCCAGACCCAAACCCACTCCGCCAAAACCAAACCCACTCCGCCAGACCCGAACCCACTCCGCCAGACCCAAACCCACTCCGCCAGACCCAAACCCACACTGCCAGTACCAAACCCACACCGCCAGACCCCAAACCCACTCCGCCAGACCCAAACCCACTCCGCCAGACCCAAACCCACTCCGCCAGCCCCAAACCCACTCAGCCAGACCAAAACCCACTCCGCCAGACCAAAACCCACTCCGCCAGACCCAAACCCACTCCGCCAGACCCAGACCCACTCCGCCAGACCCAAACCCACTCCTCCAGACCCAAACACACTCCGCTAGACCCAAATCCACTCCGCCAGACCCAAACCCCATCCGCCAGACCCAAACCCACACCGCCAGACCCAAACCCACTCCACCAGACCCAAACCCACTCCGCCAGACCCAAACGCACTCTGTCAGACCCAAACCCACTGCGCCAGACCCAAACCCACTGCGCCAGACCCCAAACCCACTCCGCCAGACCCCAAACCCACTCCGCCAGACCCCAAACCCACTCCGCCAGACCCAAACCCACTCCGCCAGCCCCGAACCCACTCCGCCAGATCCGAACCCACTCGGCCAGACCCAAACCCACTCGGCCAGACCCAAACCCACTCCGCCAGCCCCGAACCCACTCCGCCAGATCCGAACCCACTCGGCCAGACCCAAACCCACTCGGCCAGACCCAAACCCACTCCGCCAGACCCCAAACCCACTCCGCCAGACCCAAACCCAATCCGCCAGACCCGAACCCACTCCGCCAGACCCGAACCCACTCCGCCAGACCCGAACCCACTCCGCCAGACCCCAACCCACTCCGCCAGACCCAAACCCACTCCGCCAGTCCCCAACGTACTCCGCCTGACCCGAACCCACTCCGCCACACCCAAACCCACTCGGCCAGACCTGAACCCACTTGGCCAGACCCTAACCCACTCGGCCAGACCCAAACCCACCGCCAGACCCAAACCCACTCCGCCAGAACCGAACCCACTCCGCCAGACCCAAACCCACTCAGCCAGACCAAAACCCACTCCGCCAGACCAAAACCCACTCCGCCAGACCCAAACCCACTCCGCCAGACCCAAACCCACTCCGCCAGACCCAAACCCACTCCGCCAGACCCAAGCCCACTCCGCCAGACCCGACCCCACTCCGCGAGTCCCGAACCCACTCCGCCAGACCCGAACCCACTCCGCCAGACCCGAACCCACTCCGCCAGACCCGAACCAACTCCGCGAGACCCAAACCCACTCCGCCAGACCCAAACACACTCCGCCAGACCATAACCCACTCCGCCAGACCCAAACCCACCGCCAGACCCAAACCCACTCCGCCAGACCCGAACCCACTCCGCCAGACCCGAACCCACTCCGCCAGACCCGAACCCACTCCGCCAGACCCGAACCAACTCCGCGAGACCCAAACCCACTCCGCCAGACCCAAACACACTCCGCCAGACCATAACCCACTCCGCCAGACCCAAACCCACCGCCAGACCCAAACCCACTCCGCTAGACCCAAATCCACTCCGCCAGACCCAAACCCCATCCGCCAGACCCAAACCCACACCGCCAGACCCAAACCCACTCCACCAGACCCAAACCCACTCCGCCAGACCCAAACGCACTCTGTCAGACCCAAACCCACTGCGCCAGACCCAAACCCACTGCGCCAGACCCCAAACCCACTCCGCCAGACCCCAAACCCACTCCGCCAGACCCCAAACCCACTCCGCCAGACCCAAACCCACTCCGCCAGCCCCGAACCCACTCCGCCAGACCCAAACCCACTCCGCCAGACCCAAACCCACTCCGCCAGACCCAAACCCACTCCGCCAGACCCAAGCCCACTCCGCCAGACCCGAACCCACTCCGCGAGTCCCGAACCCACTCCGCCAGACCCGAACCCACTCCGCCAGACCCGAACCCACTCCGCCAGACCCGAACCAACTCCGCGAGACCCAAACCCACTCCGCCAGACCCAAACACACTCCGCCAGACCATAACCCACTCCGCCAGACCCAAACCCACCGCCAGACCCAAACCCACTCCGCCAGACCCGAACCCACTCCGCCAGACCCGAACCCACTCCGCCAGACCCAAACCCACTCCGCCAGACCCGAACGCACTCCGACAGACCCAAACCCACTCCGCCAGACCCTAACCCACTCCGCCAGACCCAAACCCACACCGCCAGACCAAAACCCACTCCGCCAGAACCAAACCCAATCTGCCAGACCCAAACCCACTCCGCCAGACCCAAACCAACTCCGCCAGACCCAAACCCACTCCGCCAGACCCAAACCTACTCCGGCAGACCCAAGCCCACACCGCCAGACCCAAACCCTCTCTGTCAGACCCAAACCCACTGCGCCAGAACCAAACCCACTCCGCCAGACCCAAACCCACACTGCCAGTACCAAACCCACACCGCCAGACCCCAAACCCACTCCGCCAGACCCAAACCCACTCCGCCAGACCCAAACCCACTCCGCCAGCCCCAAACCCACTCAGCCAGACCAAAACCCACTCCGCCAGACCAAAACCCACTCCGCCAGACCCAAACCCACTCCGCCAGACCCAGACCCACTCCGCCAGACCCAAACCCACTCCTCCAGACCCAAACACACTCCGCTAGACCCAAATCCACTCCGCCAGACCCAAACCCCATCCGCCAGACCCAAACCCACACCGCCAGACCCAAACCCACTCCACCAGACCCAAACCCACTCCGCCAGACCCAAACGCACTCTGTCAGACCCAAACCCACTGCGCCAGACCCAAACCCACTGCGCCAGACCCCAAACCCACTCCGCCAGACCCCAAACCCACTCCGCCAGACCCCAAACCCACTCCGCCAGACCCAAACCCACTCCGCCAGCCCCGAACCCACTCCGCCAGATCCGAACCCACTCGGCCAGACCCAAACCCACTCGGCCAGACCCAAACCCACTCCGCCAGACCCCAAACCCACTCCGCCAGACCCAAACCCAATCCGCCAGACCCGAACCCACTCCGCCAGACCCGAACCCACTCCGCCAGACCCGAACCCACTCCGCCAGACCCCAACCCACTCCGCCAGACCCAAACCCACTCCGCCAGACCCCAACGTACTCCGCCTGACCCGAACCCACTCCGCCAGACCCAAACCCACTCCGCCAGACCCAAACCCACTCCGCCAGACCCGAACCCTCTCCGCCAGACCCGAACCCACTCCGCCAGACCCGAACCCACTCCGCCAGACCCGAACCCACTCCGCCAGACCCCAACCCACTCCGCCAGACCCAAACCCACTCCGCCAGACCCCAACGTACTCCGCCTGACCCGAACCCACTCCGCCACACCCGAACCCACTCGGCCAGACCTGAACCCACTTGGCCAGACCCTAACCCACTCGGCCAGACCCAAACCCACTCCGCCAGACCCCAAACCCACTCCGCCAGACCCAAGCCCACTCCGCCAGACCAAACCCCACTCCGCCAGACCCGAACCCACTCCGCCAGACCCGAACCCACTCCGCCATACCCCAACCCACTCCGCCAGACCCAAACCCACTCCGCCAGACCCCAACGTACTCCGCCTGACCCGAACCCACTCCGCCACACCCGAACCCACTCGGCCAGACCTGAACCCACTTGGCCACACCCTAACCCACTCGGACAGACCCCAACCCACTCCGCCAGACCCCAAACCCACTCCGCCAGACCCAAACCCACTCCGCCAGACCCAAACCCACTCCGCCACACCCGAACCCACTCCGCCAGACCCGAACCCACTCCGCCAGACCCGAACCCACTCCGCCAGACCCAAACCCACTCCGCCAGACCCAAACCCACACCGACAGACCCAAACCCACTCCGCCAGACCATAACCCAATCCGCCAGACCCAAACCCACCGCCAGACCCAAACCCACTCCGCCAGACCCGAACCCACTCCGCCAGACCCGAACCCACTCCGCCAGACCCTAACCCACTCCGCCAGACCCAAACCCACACCGCCAGACCAAAACCCACTCCGCCAGACCCAAACCCAATCTGCCAGACCCAAACCCACTCCGCCAGACCCAAACCCACTCCGCCAGACCCAAACCAACTCCGCCAGACCCAAACCCACTCCGCCAGACCCAAACCTACTCCGGTAGACCCAAGCCCACACCGCCAGACCCAAACCCACTCCGCCAGACCCAAACCAACTCCGCCAGACCCAAACCCACTCCGCCAGACCGGAACCTACTCCGGCAGACCCAAGCCCACACCGCCAGACCGCAACCCACTCCGCCAGACCCCAACCCACTCCACCAGACCCGAACCCACTCGGCCAGACCCCAACCCACTCCTCCAGACCCAAACCCACTCCGCCAGACCCAAGCCCACTCCGCCAGACCCAACCCCACTCCGCCAGACCCAAACCCACTCCGCCAGACCGCAACCCACTCCGCCAGAACCCAACCCACTCCGCCAGACCCGAACCCACACGGCCAGACCCGAACCAACTCGGCCAGACCCCAACCCACTCCGACAGACCCAAACCCACTCCGCCAGACCCCAAACCCACTCCGCCAGACCCGAACCCACTCCGCCAGACCCGAACCCACTCCGCCACACCCGAACCCACTCCGCCAGACCCGAACCCACTCCGCCAGACCCGAACCCACTCCGCCAGACCCGAACCCACTCCGCCAGACCCGAACCCACTCCGCAAGACCCGAACCCACTCCGCCAGACCCGAACCCACTCCGCCAGACCCGAACCCACTCCGCGAGACCCGAACCCACTCCGCCAGACCCGAACGCACTCTGTCAGACCCAAACCCACTCCGCCAGACCCAAACCTACTCCGGCAGAACCAAGCCCTCTCCGCCAGACCCAAACGCACTCTGTCAGACCCAAACCCACTGCGCCAGACCCAAACCCACTCCGCCAGACCCAAGCCCACTCCGCCAGACCCAAACTCACTCCGCCAGACCCAAACCAACTCCGCCAGACCCAAACCCACTCCGCCAGACCGGAACCTACTCCGGCAGACCCAAGCCCACACCGCCAGACCCAAACCCACTCCGCCAGACACAAACCCACTCCGCCAGACCAAAACCCACTCCGCCAGACCCAAACCCACTCCGCCAGACCCAAACCCACTCCGCCAGACGCAAACCCACTCAGCCAGACCAAAACCTACTCCGCCAGACCAAAACCCACTCCGCCAGACCAAAACCCACTCCGCCAGACCCAAACCCACTCCGCCAGACCCAAACCCACTCCGCCAGACCCAAGCCCACTCCGCCAGACCCAACCCCACTCCGCCAGACCCAAACCCACTCCGCCAGACCGCAACCCACTCCGCCAGACCCCAACCCACTCCGCCAGAACCGAACCCACTGGGCCAGACCCGAACCAACTCGGCCAGACCCGAACCCACTCCGCCAGACCCAAACCCACTCCGCCAGACCCCAAACACACTCCGCCAGACCCGAACCCACTCCGCCAGACCCGAACCCACTCCGCCACTCCCGAACCCACTCCGCCAGACCCGAACCCACTCTGCCAGAGCCGAAACCACTCCGCCACACCCGAACCCTCTCCGCCAGACCCTAACCCACTCCGCCAGACCCGAACCCACTCCGCCAGACCCGAACCCACTCCGCCAGACCCGAACCCACTCCGCAAGACCCGAACCCACTCCGCCAGACCCGAACCCACTCCGCCAGACCCGAACCCACTCCGCGAGACCCAAACCCACTCCGCCAGACCCAAACCCACTCCGCCAGACCCAAACCCACTCCGCCAGACCCAAACCCACTCCGCCAGACCCAAACCCACTCCGCCAGACCCAAACCCACTCCGCCAGACCCAAACCCACTCCGCCAGACCCCAAAGCCACTTCGCCAGAACCAAACCCACTCCGCCAGACCCGAACCCACTCCGCCAGATCCGAACCCACTCCGCCAGACCCAACCCCACTCCGCCAGACCCAAACCCACACCGCCAGACCAAAACCCACTCCGCCAGACCCAAACCCAATCTGCCAGACGCAAACCCACTCCGCCAGACCCAAACCCACTCCGCCAGACCCAAACCCACTCCGCCAGACCCAAGCCCACCCCGCCAGACCCAACCCCACTCCGCCAGACCCAAACCCACTCCGCCAGACCGCAACCCACTCCGCCCGACCCCAACCCACTCCACCAGACCCGAACCCACTCGGCCAGACCCCAACCCACTCCGCCAGACCCAAACCCACTCCGCCAGACCCAAGCCCACTCCGCCAGACCCAACCCCACTCCGCCAGACCCAAACCCACTCCGCCAGACCGCAACCCACTCCGCCAGACCCCAACCCACTCCGCCAGAACCGAACCCACTGGGCCAGACCCGAACCAACTCGGCCAGACCCGAACCCACTCCGCCAGACCCAAACCCACTCCGCCAGACCCCAAACACACTCCGCCAGACCCGAACCCACTCCGCCAGACCCGAACCCACTCCGCCACTCCCGAACCCACTCCGCCAGACCCGAACCCACTCTGCCAGAGCCAAAACCACTCCGCCACACCCGAACCCTCTCCGCCAGACCCTAACCCACTCCGCCAGACCCGAACCCACTCCGCCAGACCCGAACCCACTCCGCCAGACCCGAACCCAATCCGCAAGACCCGAACCCACTCCGCCAGACCCGAACCCACTCCGCCAGACCCGAACCCACTCCGCGAGACCCGAACCCACTCCGCCAGACCCAAACCCACTCCGCCAGCCCCAAACCCACTCCGCCAGACCCAAACCCACTCCGCCAGACCCCAAAGCCACTTTGCCAGAACCAAACCCACTCCGCCAGACCCGAACCCACTCCGCCAGATCCGAACCCACTCCGCCAGACCCAACCCCACTCCGCCAGACCCAAACCCACACCGCCAGACCAAAACCCACTCCGCCAGACCCAAACCCAATCTGCCAGACGCAAACCCACTCCGCCAGACCCAAACCCACTCCGCCAGACCCAAACCCACTCCGCCAGACCCAAGCCCACCCCGCCAGACCCAACCCCACTCCGCCAGACCCAAACCCACTCCGCCAGACCGCAACCCACTCCGCCCGACCCCAACCCACTCCACCAGACCCGAACCCACTCGGCCAGACCCCAACCCACTCCGCCAGACCCAAACCCACTCCGCCAGACCCAAGCCCACTCCGCCAGACCCAACCCCACTCCGCCAGACCCAAACCCACTCCGACAGACCGCAACCCACTCCGCCAGACCCCAACCCACTCCGCCAGACCCGAACCCACTCGGCCAGACCCGAACCAACTCGGCCAGACCCCAACCCACTCCGACAGACCCAAACCCACTCCGCCAGACCCCAAACCCACTCCGCCAGACCCAAACCCACTCCGACAGACCCGAACCCACTCCGCCAGACCCTAACCCACTCCGCCAGACCCAAACCCACTCCGCCAACACCAAACCCACTCCGCCAGACCCAAACCCACTCAGCCAGACCAAAACCCACTCCGCCAGACCAAAACCCACTCCGCCAGACCCAAACCCACTCCGCCAGACCCAAACCCACTCCGCCAGACCCAAACCCACTCCGCCAGACCCAAGCCCACTCCGCCAGACCCGAACCCACTCCGCCAGTCCCGAACCCACTCCGCCAGAACCGAACCCACTCCGCCAGACCCGAACCCACTCCGCCAGACCCGAACCCACTCCGACAGACCCGAACCCACTCCGCCAGACGCGAACCCATTCCGCCAGACCCGAACGCACTCCGGCAGACCCGAACCCACTCCGCCAGACCCGAACCCACTCCACCAGACCCGAACCCACTCTGCCAGACCCGAACCCACTCCACCAGACCCGAACCCACTCTGCCAGACCCGAACCCACTCCGCCAGACCCGAACCCACTCCGCCAGACCCCAACCAACTCCGCCAGACCCGAACCCACTCCGCCAGACCCTAACCCATTCCGCTAGACCCGAACCCACTCCGCCAAACCCATACCCACTCCGCCAGACCCAAACCCACTCCGCCAGACCCCAAACCCACTCCGCCAGACCCAAACCCATTCCGCCAGACCCAAACCCACTCCGCCAGACCACAAACCCACTCCGCCAGACCCAAACCCACTCCGCAAGACCCAAACCCCCTCCGCCAGACCCAAACCCACTGCGCCAGACCCAAACCCACTCCGCCAGACCCAAACTCACTCCGCCAGACCCAAACCCACTCCGCCAGACCCAAACGCACTCTGCCAGACCCAAACCCACTCCGCCAGACCCAAACCCACTCCGGCAGACCCAAGCCCACACCGCCAGACCCAAACCCACTCCGCCAGACCCTAACCCACTCCGCCAGACCCAAACCCCTCCGGCAGACCCGAACCCACTCCGCCAGACCCGAACCCACTCCGCCAAACCGGAACCCACTCCGCCAGACCCCAACCCACTCCGCCAGACCCGAACCCACTCCGCCAGACCCGAACCCACTCCGCCAGACCCGAACCCACTCCGCCAGACCCGAACCCATTCCGCCAGACCCGAACCCACCCCGCCAGACCCGAACCCACTCCGCCAGACCCGAACCCACTCAGCCAGACCCGAACCCACTCCGCCAGACCCTAACCCATTCCGCCAGACCCAAACCCACTCCGCCAGACCCCAAACCCACTCCGCCAGACCATAACCCACTCCGCCAGACCCAAACCCACCTCCAGACCCAAAACCACTCCGCCAGAACCAAACCCACTCCGCCAGACCAAAACCCACTCCGCCAGCCCCAAACCCACTCCGCCAGACCCAAACCCACTCCGCCAGACCCAAACCCACTCCGCCAGACCGAAACCCACTCCGCCAGATCCAAACCCACTCCACCAGACCCTAACCCACTCCGTCAGACCCAAACCCACCGCCAGACCCAAACCCACTCCGCCAGACCCAAACCCACTCCGCCAGACGCAGACCCACTCCGCCAGACCCAAACCCACTCCGCCAGACCCAAACCCAATCTGCCAGACCCAAACCCACTCCGCCAGACCCAAACCCACTCCGCCAGACCCAAACCCACTCCGCCAGACCCAAGCCCACTCCGCCAGACCCGAACCCACTCCGCCAGTCCCAAACCCAATCTGCCAGACCCAAACCCACTCCGCCAGACCCAAACCCACTCCGCCAGACCCAAACCCACTCCGCCAGGCCCAAACCCACTCAGCCAGACCAAAACCCACTCCGCCAGACCAAAACCCACTCCGCCAGACCCAAACCCACTCCGCCAGACCCGAACCCACTCCGCCAGACCCGAACCAACTCCGCGAGACCCGAACCCACTCCGCCAGACCCAAACCCACCGCCAGACCCAAACCCACTCCGCCAGACCCGAACCCACTCCGCCAGACCCGAACCCACTCCGCCAGACCCGAACCCACTCCGCCAGACCCGAACGCACTCCGACAGACCCGAACCCACTCCGCCAGACCCTAACCCACTCCGCCAGACCCAAACCCACTCCGCCAGACCCAAACCCACTCCGCCAGACCCAAACCCACTCAGCCAGACCAAAACCCACTCCGCCAGACCAAAACCCACTCCGCCAGACCCAAACCCACTCCGCCAGACCCAAACCCACTCCGCCAGAACCAAACCCCCTCCGCCAGACCCAAACCCACTCCGCCAGACCCAAACCCACTACGCCAGACCCTAACCCACTCGGCCAGACCCGAACCAACTCCGCAAGACCCAAACCCACTCCGCCAGACCCAAACCCACTCCGCCAGACCCAAACCCACTCCGCCAGACCATAACCCACTCCGCCAGACCCAAACCCACCGCCAGACCCAAACCCACTCCGCCAGAACCGAACCCACTCCGCCAGACCCGAACCCACTCCGCCAGACCCGAACCCACTCCGCCAGACCCGAACGCACTCCGACAGACCCGAACCCACTCCGCCAGACCCTAACCCACGCCGCCAGACCCAAACCCACTCCGCCAGACCCAAACCTACTCCGCCAGACCCAAACCCACTCAGCCAGACCAAAACCCACTCCGCCAGACCAAAACCCACTCCGCCAGACCCAAACCCACTCAGCCAGACCAAAACCCACTCCGCCAGACCAAAACCCACTCCGCCAGACCCAAACGCACTCCGCCAGACCCAAACCCACTCCGCCAGACCCAAACCCAGTCAGCCAGACCAAAACCCACTCCGCCAGACCAAAACCCACTCCGCCAGACCCAAACCCACTCCGCCAGACCCGAACCCACTCCGCCAGACCCGAACCAACTCCGCGAGACCCAAACCCACTCCGCCAGACCCAAACCCACCGCCAGACCCAAACCCACTCCGCCAGACCCGAACCCACTCCGCCAGACCCAAACCCACTCCGCCAGACCCGAACCCACTCCGCCAGACCCGAACGCACTCCGACAGACCCGAACCCACTCCGCCAGACCCTAACCCACTCCGCCAGACCCAAACCCACTCCGCCACACCCAAACCCACTCCGCCAGACCCAAACCCACTCAGCCAGACCAAAACCCACTCCGCCAGACCAAAACCCACTCCGCCAGACCCAAACCCACTACGCCAGACCCAAACCCACTCCGCCAGACCCAAACCCACTCCGCCAGACCCAAGCCCACTCCGCCAGACCCAAACCCCCTCCGCCAGACCCAAACCCACTCCGCCAGACCCAAACCCACTACGCCAGACCCTAACCCACTACGCCAGACCCGAACCCACTCCGCCAGACCCGAACCCATTCCGCCAGACCCGAACCCACCCCGCCAGACCCGAACCCACTCCGCCAGACCCGAACCCACTCCGCCAGACCCGAACCCACTCCGCCAGACCCTAACCCATTCCGCCAGACCCAAACCCACTCCGCCAGACCCCAAACCCACTCCGCCAGACCATAACCCACTCCGCCAGACCCAAACCCACCTCCAGACCCAAAACCACTCCGCCAGACCCAAACCCACTCCGCCAGACCAAAACCCACTCCGCCAGCCCCAAACCCACTCCGCCAGACCCAAACCCACTCCGCCAGACCCAAACCCACTCCGCCAGACCGAAACCCACTCCGCCAGATCCAAACCCACTCCACCAGACCCTAACCCACTCCGTCAGACCCAAACCCACCGCCAGACCCAAACCCACTCCGACAGACCCAAACCCACTCCGCCAGACGCAGACCCACTCCGCCAGACCCAAACCCACTCCGCCAGACCCAAACCCAATCTGCCAGACCCAAACCCACTCCGCCAGACCCAAACCCACTCCGCCAGACCCAAACCCACTCCGCCAGGCCCAAACCCACTCAGCCAGACCAAAACCCACTCCGCCAGACCAAAACCCACTCCGCCAGACCCAAACCCACTCCGCCAGACCCAAACCCACTCCGCCAGACCCAAACCCACTCCGCCAGACCCAAGCCCACTCCGCCAGACCCGAACCCACTCCGCCAGTCCCAAACCCAATCTGCCAGACCCAAACCCACTCCGCCAGACCCAAACCCACTCCGCCAGACCCAAACCCACTCCGCCAGGCCCAAACCCACTCAGCCAGACCAAAACCCACTCCGCCAGACCAAAACCCACTCCGCCAGACCCAAACCCACTCCGCCAGACCCGAACCCACTCCGCCAGACCCGAACCAACTCCGCGAGACCCGAACCCACTCCGCCAGACCCAAACCCACCGCCAGACCCAAACCCACTCCGCCAGACCCGAACCCACTCCGCCAGACCCGAACCCACTCCGCCAGACCCGAACCCACTCCGCCAGACCCGAACGCACTCCGACAGACCCGAACCCACTCCGCCAGACCCTAACCCACTCCGCCAGACCCAAACCCACTCCGCCAGACCCAAACCCACTCCGCCAGACCCAAACCCACTCAGCCAGACCAAAACCCACTCCGCCAGACCAAAACCCACTCCGCCAGACCCAAACCCACTCCGCCAGACCCAAACCCACTCCGCCAGACCCAAACCCCCTCCGCCAGACCCAAACCCACTCCGCCAGACCCAAACCCACTACGCCAGACCCTAACCCACTCCGCCAGACCCGAACCAACTCCGCAAGACCCAAACCCACTCCGCCAGACCCAAACCCACTCCGCCAGACCCAAACCCACTCCGCCAGACCATAACCCACTCCGCCAGACCCAAACCCACCGCCAGACCCAAACCCACTCCGCCAGAACCGAACCCACTCCGCCAGACCCAAACCCACTCCGCCAGACCCAAACCCACTCCGCCAGACCCAAACGCACTCAGCCAGACCCAAACCCACTCCGCCAGACCCAAACCCACTCCGGCAGACCCAAGCCCACACCGCCAGACCCAAACCCACTCCGCCAGACCCTAACCCACTCCGCCAGACCCAAACCCCTCCGGCAGACCCGAACCCACTCCGCCAGACCCGAACCCACTCCGCCAAACCGGAACCCACTCCGCCAGACCCCAACCCACTCCGCCAGACCCGAACCCACTCCGCCAGACCCGAACCCACTCCGCCAGACCCGAACCCACTCCGCCAGACCCGAACCCATTCCGCCAGACCCGAACCCACCCCGCCAGACCCGAACCCACTCCGCCAGACCCGAACCCACTCAGCCAGACCCGAACCCACTCCGCCAGACCCTAACCCATTCCGCCAGACCCAAACCCACTCCGCCAGACCCCAAACCCACTCCGCCAGACCATAACCCACTCCGCCAGACCCAAACCCACCTCCAGACCCAAAACCACTCCGCCAGAACCAAACCCACTCCGCCAGACCAAAACCCACTCCGCCAGCCCCAAACCCACTCCGCCAGACCCAAACCCACTCCGCCAGACCCAAACCCACTCCGCCAGACCGAAACCCACTCCGCCAGATCCAAACCCACTCCACCAGACCCTAACCCACTCCGTCAGACCCAAACCCACCGCCAGACCCAAACACACTCCGCCAGACCCAAACCCACTCCGCCAGACGCAGACCCACTCCGCCAGACCCAAACCCACTCCGCCAGACCCAAACCCAATCTGCCAGACCCAAACCCACTCCACCAGACCCAAACCCACTCCGCCAGACCCAAACCCACTCCGCCAGACCCAAGCCCACTCCGCCAGACCCGAACCCACTCCGCCAGTCCCAAACCCAATCTGCCAGACCCAAACCCACTCCGCCAGACCCAAACCCACTCCGCCAGGCCCAAACCCACTCAGCCAGACCAAAACCCACTCCGCCAGACCAAAACCCACTCCGCCAGACCCAAACCCACTCCGCCAGACCCGAACCCACTCCGCCAGACCCGAACCAACTCCGCGAGACCCGAACCCACTCCGCCAGACCCAAACCCACCGCCAGACCCAAACCCACTCCGCCAGACCCGAACCCACTCCGCCAGACCCGAACCCACTCCGCCAGACCCGAACCCACTCCGCCAGACCCGAACGCACTCCGACAGACCCGAACCCACTCCGCCAGACCCTAACCCACTCCGCCAGACCCAAACCCACTCCGCCAGACCCAAACCCACTCCGCCAGACCCAAACCCACTCAGCCAGACCAAAACCCACTCCGCCAGACCAAAACCCACTCCGCCAGACCCAAACCCACTCCGCCAGACCCAAACCCACTTCGCCAGAACCAAACCCCCTCCGCCAGACCCAAACCCACTCCGCCAGACCCAAACCCACTACGCCAGACCCTAACCCACTCGGCCAGACCCGAACCAACTCCGCAAGACCCAAACCCACTCCGCCAGACCCAAACCCACTCCGCCAGACCCAAACCCACTCCGCCAGACCATAACCCACTCCGCCAGACCCAAACCCACCGCCAGACCCAAACCCACTCCGCCAGAACCGAACCCACTCCGCCAGACCCGAACCCACTCCGCCAGACCCGAACCCACTCCGCCAGACCCGAACGCACTCCGACAGACCCGAATCCACTCCGCCAGACCCTAACCCACTCCGCCAGACCCAAACCCACTCCGCCAGACCCAAACCTACTCCGCCAGACCCAAACCCACTCAGCCAGACCAAAACCCACTCCGCCAGACCAAAACCCACTCCGCCAGACCCAAACCCACTCAGCCAGACCAAAACCCACTCCGCCAGACCAAAACCCACTCCGCCAGACCCAAACGCACTCCGCCAGACCCAAACCCACTCCGCCAGACCCAAACCCACTCAGCCAGACCAAAACCCACTCCGCCAGACCAAAACCCACTCCGCCAGACCCAAACCCACTCCGCCAGACCCGAACCCACTCCGCCAGACCCGAACCAACTCCGCGAGACCCAAACCCACTCCGCCAGACCCAAACCCACCGCCAGACCCAAACCCACTCCGCCAGACCCGAACCCACTCCGCCAGACCCAAACCCACTCCGCCAGACCCGAACCCACTCCGCCAGACCCGAACGCACTCCGACAGACCCGAACCCACTCCGCCAGACCCTAACCCACTCCGCCAGACCCAAACCCACTCCGCCAGACCCAAACCCACTCCGCCAGACCCAAACCCACTCAGCCAGACCAAAACCCACTCCGCCAGACCAAAACCCACTCCGCCAGACCCAAACCCACTACGCCAGACCCAAACCCACTCCGCCAGACCCAAACCCACTCCGCCAGACCCAAGCCCACTCCGCCAGACCCAAACCCCCTCCGCCAGACCCAAACCCACTCCGCCAGACCCAAACCCACTACGCCAGACCCTAACCCACTCCGCCAGACCCGAACCCACTCCGCCAGACCCGAACCCATTCCGCCAGACCCGAACCCACCCCGCCAGACCCGAACCCACTCCGCCAGACCCGAACCCACTCCGCCAGACCCGAACCCACTCCGCCAGACCCTAACCCATTCCGCCAGACCCAAACCCACTCCGCCAGACCCCAAACCCACTCCGCCAGACCATAACCCACTCCGCCAGACCCAAACCCACCTCCAGACCCAAAACCACTCCGCCAGACCCAAACCCACTCCGCCAGACCAAAACCCACTCCGCCAGCCCCAAACCCACTCCGCCAGACCCAAACCCACTCCGCCAGACCCAAACCCACTCCGCCAGACCGAAACCCACTCCGCCAGATCCAAACCCACTCCACCAGACCCTAACCCACTCCGTCAGACCCAAACCCACCGCCAGACCCAAACCCACTCCGACAGACCCAAACCCACTCCGCCAGACGCAGACCCACTCCGCCAGACCCAAACCCACTCCGCCAGACCCAAACCCAATCTGCCAGACCCAAACCCACTCCGCCAGACCCAAACCCACTCCGCCAGACCCAAACCCACTCCGCCAGGCCCAAACCCACTCAGCCAGACCAAAACCCACTCCGCCAGACCAAAACCCACTCCGCCAGACCCAAACCCACTCCGCCAGACCCAAACCCACTCCGCCAGACCCAAACCCACTCCGCCAGACCCAAGCCCACTCCGCCAGACCCGAACCCACTCCGCCAGTCCCAAACCCAATCTGCCAGACCCAAACCCACTCCGCCAGACCCAAACCCACTCCGCCAGACCCAAACCCACTCCGCCAGGCCCAAACCCACTCAGCCAGACCAAAACCCACTCCGCCAGACCAAAACCCACTCCACCAGACCCAAACCCACTCCGCCAGACCCGAACCCACTCCGCCAGACCCGAACCCACTCCGCCAGACCCAAACCCACCGCCAAACCCAAACCCACTCCGCCAGACCCGAACCCACTCCGCCAGACCCGAACCCACTCCGCCAGACCCGAACCCACTCCGCCAGACCCGAACGCACTCCGACAGACCCGAACCCACTCCGCCAGACCCTAACCCACTCCGCCAGACCCAAACCCACTCCGCCAGACCCAAACCCACTCCGCCAGACCCAAACCCACTCAGCCAGACCAAAACCCACTCCGCCAGACCAAAACCCACTCCGCCAGACCCAAACCCACTCCGCCAGACCCAAACCCACTCCGCCAGACCCAAACCCCCTCCGCCAGACCCAAACCCACTCCGCCAGACCCAAACCCACTACGCCAGACCCTAACCCACTCCGCCAGACCCGAACCAACTCCGCAAGACCCAAACCCACTCCGCCAGACCCAAACCCACTCCGCCAGACCCAAACCCACTCCGCCAGACCATAACCCACTCCGCCAGACCCAAACCCACCGCCAGACCCAAACCCACTCCGCCAGAACCGAACCCACTCCGCCAGACCCAAACCCACTCCGCCAGACCCGAACCCACTCCGCCAGACCCGAACGCACTCCGACAGACCCGAACCCACTCCGCCAGACCCTAACCCACTCCGCCAGACCCAAACCCACTCCGCCAGACCCAAACCTACTCCGCCAGACCCAAACCCACTCAGCCAGACCAAAACCCACTCCGCCAGACCAAAACCCACTCCGCCAGACCCAAACCCACTCAGCCAGACCAAAACCCACTCTGCCAGACCAAAACCCACTCCGCCAGACCCAAACGCACTCCGCCAGACCCAAACCCACTCCGCCAGACCCAAACCCACTCAGCCAGACCAAAACCCACTCCGCCAGACCAAAACCCACTCCGCCAGACCCAAACCCACTCCGCCAGACCCGAACCCACTCCGCCAGACCCGAACCAACTCCGCGAGACCCAAACCCACTCCGCCAGACCCAAACCCACCGCCAGACCCAAACCCACTCCGCCAGACCCGAACCCACTCCGCCAGACCCAAACCCACTCCGCCAGACCCGAACCCACTCCGCCAGACCCGAACGCACTCCGACAGACCCGAACCCACTCCGCCAGACCCTAACCCACTCCGCCAGACCCAAACCCACTCCGCCAGACCCAAACCCACTCCGCCAGACCCAAACCCACTCAGCCAGACGAAAACCCACTCCGCCAGACCAAAACCCACTCCGCCAGACCCAAACCCACTACGCCAGACCCAAACCCACTCCGCCAGACCCAAACCCACTCCGCCAGACCCAAGCCCACTCCGCCAGACCCAAACCCCCTCCGCCAGACCCAAACCCACTCCGCCAGACCCAAACCCACTACGCCAGACCCTAACCCACTCCGCCAGACCCGAACCAACTCCGCAAGACCCAAACCCACTCCGCCAGACCCAAACCCACTCCGCCAGACCCAAACCCACCCCGCCAGACCATAACCCACTCCGCCAGACCCAAACCCACCGCCAGACCCAAACCCACTCCGCCAGAACCGAACTCACTCCGCCAGACCCAAACCCACTCAGCCAGACCAAAACCCACTCCGCCAGACCAAAACCCACTCCGCCAGACCCAAACCCACTCCGCCAGACCCAAACCCACTCCGCCAGACCCAAGCCCACTCCGCCAGACCCGAACCCACTCCGCGAGTCCCGAACCCACTCCGCCAGACCCAAACCCACTCCGCCAGACCCGAACCCACTCCGCAAGACCCGAACCAACTCCGCGAGACCCAAACCCACTCCGCCAGACCCAAACACACTCCGCCAGACCATAACCCACTCCGCCAGACCCAAACCCACCGCCAGACCCAAACCCACTCCGCCAGACCCGAACCCACTCCGCCAGACCCGAACCCACTCCGCCAGACCCGAACCCACTCCGCCAGACCCGAACGCACTCCGACAGACCCAAACCCACTCCGCCAGACCCTAACCCACTCCGCCAGACCCAAACCCACACCGCCAGACCAAAACCCACTCCGCCAGAACCAAACCCAATCTGCCAGACCCAAACCCACTCCGCCAGACCCAAACCAACTCCGCCAGACCCAAACCCACTCCGCCAGACCCAAACCTACTCCGGCAGACCCAAGCCCACACCGCCAGACCCAAACCCTCTCTGTCAGACCCAAACCCACTGCGCCAGAACCAAACCCACTCCGCCAGACCCAAACCTACTCCGCCAGACCCAAGCCCACACCGCCAGACCCAAACCCACTCCACTAGACCCAAACCCACTCCGCCGGACCCAAACGCACTCTGTCAGACCCAAACCCACTGCGCCAGACGCAAACCCACTCCGCCAGACCCAAACCCACTCCGCCAGACCCAAACCCACTCCGCCACAACCAAACCCACTCCGCCAGACCCGAACCCACTGCGCCAGACCCAAACCCACTCCGCCAGACCCAAACCCACTCTGCCAGTACCAAACCCACACCGCCAGACCCCAAACCCACTCCGCCAGACCCAAACCCACTCCGCCAGACCCAAACCCACTCCGCCAGCCCCAAACCCACTCAGCCAGACCAAAATCCACTCCGCCAGACCAAAACCCACTCCGCCAGACCCAAACCCACTCCGCCAGACCCAGACCCACTCCGCCAGACCCACACCCACTCCTCCAGACCCAAACACACTCCGCTAGACCCAAATCCACTCCGCCAGACCCAAACCCCATCCGCCAGACCCAAACCCACACCGCCAGACCCAAACCCACTCCACCAGACCCAAACCCACTCCGCCAGACCCAAACGCACTCTGTCAGACCCAAACCCACTGCGCCAGACCCAAACCCACTCCGCCAGACCCCAAACCCACTCCGCCAGACCCCAAACCCACTCCGCCAGACCCCAAACCCACTCCGCCAGACCCAAACCCACTCCGCCAGCCCCGAACCCACTCCGCCAGACCCGAACCCACTCGGCCAGACCCAAACCCACTCGGCCAGACCCAAACCCACTCCGCCAGACCCCAAACCCACTCCGCCAGACCCAAACCCAATCCGCCAGACCCGAACCCACTCCGCCAGACCCGAACCCACTCCGCCAGACCCGAACCCACTCCGCCAGACCCCAACCCACTCCGCCAGACCCAAACCCACTCCGCCAGACCCCAACGTACTCCGCCTGACCCGAACCCACTCTGCCACACCCGAACCCACTCGGCCAGACCTGAACCCACTTGGCCAGACCCTAACCCACTCGGCCAGACCCAAACCCACTCCGCCAGACCCCAAACCCACTCCGCCAGACCCAAACCCAATCCGCCAGACCCAAACCCACTCCGCCAGACCCGAACCCACTCCGCCAGAGCCGAACCCACTCCGCCACACCCGAACCCACTCTGCCAGACCCAAACCCACTCCGCCAGACCCAAACCCACTCCGCCAGACCCGAACCCACTCCGCCAGACCCGAACCCACTCCGCCAGACCCGAACCCACTCCGCCAGACCCCAACCCACTCCGCCAGACCCCAACCCACTCCGCCAGACCCAAACCCACTCCGCCAGACCCCAACGTACTCCGCCTGACCCGAACCCACTCCGCCACACCCGAACCCACTCGGCCAGACCTGAACCCACTTGGCCAGACCCTAACCCACTCGGCCAGACCCAAACCCACTCCGCCAGACCCCAAACCCACTCCGCCAGACCCGAACCCAATCCGCCAGACCCAAACCCACTCCGCCAGACCCGAACCCACTCCGCCAGAGCCGATCCCACTCCGCCACACCCGAACCCACTCCGCCAGACCCCAACCCACTCCGCCAGACCCAAACCCACTCCGCCAGACCCGAACCCACTCCGCCAGACCCGAACCCACTCCGCCAGACCCGAACCCACTCCGCGAGACCCAAACCCACTCCGCCAGACCCAAACCCACACCGACAGACCCAAACCCACTCCGCCAGACCATAACCCAATCCGCCAGACCCAAACCCACCGCCAGACCCAAACCCACTCCGCCAGACCCGAACCCACTCCGCCAGACCCGAACCCACTCTGCCAGACCCTAACCCACTCCGCCAGACCCAAACCCACACCGCCAGACCAAAACCCACTCCGCCAGACCCAAACCCAATCTGCCAGACCCAAACCCACTCCGCCAGACCCAAACCCACTCCGCCAGACCCAAACCAACTCCGCCAGACCCAAACCCACTCCGCCAGACCCAAACCTACTCCGGTAGACCCAAGCCCACACCGCCAGACCCAAACCCACACCGCCAGACCCAAACCTACTCCGGCAGACCCAAGCCCTCTCCGCCAGACCCAAACGCACTCTGTCAGACCCAAACCCACTGCGCCAGACCCAAACCCACTCCGCCAGACCCAAGCCCACTCCGCCAGACCCAAACCCACTCCGCCAGACCCAAACCAACTCCGCCAGACCCAAACCCACTCCGCCAGACCGGAACCTACTCCGGCAGACCCAAGCCCACACCGCCAGACCCAAACCCACTCCGCCAGACACAAACCCACTCCTCCAGACCAAAACCCACTCCGCCAGACCCAAACCCACTCCGCCAGACCCAAACCCACTCCGCCAGACCCAAACCCACTCCGCCAGACGCAAACCCACTCAGCCAGACCAAAACCCACTCCGCCAGACCAAAACCCACTCCGCCAGACCAAAACCCACTCCGCCAGACCCAAACCCACTCCGCCAGACCCAAACCCACTCCACCAGACCCAAGCCCACTCCGCCAGACCCAACCCCACTCTGCCATACCCAAACCCACTCCGCCAGACCGCAACCCACTCCGCCAGACCCCAACCCACTCCGCCAGAGCCGAACCCACTGGGCCAGACCCGAACCAACTCGGCCAGACCCGAACCCACTCCGCCAGACCCAAACCCACTCCGCCAGACCCCAAACCCACTCCGCCAGACCCGAACCCACTCCGCCAGAGCCGAACCCACTCCGCCACACCCGAACCCACTCCGCCAGACCCAAACCCACTCCGCCAGACCCAAACCCACTCCGCCAGACCCGAACCCACTCCGCCAGACCCGAACCCACTCCGCCAGACCCGAACCCACTCCGCCAGACCCGAACCCACTCCGCCAGACCCCAACCCACTCCGCCAGACCCAAACCCACTCCGCCAGACCCCAACGTACTCCGCCTGACCCGAACCCACTCCGCCACACCCGAACCCACTCGGCCAGACCTGAACCCACTTGGCCAGACCCTAACCCACTCGGCCAGACCCAAACCCACTCCGCCAGACCCCAAACCCACTCCGCCAGACCCGAACCCAATCCGCCAGACCCAAACCCACTCCGCCAGACCCGAACCCACTCCGCCAGAGCCGAACCCACTCCGCCACACCCGAACCCACTCCGCCAGACCCCAACCCACTCCGCCAGACCCAAACCCACTCCGCCAGACCCGAACCCACTCCGCCAGACCCGAACCCACTCCGCCAGACCCGAACCCACTCCGCGAGACCCAAACCCACTCCGCCAGACCCAAACCCACACCGACAGACCCAAACCCACTCCGCCAGACCATAACCCAATCCGCCAGACCCAAACCCACCGCCAGACCCAAACCCACTCCGCCAGACCCGAACCCACTCCGCCAGACCCGAACCCACTCTGCCAGACCCTAACCCACTCCGCCAGACCCAAACCCACACCGCCAGACCAAAACCCACTCCGCCAGACCCAAACCCAATCTGCCAGACCCAAACCCACTCCGCCAGACCCAAACCCACTCCGCCAGACCCAAACCAACTCCGCCAGACCCAAACCCACTCCGCCAGACCCAAACCTACTCCGGTAGACCCAAGCCCACACCGCCAGACCCAAACCCACACCGCCAGACCCAAACCTACTCCGGCAGACCCAAGCCCTCTCCGCCAGATCCAAACGCACTCTGTCAGACCCAAACCCACTGCGCCAGACCCAAACCCACTCCGCCAGACCCAAGCCCACTCCGCCAGACCCAAACCCACTCCGCCAGACCCAAACCAACTCCGCCAGACCCAAACCCACTCCGCCAGACCGGAACCTACTCCGGCAGACCCAAGCCCACACCGCCAGACCCAAACCCACTCCGCCAGACACAAACCCACTCCTCCAGACCAAAACCCACTCCGCCAGACCCAAACCCACTCCGCCAGACCCAAACCCACTCCGCCAGACCCAAACCCACTCCGCCAGACGCAAACCCACTCAGCCAGACCAAAACCCACTCCGCCAGACCAAAACCCACTCCGCCAGACCAAAACCCACTCCGCCAGACCCAAACCCACTCCGCCAGACCCAAACCCACTCCACCAGACCCAAGCCCACTCCGCCAGACCCAACCCCACTCTGCCATACCCAAACCCACTCCGCCAGACCGCAACCCACTCCGCCAGACCCCAACCCACTCCGCCAGAGCCGAACCCACTGGGCCAGACCCGAACCAACTCGGCCAGACCCGAACCCACTCCGCCAGACCCAAACCCACTCCGCCAGACCCCAAACACACTCCGCCGGACCCGAACCCACTCCGCCAGACCCGAACCCACTCCGCCACACCCGAACCCAATCCGCCAGACCCGAACCCACTCTGCCAGAGCCGAAACCACTCCGCCACACCCGAACCCTCTCCGCCAGACCCTAACCCACTCCGCCAGACCCGAACACACTCCGCCAGACCCGAACCCACTCCGCCAGACCCGAAACCACTCCGCAAGACCCAAACCCACTCCGCCAGACCCGAACCCACTCCGCCAGACCCGAACCCACTCCGCGAGACCCAAACCCACTCCGCCAGACCCATACCCACTCCGCCAGCCCCAAACCCACTCCGCCAGACCAAAACCCACTCCGCCAGACCCCAAAGCCACTTCGCCAGACCCAAACCCACTCCGCCAGAACCAAACCCACTCCGCCAGACCCGAACCCACTCTGCCAAACCCGAACCCACTCGGCCAGACCTAAACCCACTCCGCCAGACCCAAACCCACTCCGCCAGACCCAAACGCACTCTGTCAGACCCAAACCCACTGTGCGAGACCCAAACCCACTCCGCCAGACCCCAAACCCACTCCGCCAGACCCGAACCCACTCCGCCAGACCCGAACCCACTCCGCCAGACCCAACCCCACTCCGCCAGACCCGAACCCACACCGCCAGACCAAAACCCACTCCGCCAGACCCAAACCCAATCTGCCAGACGCAAACCCACTCCGCCAGACCCAAACCCACTCCGCCAGACCCAAACCCACTCCGCAAGACCCAAGCCCACTCCGCCAGACCCAACCCCACTCCGCCAGACCCAAACCCACTCCGCCAGACCGCAACCCACTCCGCCAGACCCCAACCCACTCCACCAGACCCAAACCCACTCGGCCAGACCCCAACCCACTCCGCCAGACCCAAACCCACTCCGCCAGACCCAAGCCCACTCCGCCAGACCCAACCCCACTCCGCCAGACCCAAACCCACTCCGCCAGACCGCAACCCACTCCGCCAGACCCCAACCCACTCCGCCAGACCCGAACCCACTCGGCCAGACCCGAACCAACTCGGCCAGACCCCAACCCACTCCGACAGACCCAAACCCACTCCGCCAGACCCCAAACCCACTCCGCCACACCCGAACCCACTCCGCCAGACCCGAACCCACTCCGCCACACCCGAACCCACTCCGCCAGACCCGAACCCACTCTGCCAGAGCCGAAACCACTCCGCCACACCCGAACCCTCTCCGCCAGACCCTAACCCACTCCGCCAGACCCGAACCCACTCCGCCAGACCCGAACCCACTCCGCCAGACCCGAACCCACTCCGCAAGACCCGAACCCACTCCGCCAGACCCGAACCCACTCCGCCAGACCCGAACCCACTCCGCGAGACCCGAACCCACTCCGCCAGACCCGAACGCACTCTGTCAGACCCAAACCCACTCCGCCAGACCCAAACCTACTCCGGCAGACCCAAGCCCTTTCCGCCAGACCCAAACGCACTCTGTCAGACCCAAACCCACTGCGCCAGACCCAAACCCACTCCGCCAGACCCAAGCCCACTCCGCCAGACCCAAACCCACTCCGCCAGACCCAAACCAACTCCGCCAGACCCAAACCCACTCCGCCAGACCGGAACCTACTCCGGCAGACCCAAGCCCACACCGCCAGACCCAAACCCACTCCGCCAGACACAAACCCGCTCCGCCAGACCAAAACCCACTCCGCCAGACCCAAACCCACTCCGCCAGACCCAAACCCACTCCGCCAGACGCAAACCCACTCAGCCAGACCAAAACCCACTCCGCCAGACCAAAACCCACTCCGCCAGACCAAAACCCACTCCGCCAGACCCAAACCCACTCCGCCAGACCCAAACCCACTCCACCAGACACAAGCCCACTCCGCCAGACCCAACCCCACTCCGCCAGACCCAAACCCACTCCGCCAGACCGCAACCCACTCCGCCAGACCCCAACCCACTCCGCCAGAACCGAACCCACTGGGCCAGACCCGAACCAACTCGGCCAGACCCGAACCCACTCCGCCAGACCCAAACCCACTCCGCCAGACCCCAAACACACTCCGCCAGACCCGAACCCACTCCGCCAGACCCGAACCCACTCCGCCACACCCGAACCCACTCCGCCAGACCCGAACCCACTCTGCCAGAGCCGAAACCACTCCGCCACACCCGAACCCACTCCGCCAGACCCGAACCCACTCCGCCAGACCCGAACCCACTCCGCCAGACCCGAACCCACTCCGCCAGACCCGAACCCACTCCGCAAGACCCGAACCCACTCCACCAGACCCGAACCCACTCCGCCAGACCCGAACCCATTCCGCGAGACCCAAACCCACTCCGCCAGACCCAAACCCACTCCGCCAGCCCCAAACCCACTCCGCCAGACCCAAACCCACTCCGCCAGACCCCAAAGCCACTTCGCCAGACCCAAACCCACTCCGCCAGACCCCAAACCCACTCCGCCAGACCCGAACCCACTCCGACAGACCCGAACCCACTCCGCCAGACCCTAACCCACTCCGCCAGACCCAAACCCACTCCGCCAACACCAAACCCACACCGCCAGACCCAAACCCACTCAGCCAGACCAAAACCCACTCCGCCAGACCAAAACCCACTCCGCCAGACCCAAACCCACTCCGCCAGACCCAAACCCACTCCGCCAGACCCAAACCCACTCCGCCAGACCCAAGCCCACTCCGCCAGACCCGACCCCACTCCGCCAGTCCCGAACCCACTCCGCCAGAACCGAACCCACTCCGCCAGACCCGAACCCACTCCGCCAGACCCGAACCCACTCCGACAGACCCGAACCCACTCCGCCAGACGCGAACCCATTCCGCCAGACCCGAACGCACTCCGGCAGACCCGAACCCACTCCGCCAGACCCGAACCCACTCCACCAGACCCGAACCCACTCTGCCAGACCCGAACCCACTCCACCAGACCCGAACCCACTCTGCCAGACCCGAACCCACTCCGCCAGACCCGAACCCACTCCGCCAGACCCCAACCAACTCCGCCAGACCCGAACCCACTCCGCCAGACCCTAACCCATTCCGCTAGACCCGAACCCACTCCGCCAAACCCATACCCACTCCGCCAGACCCAAACCCACTCCGCCAGACCCCAAACCCACTCCGCCAGACCCAAACCCATTCCGCCAGACCCAAACCCACTCCGCCAGACCACAAACCCACTCCGCCAGACCCAAACCCACTCCGCAAGACCCAAACCCCCTCCGCCAGACCCAAACCCACTGCGCCAGACCCAAACCCACTCCGCCAGACCCAAACTCCCTCCGCCAGACCCAAACCCACTCCGCCAGACCCAAACCCACTCCGGCAGACCCAAGCCCACACCGCCAGACCCAAACCCACTCCGCCAGACCCTAACCCACTCCGCCAGACCCAAACCCCTCCGGCAGACCCGAACCCACTCCGCCAGACCCGAACCCACTCCGCCAAACCGGAACCCACTCCGCCAGACCCCAACCCACTCCGCCAGACCCGAACCCACTCCGCCAGACCCGAACCCACTCCGCCAGACCCGAACCCACTCCGCCAGACCCGAACCCATTCCGCCAGACCCGAACCCACCCCGCCAGACCCGAACCCACTCCGCCAGACCCGAACCCACTCAGCCAGACCCGAACCCACTCCGCCAGACCCTAACCCATTCCGCCAGACCCAAACCCACTCCGCCAGACCCCAAACCCACTCCGCCAGACCATAACCCACTCCGCCAGACCCAAACCCACCTCCAGACCCAAAACCACTCCGCCAGACCCAAACCCACTCCGCCAGACCAAAACCCACTCCGCCAGCCCCAAACCCACTCCGCCAGACCCAAACCCACTCCGCCAGACCCAAACCCACTCCGCCAGACCGAAACCCACTCCGCCAGATCCAAACCCACTCCACCAGACCCTAACCCACTCCGTCAGACCCAAACCCACCGCCAGACCCAAACCCACTCCGCCAGACCCAAACCCACTCCGCCAGACGCAGACCCACTCCGCCAGACCCAAACCCACTCCGCCAGACCCAAACCCAATCTGCCAGACCCAAACCCACTCCGCCAGACCCAAACCCACTCCGCCAGACCCAAACCCACTCCGCCAGGCCCAAACCCACTCAGCCAGACCAAAACCCACTCCGCCAGACCAAAACCCACTCCGCCAGACCCAAACCCACTCCGCCAGACCCAAACCCACTCCGCCAGACCCAAACCCACTCCGCCAGACCCAAGCCCACTCCGCCAGACCCGAACCCACTCCGCCAGTGCCAAACCCAATCTGCCAGACCCAAACCCACTCCGCCAGACCCAAACCCACTCCGCCAGACCCAAACCCACTCCGCCAGACCCGAACCCACTCCGCCAGACCCGAACCCATTCCGCCAGACCCGAACCCACCCCGCCAGACCCGAACCCACTCCGCCAGACCCGAACCCACTCCGCCAGACCCGAACCCACTCCGCCAGACCCGAACCCACTCCGCCAGACCCGAACCCACTCCGCCAGACCCGAACCCACTCCGCCAGACCCGAACCCATTCCGCCAGACCCGAACCCACCCCGCCAGACCCGAACCCACTCCGCCAGACCCGAACCCACTCAGCCAGACCCGAACCCACTCCGCCAGACCCTAACCCATTCCGCCAGACCCAAACCCACTCCGCCAGACCCCAAACCCACTCCGCCAGACCATAACCCACTCCGCCAGACCCAAACCCACCTCCAGACCCAAAACCACTCCGCCAGACCCAAACCCACTCCGCCAGACCAAAACCCACTCCGCCAGCCCCAAACCCACTCCGCCAGACCCAAACCCACTCCGCCAGACCCAAACCCACTCCGCCAGACCGAAACCCACTCCGCCAGATCCAAACCCACTCCACCAGACCCTAACCCACTCCGTCAGACCCAAACCCACCGCCAGACCCAAACCCACTCCGCCAGACCCAAACCCACTCCGCCAGACGCAGACCCACTCCGCCAGACCCAAACCCACTCCGCCAGACCCAAACCCAATCTGCCAGACCCAAACCCACTCCGCCAGACCCAAACCCACTCCGCCAGACCCAAACCCACTCCGCCAGGCCCAAACCCACTCAGCCAGACCAAAACCCACTCCGCCAGACCAAAACCCACTCCGCCAGACCCAAACCCACTCCGCCAGACCCAAACCCACTCCGCCAGACCCAAACCCACTCCGCCAGACCCAAGCCCACTCCGCCAGACCCGAACCCACTCCGCCAGTGCCAAACCCAATCTGCCAGACCCAAACCCACTCCGCCAGACCCAAACCCACTCCGCCAGACCCAAACCCACTCCGCCAGGCCCAAACCCACTCAGCCAGACCAAAACCCACTCCGCCAGACCAAAACCCACTCCGCCAGACCCAAACCCACTCCGCCAGACCCGAACCCACTCCGCCAGACCCGAACCAACTCCGCGAGACACGAACCCACTCCGCCAGACCCAAACCCACCGCCAGACCCAAACCCACTCCGCCAGACCCGAACCCACTCCGCCAGACCCGAACCCACTCCGCCAGACCCGAACCCACTCCGCCAGACCCGAACGCACTCCGACAGACCCGAACCCACTCCGCCAGACCCTAACCCACTCCGCCAGACCCAAACCCACTCCGCCAGACCCAAACCCACTCCGCCATACCCAAGCCCACTCTGCCAGACCCAACCCCACTCCGCCAGACACAAACCCACTCCGCCAGACCGCAACCCATTCCGCCAGACCCCAACCCACTCCGCCAGACCCCAACCCACTCCGCCAGACCCGAACCCACACCGCCAGACCCGAAACCACTGCGCCAGACCCAAAACCACTCCGCCAGACCCAAGCCCACTCCGCCACACCCAAACCCACTCCGCCAGACCCAAACGCACTCTGTCAGACCCAAACCCACTGCGCCAGTCCCAAACCCACTCCGCCAGACCCAAACCCACTCCGCCAGACCCAAACCCACTCCGCCAGACCCAAACCCACTCCGCCAGACCCAAACCCACTCCGCCAGTCCCAAACCCACTCCGCCAGACCCAAACCCACTCCGCCAGAACCAAACCCACTCCGCCAGACCCAAACCCACTCCGCCAGACCCGAACCCACTCCGCCAGACCCGAACCCACTCCGCCAGACCCAAAACCACTCCGCCAGGCCCAAACCCACTCCGCCAGACCCAAACCCACTCCGCCAGACCCGAACCCACTCCGCCAGACCCGAACCCACTCCGCCAGACCCGAACCCACTCCGCCAGACCCGAACGCACTCCGACAGACCCGAACCCACTCCGCCAGACCCTAACCCACTCCGCCAGACCCAAACCCACTCCGCCAGACCCAAACCCACTCCGCCATACCCAAGCCCACTCTGCCAGACCCAACCCCACTCCGCCAGACACAAACCCACTCCGCCAGACCGCAACCCATTCCGCCAGACCCCAACCCACTCCGCCAGACCCCAACCCACTCCGCCAGACCCGAACCCACACCGCCAGACCCGAAACCACTGCGCCAGACCCAAAACCACTCCGCCAGACCCAAGCCCACTCCGCCACACCCAAACCCACTCCGCCAGACCCAAACGCACTCTGTCAGACCCAAACCCACTGCGCCAGTCCCAAACCCACTCCGCCAGACCCAAACCCACTCCGCCAGACCCAAACCCACTCCGCCAGACCCAAACCCACTCCGCCAGACCCAAACCCACTCCGCCAGTCCCAAACCCACTCCGCCAGACCCAAACCCACTCCGCCAGAACCAAACCCACTCCGCCAGACCCAAACCCACTCCGCCAGACCCAAACCCACTCCGCCAGACCCAAACCCACTCCGCCAGACCCAAAACCACTCCGCCAGGCCCAAACCCACTCCGCCAGACCCAAACCCACTCCGCCAGACCCAAACCCACTCCGCCAGACCCCAAACCCACTCCGCCAGACCTAAACCGCACCGCCAGACCCCAACCCACTCCGCCAGACCCAAACCCACGCTGACAGACCCAAATCCACTCCGCCAGACCCCAAACCCACTCCGCCAGACCCCAAACCCACTCCGCCAGACCCAAACCCACTCCGCCAGACCCAAACCCATTCCGCCAGCCCCAAAGCCACTCCGCCAGCCCCAAACCCACTCAGCCATACCAAAACCCACTCCGCCAGACCAAACCCCACTCCGCCAGACCCAACCCCACTCCGCCAGACCCAAACCCACTCCGCCAGACCGCATCCCACTCCGCCAGACCCCAACCCACACCTCCAGACCCAAACCCACTCCGCCAGACCCGAACCCACACCGCCAGACCCGAAACCACTGCGCCAGACCCAAAACCACTCCGCCAGACCCAAGCCCACTCCGCCACACCCAAACCCACTCCGCCAGACCCAAACGCACTCTGTCAGACCCAAACCCACTGCGCCAGACCCAAACCCACTCCGCCAGACCCAAACCCACTCCGCCAGACCCAAACCCACTCCGCCAGACCCAAACCCACTCCGCCAGACCCAAACCCACTCCGCCAGTCCCAAACCCACTCCGCCAGACCCAAACCCACTCCGCCAGAACCAAACCCACTCCGCCAGACCCAAACCCACTCCGCCAGACCCAAACCCACTCCGCCAGACCCAAACCCACTCCGCCAGACCCATAACCACTCCGCCAGGCCCAAACCCACTCCGCCAGACCCAAACCCACTCCGCCAGACCCAAACCCACTCCGCCAGACCCCAAACCCACTCCGCCAGACCTAAACCGCACCGCCAGACCCCAACCCACTCCGCCAGACCCAAACCCACGCTGACAGACCCAAATCCACTCCGCCAGACCCCAAACCCACTCCGGCAGACCCCAAACCCACTCCGCCAGACCCAAACCCACTCCGCCAGACCCAAACCCATTCCGCCAGCCCCAAAGCCACTCCGCCAGCCCCAAACCCACTCAGCCATACCAAAACCCACTCCGCCAGACCCCAACGCGCTCCGCTAGACCCCAACCCACTCGGCCAGACCCGAACCCACTCGGCCAGACCCCAACCCACGCGGCCAGACCCAAACCCACACCGCCAGACCCCAAACCCACTCCGCCAGACCCGAACCCACTCCACCAGACCCAAGCCCACTCCGCCAGACCCAACCCCACTCCGCCAGACCCAAACCCACTCCGCCAGACCGCAACCCACTCCGCCAGACCCCAACCCACTCCGCCAGAACCGAACCCACTGGGCCAGACCCGAACCAACTCGGCCAGACCCGAACCCACTCCGCCAGACCCAAACCCACTCCGCCAGACCCCAAACACACTCCGCCAGACCCGAACCCACTCCGCCAGACCCGAACCCACTCCGCCACACCCGAACCCACTCCGCCAGACCCGAACCCACTCTGCCAGAGCCGAAACCACTCCGCCACACCCGAACCCTCTCCGCCAGACCCTAACCCACTCCGCCAGACCCGAACCCACTCCGCCAGACCCGAACCCACTCCGCCAGACCCGAACCCACTCCGCAAGACCCGAACCCACTCCACCAGACCCGAACCCACTCCGCCAGACCCGAACCCATTCCGCGAGACCCAAACCCACTCCGCCAGACCCAAACCCACTCCGCCAGCCCCAAACCCACTCCGCCAGACCCAAACCCACTCCGCCAGACCCCAAAGCCACTTCGCCAGACCAAAACCCACTCCGCCAGACCCCAAACCCACTCCGCCAGACCCGAACCCACTCCGACAGACCCGAACCCACTCCGCCAGACCCTAACCCACTCCGCCAGACCCAAACCCACTCCGCCAACACCAAACCCACACCGCCAGACCCAAACCCACTCAGCCAGACCAAAACCCACTCCGCCAGACCAAAACCCACTCCGCCAGACCCAAACCCACTCCGCCAGACCCAAACCCACTCCGCCAGACCCAAACCCACTCCGCCAGACCCAAGCCCACTCCGCCAGACCCGAACCCACTCCGCCAGTCCCGAACCCACTCCGCCAGAACCGAACCCACTCCGCCAGACCCGAACCCACTCCGCCAGACCCGAACCCACTCCGACAGACCCGAACCCACTCCGCCAGACGCGAACCCATTCCGCCAGACCCGAACGCACTCCGGCAGACCCGAACCCACTCCGCCAGACCCGAACCCACTCCACCAGACCCGAACCCACTCTGCCAGACCCGAACCCACTCCACCAGACCCGAACCCACTCTGCCAGACCCGAACCCACTCCGCCAGACCCGAACCCACTCCGCCAGACCCCAACCAACTCCGCCAGACCCGAACCCACTCCGCCAGACCCTAACCCATTCCGCTAGACCCGAACCCACTCCGCCAAACCCATACCCACTCCGCCAGACCCAAACCCACTCCGCCAGACCCCAAACCCACTCCGCCAGACCCAAACCCATTCCGCCAGACCCAAACCCACTCCGCCAGACCACAAACCCACTCCGCCAGACCCAAACCCACTCCGCAAGACCCAAACCCCCTCCGCCAGACCCAAACCCACTGCGCCAGACCCAAACCCACTCCGCCAGACCCAAACTCCCTCCGCCAGACCCAAACCCACTCCGCCAGACCCAAACCCACTCCGGCAGACCCAAGCCCACACCGCCAGACCCAAACCCACTCCGCCAGACCCTAACCCACTCCGCCAGACCCAAACCCCTCCGGCAGACCCGAACCCACTCCGCCAGACCCGAACCCACTCCGCCAAACCGGAACCCACTCCGCCAGACCCCAACCCACTCCGCCAGACCCGAACCCACTCCGCCAGACCCGAACCCACTCCGCCAGACCCGAACCCACTCCGCCAGACCCGAACCCATTCCGCCAGACCCGAACCCACCCCGCCAGACCCGAACCCACTCCGCCAGACCCGAACCCACTCAGCCAGACCCGAACCCACTCCGCCAGACCCTAACCCATTCCGCCAGACCCAAACCCACTCCGCCAGACCCCAAACCCACTCCGCCAGACCATAACCCACTCCGCCAGACCCAAACCCACCTCCAGACCCAAAACCACTCCGCCAGACCCAAACCCACTCCGCCAGACCAAAACCCACTCCGCCAGCCCCAAACCCACTCCGCCAGACCCAAACCCACTCCGCCAGACCCAAACCCACTCCGCCAGACCGAAACCCACTCCGCCAGATCCAAACCCACTCCACCAGACCCTAACCCACTCCGTCAGACCCAAACCCACCGCCAGACCCAAACCCACTCCGCCAGACCCAAACCCACACCGCCAGACGCAGACCCACTCCGCCAGACCCAAACCCACTCCGCCAGACCCAAACCCAATCTGCCAGACCCAAACCCACTCCGCCAGACCCAAACCCACTCCGCCAGACCCAAACCCACTCCGCCAGGCCCAAACCCACTCAGCCAGACCAAAACCCACTCCGCCAGACCAAAACCCACTCCGCCAGACCCAAACCCACTCCGCCAGACCCAAACCCACTCCGCCAGACCCAAACCCACTCCGCCAGACCCAAGCCCACTCCGCCAGACCCGAACCCACTCCGCCAGTGCCAAACCCAATCTGCCAGACCCAAACCCACTCCGCCAGACCCAAACCCACTCCGCCAGACCCAAACCCACTCCGCCAGGCCCAAACCCACTCAGCCAGACCAAAACCCACTCCGCCAGACCAAAACCCACTCCGCCAGACCCAAACCCACTCCGCCAGACCCGAACCCACTCCGCCAGACCCGAACCAACTCCGCGAGACCCGAACCCACTCCGCCAGACCCAAACCCACCGCCAGACCCAAACCCACTCCGCCAGACCCGAACCCACTCCGCCAGACCCGAACCCACTCCGCCAGACCCGAACCCACTCCGCCAGACCCGAACGCACTCCGACAGACCCGAACCCACTCCGCCAGACCCTAACCCACTCCGCCAGACCCAAACCCACTCCGCCAGACCCAAACCCACTCCGCCATACCCAAGCCCACTCTGCCAGACCCAACCCCACTCCGCCAGACACAAACCCACTCCGCCAGACCGCAACCCATTCCGCCAGACCCCAACCCACTCCGCCAGACCCCAACCCACTCCGCCAGACCCGAACCCACACCGCCAGACCCGAAACCACTGCGCCAGACCCAAAACCACTCCGCCAGACCCAAGCCCACTCCGCCACACCCAAACCCACTCCGCCAGACCCAAACGCACTCTGTCAGACCCAAACCCACTGCGCCAGACCCAAACCCACTCCGCCAGACCCAAACCCACTCCGCCAGACCCAAACCCACTCCGCCAGACCCAAACCCACTCCGCCAGACCCAAACCCACTCCGCCAGTCCCAAACCCACTCCGCCAGACCCAAACCCACTCCGCCAGAACCAAACCCACTCCGCCAGACCCAAACCCACTCCGACAGACCCAAACCCACTCCGCCAGACCCAAACCCACTCCGCCAGACCCAAAACCACTCCGCCAGGCACAAACCCACTCCGCCAGACCCAAACCCACTCCGCCAGACCCAAACCCACTCCGCCAGACCCCAAACCCACTCCGCCAGACCTAAACCGCACCGCCAGACCCCAACCCACTCCGCCAGACCCAAACCCACGCTGACAGACCCAAATCCACTCCGCCAGACCCCAAACCCACTCCGCCAGACCCCAAACCCACTCCGCCAGACCCAAACCCACTCCGCCAGACCCAAACCCATTCCGCCAGCCCCAAAGCCACTCCGCCAGCCCCAAACCCACTCAGCCATACCAAAACCCACTCCGCCAGACCAAACCCCACTCCGCAAGACCCAACCCCACTCCGCCAGACCCAAACCCACTCCGCCAGACCGCAACCCACTCCGCCAGACCCCAACCCACACCTCCAGACCCAAACCCACTCCGCCAGACCCGAACCCACACCGCCAGACCCGAAACCACTGCGCCAGACCCAAAACCACTCCGCCAGACCCAAGCCCACTCCGCCACACCCAAACCCACTCCGCCAGACCCAAACGCACTCTGTCAGACCCAAACCCACTGCGCCAGACCCAAACCCACTCCGCCAGACCCAAACCCACTCCGCCAGACCCAAACCCACTCCGCCACACCCAAACCCACTCCGCCAGACCCAAACCCACTCCGCCAGTCCCAAACCCACTCCGCCAGACCCAAACCCACTCCGCCAGAACCAAACCCACTCCGCCAGACCCAAACCCACTCCGCCAGACCCAAACCCACTCCGCCAGACCCAAACCCACTCCGCCAGACCCATAACCACTCCGCCAGGCCCAAACCCACTCCGCCAGACCCAAACCCACTCCGCCAGACCCAAACCCACTCCGCCAGACCCCAAACCCACTCCGCCAGACCTAAACCGCACCGCCAGACCCCAACCCACTCCGCCAGACCCAAACCCACGCTGACAGACCCAAATCCACTCCGCCAGACCCCAAACCCACTCCGCCAGACCCCAAACCCACTCCGCCAGACCCAAACCCACTCCGCCAGACCCAAACCCATTCCGCCAGCCCCAAAGCCACTCCGCCAGCCCCAAACCCACTCAGCCATACCAAAACCCACTCCGCCAGACCCCAACGCGCTCCGCTAGACCCCAACCCACTCGGCCAGACCCGAACCCACTCGGCCAGACCCCAACCCACGCGGCCAGACCCAAACCCACACCGCCAGACCCCAAACCCACTCCGCCAGACCCGAACCCACTCCGCCAGACCCGAACCCACTCCGCCAGACCTGAACACACTCCGCCAGACCCGAACGCACTCCGCCAGAGCCGAACCCACTCCGCCAGACCTGAACCCACTCCGCCAGACCCGAACCCACTCCGCCAGACCCGAACCCACTCCGCGAGACCCCAACCCACTCCGCCAGACCCAAACCCACTCCGCTAGACCCAAACCCACTCCGCCAGACCATAACCCACTCCACCAGACCCAAACCCACCGCCAGACCCAAAACCACTCCGCCAGACCCAAACCCACTCCGCCAGACCCAAACCCACTCCGCCAGCCCCAAACCCACTCCGCCAGACCCAAACCCACTCCGCCAGAACCAAACCCACTCCGCCAGACCCAAACCCACTCCGCCAGACCCAAACCCACTCCGCCAGACCCAAACCCACTCCGCCAGACCCAAACCCACTCCGCCAGACCCAAACCCACTCCGCCAGACCCAAACCTACTCCGGCAGACCCAAGCCCACACCGCCAGACCCAAACCCACTCCGCCAGACCCAAACGCAGTCTGTCAGACCCAAACCCACTGCGCCAGACCCAAACCCACTCCGCCAGACCCAAACCCACACCGCCAGACCCAAACCCACTCCGCCAGACCCAAACCCACTCCGCCAGACCCAAACCTACTCCGGCAGACCCAAGCCCACACCGCCAGACCCAAACCCACTCCACCAGACCCAAACCTACTCCGGCAGACCCAAGCCCACTCCGCCAGACCCAAACGCACTCTGTCAGACCCAAAGCCACTGCACCAGACCCAAACCCACTCCGCCAGACCCAAGCCCACTCTGCCAGACCCAAACCCACTCCGCCAGACCCAAACGCACTCTGTCAGACCCAAACCCACTGCGCCAGACCCAAACCCACTCCGCCAGACCCAAACCTACTCCGCCAGACCCAAGCCCACACCGCCAGACCCAAACCAACTCCACCAGACCTAAACCCACTCCGCCAGACCCAAACGCAGTCTGTTAGACCCAAACCCACTCCGCCAGACCCAAACCCACTCCGCCAGACCCAAACCCACTCCGCCAGACCCAAACCCACTCCGCCAGACCCAAACCCACTCCGCCAGACCCAAACCCACTCCGCCAGACCCAAACCCACTCCGCCAGACCCCAAAGCCACTCCGCCAGACCCAAACCCACTCCGCCAGAACCAAACCCACTCCGCCAGACCCGAACCCACTCTGCCACACCCGAACCCACTCCGCCAGACCTAAACCCACTCCGCCAGACCCAAACCCACTCCGCCAGACCCAAACGCACTCTGTCAGACCCAAACCCACTGCGCGAGACCCAAACCCACTCCGCCAGACCCCAAACCCACTCCGCCAGACCCCAAACCCACTCCGCCAGACACCAAACCCACTCCGCCAGACCCAAACCCACTCCGCCAGACCCGAACCCACTCCGCCAGACCCGAAACAATCTCCGCCAGACCCCAACCCACTCCGCCAGACCCAAACCCACTCCGCCATACCCAAGCCCACTCCGCCAGACCCAACCCCACTCCGCCAGACACAAACCCACTCCGCCAGACCGCAACCCATTCCGCCAGACCCCAACCCACTCCGCCAGACCCCAACCCACTCCGCCAGACCCGAACCCACACCGCCAGACCCGAAACCACTGCGCCAGACCCAAAACCACTCCGCCAGACCCAAGCCCACTCCGCCACACCCAAACCCACTCCGCCAGACCCAAACGCACTCTGTCAGACCCAAACCCACTGCGCCAGACCCAAACCCACTCCGCCAGACCCAAACCCACTCCGCCAGACCCAAACCCACCCCGCCAGACCCAAACCCACTCCGCCAGTCCCAAACCCACTCCGCCAGACCCAAACCCACTCCGCCAGAACCAAACCCACTCCGCCAGACCCAAACCCACTCCGCCAGACCCAAACCCACTCCGCCAGACCCAAACCCACTCCGCCAGACCCAAAACCACTCCGCCAGGCCCAAACCCACTCCGCCAGACCCAAACCCACTCCGCCAGACCCAAACCCACTCCGCCAGACCCCAAACCCACTCCGCCAGACCTAAACCGCACCGCCAGACCCCAACCCACTCCGCCAGACCCAAACCCACAATGACAGACCCAAATCCACTCCGCCAGACCCCAAACCCACTCCGCCAGACCCCAAACCCACTCCGCCAGACCCAAACCCACTCCGCCAGACCCAAACCCATTCCGCCAGCCCCAAAGCCACTCCGCCAGCCCCAAACCCACTCAGCCATACCAAAACCCACTCCGCCAGACCAAACCCCACTCCGCCAGACCCAACCCCACTCCGCCAGACCCAAACCCACTCCGCCAGACCGCAACCCACTCCGCCAGACCCCAACCCACACCTCCAGACCCAAACCCACTCCGCCAGACCCCAACGCGCTCCGCTAGACCCCAACCCACTCGGCCAGACCCGAACCCACTCGGCCAGACCCCAACCCACGCGGCCAGACCCAAACCCACACCGCCAGACCCCAAACCCACTCCGCCAGACCCGAACCCACTCCGCCAGACCCGAACCCACTCCGCCAGACCCGAACACACTCCGCCAGACCCGAACCCACTCCGCGAGACCCCAACCCACTCCGCCAGACCCAAACCCACTCCGCTAGACCCAAACCCACTCCGCCAGACCATAACCCACTCCACCAGACCCAAACCCACCGCCAGACCCAAAACCACTCCGCCAGACCCAAACCCACTCCGCCAGCCCCAAACCCACTCCGCCAGACCCAAACCCACTCCGCCAGAACCAAACCCACTCCGCCAGACCCAAACCCACTCCGCCAGACCCAAACCCACTCCGCCAGACCCAAACCCACTCCGCCAGACCCAAACCCACTCCGCCAGACCCAAACCCACTCCGCCAGACCCAAACCTACTCCGGCAGACCCAAGCCCACACCGCCAGACCCAAACCCACTCCGCCAGACCCAAACCTACTCCGGCAGACCCAAGCCCACTCCGCCAGACCCAAACGCACTCTGTCAGACCCAAACCCACTGCGCCAGACCCAAACCCACTCCGCCAGACCCAAGCCCACTCCGCCAGACCCAAACCCACTCCGCCAGACCCAAACCCACTCTGCCAGAACCAAACCCACTCCGCCAGACCCAAATCCACTCCGCCAGACCCAAACCCACTCCGCCAGACCCAAACCCACTCCGCCAGACCCAAACCCACACCGCCAGACCCAAACCCACTCCGCCAGACCCAAACCCACTCCGCCAGACCCAAACCTACTCCGGCAGACCCAAGCCCACACCGCCAGACCCAAACCCACTCCACCAGACCCAAACCTACTCCGGCAGACCCAAGCCCACTCCGCCAGACCCAAACGCACTCTGTCAGACCCAAAGCCACTGCACCAGACCCAAACCCACTCCGCCAGACCCAAGCCCACTCTGCCAGACCCAAACCCACTCCGCCAGACCCAAACGCACTCTGTCAGACCCAAACCCACTGCGCCAGACCCAAACCCACTCCGCCAGACCCAAACCTACTCCGCCAGACCCAAGCCCACACCGCCAGACCCAAACCAACGCCACCAGACCTCAACCCACTCCGCCAGACCCAAACGCAGTCTGTTAGACCCAAACCCACTCCGCCAGACCCAAACCCACTCCGCCAGACCCAAACCCACTCCGCCAGACCCAAACCCACTCCGCCAGACCCAAACCCACTCCGCCAGACCCAAACCCACTCCGCCAGACCCAAACCCACTCCGCCAGACCCCAAAGCCACTCCGCCAGACCCAAACCCACTCCGCCAGAACCAAACCCACTCCGCCAGACCCGAACCCACTCTGCCACACCCGAACCCACTCCGCCAGACCTAAACCCACTCCGCCAGACCCAAACCCACTCCGCCAGACCCAAACGCACTCTGTCAGACCCAAACCCACTGCGCGAGACCCAAACCCACTCCGCCAGACCCCAAACCCACTCCGCCAGACCCCAAACCCACTCCGCCAGACACCAAACCCACTCCGCCAGACCCAAACCCACTCCGCCAGACCCGAACCCACTCCGCCAGACCCGAAACAATCTCCGCCAGACCCCAACCCACTCCGCCAGACCCAAACCCACTCAGCCAGACCAAAACCCACTCCGCCAGACCAAAACCCATTCCGCCAGACCCAAACCCACTCCGCCAGACCCGAACCCACTCCGCCAGACCCAAACCCACTCCGCCAGACCCAAACCTACTCCGCCAGACCCAAGCCCACACCGCCAGACCCAAACCAACTCCACCAGACCAAAACCCACTCCGCCAGACCCAAACGCAGTCTGTCAGACCCAAACCCACTGCGCCAGACCCAAACCCACACCGCCAGACCAAAACCCACTCCGCCAGACCCAAACCCAATCTGCCAGACCCAAACCCACTCCGCCAGACCCAAACCCAATCTGCCAGACCCAAACCCACTCCGCCAGACCCAAACCAACTCCGCCAGACCCAAACCCACTCCGCCAGACCCAAACCTACTCCGGCAGACCCAAGCCCACACCGCCAGACCCAAACCCACTCCGCCAGACCCAAACCTACTCCGGCAGACCCAAGCCCACTCCGCCAGACCCAAACGCACTCTGTCAGACCCAAACCCACTGCGCCAGACCCAAACCCACTCCGCCAGACCCAAGCCCACTCCGCCAGACCCAAACCCACTCCGCCAGACCCAAACGCACTCTGTCAGACCCAAACCCACTGCGCCAGACCCAAACCCACCCCGCCAGACCCAAACCTACTCCGCCAGACCCAAGCCCACACCCCCAGACCCAAACCCACTCCACCAGACCTATACCCACTCCGCCAGACCCAAACGCAGTCTGTCAGACCCAAACCCACTGCGCCAGACCCAAACCCACTGCGCCAGACCCAAACCCACTCCGCCAGACCCAAACCCACTTCGCCAGACCCAAACCCACTCCGCCAGACCCAAACCCACTCCGCCAGTCCCAAACCCACTCCGCCAGACCCAAACCCACTCCGCCAGAACCAAACCCACTCCGCCAGACCCAAACCCACTCCGCCAGACCCCAAACCCACTCCGCCAGACCCAAACCCACTCCGCCAGACCCAAACCCCCTCCGCCAGCCCCAAACCCACTCCGCCAGCCCCAAACCCACTCAGCCAGACCAAAACCCACTCCGCCAGACCAAACCCCACTCCGCCAGACCCAACCCCACTCCGCCAGACCCAAACCCACTCCGCCAGACCGCAACCCACTCCGCCAGACCCCAACCCACTCCTCCAGACCCAAACCCACTCTGCCACACCCGAACCCACTCCGCCAGACCTAAACCCACTCCGCCAGACCCAAATCCACTCCGCCAGACCCAAACGCACTCTGTCAGACCCAAACCCACTGCGCGAGACCCAAACCCACTCCGTCAGACCCCAAACCCACTCCGCCAGACCCCAACCCACTCCGCCAGACCCTAACCCACTCCGCCAGACCAAAACCCACTCCGCCAGACCAAAACCCACTCCGCCAGACCCAAACCCACTCCGCCAGACCCAAACCCACTCAGCCAGACCAAAACCCACTCCGCCAGACCAAAACCCACTCCGCCAGACCCAAACCCACTCCGCCAGACCCAAACCCACTCCGCCAGACCCAAACCCACTCCGCCAGACCCCAACGCACTCCGCCAGACCCAAACCCACTCCGCCAGACCCAAACCCACTCCGCCAGACCCCAACGCACTCCGCCAGACCCGAACCCACTCCGCCAGACCCGAACCCACTGCGCCAGACCCAAAACCACTCCGCCAGACCCAAGCCCACTCCGCCAGACCCAAACCCACTCCGCCAGACCCAAACGCACTCTGTCAGACCGAAACCCACTGCGCCAGACCCAAACCCACACCGCCAGACCCAAACCCACTCCGCCAGACCCCAACCCACTCCGCCAGACCCAAACCCACTCTGCCAGACACAAACCCACTCCGCCAGATCCAAACCCACTCCGCCAGACCCGAACCTACTCCGGCAGACCCAAGCCCACACCGCCAGACCCAAACCCACTGCGCGAGACCCAAACCCACTCCGCCAGACCCCAAACCCTCTCCGCCAGACCCGAGCCTACTCCGCCAGACCCGAAACAAACTCCGCCAGACCCCAACCCACTCCGCCAGACCCAAACCCACTCCGCCAGACCAAAACCCACTCCGCCAGGCCCGAACCCACTCCGCCAGACCCGAACCCACTCCGCCAGACCCCAACCCACTCCGTCAGACCCAAGCCCACTCCGCCAGACCCAATCCCACTCCGCCAGACCGCAACCCACTCCGCCAGACCCCAACCCACTCCGCCAGACCCCAACCCACTCCGCCAGACCCAAACCCACTCCGCCAGACCCCAACGCACTCCGCCAGACCCGAACCCACTCCGCCAGACCCGAACCCACTCCGCCAGACCCGAACCCACCCTGCCAGACCCTAACCCACTCCGCCAGACCCAAACCCACACCGCCAGACCAAAACCCACTCCGCCAGACCCAAACCCAATCTGCCAGACCCAAACCCACTCCGCCAGACCCAAACCCAATCTGCCAGACCCAAACCCACTGCGCCAGACCCAAACCCACTCCGCCAGACCCAAACCCACTCCGCCAGACCCAAACCCACTCCGCCAGACCCAAACCCACTCCGCCAGTCCCAAACCCACTCCGCCAGACCCAAACCCACTCCGCCAGAACCAAACCCACTCCGCCAGACCCAAACCCACTCCGCCAGACTCAAACCCACTCCGCCAGACCCAAACCCACTCCGCCAGACCCAAAACCACTCCGCCAGGCCCAAACCCACTGCGCCAGACCCAAACCCACCCCGCCAGACCCAAACCTACTCCGCCAGACCCAAGCCCACACCCCCAGACCCAAACCCACTCCACCAGACCTATACCCACTCCGCCAGACCCAAACGCAGTCTGTCAGACCCAAACCCACTGCGCCAGACCCAAACCCACTGCGCCAGACCCAAACCCACTCCGCCAGACCCAAACCCACTCCGCCAGACCCAAACCCACTCCGCCAGACCCAAACCCACTCCGCCAGTCCCAAACCCACTCCGCCAGACCCAAACCCACTCCGCCAGAACCAAACCCACTCCGCCAGACCCAAACCCACTCCGCCAGACTCAAACCCACTCCGCCAGACCCAAACCCACTCCGCCAGACCCAAAACCACTCCGCCAGGCCCAAACCCAATCCGCCAGACCCAAACCCACTCCGCCAGACCCAAACCCACTCCGCCAGACCACAAACCCACTCCGCCAGACCCAAACCGCACCGCCAGACCCCAACCCACTCCGCCAGACCCAAACCCACGCTGACAGACCCAAATCCACTCCGCCAGACCCCAACCCCACTCCGCCAGACCCCAAACCAACTCCGCCAGACCCAAACCCACTCCGCCAGACCCAAACCCACTCCGCCAGCCCCAAACCCACTCCGCCAGCCCCAAACCCACTCAGCCAGACCAAAACCCACTCCGCCAGACCAAACCCCACTCCGCCAGACCCAAACCCACTCCGCCAGACCCAAACCCACTCCGCCAGACCGCAACCCACTCCGCCAGACCCCAACCCACTCCTCCAGACCCAAACCCACTCTGCCACACCCGAACCCACTCCGCCAGACCTAAACCCACTCCGCCAGACCCAAACCCACTCCGCCAGACCCAAACGCACTTTGTCAGACCCAAACCCACTGCGCGAGACCCAAACCCACTCCGCCAGACCCCAAACCCACTCCGCCAGACCCCAAACCCACTCCGCCAGACACCAAACCCACTCCGCCAGACCCAAACCCACTCCGCCAGACCCGAACCCACTCCGCCAGACCCGAAACAATCTCCGCCAGACCCCAACCCACTCCGCCAGACCCAAACCCACTCCGCCAGACCAAAACCCACTCCGCCAGACGAAAACCCACTCCGCCAGACCCAAACCCACTCCGCCAGACCCAAACCCACTCAGCCAGACCAAAACCCACTCCGCCAGACCAAAACCCACTCCGCCAGACCCAAACCCACTCCGCCAGACCCAAACCCACTCCGCCAGACCCAAACCCACTCCGCCAGACCCAAACCCACTCCGCCATACCCAAGCCCACTCCGCCAGACCCAACCCCACTCCGCCAGACACAAACCCACTCCGCCAGACCGCAACCCACTCCGCCAGACCCCAACCCACTCCGCCAGACCCCAACCCACTCCGCCAGACCCAAACCCACTCCGCCAGACCCCAACGCACTCCGCCAGACCGCAACCCACTCCGCCAGACCCCAACCCACTCCGCCAGACCCCAACCCACTCCGCCAGACCCAAACCCACTCCGCCAGACCCCAACGCACTCCGCCAGACCCGAACCCACTCCGCCAGACCCGAACCCACTGCGCCAGACCCAAAACCACTCCGCCAGATCCAAGCCCACTCCGCCAGACCCAAACCCACTCCGCCAGACCCAAACGCACTCTGTCAGACCCAAACCCACTGCGCCAGACCCAAACCCACTCCGCCAGACCCAAACCTACTCCGCCAGACCCAAGCCCACACCGCCAGACCCGAACCTACTCCGGCAGACCCAAGCCCACACCGCCAGACCCAAACCCACTGCGCGAGACCCAAACCCACTCCGCCAGACCCCAAACCCTCTCCGCCAGCCCCCAAGCCCACTCCGCCAGACACCAAACCCACTCCGCCAGACCCAAACCCACTCCGCCAGACCCGAGCCTACTCCGCCAGACCCGAAACAAACTCCGCCAGACCCCAACCCACTCCGCCAGACCCAAACCCACTCCGCCAGACCAAAACCCACTCCGCCAGACCAAAACCCACTCCGCCAGACCCCAACCCACTCCGCCAGACCCGAACCCACTCCGCCAGACCCGAACCCACTCCGCCAGACCCAAGCCCACTCCGCCAGACCCAATCCCACTCCGCCAGACCGCAACCCACTCCGCCAGACCCCAACCCACTCCGCCAGACCCCAACCCACTCCGCCAGACCCAAACCCACTCCGCCAGACCCCGACGCACTCCGCCAGACCCGAACCCACTCCGCCAGACCCGAACCCACTCCGCCAGACCCGAACCCACCCCGCCAGACCCTAACCCACTCCGCCAGACCCAAACCCACACCGCCAGACCAAAACCCACTCCGCCAGACCCAAACCCAATCTGCCAGACCCAAACCCACTCCGCCAGACCCAAACCCACTCCTCCAGACCAAAACCCACTCCGCCAGACGAAAACCCACTCCGCCAGACCCAAACCCACTCCGCCAGACCTAAACCCACTCAGCCAGACCAAAACCCACTCCGCCAGACCAAAACCCACTCCGCCAGACCCAAACCCACTCCGCCAGACCCAAACCCACTCCGCCAGACCCAAACCCACTCCGCCAGACCCAAACCCACTCCGCCATACCCAAGCCCACTCCGCCAGACCCAACCCCACTCCGCCAGACACAAACCCACTCCGCCAGACCGCAACCCACTCCGCCAGACCCCAACCCACTCCGCCAGACCCCAACCCACTCCGCCAGACCCCAACGCACTCCGCCAGACCGCAACCCACTCCGCCAGACCCCAACCCACTCCGCCATACCCCAACCCACTCCGCCAGACCCAAACCCACTCCGCCAGACCCCAACGCACTCCGCCAGACCCGAACCCACTCCGCCAGACCCGAACCCACTGCGCCAGACCCAAAACCACTCCGCCAGACCCAAGCCCACTCCGCCAGACCCAAACCCACTCCGCCAGACCCAAACGCACTCTGTCAGACCCAAACCCACTGCGCCAGACCCAAACCCACTCCGCCAGACCAAACCTACTCCGCCAGACCCAAGCCCACACCGCAAGACCCGAACCTACTCCGGCAGACCCAAGCCCACACCGCCAGACCCAAACCCACTGCGCGAGACCCAAACCCACTCCGCCAGACCCCAAACCCTCTCCGCCAGCCCCCAAGCCCACTCCGCCAGACACCAAACCCACTCCGCCAGACCCAAACCCACTCCGCCAGACCCGAGCCTACTCCGCCAGACCCGAAACAAACTCTGCCAGACCCCAACCCACTCTGCCAGACCCAAACCCACTCCGCCAGACCAAAACCCACTCCGCCAGACCAAAACCCACTCCGCCAGACCCCAACCCACTCCGCCAGACCCGAACCCACTCCGCCAGACCCGAACCCACACCGCCAGACCCAAGCCCACTCCGCCAGACCCAATCCCACTCCGCCAGACCGCAACCCACTCCGCCAGACCCCAACCCACTCCGCCAGACCCCAACCCACTCCGCCAGACCCAAACCCACTCCGCCAGACCCCAACGCACTCCGCCAGACCCGAACCCACTCCGCCAGACCCGAACCCACTCCGCCAGACCCGAACCCACCCCGCCAGACCCTAACCCACTCCGCCAGACCCAAACCCACACCGCCAGACCAAAACCCACTCCGCCAGACCCAAACCCAATCTGCCAGACCCAAACCCACTCCGCCAGACCCAAACCCAATCTGCCAGACCCAAACCCACTCCGCCAGACCCAAACCAACTCCGCCAGACCCAGACCCACTCCGCCAGACCCAAACCTGCTCCGGCAGACCCAAGCCCACACCGCAAGACCCAAACCCACTCCGCCAGACCCAAACCTACTCCGGCAGACCCAAGCCCACTCCGCCAGACCCAAACGCACTCTGTCAGACCCAAACCCACTGCGCCAGACCCAACCCCACTCCGCCAGACCCAAGCCCACTCCGCCAGACCCAAACCCACTCCGCCAGACCCAAACCCACTCCACCAGACTCAAACCCACTCCGCCAGACCCAAACCCACTCCGCCAGACCCAAAACCACTCCACCAGGCCCAAACCCACTCCGCCAGACCCAAACCCACTCCGCCAGACCCAAACCCACTCCGCCAGACCCCAAACCCACTCCGCCAGACCCAAACCGCACCGCCAGACCCCAACCCACTCCGGCAGACCCAAACCCACGCTGACAGACCCAAATCCACTCCGCCAGACCCCAAACCCACTCCGCCAGACCCCAAACCCACTCCGCCAGACCCAAACCCACTCCGCCAGACCCAAACCCACTCCGCCAGCCCCAAACCCACTCCGCCAGCCCCAAACCCACTCAGCCAGACCAAAACCCACTCCGCCAGACCAAACCCCACTCCGCCAGACCCAACCCCACTCCGCCAGACCCAAACCCACTCCGCCAGACCGCAACCCACTCCGCCAGACCCCAACCCACTCCTCCAGACCCAAACCCACTCCGCCAGACCCCAACGCGCTCCGCCAGAACCAAACCCACTCCGCCAGACCCAAACCCACTCCGCCAGACCCAAACCCACTCCGCCAGACCCAAACCCACTCCGCCAGACCCAAACCCACTCCGCCAGACCCAAACCCACTCCGCCAGACCCAAACCTACTCCGGCAGACCCAAGCCCACACCGCCAGACCCAAACCCACTCCGCCAGACCAAAACCTACTCCGGCAGACCCAAGCCCACTCCGCCAGACCGCAACCCACTCCGCCAGACCCCAACCCACTCCGCCAGACCCCAACCCACTCCGCCAGACCCAAACCCACTCCGCCAGACCCCAACGCACTCCGCCAGACCCGAACCCACTCCGCCAGACCCGAACCCACTCCGCCAGACCCGAACCCACCCCGCCAGACCCTAACCCACTCCGCCAGACCCAAACCCACACCGCCAGACCAAAACCCACTCCGCCAGACCCAAACCCAATCTGCCAGACCCAAACCCACTCCGCCAGACCCAAACCCAATCTGCCAGACCCAAACCCACTCCGCCAGACCCAAACCAACTCCGCCAGACCCAAACCCACTCCGCCAGACCCAAACCTGCTCCGGCAGACCCAAGCCCACACCGCCAGACCCAAACCCACTCCGCCAGACCCAAACCTACTCCGGCAGACCCAAGCCCACTCCGCCAGACCCAAACGCACTCTGTCAGACCCAAACCCACTGCGCCAGACCCAAACCCACTCCGCCAGACCCAAGCCCACTCCGCCAGACCCAAACCCACTCCGCCAGACCCAAACGCACTCTGTCAGACCCAAACCCACTGCGCCAGACCCAAACCCACCCCGCCAGACCCAAACCTACTCCGCCAGACCCAAGCCCACACCCCCAGACCCAAACCCACTCCACCAGACCTATACCCACTCCGCCAGACCCAAACGCAGTCTGTCAGACCCAAACCCACTGCGCCAGACCCAAACCCACTGCGCCAGACCCAAACCCACTCCGCCAGACCCAAACCCACTCCGCCAGACCCAAACCCACTCCGCCAGACCCAAACCCACTCCGCCAGTCCCAAACCCACTCCGCCAGACCCAAACCCACTCCGCCAGAACCAAACCCACTCCGCCAGACCCAAACCCACTCCACCAGACTCAAACCCACTCCGCCAGACCCAAACCCACTCCGCCAGACCCAAAACCACTCCGCCAGGCCCAAACCCACTCCACCAGACCCAAACCCACTCCGCCAGACCCAAACCCACCCCGCCAGACCCCAAACCCACTCCGCCAGACCCAAACCGCACCGCCAGACCCCAACCCACTCCGCCAGACCCAAACCCACGCTGACAGACCCAAATCCACTCCGCCAGACCCCAAACCCACTCCGCCAGACCCCAAACCCACTCCGCCAGACCCAAACCCACTCCGCCAGACCCAAACCCACTCCGCCAGCCCCAAACCCACTCCGCCAGCCCCAAACCCACTCAGCCAGACCAAAACCCACTCCGCCAGACCAAACCCCACTCCGCCAGACCCAACCCCACTCCGCCAGACCCAAACCCACTCCGCCAGACCGCAACCCACTCCGCCAGACCCCAACCCACTCCTCCAGACCCAAACCCACTCCGCCAGACCCCAACGCGCTCCGCCAGAACCAAACCCACTCCGCCAGACCCAAACCCACTCCGCCAGACCCAAACCCACTCCGCCAGACCCAAACCCACTCCGCCAGACCCAAACCTACTCCGGCAGACCCAAGCCCACACCGCCAGACCCAAACCCACTCCGCCAGACCCAAACCTACTCCGGCAGACCCAAGCCCACTCCGCCAGACCCAAACGCACTCTGTCAGACCCAAACCCACTGCGCCAGACCCACACCCACTCCGCCAGACCCAAGCCCACTCCGCCAGACCCAAACCCACTCCGCCAGACCCAAACGCACTCTGTCAGACCCAAACCCACTGCGCCAGACCCAAACCCACTCCGCCAGACCCAAGCCCACTCCGCCAGACCCAAACCCACTCCGCCAGACCCAAACCCACTCCGCCAGACCCAAACCCACTCTGCCAGAACCAAACCCACTCCGCCAGACCCAAATCCACTCCGCCAGACCCAAACCCACTCCGCCAGACCCAAACCACTCCGCCAGACCCAAACCCACACCGCCAGACCCAAACCCACTCCGCCAGACCCAAACCCACTCCGCCAGACCCAAACCTACTCCGGCAGACCCAAGCCCACACCGCCAGACCCAAATCCACTCCACCAGACCCAAACCAACTCCGGCAGACCCAAGCCCACTCCGCCAGACCCAAACGCACTCTGTCAGACCCAAAGCCACTGCGCCAGACCCAAACCCACTCCGCCAGACCCAAGCCCACTCCGCCAGACCCAAACCCACTCCGCCAGACCCAAACGCACTCTGTCAGACCCAAACCCACTGCGCCAGACCCAAACCCACTCCGCCAGACCCAAACCTACTCCGCCAGACCCAAGCCCACACCGCCAGACCCAAACCAACGCCACCAGACCTAAACCTACTCCACCAGACCCAAACGCAGTCTGTTAGACCCAAACCCACTCCGCCAGACCCAAACCCACTCCGCCAGACCCAAACCCACTCCGCCAGACCCAAACCCACTCCGCCAGACCCAAACCCACTCCGCCAGACCCAAACCCACTCCGCCAGACCCAAACCCACTCCGCCAGACCCAAACCCACTCCGCCAGACCCAAACCCACTCCGCCAGTCCCAAACCCACTCCGCCAGACCCAAACCCACTCCGCCAGAACCAAACCCACTCCGCCAGACCCAAACCCACTCCACCAGACTCAAACCCACTCCGCCAGACCCAAACCCACTCCGCCAGACCCAAAACCACTCCGCCAGGCCCAAACCCACTCCACCAGACCCAAACCCACTCCGCCAGACCCAAACCCACCCCGCCAGACCCCAAACCCACTCCGCCAGACCCAAACCGCACCGCCAGACCCCAACCCACTCCGCCAGACCCAAACCCACGCTGACAGACCCAAATCCACTCCGCCAGACCCCAAACCCACTCCGCCAGACCCCAAACCCACTCCGCCAGACCCAAACCCACTCCGCCAGACCCAAACCCACTCCGCCAGCCCCAAACCCACTCCGCCAGCCCCAAACCCACTCAGCCAGACCAAAACCCACTCCGCCAGACCAAACCCCACTCCGCCAGACCCAACCCCACTCCGCCAGACCCAAACCCACTCCGCCAGACCGCAACCCACTCCGCCAGACCCCAACCCACTCCTCCAGACCCAAACCCACTCCGCCAGACCCCAACGCGCTCCGCCAGAACCAAACCCACTCCGCCAGACCGAAACCCACTCCGCCAGACCCAAACCCACTCCGCCAGACCCAAACCCACTCCGCCAGACCCAAACCCACTCCGCCAGACCCAAACCCACTCCGCCAGACCCAAACCTACTCCGGCAGACCCAAGCCCACACCGCCAGACCCAAACCCACTCCGCCAGACCCAAACCTACTCCGGCAGACCCAAGCCCACTCCGCCAGACCCAAACGCACTCTGTCAGACCCAAACCCACTGCGCCAGACCCACACCCACTCCGCCAGACCCAAGCCCACTCCGCCAGACCCAAACCCACTCCGCCAGACCCAAACGCACTCTGTCAGACCCAAACCCACTGCGCCAGACCCAAACCCACTCCGCCAGACCCAAACCTACTCCGCCAGACCCAAGCCCACACCGCCAGACCCAAACCCACTGCGCCAGACCCAAACCCACTCCGCCAGACCCAAGCCCACTCCGCCAGACCCAAACCCACTCCGCCAGACCCAAACCCACTCCGCCAGACCCAAACCCACTCTGCCAGAACCAAACCCACTCCGCCAGACCCAAATCCACTCCGCCAGACCCAAACCCACTCCGCCAGACCCAAACCACTCCGCCAGACCCAAACCCACACCGCCAGACCCAAACCCACTCCGCCAGACCCAAACCCACTCCGCCAGACCCAAACCTACTCCGGCAGACCCAAGCCCACACCGCCAGACCCAAATCCACTCCACCAGACCCAAACCAACTCCGGCAGCCCAAGCCCACTCCGCCAGACCCAAACGCACTCTGTCAGACCCAAAGCCACTGCGCCAGACCCAAACCCACTCCGCCAGACCCAAGCCCACTCCGCCAGACCCAAACCCACTCCGCCAGACCCAAACGCACTCTGTCAGACCCAAACCCACTGCGCCAGACCCAAACCCACTCCGCCAGACCCAAACCTACTCCGCCAGACCCAAGCCCACACCGCCAGACCCAAACCAACGCCACCAGACCTAAACCTACTCCACCAGACCCAAACGCAGTCTGTTAGACCCAAACCCACTCCGCCAGACCCAAACCCACTCCGCCAGACCCAAACCCACTCCGCCAGACCCAAACCCACTCCGCCAGACCCAAACCCACTCCGCCAGACCCAAACCCACTCCGCCAGAACCAAACCCACTCCTCCAGACCCGAACCCACTCCGCCAGACCCGAACACACTCCGCGAGACCGCAACCCACTCCGCCAGACCCAAACCCACTCCGCCAGACCCAAACCCACTCCGCCAGACCATAACCCACTCCACCAGACCCAAACCCACCGCCAGACCCAAACGCACTCTGTCAGACCCAAACCCACTGCGCCAGACCCAAACCCACTCGGCCAGACCCAAACCTACTCCGCCAGACCCAAGCCCACACCGCCAGACCCAAACCCACTCCACCAGACCTAAACCCACTCCGCCAGACCCAAACGCAGTCTGTTAGACCCAAACCCACTGCGCCAGACCCAAACCCACTCCGCCAGACCCAAGCCCACTCCGCCAGACCCAAACCCACTCCGCCAGACCCAAACCCACTCCGCCAGACCCAAACCCACTCTGCCAGATCCAAACCCACTCCGCCAGACCCAAACCCACTGCGCCAGACCCAAACCCACTCCGCCAGACCCAAGCCCACTCCGCCAGACCCAAACCCACTCCGCCAGACCCAAACCCACTCCGCCAGACCCAAACCCACTCCGCCAGAACCAAACCCACTCCGCCAGACCCAAACCCACTCCGCCAGACCCAAACCCACACCGCCAGACCCAAACCCACTCCGCCAGCCCCAAACACACTCCGCCAGCCCCAAACCCACTCAGCCAGACCAAAACCCACTCCGCCAGACCAAACCCCACTCCGCCAGACCCAACCCCACTCCGCCAGACCCAAACCCACTCCGCCAGACCCCAAACCCACTCCGCCAGACCCACACCACACCGCCAGACCCCAACCCACTCCGCCAGACCCAAACCCACGCTGACAGACCCAAATCCACTCCGCCAGACCCCAAACCCACTCCGCCAGACCCCAAACCCACTCCGCCAGACCCAAACCCACTCCGCCAGACCCAAACCCACTCCGCCAGCCCCAAACCCACTCCGCCAGCCCCAAACCCACTCAGCCAAACCACAACCCACTCCGCCAGACCAAACCCCACTCCGCCAGACCCAACCCCACTCCGCCAGACCCAAACCCACTCCGCCAGACCGCAACCCACTCCGCCAGACCCCAACCCACTCCACCAGACCCAAACCCACTCCGCCAGACCCCAACGCGCTCCGCCAGACCCCAACCCACTCTGCCAGACCCGAACCCACTCGGCCAGACCCCAACCCACTCGGCCAGACCCAAACCCACTCCGCCAGACCCCAAACCCACTCCGCCAGACCCAAACCACACCGCCAGACCCCAACCCACTCCGCCAGACCCAAACCCACGCTGACAGACCCAAATCCACTCCGCCAGACCCCAAACCCACTCCGCCAGACCCCAAACCCACTCCGCCAGACCCAAACCCACTCCGCCAGACCCAAACCCACTCCGCCAGCCCCAAACCCACTCCGCCAGCCCCAAACCCACTCAGCCAGACCAAAACCCACTCCGCCAGACCAAACCCCACTCCGCCAGACCCAACCCCACTCCGCCAGACACAAACCCACTCCGCCAGACCGCAACCCACTCCGCCAGACCCCAACCCACTCCACCAGACCCAAACCCACTCCGCCAGACCCCAACGCGCTCCGCCAGACCCCAACCCACTCTGCCAGACCCGAACCCACTCGGCCAGACCCCAACCCACTCGGCCAGACCCAAACCCACACCGCCAGACACCAAACCCACTCCGCCAGACACGAACCCACTCCGCCAGACCCGAACCCACTCCGCCAGACCCGAACACACTCCGCCAGACCCGAACCCACTCCGCCAGAGCCGAACCCACTCCGCCAGACCTGAACCCACTCCGCCAGACCCGAACCCACTCCGCCAGACCCGAACCCACTCCGCGAGACCCAAACCCACTCCGCCAGACCCAAACCCACTCCGCCAGACCCAAACCCACTCCGCCAGACCATGACCCACTCCACCAGACCCAAACCCACCGCCAGACCCAAAACCACTCCGCCAGACCCAAACCCACTCCGCCAGACCCAAACCCACTCCGCCAGCCCCAAACCCACTCCGCCAGACCCAAACCCACTCCGCCAGAACCAAACCCACTCCGCCAGACCCAAACCCACTCCGCCAGACCCAAACCCACTCCGCCAGACCCAAACCCACTCCGCCAGACCCAAACCCACTCCGCCAGACCCAAACCCACTCCGCCAGACCCAAACCTACTCCGGCAGACCCAAGCCCACACCGCCACACCCAAACCCACTCCGCCAGACCCAAACCTACTCCGGCAGACCCAAGCCCACTCCGCCAGACCCAAACGCACTCTGTCAGACCCAAACCCACTGCGCCAGACCCAAACCCACTCCGCCAGACCCAAGCCCACTCCGCCAGACCCAAACCCACTCCGCCAGACCCAAACGCACTCTGTCAGACCCAAACCCACTGCGCCAGACCCAAACCCACTCCGCCAGACCCAAACCTACTCTGCCAGACCCAAGCCCACACCGCCAGACCCAAACCCACTCCACCAGACCTAAACCCACTCCGCCAGACCCAAACGCAGTCTGTCAGACCCAAACCCACTGCGCCAGACCCAAACCCAACCCGCCAGACCCAAACCCACTCCGCCAGACCCAAACCTACTCCGGCAGACCCAAGCCCACTCCGCCAGACCCAAACGCACTCTGTCAGACCCAAAGCCACTGCGCCAGACCCAAACCCACTCCGCCAGGCCCAAGCCCACTCCGCCAGACCCAAACCCACTCCGCCAGACCCAAACGCACTCTGTCAGACCCAAACCCACTGCGCCAGACCCAAACCCACTCCGCCAGACCTGAACCCACTCCGCCAGACCCGAACCCACTCCGCCAGAACCAAACCCACTCCGCCAGACCCAAACCCACTCCGCCAGACCCAAACCCACTCCGCCAGACAAAAACCCACTCCGCCAGACCCAAACCCACTCCGCCAGACCCAAACCCACTCCGCCAGACCCAAACCCACTCCGCCAGACCCAAACCCACACCGCCAGACCCAAACCCACTCCGCCAGACCCCAACCCACTCCGCCAGACCCAAACCCACTCTGCCAGACCCAAACCCACTCCGCCAGACCCAAACCCACTCCGCCAGACCCGAACCTACTCCGGCAGACCCTAGCCCACACCGCCAGACCCAATCCCACTCCGCCAGACGCAAACCCACTCCGCCAGACCCAAACCCACTCCGCCAGACCCCAAAGCCACTCCGCCAGACCCAAACCCACTCCGCCAGAACCAAACCCACTCCGCCAGACCCAAACCCACTCCGCCAGACCCAAACCCACTCCGCCAGACCCAAACCCACTCCGCCAGAACCAAACCCACTCCGCCAGACCCAAACCCACTCCGCCACACCCAAACCCACTCCGCCAGACCCAAACCCACTCCGCCAGCCCCAAACCCACTCCGCCAGCCCCAAACCCACTCAGCCAGACCAAAACCCACTCCGCCAGACCAAACCCCACTCCGCCAGACCCAACCCCACTCCGCCAGACCCAAACCCACTCCGCCTGACCCCAAACCCACTCCGCCAGACCCAAACCACACGGCCAGACCCCAACCCACTCCGCCAGACCCAAACCCACGCTGACAAACACAAATCCACTCCGCCAGACCCCAAACCCACTCCGCCAGACCCCAAACCCACTCCGCCAGACACAAACCCACTCCGCCAGCCCCAAACCCACTCCGCCAGCCCCAAACCCACTCAGCCAGACCAAAACCCACTCCGCCAGACCAAACCCCACTCCGCCAGACCCAACCCCACTCCGCCAGACCCAAACCCACTCCGCCAGACCGCAACCCACTCCGCCAGACCCCAACCCACTCCACCAGACCCAAACCCACTCCGCCAGACCCCAACGCGCTCCGCCAGACCCCAACCCACTCTGCCAGACCCGAACCCACTCGGCCAGACCCCAACCCACTCGGCCAGTCCCAAACCCACACCGCCAGACCCCAAACCCACTCCGCCAGACCCGAACCCACTCCGCCAGACCCGAACCCACTCCGCCAGACCCGAACACACTCCGCCAGACCCGAACCCACTCCGCCAGAGCCGAACCCACTCCGCCAGACCTGAACCCACTCCGCCAGACCCGAACCCACTCCGCCAGAACCAAACCCACTCCGCCAGACCCAAACCCACTCCGCCAGACCCAAACCCACTCCGCCAGACAAAAACCCACTCCGCCAGACCCAAACCCACTCCGCCAGACCCAAACCCACTCCGCCAGACCCAAACCCACTCCGCCAGACCCAAACCCACACCGCCAGACCCAAACCCACTCCGCCAGACCCCAACCCACTCCGCCAGACCCAAACCCACTCTGCCAGACCCAAACCCACTCCGCCAGACCCAAACCCACTCCGCCAGACCCGAACCTACTCCGGCAGACCCTAGCCCACACCGCCAGACCCAATCCCACTCCGCCAGACGCAAACCCACTCCGCCAGACCCAAACCCACTCCGCCAGACCCCAAAGCCACTCCGCCAGACCCAAACCCACTCCGCCAGAACCAAACCCACTCCGCCAGACCCAAACCCACTCCGCCAGACCCAAACCCACTCCGCCAGACCCAAACCCACTCCGCCAGACCCAAACCCACTCCGCCAGCCGCAAACCCACTCCGCCAGACCCAAACCCACTCCGCCAGAACCAAACCCACTCCGCCAGACCCAAACCCACTCCGCCAGACCCAAACCCACTCCGCCAGACCCAAACCCACTCCGCCAGACCCAAACCCACTCCGCCAGACCCAAACCCACTCCGCCAGACCCAAACCTACTCCGGCAGACCCAAGCCCACACCGCCAGACCCAAACCCACTCCGCCAGACCCAAACCTACTCCGGCAGACCCAAGCCCACTCCGCCAGACCCAAACGCACGCTGTCAGACCCAAACCCACTGCGCCAGACCCAAACCCACTCCGCCAGACCCAAGCCCACTCTGCCAGACCCAAACCCACTCCACCAGACCTAAACCCACTCCGCCAGACCCAAACGCAGTCTGTCAGACCCAAACCCACTCCGCCAGACCGAAACCAACTCCGCCAGACCCAAACCCACTCCGCCAGACCCGAACCTACTCCGGCAGACCCCAGCCCACACTGCCAGACCCAAACCCACTCCGCCAGACCCAAACCCACTCCGCCAGACCCCAAACCCACTCCGCCAGACCCAAACCCACTCCGCCAGACCCAAACCCACTCCGCCAGCCCCAAACCCACTCAGCCAGACCAAAACCCACTCCGCCAGACCAAAACCCACTCCGCCAGACCCAAACCCACTCCGCCAGCCCCAAACCCACTCCGCCAGACCCAAACCCACTCCGCCAGAACCAAACCCACTCCGCCAGACCCAAACCCACTCCGCCAGACCCAAACCCACTCCGCCAGACCCGAACCCACTCGGCCAGACCCCAACCCACTCGGCCAGTCCCAAACCCACACCGCCAGACCCCAAACCCACTCCGCCAGACCCGAACCCACTCCGCCAGACCCGAACCCACTCCGCCAGACCCGAACACACTCCGCGAGACCCGAACCCACTCCGCCAGAGCCGAACCCACTCCGCCAGACCTGAACCCACTCCGCCAGACCCGAACCCACTCCGCCAGAACCAAACCCACTCCGCCAGACCCAAACCCACTCCGCCAGACCCAAACCCACTCCGCCAGACAAAAACCCACTCCGCCAGACCCAAACCCACTCCGCCAGACCCAAACCCACTCCGCCAGACCCAAACCCACTCCGCCAGACCCAAACCCACACCGCCAGACCCAAACCCACTCCGCCAGACCCCAACCCACTCCGCCAGACCCAAACCCACTCTGCCAGACCCAAACCCACTCCGCCAGACCCAAACCCACTCCGCCAGACCCGAACCTACTCCGGCAGACCCTAGCCCACACCGCCAGACCCAATCCCACTCCGCCAGACGCAAACCCACTCCGCCAGACCCAAACCCACTCCGCCAGACCCCAAAGCCACTCCGCCAGACCCAAACCCACTCCGCCAGAACCAAACCCACTCCGCCAGACCCAAACCCACTCCGCCAGACCCAAACCCACTCCGCCAGACCCAAACCCACTCCGCCAGACCCAAACCCACTCCGCCAGCCGCAAACCCACTCCGCCAGACCCAAACCCACTCCGCCAGAACCAAACCCACTCCGCCAGACCCAAACCCACTCCGCCAGACCCAAACCCACTCCGCCAGACCCAAACCCACTCCGCCAGACCCAAACCCACTCCGCCAGACCCAAACCCACTCCGCCAGACCCAAACCTACTCCGGCAGACCCAAGCCCACACCGCCAGACCCAAACCCACTCCGCCAGACCCAAACCTACTCCGGCAGACCCAAGCCCACTCCGCCAGACCCAAACGCACGCTGTCAGACCCAAACCCACTGCGCCAGACCCAAACCCACTCCGCCAGACCCAAGCCCACTCTGCCAGACCCAAACCCACTCCATCAGACCTAAACCCACTCCGCCAGACCCAAACGCAGTCTGTCAGACCCAAACCCACTCCGCCAGACCGAAACCAACTCCGCCAGACCCAAACCCACTCCGCCAGACCCGAACCTACTCCGGCAGACCCCAGCCCACACTGCCAGACCCAAACCCACTCCGCCAGACCCAAACCCACTCCGCCAGACCCCAAACCCACTCCGCCAGACCCAAACCCACTCCGCCAGACCCAAACCCACTCCGCCAGCCCCAAACCCACTCAGCCAGACCAAAACCCACTCCGCCAGACCAAAACCCACTCCGCCAGACCCAAACCCACTCCGCCAGCCCCAAACCCACTCCGCCAGACCCAAACCCACTCCGCCAGAACCAAACCCACTCCGCCAGACCCAAACCCACTCCGCCAGACCCAAACCCACTCCGCCAGACCCAAACCCACTCCGCCAGACCCAAACCCACTCCGCCAGACCCAAACCCACTCCGCCAGACCCAAACCTACTCCGGCAGACCCAAGCCCACACCGCGAGACCCAAACCCACTCCGCCAGACCCAACCCTACTCCGGCAGACCCAAGCCCACTCCGCCAGCCCCAAACGCACTCTGTCAGACCCAAACCCACTGCGCCAGACCCAAACCCACTCCGCCAGACCCAAGCCCACTCCGCCAGACCCAAACCCACTCCGCCAGTACCAAACGCACTCTGTCAGACCCAAACCCACTGCGCCAGACCCAAACCCACTCCGCCAGACCCAAACCTACTCCGCCAGACCCAAGCCCACACCGCCAGACCCAAACCCACTCCACCAGACCTAAACCCACTCCACCAGACCCAAACGCAGTCTGTCAGACCCAAACCCACTGCGCCAGACCCAAACCCACTCCGCCAGACCCAAACCCACTCCGCCAGACCCACACCCACTCCGCCAGACCCAAACCCACTCCGCCAGACCCAAACCCACTGCGCCAGACCCAAACCCACTCCGCCAGACCCCAAACCCACTCCGCCAGACCCCAAACCCACTCCGCCAGACCCAAACCCACTCCGCCAGACCCAAACCCACTCCGCCAGCCCCAAACCCACTCAGCCAGACCAAAACCCACTCCGCCAGACCAAAACCCACTCCGCCAGACCCAAACCCACTCCGCCAGACCCAAACTCACTCCGCCAGACCCAACCCCACTCCGCCAGACCCAAACCCACTCCGCCAGACCGCAACCCACTCCGCCAGACCCCAACCCACTCCACCAGACCCAAACCCACTCCGCCAGACCCCAACGCACTCCGCCAGCCCCAAACCCACACCGCCACACCCGAACCCACTCGGCCAGACCCCAACCAACTCGGCCAGACCCCAACCCACTCGGCCAGACACAAACCCACTCCGCCAGACCCCAAACCCACTCCGCCAGACCCGAACCCACTCCGCCAGACCCGAACACACTCCGCCAGACCCGAACCCACTCCGCCAGAGCCAAACCCACTCCGCCAGACCGGAACCCACTCCGCCAGACCCGAACCCACTCCGCCTGACCCAAGCCCACTCCGCCAGACCTAAACCCACTCCGCCAGACCCAAACGCACTCTGTCAGACCCAAACCTACTGCGCCAGACCCAAACCCACACCGCCAGACCCAAACCTACTCCCCCAGACCCAAGCCCACACCGCCAGACCCAAACCCACTCCACCAGACCTATACCCACTCCGCCAGACCCAAACCCACTCCGCCAGACCCGAACCTACTCCGGCAGACCCCAGCCCACACTGCCAGACCCAAACCCACTCCGCCAGACCCAAACACACTCCGCCAGACCCCAAACCCACTCCGCCAGACCCAAACCCACTCCGCCAGACCCAAACCCACTCCGCCAGCCCCAAACCCACTCAGCCAGACCAAAACCCACTCCGCCAGACCAAAACCCACTCCGCCAGACCCAAACCCACTCCGCCAGCCCCAAACCCACTCCGCCAGACCCAAACCCACTCCGCCAGAACCAAACCCACTCCGCCAGACCCAAACCCACTCCGCCAGACCCAAACCCACTCCGCCAGACCCAAACCCACTCCGCCAGACCCAAACCCACTCCGCCAGACCCAAACCCACTCCGCCAGACCCAAACCTACTCCGGCAGACCCAAGCCCACACCGCGAGACCCAAACCCACTCCGCCAGACCCAACCCTACTCCGGCAGACCCAAGCCCACTCCGCCAGACCCAAACGCACTCTGTCAGACCCAAACCCACTGCGCCAGACCCAAACCCACTCCGCCAGACCCAAGCCCACTCCGCCAGACCCAAACCCACTCCGCCAGACCCAAACGCACTCTGTCAGACCCAAACCCACTGCGCCAGACCCAAACCCACTCCGCCAGACCCAAACCTACTCCGCCAGACCCAAGCCCACACCGCCAGACCCAAACCCACTCCACCAGACCTAAACCCACTCCACCAGACCCAAACGCAGTCTGTCAGACCCAAACCCACTGCGCCAGACCCAAACCCACTCCGCCAGACCCAAACCCACTCCGCCAGACCCACACCCACTCCGCCAGACCCAAACCCACTCCGCCAGACCCAAACCCACTGCGTCAGACCCAAACCCACTCCGCCAGACCCCAAACCCACTCCGCCAGACCGCAAACCCACTCCGCCAGACCCCAAACCCACTCCGCCAGACCCAAACCCACTCCGCCAGACCCAAACCCACTCCGCCAGCCCCAAACCCACTCAGCCAGAACAAAACCCACTCCGCCAGACCAAAACCCACTCCGCCAGACCCAAACCCACTCCGCCAGACCCAAACTCACTCCGCCAGACCCAACCCCACTCCGCCAGACCCAAACCCACTCCGCCAGACCGCAACCCACTCCGCCAGACCCCAACCCACTCCACCAGACCCAAACCCACTCCGCCAGACCCCAACGCACTCCGCCAGCCCCAAACCCACACCGCCACACCCGAACCCACTCGGCCAGACCCCAACCAACTCGGCCAGACCCCAACCCACTCGGCCAGACACAAACCCACTCCGCCAGACCCCAAACCCACTCCACCAGACCCGAACCCACTCCGCCAGACCCGAACCCACTCCGCCAGACCCGAACACACTCCGCCAGACCCGAACCCACTCCGCCAGAGCCAAACCCACTCCGCCAGACCGGAACCCACTCCGCCAGACCCGAACCCACTCCGCCTGACCCAAGCCCACTCCGCCAGACCCAAGCCCACTCAGCCAGACCCAAACGCACTCTGTCAGACCCAAACCCACTGCGCCAGACCCAAACCCACTCCGCCAGACCCAAACCTACTCCCCCAGACCCAAGCCCACACCGCCAGTCCCAAACCCACTCCACCAGACCTATACCCACTCCGCCAGACCCAAACGCAGTCTGTCAAACCCAAACCCACTGCGCCAGACCCAAACCCACTCCGCCAGCCCCAAACCCACTCCGCCAGACCCAAACCCACTCCGCCAGACCCAAACCACTCCGCCAGACCCAAACCCACTCCGCCAGACCCAAACCCACTCCGCCAGAACCAAACCCACTCCGCCAGACCCAAATCCACTCCGCCAGACCCAAACCCACTCCGCCACACCCAAACCCACTCCACCAGACCCAAACCCACTCCGCCAGACCAATACCCACTCCGCCAGACCCAAACCCACTCCGCCAGACCCAAACTCACTCCGCCAGACCCAAACCCACTCCGCCAGACCAAAGCCCACTCCGCCAGACCCAACCTCACTCCGCCAGACCCAAACCCACTCCGCCAGACCGCAACCCACTCCGCCAGACCCCAACCCACTCCACCAGACCCAAACCCACTCCGCCAGACCACAACGCACTCCGCCAGACCCGAACCCACACCGCCACACCCGAACCCACTCGGCCAGACCCCAACCCAATCGGCCAGACCCCAACCCACTCGGCCAGACCCAAACCCACTCCGCCAGACCCCAAACCCACTCCGCCAGACCCGAACCCACTCCGCCAGACCCGAACCCACTCCGCCAGACCCAAACCCACTCCGCCAGACCCAAACCCACACCGCCAGACCCAAACCCACTCCGCCTGACCCCAACCCACTCCGCCAGACCCAAACCCACTCTGCCAGACCCAAACCCACTCCGCCAGACCCAAACCCACTCCGCCAGACCCGAACCTACTCCGGTAGACCCTAGCCCACACCGCCAGACCCAATCCCACTCCGCCAGACCCAAACCCACTCCGCCAGACCCAAACCCACTCCGCCAGACCCCAAAGCCACTCCGCCAGACCCAAACCCACTCCGCCAGAACCAAACCCACTCCGCCAGACCCAAACCCACTCCGCCAGACCCAAACACACTCCGCCAGACCCAAACTCACTCCGCCAGACCCAACCCCACTCCGCCAGACCCAAACCCACTCCGCCAGACCGCAACCCACTCCGCCAGACCCCAACCCACTCCACCAGACCCAAACCCACTCCGCCAGACCCCAACGCACTCCGCCAGCCCCGAACCCACACCGCCACACCCGAACCCACTCGGCCAGACCCCAACCAACTCGGCCAGACCCCAACCCACTCGGCCAGACACAAACCCACTCCGCCAGACCCCAAACCCACTCCGCCAGACCCGAACCCACTCCGCCAGACCCGAACCCACTCCGCCAGACCCGAACACACTCCGCCAGACCCGAACCCACTCCGCCAGAGCCAAACCCACTCCGCCAGACCCGAACCCACTCCGCCAGACCCGAACCCACTCCGCCAGACCCGAACCCACTCCGCGAGAGCCAAACCCACTCCGCCAGACCCAAACCCACTCCGCCAGACCCAAACCCACTCCGCCAGACCATAACCCACTCCACCAGACCCAAACACACCGCCAGACCCAAAACCACTCCGCCAGACCCAAACCCACTCCGCCAGACCCAAACCCACTCCGCCAGCCCCAAACCCACTCCGCCAGACCCAAACCCACTCCGCCAGACCCAAACCCACTCCGCCAGACCCAAACCCACTCCGCCAGACCCAAACCCACTGCGCCAGACCCAAACCCACTCCGCCAGACCCAAACCCACTCCGCCAGACCCAAACCCACTCCGCCAGACCCAAACCCACTCCGCCAGACCCAAACCCACTCCGCCAGACCCCGAAGCCACTCCGCCAGACCCAAACCCACTCCGCCAGAACCAAACCCACTCCGCCAGACCCAAACCCACTCCGCCAGACCCAAACCCACTCCGCCAGACCCAAACCAACTCCGCCAGACCCAAACCCACTCCGCCAGACCGCAACCCACTCCGCCAGACCCCAACCCACTCCACCAGACCCAAACCCACTCCGCCAGACCACAACGCACTCCGCCAGACCCGAACCCACACCGCCACACCCGAACCCACTCGGCCAGACCCGAACCCACTCGGCCAGACCCCAACCCACTCGGCCAGACCCAAACCCACTCCGCCAGACCCCAAACCCACTCCGCCAGACCCGAACACACTCCGCCAGACCCGAACCCACTCCGCCAGACCCCAACCCACTCCGCCAGACCCGAACCCACTCCGCCAGACGCGAACCCACCCCGCCAGACCCAAACCCACACCGCCAGACCAAAACCCACTCCGCCAGACCCAAACCCAATCTGCCAGACCCAAACCCACTCCGCCAGACCCAAACCCAATCTGCCAGACCCAAACCCACTCCGCCAGACCCAAACCAACTCCGCCAGACCCAAACCCACTCCGCCAGACCCAAACCTACTCCGGCAGACCCAAGCCCACACCGCCAGACCCAAACCCATTCCGCCAGACCCAAACCTACTCCGGCAGACCCAAGCCCACTCCGCCAGACCCAAACGCACTCTGTCAGACCCAAACCAACTGCGCCAGACCCAAACCCACTCCGCCAGACCCAAGCCCACTCCGCCAGACCCAAGCCCACTCAGCCAGACCCAAACGCACTCTGTCAGACCCAAACCCACTGCGCCAGACCCAAACCCACTCCGCCAGACCCAAACCTACTCCCCCAGACCCAAGCCCACACCGCCAGTCCCAAACCCACTCCACCAGACCTATACCCACTCCGCCAGACCCAAACGCAGTCTGTCAAACCCAAACCCACTGCGCCAGACCCAAACCCACTCCGCCAGCCCCAAACCCACTCCGCCAGACCCAAACCCACTCCGCCAGACCCAAACCACTCCGCCAGACCCAAACCCACTCCGCCAGACCCAAACCCACTCCGCCAGAACCAAACCCACTCCGCCAGACCCAAATCCACTCCGCCAGACCCAAACCCACTCCGCCACACCCAAACCCACTCCGCCAGACCCAAACCCACTCCGCCAGACCAAAACCCACTCCGCCAGACCCAAACCCACTCCGCCAGACCCAAACTCACTCCGCCAGACCCAAACCCACTCCGCCAGACCAAAGCCCACTCCGCCAGACCCAACCTCACTCCGCCAGACCCAAACCCACTCCGCCAGACCGCAACCCACTCCGCCAGACCCCAACCCACTCCACCAGACCCAAACCCACTCCGCCAGACCCCAACCCACTCCGCCAGACCCAAACCCACTCTGCCAGACCCAAACCCACTCCGCCAGACCCAAACCCACTCCGCCAGACCCGAAACTACTCCGGCAGACCCTAGCCCACACCGCCAGACCCAATCCCACTCCGCCAGACCCAAACCCACTCCGCCAGACCCAAACCCACTCCGCCAGACCCCAAAGCCACTCCGCCAGACCCAAACCCACTCCGCCAGAACCAAACCCACTCCGCCAGACCCAAACCCACTCCGCCAGACCCAAACACACTCCGCCAGACCCAAACTCACTCCGCCAGACCCAACCCCACTCCGCCAGACCCAAACCCACTCCGCCAGACCGCAACCCACTCCGCCAGACCCCAACCCACTCCGCCAGACCCAAACCCACTCCGCCAGACCCCAACGCACTCCGCCAGCCCCGAACCCACACCGCCACACCCGAACCCACTCGGCCAGACCCCAACCAACTCGGCCACACCCCAACCCACTCGGCCAGACACAAACCCACTCCGCCAGACCCCAAACCCACTCCGCCAGACCCGAACCCGCTCCGCCAGACCCGAACACACTCCGCCAGACCCGAACACACTCCGCCAGACCCGAACCCACTCCGCCAGAGCCAAACCCACTCCGCCAGACCGGAACCCACTCTGCCAGACCCGAACCCACTCCGCCAGACCCGAACCCACTCCGCGAGAGCCAAACCCACTCCACCAGACCCAAACCCACTCCGCCAGACCCAAACCCACTCCGCCAGACCATAACCCACTCCACCAGACCCAAACACACCGCCAGACCCAAAACCACTCCGCCAGACCCAAACCCACTCCGCCAGACCCAAACCCACTCCGCCAGCCCCAAACCCACTCCGCCAGACCCAAACCCACTCCGCCAGACCCAAACCCACTCCGCCAGACCCAAACCCACTCCGCCAGACCCAAACCCACTGCGCCAGACCCAAACCCACTCCGCCAGACCCAAACCCACTCCGCCAGACCCAAACCCACTCCGCCAGACCCAAACCCACTCCGCCAGACCCAAACCCACTCCGCCAGACCCCGAAGCCACTCCGCCAGACCCAAACCCACTCCGCCAGAACCAAACCCACTCGCCAGACCCAAACCCACTCCGCCAGACCCAAACCCACTCCGCCAGACCGAAACCAACTCCGCCAGACCCAAACCCACTCCGCCAGACCGCAACCCACTCCGCCAGACCCCAACCCACTCCACCAGACCCAAACCCACTCCGCCAGACCACAACGCACTCCGCCAGACCCGAACCCACACCGCCACACCCGAACCCACTCGGCCAGACCCGAACCCACTCGGCCAGACCCCAACCCACTCGTCCAGACCCAAACCCACTCCGCCAGACCCCAAACCCACTCCGCCAGACCCGAACACACTCCGCCAGACCCGAACCCACTCCGCCAGACCCGAACCCACTCCGCGAGACCCGAACCCACTCCGCCAGACCCGAACCCACTCCGCCAGACCCGAACCCACCCCGCCAGACCCAAACCCACACCGCCAGACCAAAACCCACTCCGCCAGACCCAAACCCAATCTGCCAGACCCAAACCCACTCCGCCAGACCCAAACCCAATCTGCCAGACCCAAACCCACTCCGCCAGACCCAAACCAACTCCGCCAGACCCAAACCCACTCCGCCAGACCCAAACCTACTCCGGCAGACCCAAGCCCACACCGCCAGACCCAAACCCACTCCGCCAGACCCAAACCCACTCCGGCAGACCCAAGCCCACTCCGCCAGACCCAAACGCAGTCTGTCAGACCCAAACCCACTGCGCCAGACCCAAACCCACTCCGCCAGACCCAAGCCCACTCCGCCAGACCCAAGCCCACTCAGCCAGACCCAAACGCACTCTGTCAGACCCAAACCCACTGCGCCAGACCCAAACCCACTCCGCCAGACCCAAACCTACTCCCCCAGACCCAAGCCCACACCGCCAGTCCCAAACCCACTCCACCAGACCTATACCCACTCCGCCAGACCCAAACGCAGTCTGTCAAACCCAAACCCACTGCGCCAGACCCAAACCCACTCCGCCAGCCCCAAACCCACTCCGCCAGACCCAAACCCACTCCGCCAGACCCAAACCACTCCGCCAGACCCAAACCCACTCCGCCAGACCCAAACCCACTCCGCCAGAACCAAACCCACTCCGCCAGACCCAAATCCACTCCGCCAGACCCAAACCCACTCCGCCACACCCAAACCCACTCCGCCAGACCCAAACCCACTCCGCGAGACCAAAACCCACTCCGCCAGACCCAAACCCACTCCGCCAGACCCAAACTCACTCCGCCAGACCCAAACCCACTCCGCCAGACCAAAGCCCACTCCGCCAGACCCAAACCCACACCGCCAGACCCAAACCCACTCCGCCAGACCCCAACCCACTCCGCCAGACCCAAACCCACTCTGCCAGACCCAAACCCACTCCGCCAGACCCAAACCCACTCCGCCAGACCCGAACCTACTCCGGCAGACCCTAGCCCACACCGCCAGACCCAATCCCACTCCGCCAGACCCAAACCCACTCCTCCAGACCCAAACCCACTCCGCCAGACCCCAAAGCCACTCCGCCAGACCCAAACCCACTCCGCCAGAACCAAACCCACTCCGCCAGACCCAAACCCACTCCGCCAGACCCAAACACACTCCGCCAGACCCAAACCCACTCCGCCAGACCCAAACCACACCGCCAGACCCCAACCCACTCCGCCAGACCCAAACCCACGCTGCCAGACCCAAACCCACTCCGCCAGACCCAAACCCACTCCGCCAGACCGAAACCAACTCCGCCAGACCCAAACCCACTCCGCCAGACCCGAACCTACTCCGGCAGACCCCAGCCCACACTGCCAGACCCAAACCCACTCCGCCAGACCCAAACCCACTCTGCCAGACCCAAACCCACTGCGCCAGACCCAAACCCACTGCGCCAGACCCAAACCCACTCCGCCAGACCCCAAACCCACTCCGCCAGACCCAAAACCCACTCCGCCAGACCCCAAACCCACTCCGCCAGACCCAAACCCACTCCGCCAGACCCAAACCCACTCCGCCAGCTCCAAACCCACTCAGCCAGACGAAAACCCACTCCGCCAGACCAAAACCCACTCCGCCAGACCCAAACCCACTCCACCAGACGCAAACTCACTCCGCCAGACCCAACCCCACTCCGCCAGACCCAAACCCACTCCGCCAGACGGCAACCCACTCCGCCAGACCCCAACCCACTCCACTAGACCCAAACCCACTCCGCCAGACCCCAACGCACTCCGCCAGCCCCGAACCCACACCGCCACACCCGAACCCACTCGGCCAGACCCCAACCAACTCGGCCAGACCCCAACCCACTCGGCCAGACACAAACCCACTCCGCCAGACCCCAAACCCACTCCGCCAGACCCGAACCCACTCCGCCAGACCCGAACCCACTCCGCCAGACCCAAACCCACTCCGCCAGACCCAAACCTACTCCCCCAGACCCAAGCCCACACCGCCAGTCCCAAACCCACTCCACCAGACCTATACCCACTCCGCCAGACCCAAACGCAGTCTGTCAAACCCAAACCCACTGCGCCAGACCCAAACCCACTCCGCCAGCCCCAAACCCACTCCGCCAGACCCAAACCCACTCCGCCAGACCCAAACCACTCCGCCAGACCCAAACCCACTCCGCCAGACCCAAACCCACTCCGCCAGAACCAAACCCACTCCGCCAGACCCAAATCCACTCCGCCAGACCCAAACCCACTCCGCCACACCCAAACCCACTCCGCCAGACCCAAACCCACTCCGCCAGACCAAAACCCACTCCGCCAGACCCAAACCCACTCCGCCAGACCCAAACTCACTCCGCCAGACCCAAACCCACTCCGCCAGACCAAAGCCCACTCCGCCAGACCCAAACCCACACCGCCAGACCCAAACCCACTCCGCCAGACCCCAACCCACTCCGGCAGACCCAAACCCACTCTGCCAGACCCAAACCCACTCCGCCAGACCCAAACCCACTCCGCCAGACCCGAACCTACTCCGGCAGACCCTAGCCCACACCGCCAGACCCAATCCCACTCCGCCAGACCCAAACCCACTCCGCCAGACCCAAACCCACTCCGCCAGACCCCAAAGCCACTCCGCCAGACCCAAACCCACTCCGCCAGAACCAAACCCACTCCGCCAGACCCAAACCCACTCCGCCAGACCCAAACACACTCCGCCAGACCCAAACCCACTCCGCCAGACCCAAACCACACCGCCAGACCCCAACCCACTCCGCCAGACCCAAACCCACGCTGCCAGACCCAAACCCACTCCGCCAGACCCAAACCCACTCCGCCAGACCGAAACCAACTCCGCCAGACCCAAACCCACTCCGCCAGACCCGAACCTACTCCGGCAGACCCCAGCCCACACTGCCAGACCCAAACCCACTCCGCCAGACCCAAACCCACTCTGCCAGACCCAAACCCACTGCGCCAGACCCAAACCCACTGCGCCAGACCCAAACCCACTCCGCCAGACCCCAAACCCACTCCGCCAGACCCAAAACCCACTCCGCCAGACCCCAAACCCACTCCGCCAGACCCAAACCCACTCCGCCAGACCCAAACCCACTCCGCCAGCTCCAAACCCACTCAGCCAGACCAAAACCCACTCCGCCAGACCAAAACCCACTCCGCCAGACCCAAACCCACTCCACCAGACGCAAACTCACTCCGCCAGACCCAACCCCACTCCGCCAGACCCAAACCCACTCCGCCAGACGGCAACCCACTCCGCCAGACCCCAACCCACTCCACTAGACCCAAACCCACTCCGCCAGACCCCAACGCACTCCGCCAGCCCCGAACCCACACCGCCACACCCGAACCCACTCGGCCAGACCCCAACCAACTCGGCCAGACCCCAACCCACTCGGCCAGACACAAACCCACTCCGCCAGACCCCAAACCCACTCCGCCAGACCCGAACCCACTCCGCCAGACCCGAACCCACTCCGCCAGACCCGAACACACTCCGCCAGACCCGAACCCACTCCGCCAGAGCCAAACCCACTCCGCCAGACCGGAACCCACTCCGCCAGACCCGAACCCACTCCGCCAGACCCGAACCCACTCCGCGAGAGCCAAACCCACTCCGCCAGACCCAAACCCACTCCGCCAGACCCAAACCCACTCCGCCAGACCATAACCCACTCCACCAGACCCAAACACACCGCCAGACCCAAAACCACTCCGCCAGACCCAAACCCACTCCGCCAGACCCAAACCCACTCCGCCAGCCCCAAACCCACTCCGCCAGACACAAACCCACTCCGCCAGACCCAAACCCACTCCGCCAGACCCAAACCCACTCCGCCAGACCCAAACCTACTCCGGCAGACCCAAGCCCACACCGCCAGACCCAAACCCACTCCGCCAGACCCAAACCTACTCCGGCAGACCCAAGCCCACTCCGCCAGACCCAAACGCACTCTGTCAGACCCAAACCCACTGCGCCAGACCCAAACCCACTCCGCCAGACCCAAACCCACTCCGCCAGACCCAAACCCACTCCGCCAGACCCAAACCCACTCCGCCAGACCCAAACCCACTCCGCCAGACCCCGAAGCCACTCCTCCAGACCCAAACCCACTACGCCGGAACCAAACCCACTCCGCCAGACCCAAACCCACTCCGCCAGACCCAAACCCACTCCGCCAGACCCAAACCAACTCCGCCAGACCCAAACCCACTCCGCCAGACCGCAACCCACTCCGCCAGACCCCAACCCACTCCAGCAGACCCAAACCCACTCCGCCAGACCCAAACCTACTCCGGCAGACCCAAGCCCACACCGCCAGACCCAAACCCACTCCGCCAGACCCAAACCTACTCCGGCAGACCCAAGCCCACTCCGCCAGACCCAAACGCACTCTGTCAGACCCAAACCCACTGCGCCAGACCCAAACCCACTCCGCCAGACCCAAGCCCACTCCGCCAGACCCAAGCCCACTCAGCCAGACCCAAACGCACTCTGTCAGACCCAAACCCACTGCGCCAGACCCAAACCCACTCCGCCAGACCCAAACCTACTCCCCCAGACCCAAGCCCACACCGCCAGTCCCAAACCCACTCCACCAGACCTATACCCACTCCGCCAGACCCAAACGCAGTCTGTCAAACCCAAACCCACTGCGCCAGACCCAAACCCACTCCGCCAGCCCCAAACCCACTCCGCCAGACCCAAACCCACTCCGCCAGAACCAAACCCACTCCGCCAGACCCAAATCCACTCCGCCAGACCCAAACCCACTCCGCCACACCCAAACCCACTCCGCCAGACCCAAACCCACTCCGCCAGACCAAAACCCACTCCGCCAGACCCAAACCCACTCCGCCAGACCCAAACTCACTCCGCCAGACCCAAACCCACTCCGCCAGACCAAAGCCCACTCCGCCAGACCCAACCCCACTCCGCCAGACCCAAACCCACTCCGCCAGACCGCAACCCACTCCGCCAGACCCCAACCCACTCCACCAGACCCAAACCCACTCCGCCAGACCACAACGCACTCCGCCAGACCCGAACCCACACCGCCACACCCGAACCCACTCGGCCAGACCCCAACCCACTCGGCCAGACCCCAACCCACTCGGCCAGAACCAAACCCACTCCGCCAGACCCCAAACCCACTCCGCCAGACCCGAACCCACTCCGCCAGACCCGAACCCACTCCGCCAGACCCAAACCCACTCCGCCAGACCCAAACCCACACCGCCAGACCCAAACCCACTCCGCCAGACCCCAACCCACTCCGCCAGACCCAAACCCACTCTGCCAGACCCAAACCCACTCCGCCAGACCCAAACCCACTCCGCCAGACCCAAACCTACTCCGGCAGACCCAAGCCCACTCCGCCAGACCCAAACGCACTCTGTCAGACCCAAACCCACTGCGCCAGACCCAAACCCACTCCGCCAGACCCAAACCCACTCCGCCAGACCCAAACCCACTCCGCCAGACCCAAACCCACTCCGCCAGACCCAAACCCACTCTGCCAGACCCCGAAGCCACTCCTCCAGACCCAAACCCACTCCGCCGGAACCAAACCCACTCCGCCAGACCCAAACCCACTCCGCCAGACCCAAACCCACTCCGCCAGACCGAAACCAACTCCGCCAGACCCAAACCCACTCCGCCAGACCGCAACCCACTCCGCCAGACCCCAACCCACTCCAGCAGACCCAAACCCACTCCGCCAGACCCAAACCTACTCCGGCAGACCCAAGCCCACACCGCCAGACCCAAACCCACTCCGCCAGACCCAAGCCCACTCCGCCAGACCCAAGCCCACTCAGCCAGACCCAAACGCACTCTGTCAGACCCAAACCCACTGCGCCAGACCCAAACCCACTCCGCCAGACCCAAACCTACTCCCCCAGACCCAAGCCCACACCGCCAGTCCCAAACCCACTCCACCAGACCTATACCCACTCCGCCAGACCCAAACGCAGTCTGTCAAACCCAAACCCACTGCGCCAGACCCAAACCCACTCCGCCAGCCCCAAACCCACTCCGCCAGACCCAAACCCACTCCGCCAGACCCAAACCACTCCGCCAGACCCAAACCCACTCCGCCAGACCCAAACCCACTCCGCCAGAACCAAACCCACTCCGCCAGACCCAAATCCACTCCGCCAGACCCAAACCACTCCGCCAGACCCAAACCCACTCCGCCAGACCCAAACCCACTCCGCCAGAACCAAACCCACTCCGCCAGACCCAAACCACTCCGCCAGACCCAAACCCACTCCGCCAGACCCAAACCCACTCCGCCAGACCGCAACCCACTCCGCCAGACCCCAACCCACTCCACCAGACCCAAACCCACTCCGCCAGACCACAACGCACTCCGCCAGACCCGAACCCACACCGCCACACCCGAACCCACTCGGCCAGACCCCAACCCACTCGGCCAGACCCCAACCCACTCGGCCAGAACCAAACCCACTCCGCCAGACCCCAAACCCACTCCGCCAGACCCGAACCCACTCCGCCAGACCCGAACCCACTCCGCCAGACCCAAACCCACTCCGCCAGACCCAAACCCACACCGCCAGACCCAAACCCACTCCGCCAGACCCCAACCCACTCCGCCAGACCCAAACCCACTCTGCCAGACCCAAACCCACTCCGCCAGACCCAAACCCACTCCGCCAGACCCGAACCTACTCCGGCAGACCCTAGCCCACACCGCCAGACCCAATCCCACTCCGCCAGACTGCAACCCACTCCGCCAGACCCCAACCCACTCCACCAGACCCAAACCCACTCCGCCAGACCACAACGCACTCCGCCAGACCCGAACCCACACCGCCACACCCGAACCCACTCGGCCAGACCCCAACCCACTCGGCCAGACCCCAACCCACTCGGCCAGACCCAAACCCACTCCGCCAGACCCCAAACCCACTCCGCCAGACCCGAACCCACTCCGCCAGACCCGAACCCACTCCGCCAGACCCAAACCCACTCCGCCAGACCCAAACCCACACCGCCAGACCCAAACCCACTCCGCCAGACCCCAACCCACTCCGCCAGACCCAAACCCACTCTGCCAGACCCAAACCCACTCCGCCAGACCCAAACCCACTCCGCCAGACCCGAACCTACTCCGGCAGACCCTAGCCCACACCGCCAGACCCAATCCCACTCCGCCAGACCCAAACCCACTCCGCCAGACCCAAACCCACTCTGCCAGACCCCAAAGCCACTCCGCCAGAACCAAACCCACTCCGCCAGACCCAAACCCACTCCGCCAGACCCAAACACACTCCGCCAGACCCAAACCCACTCCGCCAGACCCAAACCACACCGCCAGACCCCAACCCACTCCGCCAGACCCAAACCCACGCTGCCAGACCCAAACCCACTCCGCCAGACCCAAACCCACTCCGCCAGACCCGAACCCACTCCGGCAGACCCCAGCGCACACTGCCAGACCCAAACCCACTCCGCCAGACCCAAACCCACTCTGCCAGACACAAACCCACTGCGCCAGACCCAAACCCACTGCGCCAGACCCAAATCCACTCCGCCAGACCCCAAACCCACTCCGCCAGACCCCAAACCCACTCCGCCAGACCCCAAACCCACTCCGCCAGACCCAAACCCACTCCGCCAGACCCAAACCCACTCCGCCAGCCCCAAACCCACTCAGCCAGACCAAAACCCACTCCGCCAGACCAAAACCCACTCCGCCAGACCCAAACCCACTCCACCAGACCCAAACTCACTCCGCCAGACCCAACCCCACTCTGCCAGACCCAAACCCACTCCGCCAGACCGCAACCCACTCCACCAGACCCCAACCCACTCCACCAGACCCAAACCCACTCCGCCAGACACCAACGCACTCCGCCAGCCCCGAACCCACACCGCCACACCCGAACCCACTCGGCCAGACCCCAACCAACTCGGCCAGACCCCAACCCACTCGGCCAGACACAAACCCACTCCGCCAGACCCCAAACCCACTCCGCCAGACCCGAACCCACTCCGCCAGACCCGAACCCAATCCGCCAGACCCGAACACACTCCGCCAGACCCGAACCCACTCCGCCAGAGCCAAACCCACTCCGCCAGACCGGAACCCACTCCGCCAGACCCGAACCCACTCCGCCAGACCCGAACCCACTCCGCGAGAGCCAAACCCACTCCGCCAGACCCAAACCCACTCCGCCAGACCCAAACCCACTCCGCCAGACCATAACCCACTCCACCAGACCCAAACACACCGCCAGACCCAAAACCACTCCGCCAGACCCAAACCCACTCCGCCAGACCCAAACCCACTCCGCCAGCCCCAAACCCACTCCGCCAGACCCAAACCCACTCCGCCAGACCCAAACCCACTCCGCCAGACCCAAACCCACTCCGCCAGACCCAAACCTACTCCGGCAGACCCAAGCCCACACCGCCAGACCCAAACCCACTCCGCCAGACCCAAACCTACTCCGGCAGACCCAAGCCCACTCCGCCAGACCCAAACGCACTCTGTCAGAACCAAACCCACTGCGCCAGACACAAACCCACTCCGCCAGACCCAAACCCACTCCGCCAGACCCAAACCCACTCCGCCAGACCCAAACCCACTCCGCCAGACCCAAACTTACTGCGCCAGACCCAAACCCACTCCGCCAGACACAAACCCACTCCGCCAGACCCCAAACCCACTCCGCCAGTCCCAAACCCACTCCGCCAGACACGAACCCACTCCGCCAGACCCCAACCCACTCCGCCAGACCCAAACCCACTCCGTCACACCCAAACCCACTCCGCCAGACCAAAACCCACTCCGCCAGACCCAAACCCACTCTGCTAGACCCAAACCCACTCCGCCAGACCCAAGCCCAATCCGCCAGACCCAAGCCCACACCGCCAGACCCAAACCCACACCGCCAGACCCAAACCCACTCCGCCAGACCCAAACCCACTCTGCCAGACCTCAAAACCCCTCCGCCAGACCCAAACTCACTCCGCCAGACCTAAACCCACTCCGCCAGACCCAAACCCACTCCGCCAGAACCAAACCCACTCCGCCAGACCCAAACCCACTCCGCCAGACCCAAACCCACTCCGCCAGACCGAAACCAACTCCGCCAGACACAAACCCACTCCGCCAGACCGCAACCCACTCCGCCAGACCCCAACCCACTCCACCAGACCCAAACCCACTCCGCCAGACCACAACGCACTCCGCCAGACCCGAACCCACACTGCCACACCCGAACCCACTCGGCCAGACCCGAACCCACTCGGCCAGACCCCAACCCACTCGGCCAGACCCCAACCCACTCCGCCAGACCCCAAACCCACTCCGCCAGATCCGAACACACTCCGCCAGACCCGAACCCACTCCGCCAGACCCGAACCCACTCCGCGAGACCCGAACCCACTCCGCCAGACCCAAACCCACTCCGCCATACCCGAACCCACCCCGCCAGACCCAAACCCACACCGCCAGACCAAAACCCACTCCGCCAGACCCAAACCCACTCTGCCAGACCCAAACCCACTCCGCCAGACCCAAACCCAATCTGCCAGACCCAAACCCACTCCGCCAGACCCAAACCAACTCCGCCAGACCCAAACCCACTCCGCCAGACCCAAACCTACTCCGGCAGACCCAAGCCCACACCGCCAGACCCAAACCCACTCCGCCAGACCCAAACCTACTCCGGCAGACCCAAGCCCACTCCGCCAGACCCAAACGCACTCTGTCAGACCCAAACCCACTGCGCCAGACCCAAACCCACTCCGCCAGACCCAAGCCCACTCCGCCACTCCCAAGCCCACTCAGCCAGACCCAAACGCACTCTGTCAGACCCAAACCCACTGCGCCAGACCCAAACCCACTCCGCCAGACCCAAACCTACTCCCCCAGACCCAAGCCCACACCGCCAGTCCCAAACCCACTCCACCAGACCTATACCCACTCCGCCAGACCCAAACGCAGTCTGTCAAACCCAAACCCACTGCGCCAGACCCAAACCCACTCCGCCAGCCCCAAACCCACTCCGCCAGACCCTAACCCACTCCGCCAGACCCAAACCACTCCGCCAGACCCAAACCCACTCCACCAGACCCAAACCCACTCCGCCAGAACCAAACCCACTCCGCCACACCCAAACCCACTCCGCCAGACCCAAACCCACTCCGCCAGACCAAAACCCACTCCGCCAGACCCAAACCCACTCCGCCAGACCCAAACTCACTCCGCCAGACCCAAACCCACTCCGCCAGACCAAAGCCCACTCCGCCAGACCCAACCCCACTCCGCCAGACCCAAACCCACTCCGCCAGACCGCAACCCACTCCGCCAGACCCCAACCCACTCCACCAGACCCAAACCCACTCCGCCAGACCACAACGCACTCCGCCAGACCCGAACCCACACCGCCACACCCGAAACCACTCGGCCAGACCCCAACCCACTCGGCCAGACCCCAACCCACTCGGCCAGACCCAAACCCACTCCGCCAGACCCCAAACCCACTCCGCCAGACCCGAACCCACTCCGCCAGACCCGAACCCACTCCGCCAGACCCGAACCCACTCCGCGAGACCCGAACCCACTCCGCCAGACCCGAACCCACTCCGCCAGACCCGAACCCACCCCGCCAGACCCTAACCCACTCCGCCAGACCCAAACCCACACCGCCAGACCAAAACCCACTCCGCCAGACCCAAACCCAATCTGCCAGACCCAAACCCACTCCGCCAGACCCAAACCCAATCTGCCAGACCCAAACCCACTCCGCCAGACCCAAACCAACTCCACCAGACCCAAACCCACTCCGCAAGACCCAAACCTACTCCGGCAGACCCAAGCCCACACCGCCAGACCCAAACCCACTCCGCCAGACCAAACCTACTCCGGCAGACCCAAGCCCACTCCGCCAGACCCAAACGCACTCTGTCAGACCCAAACCCACTGCGCCTGACCCAAACCCACTCCGCCAGACCCAAGCCCACTCCGCCAGACCCAAACCCACTCCGCCAGACCCAAACCCACTCCGCCAGACCCAAACGCACTCTGTCAGACCCAAACCCACTGCGCCAGACCCAAACCCACTCCGCCAGACCCAAACCTACTCCCCCAGACCCAAGCCCACACCGCCAGACCCAAACCCACTCCACCAGACCTATACCCACTCCGCCAGACCCAAACGCAGTCTGTCAGACCCAAACCCACTGCGCCAGACCCAAACCCACTCCGCCAGACCCAAACCCACTCCGCCAGACCCAAACCCACTCCGCCAGACCCAAACCCACTCCGCCAGACCCAAACCCACTCCGCCAGACCCAAACCCACTCAGCCAGAACCAAACCCACTCCGCCAGACCCAAATCCACTCCGCCAGACCCAAACCCACTCCGCCAGACCCAAACCCACTCCGCCAGACCCAAACCCACACCGCCAGACCCAAACCCACTCCGCCAGACCCAAACCCACTCCGCCAGACCCAAACCTACTCCGGCAGACCCAAGCCCACACCGCCAGACCCAAACCCACTCCGCCAGACCCAAACCTACTCCGGCAGACCCAAGCCCACTCCGCCAGACTCAAACGCACTCTGTCAGACCCAAACCCACTGCGCCAGCCCCAAACCCACTCCGCCAGACCCAACCCCACTCCGCCAGACCCAAACCCACTCCGCCAGACCGCAACCCACTCCGCCAGACCCGAACCCACTCCGCCAGACCCGAACCCACTCCGCGAGACCCGAACCCACTCCGCCAGACCCGAACCCACTCAGCCAGACCCGAACCCACCCCGCCAGACCCTAACCCACTCCGCCAAACCCAAACCCACACCGCCAGACCAAAACCCACTCCGCCAGACCCAAACCCAATCTGCCAGACCCAAACCCACTCCGCCAGACCCAAACCCAATCTGCCAGACCCAAACCCACTCCGCCAGACCCAAACCAACTCCACCAGACCCAAACCCACTCCGCAAGACCCAAACCTAATCCGGCAGACCCAAGCCCACACCGCCAGACCCAAACCCACTCCGCCAGACCAAACCTACTCCGGCAGACCCAAGCCCACTCCGCCAGACCCAAACGCACTCTGTCAGACCCAAACCCACTGCGCCTGACCCAAACCCACTCCGCCAGACCCAAGCCCACTCCGCCAGGCCCAAACCCACTCCGCCAGACCCAAACCCACTCCGCCAGACCCAAACGCACTCTGTCAGACCCAAACCCACTGCGCCAGACCCAAACCCACTCCGCCAGACCCAAACCTACTCCCCCAGACCCAAGCCCACACCGCCAGACCCAAACCCACTCCACCAGACCTATACCCACTCCGCCAGACCCAAACGCAGTCTGTCAGACCCAAACCCACTGCGCCAGACCCAAACCCACTGCGCCAGACCCAAACCCACTCCGCCAGACCCAAACCCACTCCGCCAGACCCAAACCCACTCCGCCAGACCCAAACCCACTCCGCCAGACCCAAACCCACTCCGCCAGACCCAAACCCACTCTGCCAGAACCAAACCCACTCCGCCAGACCCAAATCCACTCCGCCAGACCCAAACCCACTCCGCCAGACCCAAACCCACTCCGCCAGACCCAAACCCACACCGCCAGACCCAAACCCACTCCGCCAGACCCAAACCCACTCCGCCAGACCCAAACCTACTCCGGCAGACCCAAGCCCACACCGCCAGACCCAAACCCACTCCGCCAGACCCAAACCTACTCCGGCAGACCCAAGCCCACTCCGCCAGACCCAAACGCACTCTGTCAGACCCAAACCCACTGCGCCAGCCCCAAACCCACTCCGCCAGACCCAACCCCACTCCGCCAGACCCAAACCCACTCCGCCAGACCGCAACCCACTCCGCCAGACCCCAACCCACTCCACCAGACCCAAACCCACTCCGCCAGACCACAACGCACTCCGCCAGACCCGAACCCACACCGCCACACCCGAACCCACTCGGCCAGACCCCAACCCACTCGGCCAGACCCAAACCCACTCCGCCAGACCCCAAACCCACTCCGCCAGACCCGAACCCACTCCGCCACACCCGAACCCACTCCGCCAGACCCGAACCCACTCCGCGAGACCCGAACCCACTCCGCCAGACCCGAACCCACTCCGCCAGACCCGAACCCACCCCGCCAGACCCTAACCCACTCCGCCAGACCCAAACCCACACCGCCAGACCAAAACCCACTCCGCCAGACCCAAACCCAATCTGCCAGACCCAAACCCACTCCGCCAGACCCAAACCCAATCTGCCAGACCCAAACCCACTCCGCCAGATCCAAACCAACTCCACCAGACCCAAACCCACTCCGCAAGACCCAAACCTACTCCGGCAGACCCAAGCCCACACCGCCAGACCCAAACCCACTCCGCCAGACCAAACCTACTCCGGCAGACCCAAGCCCACTCCGCCAGACCCAAACGCACTCTGTCAGACCCAAACCCACTGCGCCAGACCCAAACCCACTCCGCCAGACCCAAACCCACTCCGCCAGACCCAAACCCACTCCGCCAGACCCAAACCCACTCCGCCAGACCCAAACCCACTCCGCCAGACCCAAACCCACTCTGCCAGAACCAAACCCACTCCGCCAGACCCAAATCCACTCCGCCAGACCCAAACCCACTCCGCCAGACCTAAACCCACTCCGCCAGACCCAAACCCACACCGCCAGACCCAAACCCACTCCGCCAGACCCAAACCCACTCCGCCAGACCCAAACCTACTCCGGCAGACCCAAGCCCACACCGCCAGACCCAAACCCACTCCGCCAGACCCAAACCTACTCCGGCAGACCCAAGCCCACTCCGCCAGACCCAAACGCACTCTGTCAGACCCAAACCCACTGCGCCAGACCCAAACCCACTCTGCCAGACCCAACCCCACTCCGCCAGACCCAAACCCACTCCGCCAGACCGCAACCCACTCCGCCAGACCCCAACCCACTCCACCAGACCCAAACCCACTCCGCCAGACCACAACGCACTCCGCCAGACCCGAACCCACACCGCCACACCCGAACCCACTCGGCCAGACCCCAACCCACTCGGCCAGACCCCAACCCACTCGGCCAGACCCAAACCCACTCCGCCAGACCCCAAACCCACTCCGCCAGACCCGAACCCACTCCGCCAGACCCGAACCCACTCCGCCAGACCCGAACCCACTCCGCGAGACCCGAACCCACTCCGCCAGACCCGAACCCACTCCGCCAGACCCGAACCCACCCCGCCAGACCCTAACCCACTCCGCCAGACCCAAACCCACACCGCCAGACCAAAACCCACTCCGCCAGACCCAAACCCAATCTGTCAGACCCAAACCCACTCCGCCAGACCCAAACCCAATCTGCCAGACCCAAACCCACTCCGCCAGACCCAAACCAACTCCACCAGACCCAAACCCACTCCGCAAGACCCAAACCTACTCCGGCAGACCCAAGCCCACACCGCCAGACCCAAACCCACTCCGCCAGACCAAACCTACTCCGGCAGACCCAAGCCCACTCCGCCAGACCCAAACGCACTCTGTCAGACCCAAACCCACTGCGCCTGACCCAAACCCACTCCGCCAGACCCAAGCCCACTCCGCCAGACCCAAACCCACTCCGCCAGACCCAAACCCACTCCGCCAGACCCAAACGCACTCTGTCAGACCCAAACCCACTGCGCCAGACCCAAACCCACTCCGCCAGACCCAAACCTACACCCCCAGACCCAAGCCCACACCGCCAGACCCAAACCCACTCCACCAGACCAAGACCCACTCCGCCAGACCCAAACGCAGTCTGTCAGACCCAAACCCACTGCGCCAGACCCAAACCCACTCCGCCAGACCCAAACCCACTCCGCCAGACCCAAACCCACTCCGCCAGACCCAAACCCACTCCGCCAGACCCAAACCCACTCCGCCAGACCCAAACCCACTCTGCCAGAACCAAACCCACTCCGCCAGACCCAAATCCACTCCGCCAGACCCAAACCCACTCCGCCAGACCCAAACCCACTCCGCCAGACCCAAACCCACACCGCCAAACCCAAACCCACTCCGCCAGACCCAAACCCACTCCGCCAGACCCAAACCTACTCCGGCAGACCCAAGCCCACACCGCCAGACCCAAACCCACTCCGCCAGACCCAAACCTACTCCGGCAGACCCAAGCCCACTCCGCCAGACCCAAACGCACTCTGTCAGACCCAAACCCACTGCGCCAGACCCAAACCCACTCCGCCAGACCCAAGCCCACTCCGCCAGACCCAAACCCACTCCGCCAGACCCAAACCCACTGCGCCAGACCCAAACCCACTCCGCCAGACCCAAACCCAATCTGCCAGACCCAAACCCACTCCGCCAGACCCAAACCAACTCCACCAGACCCAAACCCACTCCGCAAGACCCAAACCTACTCCGGCAGACCCAAGCCCACACCGCCAGACCCAAACCCACTCCGCCAGACCAAACCTACTCCGGCAGACCCAAGCCCACTCCGCCAGACCCAAACGCACTCTGTCAGACCCAAACCCACTGCGCCTGACCCAAACCCACTCCGCCAGACCCAAGCCCACTCCGCCAGACCCAAACCCACTCCGCCAGACCCAAACCCACTCCGCCAGACCCAAACGCACTCTGTCAGACCCAAACCCACTGCGCCAGACCGAAACCCACTCCGCCAGACCCAAACCTACTCCCCCAGACCCAAGCCCACACCGCCAGACCCAAACCCACTCCACCAGACCTATACCCACTCCGCCAGACCCAAACGCAGTCTGTCAGACCCAAACCCACTGCGCCAGACCCAAACCCACTCCGCCAGACCCAAACCCACTCCGCCAGACCCAAACCCACTCCGCCAGACCCAAACCCACTCCGCCAGACCCAAACCCACTCCGCCAGACCCAAACCCACTCTGCCAGAACCAAACCCACTCCGCCAGACCCAAACCCACTCCGCCAGACCCAAACCCACTCCGCCAGACCCAAACCCACTCCGCCAGACCCAAACCCACACCGCCAAACCCAAACCCACTCCGCCAGACCCAAACCCACTCCGCCAGACCCAAACCTACTCCGGCAGACCCAAGCCCACACCGCCAGACCCAAACCCACTCCGCCAGACCCAAACCTACTCCGGCAGACCCAAGCCCACTCCGCCAGACCCAAACGCACTCTGTCAGACCCAAACCCACTGCGCCAGACCCAAACCCACTCCGCCAGACCCAAGCCCACTCCGCCAGACCCAAACCCACTCCGCCAGACCCAAACGCACTCTGTCAGACCCAAACCCACTGCGCCAGACCCAAACCCACTCCGCCAGACCCAAACCTACTCCGCCATACCCAAGCCCACACCGCCAGACCCAAACCAACTCCACCAGACCTAAACCCACTCCGCCAGACCCAAACGCAGTCTGTTAGACCCAAACCCACTCCGCCAGACCCAAACCCACTCCGCCAGACCCAAACCCACTCCGCCAGACCCAAACCCACTCCGCCAGACCCAAACCCACTCCGCCAGACCCAAACCCACTCCGCCAGACCCAAACCCACTCCGCCAGAACCAAACCCAGTCCGCCAGACCCAAACCCACTCCGCCAGACCGCAACCCACTCCGCCAGACCCCAACCCACTCCACCAGACCCAAACCCACTCCGCCAGACCACAACGCACTCCGCCAGACACGAACCCACACCGCCACACCCGAACCCACTCGGCCAGACCCGAACCCACTCGGCCAGACCCCAACCCACTCGGCCAGACACAAACCCACTCCGCCAGACCCCAAACCCACTCCGCCAGACCCGAACCCACTCCGGCAGACCCGAACCCACTCCGCCAGACCCGAACCCACTCCGCGAGACCCGAACCCACCCCGCCAGACCCGAACCCACTCCGCCAGACCCGAACCCACCCCGCCAGACCCTAACCCACTCCGCCAGACCCAAACCCACACCGCCAGACCAAAACCCACTCCGCCAGACCCAAACCCAATCTGCCAGACCCAAACCCACTCCGCCAGACCCAAACCCAATCTGCCAGACCCAAACCCACTCCGCCAGACCCAAACCAACTCCACCAGACACAAACCCACTCCGCAAGACCCAAACCTACTCCGGCAGACCCAAGCCCACACCGCCAGACCCAAACCCACTCCGCCAGACCAAACCTGCTCCGGCAGACCCAAGCCCACTCCGCCAGACCCAAACGCACTCTGTCAGACCCAAACCCACTGCGCCTGACCCAAACCCACTCCGCCAGACCCAAGCCCACTCCGCCAGACCCAAACCCACTCCGCCAGACCCAAACCCACTCCGCCAGACCCAAACGCACTCTGTCAGACCCAAACCCACTGCGCCAGACCCAAACCCACTCCGCCAGACCAAAACCTACTCCCCCAGACCCAAGCCCACACCGCCAGACCCAAACCCACTCCACCAGACCTATACCCACTCCGCCAGACCCAAACGCAGTCTGTCAGACCCAAACCCACTGCGCCAGACCCAAACTCACTCCGCCAGACCCAAACCCACTCCGCCAGACCCAAACCCACTCCGCCAGACCCAAACCCACTCCGCCAGACCCAAACCTGCTCCGGCAGACCCAAGCCCACACCGCCAGACCCAAACCCACTCCGCCAGACCCAAACCTACTCCGGCAGACCCAAGCCCACTCCGCCAGACCCAAACGCACTCTGTCAGACCCAAACCCACTGCGCCAGACCCAAACCCACTCCGCCAGACCCAAGCACACTCCGCCAGACCCAAACCCACTCCGCCAGACCCAAACGCACTCTGTCAGACCCAAACCCACTGCGCCAGACCCAAACCCACTCCGCCAGACCCAAACCTACTCCGCCAGACCCAAGCCCACACCGCCAGACCCAAACCAACTCGACCAGACCTAAACCCACTCCGCCAGACCCAAATGCAGTCTGTTAGACCCAAACCCACTCCGCCAGACCCAAACCCACTCTGCCAGACCAAAACCCACTCCGCCAGACCCAAACCCACTCCGCCAGACCCAAACCCACTCCGCCAGACCCAAACCCACTCCGCCAGACCCAAACCCACTCCGCCAGAACCAAACCCACTCCGCCAGACCCAAACCCACTCCGCCAGACCCAAACCCACTCCGCCAGACCCAAACCCACTCCGCCAGACCCAAACCCACACCGCCAGACCCAAACCCACTCCGACAGACCCCAACCCACTCCGCCAGACCCAAACCCACTCCGCCAGACCCAAACCCACTCCGCCAGACCCGAACCTACTCCGGCAGACCCGAACCCACGCCGCCAGACCCAAACCCACTCCGCCAGACCCAAACCACTCCGCCAGACCCCAAACCCACTCCGCCAGACCCCAAACCCACTCCGCCAGAACCAAACCCACGCTGACAGACCCAAATCCACTCCGCCAGACCCCAAACCCACTCCGCCAGACCCCAAACCCACTCCGCCAGACCCAAACCCACTCCGCCAGCCCCAAACCCACTCCGCCAGACCAAACCTGCTCCGGCAGACCCAAGCCCACTCCGCCAGACCCAAACGCACTCTGTCAGACCCAAACCCACTGCGCCTGACCCAAACCCACTCCGCCAGACCCAAGCCCACTCCGCCAGACCCAAACCCACTCCGCCAGACCCAAACCCACTCCGCCAGACCCAAACGCACTCTGTCAGACCCAAACCCACTGCGCCAGACCCAAACCCACTCCGCCAGACCAAAACCTACTCCCCCAGACCCAAGCCCACACCGCCAGACCCAAACCCACTCCACCAGACCTATACCCACTCCGCCAGACCCAAACGCAGTCTGTCAGACCCAAACCCACTGCGCCAGACCCAAACTCACTCCGCCAGACCCAAACCCACTCCGCCAGACCCAAACCCACTCCGCCAGACCCAAACCCACTCCGCCAGACCCAAACCTGCTCCGGCAGACCCAAGCCCACACCGCCAGACCCAAACCCACTCCGCCAGACCCAAACCTACTCCGGCAGACCCAAGCCCACTCCGCCAGACCCAAACGCACTCTGTCAGACCCAAACCCACTGCGCCAGACCCAAACCCACTCCGCCAGACCCAAGCACACTCCGCCAGACCCAAACCCACTCCGCCAGACCCAAACGCACTCTGTCAGACCCAAACCCACTGCGCCAGACCCAAACCCACTCCGCCAGACCCAAACCTACTCCGCCAGACCCAAGCCCACACCGCCAGACCCAAACCAACTCGACCAGACCTAAACCCACTCCGCCAGACCCAAATGCAGTCTGTTAGACCCAAACCCACTCCGCCAGACCCAAACCCACTCTGCCAGACCAAAACCCACTCCGCCAGACCCAAACCCACTCCGCCAGACCCAAACCCACTCCGCCAGACCCAAACCCACTCCGCCAGACCCAAACCCACTCCGCCAGAACCAAACCCACTCCGCCAGACCCAAACCCACTCCGCCAGACCCAAACCCACTCCGCCAGACCCAAACCCACTCCGCCAGACCCAAACCCACACCGCCAGACCCAAACCCACTCCGACAGACCCCAACCCACTCCGCCAGACCCAAACCCACTCCGCCAGACCCAAACCCACTCCGCCAGACCCGAACCTACTCCGGCAGACCCGAACCCACGCCGCCAGACCCAAACCCACTCCGCCAGACCCAAACCACTCCGCCAGACCCCAAACCCACTCCGCCAGACCCCAAACCCACTCCGCCAGAACCAAACCCACGCTGACAGACCCAAATCCACTCCGCCAGACCCCAAACCCACTCCGCCAGACCCCAAACCCACTCCGCCAGACCCAAACCCACTCCGCCAGCCCCAAACCCACTCCGCCAGCCCCAAACCCACTCAGCCAGACCAAAACCCACTCCGCCAGACCAAACCCCACTCCGCCAGACCCAAACCCACTCCGCCAAACCCCAACGCGCTCCGCCAGACCCCAACCCACTCGGACAGACCCGAACCCACACCGCCAGACCCTAAACCCACTCCGCCAGACCCGAACCCACTCCGCCAGACCCGAACCCACTCCGGCAGACCCGAACACACTCCGCCAGACCCGAACCCACTCCGCCAGACCCGAACCCACTCCGCCAGAGCCGAACCCACTCCGCCAGACCTGAACCCACTCCGCCAGACCCGAACCCACTCCGCCAGAACCGAACCCACTCCGCGAGACCACAACCCACTCCGCCAGACCCAAACCCACTCCGCCAGACCCAAACCCACTCCGCCAGACCATAACCCACTCCACCAGACCCAAACCCACCGCCAGACCCAAAACCACTCCGCCAGACCCAAACCCACTCCGGCAGACCCAAGCCCACACCGCCAGACCCAAACCCACTCCGCCAGACCCAAACCTACTCCGGCAGACCCAAGCCCACTCCGCCAGACCCAAACGCACTCTGTCAGACCCAAACCCACTGCGCCAGACCCAAACCCACTCCGCCAGACCCAAGCCCACTCCGCCAGACCCAAACACAATCCGCCAGACCCAAACGCACTCTGTCAGACCCAAACCCACTGCGCCAGACCCAAACCCACTCCGCCAGACCCAAACCTACTCCGCCAGACCCAAGCCCACACCGCCAGACCCAAACCAACTCCACCAGACCTAAACCCACTCCGCCAGACCCAAATGCAGTCTGTTAGACCCAAACCCACTCCGCCAGACCCAAACCCACTCCGCCAGACCAAAACCCACTCCGCCAGACCCAAACCCACTCCGCCAGACCCAAACCCACTCCGCCAGCCCCAAACCCACTCCGCCAGCCCCAAACCCACTCAGCCAGACCAAAACACACTCCGCCAGACCAAACCCCACTCCGCCAGACCCAACCCCACTCCGCCAGACCCAAACCCACTCCGCCAGACCGCAACCCACTCCGCCAGACCCCAACCCACTCCACCAGACCCAAACCCACTCCGCCAAACCAAAACGCGCTCCGCCAGACCCCAACCCACTCGGCCAGACCCGAACCCACACCGCCAGACCCTAAACCCACTCCGCCAGACCCAAACACACTCCGCCAGACCCAAACCCACTCCACCAGACCCAAACCCACTACGCCAGCCCCAAACCCACTCCGCCAGACCCAAACCCACTCCGCCAGAACCAAACCCACTCTGCCAGACCCAAACCCACTCCGCCAGAACCAAACCCACTCCGCCAGACCCAAACCCACTCCGCCCGACCCAAACCCACTCCGCCAGACCCAAACCCACTCCGCCAGACCCAAACCCACTCCGCCAGACCCAAACCCACTCCGCCAGACCCAAACCTACTCCGGCAGACCCAAGCCCACACCGCCAGACCCAAACCCACTCCGCCAGACCCAAACCTACTACGGCAGACCCAAGCCCACTCCGCCAGACCCAAACGCACTCTGTCAGACCCAAACCCACTGCGCCAGACCCAAACCCACTCCGCCAGACCCAAACCCACACCGCCAGACCCAAACCCACTCCGCCAGACCCAAACCCACTCCGCCAGACCCAAACCTACTCCGGCAGACCCAAGCCCACACCGCCAGACCCAAACCCACTCCGCCAGACCCAAACCTACTCCGGCAGACCCAAGCCCACTCCGCCAGACCCAAACGCACTCTGTCAGACCCAAACCCACTGCGCCAGACCCAAACCCACTCCGCCAGACCCAAGCCCACTCCGCCAGACCCAAACCCACTCCGCCAGACCCAAACGCACTCTGTCAGACCCAAACCCACTGCGCCAGACCCAAACCCACTCCGCCAGACCCAAACCTACTCCGCCAGACCCAAGCCCACACCGCCAGACCCAAACCAACTCCACCAGACCTAAACCCACTCCGCCAGACCCAAATGCAGTCTGTTAGACCCAAACCCACTCCGCCAGACCCAAACCCACTCCGCCAGACCAAAACCCACTCCGCCAGACCCAAACCCACTCCGCCAGACCCAAACCCACTCCGCCAGACCCAAACCCACTCCGCCAGACCCAAACCCACTCCGCCAGAACCAAACCCACTCCGCCAGACCCAAACCCACTCCGCCAGACCCAAACCCACTCCGCCAGACCCAAACCCACTCCGCCAGACCCAAACCCACACCGCCAGACCCAAACCCACTCCGACAGACCCCAACCCACTCCGCCAGACCCCAACCCACTCCGCCAGACCCAAACCCACTCCGCCAGACCCAAACCTACTCCGCCAGACCCGAACCTACTCCGGCAGACCCCAACCCACTCCGCCAGACCCAAACCCACGCTGACAGACCCAAATCCACTCCGCCAGACCCCAAACCCACTCCGCCAGACCCCAAACCCACTCCGCCAGACCCAAACCCACTCCGCCAGCCCCAAACCCACTCCGCCAGCCCTAAACCCACTCAGCCAGACCAAAACCCACTCCGCCAGACCAAACCCCACTCCGCCAGACCCAACCCCACTCCGCCAGACCCAAACCCACTCCGCCAGACCGCAACCCACTCCGCCAGACCCCAACCCACTCCACCAGACCCAAACCCACTCCGCCAAACCCCAACGCGCTCCGCCAGACCCCAACCCACTCGGCCAGACCCGAACCCACACCGCCAGACCCTAAACCCACTCCGCCAGACCCGAACCCACTCCGCCAGACCCGAACCCACTCCGGCAGACCTAAACCCACTCCGCCAGACCCAAACCTACTCCGGCAGACCCAAGCCCACACCGCCAGACCCAAACCCACTCCGCCAGACCCGAACCTACTACGGCAGACCCAAGCCCACTCCGCCAGACCCAAACGCACTCTGTCAGACCCAAACCCACTGCGCCAGACCCAAACCCACTCCGCCAGACCCAAGCCCACTCCGCCAGACCCAAACCCACTCCGCCAGACCCAAACGCACACTGTCAGACCCAAACCCACTGCGCCAGACCCAAACCCACTCCGCCAGACCCAAACCTACTCCGCCAGACCCAAGCCCACACCGCCAGACCCAAACCCACTCCACCAGACCTAAACCCACTCCGCCAGACCCAAACGCAGTCTGTCAGACCCAAACCCACTGCGCCAGACCCAAACCCACTCCGCCAGACCCAAACCCACTCCGCCAGACCCAAACCCACTCCGCCAGACCCAAACCCACTCCGCCAGACCCAAACCCACTCCGCCAAACCCCAACGCGCTCCGCCAGACCCCAACCCACTCGGCCAGACCCGAACCCACACCGCCAGACCCTAAACCCACTCCGCCAGACCCGAACCCACTCCGCCAGACCCGAACCCACTCCGGCAGACCCAAACCCACTCCGCCAGACCCAAACCTACTCCGGCAGACCCAAGCCCACACCGCCAGACCCAAACCCACTCCGCCAGACCCAAACCTACTACGGCAGACCCAAGCCCACTCCGCCAGACCCAAACGCACTCTGTCAGACCCAAACCCACTGCGCCAGACCCAAACCCACTCCGCCAGACCCAAGCCCACTCCGCCAGACCCAAACCCACTCCGCCAGACCCAAACGCACACTGTCAGACCCAAACCCACTGCGCCAGACCCAAACCCACTCCGCCAGACCCAAACCTACTCCGCCAGACCCAAGCCCACACCGCCAGACCCAAACCCACTCCACCAGACCTAAACCCACTCCGCCAGACCCAAACGCAGTCTGTCAGACCCAAACCCACTGCGCCAGACCCAAACCCACTCCGCCAGACCCAAACCCACTCCGCCAGACCCAAACCCACTCCGCCAGACCCAAACCCACTCCGCCAGACCCAAACCCACTCCGCCAGAACCAAACCCACTCCGCCAGAACCAAACCCACTCCGCCAGACCCAAACCCACTCCGCCAGACCCAACCCCACTCCGCCAGACCCAAATCCACTCCGCCAGACCGCAACCCACTCCGCCAGACCCCAACCCACTCCACCAGACCCAAACCCACTCCGCCAGACCCCAACGCGCTCCGCCAGACCCCAACCCACTCGGCCAGACCCGAACCCACTCGGCCAGACCCCAACCCACTCGGCCAGACCCAAGCCCACACCGCCAGACCCGAACCCACTCCGCCAGACCCGAACCCACTCCGCCAGACCCGAACACACTCCGCCAGACCCGAACCCACTCCGCCAGAGCCGAACCCACTCCGCCAGACCCGAACCCACTCCGCCAGAACCGAACCCACTCCGCGAGACCCCAACCCACTCCGCCAGACCCAAACCCACTCCGCCAGACCCAAACCCACTCCGCCAGACCATAACCCACTCCACCAGACCCAAACCCACCGCCAGACACAAAACCACTCCGCCAGACCCAAACCGACTCCGCCAGACCCAAACCCACTACGCCAGCCCCAAACCCACTCCGCCAGACCCAAACCCACTCCGCCAGAACCAAACCCACTCTGCCAGACCCAAACCCACTCCGCCAGACCCAAACCCACTCCGCCAGACCCAAACCCACTCCGCCAGACCCAAACCTACTCCGGCAGACCCAAGCCCACACCGCCAGACCCAAACCCACTCCGCCAGACCCAAACCTACTCCGGCAGACCCAAGCCCACTCCGCCAGACCCAAACGCACTCTGTCAGACCCAAACCCACTGCGCCAGACCCAAACCCACTCCGCCAGACCCAAGCCCACTCCGCCAGACCCAAACCCACTCCGCCAGACCCAAACGCACTCTGTCAGACCCAAACCCACTGCGCCAGACCCAAACCCACTGCGCCAGACCCAAACCCACTCCGCCAGACCCAAACCTACTCCGCCAGATCCAAGCCCACACCGCCAGACCCAAACCCACTCCACCAGACCTAAACCCACTCCGCAAGACCCAAACGCAGTCTGTCAGACCCAAACCCACTGCGCCAGACACAAACCCACTCCGCCAGACCCAAACCCACTCCGCCAGACCCAAACCCACTCCGCCAGACCCAAACCCACTCCGCCAGACCCAAACCCACTCCGCCAGACCCAAACCCACTCCGCCAGAACCAAACCCACTCCGCCAGACCCAAACCCACTCCGCCAGACCCAAACCCACTCCGCCAGACCCAAACCCACTCCGCCAGACCCAAACCCACACCGCCAGACCCAAACCCACTCCGCCAGACCCCAACCCACTCCGCCAGACCCAAACCCACTCCGCCAGACCCAAACCCACTCCGCCAGACCCAAACCCACTCCGCCAGACCCGAACCTACTCCGGTAGACCCTAGCCCACACCGCCAGACCCAATCCCACTCCGCCAGACCCAAACCCACTCCGCCAGACCCAAACCCACTCCGCCAGACCCCAAAGCCACTCCACCAGCCCCAAACCCACTCCGCCAGAACCAAACCCACTCCGCCAGAGCCAAACCCACTCCGCCAGACCCAAACCCACTCCGCCAGACCCAAACCCACTCCGCCAGACCCAAACCACACCGCCAGACCCCAACCCACTCCGCCAGACCCAAACCCACGCTGCCAGACCCAAACCCACTCCGCCAGACCCAAACCCACTCCGCCAGACCCGAACCTACTCCGGCAGACCGCAGCCCACACCGCCAGACCCAAACCCACTCCGCCAGACCCAAACCCACTCTGCCAGACCCAAACCCACTGCGCCAGACCCAAACCCACTGCACCAGACCCAAACCCACTCCGCCAGACCCAAACCCACTCCGCCAGACCCCAAAGCCACTCCACCAGCCCCAAACCCACTCCGCCAGAACCAAACCCACTCCGCCAGAGCCAAACCCACTCCGCCAGACCCAAACCCACTCCGCCAGACCCAAACCCACTCCGCCAGACCCAAACCTACTCCGCCAGACCCAAGCCCACACCGCCAGACCCAAACCCACTCCACCAGACCTAAACCCACTCCGCCAGACCCAAACGCAGTCTGTCAGACCCAAACCCACTGCGCCAGACCCAAACCCACTCCGCCAGACCCAAACCCACTCCGCCAGACCCAAACCCACTCCGCCAGACCCAAACCCACTCCGCCAGACCCAAACCCACTCCGCCAGAACCAAACCCACTCCGCCAGAACCAAACCCACTCCGCCAGACCCAAACCCACTCCGCCAGACCCAACCCCACTCCGCCAGACCCAAATCCACTCCGCCAGACCGCAACCCACTCCGCCAGACCCCAACCCTCTCCACCAGACCCAAACCCACTCCGCCAGACCCCAACGCGCTCCGCCAGACCCCAACCCACTCGGCCAGACCCGAACCCACTCGGCCAGACCCCAACCCACTCGGCCAGACCCAAGCCCACACCGCCAGACCCGAACCCACTCCGCCAGACCCGAACCCACTCCGCCAGACCCGAACACACTCCGCCAGACCCGAACCCACTCCGCCCGAGCCGAACCCACTCCGCCAGACCCGAACCCACTCCGCCAGAACCGAACCCACTCCGCGAGACCCCAACCCACTCCGCCAGACCCAAACCCACTCCGCCAGACCCAAACCCACTCCGCCAGACCATAACCCACTCCACCAGACCCAAACCCACCGCCAGACACAAAACCACTCCGCCAGACCCAAACCGACTCCGCCAGACCCAAACCCACTACGCCAGCCCCAAACCCACTCCGCCAGACCCAAACCCACTCCGCCAGAACCAAACCCACTCTGCCAGACCCAAACCCACTCCGCCAGACCCAAACCCACTCCGCCAGACCCAAACCCACTCCGCCAGACCCAAACCTACTCCGGCAGACCCAAGCCCACACCGCCAGACCCAAACCCACTCCGCCAGACCCAAACCTACTCCGGCAGACCCAAGCCCACTCCGCCAGACCCAAACGCACTCTGTCAGACCCAAACCCACTGCGCCAGACCCAAACCCACTCCGCCAGACCCAAGCCCACTCCGCCAGACCCAAACCCACTCCGCCAGACCCAAACGCACTCTGTCAGACCCAAACCCACTGCGCCAGACCCAAACCCACTGCGCCAGACCCAAACCCACTCCGCCAGACCCAAACCTACTCCGCCAGATCCAAGCCCACACCGCCAGACCCAAACCCACTCCACCAGACCTAAACCCACTCCGCAAGACCCAAACGCAGTCTGTCAGACCCAAACCCACTGCGCCAGACACAAACCCACTCCGCCAGACCCAAACCCACTCCGCCAGACCCAAACCCACTCCGCCAGACCCAAACCCACTCCGCCAGACCCAAACCCACTCCGCCAGACCCAAACCCACTCCGCCAGAACCAAACCCACTCCGCCAGACCCAAACCCACTCCGCCAGACCCAAACCCACTCCGCCAGACCCAAACCCACTCCGCCAGACCCAAACCCACACCGCCAGACCCAAACCCACTCCGCCAGACCCCAACCCACTCCGCCAGACCCAAACCCACTCCGCCAGACCCAAACCCACTCCGCCAGACCCAAACCCACTCCGCCAGACCCGAACCTACTCCGGCAGACCCTAGCCCACACCGCCAGACCCAATCCCACTCCGCCAGACCCAAACCCACTCCGCCAGACCCAAACCCACTCCGCCAGACCCCAAAGCCACTCCACCAGCCCCAAACCCACTCCGCCAGAACCAAACCCACTCCGCCAGAGCCAAACCCACTCCGCCAGACCCAAACCCACTCCGCCAGACCCAAACCCACTCCGCCAGACCCAAACCACACCGCCAGACCCCAACCCACTCCGCCAGACCCAAACCCACGCTGCCAGACCCAAACCCACTCCGCCAGACCCAAACCCACTCCGCCAGACCCGAACCTACTCCGGCAGACCCCAGCCCACACCGCCAGACCCAAACCCACTCCGCCAGACCCAAACCCACTCTGCCAGACCCAAACCCACTGCGCCAGACCCAAACCCACTGCACCAGACCCAAACCCACTCCGCCAGACCCAAACCCACTCCGCCAGACCCCAAAGCCACTCCACCAGCCCCAAACCCACTCCGCCAGAACCAAACCCACTCCGCCAGAGCCAAACCCACTCCGCCAGACCCAAACCCACTCCGCCAGACCCAAACCCACTCCGCCAGACCCAAACCACACCGCCAGACCCCAACCCACTCCGCCAGACCCAAACCCACGCTGCCAGACCCAAACCCACTCCGCCAGACCCAAACCCACTCCGCCAGACCCGAACCTACTCCGGCAGACCCCAGCCCACACCGCCAGACCCAAACCCACTCCGCCAGACCCAAACCCACTCTGCCAGACCCAAACCCACTGCGCCAGACCCAAACCCACTGCACCAGACCCAAACCCACTCCGCCAGACCCCAAACCCACTCCGCCAGACCCCAAACCCACTCCGCCAGACCCCAAACCCACTCCGCCAGACCCAAACCCACTCCGCCAGACCCAAACCCACTCCGCCAGCCCCAAACCCACTCAGCCAGACCAAAACCCACTCCGCCATACCCAAACCCACTCCGCCAGAGCCGAACCCACTCCGCCAGACCCGAACCCACTCCGCCAGAACCGAACCCACTCCGCGAGACCCCAACCCACTCCGCCAGACCCAAACCCACTCCGCCAGACCCAAACCCACTCCGCCAGACCATAACCCACTCCACCAGACCCAAACCCACCGCCAGACACAAAACCACTCCGCCAGACCCAAACCGACTCCGCCACACCCAAACCCACTACGCCAGCCCCAAACCCACTCCGCCAGACCCAAACCCACTCCGCCAGAACCAAACCCACTCTGCCAGACCCAAACCCACTCCGCCAGACCCAAACCCACTCCGCCAGACCCAAACCCACTCCGCCAGACCCAAACCTACTCCGGCAGACCCAAGCCCACACCGCCAGACCCAAACCCACTCCGCCAGACCCAAACCTACTCCGGCAGACCCAAGCCCACTCCGCCAGACCCAAACGCACTCTGTCAGACCCAAACCCACTGCGCCAGACCCAAACCCACTCCGCCAGACCCAAGCCCACTCCGCCAGACCCAAACCCACTCCGCCAGACCCAAACGCACTCTGTCAGACCCAAACCCACTGCGCCAGACCCAAACCCACTGCGCCAGACCCAAACCCACTCCGCCAGACCCAAACCTACTCCGCCAGATCCAAGCCCACACCGCCAGACCCAAACCCACTCCACCAGACCTAAACCCACTCCGCAAGACCCAAACGCAGTCTGTCAGACCCAAACCCACTGCGCCAGACACAAACCCACTCCGCCAGACCCAAACCCACTCCGCCAGACCCAAACCCACTCCGCCAGACCCAAACCCACTCCGCCAGACCCAAACCCACTCCGCCAGACCCAAACCCACTCCGCCAGAACCAAACCCACTCCGCCAGACCCAAACCCACTCCGCCAGACCCAAACCCACTCCGCCAGACCCAAACCCACTCCGCCAGACCCAAACCCACACCGCCAGACCCAAACCCACTCCGCCAGACCCCAACCCACTCCGCCAGACCCAAACCCACTCCGCCAGACCCAAACCCACTCCGCCAGACCCAAACCCACTCCGCCAGACCCGAACCTACTCCGGCAGACCCTAGCCCACACCGCCAGACCCAATCCCACTCCGCCAGACCCAAACCCACTCCGCCAGACCCAAACCCACTCCGCCAGACCCCAAAGCCACTCCACCAGCCCCAAACCCACTCCGCCAGAACCAAACCCACTCCGCCAGAGCCAAACCCACTCCGCCAGACCCAAACCCACTCCGCCAGACCCAAACCCACTCCGCCAGACCCAAACCACACCGCCAGACCCCAACCCACTCCGCCAGACCCAAACCCACGCTGCCAGACCCAAACCCACTCCGCCAGACCCAAACCCACTCCGCCAGACCCGAACCTACTCCGGCAGACCCCAGCCCACACCGCCAGACCCAAACCCACTCCGCCAGACCCAAACCCACTCTGCCAGACCCAAACCCACTGCGCCAGACCCAAACCCACTGCACCAGACCCAAACCCACTCCGCCAGACCCAAACCCACTCCGCCAGACCCCAAAGCCACTCCACCAGCCCCAAACCCACTCCGCCAGAACCAAACCCACTCCGCCAGAGCCAAACCCACTCCGCCAGACCCAAACCCACTCCGCCAGACCCAAACCCACTCCGCCAGACCCAAACCACACCGCCAGACCCCAACCCACTCCGCCAGACCCAAACCCACGCTGCCAGACCCAAACCCACTCCGCCAGACCCAAACCCACTCCGCCAGACCCGAACCTACTCCGGCAGACCCCAGCCCACACCGCCAGACCCAAACCCACTCCGCCAGACCCAAACCCACTCTGCCAGACCCAAACCCACTGCGCCAGACCCAAACCCACTGCACCAGACCCAAACCCACTCCGCCAGACCCCAAACCCACTCCGCCAGACCCCAAACCCACTCCGCCAGACCCCAAACCCACTCCGCCAGACCCAAACGCACTCCGCCAGACCCAAACCCACTCCGCCAGCCCCAAACCCACTCAGCCAGACCAAAACCCACTCCGCCATACCAAAACCCACTCCGCCAGACCCAAACCCACTCCGCCAGACCCAAACTCACTCCGCCAGACCCAACCCCACTCCGCCAGACCCAAACCCACTCCGCCAGACCGCAACCCATTCCGCCAGACCCCAACCCACTCCACCAGACCCAAACCCACTCCGCCAGACCCCAATGCACTCCGCCAGACCCGACCCCACACCGCCACACCCGAACCCACTCGCCCAGACCCCAACCCACTCGGCCAGATGCCAACCCACTCGGCCAGACACAAACCCACTCCGCCAGACCCCAAACCCACTCCGCCAGACCCGAACCCACTCCGCCAGACCCGAACCCACTCCGCCAGACCCGAACACACTCCGCCAGACCCGAACCCACTCCGCCAGAGACGAACCCACTCCGCCAGACCATAACCCACTCCACCAGACCCAAACACACCGCCAGACGCAAAACCACTCCGCCAGACCCAAACCCACTCCGCCAGACCCAAACCCACTCCGCCAGCCCCAAACCCACTCCGCCAGACCCAAACCCACTCCGCCAGACCCAAACCCACTCCGCCAGACCCAAACCCACTCCGCCAGACCCAAACCTACTCCGGCAGACCCAAGCCCACACCGCCAGACCAAAACCCACTCCGCCAGACCCAAACCTACTCCGGCAGACCCAAGCCCACTCCGCCAGCCCCAAACGCACTCTGTCAGACCCAAACCCACTGCGCCAGACCCAAACCCACTCCACCAGACCCAAACCCACTCTGCCAGACCCAAACCCACTGCGCCAGACCCAAACCCACTGCGCCAGACCCAAACCCACTCCGCCAGACCCCAAACCCACTCCGCCAGACCCCAAACCCACTCCGCCAGACCCCAAACAAACTCCGCCAGACCCAAACCCACTCCGCCAGACCCAAACCCACTCCGCCAGCCCCAAACCCACTCAGCCAGACCAAAACCCACTCCGCCAGACCGCAACCCATTCCGCCAGACCCAAACCCACTCCGCCAGACCCAAACACACCGCCAGACCCAAAACCACTCCGCCAGACCCAAACCCACTCCGCCAGACCCAAACCCACTCCGCCAGACCCAAACCCACTCCGCCAGACCCAAACCCACTCCGCCAGACCCAAACCTACTCCGGCAGACCCAAGCCCACACCGCCAGACCCAAACCCACTCCGCCAGACCCAAACCTACTCCGGCAGACCCAAGCCCACTCCGCCAGCCCCAAACGCACTCTGTCAGACCCAAACCCACTGCGCCAGACCCAAACCCACTCCGCCAGACCCAAACCCACTCTGCCAGACCCAAACCCACTGCGCCAGACCCAAACCCACTGCGCCAGACCCAAACCCACTCCGCCAGACCCCAAACCCACTCCGCCAGACCCCAAACCCACTCCGCCAGACCCCAAACAAACTCCGCCAGACCCAAACCCACTCCGCCAGACCCAAACCCACTCCGCCAGCCCCAAACCCACTCAGCCAGACCAAAACCCACTCCGCCAGACCGCAACCCATTCCACCAGACCCAAACCCACTCCGCCAGACCCAAACACACCGCCAGACCCAAAACCACTCCGCCAGACCCAAACCCACTCCGCCAGACCCAAACCCACTCCGCCAGCCCCAAACCATTCCGCCAGACCCAAACCCACTCCGCCAGACCCAAACCCACTCCGCCAGACCCATACCCACTCCGCCAGACCCAAACCTACTCCGGCAGACCCAAGCCCACACCGCCAGACCCAAACCCACTCCGCCAGACCCAAACCTACTCCGGCAGACCCAAGCCCACTCCGCCAGACCCAAACGCACTCTGTCAGACCCAAACCCACTGCGGCAGACCCAAACCCACTCCGCCAGACCCAAACCCACTCCGCCAGACCCAAACCCACTCCGCCAGACCCAAACCCACTCCGCCAGACCCAAACTCACTCCGGCAGACCCAAACCCACTCCGCCAGCCCCAAACCCACTCAGCCAGACCAAAACCCACTCCGCCAGACCGCAACCCATTCCGCCAGACCCAAACCCACTCCGCCAGACCCAAACACACCGCCAGACCCAAACCTACTCCGGCAGACCCAAGCCCACACCGCCAGACCCAAACCCACTCCGCCAGACCCAAACCTACTCCGGCAGACCCAAGCCCACTCCGCCAGACCCAAACGCACTCTGTCAGACCCAAACCCACTGCGCCAGACCCAAACCCACTCCGCCAGACCCAAACCCACTCCGCCAGACCCAAACCCACTCCGCCAGACCCAAACCCACTCCGCCAGACCCAAACCCACTCCGCCAGACCCCGAAGCCACTCCGCCAGACCCAAACCCACTCCGCCAGAACCAAACCCACTCCGCCAGACCCAAACCCACTCCACCAGATCCAAACCCACTCCGCCAGACCCAAACCCACTCCGCCAGTCCCAAACCACACCGCCAGACCCCAACCCACTCCGCCAGACCCAAACCCACGCTGCCAGACCCAAACCCACTCCGCCAGACCCAAACCCACTCCGCCAGACCCAAACCAACTCCGCCAGACCCAAACCCACTCTGCCAGACCCGAACCTACTCCGGCAGACCCCAGCCCACACCGCCAGACCCAAACCCACTCCGCCAGACCCAAACCCACTCTGCCAGAACCAAACCCACTGCGCCAGACCCAAACCCACTGCGCCAGACCCAAACCCACTCCGCCAGACCCCAAACCCACTCCGCCAGACCCAAACCCACTCCGCCAGACCCAAACCCACTCCGCCAGCCCCAAACCCACTCAGCCAGACCAAAACCCACTCCGCCAGACCAAAACCCACTCCGCCAGACCCAAACCCACTCCGCCAGACCCAAACTCACTCCGCCAGACCCAAACCCACTCCGCCAGACCAAAGCCCACTCCGCCAGACCCAACCCCACTCCGCCAGACCCAAACCCACTCCGCCAGACCGCAACCCACTCCGCCAGACCCCAACCCACTCCGCCAGACCCAAACCCACTCCGCCAGACCAAAACACACTCCGCCAGACCCGAACCCACACCGCCACACCCGAACCCACTCGGCCAGTCCCGAACCCACTCGGCCAGACCCCAACCCACTCCGCCAGACCCAAACCCACTCCGCCAGACCCCAAACCCACTCCGCCAGACCCGAACCCACTCCGCCAGACCCGAAACCACTCCGCCAGACCCGAACCCACTCCGCGAGACCCAAACCCACTCCGCCAGACCCAAACCCACTCCGCCAGACCCGAACCCACTCCGCCAGACCCAAACCCACACCGCCAGACCCCAACCCACTCCGCCAGACCCAAACCCACGCAGCCAGACCCAAACCCACTCCGCCAGACCCAAACCCACTCCGCCAGACCCAAACCAACTCCGCCAGACCCAAACCCCCTCCGCCAGACCCGAACCTACTCCGGCAGACCCCAGCCCACACCGGCAGACCCAAACCCACTCCGCCAGACCCAAACCCACTCTGCCAGACCCAAACCCACTGCGCCAGACCCAAACCCACTGCGCCAGACCCAAACCCACTCCGCCAGACCATAACCCACTCCACCAGACCCAAACACACCGCCAGACCCAAAACCACTCCGCCAGACCCAAACCCACTCCGCCAGACCAGAACCCACTCCGCCAGCCCCAAACCCACTCCGCCAGACCCAAACCCACTCCGCCAGACCCAAACCCACTCCGCCAGACCCAAACCCACTCCGCCAGACCCAGACCCACTCCGCCAGACCCTAACCCACTGCGCCAGACCCAAACCCACTCCGCCAGACCCAAACCCACCGCCAGACCAAAACCCACTCCGCCAGACCCAAACCCAATCCGCCAGACCCAAACCCACTCCGCCAGACCCAAACCCACTCCGCCAGACCCAAACCCACTCCGCCAGACCCAAACCCACTCCGCCAGACCCAAACCCACTCCGCCAGACCCAAACCCAATCTGCCAGACCCAAACCCACTCCGCCAGACCCAAACCCACTCCGCCAGACCCAAACCCATTCCGCCAGACCCAAACCCACTCCGCCAGACCCAAACACACTCCGCCAGACCCCAAACCCACTCCGCCAGACCCAAACCCACTCCGCGAGAACCCAACCCACTCCGCCAGACCCGAACCCACTCTGCCAGACCCGAACCCACTCTGCCAGACCCCAACCCACTCCGCCAGACCCAAACCCACTCCGCCAGACCCAAACGCACTCTGTCAGACCCAAACCCACTGCGCGCGACCCAAACCCACTCCTCCAGACCCAAACCCACTCCGCCAGACCCCAAACCCACTCCGCCAGACCCCAAACCCACTCCGCCAGACCCAAACCCACTCCGCCAGACCCGAACCCACTCCGACAGACCCCAACCCACTCCGCCAGACCCCAACCCACTCCGCCAGACCCAAACCCACTCCGCCAGACCAAAACCCACTCCGCCAGACCAAAACCCACTCCGCCAGACCCAAACCCACTCCGCCTGACCCAAACCCACTCAGCCAGACCAAAACCCACTCCGCCAGACCAAAACCCACTCCGCCAGACCCAAACCCACTCCGCCAGACCCAAACCCACTCCGCCAGACCCAAACCCACTCCGCCAGACCCAAACCCACGCCGCCAGACCCAAGCCCACTCCGCCAGACCCAACCCCACTCCGCCAGACCCAAACCCACTCCGCCAGACCGCAACCCACTCCGCCAGACCCAAACCTACTCCGGCAGACCCAAGCCCACTCCGCCAGACCCAAACGCACTCTGTCAGACCCAAACCCACTGCGCCAGACCCAAACCCACTCCGCCAGACACAAACCCACTCCGCCAGACCCAAACCCACTCCGCCAGACCCAAACCCACTCCGCCAGACCCAAACCCACTCCGCCAGACCCAAACCACACCGCCAGACCCCAACCCACTCCGCCAGACCCAAACCCACGCAGCCAGACCCAAACCCACTCCGCCAGACCCAAACCCACTCCGCCAGACCGAAACCAACTCCGCCAGACCCAAACCCCCTCCGCCAGACCCGAACCTACTCCGGCAGACCCCAGCCCACACCGGCAGACCCAAACCCACTCCGCCAGACCCAAACCCACTCTGCCAGACCCAAACCCACTGCGCCAGACCCAAACCCACTGCGCCAGACCCAAACCCACTCCGCCAGACCATAACCCACTCCACCAGACCCAAACACACCGCCAGACCCAAAACCACTCCGCCAGACCCAAACCCACTCCGCCAGACCAGAACCCACTCCGCCAGCCCCAAACCCACTCCGCCAGACCCAAACCCACTCCGCCAGACCCAAACCCACTCCGCCAGACCCAAACCCACTCCGCCAGACCCAGACCCACTCCGCCAGACCCTAACCCACTGCGCCAGACCCAAACCCACTCCGCCGACCCAAACCCACCGCCAGACCAAAACCCACTCCGCCAGACCCAAACCCAATCCGCCAGACCCAAACCCACTCCGCCAGACCCAAACCCACTCCGCCAGACCCAAACCCACTCCGCCAGACCCAAACCCACTCCGCCAGACCCAAACCCACTCCGCCAGACCCAAACCCAATCTGCCAGACCCAAACCCACTCCGCCAGACCCAAACCCACTCCGCCAGACCCAAACCCATTCCGCCAGACCCAAACCCACTCCGCCAGACCCAAACACACTCCGCCAGACCCCAAACCCACTCCGCCAGACCCAAACCCACTCCGCGAGAACCCAACCCACTCCGCCAGACCCGAACCCACTCTGCCAGACCCGAACCCACTCTGCCAGACCCCAACCCACTCCGCCAGACCCAAACCCACTCCGCCAGACCCAAACGCACTCTGTCAGACCCAAACCCACTGCGCGCGACCCAAACCCACTCCGCCAGACCCAAACCCACTCCGCCAGACCCAGACCCACTCCGCCAGACCCAAACCCACTCCGCCTGACCCAAACCCACTCAGCCAGACCAAAACCCACTCCGCCAGACCAAAACCCACTCCGCCAGACCCAAACCCACTCCGCCAGACCCAAACCCACTCCGCCAGACCCAAACCCACGCCGCCAGACCCAAGCTCACTCCGCCAGACCCAACCCCACTCCGCCAGACCCAAACCCACTCCGCCAGACCGCAACCCACTCTGCCAGACCCCAACCCACTCCGCCAGACCCCAACCCACTCCGCCAGACCCAAACCCACTCCACCAGACCCCAACGCACTCCGCCAGACCCGAACCCACTCCGCCACACCCGATCCCACTCCGCCAGACCCAAACCCACTCCGCCAGAGCCGAACCCACTCCGCCACACCCGAACCCACTCCGCCAGACCCTAACCCACTCCGCCAGACCCGAACCCACTCCGTCAGACCCGAACCCACTCCGCCAGACCCGAACCCACTCCGCCGGACCCGAACCCACTCCGCCAGACACGAACCCATTCCGCCAGACCCGAACCCACTCCGCCAGACCCGAACCCACTCCGCCAGACCCGAACCCACTCCGCCAGACCCGAACCCACTCCGCCAGACCCGAACCCACTTCGCCAGACCCTAACCCACTCCGCCAGACCCAAACCCACACTGCCAGACCAAAACCCACTCCGCCAAACCCAAACCCAATCTGCCAGACCCAAACCCACTCCGCCAGACCCAAACCCAATCTGCCAGACCCAAACCCACTCCGCCAGACCCAAACCAACTCCGCCAGACCCAAACCCACTCCGCCAGACCCAAACCTACTCCGGCAGACCCAAGCCCACACCGCCAGACCCAAACCCACTCCGCCAGACCCAAACCTACTCCGGCAGACCCAAGCCCACTCCGCCAGACCCAAACGCACTCCGTCAGACCCAAACCCACTGCGCCAGAACCAAACCCACTCTGCCAGACCCAAACCCACTCCGCCAGACCCAAACCCACACCGCCAGACTCAAACCCACTCCGCCAGACCCAAACCCACTCCGCCAGACCCAAAATCCACTCCGCCAGACCCCAAACCCACTCCGCCAGACCCCAAACCCACTCCGCCAGACCCAAACCCACTCCGCCAGACCCAAACCCACTCCGCCAGCCCCAAACCCACTCAGCCAGACCAAAACCCACTCCGCCAGACCAAAACCCACTCCGCCAGACCCAAACCCACTCCGCTAGACCCAAACCCACTCCGCCAGACCAAAGCCCACTCCGCCAGACCCAAACCCACTCCGCCAGACCCAAACCCACTCAGCCAGACCAAAACCCACTCCGCCAGACCAAAACCCACTCCGCCAGACCCAAACCCACTCCGCTAGACCCAAACCCACTCCGCCAGACCAAAGCCCACTCCGCCAGACCCAAACCCACTCCGCCAGACCCAAACCCACTCAGCCAGACCAAAACCCACTCCGCCAGACCAAAACCCACTCCGCCAGACCCAAACCCACTCCGCCAGACCCAAACCCACTCCGCCAGACCCAAACCCACTGCGCCAGACCAAAACCCACTCCGCCAGACCCAAACCCACTCCGCCAGACCCAAACCCACTCCGCCAGACCCAAACCCACTCCGCCAGACCCAAACCCACTCCGCCTGACCCAAACCCACTCAGCCAGACCAAAACCCACTCCGCCAGACCAAAACCCACTCCGCCAGACCCAAACCCACTCCGCCAGACCCAAACCCACTCCGCCAGACCCAAACCCACTCCGCCAGACCCAAACCCACGCCGCCAGACCCAAGCCCACTCCGCCAGACCCAACCCCACTCCGCCAGACCCAAACCCACTCCGCCAGACCGCAACCCACTCTGCCAGACCCCAACCCACTCCGCCAGACCCCAACCCACTCCGCCAGACCCAAACCCACTCCACCAGACCCCAACGCACTCCGCCAGACCCGAACCCACTCCGCCACACCCGATCCCACTCCGCCAGACCCAAACCCACTCCGCCAGAGCCGAACCCACTCCGCCACACCCGAACCCACTTCGCCAGACCCTAACCCACTCCGCCAGACCCGAACCCACTCCGTCAGACCCGAACCCACTCCGCCAGACCCGAACCCACTCCGCCGGACCCGAACCCACTCCGCCAGACACGAACCCATTCCGCCAGACCCGAACCCACTCCGCCAGACCCGAACCCACTCCGCCAGACCCGAACCCACTCCGCCAGACCCGAACCCACTCCGCCAGACCCGAACCCACTTCGCCAGACCCTAACCCACTCCGCCAGACCCAAACCCACACTGCCAGACCAAAACCCACTCCGCCAAACCCAAACCCAATCTGCCAGACCCAAACCCACTCCGCCAGACCCAAACCCAATCTGCCAGACCCAAACCCACTCCGCCAGACCCAAACCAACTCCGCCAGACCCAAACCCACTCCGCCAGACCCAAACCTACTCCGGCAGACCCAAGCCCACACCGCCAGACCCAAACCCACTCCGCCAGACCCAAACCTACTCCGGCAGACCCAAGCCCACTCCGCCAGACCCAAACGCACTCCGTCAGACCCAAACCCACTGCGCCAGAACCAAACCCACTCTGCCAGACCCAAACCCACTCCGCCAGACCCAAACCCACACCGCCAGACTCAAACCCACTCCGCCAGACCCAAACCCACTCCGCCAGACCCAAAATCCACTCCGCCAGACCCCAAACCCACTCCGCCAGACCCCAAACCCACTCCGCCAGACCCAAACCCACTCCGCCAGACCCAAACCCACTCCGCCAGCCCCAAACCCACTCAGCTAGACCAAAACCCACTCCGCCAGACCAAAACCCACTCCGCCAGACCCAAACCCACTCCGCTAGACCCAAACCCACTCCGCCAGACCAAAGCCCACTCCGCCAGACCCAAACCCACTCCGCCAGACCCAAACCCACTCAGCCAGACCAAAACCCACTCCGCCAGACCAAAACCCACTCCGCCAGACCCAAACCCACTCCGCTAGACCCAAACCCACTCCGCCAGACCAAAGCCCACTCCGCCAGACCCAAACCCACTCCGCCAGACCCAAACCCACTCAGCCAGACCAAAACCCACTCCGCCAGACCAAAACCCACTCCGCCAGACCCAAACCCACTCCGCCAGACCCAAACCCACTCCGCCAGACCCAAACCCACTGCGCCAGACCAAAACCCACTCCGCCAGACCCAAACCCACTCCGCCAGACCCAAACCCACTCCGCCAGACCCAAACCCACTCCGCCAGACCAAAGCCCACTCCGCCAGACCCAACCCCACTCCGCCAGACCCAAATCCACTCCGCCAGACCGCAACCCACTCCGCCAGACCCCAACCCACTCCGCCAGACCCCAACCCACTCCGCCAGACCCGAACCCACTCCGCCAGACCCCAACGCACTCCGCCACACCCGAACCCACACCGCCACACCCGAACCCACTCGGCCAGACCCGAACCCACTCGGCCAGACCCAAACCCACTCGGCCAGACCCAAACCCACTCCGCCAGAACCCAAACCCACTCCGCCAGACCCGAACCCACTCCGCCAGACCCAAACCCACTCCGCCAGAACCAAACCCACTCCGCCAGACCCAAACCCACTCCGCCAGACCCGAACCCACTCCGCCAGACCCCAACCCACTCCGCCAGACCCGAACCCACTCCGCCAGACCCCAACCCACTCCGCCAGACCCGAACCCACTCCGCCAGACCCCAACGCACTCCGCCAGACCCGAACCCACTCGGCCAGACCCCAACCCACTCGGCCAGACCCGAACCCACTCGGCCACACCCCAACCCACTCGGCCAGACCCAAACCCACTCCGCCAGACCCCAAACCCACTCCGCCAGACCCGAACGCACTCCGCCAGACCCGAACCCACTCCGCCAGACCCGAACACACTCCGCCAGACCCGAACCCACTCCGCCAGAGCCGAACCCACTCCGCCACACCCCAACCCACTCCGCCAGACCCCAACCCACTCCGCCAGTCCCGAACCCACTCCGCCAGACCCGAACCCACTCAGCCAGACCCGAACCCACTCCGCCAGACCCGAACCCACTCCGACAGACACGAACCCACTCCGCCAGACCCGAACCCACTCCGCGAGACTCTAACCCACTCCGCCAGACCCAAACCCACTCCGCCAGACCCTAACCCACTCCGCCAGACCCAAACCCACCGCCAGACCCAAACCCACTCCGCCAGACCCAAACCCACTCCGCCAGACCCAAACCCACTCCGCCAGACCCAAACCCACTCCGCCAGACCATAACCCACTCCGCCAGACCCAAACCCACCGCCAGACGCAAACCCACTCCGCCAGACCAAAACCCACTCCGCCAGACCCAAACCCACTCCGCTAGACCCAAACCCACTCCGCCAGACCAAAGCCCACTCCGCCAGACCCAAACCCACTCCGCCAGACCCAAACCCACTCAGCCAGACCAAAACCCACTCCGCCAGACCAAAACCCACTCCGCCAGACCCAAACCCACTCCGCCAGACCCAAACCCACTCCGCCAGACCCAAACCCACAGCGCCAGACCAAAACCACTCCGCCAGACCCAAACCCACTCCGCCAGACCCAAACCCACTCCGCCAGACCCAAACCCACTCCGCCAGACCAAAGCCCACTCCGCCAGACCCAACCCCACTCCGCCAGACCCAAAACCACTCCGCCAGACCGCAACCCACTCCGCCAGACCCCAACCCACTCCGCCAGACCCCAACCCACTCCGCCAGACCCGAACCCACTCCGCCAGACCCCAACGCACTCCGCCAGACCCGAACCCACACCGCCACACCCGAACCCACTCGGCCAGACCCGAACCCACTCGGCCAGACCCCAACCCATTCGGCCAGACCCAAACCCACTCCGCCAGAACCCAAACCCACTCCGCCAGACCCGAACCCACTCCGCCAGACCCAAACCCACTCCGCCAGAACCAAACCCACTCCGCCAGACCCAAACCCACTCCGCCAGACCCGAACCCACTCCGCCAGACCCCAACCCACTCCGCCAGACCCGAACCCACTCCGCCAGACCCCAACCCACTCCGCCAGACCCGAACCCACTCCGCCAGACCCCAACGCACTCCGCCAGACCCGAACCCACTCGGCCAGACCCCAACCCACTCGGCCAGACCCGAACCCACTCGGCCACACCCCAACCCACTCGGCCAGACCCAAACCCACTCCGCCAGACCCCAAACCCACTCCGCCAGACCCGAACGCACTCCGCCAGACCCGAACCCACTCCGCCAGACCCGAACACACTCCGCCAGACCCGAACCCACTCCGCCAGAGCCGAACCCACTCCGCCACACCCCAACCCACTCCGCCAGACCCCAACCCACTCCGCCAGTCCCGAACCCACTCCGCCAGACCCGAACCCACTCAGCCAGACCCGAACCCACTCCGCCAGACCCGAACCCACTCCGACAGACACGAACCCACTCCGCCAGACCCGAACCCACTCCGCGAGACTCTAACCCACTCCGCCAGACCCAAACCCACTCCGCCAGACCCTAACCCACTCCGCCAGACCCAAACCCACCGCCAGACCCAAACCCACTCCGCCAGACCCAAACCCACTCCGCCAGACCCAAACCCACTCCGCCAGACCCAAACCCACTCCGCCAGACCCTAACCCACTCCGCCAGACCCAAACCCACCGCCAGACGCAAACCCACTCCGCCAGACCCAAACCCACTCCGCCAGACCAAAACCCACTCCGCCAGACCCAAACCCACTCCGCTAGACCCAAACCCACTCCGCCAGACCAAAGCCCACTCCGCCAGACCCAAACCCACTCCGCCAGACCCAAACCCACTCAGCCAGACCAAAACCCACTCCGCCAGACCAAAACCCACTCCGCCAGACCCAAACCCACTCCGCCAGACCCAAACCCACTCCGCCAGACCCAAACCCACAGCGCCAGACCAAAACCACTCCGCCAGACCCAAACCCACTCCGCCAGACCCAAACCCACTCCGCCAGACCCAAACCCGCTCCGCCAGACCAAAGCCCACTCCGCCAGACCCAACCCCACTCCGCCAGACCCAAAACCACTCCGCCAGACCGCAACCCACTCCGCCAGACCCCAACCCACTCCGCCAGACCCCAACCCACTCCGCCAGACCCGAACCCACTCCGCCAGACCCCAACGCACTCCGCCAGACCCGAACCCACACCGCCACACCCGAACCCACTCGGCCAGACCCGAACCCACTCGGCCAGACCCCAACCCATTCGGCCAGACCCAAACCCACTCCGCCAGAACCCAAACCCACTCCGCCAGACCCGAACCCACTCCGCCAGACCCAAACCCACTCCGCCAGAACCAAACCCACTCCGCCAGACCCAAACCCACTCCGCCAGACCCCAACCCACTCCGCCAGACCCCAACCCACTCCGCCAGACCCCAACCCACTCCTCCAGACCTCAACGCACTCCGCCAGACCCGAACCCACTCGGCCAGACCCCAACCCACTCGGCCAGACCCGAACCCACTCGGCCAGACCCCAACCCACTCGGCCAGACCTTAACCCACTCCGCCAGACCCCAAACCCACTCCGCCAGACCCGAACCCACTCCGCCAGACCCGAACCAACTCCGCCAGACCCGAACACACTCCGCCAGACCCGAACCCACTCCGCCAGAGCCGAACCCACTCCGCCACACCCCAACCCACTCCGCCAGACCCCAACCCACTCCGCCAGACCCGAACCCACTCGGCCAGACCCGAACCCACTCGGCCAGACCCGAACCCACTCCGCCAGACCCGAACCCACTCCGCCAGACACGAACCCACTCCGCCAGACCCGAACCCACTCCGCGAGACCCAAACCCACTCCGCCAGACCCAAACCCACTCCGTCAGACCCTAACCCACTCCGCCAGACCCAAACCCACCGCCAGACCCAAACCCACTCCGCCAGACCCAAACCCACTCCGCCAGACCCAAACCCACTCCGCCAGACCCCAACCCACTCCGCCAGACCCGAACCCACTCCTCCAGACCTCAACGCACTCCGTCAGACCCGAACCCACTCGGCCAGACCCCAACCCACTCGGCCAGACCCGAACCCACTCGGCCAGACCCCAACCCACTCGGCCAGACCTTAACCCACTCCGCCAGACCCCAAACCCACTCCGCCAGACCCGAACCCACTCCGCCAGACCCGAACCAACTCCGCCAGACCCGAACACACTCCGCCAGACCCGAACCCACTCCGCCAGAGCCGAACCCACTCCGCCACACCCCAACCCACTCCGCCAGACCCCAACCCACGCCGCCAGACCCGAACCCACTCGGCCAGACCCGAACCCACTCGGCCAGACCCGAACCCACTCCGCCAGACCCGAACCCACTCCGCCAGACACGAACCCACTCCGCCAGACCCGAACCCACTCCGCGAGACCCAAACCCACTCCGCCAGACCCAAACCCACTCCGCCAGACCCTAACCCACTCCGCCAGACCCAAACCCACCGCCAGACCCAAACCCACTCCGCCAGACCCAAACCCACTCCGCCAGACCCAAACCCACTCCGCCAGACCCAAACCCACTCTGCCAGACCCTAACCCACTCCGCCAGACCCAAACCCACCGCCAGACCCAAACCCACTCCGCCAGACCCAAACCCACTCCGCCAGACCCAAACCCACTCCGCCAGACCCAAACCCACTCCGCCAGACCCAAACCCACTCCGCCAGACCCAAACCCACTCCGCCAGACCCGAACCCACTCCGCCAGACCCGAACCCACTCCGCCAGACCCCAACACACTCCGCTACACCCAAACCCACTCCGCCAGACCCAGACACACTCCGCCAGACCCAAACCCACTCCGCCAGACCCAAACCCACTCCGCCAGACCCAAACCCACACCGCCAGACCAAAACCCACTCCGCCAGACCCAAACACAATCTGCCAGACCCAAACCCACTCCGCCAGACTCAAACCCACTCCGCCAGACCCAAACCAACTCCGCCAGACCCAAACCCACTCCGCCAGACCCAAACCCACTCCACCAGACCCAAACCCATACCGCCAGACCAAAACCCACTCCGCCATACCCAAACACAATCTGCCAGACCCAGACACACTCCGCCAGACCCAAACCCACTCCGCCAGACCCAAACCCACTCCGCCAGACCCAAACCCACACCGCCAGACCAAAACCCACTCCGCCAGACCCCAACCCACTCCGCCAGACCCGAACCCACTCCGCCAGACCCGAACACACTCCGCCAGACCCGAACCCACTCCGCCAGAGCCGAACCCACTCCGCCACACCCCAACCCACTCCGCCAGACCCCAACCCACTCCGCCAGTCCCTAACCCACTCCGCCAGACCCAAACCCACCGCCAGACCCAAACCCACTGCGCCAGACCCAAACCCACTGCGCCAGACCCAAACCCACTCCGCCAGCCCCAAACCCACTCCGCCAGACCAAAACCCACTCCGCCAGACCCGAACCCACTCCGCCAGACCCGAACACACTCCGCCAGACCCGAACCCACTCCGCCAGAGCCGAACCCACTCCGCCACACCCCAACCCACTCCGCCAGACCCCAACCCACTCCGCCAGTCCCGAACCCACTCCGCCAGACCCGAACCCACTCAGCCAGACCCGAACCCACTCCGCCAGACCCGAACCCACTCCGCCAGACACGAACCCACTCCGCCAGACCCGAACCCACTCCGCGAGACCCAAACCCACTCCGCCAGACCCGAACCCACTCCGCCAGACCCTAACCCACTCCGTCAGACCCAAACCCACCGCCAGACCCAAACCCACTCCGCCAGACCCAAACCCACTCCGCCAGACCCAAACCCACTCCGCCAGACCCAAACCCACTTCGCCAGACCCTAACCCACTCCGCCAGACCCAAACCCACCGCCAGACCCAAACCCACTGCGCCAGACCCAAACCCACTCCGCCAGACCCAAACCCACTCCGCCAGCACCAAACCCACTCAGCCAGACCAAAACCCACTCCGCCAGACCAAAACCCACTCCGCCAGACCCAAACCCACTCCGCTAGACCCAAACCCACTCCGCCAGACCAAAGCCCACTCCGCCAGACCCAAACCCACTCCGCCAGACCCAAACCCACTCAGCCAGACCAAAACCCACTCCGCCAGACCAAAACCCACTCCGCCAGACCCAAACCCACTCCGCCAGACCCAAACCCACTCAGCCAGACCAAAACCCACTCCGCCAGACCAAAACCCACTCCGCCAGATCCAAACCCACTCCGCCAGACCCAAACCCACTCCGCCAGACCCAAACCCACTGCGCCAGACCAAAACCCACTCCGCCAGACCCAAACCCACTCCGCCAGACCCGAACACACTCCGCCAGACCCGAACCCACTCCGCCAGACCCGAACCCACTCCGCCAGACCCGAACCCACTCCGCCACACCCCAACCCACTCCGCCAGACCCCAACCCACTCTGCCAGACCCGAACCCACTCCGCCAGACCCGAACCCACTCAGCCAGACCCGAACCCACTCCGCCAGACCCGAACCCACTCCGCCAGACACGAACCCACTCCGCCAGACTCGAACCCACTCCGCGAGACCCGAACCCACTCCGCCAGACCCAAACCCACTCCGCCAGACCCTAACCCACTCCGCGAGACCCGAACCCACTCCGCCAGACCCGAACCCACTCCGCCAGACCCTAACCCACTCCGTCAGACCCAAACCCACCGCCAGACCCAAACCCACTCCGCCAGACCCAAACCCACTCCGCCAGACCCAAACCCACTCCGCCAGACCCAAACCCACTTCGCCAGACCCTAACCCACTCCGCCAGACCCAAACCCACCGCCAGACCCAAACCCACTGCGCCAGACCCAAACCCACTCCGCCAGACCCAAACCCACTCCGCCAGCCCCAAACCCACCGCCAGACCCAAACCCACTCCGCCAGACCCAAACCCACTCCGCTAGACCCAAACCCACTCCGCCAGACCAAAGTCCACTCCGCCAGACCCAAACCCACTCCGCCAGACCCAAACCCACTCAGCCAGACCAAAACCCACTCCGCCAGACCAAAACCCACTCCGCCAGATCCAAACCCACTCCGCCAGACCCAAACCCACTCAGCCAGACCAAAACCCACTCCGCCAGACCAAAACCCACTCCGCCAGATCCAAACCCACTCCGCCAGACCCAAACCCACTCCGCCAGACCCAAACCCACTGCGCCAGACCAAAACCCACTCCGCCAGACCCAAACCCACTCCGCCAGACCCGAACACACTCCGCCAGACCCGAACCCACTCCGCCAGACCCGAACCCACTCCGCCACACCCCAACCCACTCCGCCAGACCCCAACCCACTCCGCCAGACCCGAACCCACTCCGCCAGACCCGAACCCACTCAGCCAGACCCGAACCCACTCCGCCAGACCCGAACCCACTCCGCCAGACACGAACCCACTCCGCCAGACCCAAACCCACCGCCAGACCCAAACCCACTGCGCCAGACCCAAACCCACTCCGCCAGACCCAAACCCACTCCGCCAGCCCCAAACCCACTCAGCCAGACCAAAACCCACTCCGCCAGACCAAAACCCACTCCGCCAGACCCAAACCCACTCCGCTAGACCCAAACCCACTCCGCCAGACCAAAGCCCACTCCGCCAGACCCAAACCCACTCCGCCAGACCCAAACCCACTCAGCCAGACCAAAACCCACTCCGCCAGACCAAAACCCACTCCGCCAGATCCAAACCCACTCCGCCAGACCCAAACCCACTCAGCCAGACCAAAACCCACTCCGCCAGACCAAAACCCACTCCGCCAGATCCAAACCCACTCCGCCAGACCCAAACCCACTCCGCCAGACCCAAACCCACTGCGCCAGACCAAAACCCACTCCGCCAGACCCAAACCCACTCCGCCAGACCCGAACACACTCCGCCAGACCCGAACCCACTCCGCCAGACCCGAACCCACTCCGCCAGACCCGAACCCACTCAGCCAGACCCGAACTCACTCCGCCAGACCCGAACCCACTCCGCCAGACACGAACCCACTCCGCCAGACTCGAACCCACTCCGCGAGACCCGAACCCACTCCGCCAGACCCAAACCCACTCCGCCAGACCCTAACCCACTCCGCGAGACCCGAACCCACTCCGCCAGACCCGAACCCACTCCGCCAGACCCTAACCCACTCCGTCAGACCCAAACCCACCGCCAGACCCAAACCCACTCCGCCAGACCCAAACCCACTCCGCCAGACCCAAACCCACTCCGCCAGACCCAAACCCACTTCGCCAGACCCTAACCCACTCCGCCAGACCCAAACCCACCGCCAGACCCAAACCCACTGCGCCAGACCCAAACCCACTCCGCCAGACCCAAACCCACTCCGCCAGCCCCAAACCCACTCAGCCAGACCAAAACCCACTCCGCCAGACCAAAACCCACTCCGCCAGACCCAAACCCACTCCGCTAGACCCAAACCCACTCCGCCAGACCAAAGTCCACTCCGCCAGACCCAAACCCACTCCGCCAGACCCAAACCCACTCAGCCAGACCAAAACCCACTCCGCCAGACCAAAACCCACTCCGCCAGATCCAAACCCACTCCGCCAGACCCAAACCCACTCAGCCAGACCAAAACCCACTCCGCCAGACCAAAACCCACTCCGCCAGATCCAAACCCACTCCGCCAGACCCAAACCCACTCCGCCAGACCCAAACCCACTGCGCCAGACCAAAACCCACTCCGCCAGACCCAAACCCACTCCGCCAGACCCGAACACACTCCGCCAGACCCGAACCCACTCCGCCAGACCCGAACCCACTCCGCCACACCCCAACCCACTCCGCCAGACCCCAACCCACTCCGCCAGACCCGAACCCACTCCGCCAGACCCGAACCCACTCAGCCAGACCCGAACCCACTCCGCCAGACCCGAACCCACTCCGCCAGACACGAACCCACTCCGCCAGACTCGAACCCACTCCGCGAGACCCGAACCCACTCCGCCAGACCCAAACCCACTCCGCCAGACCCTAACCCACTCCGCCAGACCCAAACCCACCGCCAGACCCAAACCCACTCCGCCAGACCCAAACCCACTCCGCCAGACCCAAACCCACTCCGCCAGACCCAAACCCACTCTGCCAGACCCTAACCCACTCCGCCAGACCCAAACCCACCGCCAGACCCAAACCCACTCCGCCAGACCCAAACCCACTCCGCCAGACCCAAACCCACTCCGCCAGACCCAAACCCACTCCGCCAGACCCAAACCCACTCCGCCAGACCCTAACCCACTCCGCCAGACCCAAACCCACCGCCAGACCCAAACCCACTCCGCCAGACCCAAACCCACTCCGCCAGACCCAAACCCACTCCGCCAGACCCAAACCCACTCCGCCAGACCCAAACCCACTCTGCCAGACCCCAACCCACTCCGCCAGACCCCAACCCACTCCGCCAGACCCGAACCCACTCCGCCAGACCCGAACCCACTCAGCCAGACCCGAACCCACTCCGCCAGACCCGAACCCACTCCGCCAGACACGAACCCACTCCGCCAGACCCGAACCCACTCCGCGAGACCCAAACCCACTCCGCCAGACCCAAACCCACTCCGCCAGACCCTAACCCACTCCGCCAGACCCAAACCCACCGCCAGACCCAAACCCACTCCGCCAGACCCAAACCCACTCCGCCAGACCCAAACCCACTCCGCCAGACCCAAACCCACTCTGCCAGACCCTAACCCACTCCGCCAGACCCAAACCCACCGCCAGACCCAAACCCACTCCGCCAGACCCAAACCCACTCCGCCAGACCCAAACCCACTCAGCCAGACCAAAGCCCACTCCGCCAGACCCAACCCCACTCCGCCAGACCCAAACCCACTCCGCCAGACCGCAACCCACTCCGCCAGACCCCAACCCATTCCGCCAGACCCCAACCCACTCCGCCAGAACCCAACGCACTCCGCCAGACCCCAACACACTCCGCCAGACCCAAACCCACACCGCCACACCCGAACCCACTCGGCCAGACCCAAACCCACTCGGCCAGACCCCAACCCACTCGGCCAGACCCAAACCCACTCCGCCAGACCCCAAACCCACTCCGCCAGACCCGAACCCACTCCGCCAGACCCAAACCCACTCCGCCAGAACCAAACCCACTCCGCCAGACCCAAACCCACTCCGCCAGACCCAAACCCACTCCGCCAGACCCAAACCCACTCCGCCAGACCCAAACCCACACCGCCAGACCCCAACCCACTCCGCCAGACCCAAACCCACTCTGCCAGACCCAAACCCACTCCGCCAGACCCAAACCCACTCCGCCAGCCCCAAACCCACTCAGCCAGACCAAAACCCACTCCGCCAGACCCGAACCCACTCCGCCAGACCCAAACCCACTCCGCCAGACCAAAACCCACTCCGCCAGACCCAAACCCACTCCGCCAGACCCAAACCCACTCCGCCAGACCCAAAGCCCACTCCGCCAAACCCCAAACCCACTCCGCCAGACCCAAACCCAATCCGCCAGACCCAAACCCACTCCTCCAGACCCAAACCCACTCCGCCAGACCCAAACCCACTCCGCCAGACCCAAACCCACTCCGCCATACCCAAACCCACTCCGCCAGACCCAAACCCACTCCGCCAGACCCAAACCCACTCCGCCAGACCCATCCCCACTCCGCCAGACCCAAACCCACTCCGCCAGACCCAAACCCACTCCGCCAGACCGCAACCCACTCCGCCACACCCCAACCCACTCCGCCAGACCCCAACCCACTCCGCCATACCCGAACCCACTCCGCCAGACCCCAACGCACTCCGCCAGACCCGAACCCACTCGGCCAGACCCGAACCCACTCGGCCAGACCCGAACCCACTCGGCCAGACCCCAACCCACTCGGCCAGACCCAAACCCACTCCGCCAGACCCCAAACCCACTCCGCCAGACCCGAACCCACTCCGCCAGACCCGAACCCACTCCGCCAGACCCGATCACACTCCGCCAGACCCGAACCCACTCCGCCAGACCCGAACCCACTCCGCGAGACCCGAACCCACTCCGCCAGACCCAAACCCACTCCGCCAGACCCTAACCCACTCCGCCAGACCCAAACCCACCGCCAGACCCAAACCCACTCCGCCAGACCCAAACCCACTCCGCCAGACCCAAACTCACTCCGCCAGACCCAAACCCACTCCGCCAGACCCTAACCCACTCCGCCAGACCCAAACCCACCGCCAGACCCAAACCCACTCCGCCAGACCCAAACCCACTCCGCCAGACCCATACCCACTCCGCCAGACCCAAACCCACTCCGCCAGACCCAAACCCACTCCGCCAGACCCAAACCCACTCCGCCAGAACCAAACGCACTCCGTCAGACCCAAACCCACTGCGCCAGACCCAAACCCACTCCGCCAGACCCAAGCCCACTCCACCAGACCCAAACCCACTCCGCCAGACCCAAACGCACTCTGTCAGACCCAAACCCACTGCGCCAGACCCAAACCCACTCCGCCAGACCCAAACCTACTCCGCCAGACCCAAGCCCACACCGCCAGACCCAAACCCACTCCACCAGACCCAAACACATTCCGCCAGACCCAAACGCAGTCGGTCAGACCCAAACCCACTGTGCCAGACCCAAACCCACTCCGCCAGACCCAAACCCACTCCGCCAGACCCGAACCCACTCCGCCAGACCCAAACCCACTCCGCCAGAACCCCAAACCCACTCCGCCAGACCCAAACCCACTCCGCCAGACCCAAACCCACTCCGCCAGACCCAAACCCACTCCGCCAGACCCAAACCCACACCGCCAGACCCCAACCCACTCCGCCAGACCCAAACCCACTCTGCCAGACCCAAACCCACTCCGCCAGACCCAAACCCACTCCGCCAGCCCCAAACCCACTCAGCCAGACCAAAACCCACTCCGCCAGACCCGAACCCACTCCGCCAGACCCAAACCCACTCCGCCAGACCAAAACCCACTCCACCAGACCCAAACCCACTCCGCCAGACCCAAACCCACTCCGCCAGACCCAAAGCCCACTCCGCCAAACCCCAAACCCACTCCGCCAGACCCAAACCCAATCCGCCAGACCCAAACCCACTCCTCCAGACCCAAACCCACTCCGCCAGACCCAAACCCAATCCGCCAGACCCAAACCCACTCCGCCCGACCCAAACCCACTCCGCCAGACCCAAACCCACTCCGCCAGACCCAACCCCACTCCGCCAGACCCAAACCCACTCCGCCAGACCCAAACCGACTCCGCCAGACCGCAACCCACTCCGCCACACCCCAACCCACTCCGCCAGACCCCAACCCACTCCGCCATACCCGAACCCACTCCGCCAGACCCCAACGCACTCGGCCAGACCCCAACCCACTCGGCCAGACCCGAACCCACTCGGCCAGACCCGAACCCACTCGGCCAGACCCCAACCCACTCGGCCAGACCCAAACCCACTCCGCCAGACCCCAAACCCACTCCGCCAGACCCGAACCCACTCCGCCAGACACGAACCCACTCCGCCAGACCCGATCACACTCCGCCAGACCCGAACCCACTCCGCCAGAGCCGAACCCACTCCGCCACACCCCAACCCACTCCGCCAGACCCCAACCCACTCCGCCAGACCCCAACCCACTCCGCCAGACCCGAACCCACTCTGTCAGACCCAAACCCACTGCGCCAGACCCAAACCCACTCCGCCAGACACAAACCTACTCCGCCAGACCCAAGCCCACACCGCCAGACCCAAACCCACTCCACCAGACCCAAACACATTCCGCCAGACCCAAACGCAGTCGGTCAGACCCAAACCCACTGTGCCAGACCCAAACCCACTCCGCCAGACCCAAACCCACTCCGCCAGACCCGAACCCACTCCGCCAGACCCAAACCCACTCCGCCAGAACCCCAAACCCACTCCGCCAGACCCAAACCCACTCCGCCAGACCCAAACCCACTCCGCCAGACCCAAACCCACTCCGCCAGACCCAAACCCACACCGCCAGACCCCAACCCACTCCGCCAGACCCAAACCCACTCTGCCAGACCCAAACCCACTCCGCCAGACCCAAACCCACTCCGCCAGCCCCAAACCCACTCAGCCAGACCAAAACCCACTCCGCCAGACCCGAACCCACTCCGCCAGACCCAAACCCACTCCGCCAGACCAAAACCCACTCCACCAGACCCAAACCCACTCCGCCAGACCCAAACCCACTCCGCCAGACCCAAAGCCCACTCCGCCAAACCCCAAACCCACTCCGCCAGACCCAAACCCAATCCGCCAGACCCAAACCCACTCCTCCAGACCCAAACCCACTCCGCCAGACCCAAACCCAATCCGCCAGACCCAAACCCACTCCGCCCGACCCAAACCCACTCCGCCAGACCCAAACCCACTCCGCCAGACCCAACCCCACTCCGCCAGACCCAAACCCACTCCGCCAGACCCAAACCCACTCCGCCAGACCGCAACCCACTCCGCCACACCCCAACCCACTCCGCCAGACCCCAACCCACTCCGCCATACCCGAACCCACTCCGCCAGACCCCAACGCACTCGGCCAGACCCCAACCCACTCGGCCAGACCCGAACCCACTCGGCCAGACCCGAACCCACTCGGCCAGACCCCAACCCACTCGGCCAGACCCAAACCCACTCCGCCAGACCCCAAACCCACTCCGCCAGACCCGAACCCACTCCGCCAGACACGAACCCACTCCGCCAGACCCGATCACACTCCGCCAGACCCGAACCCACTCCGCCAGAGCCGAACCCACTCCGCCACACCCCAACCCACTCCGCCAGACCCCAACCCACTCCGCCAGACCCCAACCCACTCCGCCAGACCCGAACCCACTCAGCCACACCCGAACCCACTCCGCCACACCCGAACCCACTCCGCCAGACCCGAACCCACTCCGCCAGACCCGAACCCACTCCGCGAGACCCGAACCCACTCCGCCAGACCCTAACCCACTCCGCCAGACCCTAACCCACTCCGCCAGACCCAAACCCACCGCCAGACCCAAACCCACTCCGCCAGACCCAAACCCACTCCGCCAGACCCAAACTCACTCCGCCAGACCCAAACCCACTCCGCCAGACCCTAACCCACTCCGCCAGACCCAAACCCACCGCCAGACCCAAACCCACTCCGCCAGACCCAAACCCACTCCGCCAGACCCAAACCCACTCCGCCAGACCCAAACCCACTCCGCCAGACCCAAACCCACTCCGCCAGACCCAAACCCACTCCGCCAGAACCAAACGCACTCCGTCAGACCCAAACCCACTGCGCCAGACCCAAACCAACTCCGCCAGACCCAAGCCCACTCCACCAGACCCAAACCCACTCCGCCAGACCCAAACGCACTCTGTCAGACCCAAACCCTCTGCGCCAGACCCAAACCCACTCCGCCAGACCCAAACGTACTCCGCCAGACCCAAGCCCACACCGCCAGACCCAAACCCACTCCACCAGACCCAAACCCGTTCCGCCAGACCCAAACGCAGTCGGTCAGACCCAAACCCACTGTGCCAGACCCAAACCCACTCCGCCAGACCCAAACCCACTCCGCCAGACCCAAACCCACTCCGCCAGACCCAAACCCACTCCGCCAGACCCAAACCCACTCCGCCAGACCCAAACCCACTCCGCCAGAACCAAACGCACTCCGCCAGACCCAAACCCACTCCGCCAGACCCAAACCCAATCCGCCAGACCCAAACCCACTCCGCCAGACCCAAACCCACACCGCCAGACCCAAACCCACTCTGCCAGACACCAACCCACTCCGCCAGACCCATACCCACTCTGCCAGACCCAAACCCACTCCGCCAGAGCCGAACACACTCCGCCAGACCCGAAGCCACTCCGCCAGACCCAAACCCACTCCACCAGACCCAAACCCACTCCGCCAGACCAAAGCCCACTCCGCCAGACCCAACCCCACTCCGCCAGACCCAAACCCACTCCGCCAGACCGCAACCCACTCCGCCAGACCCCAACCCACTCCACCAGACCCAAACCCACTCCGCCAGACCCCAACGCACTCCGCCAGACCCGAACCCACACCGCCACACCCGAACCCACTCGGCCAGTCCTGAACCCACTCGGCCAGACCCCAACCCACTCGGCCAGACCCAAACCCACTCCGCCAGACCGCAACCCACTCCGCCAGACCCCAACCTACTCCGCCAGACCTCAACCCACTCCGCCATACCCGAACCCACTCCGCCAGACCCCAACACACTCCGCCAGACCCGAACCCACTCGGCCAGACCCGAACCCACTCGGCCAGACCCGAACCCACTCGGCTAGACCCCAACCCACTCGGCCAGACCCAAACCCACTCCGCCAGACCCCAAACCCACTCCGCCAGACCCGAAACCACTCCGCCAGACCCGAACCCACTCCGCCAGACCCGATCACACTCCGCCAGACCCGAACCCACTCCGCCAGAGCTGAACCCACTCCGCCACACCCCAACCCACTCCGCCAGACCCCAACCCACTCCGCCAGACCCCAACCCACTCCGCCAGACCCGAACCCACTCAGCCAGACCCGAACCCACTCCGCCAGACCCGAACCCACTCCGCCAGACCCGAACCCACTCCGCCAGACCCGAACCCGCTCCGCCAGACCCAAACCCACTCCGCCAGACCCAAACCCACTCCGCCAGACCCAAACCCACTCCGCCAGACCCAAACCCACTCCGCCAGAACCAAACGCACTCCGCCAGACCCAAACCCACTCCGCCAGACCCAAACCCAATCCGCCAGACCCAAACCCACTCCGCCAGACCCAAACCCACACCGCCAGACCCAAACCCACTCCGCCAGACACCAACCCACTCCGCCAGACCCATACCCACTCTGCCAGACCCAAACCCACTCCGCCAGAGCCGAACACACTCCGCCAGACCCGAAGCCACTCCGCCAGACCCAAACCCACTCCGCCAGACCCAAACCCACTCCGCCAGACCAAAGCCCACTCCGCCAGACCCAACCCCACTCCGCCAGACCCAAACCCACTCCGCCAGACCGCAACCCACTCCGCCAGACCCCAACCCACTCCACCAGACCCAAACCCACTCCGCCAGACCCCAACGCACTCCGCCAGACCCGAACCCACACCGCCACACCCGAACCCACTCGGCCAGTCCTGAACCTACTCGGCCAGACCCCAACCCACTCGGCCAGACCCAAACCCACTCCGCCAGACCGCAACCCACTCCGCCAGACCCCAACCTACTCCGCCAGACCTCAACCCACTCCGCCATACCCGAACCCACTCCGCCAGACCCCAACACACTCCGCCAGACCCGAACCCACTCGGCCAGACCCGAACCCACTCGGCCAGACCCGAACCCACTCGGCTAGACCCCAACCCACTCGGCCAGACCCAAACCCACTCCGCCAGACCCCAAACCCACTCCGCCAGACCCGAACCCACTCCGCCAGACCCGAACCCACTCCGCCAGACCCGATCACACTCCGCCAGACCCGAACCCACTCCGCCAGAGCTGAACCCACTCCGCCACACCCCAACCCACTCCGCCAGACCCCAACCCACTCCGCCAGACCCCAACCCACTCCGCCAGACCCGAACCCACTCAGCCAGACCCGAACCCACTCCGCCAGACCCGAACCCACTCAGCCAGACCCGAACCCACTCCGCCAGACCCGAACCCACTCCGCCAGACCCGAACCCACTCCGCCAGACCCGAACCCACTCCGCGAGACCCGAACCCACTCCGCCAGACACAAACCCACTCTGCCAGACCCAAACCCACTCCGCCAGACCCAAACCCACTCCACCAGACCCGAACATACTCCGGCAGACCCAAGCCCACACCGCCAGACCCAAACCCACTCCGCCAGACCCAAACCCACTCCGCCAGACCCAAACCCACTCTGCCAGACCCAAACCCACTGCGCCAGACCCAAACCCACTCCGCCAGACCCCAAATCCACTCCGCCAGACCCCAAACCCACTCCGCCAGACCCCAAACCCACTCCGCCAGACCCAAACCCACTCCGCCAGACCCAAACCCACTCCGCCAGCCCCAAACCCACTCAGCCAGCCCAAAACCCACTCCGCCAGACCAAAACCCACTTCGCCAGACCTAAAACCCACTCCGCCAGACCCAAACCCACTCCGCCAGCCCCAAACCCACTCAGCCAGACCAAAACCCACTCCGCCAGACCAAAACCCACTCCGCCAGACCCAAACCCACTCCGCAAGACCCAAACCCACTCCGCCAGACCAAAGCCCACTCCGCCAGACCCAAACCCACTCCGCCAGACCCAAACCCACTCAGCCAGACCAAAACCCACTCCGCCAGACCAAAACCCACTCCGCCAGACCCAAACCCACTCCGCCAGACCCAAACCCACTCCGCCAGACCCAAACCCACTGCGCCAGACCAAAACCCACTCCGCCAGACCCAAACCCACTCCGCCAGACCCAAACCCACTCCGCCAGACCCAAACCCACTCCGCCAGACCAAAGCCCACTCCGCCAGACCCAACCCCACTCCGCCAGACCCAAACCCACTACGCCAGACCGCAACCCACTCCGCCAGACCCCATCCCACTCCGCCAGACCCCAACCCACTCCGCCAGACCCGAACCCACTCCGCCAGACCCGAACCCACTCCGCCAGACCCGAACCCACTCCGCCAGACCCGAACGCACTCCGACAGACCCGAACCCACACCGCCATACCCGAACCCACTCGGCCACACCCAAACCCACTCGGCCAGACCCAAAGCCACTCCGCCAGACCCAAACCCACTCCGCCAGACCCAAACCCACTCCGCCAGACCAAAGCCCACTCCGCCAGACCCAACCCCACTCCGCCAGACTCAAACCCACTCCGCCAGACTGCAACCCACTCCGCCAGACCCCAACCCACTCCACCAGACCCAAACCCACTCCGCCAGACCCCAACGCACTCCGCCAGACCCGAACCCACACCGCCACACCCGAACCCACTCGGCCAGTCCTGAACCCACTCGGCCAGACCCCAACCCACTCGGCCAGACCCAAACCCACTCCGGCAGACCCCAAACCCACTCCGCCAGACCCGAACCCACTCCGCCAGACCCAAACCCACTCCGCCAGACCCGAACACACTCCGCCAGACCCGAAGCCACTCCGCCAGAGCCGAACCCACTCCGCCAGACCTGAACCCACTCCGCCAGACCCGAACCCACTCCGCCAGACCCGAACCCACTCCGCGAGACCCGTACCCACTCCGCCAGACCCAAACCCACTCCGCCAGACCCAAACCCACTCCGCCAGACCATAACCCACCCCACCAGACCCAAACCCACCGCCAGACCCAAAACCACTCCGCCAGACCCAAACCCACTCCGCCAGACCCAAACCCACTCCGCCTGCCCCAAACCCACAACGCCAGACCCAAACCCACCGTCAGACCCAAACCCACTCCGCCAGACCCAAACCCACTCCGCCAGACCCAAACCCACTCCGCCAGACCCTAACCCACTCCGCCAGACCCAAACCCACCGCCAGACCCAAACCCATTCCGCCAGACCCAAAACCATTCCGCCAGACCCAGACCCACTCCGCCAGACCCAAACCCACTCCGCCAGACCTAAACCCACTCCGCCAGACCCAAACCCACACCGCCAGACCAAAACCCACTCCGCCAGACCCAAACCCAATCCGCCAGACCCAAACCCACTCCGCCAGACCCAAACCCACTCCGCCAGACCCAAACCCACTCCGCCAGACCCAAACTCACTCCGCCAGATCCAAAAACACTCCGCCAGACCCCAAAGCCACTCCGCCAGACCCAAACCCACTCCGCCAGAACCAAACCCACTCCGCCAGACCCGAACCCACTCTGCCAGACCCGAACGCACACCGCCAGACCCAAACCCACTCCGCCAGACCCAAACCCACTCAGCCAGACCAAAACCCACTTCGCCAGACCAAAACCCACTCCGCCAGACCCAAACCCACTCCGCCAGACCCAAACCCACTCCGCCAGACCCAAACCCACTCCGCCAGACCCAAACCCACTCCGCCAGACCCAAGCCCACTCCGCCAGACCCAACCCCACTCCGCCAGACCCAAACCCACTCCGCCAGACCGCAACCCACTCCGCCAGACCCCAACCCACTCCGCCAGACCTCAACCCACTCCGCCAGACCCAAACCCACTCCGCCAGACCCGAACGCACTCCGCCAGACCCGAACCCACTCCGCCACACTCGAACCCACTCCGCCAGACCCCAACCCACTCCGCCAGACCCAAACCCACTCCGCCAGACTCAAACCTACTCCGGCAGACCCAAGCCCACACTGCCAGACCCAAACCCACTCCGCCAGACCCAAACCTACTCCGGCAGACCCAAGCCCACTCCGCCAGACCCAAACGCACTCTGTCAGACCCAAACCCACTGCGCCAGACCCAAACCCACTCCGCCAGACCCAAGCCCACTCCGCCAGACCCAAACCCACTCCGCCAGACCCAAACGCACTCTGTCAGACCCAAACCCACTGCGCCAGACCCAAACCCACTCCGCCAGAACCAAACCCACTCCGCCAGACCCAAACCCACTCAGCCAGACCCAAACCCACTCCGCCAGACCCAAACCTACTCCGCCAGACCCAAACCCACACCGCCAGACCCAAACCCACTCCGCCAGACCCCAACCCACTCCGCCAGACACAAACCCACTCTGCCAGACCCAAACCCACTCCGCCAGACCCAAACCCACTCCGCCAGACCCGAACCTACTCCGGCAGACCCAAGCCCACATCGCTAGACCCAAACCCACTCCGCCAGACCCAAACCCACTCCGCCAGACCCAAACCCACTCTGCCAGACACAAACCCACTTCGCCAGATTCAAACCCACTGCGCCAGACCCAAACCCACTCCGCCAGACCCAAACCCACTCCGCCAGACCCAAACCCACTCCGCCAGACCCAAACCCACTCCGCCAGACCCAAACCCACTCCGCCAGAACCAAACGCACTCCGCCAGACCCAAACCCACTCCGCCAGACCCAAACCCAATCCGCCAGACCCAAACCCACTCCGCCAGACCCAAACCCACACCGCCAGACCCAAACCCACTCTGCCAGACACCAACCCACTCCGCCAGACCCATACCCACTCTGCCAGACCCAAACCCACTCCGCCAGAGCCGAACACACTCCGCCAGACCCGAAGCCACTCCGCCAGACCCAAACCCACTCCGCCAGACCCAAACCCACTCCGCCAGACCAAAGCCCACTCCGCCAGACCCAACCCCACTCCGCCAGACCCAAACCCACTCCGCCAGACCGCAACCCACTCCGCCAGACCCCAACCCACTCCACCAGACCCAAACCCACTCCGCCAGACCCCAACGCACTCCGCCAGACCCGAACTCACACCGCCACACCCGAACCCACTCGGCCAGTCCTGAACCCACTCGGCCAGACCCCAACCCACTCGGCCAGACCCAAACCCACTCCGCCAGACCGCAACCCACTCCGCCAGACCCCAACCTACTCCGCCAGACCTCAACCCACTCCGCCATACCCGAACCCACTCCGCCAGACCCCAACACACTCCGCCAGACCCGAACCCACTCGGCCAGACCCGAACCCACTCGGCCAGACCCGAACCCACTCGGCTAGACCCCAACCCACTCGGCCAGACCCAAACCCACTCCGCCAGACCCCAAACCCACTCCGCCAGACCCGAAACCACTCCGCCAGACCCGAACCCACTCCGCCAGACCCGATCACACTCCGCCAGACCCGAACCCACTCCGCCAGAGCTGAACCCACTCCGCCACACCCCAACCCACTCCGCCAGACCCCAACCCACTCCGCCAGACCCCAACCCACTCCGCCAGACCCGAACCCACTCAGCCAGACCCGAACCCACTCCGCCAGACCCGAACCCACTCCGCCAGACCCGAACCCACTCCGCCAGACCCGAACCCGCTCCGCCAGACCCAAACCCACTCCGCCAGACCCAAACCCACTCCGCCAGACCCAAACCCACTCCGCCAGACCCAAACCCACTCCGCCAGAACCAAACGCACTCCGCCAGACCCAAACCCACTCCGCCAGACCCAAACCCAATCCGCCAGACCCAAACCCACTCCGCCAGACCCAAACCCACACCGCCAGACCCAAACCCACTCCGCCAGACACCAACCCACTCCGCCAGACCCATACCCACTCTGCCAGACCCAAACCCACTCCGCCAGAGCCGAACACACTCCGCCAGACCCGAAGCCACTCCGCCAGACCCAAACCCACTCCGCCAGACCCAAACCCACTCCGCCAGACCAAAGCCCACTCCGCCAGACCCAACCCCACTCCGCCAGACCCAAACCCACTCCGCCAGACCGCAACCCACTCCGCCAGACCCCAACCCACTCCACCAGACCCAAACCCACTCCGCCAGACCCCAACGCACTCCGCCAGACCCGAACCCACACCGCCACACCCGAACCCACTCGGCCAGTCCTGAACCTACTCGGCCAGACCCCAACCCACTCGGCCAGACCCAAACCCACTCCGCCAGACCGCAACCCACTCCGCCAGACCCCAACCTACTCCGCCAGACCTCAACCCACTCCGCCATACCCGAACCCACTCCGCCAGACCCCAACACACTCCGCCAGACCCGAACCCACTCGGCCAGACCCGAACCCACTCGGCCAGACCCGAACCCACTCGGCTAGACCCCAACCCACTCGGCCAGACCCAAACCCACTCCGCCAGACCCCAAACCCACTCCGCCAGACCCGATCCCACTCCGCCAGACCCGAACCCACTCCGCCAGACCCGATCACACTCCGCCAGACCCGAACCCACTCCGCCAGAGCTGAACCCACTCCGCCACACCCCAACCCACTCCGCCAGACCCCAACCCACTCCGCCAGACCCCAACCCACTCCGCCAGACCCGAACCCACTCAGCCAGACCCGAACCCACTCCGCCAGACCCGAACCCACTCAGCCAGACCCGAACCCACTCCGCCAGACCCGAACCCACTCCGCCAGACCCGAACCCACTCCGCCAGACCCGAACCCACTCCGCGAGACCCGAACCCACTCCGCCAGACACAAACCCACTCTGCCAGACCCAAACCCACTCCGCCAGACCCAAACCCACTCCACCAGACCCGAACATACTCCGGCAGACCCAAGCCCACACCGCCAGACCCAAACCCACTCCGCCAGACCCAAACCCACTCCGCCAGACCCAAACCCACTCTGCCAGACCCAAACCCACTGCGCCAGACCCAAACCCACTCCGCCAGACCCCAAATCCACTCCGCCAGACCCCAAACCCACTCCGCCAGACCCCAAACCCACTCCGCCAGACCCAAACCCACTCCGCCAGACCCAAACCCACTCCGCCAGCCCCAAACCCACTCAGCCAGCCCAAAACCCACTCCGCCAGACCAAAACCCACTTCGCCAGACCTAAAACCCACTCCGCCAGACCCAAACCCACTCCGCCAGCCCCAAACCCACTCAGCCAGACCAAAACCCACTCCGCCAGACCAAAACCCACTCCGCCAGACCCAAACCCACTCCGCAAGACCCAAACCCACTCCGCCAGACCAAAGCCCACTCCGCCAGACCCAAACCCACTCCGCCAGACCCAAACCCACTCAGCCAGACCAAAACCCACTCCGCCAGACCAAAACCCACTCCGCCAGACCCAAACCCACTCCGCCAGACCCAAACCCACTCCGCCAGACCCAAACCCACTGCGCCAGACCAAAACCCACTCCGCCAGACCCAAACCCACTCCGCCAGACCCAAACCCACTCCGCCAGACCCAAACCCACTCCGCCAGACCAAAGCCCACTCCGCCAGACCCAACCCCACTCCGCCAGACCCAAACCCACTACGCCAGACCGCAACCCACTCCGCCAGACCCCATCCCACTCCGCCAGACCCCAACCCACTCCGCCAGACCCGAACCCACTCCGCCAGACCCGAACCCACTCCGCCAGACCCGAACCCACTCCGCCAGACCCGAACGCACTCCGACAGACCCGAACCCACACCGCCATACCCGAACCCACTCGGCCACACCCAAACCCACTCGGCCAGACCCAAAGCCACTCCGCCAGACCCAAACCCACTCCGCCAGACCCAAACCCACTCCGCCAGACCAAAGCCCACTCCGCCAGACCCAACCCCACTCCGCCAGACTCAAACCCACTCCGCCAGACTGCAACCCACTCCGCCAGACCCCAACCCACTCCACCAGACCCAAACCCACTCCGCCAGACCCCAACGCACTCCGCCAGACCCGAACCCACACCGCCACACCCGAACCCACTCGGCCAGTCCTGAACCCACTCGGCCAGACCCCAACCCACTCGGCCAGACCCAAACCCACTCCGGCAGACCCCAAACCCACTCCGCCAGACCCGAACCCACTCCGCCAGACCCAAACCCACTCCGCCAGACCCGAACACACTCCGCCAGACCCGAAGCCACTCCGCCAGAGCCGAACCCACTCCGCCAGACCTGAACCCACTCCGCCAGACCCGAACCCACTCCGCCAGACCCGAACCCACTCCGCGAGACCCGTACCCACTCCGCCAGACCCAAACCCACTCCGCCAGACCCAAACCCACTCCGCCAGACCATAACCCACCCCACCAGACCCAAACCCACCGCCAGACCCAAAACCACTCCGCCAGACCCAAACCCACTCCGCCAGACCCAAACCCACTCCGCCTGCCCCAAACCCACAACGCCAGACCCAAACCCACCGTCAGACCCAAACCCACTCCGCCAGACCCAAACCCACTCCGCCAGACCCAAACCCACTCCGCCAGACCCTAACCCACTCCGCCAGACCCAAACCCACCGCCAGACCCAAACCCATTCCGCCAGACCCAAAACCATTCCGCCAGACCCAGACCCACTCCGCCAGACCCAAACCCACTCCGCCAGACCTAAACCCACTCCGCCAGACCCAAACCCACACCGCCAGACCAAAACCCACTCCGCCAGACCCAAACCCAATCCGCCAGACCCAAACCCACTCCGCCAGACCCAAACCCACTCCGCCAGACCCAAACCCACTCCGCCAGACCCAAACTCACTCCGCCAGATCCAAAAACACTCCGCCAGACCCCAAAGCCACTCCGCCAGACCCAAACCCACTCCGCCAGAACCAAACCCACTCCGCCAGACCCGAACCCACTCTGCCAGACCCGAACGCACACCGCCAGACCCAAACCCACTCCGCCAGACCCAAACCCACTCAGCCAGACCAAAACCCACTTCGCCAGACCAAAACCCACTCCGCCAGACCCAAACCCACTCCGCCAGACCCAAACCCACTCCGCCAGACCCAAACCCACTCCGCCAGACCCAAACCCACTCCGCCAGACCCAAGCCCACTCCGCCAGACCCAACCCCACTCCGCCAGACCCAAACCCACTCCGCCAGACCGCAACCCACTCCGCCAGACCCCAACCCACTCCGCCAGACCTCAACCCACTCCGCCAGACCCAAACCCACTCCGCCAGACCCGAACGCACTCCGCCAGACCCGAACCCACTCCGCCACACTCGAACCCACTCCGCCAGACCCCAACCCACTCCGCCAGACCCAAACCCACTCCGCCAGACCCAAACCTACTCCGGCAGACCCAAGCCCACACTGCCAGACCCAAACCCACTCCGCCAGACCCAAACCTACTCCGGCAGACCCAAGCCCACTCCGCCAGACCCAAACGCACTCTGTCAGACCCAAACCCACTGCGCCAGACCCAAACCCACTCCGCCAGACCCAAGCCCACTCCGCCAGACCCAAACCCACTCCGCCAGACCCAAACGCACTCTGTCAGACCCAAACCCACTGCGCCAGACCCAAACCCACTCCGCCAGAACCAAACCCACTCCGCCAGACCCAAACCCACTCAGCCAGACCCAAACCCACTCCGCCAGACCCAAACCTACTCCGCCAGACCCAAACCCACACCGCCAGACCCAAACCCACTCCGCCAGACCCCAACCCACTCCGCCAGACACAAACCCACTCTGCCAGACCCAAACCCACTCCGCCAGACCCAAACCCACTCCGCCAGACCCGAACCTACTCCGGCAGACCCAAGCCCACATCGCTAGACCCAAACCCACTCCGCCAGACCCAAACCCACTCCGCCAGACCCAAACCCACTCTGCCAGACACAAACCCACTTCGCCAGATTCAAACCCACTGCGCCAGACCCAAACCCACTCCGCCAGACCCAAACCCACTCTGCCAGACCCAAACCCACTGCGCCAGACCCAAACCCACTCCGCCAGACCCCAAATCCACTCCGCCAGACCCCAAACCCACTCCGCCAGACCCCAAACCCACTCCGCCAGACCCAAACCCACTCCGCCAGACCCAAACCCACTCCGCCAGCCCCAAACCCACTCAGCCAGCCCAAAACCCACTCCGCCAGACCAAAACCCACTTCGCCAGACCTAAAACCCACTCCGCCAGACCCAAACCCACTCCGCCAGCCCCAAACCCACTCAGCCAGACCAAAACCCACTCCGCCAGACCAAAACCCACTCCGCCAGACCCAAACCCACTCCGCAAGACCCAAACCCACTCCGCCAGACCAAAGCCCACTCCGCCAGACCCAAACCCACTCCGCCAGACCCAAACCCACTCAGCCAGACCAAAACCCACTCCGCCAGACCAAAACCCACTCCGCCAGACCCAAACCCACTCCGCCAGACCCAAACCCACTCCGCCAGACCCAAACCCACTGCGCCAGACCAAAACCCACTCCGCCAGACCCAAACCCACTCCGCCAGACCCAAACCCACTCCGCCAGACCCAAACCCACTCCGCCAGACCAAAGCCCACTCCGCCAGACCCAACCCCACTCCGCCAGACCCAAACCCACTACGCCAGACCGCAACCCACTCCGCCAGACCCCATCCCACTCCGCCAGACCCCAACCCACTCCGCCAGACCCGAACCCACTCCGCCAGACCCGAACCCACTCCGCCAGACCCGAACCCACTCCGCCAGACCCGAACGCACTCCGACAGACCCGAACCCACACCGCCATACCCGAACCCACTCGGCCACACCCAAACCCACTCGGCCAGACCCAAAGCCACTCCGCCAGACCCAAACCCACTCCGCCAGACCCAAACCCACTCCGCCAGACCAAAGCCCACTCCGCCAGACCCAACCCCGCTCCGCCAGACTCAAACCCACTCCGCCAGACTGCAACCCACTCCGCCAGACCCCAACCCACTCCACCAGACCCAAACCCACTCCGCCAGACCCCAACGCACTCCGCCAGACCCGAACCCACACCGCCACACCCGAACCCACTCGGCCAGTCCTGAACCCACTCGGCCAGACCCCAACCCACTCGGCCAGACCCAAACCCACTCCGGCAGACCCCAAACCCACTCCGCCAGACCCGAACCCACTCCGCCAGACCCAAACCCACTCCGCCAGACCCGAACACACTCCGCCAGACCCGAAGCCACTCCGCCAGAGCCGAACCCACTCCGCCAGACCTGAACCCACTCCGCCAGACCCGAACCCACTCCGCCAGACCCGAACCCACTCCGCGAGACCCGTACCCACTCCGCCAGACCCAAACCCACTCCGCCAGACCCAAACCCACTCCGCCAGACCATAACCCACTCCACCAGACCCAAACCCACCGCCAGACCCAAAACCACTCCGCCAGACCCAAACCCACTCCGCCAGACCCAAACCCACTCCGCCTGCCCCAAACCCACAACGCCAGACCCAAACCCACCGTCAGACCCAAACCCACTCCGCCAGACCCAAACCCACTCCGCCAGACCCAAACCCACTCCGCCAGACCCTAACCCACTCCGCCAGACCCAAACCCACCGCCAGACCCAAACCCATTCCGCCAGACCCAAAACCATTCCGCCAGACCCAGACCCACTCCGCCAGACCCAAACCCACTCCGCCAGACCTAAACCCACTCCGCCAGACCCAAACCCACACCGCCAGACCAAAACCCACTCCGCCAGACCCAAACCCAATCCGCCAGACCCAAACCCACTCCGCCAGACCCAAACCCACTCCGCCAGACCCAAACCCACTCCGCCAGACCCAAACTCACTCCGCCAGATCCAAAAACACTCCGCCAGACCCCAAAGCCACTCCGCCAGACCCAAACCCACTCCGCCAGAACCAAACCCACTCCGCCAGACCCGAACCCACTCTGCCAGACCCGAACGCACACCGCCAGACCCAAACCCACTCCGCCAGACCCAAACCCACTCAGCCAGACCAAAACCCACTCCGCCAGACCAAAACCCACTCCGCCAGACCCAAACCCACTCCGCCAGACCCAAACCCACTCCGCCAGACCCAAACCCACTCCGCCAGACCCAAACCCACTCCGCCAGACCCAAGCCCACTCCGCCAGACCCAACCCCACTCCGCCAGACCCAAACCCACTCCGCCAGACCGCAACCCACTCCGCCAGACCCCAACCCACTCCGCCAGACCTCAACCCACTCCGCCAGACCCAAACCCACTCCGCCAGACCCGAACGCACTCCGCCAGACCCGAACCCACTCCGCCACACTCGAACCCACTCCGCCAGACCCCAACCCACTCCGCCAGACCCAAACCCACTCCGCCAGACCCAAACCTACTCCGGCAGACCCAAGCCCACACTGCCAGACCCAAACCCACTCCGCCAGACCCAAACCTACTCCGGCAGACCCAAGCCCACACCGCCAGACCCAAACGCACTCTGTCAGACCCAAACCCACTGCGCCAGACCCAAACCCACTCCGCCAGACCCAAGCCCACTCCGCCAGACCCAAACCCACTCCGCCAGACCCAAACGCACTCTGTCAGACCCAAACCCACTGCGCCAGACCCAAACCCACTCCGCCAGAACCAAACCCACTCCGCCAGACCCAAACCCACTCAGCCAGACCCAAACCCACTCCGCCAGACCCAAACCTACTCCGCCAGACCCAAACCCACACCGCCAGACCCAAACCCACTCCGCCAGACCCCAACCCACTCCGCCAGACACAAACCCACTCTGCCAGACCCAAACCCACTCCGCCAGACCCAAACCCACTCCGCCAGACCCGAACCTACTCCGGCAGACCCAAGCCCACATCGCTAGACCCAAACCCACTCCGCCAGACCCAAACCCACTCCGCCAGACCCAAACCCACTCTGCCAGACACAAACCCACTTCGCCAGACCCAAACCCACTGCGCCAGACCCAAACCCACTCCGCCAGACCCCAAATCCACTCCGCCAGACCCCAAACCCACTCCGCCAGACCCCAAACCCACTCCGCCAGACCCAAACCCACTCCGCCAGACCCAAACCCACTCCGCCAGCCCCAAACCCACTCAGCCAGACCAAAACCCACTCCGCCAGACCAAAACCCACTCCGCCAGACCCAAACCCACTCCGCAAGACCCAAACCCACTCCGCCAGACGAAAGCCCACTCCGCCAGACCCAAACCCTCTCCGCCAGACCCAAACCCACTCCGCCAGACCAAAACCCATTCCGCCAGACCAAAACCCACTCCGCAAGACCCAAACCCACTCCGCCAGACCCAAACCCACTCCGCCAGACCCAAACCCACTCCGCCAGACCCAAACCCACTCCGCCAGACCCAAACCCACTCCGCCAGAGCAAAGCCCACTCCGCCAGACCCAACCCCACTCCGCCAGACCCAAACCCACTCCGCCAGACCGCAACCCACTCCGCCAGACCCCAACCCACTCCGCCAGACCCCAACCCACTCCGCTAGACCCGAACCCACTCCGCCAGACCACAACGCACTCCGCCAGGCCCGAACCCACACCGCCACACCCGAACCCACTCGGCCAGACCCGAACCCACTCGGCCAGACCCCAACCCACTCGGCCAGACCCGAACCCACTCCGCCAGACCCAAACCAACTCCGCCAGACCCAAACCCACTCCGCCAGACCCAAACCCACACCGCCAGACCCAAACCCACTCCGCCAGACCCCAACCCACTCCGCCAGACACAAACCCACTCTGCCAGACCCAAACCCACTCCGCCAGACCCAAACCCACACCGCCAGACCCGAACCTACTCCGGCAGACCCAAGCCCACATCGCTAGACCCAAACCCACTCCGCCAGACCCAAACTCACTCCGCCAGACCCAAACCCACTCTGCCAGACACAAACCCACTTCGCCAGACCCAAACCCACTGCGCCAGACCCAAACCCACTCCGCCAGACCCAAACCCACTCCGCCAGACCCAAACCCACTCCGCCAGACCCAAACCCACTCCGCCAGACCCCAACCCACTCCGCCAGAACCAAACCCACTCCGCCAGACCCAAACCCACTGCGCCAGACCAAAACCCACTCCGCCAGACCCAAACCCACTCCGCCAGACCCAAACCCACTCCGCCAGACCAAAGCCCACTCCGCCAGACCCAACCCCACTCCGCAAGACCCAAACCCACTCCGCCAGACCGCAACCCACTCCGCCAGACCCCAACCCACTCCGCCAGACCCCAACCCACTCCGCCAGACCAGAACCCACTCCGCCAGACCCCAACGCACTCCGCCAGACCCGAACCCACACCGCCACACCCGAACCCACTCGGCCAGACCCGAACCCACTCGGCCAGACCCCAACCCACTCGGCCATACCCGAACCCACTCCGCCAGACCCTAACCCACTCCGCCAGACCCAAACCCACACCGCCAGACCAAAACCCACTCCGCCAGACCCAAACCCAATCTGCCAGATCCAAACCCACTCCGCCAGACCCAAACCAACTCCGCCAGACCCAAACCCACTCCGCCAGACCCAAACCTACTCCGGCAGACCCAAGCCCACACCGCCAGACCCAAACCCACTCCGCCAGACCCAAACCTACTCCGGCAGACCCAAGCCCACTCCGCCAGACCCAAACGCACTCTGTCAGACCCAAACCCACTGCGCCAGACCCAAACCCACTCCGCCAGACCCAAGCCCACTCCGCCAGACCCAAACCCACTCCGCCAGACCCAAACGCACTCTGTCAGACCCAAACCCACTGCGCCAGACCGAAACCCACTCCGCCAGACCCAAACCTACTCCGCCAGACCCAAGCCCACACCGCCAGACCCAAACCCACTCCACCAGACCCAAACCCACTCCGCCAGACCCAAACGCACTCTGTCAGACCCAAACCCACTGCGCCAAACCCAAACCCACTCCGCCAGAACCAAACCCACTCCGCCAGACCCAAACCCACTCCGCCAGACCCAAACCCACTCCGCCAGACCCAAGCCCACTCCGCCAGACCAAAACCCACTCCGCCAGACCCAAACCCACTCCGCAAGACCCAAACCCACTCCGCCAGATGAAAGCCCACTCCGCCAGACCCAAACCCACTCCGCCAGACCCAAACCCACTCCGCCAGACCAAAACCCATTCCGCCAGACCAAAACCCACTCCGCAAGACCCAAACCCACTCCGCCAGACCCAAACCCACTCCGCCAGACCCAAACCCACTGCGCCAGACCAAAACCCACTCCGCCAGACCCAAACCCACTCCGCCAGACCCAAACCCACTCCGCCAGACCAAAGCCCACTCCGCCAGACCCAACCCCACTCCGCAAGACCCAAACCCACTCCGCCAGACCGCAACCCACTCCGCCAGACCCAAACCCACTCCGCCAGACCCGAACCTACTCCGGCAGACCCAAGCGCACATCGCTAGACCCAAACCCACTCCGCCAGACCCAAACCCACTCCGCCAGACCCAAACCCACTCTGCCAGACACAAACCCACTGCGCCAGACCCAAACCCACTGCGCCAGACCCAAACCCACTCCGCCAGACCCCAAATCCACTCCGCCAGACCCCAAACCCACTCCGCCAGACCCCAAACCCACTCCGCCAGACCCAAACCCACTCCGCCAGCCCCAAACCCACTCAGCCAGACCAAAACCCACTCCGCCAGACCAAAACCCACTCCGCCAGACCCAAACCTACTCCGGCAGACCCAAGCCCACTCCGCCAGACCCAAACGCACTCTGTCAGACCCAAACCCACTGCGCCAGACCCAAACCCACTCCGCCAGACCCAAGCCCACTCCGCCAGACCCAAACCCACTCCGCCAGACCCAAACGCACTCTGTCAGACCCAAACCCACTGCGCCAGACCGAAACCCACTCCGCCAGACCCAAACCTACTCCGCCAGACCCAAGCCCACACCGCCAGACCCAAACCCACTCCACCAGACCCAAACCCACTCCGCCAGACCCAAACGCACTCTGTCAGACCCAAACCCACTGCGCCAAACCCAAACCCACTCCGCCAGAACCAAACCCACTCCGCCAGACCCAAACCCACTCCGCCAGACCCAAACCCACTCCGCCAGACCCAAGCCCACTCCGCCAGACCAAAACCCACTCCGCCAGACCCAAACCCACTCCGCAAGACCCAAACCCACTCCGCCAGATGAAAGCCCACTCCGCCAGACCCAAACCCACTCCGCCAGACCCAAACCCACTCCGCCAGACCAAAACCCATTCCGCCAGACCAAAACCCACTCCGCAAGACCCAAACCCACTCCGCCAGACCCAAACCCACTCCGCCAGACCCAAACCCACTGCGCCAGACCAAAACCCACTCCGCCAGACCCAAACCCACTCCGCCAGACCCAAACCCACTCCGCCAGACCAAAGCCCACTCCGCCAGACCCAACCCCACTCCGCAAGACCCAAACCCACTCCGCCAGACCGCAACCCACTCCGCCAGACCCAAACCCACTCCGCCAGACCCGAACCTACTCCGGCAGACCCAAGCGCACATCGCTAGACCCAAACCCACTCCGCCAGACCCAAACCCACTCCGCCAGACCCAAACCCACTCTGCCAGACACAAACCCACTGCGCCAGACCCAAACCCACTGCGCCAGACCCAAACCCACTCCGCCAGACCCCAAATCCACTCCGCCAGACCCCAAACCCACTCCGCCAGACCCCAAACCCACTCCGCCAGACCCAAACCCACTCCGCCAGCCCCAAACCCACTCAGCCAGACCAAAACCCACTCCGCCAGACCAAAACCCACTCCGCCAGACCCAAACCCACTCCGCAAGACCCAAACCCACTCCGCCAGACGAAAGCCCACTCCGCCAGACCCAAACCCACTCCGCCAGACCCAAACCCACTCCGCCAGACCAAAACCCATTCCGCCAGACCAAAACCCACTCCGCAAGACCCAAACCCACTCCGCCAGAACCAAACCCACTCCGCCAGACCCAAACCCACTGCGCCAGACCAAAACCCACTCCGCCAGACCCAAACCCACTCCGCCAGACCCAAACCCACTCCGCCAGACCAAAGCCCACTCCGCCAGACCCAACCCCACTCCGCAAGACCCAAACCCACTCCGCCAGACCGCAACCCACTCCGCCAGACCCCAACCCACTCCGCCAGACCCCAACCCACTCCGCCAGACCCGAACCCACTCCGCCAGACCCCAACGCACTCCGCCAGACCCGAACCCACACCGCCACACCCGAACCCACTCGGCCAGACCCGAACCCACTGCGCCAGACCCAAACCCACTCCGCCAGACCCAAGCCCACTCCGCCAGACCCAAACCCACTCCGCCAGACCCAAACGCACTCTGTCAGACCCAAACCCACTGCGCCAGACCGAAACCCACTCCGCCAGACCCAAACCTACTCCGCCAGACCCAAGCCCACACCGCCAGACCCAAACCCACTCCACCAGACCCAAACCCACTCCGCCAGACCCAAACGCACTCTGTCAGACCCAAACCCACTGCGCCAAACCCAAACCCACTCCGCCAGAACCAAACCCACTCCGCCAGACCCAAACCCACTCCGCCAGACCCAAACCCACTCCGCCAGACCCAAGCCCACTCCGCCAGACCAAAACCCACTCCGCCAGACCCAAACCCACTCCGCAAGACCCAAACCCACTCCGCCAGATGAAAGCCCACTCCGCCAGACCCAAACCCACTCCGCCAGACCCAAACCCACTCCGCCAGACCAAAACCCATTCCGCCAGACCAAAACCCACTCCGCAAGACCCAAACCCACTCCGCCAGACCCAAACCCACTCCGCCAGACCCAAACCCACTGCGCCAGACCAAAACCCACTCCGCCAGACCCAAACCCACTCCGCCAGACCCAAACCCACTCCGCCAGACCAAAGCCCACTCCGCCAGACCCAACCCCACTCCGCAAGACCCAAACCCACTCCGCCAGACCGCAACCCACTCCGCCAGACCCAAACCCACTCCGCCAGACCCGAACCTACTCCGGCAGACCCAAGCGCACATCGCTAGACCCAAACCCACTCCGCCAGACCCAAACCCACTCCGCCAGACCCAAACCCACTCTGCCAGACACAAACCCACTGCGCCAGACCCAAACCCACTGCGCCAGACCCAAACCCACTCCGCCAGACCCCAAATCCACTCCGCCAGACCCCAAACCCACTCCGCCAGACCCCAAACCCACTCCGCCAGACCCAAACCCACTCCGCCAGCCCCAAACCCACTCAGCCAGACCAAAACCCACTCCGCCAGACCAAAACCCACTCCGCCAGACCCAAACCCACTCCGCAAGACCCAAACCCACTCCGCCAGACGAAAGCCCACTCCGCCAGACCCAAACCCACTCCGCCAGACCCAAACCCACTCCGCCAGACCAAAACCCATTCCGCCAGACCAAAACCCACTCCGCAAGACCCAAACCCACTCCGCCAGAACCAAACCCACTCCGCCAGACCCAAACCCACTGCGCCAGACCAAAACCCACTCCGCCAGACCCAAACCCACTCCGCCAGACCCAAACCCACTCCGCCAGACCAAAGCCCACTCCGCCAGACCCAACCCCACTCCGCAAGACCCAAACCCACTCCGCCAGACCGCAACCCACTCCGCCAGACCCCAACCCACTCCGCCAGACCCCAACCCACTCCGCCAGACCCGAACCCACTCCGCCAGACCCCAACGCACTCCGCCAGACCCGAACCCACACCGCCACACCCGAACCCACTCGGCCAGACCCGAACCCACTCGGCCAGACCCCAACCCACTCGGCCATACCCGAACCCACTCCGCCAGACCCTAACCCACTCCGCCAGACCCAAACCCACACCGCCAGACCAAAACCCACTCCGCCAGACCCAAACCCAATCTGCCAGATCCAAACCCACTCCGCCAGACCCAAACCAACTCCGCCAGACCCAAACCCACTCCGCCAGACCCAAACCTACTCCGGCAGACCCAAGCCCACACCGCCAGACCCAAACCCACTCCGCCAGACCCAAACCTACTCCGGCAGACCCAAGCCCACTCCGCCAGACCCAAACGCACTCTGTCAGACCCAAACCCACTGCGCCAGACCCAAACCCACTCCGCCAGACCCAAGCCCACTCCGCCAGACCCAAACCCACTCCGCCAGACCCAAACGCACTCTGTCAGACCCAAACCCACTGCGCCAGACCGAAACCCACTCCGCCAGACCCAAACCTACTCCGCCAGACCCAAGCCCACACCGCCAGACCCAAACCCACTCCACCAGACCCAAACCCACTCCGCCAGACCCAAACGCACTCTGTCAGACCCAAACCCACTGCGCCAAACCCAAACCCACTCCGCCAGAACCAAACCCACTCCGCCAGACACAAACCCACTCTGCCAGACCCAAACCCACTCCGCCAGACCCAAACCCACTCCGCCAGACCCGAACCTACTCCGGCAGACCCAAGCGCACATCGCTAGACCCAAACCCACTCCGCCAGACCCAAACCCACTCCGCCAGACCCAAACCCACTGTGCCAGACACAAACCCACTTCGCCAGACCCAAACCCACTGCGCCAGACCCAAACCCACTCCGCCAGACCCCAAATCCACTCCGCCAGACCCCAAACCCACTCCGCCAGACCCCAAACCCACTCCGCCAGACCCAAACCCACTCCGCCAGACCCAAACCCACTCCGCCAGCCCCAAACCCACTCAGCCAGACCAAAACCCACTCCGCCAGACCAAAACCCACTCCGCCAGACCCAAACCCACTCCGCCAGACCCAAACCCACTCCGCCAGCCCCAAACCCACTCCGCCAGACCCCAACGCACTCCGCCAGACCCGAACCCACACCGCCACACCCGAACCCACTCGTCCAGACCCGAACCCACTCGGCCAGACCCCAACCCACTCGGCCATACCCGAACCCACTCCGCCAGACCCTAACCCACTCCGCCAGACCCAAACCCACACCGCCAGACCAAAACCCACTCCGCCAGACCCAAACCCAATCTGCCAGATCCAAACCCACTCCGCCAGACCCAAACCAACTCCGCCAGACCCAAACCCACTCCGCCAGACCCAAACCTACTCCGGCAGACCCAAGCCCACACCGCCAGACCCAAACCCACTCCGCCAGACCCAAACCTACTCCGGCAGACCCAAGCCCACTCCGCCAGACCCAAACGCACTCTGTCAGACCCAAACCCACTGCGCCAGACCCAAACCCACTCCGCCAGACCCAAGCCCACTCCGCCAGACCCAAACCCACTCCGCCAGACACAAACGCACTCTGTCAGACCCAAACCCACTGCGCCAGACCGAAACCCACTCCGCCAGACCCAAACCTACTCCGCCAGACCCAAGCCCACACCGCCAGACCCAAACCCACTCCACCAGACCCAAACACACTCCGCCAGACCCGAACCCACTCGGCCAGACCCGAACCCACTCGGCCAGACCCGAACCCACTCGGCTAGACCCCAACCCACTCGGGCAGACCCAAACCCACTCCGCCAGACCCCAAACCCACTCCGCCAGACCCGAACCCACTCCGCCAGACCCGAACCCACTCCGCCAGACCCGATCACACTCCGCCAGACCCGACCCCACTCCGCCAGAGCTGAACCCACTCCGCCACACCCCAACCCACTCCGCCAGACCCCAACCCACTCCGCCAGACCCCAACCCACTCCGCCAGACCCGAACCCACTCCGCCAGACCCGAACCCACTCCGCCAGACCCGAACCCACTCCGCCAGACCCGAACCCACTCCGCCAGACCCAAACCCACTCCGCCAGACCCAAACCCACTCCGCCAGAACCAAACGCACTCCGCCAGACCCAAACCCACTCCGCCAGACCCAAACCCAATCCGCCAGACCCAAACCCACTCCGCCAGACCCAAACCCACACCGCCAGACCCAAACCCACTCCGCCAGACACCAACCCACTCCGCCAGACCCATACCCACTCTGCCAGACCCAAACCCACTCCGCCAGAGCCGAACACACTCCGCCAGACCCGAAGCCACTCCGCCAGACCCAAACCCACTCCGCCAGACCCAAACCCACTCCGCCAGACCAAAGCCCACTCCGCCAGACCCAACCCCACTCCGCCAGACCCAAACCCACTCCGCCAGACCGCAACCCACTCCGCCAGACCCCAACCCACTCCACCAGACCCAAACCCACTCCGCCAGACCCCAACGCACTCCGCCAGACCCGAACCCACACCGCCACACCCGAACCCACTCGGCCAGTCCTGAACCCACTCGGCCAGACCCCAACCCACTCGGCCAGACCCAAACCCACTCCGCCAGACCGCAACCCACTCCGCCAGACCCCAACCTACTCCGCCAGACCTCAACCCACTCCGCCATACCCGAACCCACTCCGCCAGACCCCAACACACTCCGCCAGACCCGAACCCACTCGGCCAGACCCGAACCCACTCGGCCAGACCCGAACCCACTCGGCTAGACCCCAACCCACTCGGCCAGACCCAAACCCACTCCGCCAGACCCCAAACCCACTCCGCCAGACCCGAACCCACTCCGCCAGACCCGAACCCACTCCGCCAGACCCGATCACACTCCGCCAGACCCGAACCCACTCCGCCAGAGCTGAACCCACTCCGCCACACCCCAACCCACTCCGCCAGACCCCAACCCACTCCGCCAGACCCCAACCCACTCCGCCAGACCCGAACGCACTCAGCCAGACCCGAACCCACTCCGCCAGACCCGAACCCACTCCGCCAGACCCGAACCCACTCCGCCAGACCCGAACCCACTCCGCCAGACCCGAACCCACTCCGCGAGACCCGAACCCACTCCGCCAGACACAAACCCACTCTGCCAGACCCAAATCCACTCCGCCAGACCCCAAACCCACTCCGCCAGACCCGAACCCACTCCGCCAGACCCAAACCCACTCCGCCAGACCCAAACCCACTCCGCCAGCCCCAAACCCACTCAGCCAGCCCAAAACCCACTCCACCAGACCAAAACCCACTTCGCCAGACCCAAACCCACTCCGCCAGACCCAAACCCACTCCGCCAGCCCCAAACCCACTCAGCCAGACCAAAACCCACTCCGCCAGACCAAAACCCACTCCGCCAGACCCAAACCCACTCCGCAAGACCCAAACCCACTCCGCCAGAACAAAGCCCACTCCGCCAGACCCAAACCCACTCCGCCAGACCCAAACCCACTCAGCCAGACCAAAACCCACTCCGCCAGACCAAAACCCACTCCGCCAGACCCAAACCCACTCCGCCAGACCCAAACCCACTCCGTCAGACCCAAACCCACTGCGCCAGACCAAAACCCACTCCGCCAGACCCAAACCCACTCCGCCAGACCCAAACCCACTCCGCCAGACCCAAACCCACTCCGCCAGACCAAAGCCCACTCCGCCAGACCCAACCCCACTCCGCCAGACCCAAACCCACTCAGCCAGACCGCAACCCACTCCGCCAGACCCCATCCCACTCCGCCAGACCCCAACCCACTCCGCCAGACCCGAACCCACTCCGCCAGACCCCAACGCACTCCGCCAGACCCGAACCCACACCGCCATACCCGAACCCACTCGGCCACACCCAAACCCACTCGGCCAGACCCAAAGCCACTCCGCCAGACCCAAACCCACTCCGCCAGACCCAAACCCACTCCGCCAGACCAAAGCCCACTCCGCCAGACCCAACCCCACTCCGCCAGACTCAAACCCACTCCGCCAGACTGCAACCCACTCCGCCAGACCCCAACCCACTCCACCAGACCCAAACCCACTCCGCCAGACCCCAACGCACTCCGCCAGACCCGAACCCACACCGCCACACCCGAACCCACTCGGCCAGTCCTGAACCCACTCGGCCAGACCACAACCCACTCGGCCAGACCCAAACCCACTCCGGCAGACCCCAAACCCACTCCGCCAGACCCGAACCCACTCCACCAGACCCAAACCCACTCCGCCAGACCCGAACACACTCCGCCAGACCCGAAGCCACTCCGCCAGAGCCGAACCCACTCCGCCAGACCTGAACCCACTCCGCCAGACCCAAGCCCACTCCGCCAGACCCAAACGCACTCTGTCAGACTCAAACCCACTGCGCCAGACCCAAACCCTCTCCGCCAGACCCAAGCCCACTCCGCCAGACCCAAACCCACTCCGCCAGACCCAAACGCACTCTGTCAGACCCAAACCCACTGCGCCAGACCCAAACCCACTCCGCCAGAACCAAACCCACTCCGCCAGACCCAAACCCACTCCGCCAGACCCAAACCCACTCCGCCAGACCCAAACCTACTCCGCCAGACCCAAACCCACACCGCCAGACCCAAACCCACTCCGCCAGACCCAAACCCACTCCGCCAGACCCAAACGCACTCTGTCAGACCCAAACCCACTGCGCCAGACCCAAACCCACTCCGCCAGAACCAAACCCACTCCGCCAGACCCAAACCCACTCCGCCAGACCCAAACCCACTCCGCCAGACCCAAACCTACTCCGCCAGACCCAAACCCACACCGCCAGACCCAAACCCACTCCGCCAGACCCCAACCCACTCCGCCAGACACAAACCCACTCTGCCAGACCCAAAACCACTACGCCAGACCCAAACCCACTCCGCCAGACCCGAACCTACTCCGGCAGACCCAAGCCCACATCGCTAGACCCAAACCCACTCCGCCAGACCCAAACCCACTCCGCCAGACCCAAACCCACTCTGCCAGACACAAACCCACTTCGCCAGACCCAAACCCACTGCGCCAGACCCAAACCCACTCCGCCAGACCCCAAATCCACTCCGCCAGACCCCAAACCCACTCCGCCAGACCCCAAACCCACTCCGCCAGACCCAAACCCACTCCGCCAGACCCAAACCCACTCCGCCAGCCCCAAACCCACTCAGCCAGACCAAAACCCACTCCGCCAGACCAAAACCCACTCCGCCAGACCCAAACCCACTCCGCAAGACCCAAACCCACTCCGCCAGACGAAAGCCCACTCCGCCAGACCCAAACCCACTCCGCCAGACCCAAACCCACTCCGCCAGACCAAAACCCATTCCGCCAGACCAAAACCCACTCCGCAAGACCCAAACCCACTCCGCCAGACCCAAACCCACTCCGCCAGACCCAAACCCACTGCGCCAGACCAAAACCCACTCCGCCAGACCCAAACCCACTCCGCCAGACCCAAACCCACTCCGCCAGACCAAAGCCCACTCCGCCAGACCCAACCCCACTCCGCCAGACCCAAACCCACTCCGCCAGACCGCAACCCACTCCGCCAGACCCCAACCCACTCCGCCGGACCCCAACCCACTCCGCCAGACCCGAACCCACTCCGCCAGACCCCAACGCACTCAGCCAGACCCGAACCCACACCGCCACACCCGAACCCACTCGGCCAGACCCGAACCCACCCGGCCAGACCCCAACCCACTCGGCCAGACCCGAACCCACTCCGCCAGACCCTAACCCACTCCGCCAGACCCAAACCCACACCGCCAGACCAAAACCCACTCCGCCAGACCCAAACCCAATCTGCCAGATCCAAACCCACTCCGCCAGACCCAAACCAACTCCGCCAGACCTAAACCCACTCCGCCAGACCCAAACCCACACCGCCAGACCCAAACCCACTCCGCCAGACCCCAACCCACTCCGCCAGACACAAACCCACTCTGCCAGACCCAAACCCACTCCGCCAGACCCAAACCCACTCCGCCAGACCCGAACCTACTCCGGCAGACCCAAGCCCACATCGCTAGACCCAAACCCACTCCGCCAGACCCAAACCCACTCCGCCAGACCCAAACCCACTCCGCCAGACCCAAACCCACTCTGCCAGACACAAACCCACTTCGCCAGACCCAAACCCACTGCGCCAGACCCAAACCCACTCCGCCAGACCCCAAATCCACTCCGCCAGACCCCAAACCCACTCCGCCAGACCCCAAACCCACTCCGCCAGACCCAAACCCACTCCTCCAGACCCAAACCCACTCCGCCAGCCCCAATCCCACTCAGCCAGACCAAAACCCACTCCGCCAGACCAAAACCCACTCCGCCAGACCCAAACCCACTCCGCAAGACCCAAACCCACTCCGCCAGACGAAAGCCCACTCCGCCAGACCCAAACCCACTCCGCCAGACCCAAACCCACTCCGCCAGACCAAAACCCATTCCGCCAGACCAAACCCACTCCGCAAGACCCAAACCCACTCCGCCAGACCCAAACCCACTCCGCCAGACCCAAACCCACTGCGCCAGACCAAAACCCACTCCGCCAGACCCAAACCCACTCCGCCAGACCCAAACCCACTCCGCCAGACCAAAGCCCACTCCGCCAGACCCAACCCCACTCCGCCAGACCCAAACCCACTCCGCCAGACCGCAACCCACTCCGCCAGACCCCAACCCACTCCGCCAGACCCCAACCCACTCCGCCAGACCCGAACCCACTCCGCCAGACCCCAACGCACTCCGCCAGACCCGAACCCACACCGCCACACCCGAACCCACTCGGCCAGACCCGAACCCACTCGGCCAGACCCCAACCCACTCGGCCATACCCGAACCCACTCCGCCAGACCCTAACCCACTCCGGCAGACCCAAACGCACTCTGTCAGACCCAAACCCACTGCGCCAGACCGAAACCCACTCCGCCAGACCCAAACCTACTCCGCCAGACCCAAGCCCACACCGCCAGACCCAAACCCACTCCACCAGACCCAAACCCACTCCGCCAGACCCAAACGCACTCTGTCAGACCCAAACCCACTGCGCCAAACCCAAACCCACTCCGCCAGAACCAAACCCACTCCGCCAGACACAAACCCACTCTGCCAGACCCAAACCCACTCCGCCAGACCCAAACCCACTCCGCCAGACCCGAACCTACTCCGGCAGACCCAAGCCCACATCGCTAGACCCAAACCCACTCCGCCAGACCCAAACCCACTCCGCCAGACCCAAACCCACTCTGCCAGACACAAACCCACTTCGCCAGACCCAAACCCACTGCGCCAGACCCAAACCCACTCCGCCAGACCCCAAATCCACTCCGCCAGACCCCAAACCCACTCCGCCAGACCCCAAACCCACTCCGCCAGACCCAAACCCACTCCGCCAGACCCAAACCCACTCCGCCAGCCCCAAACCCACTCAGCCAGACCAAAACCCACTCCGCCAGACCAAAACCCACTCCGCCAGACCCAAACCCACTCCGCCAGACCCAAACCCACTCCGCCAGACCCAAACCCACTCCGCCAGACTCAAGCCCACTCCGCCAGACCCAACCCCACTCCGCCAGACCCAAACCCAATCCGCCAGACCCAAGCCCACTCCGCCAGACCCAACCCCACTCCGCCAGACCCAAACCCACTCCGCCAGACCGCAACCCACTCCGCCAGACCCCAACCCACTCCGCCAGACCCAAACCCACTCCGCCAGACCCAAACCCACTCCGCCAGACCCCAACGCACTCCGCCAGAGCCGAACCCACTCCGCCACACCCGAACCCACTCCGCCAGACCCCAACCCACTCCGCCAGACCCAAACCCACTCCGCCAGACCCAAACCTACTCCGGCAGACCCAAGCCCACACCGCCAGACCCAAACCCACTCCGCCAGACCCAAACCTACTCCGGCAGACCCAAGCCCACTCCGCCAGACCCAAACGCACTCTGTCAGACCCAAACCCACTGCGCCAGACCCAAACCCACTCCGCCAGACCCAAGCCCACTCCGCCAGACCCAAACCCACTCCGCCAGACCCAAACGCACTCTGTCAGACCCAAACCCACTGCGCCAGACCCAAACCCACTCCGCCAGACCCAAGCCGACACAGCCAGACCCAAACCCACTCCACCAGACCCAAACCCACTCCGCCAGACCCAAACGCACTCCGTCAGACCCAAACCCACTGCGCCAGACCCAAACCCACTCCGCCAGAACCAAACCCACTCCGCCAGACCCACACCCACTCCGCCAGACCCAAACCCACTCCGCCAGACCCAAACCCACTCCGCCAGACCCAAACCCACACCGCCAGACCCAAACCCACTCCGCCAGACCCCAACCCACTCCGCCGGACACAAACCCACTCTGCCAGACCCAAACCCACTCCGCCAGACCCAAACCCACTCCGCCAGACCCGAACCTACTCCGGCAGACCCAAGCCCACACCGCCAGACCCAAACCCACTCCGCCAGACCCAAACCCACTCCGCCAGACCCAAACCCACTCTGCCAGAACCAAACCCACTTCGCCAGACCCAAACCCACTGCGCCAGACCCAAACCCACTCCGCCAGACCCCAAATCCACTCCGCCAGACCCCAAACCCACACCGCCAGACCCCAAACCCACTCCGCCAGACCCAAACCCACTCCGCCAGACCCAAACCCACTCCGCCAGACTCAAGCCCACTCCGCCAGACCCAACCCCACTCCGCCAGACCCAAACCCAATCCGCCAGACCCAAGCCCACTCCGCCAGACCCAACCCCACTCCGCCAGACCCAAACCCACTCCGCCAGACCGCAACCCACTCCGCCAGACCCCAACCCACTCCGCCAGACCCAAACCCACTCCGCCAGACCCAAACCCACTCCGCCAGACCCCAACGCACTCCGCCAGAGCCGAACCCACTCCGCCACACCCGAACCCACTCCGCCAGACCCCAACCCACTCCGCCAGACCCAAACCCACTCCGCCAGACCCAAACCTACTCCGGCAGACCCAAGCCCACACCGCCAGACCCAAACCCACTCCGCCAGACCCAAACCTACTCCGGCAGACCCAAGCCCACTCCGCCAGACCCAAACGCACTCTGTCAGACCCAAACCCACTGCGCCAGACCCAAACCCACTCCGCCAGACCCAAGCCCACTCCGCCAGACCCAAACCCACTCCGCCAGACCCAAACGCACTCTGTCAGACCCAAACCCACTGCGCCAGACCCAAACCCACTCCGCCAGACCCAAGCCGACACAGCCAGACCCAAACCCACTCCACCAGACCCAAACCCACTCCGCCAGACCCAAACGCACTCCGTCAGACCCAAACCCACTGCGCCAGACCCAAACCCACTCCGCCAGAACCAAACCCACTCCGCCAGACCCACACCCACTCCGCCAGACCCAAACCCACTCCGCCAGACCCAAACCCACTCCGCCAGACCCAAACCCACACCGCCAGACCCAAACCCACTCCGCCAGACCCCAACCCACTCCGCCGGACACAAACCCACTCTGCCAGACCCAAACCCACTCCGCCAGACCCAAACCCACTCCGCCAGACCCGAACCTACTCCGGCAGACCCAAGCCCACACCGCCAGACCCAAACCCACTCCGCCAGACCCAAACCCACTCCGCCAGACCCAAACCCACTCTGCCAGAACCAAACCCACTTCGCCAGACCCAAACCCACTGCGCCAGACCCAAACCCACTCCGCCAGACCCCAAATCCACTCCGCCAGACCCCAAACCCACACCGCCAGACCCCAAACCCACTCCGCCAGACCCAAACCCACTCCGCCAGACCCAAACCTACTCCGCCAGACCCAAGCCGACACAGCCAGACCCAAACCCACTCCACCAGACCCAAACCCACTCCGCCAGACCCAAACCCACTCCGCCAGACCATAACCCACTCCACCAGACCCAAACCCACCGCCAGACCCAAAACCACTCCGCCAGTCCCAAACCCACTCCGCCAGACCCAAACCCACTCCGCCAGCCCCAAACCCACACCGCCAGACCCAAACCCACTCCGCCAGACCCAAACCCACTCCGCCAGACCCAAACCCACTCCGCCAGACCCAAACCCACTCCGCCAGACCCTAACCCACTCCGCCAGACCCAAACCCACCGCCAGACCCAAACCCATTCCGCCAGACCCAAACCCACTCCGCCTGACCCAGACCCACTCCGCCAGACCCAAACCCACTCCGCCAGACCCAAACCCACTCCGCCAGACCAAAACCCACTCCGCCAGACCCAAACCCAATCCGCCAGACCCAAACCCACTCCGCCAGACCCAAACCCACTCCGCCAGACCCAAACCCACTCCGCCAGACCCAAACCCACTTCGCCAGACCCAAACCCACTCCGCCAGACCCCAAAGCCACTCCGCCAGACAAAAACCCACTCCGCCAGAACCAAACCCACTCCGCCAGACCCGAACCCACTCTGCCAGACCCGAACCCACTCCGCCAGACCCCAACCCACTCGGCCAGACCCGAACCCACTCCGCCAGACCCCAAACCCACTGCGCCAGACCCGAACCCACTCCGCCAGACCCGAACCCACTCCGCCAGACCCGAACACACTCCGCCAGACCCGAAGCCACTCCGCCAGAGCCGAACCCACTCCGCCAGACCTAAACCCACTCCGCCAGACACGAACCCACTCCGCCAGACCCGAAACCACTCCGCGAGACCCAAACCCACTCCACCAGACCCAAACCCACTCCGCCAGACCCAAACCCACTCCGCCAGACCATAACCCACTCCGCCAGACCCAAACCCACCGCCAGACCCAAAACCACTCCGCCAGACCCAAACCCACTCCGCCAGACCCAAACCCACTCCGCCAGCCCCAAACCCACACCGCCAGACCAAAACCCACTCCGCCAGACACTAACCCACTCCGCCAGACCCAAACCCACTCCGCCAGACCCAAACCCACTCCGCCAGACCCTAACCCACTCCGCCAGACCCAAACCCACCGCCAGACCCAAACCCATTCCGCCAGACCCAAACCCACTCCGCCAGACCCAGACCCACTCCGCCAGACCCAAACCCACTCTGCCAGACCCAAACCCACACCGCCAGACCAAAACCCACTCCGCCAGACCCAAACCCAATGCGCCAGACCCAAACCCACTCCGCCAGACCCAAACCCACTCCGCCAGACCCAAACCCACTCCGCCAGACCCAAACCCACTCCGCCAGACCCCAAGCCACTCCGCCAGACCCAAACCCACTCCGCCAGAACCAAACCCACTCCGCCAGACCTGAACCCACTCTGCCAGACCCGAACCCACTCCGCCAGACCCAAACCCACTCCGCCAGACCCAAACCCACTCCGCCAGACCCAAACGCACTCTGTCAGTCCCAAACCCACTGCGCGAGACCCAAACCCACTCCGCCAGACCCCAAACCCACTCCGCCAGACCCAAACCCACTCCGCCATACCCCAAACCCACTCCGCCAGACCCAAACCCACTCCGCCAGACCCGAACCCACTCCGCCAGACCCGAACCCACTCCGCCAGACCCCAACCCACTCCGCCAGACCCAAACCCACTCCGCCAGACCAAAACCCACTCCGCCAGACCAAAACCCACTCCGCCAGACCCAAACCCACTCCGCCTGACCCAAACCCACTCAGCCAGACCAAAACCCACTCCGCCAGACCAAAACCCACTCCGCCAGACCCAAACCCACTCCGCCAGACCCAAACCTACTCCGGCAGACCAAACCCACTCCGCCAGACCCAAACGCACTCTGTCAGACTCAAACCCACTGCGCCAGACCCAAACCCACTCCGCCAGACCCAAGCCCACTCCGCCAGTCCCAAACCCACTCCGCCAGACCCAAACGCACTCTGTCAGACCCAAACCCACTCGGCCAGACCCAAACCCACTCGGCGAGAACCCAACCCACTTCGCAAGACCCCAACCCACTCCGCCAGACCCTAACCCACTCCGCCAGACCCAAACCCACACCGCCAGACCAAAATCCACTCCGCCAGACCCAAACCCAATCTGCCAGACCCAAACCCACTCCGCCAGACCCAAACCCAATCTGCCAGACCCAAACCCACTCCGCCAGACCCAAACCAACTCCGCCAGACCCAAACCCACTCCGCCAGACCCAAACCTACTCCGGCAGACCCAAGCCCACACCGCCAGACCCAAACCCACTCCGCCAGACCCAAACCTACTCCGGCAGACCCAAGCCCACTCCGCCAGACCGAAACGCACTCTGTCAGACCCAAACCCACTGCGCCAGACCCAAACCCACTCCGCCAGACCCAAACCTACTCCGCCAGACGCAAGCCCACACCGCCAGACCCAAACCCACTCCACCAGACCCAAACCCACTCCGCCAGACCCAAGCGCACTCTGTCAGATCCAAACCCACTGCGCCAGACCCAAACCCACTCCGCCAGAACCAAACCCACTCCGCCAGACCCAAACCCACTCCGCCAGACCCAAACCCACTCCGCCAGACCCAAACCCACTCCGCCAGACCCAAACCCACACCTCCAGTCCCAAACCCACTCCACCTGACCCCAACCCACTCCGCCAGACCCATACCCACTCTGCCAGACCCAAACCCACTCCGCCAGACCCAAACCCACTCCGCCAGACCCGAACCTACTCCGGCAAACCCAAGCCCACACCGCCAGACCAAAACCCACTCCGCCAGACCCAAACCCACTCCGCCAGACCCAAACCCACTCTGCCAGACCCAAACCCACCGCGCCAGACCCGAACCCACTGCGCCAGACCCAAACCCACTCCGCCAGACCCAATCCCACTCCGCCAGACCCAAACCCACTCCGCTAGACCCAAACCCACTCCGCCAGACCAAAGCCCACTCCGCCAGACCCAAACCCACTCCGCCAGACCCAAACCCACTCAGCCAGACCAAAACCCACTCCGCCAGACCAAAACCCACTCCGCCAGACCCAAACCCACTCCGCCAGACCCAAACCCACTCCGCCAGACCCAAACCCACTGCGCCAGACCAAAACCCACTCCGCCAGACCCAAACCCACTCCGCCAGACCCAAACCCACTCCGCCAGACCCAAACCCACTCCGCCAGACCAAAGCCTACTCCGCCAGACCCAACCCCACTCCGCCAGACCCAAACCCACTCCGCCAGACCGCAACCCACTCCGCCAGACCCCAACCCACTCCGCCAGACCCGAACCCACTCCGCGAGACCCAAACCCACTCCGCCAGACCCAAACCCACTCCGCCAGACCCTAACCCACTCCGCCAGACCCAAACCCACCGCCAGACCCAAACCCACTCCGCCAGACACAAACCCCCTCCGCCAGACCCAAACCCACTCCGCCAGACCCAAACCCACTCCGCCAGACCCTAACCCGCTCCGCCAGACCCAAACCCACCGCCAGACCCAAACCCACTCCGCCAGACCCAAACCCACTCCGCCGGACCCAAACCCACTCCGCCAGACCCAAACCCACTCCGCCAGACCCGAACCCACTCCGCCAGACCCAAACGCACTCCGCCAGACCCGAACCCACTCCGCCAGACCCGAACCCACTCCGCTAAACCCACTCCGCTAAACCCAAACCCACTCCGCCAGACCCAGACACACTCCGCCAGACCCAAACGCACTCCGCCAGACCCAAACCCACTCCGCCAGACCCAAACCTACTCCGGCAGACCCAAGCCCACTCCGCCAGACCGAAACGCACTCTGTCAGACCCAAACCCACTGCGCCAGACCCAAACCCACTCCGCCAGACCCAAACCTACTCCGCCAGACGCAAGCCCACACCGCCAGACCCAAACCCACTCCACCAGACCCAAACCCACTCCGCCAGACCCAAACGCACTCTGTCAGACCAAAATCCACTCCGCCAGACCCAAACCCAATCTGCCAGACCCAAACGCACTCCGCCAGACCCGAACCCACTCCGCCAGACCCGAACCCACTCCGCTAAACCCACTCCGCTAAACCCAAACCCACTCCGCCAGACCCAGACACACTCCGCCAGACCCAAACGCACTCCGCCAGACCCAAACCCACTCCGCCAGACCCAAACCTACTCCGGCAGACCCAAGCCCACTCCGCCAGACCGAAACGCACTCCGCCTGACCCAAACCCACTCAGCCAGACCAAAACCCACTCCGCCAGACCCAAACCTACTCCGCCAGACGCAAGCCCACACCGCCAGACCCAAACCCACTCCACCAGACCCAAACCCACTCCGCCAGACCCAAACGCACTCTGTCAGACCCAAACCCACTGCGCCAGACCCAAACCCACTCCGCCAGAACCAAACCCACTCCGCCAGACCCAAACCCACTCCGCCAGACCCAAACCCACTCCGCCAGACCCAAACCCACTCCGCCAGACCCAAACCCACACCTCCAGTCCCAAACCCACTCCACCTGACCCCAACCCACTCCGCCAGACCCATACCCACTCTGCCAGACCCAAACCCACTCCGCCAGACCCAAACCCACTCCGCCAGACCCGAACCTACTCCGGCAAACCCAAGCCCACACGGCCAGACCAAAACCCACTCCGCCAGACCCAAACCCACTCCGCCAGACCCAAACCCACTCTGCCAGACCCAAACCCACTGCACCAGACCCGAACCCACTGCGCCAGACCCAAACCCACTCCGCCAGACCCAAACCCACTCCGCCAGACCCAAACCCACTCCGCTAGACCCAAACCCACTCCGCCAGACCAAAGCCCACTCCGCCAGACCCAAACCCACTCCGCCAGACCCAAACCCACTCAGCCAGACCAAAACCCACTCCGCCAGACCAAAACCCACTCCGCCAGACCCAAACCCACTCCGCCAGACCCAAACCCACTCCGCCAGACCCAAACCCACTGCGCCAGACCAAAACCCACTCCGCCAGACCCAAACCCACTCCGCCAGACCCAAACCCACTCCGCCAGACCCAAACCCACTCCGCCAGACCAAAGCCCACTCCGCCAGACCCAACCCCACTCCGCCAGACCCAAACCCACTCCGCCAGACCGCAACCCACTCCGCCAGACCCCAACCCACTCCGCCAGACCCGAACCCACTCCGCGAGACCTAAAAAACACTCTGCCAGACCCAAACCCACTCCGCCAGACCCTAACCCACTCCGCCAGACCCAAACCCACCGCCAGACCCAAACCCACTCCGCCAGACACAAACCCCCTCCGCCAGACCCAAACCCACTCCGCCAGACCCAAACCCACTCCGCCAGACCCTAACCCGCTCCGCCAGACCCAAACCCACCGCCAGACCCAAACCCACTCCGCCAGACACAAACCCACTCCGCCGGACCCAAACCCACTCCGCCAGACCCAAACCCACTCCGCCAGACCCGAACCCACTCCGCCAGACCCAAACGCACTCCGCCAGACCCGAACCCACTCCGCCAGACCCGAACCCACTCCGCTAAACCCACTCCGCTAAACCCAAACCCACTCCGCCAGACCCAGACACACTCCGCCAGACCCAAACGCACTCCGCCAGACCCAAACCCACTCCGCCAGACCCAAACCCACACCGCCAGACCAAACCCCACTCCGCCAGACCCAAACCCACTCCGCCAGACCCCAAACCACTCCGCCAGACCCAAACCCACTCCGCCAGACCCAAACCAACTCCGCCAGACCCAAACCCAGTCCGCCAGACCCAAACCCACACCGCCAGACCCAAACCCACTCCACCAGACCCAAACCCACTCCGCCAGACCCAAACGCACTCTGTCAGACCCAAACCCACTCCGCCAGACCCCAACGCACTCAGCCAGACCCGAACCCACTCCGCCACACCCGAACCCACTCGGCCACACCCGAACCCACTCGGCCAGACCCCAACCCACTCGGCCAGAACCAAACCCACTCCGCCAGACCCCAATCCCACTCCGCCAGACCCGAACCCAATCCGCCAGACCCGGACCCACTCCGCCAGACCCGAACCCAATCCGCCAGACCCGAACCCACTCCGCCAGACCCCAACGCACTCCGCCAGACCAGAACCCACACCGCCACACCCGAACCCACTCGGCCAGACCCGAACCCACTCGGCCAGACCCCAACCCACTCGGCCAGACCCAAACCCACTCCGCCAGACCCAAACCAATCTGCCAGACCCAAACCCACTCCGCCAGACCCAAACCCACTCCGCCAGACCCAAACCCAATCCGCCAGACCCAAACCTACTCCGGCAGACCCGAACCCACTCCGCCAGACCCCAACCCACTCCACCAGACCCAAACCCACTCCGCCAGACCCAAACGCACTCTGTCAGACCCAAACCCACTGCGCCAGACCCAAACCCACTCCGCCAGACCCAAGTCCACTCCGCCAGACCCAACCCCACTCCGCCAGACCCAAACCCACTCCGCCAGACCGCAACCCACTCCGCCAGACCCCAACCCTCTCCGCCAGACCCCAACCCACTCCGCCAGACCCAAACCCACTCCGCCAGACCCCAACGCACTCCGCCAGACCCGAACCCACTCCGCCACACCCGAACCCACTCGGCCACACCCGAACCCACTCGGCCAGACCCAAACCCACTCCGCCAGACCCCAAACCCACTCCGCCAGACCCGAACCCACTCCGCCAGACCCAAACCCACTCCGTCAGAACCAAACCCACTCCGCCATACCCAAACCCTCTCCGCCAGACCCAAACCCACTCCGCCAGACCCAAACCCACTCCGCCAGACCCAAACCCACTCCGCCAGACCGCAACCCACTCCGCCAGACCCCAACCTACTCCGCCAGACCCGAACCCACTCCGCCAGACCCGAACCCACTCCGCCAGACCCCAACGCACTCCGCCAGACCCAAACCCTCTCGGCCAGACCCGAACCCACTCGGCCAGACCCGAACCCACTCGGCCAGACCCCAACCCACTCGGCCAGACCCAAACCCACTCCGCCAGACCCCAAACCCACTCCGCCAGACCCGAACCCACTCCGCCAGACACGAACCCACTCCGCCAGACACGAACACACTCCGCCAGACCCGAACCCACTCCGCCAGACCCGAACCCACTCCGCCAGACCCAAACGCACTCCGCCAGACCCGAACCCACTCCGCCAGACCCGAACCCACTCCGCTAAACCCACTCCGCTAAACCCAAACCCACTCCGCCAGACCCAGACACACTCCGCCAGACCCAAACGCACTCCGCCAGACCCAAACCCACTCCGCCAGACCCAAACCCACACCGCCAGACCAAACCCCACTCCGCCAGACCCAAACCCACTCCGCCAGACCCCAAACCACTCCGCCAGACCCAAACCCACTCCGCCAGACCCAAACCAACTCCGCCAGACCCAAACCCAGTCCGCCAGACCCAAACCCACACCGCCAGACCCAAACCCACTCCACCAGACCCAAACCCACTCCGCCAGACCCAAACGCACTCTGTCAGACCCAAACCCACTCCGCCAGACCCCAACGCACTCAGCCAGACCCGAACCCACTCCGCCACACCCGAACCCACTCGGCCACACCCGAACCCACTCGGCCAGACCCCAACCCACTCGGCCAGAACCAAACCCACTCCGCCAGACCCCAATCCCACTCCGCCAGACCCGAACCCAATCCGCCAGACCCGGACCCACTCCGCCAGACCCGAACCCAATCCGCCAGACCCGAACCCACTCCGCCAGACCCCAACGCACTCCGCCAGACCAGAACCCACACCGCCACACCCGAACCCACTCGGCCAGACCCGAACCCACTCGGCCAGACCCCAACCCACTCGGCCAGACCCAAACCCACTCCGCCAGACCCAAACCAATCTGCCAGACCCAAACCCACTCCGCCAGACCCAAACCCACTCCGCCAGACCCAAACCCAATCCGCCAGACCCAAACCTACTCCGGCAGACCCGAACCCACTCCGCCAGACCCCAACCCACTCCACCAGACCCAAACCCACTCCGCCAGACCCAAACGCACTCTGTCAGACCCAAACCCACTGCGCCAGACCCAAACCCACTCCGCCAGACCCAAGTCCACTCCGCCAGACCCAACCCCACTCCGCCAGACCCAAACCCACTCCGCCAGACCGCAACCCACTCCGCCAGACCCCAACCCTCTCCGCCAGACCCCAACCCACTCCGCCAGACCCAAACCCACTCCGCCAGACCCCAACGCACTCCGCCAGACCCGAACCCACTCCGCCACACCCGAACCCACTCGGCCACACCCGAACCCACTCGGCCAGACCCAAACCCACTCCGCCAGACCCCAAACCCACTCCGCCAGACCCGAACCCACTCCGCCAGACCCAAACCCACTCCGTCAGAACCAAACCCACTCCGCCATACCCAAACCCTCTCCGCCAGACCCAAACCCACTCCGCCAGACCCAAACCCACTCCGCCAGACCCAAACCCACTCCGCCAGACCGCAACCCACTCCGCCAGACCCCAACCTACTCCGCCAGACCCGAACCCACTCCGCCAGACCCGAACCCACTCCGCCAGACCCCAACGCACTCCGCCAGACCCAAACCCTCTCGGCCAGACCCGAACCCACTCGGCCAGACCCGAACCCACTCGGCCAGACCCCAACCCACTCGGCCAGACCCAAACCCACTCCGCCAGACCCCAAACCCACTCCGCCAGACCCGAACCCACTCCGCCAGACACGAACCCACTCCGCCAGACACGAACACACTCCGCCAGACCCGAACCCACTCCGCCAGAGCCGAACCCACTCCGCCACACCCCAACCCACTCCGCCAGACCCGAACCCACTCCGCCAGACCCGAACCCACTCCGCCAGACCCGAACCCACTCAGCCAGACCCGAACCCACTCCGCCAGACCCCAACCCACTCCGCCAGACCCCAACCCACTCCGCGAGACCCAAACCCACTCCGCCAGACCCAAACCCACTCCGCCAGACCCAAACCCACTCCGCCGGACCCAAACCCACTCCGCCGGACCCAAACCCACTCCGCCAGACCCAAACCCACTCCGCCAGACCCGAACCCACTCCGCCAGACCCAAACGCACTCCGCCAGACCCGAACCCACTCCGCCAGACCCGAACCCACTCCGCTAAACCCACTCCGCTAAACCCAAACCCACTCCGCCAGACCCAGACACACTCCGCCAGACCCAAACGCACTCCGCCAGACCCAAACCCACTCCACCAGACCCAAACCCACACCGCCAGACCAAAACCCACTCCGCCAGACCCGAACCCACTCCGCCAGACCCCAAACCACTCCGCCAGAACCAAACCCACTCCGCCAGACCCAAACCAACTCCGCCAGACCCTAACCCAGTCCGCCAGACCCAAACCCACACCGCCAGACCCAAACCCACTCCACCAGACCCAAACCCACTCCGCCAGACCCAAACGCACTCTGTCAGACCCAAACCCACTGCGCCAGACCCAAACCCACTCCGCCAGACCCAAGCCCACTCCGCCAGACCCTACCCCACTCCGCCAGACCCAAACCCACTCCGCCAGACCGCAACCCACTCCGCCAGACCCCAACCCACTCCGCCAGACCCCAACCCACTCCGCCAGACCCAAACCCACTCCGCCAGACCCCAACGCACTCCGCCAGACCCGAACCCACACCGCCACACCCGAACCCACTCGGCCACACCCGAACCCACTCGGCCAGACCCCAACCCACTCGGCCAGAACCAAACCCACTCCGCCAGACCCCAATCCCACTCCGCCAGACCCGAACCCAATCCGCCAGACCCGGACCCACTCCGCCAGACCCGAACCCAATCCGCCAGACCCGAACCCACTCCGCCAGACCCCAACGCACTCCGCCAGACCAGAACCCACACCGCCACACCCGAACCCACTCGGCCAGACCCGAACCCACTCGGCCAGACCCCAACCCACTCGGCCAGACCCAAACCCACTCCGCCAGACCCAAACCAATCTGCCAGACCCAAACCCACTCCGCCAGACCCAAACCCACTCCGCCAGACCCAAACCCACTCCGCCAGACCCAAACCTACTCCGGGAGACCTGAACCCACTCCGCCAGACCCCAACCCAATCCGCCAGACCCAAACCCACTCCGCCAGACCCAAACCAACTCCACCAGACCCAAACCCAGTCCGCCAGACCCAAACCCACACCGCCAGACCCAAACCCACTCCACCAGACCCAAACCCACTCCGCCAGACCGCAACCCACTCCGCCAGACCCCAACCCACTCCGCCAGACCCCAACCCACTCAGCCAGACCCAAACCCACTCCGCCAGACCCCAACGCACTCCGCCAGACCCGAACCCACTCCGCCACACCCGAACCCACTCGGCCACACCCGAACCCACTCGGCCAGACCCCAACCCACTCGGCCAGAACCAAACCCACTCCGCCAGACCCCAAACCCACTCCGCCAGACCCGAACCCACTCCGCCAGACCCAAACCCACTCCGCCAGAACCAAACCCACTCCGCCAGACCCAAACCCTCTCCGCCAGACCCAAACCCACTCCGCCAGACCCAAACCCACTCCGCCAGACCCAAACCCACTCCGCCAGACCGCAACCCACTCCGCCAGACCCCAACCTACTCCGCCAGACCCGAACCCACTCCGCCAGACCCGAACCCACTCCGCCAGACCCCAACGCACTCCGCCAGACCCAAACCCACTCGGCCAGACCCGAACCCACTCGGCCAGACCCGAACCCACTCGGCCAGACCCCAACCCACTCGGCCAGACCCAAACCCACTCCGCCAGACCCCAAACCCACTCCGCCAGAACCGAACCCACTCCGCCAGACACGAACCCACTCCGCCAGACACGAACACACTCCGCCAGACCCGAACCCACTCCGCCAGAGCCGAACCCACTCCGCCAGACCCCAAACCACTCCGCCAGACCCAAACCCACTCCGCCAGACCCAAACGAACTCCGCCAGACCCAAACCCAGTCCACCAGACCGAAACCCACACCGCCAGACCCAAACCCACTCCACCAGACCCAAACCCACTCCGCCAGACCCAAACGCACTCTGTCAGACCCAAACCCACTGCGCCAGACCCAAACCCAATCCGCCAGACCCAAGCCCACTCCGCCAGACCCAACCCCACTCCGCCAGACCCAAGCCCACTCCGCCAGACCGCAACCCACTCCGCCAGACCCCAACCCACTCCGCCAGACCCCAACCCACTCCGCCAGACCCAAACCCACTCTGCCAGACCCCAACGCACTCCGCCAGACCCGAACCCACTCCGCCGCACCCGAACCCACTCAGCCACACCCGAACCCACTTGGCCAGACCCCAACCCACTCCGCCAGAACCAAACCCACTCCGCCAGACCCCAATCCCACTCCGCCAGACCCGAACCCAATCCGCCAGACCCGGACCCACGCCGCCAGACCCGAACCCAATCCGCCAGACCCGAACCCACTCCGCCAGACCCGAACCCACTCCGCCAGACCCCAACGCACTCCGCCAGACCCGAACCGACTCCGCCAGACCCGAACCCACTCCGCGAGACCCATACCCACTCCGCCAGACCCAAACCCACTCCGCCAGACCCTAACCCACTCCGCCAGACCCAAACCCACCGCCAGACCCAAACCCTCTCCGCAAGACACAAACCCCCTCCGCCAGACCCAAACCCACTCCGCCAGACCCAAACCCACTCCGCCAGACCCTAACCCACTCCGCCAGACCCAAACCCACCGCCAGACCCAAACCCACTCCGCCAGACCCAAACCCACTCCGCCAGACCCAAACCCACTCCGCCAGACCCAAACCAACTCCGCCAGACCCAAACCCAGTCCGCCAGACCCAAACCCACACCGCCAGACCCAAACCCACTCCACCAGACCCAAACCCACTCCGCCAGACCCAAACGCACTCTGTCAGACCCAAACCCACTGCGCCAGACCCAAACCCACTCCGCCAGACCCAAGCCCACTCCGCCAGACCCAACCCCACTCCGCCAGTCCCAAACCCACTCCGCCAGACCGCAACCCACTCCGCCAGACCCCAACCCACTCCGCGAGACCCCAACCCATTCCGCCAGACCCAAACCCACTCCGCCAGACCCCAACGCACTCCGCCAGACCCGAACCCACTCCGCCACACCCGAACCCACTCGGCCACACCCGAACCCACTCGGCCAGACCCCAACCCACTCGGCCAGAACCAAACCCACTCCGCCAGACCCCAATCCCACTCCGCCAGACCCGAACCCAATCCGCCAGACCCGAACGCACTCCGCCAGACCCGAACCCACTCCGCCAGACCCGAACCCTCTCCGCGAGACCCTAACCCACTCCGCCAGACCCAAACCCACTCCGCCAGACCCTAACCCACTCCGCCAGACCCAAACCCACCGCCAGACCCAAACCCTCTCCGCCAGACACAAACCCCCTCCGCCAGACCCAAACCCACTCCGCCAGACCCAAACCCACTCCGCCAGACCCTAACCCACTCCGCCAGACCCAAACCCACCGCCAGACCCAAACCCACTCTGCCAGACCCAAACCCACTCCGCCAGACCCAAACCCACTCCGCCAGACCCAAACCCACTCCGCCAGACCCAAACGCACTCCGCCAGACCCAAACCCACTCCGCCAGACCCGAACCCACTCCGCCAGACCCGAACCCACTCCGCTAAACCCACTCCGCTAAACCCAAACCCACTCCGCCAGACCCAGACACACTCCGCCAGACCCAAACCCACTCCGCCAGACCCAAACCCACTCCGCCAGACCCAAACCCACACCGCCAGACCAAAACCCACTCCGCCAGACCCGAACCCACTCCGCCAGACCCCAAACCACTCCGCCAGACCCAAACCCACTCCGCCAGACCCAAACCAACTCCGCCAGACCCAAACCCAGTCCGTCAGACCCAAACCCACACCGCCAGACCCAAACCCACTCCACCAGATCCAAACCCACTCCGCCAGACCCAAACGCACTCTGTCAGACCCAAACCCACTGCGCCAGACCCAAACCCACTCCGCCAGACCCAAGCCCACTCCGCCAGACCCAACCCCACTCCGCCAGACCCAAACCCACTCCGCCAGACCGCAACCCACTCCGCCAGACCCCAACCCACTCCGCCAGACCCCAACCCACTCCGCCAGACCCCAACCCACTCCGCCAGACCCCAACCCACTCCGCCAGACCCAAACCCACTCCGCCAGACCCCAACGCACTCCGCCAGACCCGAACCCACTCGGCCACACCGGAACCCACTCGGCCAGACCCCAACCCACTCGGCCAGAACCAAACCCACTCCGCCAGACCCCAATCCCACTCCGAAAGACCCGAACCCAATCCGCCAGACCCAGACCCACTCCGCCAGACCTGAACCCAATCCGCCAGAACCGAACCCACTCCGCCAGACCCAAACCCACTCCGCCAGACCAAAGCCCACTCCGCCAGACCCAACCCCACTCCGCCAGACCCCAACCCACTCCGCCAGGCCCAACCCACTCCGCCAGACCCGAACCCACTCCGCCAGACCCCAACGCACTCCGCCAGACCAGAACCCACACCGCCACACGCGAACCCACTCGGCCAGACCCGAACCCACTCGGCCAGACCCCAACCCACTCGGCCAGACCCAAACCCACTCCGCCAGACCCCAAACCCACTCCGCCAGACCCGAACCCACTCCGCCAGACCCAAACCCACTCCGCCAGACCCGAACCCACTCCGCCAGACCCGAACCCACTCGGCCACACCCGAACCCACTCGGCCAGACCCAAACCCACTCCGCCAGACCGCAACGCACTCCGCCAGACCCCAACCCACTCCGCCAGACCCCAACGCACTCCGCCAGACCAGAACCCACACCGCCACATCCGAACCCACTCGGCCAGACCCGAACCCACTCGGCCAGACCGCAACCCACTCGGCCAGACCCCAACCCACTCCGCCAGACCCCAACCCACTCCGCCAGACACGAACCCTCTCCGCGAGACCCTAACCCACTCCGCCAGACCCAAACCCACTCCGCCAGACCCTAACCCACTCCGCCAGACCCAAACCCACCGCCAGACCCAAACCCTCTCCGCCAGACACAAACCTCCTCCGCCAGACCCAAACCCACTCCGCCAGACCCAAACCCACTCCGCCAGACCCTAACCCACTCCGCCAGACCCAAACCCACCGCCAGACCCAAACCCACTCCGCCAGACCCAAACCCACTCCGCCAGACCCAAACCCACTCCGCCAGACCCAAACCCACTCGGCCACACCCGAACCCACTCGGCCAGACCCCAACCCCCTCGGCCAGAACCAAACCCACTCCGCCAGACCCCAATCCCACTCCGAAAGACCCGAACCCAATCCGCCAGACCCAGACCCACTCCGCCAGACCAAAGCCCACTCCGCCAGACCCAACCCCACTCCGCCAGACCCAAACCCACTCCGCCAGACCGCAACGCACTCCGCCAGACCCCAACCCACTCCGCCAGGCCCAACCCACTCCGCCAGACCCGAACCCACTCCGCCAGACCCCAACGCACTCCGCCAGACACCGACCCACTCCGCCAGACCCAGACCCACTCCGCCAGACCCGAACCCACTCCGCCAGACCCGAACCCAATCCGCCAGACCCGAACCCACTCCGCCAGACCCGAACCCACTCCGCCAGACCCGAACCCACTCCGCCAGACACCGACCCACTCCGCCACACCCAAACCCACTCCGCCAGACCCGTACTCACTCCGCCAGACGCAAACCCACTCCGCCAGGCCCGAACCCACTCCGCCAGACCCCAACCCACTCCGGCAGACCCCAACCCACTCAGCCAGACCCAAACCCACTCCGCCAGACCCCAATCCCACTCCGCCAGACCCCAACCCAATCCGCCAGACCCGGACCCACTCCGCCAGACCCGAACCCAATCCGCCAGACCCGAACCCACTCCGCCAGACCCAAACCCACTCCGCCAGACCAAAGCCCACTCCGCCAGACCCAACCCCACTCCGCCAGACCCAAACCCACTCCGCCAGACCGCAACGCACTCCGCCAGACCCCAACCCACTCCGGCAGACCCCAACCCACTCCGCCAGACCCGAACCCACTCCGCCAGACCCCAACCCACTCGGCCAGACCCCAACCCACTCCGCCAGACCCCAACCCACTCCGCCAGACCCGAACCCACTCCGCCAGACCCCAACGCACTCCGACAGACCCGAACCGACTCCGCCAGACCCAAACCCACTCCGCGAGACCCAAACCCACTCCGCCAGACCCAAACCCACTCCGCCAGACCCCAACCCACTCCGCCAGACCCGAACCCACTCCGCCAGACCCCAACGCACTCCGCCAGACCAGAACCCACACCGCCACACGCGAACCCACTCGGCCAGACCCGAACCCACTCGGCCAGACCCCAACCCACTCGGCCAGACCCAAACCCACTCCGCCAGACCCCAAACCCACTCCGCCAGACCCGAACCCACTCCGCCAGACCCAAACCCACTCCGCCAGACCCCAACCCACTCTGCCAGACCCGAACCCACTCCGCCAGACCCAAACCCACTCCGCCAGACCCAAACCCACTCCGCCAGACCCCAAACCCACTCCGCCAGACCCGATCCCACTCCGCCAGACCCGAACCCACTCCGCCAGACCCGAACCCACTCCGCCACACCCGGACTCACTCCGCCAGACCCGAACCCACTCCGCCAGACCCGAACCCTCTCCGCCAGACCCGAACCCACTCCGCCAGACCTGAACCCACTCCGCCAGACCCGAACCCACTCCGCCAGACCCGAACCCACTCCGCCAGACACCGACCCACTCCGCCAGACCCAGACCCACTCCGCCAGACCCGTACTCACTCCGCCAGACCCGAACCCACTCCGCCAGACCCAAACCAACTCCGCCAGACCTGAACCCACTCCGCCAGACACCGACCCACTCCGCCAGACCCAGACACACTCCGCCAGACCCGTACTCACTCCGCCAGACCCGAACCCACTCCGCCAGACCCGAACCCACTCCGCCAGACCCCAACCCACTCCGCCAGACCAAAGCCCACTCCGCCAGACCCCAAACCCACTCCGCCAGACCCGAACCCACTACGCCAGACCCGAACCCACTCCGCCACACCCGAACCCACTCCGCCACACCCGAACCCACTCCGCCACACCCGAACCCACTCCGCCACACCCGAACCCACTCCGCCAGACCCGAACCCACTCCAACAGACCCGAACCCACTCCGCCAGACCCGAACCCACTCCGCCAGACCCGAACCCACTCCGCCAGACCCGAACCCACTCCGCCAGACACCGACCCACTCCGCCACACCCAAACCCACTCCGCCAGACCCGTACTCACTCCGCCAGACGCGAACCCACTCCGCCAGGCCCGAACCGACTCCGCCAGACGCCAACCCACTCCGCCAGACCCCAACCCACTCAGCCAGACCCAAACCCACTCCGCCAGACCCCAACGCACTCCGCCAGACCCGAACCCAGTCCGCCACACCCGAACCCACTCGGCCACACCCGAACCCACTCGGCCAGACCCCAACCCACTCGGCCAGAACCAAACCCACTCCGCCAGACCCCAATCCCTCTCCGCCAGACCCGAACCCAATCCGCCAGACCCTAACCCACTCCGCCAGACCCGAACCCAATCCGCCAGACCCGAACCCACTCCGCCAGACCCAAACCCACTCCGCCAGACCAAAACCCACTCCGCCAGACCCGAACCCACTCCGCCAGACCCAAACCCACTCCGCCAGACCCCAACCCACTCTGCCAGACCCGAACCCACTCCGCCAGACCCAAACCCACTCCGCCAGACCCAAACCCACTCCGCCAGACCCCAAACCCACTCCGCCAGACCCGATCCCACTCCGCCAGACCCGAACCCACTCCGCCAGACCCGAACCCACTCCGCCACACCCGGACTCACTCCGCCAGACCCGAACCCACTCCGCCAGACCCGAACCCTCTCCGCCAGACCCGAACCCACTCCGCCAGACCCGAACCCACTCCGCCAGACCCGAACCCACTCCGCCAGACCCGAACCCACTCCGCCAGACACCGACCCACTCCGCCAGACCCAGACCCACTCCGCCAGACCCGTACTCACTCCGCCAGACCCGAACCCACTCCGCCAGACCCGAACCAACTCCGCCAGACCTGAACCCACTCCGCCAGACACCGACCCACTCCGCCAGACCCAGACACACTCCGCCAGACCCGTACTCACTCCGCCAGACCCGAACCCACTCCGCCAGACCCGAACCCACTCCGCCAGACCCCAACCCACTCCGCCAGACCAAAGCCCACTCCGCCAGACCCCAAACCCACTCCGCCAGACCCGAACCCACTACGCCAGACCCGAACCCACTCCGCCACACCCGAACCCACTCCGCCACACCCGAACCCACTCCGCCACACCCGAACCCACTCCGCCACACCCGAACCCACTCCGCCAGACCCGAACCCACTCCCCCAGACCCGAACCCACTCCGCCAGACCCGAACCCACTCCGCCAGACCCGAACCCACTCCGCCAGACCCGAACCCACTCCGCCAGACACCGACCCACTCCGCCACACCCAAACCCACTCCGCCAGACCCGTACTCACTCCGCCAGACGCGAACCCACTCCGCCAGGCCCGAACCGACTCCGCCAGACGCCAACCCACTCCGCCAGACCCCAACCCACTCAGCCAGACCCAAACCCACTCCGCCAGACCCCAACGCACTCCGCCAGACCCGAACCCAGTCCGCCACACCCGAACCCACTCGGCCACACCCGAACCCACTCGGCCAGACCCCAACCCACTCGGCCAGAACCAAACCCACTCCGCCAGACCCCAATCCCTCTCCGCCAGACCCGAACCCAATCCGCCAGACCCTAACCCACTCCGCCAGACCCGAACCCAATCCGCCAGACCCGAACCCACTCCGCCAGACCCAAACCCACTCCGCCAGACCAAAGCCCACTCCGCCAGACCCAACCCCACTCCGCCAGACCCATACCCACTCCGCCAGACCGCAACGCACTCCGCCAGACCCCAACCCACTCCGGCAGACCCCAACCCACTCCGCCAGACCCGAACCCACTCCGCCAGACCCCAACCCACTCGGCCAGACCCCAACCCACTCCGCCAGACCCCAACCCACTCCGCCAGACCCGAACCCACTCCGCCAGACCCCAACGCACTCCGCCAGACCCGAACCGACTCCGCCAGACCCAAACCCACTCCGCGAGACCCAAACCCACTCCGCCAGACCCAAACCCACTCCGCCAGACCCTAACCCACTCCGCCAGACCCAAACCCACCGCCAGACCCAAACCCTCTCCGCCAGACACAAACCCCCTCCGCCAGACCCAAACCCACTCCGCCAGACCCAAACCCACTCCGCCAGACCCTAACCCACTCCGCCAGACCCAAACCCACCGCCAGACCCAAACCCACTCCGCCAGACCCAAACCCACTCCGCCAGACCCAAACCCACTCAGCCAGACCCAAACCCACTCCGCCAGACCCAAACGCACTCCGCCAGACCCAAACCCACGCCGCCAGACCCGAACCCACTCCGCCAGACCCGAACCCACTCCGCTAAACCCACTCCGCCAGACCCAAACCCACTCCGCCAGACCCAAACCCACTTCGCCAGACACAAAGCCCACTCCGCCAGACCCAAACCCACTCCGCCAGACCCAAACCCACTCCGCCAGACCCAAACCCACTCCGCCAGACCGCAACCCGCTCCGCCAGACCCCAACCCACTCCGCCAGACCCGAACCCACTCCGCCAGACCCGAACCCACTCCGCCAGACCCCAACGCACTCCGCCAGACCCGAACCCACTCGGCCAGACCCGAACCCACTCGGCCAGACCCGAACCCACTCGGCCAGACCCCAACCCACTCGGCCAGACCCAAACCCACTCCGCCAGACCCCAAACCCACTCCGCCAGACCCGAACCCACTCTGTCAGACCCGAACCCACTCCGCCAGACCCGAACACACTCCGCCAGACCCAAACCCACACCGCCAGACCAAAACCCACTCCGCCAGACCCAAACCCAATCTGCCAGACCCAAACCCACTCCGCCAGACTCAAACCCACTCCGCCAGACCCAAACCAACTCCGCCAGACCCAAACCCACTCCGCCAGACCCAAACCTACTCCGGCAGACTCAAGCCCACTCCGCCAGACCCAAACGCACTCTGTTAGACCCAAACCCACTGTGCCAGACCCAAACCCACTCCGCCAGACCCCAAACCCACTCCGCCAGACACCAAACCCACTCCGCCAGACCCCAAACCCACTCCGCCAGACCCAAACCCACTCCGCCAGACCCTAACCCACTCCGCCAGACCCAAACCCACCGCCAGACCCAAACCCACTCCGCCAGACCCAAACCCACTCCGCCAGACCCAAACCCACTCCGCCAGACCCAAACCCACTCCGCCAGACCCAAACCCACTCCGCCAGACCCAAACCCACTCCGCCAGACCCGAACCCACTCCGCCAGACCCGAACCCACTCCGCCAGACCCGAACCCACTCCGCCAGACACCGACCCACTCCGCCACACCCATACCCACTCCGCCAGACCCGTACTCACTCCGCCAGACGCGAACCCACTCCGCCAGGCCCGAACCGACTCCGCCAGACGCCAACCCACTCCGCCAGACCCCAACCCACTCAGCCAGACCCAAACCCACTCCGCCAGACCCGAACCCACTCCGCCAGACCCGAACCCACTCCGCCAGACCAAAACCCACTCCGCCAGACCCAAACCCAATCTGCCAGACCCAAACCCACTCCGCCAGACTCAAACCCACTCCGCCAGACCCAAACCAACTCCGCCAGACCCAAACCCACTCCGCCAGACCCAAACCTACTCCGGCAGACTCAAGCCCACTCCGCCAGACCCAAACGCACTCTGTTAGACCCAAACCCACTGTGCCAGACCCAAACCCACTCCGCCAGACCCCAAACCCACTCCGCCAGACACCAAACCCACTCCGCCAGACCCCAAACCCACTCCGCCAGACCCAAACCCACTCCGCCAGACCCTAACCCACTCCGCCAGACCCAAACCCACCGCCAGACCCAAACCCACTCCGCCAGACCCAAACCCACTCCGCCAGACCCAAACCCACTCCGCCAGACCCAAACCCACTCCGCCAGACCCAAACCCACTCCGCCAGACCCAAACCCACTCCGCCAGACCCGAACCCACTCCGCCAGACCCGAACCCACTCCGCCAGACCCGAACCCACTCCGCCAGACACCGACCCACTCCGCCACACCCATACCCACTCCGCCAGACCCGTACTCACTCCGCCAGACGCGAACCCACTCCGCCAGGCCCGAACCGACTCCGCCAGACGCCAACCCACTCCGCCAGACCCCAACCCACTCAGCCAGACCCAAACCCACTCCGCCAGACCCGAACCCACTCCGCCAGACCCGAACCCACTCCGCCAGACACCGACCCACTCCGCCACACCCATACCCACTCCGCCAGACCCGTACTCACTCCGCCAGACGCGAACCCACTCCGCCAGGCCCGAACCGACTCCGCCAGACGCCAACCCACTCCGCCAGACCCCAACCCACTCAGCCAGACCCAAACCCACTCCGCCAGACCCCAACGCACTCCGCCAGACCCGAACCCAGTCCGCCACACCCGAACCCACTCGGCCACACCCGAACCCACTCGGCCAGACCCCAACCCACTCGGCCAGAACCAAACCCACTCCGCCAGACCCCAATCCCTCTCCGCCAGACCCGAACCCAATCCGCCAGACCCGGACCCACTCCGCCAGACCCGAACCCAATCCGCCAGACCCGAACCCACTCCGCCAGACCCAAACCCACTCCGCCAGACCAAAGCCCACTCCGCCAGACCCAACCCCACTCCGCCAGACCCAAACCCACTCCGCCAGACCGCAACGCACTCCGCCAGACCCCAACCCACTCCGGCAGACCCCAACCCACTCCGCCAGACCCCAACCCACTCCGCCAGACCCGAACCCACTCCGCCAGACCCCAACGCACTCCGCCAGACCCGAACCGACTCCGCCAGACCCAAACCCACTCCGCGAGACCCAAACCCACTCCGCCAGACCCAAACCCACTCCGCCAGACCCTAACCCACTCCGCCAGACCCAAACCCACCGCCAGACCCAAACCCTCTCCGCCAGACACAAACCCCCTCCGCCAGACCCAAACCCACTCCGCCAGACCCAAACCCACTCCGCCAGACCCTAACCCACTCCGCCAGACCCAAACCCACCGCCAGACCCAAACCCACTCCGCCAGACCCAAACCCACTCCGCCAGACCCAAACCCACTCAGCCAGACCCAAACCCACTCCGCCAGACCCAAACGCACTCCGCCAGACCCAAACCCACTCCGCCAGACCCGAACCCACTCCGCCAGACCCGAACCCACTCCGCTAAACCCACTCCGCCAGACCCAAACCCACTCCGCCAGACCCAAACCCACTTCGCCAGACACAAAGCCCACTCCGCCAGACCCAAACCCACTCCGCCAGACCCAAACCCACTCCGCCAGACCCAAACCCACTCCGCCAGACCGCAACCCACTCCGCCAGACCCCAACCCACTCCGCCAGACCCGAACCCACTCCGCCAGACCCGAACCCACTCCGCCAGACCCCAACGCACTCCGCCAGACCCGAACCCACTCGGCCAGACCCGAACCCACTCGGCCAGACCCGAACCCACTCGGCCAGACCCCAACCCACTCGGCCAGACCCAAACCCACTCCGCCCGACCCCAAACCCACTCCGCCAGACCCGAACCCACTCTGTCAGACCCGAACCCACTCCGCCAGACCCGAACACACTCCGCCAGACCCAAACCCACACCGCCAGACCAAAACCCACTCCGCCAGACCCAAACCCAATCTGCCAGACCCAAACCCACTCCGCCAGACTCAAACCCACTCCGCCAGACCCAAACCAACTCCGCCAGACCCAAACCCACTCCGCCAGACCCAAACCTACTCCGGCAGACTCAAGCCCACTCCGCCAGACCCAAACGCACTCTGTTAGACCCAAACCCACTGTGCCAGACCCAAACCCACTCCGCCAGACCCCAAACCCACTCCGCCAGACACCAAACCCACTCCGCCAGACCCCAAACCCACTCCGCCAGACCCAAACCCACTCCGCCAGACCCTAACCCACTCCGCCAGACCCAAACCCACCGCCAGACCCAAACCCACTCCGCCAGACCCAAACCCACTCCGCCAGACCCAAACCCACTCCGCCAGACCCAAACCCACTCCGCCAGACCCAAACCCACTCCGCCAGACCCGAACCCACTCCGCCAGACCCGAACCCACTCCGCTAAACCCACTCCGCTAAACCCAAACCCACTCCGCCCGACCCGAACCCAATCCGCCAGACCCAGACCCACTCCGCCAGACCAAAGCCCACTCCGCCAGACCCAACCCCACTCCGCCAGACCCAAACCCACTCCGCCAGACCGCAACGCACTCCGCCAGACCCCAACCCACTCCGCCAGGCCCAACCCACTCCGCCAGACCCGAACCCACTCCGCCAGACCCCAACGCACTCCGCCAGACACCGACCCACTCTGCCAGACCCAGACCCACTCCGCCAGACCCGAACCCACTCCGCCAGACCCGAACCCACTCCGCCAGACCCGAACCCACTCCGCCAGACCCGAACCCACTCCGCCAGACCCGAACCCACTCCGCCAGACACCGACCCACTCCGCCACACCCAAACCCACTCCGCCAGACCCGTACTCACTCCGCCAGACGCGAACCCACTCCGCCAGGCCCGAACCCACTCCGCCAGACCCCAACCCACTCCGGCAGACCCCAACCCACTCAGCCAGACCCAAACCCACTCCGCCAGACCCCAATCCCACTCCGCCAGACCCGAACCCAATCCGCCAGACCCGGACCCACTCCGCCAGACCCGAACCCAATCCGCCAGACCCGAACCCACTCCGCCAGACCCAAACCCACTCCGCCAGACCAAAGCCCACTCCGCCAGACCCAACCCCACTCCACCAGACCCAAACCCACTCCGCCAGACCGCAACGCACTCCGCCAGACCCCAACCCACTCCGGCAGACCCCAACCCACTCCGCCAGACCCGAACCCACTCCGCCAGACCCCAACCCACTCGGCCAGACCCCAACCCACTCCGCCAGACCCCAACCCACTCCGCCAGACCCGAACCCACTCCGCCAGACCCCAACGCACTCCGACAGACCCGAACCGACTCCGCCAGACACAAACCCACTCCGCGAGACCCAAACACACTCCGCCAGACCCAAACCCACTCCGCCAGACCCCAACCCACTCCGCCAGACCCGAACCCACTCCGCCAGACCCAAACGCACTCCGCCAGACCAGAACCCACACCGCCACACGCGAACCCACTCGGCCAGACCCGAACCCACTCGGCCAGACCCCAACCCACTCGGCCAGACCCAAACCCACTCCGCCAGACCCCAAACCCACTCCGCCAGACCCGAACCCACTCCGCCAGACCCAAACCCACTCCGCCAGACCCAAACCCACTCTGCCAGACCCGAACCCACTCCGCCAGACCCCAACCCACTCCGCCAGACTCAAACCCACTCCGCCAGACCCAAACCAACTCCGCCAGACCCAAACCCACTCCGCCAGACCCAAACCTACTCCGGCAGACCCAAGCCCACTCCGCCAGACCCAAACGCACTCTGTTAGACCCAAACCCACTGTGTCAGACCCAAACCCACTCCGCCAGACCCCAAACCCACTCCGCCAGACACCAAACCCACTCCGCCAGACCCCAAACCCACTCCGCCAGACCCAAACCCACTCCGCCAGACCCAAACCCACTCCGCCAGACCCGAACCCACTCCGCCAGACCCCAACCCACTCCGCCAGACCCAAACCCACTCCGCCAGACCAAAACCCACTCCGCCAGACCCAGACCCACTCCGCCAGACCCGTACTCACTCCGCCAGAACCGAACCCACTCCGCCAGACCCGAACCCACTCCGCCAGACCCGAACCCACTCCGCCAGACCCCAACCCACTCCGCCAGACCAAAACCCACTCCTCCAGACCCAAACCCACTCCGCCAGACCCAAACCCACTCCGCCAGACCCCAAACCCACTCCGCCAGACCCGCACCCACTCCGCCAGACCCGAACCCACTCCGCCAGACCCGAACCCACTCCGCCACACCCGGACTCACTCCGCCAGACCCGAACCCACTCCGCCAGACCCGAACCCTCTCCGCCAGACCCGAACCCACTCCGCCAGACCCGAACCCACTCCGCCAGACCCGAACCCACTCCGCCAGACCCGAACCCACTCCGCCAGACACCGACCCACTCCGCCAGACCCAGACCCACTCCGTCAGACCCGTACTCACTCCGCCAGACCCGAACCCACTCCGCCAGACCCAAACCAACTCCGCCAGACCTCAACCCACTCCGCCAGACACCGACCCACTCCGCCAGACCCACACACACTCCGCCAGACCCGTACTCACTCCGCCAGACCCGAACCCACTCCGCCAGACCCGAACCCACTCCGCCAGACCCCAACCCACTCCGCCAGACCAAAGCCCACTCAGCCAGACCCCAAACCCACTCCGCCAGACCCGAACCCACTCCGCCAGAGCCGAACCCACTCCGCCACACCCGAACCCACTCCGCCACACCCGAACCCACTCCGCCACACCCGAACCCACTCCGCCACACCCGAACCCACTCCGCCAGACCCAAACCCACCGCCAGACCCAAACCCTCTCCGCCAGACACAAACCCACTCCGCCAGACCCTAACCCACTCCGCCAGACCCAAACCCACCGCCAGACCCAAACCCACTCCGCCAGACCCAAACCCACTCCGCCAGACCCAAACCCACTCAGCCAGACCCAAACCCACTCCGCCAGACCCAAACGCACTCCGCCAGACCCAAACCCACTCCGCCAGACCCGAACCCACTCCGCCAGACCCGAACCCACTCCGCTAAACCCACTCCGCCAGACCCAAACCCACTCCGCCAGACCCAAACCCACTTCGCCAGACACAAAGCCCACTCCGCCAGACCCAAACCCACTCCGCCAGACCCAAACCCACTCCGCCAGACCCAAACCCACTCCGCCAGACCGCAACCCACTCCGCCAGACCCCAACCCACTCCGCCAGACCCGAACCCACTCCGCCAGACCCGAACCCACTCCGCCAGACCCCAACGCACTCCGCCAGACCCGAACCCACTCGGCCAGACCCGAACCCACTCGGCCAGACCCGAACCCACTCGGCCAGACCCCAACCCACTCGGCCAGACCCAAACCCACTCCGCCAGACCCCAAACCCACTCCGCCAGACCCGAACCCACTCCGTCAGACCCGAACCCACTCCGCCAGACCCGAACACACTCCGCCAGACCCAAACCCACACCGCCAGACCAAAACCCACTCCGCCAGACCCAAACCCAATCTGCCAGACCCAAACCCACTCCGCCAGACTCAAACCCACTCCGCCAGACCCAAACCAACTCCGCCAGACCCAAACCCACTCCGCCAGACCCAAACGCACTCTGTTAGACCCAAACCCACTGTGCCAGACCCAAACCCACTCCGCCAGACCCCAAACCCACTCCGCCAGACACCAAACCCACTCCGCCAGACCCCAAACCCACTCCGCCAGACCCAAACCCACTCCGCCAGACCCTAACCCACTCCGCCAGACCCAAACCCACCGCCAGACCCAAACCCACTCCGCCAGACCCAAACCCACTCCGCCAGACCCAAACCCACTCCGCCAGACCCAAACCCACTCCGCCAGACCCAAACCCACTCCGCCAGACCCAAACCCACTCCGCCAGACCCGAACCCACTCCGCCAGACCCGAACCCACTCCGCTAAACCCACTCCGCTAAACCCAAACCCACTCCGCCCGACCCGAACCCAATCCGCCAGACCTAGACCCACTCCGCCAGACCAAAGCCCACTCCGCCAGACCCAACCCCACTCCGCCAGACCCAAACCCACTCCGCCAGACCGCAACGCACTCCGCCAGACCCCAACCCACTCCGCCAGGCCCAACCCACTCCGCCAGACCCGAACCCACTCCGCCAGACCCCAACGCACTCCGCCAGACACCGACCCACTCTGCCAGACCCAGACCCACTCCGCCAGACCCGAACCCACTCCGCCAGACCCGAACCCACTCCGCCAGACCCGAACCCACTCCGCCAGACCCGAACCCACTCCGCCAGACCCGAACCCACTCCGCCAGACACCGACCCACTCCGCCACACCCAAACCCACTCCGCCAGACCCGTACTCACTCCGCCAGACGCGAACCCACTCCGCCAGGCCCGAACCCACTCCGCCAGACCCCAACCCACTCCGGCAGACCCCAACCCACTCAGCCAGACCCAAACCCACTCCGCCAGACCCCAATCCCACTCCGCCAGACCCGAACCCAATCCGCCAGACCCGGACCCACTCCGCCAGACCCGAACCCAATCCGCCAGACCCGAACCCACTCCGCCAGACCCAAACCCACTCCGCCAGACCAAAGCCCACTCCGCCAGACCCAACCCCACTCCACCAGACCCAAACCCACTCCGCCAGACCGCAACGCACTCCGCCAGACCCCAACCCACTCCGGCAGAACCCAACCCACTCCGCCAGACCCGAACCCACTCCGCCAGACCCCAACCCACTCGGCCAGACCCCAACCCACTCCGCCAGACCCCAACCCACTCCGCCAGACCCGAACCCACTCCGCCAGACCCCAACGCACTCCGACAGACCCGAACCGACTCCGCCAGACCCAAACCCACTCCGCGAGACCCAAACCCACTCCGCCAGACCCAAACCCACTCCGCCAGACCCTAACCCACTCCGCCAGACCCAAACCCACCGCCAGACCCAAACCCTCTCCGCCAGACACAAACCCCCTCCGCCAGACCCAAACCCACTCCGCCAGACCCAAACCCACTCCGACAGACCCTAACCCACTCCGCCAGACCCAAACCCACCGCCAGACCCAAACCCACTCCGCCAGACCCAAACCCACTCCGCCAGACCCAAACCCACTCAGCCAGACCCAAACCCACTCCGCCAGACCCAAACGCACTCCGCCAGACCCAAACCCACTCCGCCAGACCCGAACCCACTCCGCCAGACCCGAACCCACTCCGCTAAACCCACTCCGCCAGACCCAAACCCACTCCGCCAGACCCAAACCCACTCCGCCAGACCCAAAGCCCACTCCGCCAGACCCAAACCCACTCCGCCAGACCCAAACCCACTCCGCCAGACCCAAACCCACTCCGCCAGACCGCAACCCACTCCGCCAGACCCCAACCCACTCCGCCAGACCCGAACCCACTCCGCCAGACCCGAACCCACTCCGCCAGACCCCAACGCACTCCGCCAGACCCGAACCCACTCCGCCAGACCCGAACCCACTCGGCCAGACCCGAACCCACTCGGCCAGACCCCAACCCACTCGGCCAGACCCAAACCCACTCCGCCAGACCCCAAACCCACTCCGCCAGTCCCGAACCCACTCTGCCAGACCCGAACCCACTCCGCCAGACCCGAACACACTCCGCCAGACCCAAACCCACACCGCCAGACCAAAACCCACTCCGCCAGACGCAAACCCAATCTGCCAGACCCAAACCCACTCCGCCAGACTCAAACCCACTGCGCCAGACCCAAACCAACTCCGCCAGACCCAAACCCACTCCGCCAGACCCAAACCTACTCCGGCAGACTCAAGCCCACTCCGCCAGACCCAAACGCACTCTGTTAGACCCAAACCCACTGTGCCAGACCCAAACCCACTCCGCCAGACCCCAAACCCACTCCGCCAGACACCAAACCCACTCCGCCAGACCCCAAACCCACTCCGCCAGACCCAAACCCACTCCGCCAGACCCTAACCCACTCCGCCAGACCCAAACCCACCGCCAGACCCAAACCCACTCCGCCAGACCCAAACCCACTCCGCCAGACCCAAACCCACTCCGCCAGACCCAAACCCACTCCGCCAGACCCAAACCCACTCCGCCAGACCCAAACACACTCCGCCAGACCCGAACCCACTCCGCCAGACCCGAACCCACTCCGCTAAACCCACTCCGCTAAACCCAAACCCACTCCGCCAGACGCAGACACACTCCGCCAGACCCAAACCCACTCCGCCAGACCCAAACCCACTCCGCCAGACCCAAACCCACACCGCCAGACCAAAACCCACTCCGCCCGACCCGAACCCACTCCGCCAGACCCCAAACCACTCCGCCAGTCCCAAACCCACTCCGCCAGACCCAAACCAACTCCGCCAGACCCAAACCCAGTCCGCCAGACCCAAACCCACACCGCCAGACCCAAACCCACTCCACCAGACCCAAACCCACTCCGCCAGACCCAAACGCACTCTGTCAGACCCAAACCCACTGCGCCAGACCCAAACCCACTCAGCCAGACCCAAGCCCACTCCGCCAGACCCAACCCCACTCCGCCAGACCCAAACCCACTCCGCCAGACCGCAACCCACTCCGCCAGACCCCAACCCACTCCGCCAGACCCCAACCCACTCCGCCAGACCCAAACCCACTCCGCCAGACCCCAACGCACTCCGCCAGACCCGAACCCACTCCGCCACACCCGAACCCACTCGGCCACACCCGAACCCACTCGGCCAGACCCCAACCCACACGGCCAGAACCAAACCCACTCCGCCAGACCCCAATCCCACTCCGCCAGACCCAAACCCAATCCGCCAGACCCGGACCCACTCCGCCAGACCCGAACCCAATCTGCCAGACCCGAACCCACTCCGCCAGACCCAAACCCACTCCGCCAGACCAAAGCCCACTCCGCCAGACCCAACCCCACTCCGCCAGACCCAAACCCAATCTGCCAGACCCAAACCCACTCCGCCAGACTCAAACCCACTCCGCCAAACCCAAACCAACTCCGGCAGACCCAAACCCACTCCGCCAGACCCAAACCTACTCCGGCAGACCCAAGCCCACTCCGCCAGACCCAAACGCACTCTGTTAGACCCAAACCCACTGTGCCAGACCCAAACCCACTCCGCCAGACCCCAAACCCACTCCGCCAGACACCAAACCCACGCCGCCAGACCCCAAACCCACTCCGCCAGACCCAAACCCACTCCGCCAGACCCGAACCCACTCCGCCAGACCCGAACCCACTCCGCCATACCCAACCCACTCCGCCAGACCCGAACCCACTCCGCCAGACCAAAACCCACTCCGCCAGACCCAGACCCACTCCGCCAGACCCGTACTCACTCCGCCAGAACCGAACCCACTCCGCCAGACCCGAACCCACTCCGCCAGACCCGAACCCACTCCGCCAGACCCGAACCCACTCCGCCAGACGCGAACCCACTCCGCCAGACACCGACCCACTCCGCCAGACCCAGACCCACTCCGCCAGACCCGTACTCACTCCGCCAGACCCGAACCCACTCCGCCAGACCGAAACCAACTCCGCTAGACCTGAACCCACTCCGCCAGACACCGACCCACTCCGCCAGACCCAGACCCACTCCGTCAGACCCGTACTCACTCCGCCAGACCCGTACCCACTCCGCCAGACCCGAACCCACTCCGCCAGACCCCAACCCACTCCGCCAGACCAAAACCCACTCTGCCAGACCCCAAACCCACTCCGCCAGACCCGAACCCACTCCGCCAGACCCGAACCCACTCCGCCACACCCGAACCCACTCCGCCACACCCGAACCCACTCCGCCACACCCGAACCCACTCCGCCAGACCCGAACCCACTCCGCCAGACCCGAACCCACTCCGCCAGACCCGAACCCACTCCGCCAGACCCGAACCCACTCCGCCAGACCCGAACCCACTCCGCCAGACACCGACCCACTCCGCCAGACCCAGACCCACTCCGCCAGACCCGTACTCACTCCGCCAGACCCGAACCCACTCCGCCAGACCCAAACCAACTCCGCCAGACCTGAACCCACTCCGCCAGACACCGACCCACTCCGCCAGACCCAAACCCACTCCGCCAGACCCGTACTCACTCCGCCAGACCCGAACCCACTCCGCCAGACCCGAACCCACTCCGCCAGACCCCAACCCACTCCGCCAGACCAAAACCCACTGCGCCAGACCCCAAACCCACTCCGCCAGACCCGAACCCACTCCGCCAGACCCGAGCCCACTCCGCCACACCCGAACCCACTCCGCCACACCCGAACCCACTCCGCCAGACCCGAACCCACTCCGCCAGACCCGAACCCACTCCGCCAGACCCGAACCCACTCCGCCAGACACCGACCCACTCCGCCACACCCAAACCCACTCCGCCAGACCCGTACTCACTCCGCCAGACCCGAACCCACTCCGCCAGACCCGAACCCACTCCGCCAGACCCGAACCCACACAGCCAGATCCGAACCCACTCCGCCAGACCCCAACCCACTCCGCCATACCCAAACCCACTCCGCCAGACCCAAACCCACTCCGCCAGACCCAAACCCACTCCGCCAGACCCAAACCCACTCCGCCAGACACCAAACCCACTCCGCCAGACCCAAACCCACTCCGCCAAACCCGAACCCACTCCGCCAGACCCGAACCCACTCCGCCACACCCGAACCCACTCCGCCACACCCGAACCCACTCCGCCACACCCGAACCCACTCCGCCACACCCGAACCCACTCCGCCAGACCCGAACCCACTCCGCCAGACCCGAACCCACTCCGCCAGACCACAACCCACTCCGCCAGACCCAAACCCACTCCGCCAGACCCAAACCCACACCGCCAGACCAAAACCCACTCCGCCAGACCCAAACCAATCTGCCAGACCCAAACCCACTCCGCCAGACCCAAACCCACTCCGCCAGACCCAAACCCACTCCGCCAGACCCAAACCTACTCCGGCAGACCCGAACCCACTCCGCCAGACCCCAAACCACTCCGCCAGACCCAAACCCACTCCGCCAGACCCGAACCCACTCCGCCAGACCCGAACCCACTCCTCCAGACCCAAACCCACTCCGCCAGACCCAAACCCACTCCGCCAGACCCAAGCCCATTCCGCCAGACCCAACCCCACTCCGCCAGACCCAAACCCACTCCGCCAGACCGCAACCCACTCCGCCAGACCCGAACCCACTCCGCCAGACCCCAAACCACTCCGCCAGACCCAAACCCACTCCGCCAGACCCGAACCCACTCCGCCAGACCCGAACCCACTCCGCCAGACCCGAACCCACTCCGCCAGACCCGAACCCACTCCGCCAGACCCGAACCCACTCCGCCAGACCCGAACCCACTCCGCCAGACACCGACCCACTCCGCCAGACCCAGACCCACTCCGCCAGACCCGTACTCACTCCGCCAGACCTGAACCCACTCCGCCAGACCCAGACCAACTCCGCCAGACCTGAACCCACTCCGCCAGACACCGACCCACTCCGCCAGACCCAGACCCACTCCGCCAGACCCGTACTCACTCCGCCAGACCCGAACCCACTCCGCCAGACCCCAACCCACTCCGCCAGACCAAAACCCACTCCGCCAGACCCCAAACCCACTCCGCCAGACCCGAACCCACTCCGCCAGACCCGAACCCACTCCGCCACACCCGAACCCACTCCGCCACACCCGAACCCACTCCGCCAGACCCGAACCCACTCCGCCAGACCCGAACCCACTCCGCCAGACCCGAAGCCACTCCGCCAGACCCGAACTCACTCCGCCAGACCCGAACCCACTCCGCCAGACCCGAACCCACTCCGCCAGACCCGAACCCACTCCGCCAGACACCGACCCACTCCGCCACACCCAAACCCACTCCGCCAGACCCGTACTCACTCCGCCAAACCCGAACCCACTCCGCCAGACCCGAACCCACTCCGCCAGACCCGAACCCACACCGCCAGATCCGAACCCACTCCGCCAGACCCCAACCCACTCCGCCATACCCAAACCCACTCCGCCAGACCCAAACCCACTCCGCCAGACCCAAACCCACTCCGCCAGACCCAAACCCACTCCGCCAGACCCCAACCCACTCCGCCAGACACCAAACCCACTCCGCCAGACCCAAACCCACTCCGCCAAACCCGAACCCACTCCGCCAGACCCGAACCCACTCCGCCACACCCGAACCCACTCCGCCAGACCCGAACCCACTCCGCCACACCCGAACCCACTCCGCCAGACCCGAACCCACTCCGCCAGACCCAAACCCACTCCGCCAGACCCGAACCCACTCCTCCAGACCCAAACCTACTCCGCCAGACACCGTCCCACTCCGCCAAACCCAGACCCACTCCGCCAGACACAAACCCACTCCGCCAGACCCGAACCCACTCCGCCAGACCCGAACCCACTCCGCCAGACCCGAACCCACTCCGCCAGATCCGAACCCACTCCGCCAGACCCGAACCCACACCGCCAGATCCGAACGCACTCCGCCAGACCCGAACCCACTCCGCCACACCCGAACCCACTCGGCCAGACCCAAACCTACTCCGCCAGACCCAAACCCACTCCGCCAGACCCTAACCCACTCCGCCAGACCCAATCCCACCGCCAGACCCAAACCCACTCCGCCAGACCCAAACCCACTCCGCCAGACCCAAACCCACTCCGCCAGACCCAAACCCACTCCGCCAGACCCTAACCCACTCCGCCAGACCCAAACCCACTGCCAGACCCAAACCCACTCTGCCAGACCCAAACTCACTCCGCCAGAACCAAACCCACTCCGCAAGACCCGAACCCACTCTGCCAGACCCCAACCCACCCCGCCAGACCCAAACCCACTCTGCCAGGCCCAAACCCACTCTGCCAGACCCAAACCCACTCCGCCAGACCCGAACCCACTCCGCCAGACCCAAACTCACTCCGCCAGAACCAAACCCACTCCGCCAGACCCGAACCCACTCCGCCAGACCCGAACCCACTCCACCAGACCCAAACTCACTCCGCCAGAACCAAACCCACTCCGCCAGACCCGAACCCACTCTGCCAGACCCGAACCCACTACGCCAGACCCCAACCCATTCCGCCAGACCCGAACCCACTCCGCCAGACCCCAACCCACACCGCCAGACCCCAACCCACTCCGCCAGACTCCAACCCACTCCCCCAGACCCGAACCCACTCCGCCAGACCCCAACCCACTCCGCCAGACCCGAGCCCACTCCTCCAGACCCGAACCCACTCCGCCAGACCCAAACCCACTCCGCCAGTCCCGAACCCACTCCGCCAGACCCAAACCCACTCCGCCAGTCCCGAGCCAACTCCGCCAGACCCGAACCCACTCCGCCAGACCCGAACCCACTCCGACAGACCCGAACCCACTCCGCCAGACCCTAACCCATTCCGCCAGACCCGAACCCACTCCGCCAGACCCAAACCCACTCCGCCAGACCCCAACCCACTCCGCCAGACACCAACCCACTCCGCCAGACCCGAACCCACTCTGCCAGACCCGAACCCACTCCGCCAGACCCAAACCCACTCCGCCAGACCCGAACCCACTCCGCCAGACCCCAACCCACTCCGCCAGACCCGAGCCAACTCCGCCAGACCCGAACCCACTCCGCCAGACCCGAACCCACTCCGACAGACACGAACCCACTCCACCAGACCCTAACCCATTCCGCCAGACCCGAACCCACTCCGCCAGACCCAAACCCACTCCGCCAGACCCCAACCCACTCCGCCAGACACCAACCCACTCCGCCAGACCCGAACCCACTCCGCCAGACCCGAACCCACTCCGCCAGACCCGAACCCACTCCGCCAAACCCGAACCCACTCCGCCAGACCCGAACCCACTCCGCCAGACCCCAACCCACTCCGCCAGACCCGAACCCACTCTGCCAGACCCAAACCCACTCCGCCAGACCCAAACCCACTCCGCCAGATCCAAACTCACTCCGCCAGAACCAATCCCACTCCGCCAGACCCGAACCCACTCCGCCAAACTCGAACCCACTCCACCAGACCCCAACCCACTCCGCCAGACCCCAACCCACTCCGAGAGACCCGAACCCACTCCGCCAGACCCAATCCCACTCCGCCAGACCCAAACCCACTCCGCCAAACCCAAACCCACTCCGCCAGACCCAAACCCATTCCGCCAGACCCAAACCCACTCCGCCAGACCCAAACCCACTCCGCCAGACCCAAACCCACTCCGCCAGACCCAAACCCACTCCGCCAGACCCAAACCCATTCCGCCAGACCCAAACCCACTCCGCCAGACCCAAACCCACTCCGCCAGACCCAAACTCACTCCGCCAGAACCAAACCCACTCTGCCAGACCCGAGCCCACTCCGCCAAACCCGAACCCACTCCGCCAGACCCCAACCCACTCCGCCAGACCCGAACCCACTCCGCCAGACCTAAACCCACTCCGACAGACCCAAACCCACTCCGCCAGACCCAAACCCACTCCGCCAGACCACAACCCACTCCGCCAGACCCGAACCCACACCGACAGACCCGAACCCATTCCGCCAGACCCGAACCAACTCCGCCAGACCCGAACCCACTCCTCCAGACCCGAACCCACTCCGCCAGACCCTAACCCACTCCGCCAGTCCCGAACCCACTCCGCCAGACCCAAACCCACTCCGCCAGACCCGAACCCTCTCCACCAGACCCCAACCCACTCCGCCAGACCCGAACCCACTCCGACAGACCCGAACCCACTCCGCCAGACCCAATCCCACTCCGCCAGACCCAAACCCACTCCGCCAGACCCGAACCCACTCCGCCAGACCACAACCCACTCCCCCAGACCCTGACCCAAAGCGACAGACCCGAACCCACTCCGCCAGACCCAAACCCACTCCGCCAGACCCGAACCCACTCCACCAGACCCGAACCCACACCGCCAGACCCAAACCCACTCCGCCAGACCCGAACCCACTCCGCCAGACCCTAACCCACTCCGCCAGACCTGAACCCACTCCGCCAGACCCTAACCCACTCCGCCAGACCCCAACCCACTCCGCCAGACCCAAACCCACTCCGCCAGACCCAAACCCACTCTGCCAGACCCAAACCCACTCTGCCAGACCCAAACCCACTCTGCCAGACCCAAACCCACTCTGCCAGACCCAAACTCACTCCGCCAGAACCAAACCCACTCCGCCAGACCCGAACCCACTCTGCCAGACCCCAAGCCACTCCGCCAGACCCAAACCCACTCTGCCAGACCCAAACCCACTCTGCCAGACCGAAACCCACTCCGCCAGACCCGAACCCACTCCGCCAGACCCAAACTCACTCCGCCAGAACCAAACCCACTCCGCCAGACCCAAACCCACTCCGCCAGACCCAAACCCACTCCGCCATACCCCAACCCATTCCGCCAGACCTGAACCCACTCCGCCAGACTGAAACTCACTCCGCCAGACCCAAACCCACTCCGCCAGACCCCAACCCATTCCGCCAGACCTGAACCCACTCCGCCAGACTGAAACTCACTCCGCCAGAACCAAACCCACTTTGCCAGACCCGAACCCACTCCGCCAGAATGAAACTCACTCCGCCAGAACCAAACCCACTCTGCCAGACCCGAACCCACTCCGCCAGACCCAAACCCACTCCGCCAGACCCAAACCCACTCCGCCAGACCCGAACCCACTCCGCCATACCCGAACCCACTCCGCCAGACCACAACCCACTCCCCCAGACCCTAACCCACACTGACAGACCCGAGCCCACTCCGCCAGACCCAAACCCACTCCGCCAGACCCGAACCCACTCCGCCAGACCCGAACCCACTCCGCCAGAACCGAACCCACTCGGCCAGACCTAAACCCACTCCGCCAGACCCGAACCCACTCCGCCAGACCCAAACCAACTCCGCCAGACACAAATCTACTCCGTCAGACCCCAAACCCACTCCGCCAGACTCAAACCCACTCCGCCAGACCCAAACCCTCTCCGCCAGACCCAAACCCACTCCGCCAGACCCGAACCCACTCCGCCAGATCCGAACCCACTCCGCCAGACCCCAACCCACTCCGCCAGACCCCAACCCACTCCGCCAGACCCCAACCCACTCCGCCAAACCCCAACCCACTCCGCTAGACCCCAACCCACTCCGCCAGACCCGAACCCACTCCGCCAGACCCGAACCCACTCCGCCAGACCCGAACCCACTCCGCCAGACCCGAACCCAATCCGCCAGACCCGAACCCACTCTGCCAGACCCGAACCCACTCCGCCAGACCTCAACCCACTCCGCCAGACCCGAACCCACTCCGCCAGATCCTAACCCACTCCGCCAGACCCCAACCCACTCCGCCAGACCCCAACCCACTCCCCCAGACCCCAACCCACTCCGCCAGACCCCAACCCACTCCGCCAAACCCGAACCCACTCCGCCAGACCACAACGCACTCCGCCAGACCCCAACCCACTCCGCCAGACTCCAACCCACTCCCCCAGACCCCATCCCACTTCGCCAGACCCCAACCCACTCCGCCAGACCCCAACCCACTCCACCAGAACCAAACCCACTCCGCCAGACCCAAACCCACGCCGCCAGACCCAAACCCACTCCGCCAGACCCGAACCCACTCCGCCAGACCCGAACCCACTCCGCCAGACCCGAACCCACTCCGCCAGACCCGAACACACTCCGCCAGACCCGAACCCACTCCGCCAGACCCGAACCCAATCCGCCAGACCCGAACCCACTCCGCCAGACCACAACCCACTCCCCCAGACACCAACCCACTCCGCCAGACCCCAACCCACTCCGCCAGACCCCAACCCACTCCGTCAGACCCCAACCCACTCCCCCAGACCCCAACCCACTCCGCCAGACCCGAACCCACTCCGCCAGACCCGAACCCACTCCGCCAGACCCGAACATACTCCGCCAGACCCGAACCCACTCCGCCAGACCCCAACCCACTCCGCTAGACCCCAAACCCACTCCGCCAGACCCAAACCCACTCCGCCAGACCCAAACCCACTCCGCCAGACCCAAACCCACTCCGCCAGACCCAGACCCACTCTGCCAGACCCAAACCCACTCCGCCAGACCCCAACCCACTCCGCCAGACCCTAACCCATGCGCCAGACCCAAACACACTCCACCAGACCCAAACCCCCTCCGCCAGACCCTAACCCACTCCGCCAGACCCGAACCCACTCCGCCAGACCCGAACCCACTCCGCGAGACCCGAATCCACTCCGCGAGACCCGAAACCACTCCGCCAGACCCGAACCCACTCCGCCAGACCCCAACCCACTCCGCCACACCCGAACCCACTCCGCCAGACCCCAACCCACTCCGCCACACCCGAACCCACTCCGCCAGACCCAAACCCACTCCGTCAGACCCCAAACCCACTCCGCCAGACCCAAACCCACACCGCCAGACCCACATCCACTCCGCCAGACACAAACCCACTCCGCCAGACCTAAACCCACTCCGTCAGACCACAACCCACTCTGCCAGACCCGAACCCACACCGACAGACCCGACCCCACTCCGCCAGACCCAAACCCACTCCGCCAGACCCGAACCCATTCCGCCAGATCCGAACCCACTCCGCCAGACCCCAACCCACTCCGACAGACCCCAACCCAGTCCGCCAGACCCCAACCCACTCCGCCAGACCCGAACCCACTCCGCCAAACACCAACCCACTCCGCCAGACCACAACCCACTCCACCAGACCCGAACCCACTCCGCCAGACCCAAACCCACTCCGCGAGACCCGAAACCACTCCGCCAGACCCGAACCCACTCCGCCAGACCCGAACCCACTCCGCCAGACCCCAACCCACTCCGCTAGACCCAAAACCCACTCCGCCTCACCCAAACCCACTCCGCCAGACGCAAACCCACTCCGCCACACACAAACCCACTCCGCCAGACCCAAACCCACTCCGCCAGACCCAAACCCACTCCGCCCGTCCCAAACCCACTCCGCCAGACCCAAACCCACTCCGCCAGACCAAAACACACTCCGCCAGACCCAAACCCACTCCGCCAGCCCGAAACCCACTCCGCCAGACCCTAACCCACTCCGCCAGACCCCAAACCCACTTCGCCAGACACAAACCCACTCCGCCTGACCCAAACCCACTCCGCCAGACCCAAACCCACTCCGCCAGACCCCAACTCACTCCGCCAGAACCAAACCCACTCCGCCAGACCCGAACCCTCTCCGCCAAACCCGAACCCACACCGCCAGACCCCGACCGACTCCGCCAGACCCGAACCCACTCTGACAGACCCGAACCCACTCCGCCAGACCCCAACCCACTCCGCCACACACGAACCCACTCCGTCAGACCCTAACCCACTCCGCCAGACCCAAACCCACTCCGCCAGACCTTAACCACCTCCGCCAGACCCAAACCCACTCCGCCAAACCCGAACCCACTCCGCCAGACCCCAACCCACTCCGCCAGACCCGAACCCACTCGTACAGTCCCGAACCCACTCCGCCAGACCCGAACCCACTCCGCCAGACCCAAACCCACTCCGCCAGACCCAAACCCACTCCGCCAGACCCAAACCCACTCCGCCAGACCCAGACACACTCTGCCAGACCCAAACCCACTCCGCCAGACCCCAAACCCACTCCGCCAGACCCAAACCCACTCCGCCAGACACAAACACACTCCGCCAGACACAAACCCACTCCGCCAGACCCGGACCCACTCCGCCAGACCACAACCCACTCCGCCAGACCCGAACCCACACCGACAAACCCGACCCCACTCCGCCAGACCCAAACCCACTCCGCCAGACCCGAACCCATTCCGCCAGATCCGAACCCACTCCGCCAGACCCCAACCCACTCCGCCAGACCCCAACCCACTCCGCCACACCCCAACCCACTCCGCCAGACCCGAACCCACTCCGCCAAACCCGAACCCACTCCGCCAGACCACAACCCACTCCGCCAGACCCGAACCCACACCGACAGACCCGAACCCACTCCGCCAGACCTAAACCCACTCCGCCAGACCCGAACCCACACCGCCAGACCCAAACCCACTCCGCCAGACCCGAACCCACTCCGCCAGACCCCAACCCACTCCGCCAGACCCTAACCCATGCGCCAGACCCAAACACACTCCGCCAGACCCAAACCCCCTCCGCCAGACCCAAACCCACTCCGCCAGACCCGAACCCACTCCGCCAGACCCGAACCCACTCCGCGAGACCCGAACCCACTCCGCGAGACCCGAAACCACTCCGCCAGACCCGAACCCACTCCGCCAGACCCCAACCCACTCCACCACACCCGAACCCACTCCGCCAGACCCGAACCCACTCCGCCAGACCCAAACCAACTCCGCCAGACCCAAACCCACTCCGTCAGACACCAAACCCACTCCGCCAGACCCAAACCCACACCGCCAGACCCACATCCACTCCGCCAGACACAAACCCACTCCGCCAGACCCGAACCCACTCTGTCAGACCACAACCCACTCTGCCAGACCCGACCCCACACCGACAGACCCGACCCCACTCCGCCAGACCCAAACCCACTCTGCCAGACCCGAACCCATTCCGCCAGATCCGAACCCACTCCGCTAGACCCCAACCCACTCCGACAGACCCCAACCCAGTCCGCCAGACCCCAACCCACTCCGCCAGACCCGAACCCACTCCGCCAAACACCAACCCACTCCGCCAGACCACAACCCACTCCACCAGACCCGACCCCACTCCGCCAGACCCAAACCCACTCCGCGAGACCCGAAACCACTCCGCCAGACCCGAACCCACTCCGCCACACCCGAACCCACTCCGCCAGACCCGAACCCACTCCGCCAAACCCCAACCCACTCCGCCAGACCCCAACCCACTCTGCCAGACTCCAACCCACTCCCCCAGACCCCTACCCACTCCGCGACACCCCAACCCGCTCCGCCAGACCCCAACCCACTCCGCCAGACCCAAACCCACTCCGCCAGACCCAAACCCACTCCGCTAGACCCGAACCCACTCCGCCAGACCCGAACCCACTCCGCCAGACCCGAACATACTCCGCCACACCCGAACCCACTCCGCCAGACCCCAACCCACTCCGCTAGACCCAAAACCCACTCCGCCTGACCCCAAACCCACTCCGCCAGACGCAAACCCACTCCGCCACACACAAACCCACTCCGCCAGACCCAAACCCACTCCGCCAGACCCAAACCCACTCCGCCCGTCCCAAACCCACTCCGCCAGACCCAAACCCACTCCGCCAGACCTAAACACACTCCGCCAGACCCAAACCCACTCCGCCAGCCCGAAACCCACTCCGCCAGACCCTAACCCACTCCGCCAGACCCCAAACCCACTTCGCCAGACACAAACCCACTCCGCCTGACCCAAACCCAATCCGCCAGACCCAAACCCACTCCGCCAGACCCAAACCCACTCCGCCAGACCCGAACCCACTCCGCCAGACCCCAACTCACTCCGCCAGAACCAAACCCACTCCGCCAGACCCGAACCCTCTCCGCCAAACCCGAACCCACACCGCCAGACCCCGACCGACTCCGCCAGACCCGAACCCACTCTGACAGACCCGAACCCAATCCGCCAGACCCCAACCCACTCCGCCACACACGAACCCACTCCGCCAAACCCGAACCCACTCCGTCAGACCCGAACCCACTCCGCCAGACCCAAACCCACTCCGCCAAACCTTAACCAACTCCGCCAGACCCAAACCCACTCCGCCAAACCCGAACCCACTCCGCCAGACCCCAACCCACTCCGCCAGACCCGAACCCACTCGTACAGACCCGAACCCACTCCGCCAGACCCGAACCCACTCCGCCAGACCCCAACCCACTCCGCCAGACCCCAACCCACTCCGCCAGTCCCGAGCCCACTCCGCCAGACTCCAACCCACTCAGCCAGACCCCAACCCACTCCGACAGACCCGAACCCACTCCGCCAGACCCGAACCCACTCCGCCAGACCCCAACCCACTCCGCCAGACCCCAACCCACTCCGCCAGACCCCAACCCACTCCTCTAGTCCCGAACCCACTCCGCCAGACCCGAACCCGCTCCGCCATACCCGAACCCACTCCGCCAGACCCGAACCCACTCCGCCAGACCGAAAAACCCACTCCGCCATACCCAAACCCACTCCGCCAGACCCAAACCCACTCCCCCAGACCCAAACCCACTCCGCCAGACCCAAACCCACTCCGCCAGACGCGAACCCACTCCGCCAGTCCCGAACCAACTCCGCCAGACTCGAACCCACTCCGCCAGACCCCAACCCACTCCGCCAGACTCAAACCCACTCCGCCAGACCCAAACCCACTCCGCCAGACCCAAACCCACTCCGCCAGACCCAAACCCACTCCGCCAGACCTGAACCAACCCCGCCAGACACAAACCCACTCCGCCAGACCCAAACCCACTCCGCCAGACCCAAACCCACTCCGCCAGACCCAAACCCACTCCGCCAGACCCAAACCCACTCCGCCAGACCCCAACCCACTCCGCCAGACCGGAACCCACTCCGCCAGACCCGAACCCACTCCGCCAGACCCCAACCCACTCCGCCAGACCCAAAGCCACTCCGCCAGACCCAAACCCACTCCGCCAGACCCTAACACACTCTGCCAGACCCAAACCCACTCCGCCAGACCCAAACCCACTCCGCCAGACCCAAACCCACTCCACCAGACACAAACCAACTCCGCCAGACCCAAACCCACTCCGCCAGACCCAAACCAACTCCGCCAGACCCAATCCCACTCCGCCAGACCCAAACCCACTCCGCCAGACCCAAACCCACTCATCCAGACGCAAACCCACTCCGCCAGACCCGAACCCACTCCACCAGACCCAAACCCACTCCCCCAGACCCAAACCCACTCCGCCAGTCCCCAAACCCACTCCGCCAGACCCCAACTCACTCCGCCAGAACCAAACCCACTCCGCCAGACCCGAACCCTCTCTGACAGACCCGAACCCACTCCGACAGACCCCAACCCACTCCGCCACACACGAACCCACTCCGCCAAACCCGAACCCACTCCGTCAGACCAGAACCCACTCCGCCAGACCCAAACCCACTCCGCCAGACCTAAACCAACTCCGCCAGACCCAAACCCACTCCGCCAAACCCGAACCCACTCCGCCAGACACCAACCCACTCCGCCAGACCCGAACCCACTCGTACAGACCCGAACCCACTCCGCCAGACCCGAACCCACTCCGCCAGACCCCAACCCACTCCGCCAGACCTGAACCCACTCCGCCAGACCTGAACCCACTCCGCCAGACTGCAACCCACTCCGCCAGACCCCAACCCACTCCGACAGACCCGGACCCACTCCGCCAGACCCGAACCCACTCCGCCAGACCCCAACCCACTCCGCCAGACCCCAAACCACTCCGCCCGACCCCAACCCACTCCTCTAGTCCCGAACCCACGCCGCCAGACACGAACCCGCTCCGCCATACCCGAACCCACTCCGCCAGACCCGAACCCACTCCGCCAGACCAAAAACCCACTCCGCCAGACCCGAACCCACTCCGCCAGTCCCGAACCCACTCCGCCAGACCCGAACCCACTCCGCCAGACCCCAACCCACTCCGCCAGACTCAAACCCACTCCGCCAGGCCCAAACCCACTCCGCCAGACCCAAACCCACTCCGCCAGACGTAAACCAACCCCGCCAGACACAAACCCACTCCGCCAGACCCAAACCCACTCCGCCAGACCCAAACCCACTCCGCCAGACCCAAACCCACTCCGCCAGACCCCAACCCACTCCGCCAGACCTGAACCCACTCCGCCAGACCCGAACCCACTCCGCCAGACCCCAACCCACTCCGCCAGACCCGAAGCCACTCCGCCAGACCCAAACCCACTCCGCCAGACCGTAACACACTCTGCCAGACCCAAACCCACTCCGCCAGACCCAAACCCACTCCCCCAGACCCAAACCCACTCCACCAGACACAAACCAACTCCGCCAGACCCAAACCCACTCCGCCAGACCCAAACCAACTCCGCCAGACCCAATCCCACTCCGCCAGACCCAAACCCACTCCGCCAGACCCAAACCCACTCATCCAGACGCAAACCCACTCCGCCAGACCCGAACCCACTCCACCAGACCCAAACCCACTCCCCCAGACCCAAACCCACTCCGCCAGTCCCCAAACCCACTCCGCCAGACCCAAACCCACTTCGCCAGACCCAAACCCACTCCGCCAGCCCCAAACCCACTCCGCCAGACCCAAACCCACTCCGCCAGACCTAAACACACTCCGCTAGACCCAAACCCACTCCGCCAGCCCCAAACCCACTCCGCCAGACCCTAACCCACTCCGCCAGCCCCAAACCCTCTTCGCCAGAAACAAACCCACTCCGCCAGACCCAAACCCACTCCGCCAGACCCAAACCCACTCCGCCAGACCCAAACCCACTCCGCCAGACAGAAACCCACTCCGCCAGCCCCAAACCCACTCCGCCAGACAGAAACCCACTCCGCCAGACCCAAACACACTCCGCCAGACCCAAACCCACTCCGCCAGACCCAAACCCACTCCGCCAGACCCAAACCCACTCCGCCAGACCCAAACCCACTCCGCCAGACCCAAGGCCACTCCGCCAGACCCAAACCCACTCCGCCAGACCTAAACACACTCCGCTAGACCCAAACCCACTCCGCCAGCCCCAAACCCACTCCGCCAGACCCTAACCCACTCCGCCAGACCCCAAACCCTCTTCGCCAGAAACAAACCCACTCCGCCAGACCCAAACCCACTCCGCCAGACCCAAACCCACTCCGCCAGACCCAAACCCACTCCGCCAGACAGAAACCCACTCCGCCAACCCCAAACCCACTCCGCCAGACAGAAACCCACTCCGCCAGACCCAAACCCACTCCGCCAGACCCAAACCCACTCCGCCAGACCCAAACCCACTCCGCCAGACCCAAGGCCACTCCGCCAGACCTGAACCCACTCCGCCAGACCTGAACCCACTCCGCCAGACCCCAACCCACTCCGCCAGACCCCAACCCACTCCGCCAGACCCGAAGCCACTCCGCCAGACCCGAACCCACTCCGCCAGACCCTAACACACTCTGCCAGACCCAAACCCAATCCGCCAGACCCGAACACACTCCGCCAGACCCAAACCCACTCCGCCAGTCCCAAACCCACTCCACCAGACCCAAACCCACTCTGCCAGTCCTAAACACACTCCGCCAGACCCAAACCCACTCCGCCAGCTCCAAACCCACTCCGCAAGACCCGAACCCACTCCGCCAGACCCCAACCAACTCCGCCAGAACCAAACCCACTCCGCCAGACCCGAACCAACTCCGCCAGACCCCAACCAACTCCGTCAGATCCGAACCCACTCCGCCAGACCCGAACCTACTCCGCCAGACCCAAACCCACTCCGCCAGACCCAAACCCAGTCCGCCAGACCTAAACCAACTCCGCCAGACCCAAACCCACTCCGCCAGACCCAAACTCACTCCGCCATAAACAAACCAACTCCGCCAGACCCGAACCCACTCCGCCACACCCGAACCCACCCGCCAGACCCCAACCCACTCCGCCAGACGCGAACCCACTCGTACAGACCCGAACCCACTCCGCCAGAACCGAACCCACTCCGCCAGACCCAAACCCACTCCGCCAGACCCGAACCCACTCCGCCAGACCTAAACACACTCCGCTAGACCCAAACCCACTCCGCCAGCCCCAAACCCACTCCGCCAGACCCTAACCCACTCCGCCAGACCCCAAACCCTCTTCGCCAGAAACAAACCCACTCCGCCAGACCCAAACCCACTCCGCCAGACCCAAACCCACTCCGCCAGACCCAAACCCACTCCGCCAGACAGAAACCCACTCCGCCAGCCCCAAACCCACTCCGCCAGACAGAAACCCACTCCGCCAGACCAAACCCACTCCGCCAGACCCAAACCCACTCCGCCAGACCCAAACCCACTCCGCCAGACCCAAACCCACTCCGCCAGACCCAAACCCACTCCGCCAGACCCAAGGCCACTCCGCCAGACCTGAACCCACTCCGCCAGACCTGAACCCACTCCGCCAGACCCCAACCCACTCCGCCAGACCCCAACCCACTCCGCCAGACCCGAAGCCACTCCGCCAGACCCGAACCCACTCCGCCAGACCCTAACACACTCTGCCAGACCCAAACCCAATCCGCCAGACCCGAACACACTCCGCCAGACCCAAACCCACTCCCCCAGACCCAAACCCACTCCCCCAGACCCAAACCCACTCCACCAGACACAAACCAACTCCGCCAGACCCAAACCCACTCCGCCAGACCCAAACCAACTCCGCCAGACCCAATCCCACTCCGCCAGACCCAAACCCACTCCGCCAGACCCAAACCCACTCATCCAGACGCAAACCCACTCCGCCAGACCCGAACCCACTCCGCCAGACCCAAACCCACTCCCCCAGACCCAAACCCACTCCGCCAGTCCCCAAACCCACTCCGCCAGACCCAAACCCACTCCGCCAGACCCAAACCCACTCCGCCAGCCCCAAACCCACTCCGCCAGACCCAAACCCACTCCGCCAGACCTAAACACACTCCGCTAGACCCAAACCCACTCCGCCAGCCCCAAACCCACTCCGCCAGACCCTAACCCACTCCGCCAGACCCCAAACCCTCTTCGCCAGATACAAACCCACTCCGCCAGACCCAAACCCACTCCGCCAGACCCAAACCCACTCCGCCAGACCCAAACCCACTCCGCCAGACAGAAACCCACTCCGCCAGCCCCAAACCCACTCCGCCAGACAGAAACCCACTCCGCCAGACCCAAACCCACTCCGCCAGACCCAAACCCACTCCGCCAGACCCAAACCCACTCCGCCAGACCCAAACCCACTCCGCCAGACCCAAACCCACTCCGCCAGACCCAAGGCCACTCCGCCAGACCTGAACCCACTCCGCCAGACCTGAACCCACTCCGCCAGACCCCAACCCACTCCGCCAGACCCCAACCCACTCCGCCAGACCCGAAGCCACTCCGCCAGACCCGAACCCACTCCGCCAGACCCTAACACACTCTGCCAGACCCAAACCCTATCCGCCAGACCCGAACACACTCCGCCAGACCCAAACCCACTCCCCCAGACCCAAACCCACTCCGCCAGACCCGAACACACTCCGCCAGACGCGTACCCACTCCGCCAGACCCGAACCCACTCCGCCAGACCCAAACCCACTCCGCCACACACAAACCCACTCCGCCAGACCCAAACCCACTCCGCCAGACCCACACCCACTCCGCCAGACCCAAACCCACTCCGCCAGTCCCAAACCCACTCCACCAGACCCAAACCCACTCTGCCAGTCCTAAACACACTCCGCCAGACCAAAACCCACTCCGCCAGCTCCAAACCCACTCCGCAAGACCCGAACCCACTCCGCCAGACCCCAAACCCACTTCGCCAGACACAAACCCACTCCGCCAGACCCAAACCCACTCCGCCAGACCCAAACCCACTCCGCCAGAACCAAACCCACTCCGCCAGACCCGAACCCACTCCGCCAGACCCCAACAAACTCCGTCAGATCCGAACCCACTCCGCCAGACCCGAACCTACTCCGCCAGACCCAAACCCACTCCGCCAGACCCAAACCCAGTCCGCCAGACATAAACCAACTCCGCCAGACCCAAAACCTCTCCGCCAGACCCAAACTCACTCCGCCATAAACAAACCAACTCCGCCAGACCCGAACCCACTCCGCCACACCCGAACCCACTCCGCCAGACCCCAACCCACTCCGCCAGACGCGAACCCACTCGTACAGACCCGAACCCACTCCGCCAGAACCGAACCCACTCCGCCAGACCCAAACCCACTCCGCCAGACCCGAACCCACTCCGCCAGACCCGAACCCACTCCGCCAGACCCCAACCCACTCCGCCAGACCCCAACCCACTCCGCCAGACCCGAACCCACTCCGACAGACCCGAACCCACTCCGCCAGACCATAACCCACTCCGCCAGACCCAAACCCACTCCGCCAGACCCCAACCCACTCCGGCAGACCCCAACCCACTCCGCCAGTCCCGAACCCACTCCGCCAGACCCCAACCCACTCCGCCAGACCCAGAACCACTCCGCCAGACCCAAACCAACACCGCCAGACCCAAACCCACTCCGCCAGACCCAAACCCATTCCGCCAGACCCAAACCCACTCATCCAGACCCAAACCCACTCCGCCAAACCCAAACCCACTCCGCCACACACAAACCCACTCAGCCAGACCCAAACCCACTCCGCCAGACCCAAACCCACTCCGCCAGACCCAAACCCACTCCGCTAGTCCCAAACCCACTCCGCCAGACCCAAACCCACTCCGCCAGACCTAAACACACTCCGCCAGACCCAAACCCACTCCGCCAGCCCCAATCCCACTCCGCCAGAACCTAACCCACTCCGCCAGACCCCAAACCCTCTTCGCCAGAAACAAACCCACTCCGCCAGACCCAAACCTACTCCGCCAGACCCAAACCCACGCCGCCAGACCCAAACCCACTCCGCCAGACAGAAACCCACTCCGCCAGCCCCAAACCCACTCCGCCAGACAGAAATTCACTCCGCCAGACCCAAACCCACTCCGCCAGACCCAAACCCACTCCGCCAGACCCAAACCCACTCCGCCAGACCCAAGCCCACTCCGCCAGACCCAACCCCACTCCGCCAGACCCAAACCCACTCCGCCAGACGCTAACACACTCCGCCAGACCCAAACCCACTCCGCCAGACCCAAACCCACTCCGCCAGACCCAAACCCACTCCGCCAGACCCAAACCAACTCCGCCAGACCCAAACCCACTCCGCCAGACCCAAACCAACTCTGCCAGACCCCAACCCACTGCGCCAGACCCAAACACACTCCGCCAGACCCAAACCCCCTCCGCCAGACCCAAACCCACTCCGCCAGACCCGAACCCACTCCGCCAGACGCGAACCCACTCCGCGAGACCCGAACCCACTCCGCCAGACCCGAAACCACTCCGCCAGACCCGAACCCACTCCGCCAGACCCCAACCCACTCCGCCACACCCGAACCCACTCCGCCACACCCGAACCCACTCCGCCAGACCCAAACCAACTCCGCCAGAGCACAACCCACTCTGCCAGACCCGAACCCACACCGACAGACCCGACCCCACTCCGCCAGACCCAAACCCACTCCGCCAGTCCCGAACCCATTCCGCCAGATCCGAACCCACTCCGCCAGACCCCAACCCACTCTGCCAGACCCGAACCCACTCCGCCAGACCCAAACCCACTCCGCCAGACCCAAACCCACTCCGCCAGACCCGAACCCACTCCGCCACACCCGAACCCACTCCGCCAGACCATAACCCACTCCGCCAGACCCGAACCCACTCCGCCAGACCCCAACCCACTCCGGCAGGCCCACAACCCACTCCGCCAGACTCAAACCCACTCCGCCAGGCCCAAACCCACTCCGCCAGACCCAAACCAACTCCGCCAGACCCAAACCCACTCCGCCAGACCCAAACCCACTCCGCCAGACCCAATCCCACTCCGCCAAACAGAAACCCACTCCGCCAGCCCCAAACCCACTCCGCCAGACACAAACCCACTGCGCCAGACCCACAACCCACTCCGCCACACTCAAACCAACTCCGCCAGACCCAAACCAACTCCGCCAGACCCAAACCCACTCCGCCATACCCAAACCCACTCCGCCAGATCCAAACCCACGCCGCCAGACCCAAACCCACTCCGCCACACACAAACCCACTCCGCCAGACCCAAACCCACTCCGCCAGACCCAAACCCACTCCACCAGACCCAAACCCACTCCGCCAGTCCAAAACCCACTCCGCCAGACCCAAACCCACTCCGCCAGTCCTAAACCCACTCCGCCAGACCCCAACCCTCTCCGCCAGACCCCAAACCCACTTCGCCAGACACAAACCCACTCCGCCAGACCCAAACCCACTCCGCCAGACCCAAACCCTCTCCGCCAGACCCAAATCCACTCCGCCAGACCCAAACCCACTCCGCCAGACCCAAACCCACTCCGCCAGACCCAAACCCACTCCGCCACTCCCAAACCCACTCCCCCAGACCCAAACCCACTCCGCCAGTCCTAAACACACTCCGCCAGACCCAAACCCACTCCGCCAGCCCCAAACCCACTCCGCAAGACCCTAACCCACTCTGCCAGACCCAAACCCTCTCCGCCAGACCCAAACCCACTCCGCCAGACCCAGACCCACTCCGCCAGACCCAAACCCACTCCGCCAGACCCCAACTCACTCCGCCAGAACCAAACCCACTCCGCCAGACCCAAACCCACGCCGCCAGACCCAAACCCACTCCGCCAGACAGAAACCCACTCCGCCAGCCCCAAACCCACTCCGCCAGACAGAAATTCACTCCGCCAGACCCAAACCCACTCCGCCAGACCCAAACCCACTCCGCCAGACCCAAACCCACTCCGCCAGACCCAAGCCCACTCCGCCAGACCCAACCCCACTCCGCCAGACCCAAACCCACTCCGCCAGACGCTAACACACTCCGCCAGACCCAAACCCACTCCGCCAGACCCAAACCCACTCCGCCAGACCCAAACCCACTCCGCCAGACCCAAACCAACTCCGCCAGACCCAAACCCACTCCGCCAGACCCAAACCAACTCTGCCAGACCCCAACCCACTGCGCCAGACCCAAACACACTCCGCCAGACCCAAACCCCCTCCGCCAGACCCAAACCCACTCCGCCAGACCCGAACCCACTCCGCCAGACGCGAACCCACTCCGCGAGACCCGAACCCACTCCGCCAGACCCGAAACCACTCCGCCAGACCCGAACCCACTCCGCCAGACCCCAACCCACTCCGCCACACCCGAACCCACTCCGCCACACCCGAACCCACTCCGCCAGACCCAAACCAACTCCGCCAGAGCACAACCCACTCTGCCAGACCCGAACCCACACCGACAGACCCGACCCCACTCCGCCAGACCCAAACCCACTCCGCCAGTCCCGAACCCATTCCGCCAGATCCGAACCCACTCCGCCAGACCCCAACCCACTCTGCCAGACCCGAACCCACTCCGCCAGACCCAAACCCACTCCGCCAGACCCAAACCCACTCCGCCAGACCCGAACCCACTCCGCCACACCCGAACCCACTCCGCCAGACCATAACCCACTCCGCCAGACCCGAACCCACTCCGCCAGACCCCAACCCACTCCGGCAGGCCCACAACCCACTCCGCCAGACTCAAACCCACTCCGCCAGGCCCAAACCCACTCCGCCAGACCCAAACCAACTCCGCCAGACCCAAACCCACTCCGCCAGACCCAAACCCACTCCGCCAGACCCAATCCCACTCCGCCAAACAGAAACCCACTCCGCCAGCCCCAAACCCACTCCGCCAGACACAAACCCACTGCGCCAGACCCACAACCCACTCCGCCACACTCAAACCAACTCCGCCAGACCCAAACCAACTCCGCCAGACCCAAACCCACTCCGCCATACCCAAACCCACTCCGCCAGATCCAAACCCACGCCGCCAGACCCAAACCCACTCCGCCACACACAAACCCACTCCGCCAGACCCAAACCCACTCCGCCAGACCCAAACCCACTCCACCAGACCCAAACCCACTCCGCCAGTCCAAAACCCACTCCGCCAGACCCAAACCCACTCCGCCAGTCCTAAACCCACTCCGCCAGACCCCAACCCTCTCCGCCAGACCCCAAACCCACTTCGCCAGACACAAACCCACTCCGCCAGACCCAAACCCACTCCGCCAGACCCAAACCCTCTCCGCCAGACCCAAATCCACTCCGCCAGACCCAAACCCACTCCGCCAGACCCAAACCCACTCCGCCAGACCCAAACCCACTCCGCCACTCCCAAACCCACTCCGCCAGACCCAAACCCACTCCGCCAGTCCTAAACACACTCCGCCAGACCCAAACCCACTCCGCCAGCCCCAAACCCACTCCGCAAGACCCTAACCCACTCTGCCAGACCCAAACCCTCTCCGCCAGACCCAAACCCACTCCGCCAGACCCAGACCCACTCCGCCAGACCCAAACCCACTCCGCCAGACCCCAACTCACTCCGCCAGAACCAAACCCACTCCGCCAGACCCGAACCCACTCCGCCAGACCCCAACCCACTCCGCCAGATCCGAACCCACTCCGCCAGTCCCGAACCTACTCCGCCAGACCCAAACCCACTCCGCCAGACCCAAACCCACTCCGCCAGACCTAAACCAACTCCGCCAGACCCAAACCCACTCCGCCAGACCCAAACTCACTCCGCCAGAACCAAACCACATCCGCCAGACCCGAACCCACTCCGCCACACCCTAACCCACTCCGCCAGACCATAACCCACTCCGCCAGACCCGAACCCACTCCGCCAGACCCCAACCCACTCCGGCAGACCCCAACCCACTCCGCCAGTCCCGAACCCACTCCGCCAGACCCCAACCCACTCCGCCAGACCCAAACCCACCCCGCCAGACCCAAACCCACTCCGCCAGACCCAAACCCACTCCGCCAGACCCAAACCCACTCCGGCAGACCCAAACCCACTCCGCCAGACCCAAACCAACTCCGCCAGACCCAAACCCACTCCGCCAGACCCCAAACCCACTCCGCCAGATCCAAACCCAGTCCGCCAGACCCAAACCCACTCCGCCAGACCCAAACCTACTCCGCCAGACCCAAACCCACTCCGCCAGACCCAAACCCACTCCGCCAGACCACAACCCACTCCGCCAGACCCCAACCCACTCCGCCAGACACGAACGCACTCCGCCAGACCCAAACCCACACCGCCAGTCCCAAACCCACTCCGCCAGACCCAAACCCACTCCGCCAGACCCAAACCAACTCCGCCAGACCCAAACCCACTCCGCCAGACCCAAACCCACTCCGCCAGACCCAAACCCACTCCGCCAGACCCGAACCCACTCCGCCAAACCCGAACCTACTCCGCCAGAACCGAACCCACTCCGCCAGACCCCAACCCACTCCGCCAGACCCAAACCCACTCCGCCAGACCCAAACCCACTCCGCCAGACCCCAACCCACTCCGCCAGACCCCAACCCACTCCGCCAGACCCAAACGCACTCCGCCAGACCCGACCCCACCCCGCCAGACCTGAACCCACACCGCCAGACCCGAACCCACTCCGCCAGACCACAAACCCACTCCGACAGACCCAAAGCCACTCCGCCAGACCCAAACCCACTCCGCCAGCCCCAAACCCACTCCGCCAGACGCAAACCCACTCAGCCAGACCCAAACCCACTCCGCCAGACCCAAACCCACTCCGCCAGACGCAAACCCACTCCGCCAGTCCCAAACCCACTCCGCCAGACCCAAACCCACTCCGCCAGACCCGAACCCACTCCGACAGACCCGAACCCACTCCCCCAGACCAGAACCCACTCCGCCAGACCCCAACCCACTCCGCCAGACCCCAACCCACTCCGCCAGACCCCAACCCACTCCGCCAGACCCCAACCCACTCCTCCAGACCCCAACCCACTCCGCCAGACCCCAAGCCATTCCGCCAGTCCCCAACCCACTCCGCCAGACCCCAACCCAATCCGCCAGACCCCAACCCACTCCGCCAGACCCAAACCCACACAGACAGACCCGAACCCACTCCGCCAGACCCCAACCCACTCCGCCAGACCCCGAACCCACACCGCCAGACCCCAAACCCCCTCTGCCAGACCCCAAACCCACTCCGCCAAACCCGAACCCACTCCGCCAGACCCAATCCCACTCCGCCAGAACCAAACCCACTCCGCCAGACCCAAACCCACTCCGCCAGACCCAAACCCACTCCGCCAGACCCAAACCCACTCCGCCAGACCCAAATCCACTCCGCCAGACCCGCACCCACTCCGCCATACCCGAACCACTCCGCCAGACCACAACCCACTCCCCCAGACCCTAACCCACACCGACAGACCCCAACCCACTCCGCCAGACCCAAACGCACTCCGCCAGACCCGACCCCACCCCGCCAGACCTGAACCCACACCGCCAGACCCGAACCCACTCCGCCAGACCACAAACCCACTCCGACAGACCCAAAGCCACTCCGCCAGACCCAAACCCACTCCGCCAGCCCCAAACCCACTCCGCCAGACGCAAACCCACTCAGCCAGACCCAAACCCACTCCGCCAGACCCAAACCCACTCCGCCAGACCCAAACCCACTCCGCCAGTCCCAAACCCACTCCGCCAGACCCAAACCCACTCCGCCAGACCCGAACCCACTCCGACAGACCCGAACCCACTCCCCCAGACCAGAACCCACTCCGCCAGACCCCAACCCACTCCGCCAGACCCCAACCCACTCCGCCAGACCCCAACCCACTCCGCCAGACCCCAACCCACTCCTCCAGACCCCAACCCACTCCGCCAGACCCCAAGCCATTCCGCCAGTCCCCAACCCACTCCGCCAGACCCCAACCCAATCCGCCAGACCCCAACCCACTCCGCCAGACCCAAACCCACACAGACAGACCCGAACCCACTCCGCCAGACCCCAACCCACTCCGCCAGACCCCGAACCCACACCGCCAGACCCCAAACCCCCTCCGCCAGACCCCAAACCCACTCCGCCAAACCCGAACCCACTCCGCCAGACCCAATCCCACTCCGCCAGAACCAAACCCACTCCGCCAGACCCAAACCCACTCCGCCAGACCCAAACCCACTCCGCCAGACCCAAACCCACTCCGCCAGACCCAAATCCACTCCGCCAGACCCGCACCCACTCCGCCATACCCGAACCACTCCGCCAGACCACAACCCACTCCCCCAGACCCTAACCCACACCGACAGACCCGAACCCACTCCGCCAGACCCAAACCCACTCCGCCAGACCCGAACCCACTCCGCCACACCCGAACCCACTCCGCCAGACCCGAACCCACTCCGCCATACCCGAACCCACTCCGCCAGACCCGAACCCACTCCGCCAGACCCGAATCCACTCCGCCAGACCCAAATCCACTCCGCCAGACCCGAACCCACTCCGCCAGCCCCAAACCCACTCCGCCAGACCCAAACCCACTCCGCCAGACCCCAAACCCACTCCGCCAGAACCAAACCCACTCCGCCAGACCCCAACCCACTCCGCCAGACCCAAACGCACTCCGCCAGACCCGACCCCACTCCGCCAGACCTGAACCCACTCCGCCAGACCCGAACCCACTCCGCCAGACCACAAACCCACTCCGCCAGACCCAAACCCACTCCGCCAGACCCAAACCCACTCCGCCAGACCCAAACCCACTCCGCAAGACCCAAACCCACTCCGCCAGACCCGAACCCACTCCGCCAGACCCCAACCCACTCCGCCAGACCCCAACCCACTCCGCCAGACCCCAACCCACTCCGCCAGACCCCTACCCACTCCGCCAGACCCCAAACCCACTCCGCCAGACCCCAAGCCATTCCGCCAGACCACAACCCACTCCGCCAGACCCCAACCCAATCCGCCAGACCACAACCCACTCCGCCAGACCCAAGCACACACAGACAGACCCGAACCCACTCCGCCAGACCCCAAACCCCCTCCGCCAGACCCCAAACCCACTCCGCCAGACCCGAACCCACTCCGCCAGATCTAATCCCACTCCGCCAGACCCAAACCCACTCCGCCAGACCCAAACCCACTCCGCCAGACCCAAACCCACTCCGCCAGACCCAAACCCACTCCGCCAGACCCAAATCCACTCCGCCAGACCCGCACCCACTCCGCCATACCCGAACCCACTCCGCCAGACCACAACCCACTCCCCCAGACCCTAACCCACACCGACAGACCCGAACCCACTCCGCCAGACCCGAACCCACTCCGCCAGACCCGAACCCACTCCGCCAGACCCTAACCCACTCCGCCAGACCCCAACCCACTCCGACAGACCCGAACCCACTCCGCCAGACCATAACCCACTCCGCCAGACCCGAACCCACTCCGCCAGACCCGAACCCACTCCGCCAGACCCCAATCCACTCCGCCAGACCCGAATCCACTCCGCCAGACCCGAACCCACTCCGCCAACCCCAAACCCACTCCGCCAGACCCAAACCCACTCCGCCAGACCCCAACCCACTCCGCCAGACCCAAACCCACTCCGCCAGACCCAAACCCACTCCGCCAGACCCAAACCCACTCCGCCAGTCCCAAACCCACTCCGCCAGACCCAAACCCACTCCGCCAGACCCGAACCCACTCCGACAGACCCGAACCCACTCCCCCAGACCAGAACCCACTCCGCCAGACCCCAACCCACTCCGCCAGACCCCAACCCACTCCGCCAGACCCCAACCCACTCCGCCAGACCCCAACCCACTCCGCCAGACCCCAACCCACTCCGCCAGACCCCAAGCCATTCCGCCAGTCCCCAACCCACTCCGCCAGACCCCAACCCAATCTGCCAGACCCCAACCCACTCCGCCAGACCCAAACCCACACAGACAGACCCGAACCCACTCCGCCAGACCCCAACCCACTCCGCCAGACCCCGAACCCACACCGCCAGACCCCAAACCCCCTCCGCCAGACCCCAAACCCACTCCGCCAAACCCGAACCCACTCCGCCAGACCCAATCGCACTCCGCCAGAACCAAACCCACTCCGCCAGACCCAAACCCACTCCGCCAGACCCAAACCCACTCCGCCAGACCCAAACCCACTCCGCCAGACCCAAATCCACTCCGCCAGACCCGCACCCACTCCGCCATACCCGAACCACTCCGCCAGACCACAACCCACTCCCCCAGACCCTAACCCACACCGACAGACCCGAACCCACTCCGCCAGACACAAACCCACTCCGCCAGACCCGAACCCACTCCGCCAAACCCGAACCCACTCCGCCAGACCCGAACCCACTCCGCCAGACCCGAACCCACTCCGCCAGACCGAACCCACTCCGCCAGACCCGAATCCACTCCGCCAGATCCGAATCCACTCCGCCAGACCCGAACCCACTCCGCCAGCCCCAAACCCACTCCGCCAGACCCAAACCCACTCCGCCAGACCCCAAACCCACTCCGCCAGAACCAAACCCACTCCGCCAGACCCCAACCCACTCCGCCAGACCACAAACCCACTCCGCCAGACCCAAACCCACTCCGCCAGACCCCAACCCACTCCGCCAGACCCCAACCCACTCCGCCAGACCCCAACCCACTCCGCCAGACCCCAAACCCACTCCGCCAGACCCCAAGCCATTCCGCCAGACCACAACCCACTCCGCCAGACCCCAACCCAATCCGCCAGACCACAACCCACTCCGCCAGACCCAAGCCCACACAGACAGACCCGAACCCACTCCGCCAGACCCCAAACCCCCTCCGCCAGACCCCAAACCCACTCCGCCAGACCCGAACCCACTCCGCCAGACCCAATCCCACTCCGCCAGACCCAAACCCACTCCGCCAGACCCAAACCCACTCCGCCAGACCCAAACCCACTCCGCCAGACCCAAACCCACTCCGCCAGACCCAAATCCACTCCGCCAGACCCGCACCCACTCCGCCATACCCGAACCCACTCTGCCAGACCACAACCCACTCCCCCAGACCCTAACCCACACCGACAGACCCGAACCCACTCCGCCAGTCCCCAACCCACTCCGACAGACCCGAACCCACTCCGCCAGACCATAACCCACTCCGCCAGACCCGAACCCACTCCGCCAGACCCGAACCCACTCCACCAGACCCCAATCCACTCCGCCAGACCCGAATCCACTCCGCCAGACCCGAACCCACTCCGCCAGCCCCAAACCCACTCCGCCAGACCCAAACCCACTCCGCCAGACCCCAAACCCACTCCGCCAGACCCAAACCCACTCCGTCAGACCCAAACCCACTCCGCCAGACCCGAACCCACTCCGCCAGACCCAAACCCACTCCGCCAGACCCAAACCCACTCCGCCAGACCCGAACCCACTCCGCCAGACCCAAACCCACTCCGCCAGAACCGAACCCACTCCGCCAGACCCCAACCCACTCCGCCAGACCCGAACCCACTCCGCCAGACCCGAACCCACTCCGCCAGACCCCAACCCACTCCGCCAGACCCCAACCCACTCCGCCAGACACAAACGCACTCCGCCAGACCCGACCCCACTCCGCCAGACCCAAACCCACACAGACAGACCCGAACCCACTCCGCCAGACCCCAACCCACTCCGCCAGACCCCGAACCCACACCGCCAGACCCCAAACCCCCTCCGCCAGACCCCAAACCCACTCCGCCAGACCCGAACCCACTCCGCCAGACCTGAACCCACACCGCTAGAACCGAACCCACTCCGCCAGACCACAAACCCACTCCGACAGACCCAAACCCACTCCGCCAGACCCCAACCCACTCCGCCAGACCCCAAGCCATTCCGCCAGACCCCAACCCACTCCGCCAGACCCCAACCCACTCCGCCAGACCCCATCCCACTCCGCCAGACCCAAAGCCACACAGACAGACCCCAACCCACTCCGCCAGACCCCAACCCACTCCGCCAGACCCGAACCCACTCCGCCAGACCCCAAACCCCCTCCGCCAGACCCCAAACCCACTCCGCCAGACCCGAACCCACTCCGCCAGACCCAATCCCACTCCGCCAGACCCAAACCCACTCCGCCAGACCCAAACCCACTCCGCCAGACCCAAACCCACTCCGCCAGACCCAAACCCACTCCGCCAGACCCAAATCCACTCCGCCAGACCCGCACCCACTCCGCCATACCCGAACCCACTCTGCCAGACCACAACCCACTCCCCCAGACCCTAACCCACACCGACAGACCCGAACCCACTCCGCCAGTCCCCAACCCACTCCGACAGACCCGAACCCACTCCGCCAGACCATAACCCACTCCGCCAGACCCGAACCCACTCCGCCAGACCCGAACCCACTCCACCAGACCCCAATCCACTCCGCCAGACCCGAATCCACTCCGCCAGACCCGAACCCACTCCGCCAGCCCCAAACCCACTCCGCCAGACCCAAACCCACTCCGCCAGACCCCAAACCCACTCCGCCAGACCCAAACCCACTCCGTCAGACCCAAACCCACTCCGCCAGACCCGAACCCACTCCGCCAGACCCAAACCCACTCCGCCAGACCCAAACCCACTCCGCCAGACCCGAACCCACTCCGCCAGACCCAAACCCACTCCGCCAGAACCGAACCCACTCCGCCAGACCCCAACCCACTCCGCCAGACCCGAACCCACTCCGCCAGACCCGAACCCACTCCGCCAGACCCCAACCCACTCCGCCAGACCCCAACCCACTCCGCCAGACACAAACGCACTCCGCCAGACCCGACCCCACTCCGCCAGACCCAAACCCACACAGACAGACCCGAACCCACTCCGCCAGACCCCAACCCACTCCGCCAGACCCCGAACCCACACCGCCAGACCCCAAACCCCCTCCGCCAGACCCCAAACCCACTCCGCCAGACCCGAACCCACTCCGCCAGACCTGAACCCACACCGCTAGAACCGAACCCACTCCGCCAGACCACAAACCCACTCCGACAGACCCAAACCCACTCCGCCAGACCCCAACCCACTCCGCCAGACCCCAAGCCATTCCGCCAGACCCCAACCCACTCCGCCAGACCCCAACCCACTCCGCCAGACCCCATCCCACTCCGCCAGACCCAAAGCCACACAGACAGACCCCAACCCACTCCGCCAGACCCCAACCCACTCCGCCAGACCCCGAACCCACACCGCCAGACCCCAAACCCCCTCCGCCAGACCCCAAACCCACTCCGCCAGACCCGAACCCACTCCGCCAGACCCAATCCCACTCCGCCAGCCCCAAACCCACTCCGCCAGATCCAAACCCACTCCGCCAGACCAAAACCCACTCCACCAGACCCAAACCCACTCCGCCAGACCCAAACGCACTCCGCCAGACCCGACCCCACTCCGGCAGACCCGAACCCACACCGCCAGACCCGAACCCACTCCGCTAGACCACAAACCCACTCCGACAGACCCAAACCCACTCCGCCAGACCCCAACCCACTCCGCCAGACCCCAAGCCATTCCGCCAGACCCCAACCCACTCCGCCAGACCCCAACCCAATCCGCCAGACCCCAACCCACTCCGCCAGACCAAAACCCACACAGACAGACCCGAACCCACTCCGCCAGACCCCAACCCACTCCGCCAGACCCCGAACCCACACCGCCAGACCCCAAACCCCCTCCGCCAGACCCCAAACCCACTCCGCCAGACCCGAACCCACTCCGCCAGACCTGAACCCACACCGCCAGACCCGAACCCACTCCGCCAGACCACAAACCCACTCCGACAGACCCAAACCCACTCCGCCAGACCCCAACCCACTCCGCCAGACCCCAAGCCATTCCGCCAGACCCCAACCCACTCCGCCAGACCCCAACCCAATCCGCCAGACCCCAACCCACTCCGCCAGACCCAAACCCACACAGACAGACCCGAACCCACTCCGCCAGACCCCAACCCACTCCGCCAGACCCCGAACCCACACCGCCAGACCCCAAACCCCCTCCGCCAGACCCCAAACCCACTCCGCCAGACCCGAACCCACTCCGCCAGACCCAATCCCACTCCGCCAGACCCAAACCCACTCCGCCAGACCCAAACCCACTCCGCCAGACCCAAACCCACTCCGCCAGACCCAAACCCACTCCGCCAGACCCAAATCCACTCCGCCAGACCCGCACCCACTCCGCCATACCTGAACCCACTCCGCCAGACCACAACCCACACCCCCAGACCCTAACCCACACCGACAGACCCGAACCCACTCCGCCAGACCCAAACCCACTCCGCCAGACCTGAACCCACTCCACCAGACCCGAACCCACTCCGCCAGACCACAAACCCACTCCGACAGACCCAAACCCACTCCGCCAGACCCCAACCCACTCCGCCAGACCCCAAGCCATTCCGCCAGACCCCAACCCACTCCGCCAGACCCCAACCCAATCCGCCAGACCCCAACCCACTCCGCCAGACCCAAACCAACACAGACAGACCCGAACCCACTCCGCCAGACCCCAACCCACTCCGCCAGACCCCGAACCCACACCGCCAAACCCCAAACCCCCTCCGCCAGACCCCAAACCCACTCCGCCAGACCCGAACCCACTCCGCCAGACCTGAACCCACACCGCCAGACCCGAACCCACTCCGCCAGACCACAAACCCACTCCGACAGACCCAAACCCACTCCGCCAGACCCAAACCCACTCCGCCAGACCCAAACCCACTCCGCCAGACCCAAACCCACTCCGCCAGACCCAAATCCACTCCGCCAGACCCGCACCCACTCCGCCATACCTGAACCCACTCCGCCAGACCACAACCCACTCCCCCATACCCTAACCCACACCGACAGACCCGAACCCACTCCGCCAGACCCAAACCCACTCCGCCAGACCCGAACCCACTCCACCAGACCCGAACCCACTCCGACAGACCCAAACCCACTCCGCCAGACCCCAACCCACTCCGCCAGACCCCAAGCCATTCCGCCAGACCCCAACCCACTGCGCCAGACCCCAACCCAATCCGCCAGACCCCAACCCACTCCGCCAGACCCAAACCCACACAGACAGACCCGAACCCACTCCGCCAGACCCCAACCCACTCCGCCAGACCCCGAACCCACACCGCTAGACCCCAAACCCCCTCCGCCAGACCCCAAACCCACTCCGCCAGACCCGAACCCACTCCGCCAGACCTGAACCCACACCGCCAGACCCGAACCCACTCCGCCAGACCACAAACCCACTCCGACAGACCCAAACCCACTCCGCCAGACCCCAACCCACTCCGCCAGACCCCAAGCCATTCCGCCAGACCCCAACCCACTCCGCCAGACCCCAACCCAATCCGCCAGACCCCAACCCACATCGCCAGACCCAAACCCACACAGACAGACCCGAACCCACTCCGCCAGACCCCAACCCACTCCGCCAGACCCCGAACCCACACCGCCAGACCCCAAACCCCCTCCGCCAGACCCCAAACCCACTCCGCCAGACCCAAACCCACTCCGCCAGACCTAAACCCACACCGCCAGACCCGAACCCACTCCGCCAGACCATAAACCCACTCCGACAGACCCAAACCCACTCCGCCAGACCCCAACCCACTCCGCCAGACCCCAAGCCATTCCGCCAGACCCCAACCCACTCCGCCAGACCCCAACCCAATCCGCCAGACCCCAACCCACTCCGCCAGACCCAAACCCACACAGACAGACCCGAACCCACTCCGCCAGACCCCAACCCACTCCGCCAGACCCCGAACCCACACCGCCAGACCCCAAACCCCCTCCGCCAGACCCCAAACCCACTCCGCCAGACCCGAACCCACTCCGCCAGACCCAATCCCACTCCGCCAGACCCAAACCCACTCCGCCAGACCCAAACCCACTCCGCCAGACCCAAACCCACTCCGCCAGACCCAAACCCACTCCGCCAGACCCAAATCCACTCCGCCAGACCCGCACCCACTCCGCCATACCCGAACCCACTCCGCCAGACCACAACCCACTCCCCCAGACCCTAACCCACACCAACAGACCCGAACCCACTCCGCCAGACCCAAACCCACTCCGCCAGACCCGAACCCACTCCACCAGACCTGAACCCACTCCGCCAGACCCGAACCCACTCCGCCAGACCCGAACCCACTCCGCCAGACCCTAACCCACTCCGCCAGACCCCAACCCACTCCGACAGACCCGAACCCACTCCGCCAGACCCAAGCCCACACAGACAGACCCGAACCCACTCCGCCAGACCCCAAACCCCCTCCGCCAGACCCCAAACCCACTCCGCCAGACCCGAACCCACTCCGCCAGACCCAAACCCACTCCGCCAGACCAAAACCCACTCCGCCAGACCCAAACCCACTCCGCCAGACCCAAATCCACTCCGCCAGACCCCAACCCACTCCGCCAGACCCCAAGCCATTCCGCCAGTCCCCAACCCACTCCGCCAGACCCCAACCCAATCCGCCAGACCCCAACCCACTCCGCCAGACCCAAACCCACACAGACAGACCCGAACCCACTCCGCCAGACCCCAACCCACTCCGCCAGACCCCGAACCCACACCGCCAGACCCCAAACCCCCTCCGCCAGACCCCAAACCCACTCCGCCAAACCCGAACCCACTCCGCCAGACCCAATCCCACTCCGCCAGAACCAAACCCACTCCGCCAGACCCAAACCCACTCCGCCAGACCCAAACCCACTCCGCCAGACCCAAACCCACTCCGCCAGACCCAAATCCACTCCGCCAGACCCGCACCCACTCCGCCATACCCGAACCACTCCGCCAGACCACAACCCACTCCCCCAGACCCTAACCCACACCGACAGACCCCAACCCACTCCGCCAGACCCAAACGCACTCCGCCAGACCCGACCCCACCCCGCCAGACCTGAACCCACACCGCCAGACCCGAACCCACTCCGCCAGACCACAAACCCACTCCGACAGACCCAAAGCCACTCCGCCAGACCCAAACCCACTCCGCCAGCCCCAAACCCACTCCGCCAGACGCAAACCCACTCAGCCAGACCCAAACCCACTCCGCCAGACCCAAACCCACTCCGCCAGACCCAAACCCACTCCGCCAGTCCCAAACCCACTCCGCCAGACCCAAACCCACTCCGCCAGACCCGAACCCACTCCGACAGACCCGAACCCACTCCCCCAGACCAGAACCCACTCCGCCAGACCCCAACCCACTCCGCCAGACCCCAACCCACTCCGCCAGACCCCAACCCACTCCGCCAGACCCCAACCCACTCCTCCAGACCCCAACCCACTCCGCCAGACCCCAAGCCATTCCGCCAGTCCCCAACCCACTCCGCCAGACCCCAACCCAATCCGCCAGACCCCAACCCACTCCGCCAGACCCAAACCCACACAGACAGACCCGAACCCACTCCGCCAGACCCCAACCCACTCCGCCAGACCCCGAACCCACACCGCCAGACCCCAAACCCCCTCCGCCAGACCCCAAACCCACTCCGCCAAACCCGAACCCACTCCGCCAGACCCAATCCCACTCCGCCAGAACCAAACCCACTCCGCCAGACCCAAACCCACTCCGCCAGACCCAAACCCACTCCGCCAGACCCAAACCCACTCCGCCAGACCCAAATCCACTCCGCCAGACCCGCACCCACTCCGCCATACCCGAACCACTCCGCCAGACCACAACCCACTCCCCCAGACCCCAACCCACACCGACAGACCCGAACCCACTCCGCCAGACCCAAACCCACTCCGCCAGACCCGAACCCACTCCGCCACACCCGAACCCACTCCGCCAGACCCGAACCCACTCCGCCATACCCGAACCCACTCCGCCAGACCCGAACCCACTCCGCCAGACCCGAATCCACTCCGCCAGACCCAAATCCACTCCGCCAGACCCGAACCCACTCCGCCAGCCCCAAACCCACTCCGCCAGACCCAAACCCACTCCGCCAGACCCCAAACCCACTCCGCCAGAACCAAACCCACTCCGCCAGACCCCAACCCACTCCGCCAGACCCAAACGCACTCCGCCAGACCCGACCCCACTCCGCCAGACCTGAACCCACTCCGCCAGACCCGAACCCACTCCGCCAGACCACAAACCCACTCCGCCAGACCCAAACCCACTCCGCCAGACCCAAACCCACTCCGCCAGACCCAAACCCACTCCGCAAGACCCAAACCCACTCCGCCAGACCCGAACCCACTCCGCCAGACCCCAACCCACTCCGCCAGACCCCAACCCACTCCGCCAGACCCCAACCCACTCCGCCAGACCCCTACCCACTCTGCCAGACCCCAAACCCACTCCGCCAGACCCCAAGCCATTCCGCCAGACCACAACCCACTCCGCCAGACCCCAACCCAATCCGCCAGACCACAACCCACTCCGCCAGACCCAAGCACACACAGACAGACCCGAACCCACTCCGCCAGACCCCAAACCCCCTCCGCCAGACCCCAAACCCACTCCGCCAGACCCGAACCCACTCCGCCAGATCTAATCCCACTCCGCCAGACCCAAACCCACTCCGCCAGACCCAAACCCACTCCGCCAGACCCAAACCCACTCCGCCAGACCCAAACCCACTCCGCCAGACCCAAATCCACTCCGCCAGACCCGCACCCACTCCGCCATACCCGAACCCACTCCGCCAGACCACAACCCACTCCCCCAGACCCTAACCCACACCGACAGACCCGAACCCACTCCGCCAGACCCGAACCCACTCCGCCAGACCCGAACCCACTCCGCCAGACCCTAACCCACTCCGCCAGACCCCAACCCACTCCGACAGACCCGAACCCACTCCGCCAGACCATAACCCACTCCGCCAGACCCGAACCCACTCCGCCAGACCCGAACCCACTCCGCCAGACCCCAATCCACTCCGCCAGACCCGAATCCACTCCGCCAGACCCGAACCCACTCCGCCAACCCCAAACCCACTCCGCCAGACCCAAACCCACTCCGCCAGACCCCAACCCACTCCGCCAGACCCAAACCCACTCCGCCAGACCCAAACCCACTCCGCCAGACCCAAACCCACTCCGCCAGTCCCAAACCCACTCCGCCAGACCCAAACCCACTCCGCCAGACCCGAACCCACTCCGACAGACCCGAACCCACTCCCCCAGACCAGAACCCACTCCGCCAGACCCCAACCCACTCCGCCAGACCCCAACCCACTCCGCCAGACCCCAACCCACTCCGCCAGACCCCAACCCACTCCGCCAGACCCCAACCCACTCCGCCAGACCCCAAGCCATTCCGCCAGTCCCCAACCCACTCCGCCAGACCCCAACCCAATCCGCCAGACCCCAACCCACTCCGCCAGACCCAAACCCACACAGACAGACCCGAACCCACTCCGCCAGACCCCAACCCACTCCGCCAGACCCCGAACCCACACCGCCAGACCCCAAACCCCCTCCGCCAGACCCCAAACCCACTCCGCCAAACCCGAACCCACTCCGCCAGACCCAATCGCACTCCGCCAGAACCAAACCCACTCCGCCAGACCCAAACCCACTCCGCCAGACCCAAACCCACTCCGCCAGACCCAAACCCACTCCGCCAGACCCAAATCCACTCCGCCAGACCCGCACCCACTCCGCCATACCCGAACCACTCCGCCAGACCACAACCCACTCCCCCAGACCCTAACCCACACCGACAGACCCGAACCCACTCCGCCAGACACAAACCCACTCCGCCAGACCCGAACCCACTCCGCCAAACCCGAACCCACTCCGCCAGACCCGAACCCACTCCGCCAGACCCGAACCCACTCCGCCAGACCGAACCCACTCCGCCAGACCCGAATCCACTCCGCCAGATCCGAATCCACTCCGCCAGACCCGAACCCACTCCGCCAGCCCCAAACCCACTCCGCCAGACCCAAACCCACTCCGCCAGACCCCAAACCCACTCCGCCAGAACCAAACCCACTCCGCCAGACCCCAACCCACTCCGCCAGACCACAAACCCACTCCGCCAGACCCAAACCCACTCCGCCAGACCCCAACCCACTCCGCCAGACCCCAACCCACTCCGCCAGACCCCAACCCACTCCGCCAGACCCCAAACCCACTCCGCCAGACCCCAAGCCATTCCGCCAGACCACAACCCACTCCGCCAGACCCCAACCCAATCCGCCAGACCACAACCCACTCCGCCAGACCCAAGCCCACACAGACAGACCCGAACCCACTCCGCCAGACCCCAAACCCCCTCCGCCAGACCCCAAACCCACTCCGCCAGACCCGAACCCACTCCGCCAGACCCCATCCCACTCCGCCAGACCCAAACCCACTCCGCCAGACCCAAACCCACTCCGCCAGACCCAAACCCACTCCGCCAGACCCAAACCCACTCCGCCAGACCCAAATCCACTCCGCCAGACCCGCACCCACTCCGCCATACCCGAACCCACTCTGCCAGACCACAACCCACTCCCCCAGACCCTAACCCACACCGACAGACCCGAACCCACTCCGCCAGTCCCCAACCCACTCCGACAGACCCGAACCCACTCCGCCAGACCATAACCCACTCCGCCAGACCCGAACCCACTCCGCCAGACCCGAACCCACTCCACCAGACCCCAATCCACTCCGCCAGACCCGAATCCACTCCGCCAGACCCGAACCCACTCCGCCAGCCCCAAACCCACTCCGCCAGACCCAAACCCACTCCGCCAGACCCCAAACCCACTCCGCCAGACCCAAACCCACTCCGTCAGACCCAAACCCACTCCGCCAGACCCGAACCCACTCCGCCAGACCCAAACCCACTCCGCCAGACCCAAACCCACTCCGCCAGACCCGAACCCACTCCGCCAAACCCGAACCCACTCCGCCAGAACCGAACCCACTCCGCCAGACCCCAACCCACTCCGCCAGACCCGAACCCACTCCGCCAGACCCGAACCCACTCCGCCAGACCCCAACCCACTCCGCCAGACCCCAACCCACTCCGCCAGACACAAACGCACTCCGCCAGACCCGACCCCACTCCGCCAGACCCAAACCCACACAGACAGACCCGAACCCACTCCGCCAGACCCCAACCCACTCCGCCAGACCCCGAACCCACACCGCCAGACCCCAAACCCCCTCCGCCAGACCCCAAACCCACTCCGCCAGACCCGAACCCACTCCGCCAGACCTGAACCCACACCGCTAGAACCGAACCCACTCCGCCAGACCACAAACCCACTCCGACAGACCCAAACCCACTCCGCCAGACCCCAACCCACTCCGCCAGACCCCAAGCCATTCCGCCAGACCCCAACCCACTCCGCCAGACCCCAACCCACTCCGCCAGACCCCATCCCACTCCGCCAGACCCAAAGCCACACAGACAGACCCCAACCCACTCCGCCAGACCCCAACCCACTCCGCCAGACCCCGAACCCACACCGCCAGACCCCAAACCCCCTCCGCCAGACCCCAAACCCACTCCGCCAGACCCGAACCCACTCCGCCAGACCCAATCCCACTCCGCCAGCCCCAAACCCACTCCGCCAGATCCAAACCCACTCCGCCAGACCAAAACCCACTCCGCCAGACCCAAACCCACTCCGCCAGACCCAAACGCACTCCGCCAGACCCGACCCCACTCCGGCAGACCCGAACCCACACCGCCAGACCCGAACCCACTCCGCTAGACCACAAACCCACTCCGACAGACCCAAACCCACTCCGCCAGACCCCAACCCACTCCGCCAGACCCCAAGCCATTCCGCCAGACCCCAACCCACTCCGCCAGACCCCAACCCAATCCGCCAGACCCCAACCCACTCCGCCAGACCAAAACCCACACAGACAGACCCGAACCCACTCCGCCAGACCCCAACCCACTCCGCCAGACCCCGAACCCACACCGCCAGACCCCAAACCCCCTCCGCCAGACCCCAAACCCACTCCGCCAGACCCGAACCCACTCCGCCAGACCTGAACCCACACCGCCAGACCCGAACCCACTCCGCCAGACCACAAACCCACTCCGACAGACCCAAAACCACTCCGCCAGACCCCAACCCACTCCGCCAGACCCCAAGCCATTCCGCCAGACCCCAACCCACTCCGCCAGACCCCAACCCAATCCGCCAGACCCCAACCCACTCCGCCAGACCCAAACCCACACAGACAGACCCGAACCCACTCCGCCAGACCCCAACCCACTCCGCCAGACCCCGAACCCACACCGCCAGACCCCAAACCCCCTCCGCCAGACCCCAAACCCACTCCGCCAGACCCGAACCCACTCCGCCAGACCCAATCCCACTCCGCCAGACCCAAACCCACTCCGCCAGACCCAAACCCACTCCGCCAGACCCAAACCCACTCCGCCAGACCCAAACCCACTCCGCCAGACCCAAATCCACTCCGCCAGACCCGCACCCACTCCGCCATACCTGAACCCACTCCGCCAGACCACAACCCACACCCCCAGACCCTAACCCACACCGACAGACCCGAACCCACTCCGCCAGACCCAAACCCACTCCGCCAGACCTGAACCCACTCCACCAGACCCGAACCCACTCCGCCAGACCACAAACCCACTCCGACAGACCCAAACCCACTCCGCCAGACCCCAACCCACTCCGCCAGACCCCAAGCCATTCCGCCAGACCCCAACCCACTCCGCCAGACCCCAACCCAATCCGCCAGACCCCAACCCACTCCGCCAGACCCAAACCAACACAGACAGACCCGAACCCACTCCGCCAGACCCCAACCCACTCCGCCAGACCCCGAACCCACACCGCCAAACCCCAAACCCCCTCCGCCAGACCCCAAACCCACTCCGCCAGACCCGAACCCACTCCGCCAGACCTGAACCCACACCGCCAGACCCGAACCCACTCCGCCAGACCACAAACCCACTCCGACAGACCCAAACCCACTCCGCCAGACCCAAACCCACTCCGCCAGACCCAAACCCACTCCGCCAGACCCAAACCCACTCCGCCAGACCCAAATCCACTCCGCCAGACCCGCACCCACTCCGCCATACCTGAACCCACTCCGCCAGACCACAACCCACTCCCCCATACCCTAACCCACACCGACAGACCCGAACCCACTCCGCCAGACCCAAACCCACTCCGCCAGACCCGAACCCACTCCACCAGACCCGAACCCACTCCGACAGACCCAAACCCACTCCGCCAGACCCCAACCCACTCCGCCAGACCCCAAGCCATTCCGCCAGACCCCAACCCACTGCGCCAGACCCCAACCCAATCCGCCAGACCCCAACCCACTCCGCCAGACCCAAACCCACACAGACAGACCCGAACCCACTCCGCCAGACCCCAACCCACTCCGCCAGACCCCGAACCCACACCGCTAGACCCCAAACCCCCTCCGCCAGACCCCAAACCCACTCCGCCAGACCCGAACCCACTCCGCCAGACCTGAACCCACACCGCCAGACCCGAACCCACTCCGCCAGACCACAAACCCACTCCGACAGACCCAAACCCACTCCGCCAGACCCCAACCCACTCCGCCAGACCCCAAGCCATTCCGCCAGACCCCAACCCACTCCGCCAGACCCCAACCCAATCCGCCAGACCCCAACCCACATCGCCAGACCCAAACCCACACAGACAGACCCGAACCCACTCCGCCAGACCCCAACCCACTCCGCCAGACCCCGAACCCACACCGCCAGACCCCAAACCCCCTCCGCCAGACCCCAAACCCACTCCGCCAGACCCAAACCCACTCCGCCAGACCTAAACCCACACCGCCAGACCCGAACCCACTCCGCCAGACCATAAACCCACTCCGACAGACCCAAACCCACTCCGCCAGACCCCAACCCACTCCGCCAGACCCCAAGCCATTCCGCCAGACCCCAACCCACTCCGCCAGACCCCAACCCAATCCGCCAGACCCCAACCCACTCCGCCAGACCCAAACCCACACAGACAGACCCGAACCCACTCCGCCAGACCCCAACCCACTCCGCCAGACCCCGAACCCACACCGCCAGACCCCAAACCCCCTCCGCCAGACCCCAAACCCACTCCGCCAGACCCGAACCCACTCCGCCAGACCCAATCCCACTCCGCCAGACCCAAACCCACTCCGCCAGACCCAAACCCACTCCGCCAGACCCAAACCCACTCCGCCAGACCCAAACCCACTCCGCCAGACCCAAATCCACTCCGCCAGACCCGCACCCACTCCGCCATACCCGAACCCACTCCGCCAGACCACAACCCACTCCCCCAGACCCTAACCCACACCAACAGACCCGAACCCACTCCGCCAGACCCAAACCCACTCCGCCAGACCCGAACCCACTCCACCAGACCTGAACCCACTCCGCCAGACCCGAACCCACTCCGCCAGACCCGAACCCACTCCGCCAGACCCTAACCCACTCCGCCAGACCCCAACCCACTCCGACAGACCCGAACCCACTCCGCCAGACCCAAGCCCACACAGACAGACCCGAACCCACTCCGCCAGACCCCAAACCCCCTCCGCCAGACCCCAAACCCACTCCGCCAGACCCGAACCCACTCCGCCAGACCCAATCCCACTCCGCCAGACACAAACCCACTCCGCCAGACCCAAACCCACTCCGCCAGACCAAAACCCACTCCGCCAGACCCAAACCCACTCCGCCAGACCCAAATCCACTCCGCCAGACCCGCACCCACTCCGCCATACCCGAACCCACTCCACCAGACCACAACCCACTCCCCCAGACCATAACCCACACCAACAGACCCGAACCCACTCCGCCAGACCCAAACCCACTCCGCCAGACCCGAACCCACTCCACCAGACCCGAACCCACTCCGCCAGACCCGAACCCACTCCGCCAGACCCGAACCCACTCCGCCAGACCCTAACCCACTCCGCCAGACCCCAACCCACTCCGACAGACCCGAACCCACTCCGCCAGACCATAACCCACTCCGCCAGACCCGAACCCACTCCGCCAGACCCGAACCCACTCCACCAGACCCCAATCCACTCCGCCAGACCCGAATCCACTCCGCCAGACCCGAACCCACTCCGCCAGCCCCAAACCCACTCCGCCAGACCCAAACCCACTCCGCCAGACCCCAAACCCACTCCGCCAGACCCAAACCCACTCCGTCAGACCCAAACCCACTCCGCCAGACCCGAACCCACTCCGCCAGACTCAAACCCACTCCGCCAGACCCAAACCCACTCCCCCAGACCCAAGCCCACTACGCCAGATCAGAACCCACTCCGCCAGACCCGAACCCACTCCGCCAAAACCGAACCCACTCCACCAGACCCCAACCCACTCCGCCAGACCCGAACCCACTCCGCCAGACCAAAACCCACTCCCCCAGACCCAAACCCACTCCGCCAGACCCAAACCCACTCCGCCAGACCCAAACCCACTCTGCCAGTCCCAAACCCACTCCGCCAGACCAAAACCCATTGCCCCAGACCCAAACCCACTCCGCCAGACCCAAACCCACTCCGCCAGACCCAAACCCACTCCGCCAGACCTGAACCCACTCCGACAGACCCGAACCCACTCCCCCAGACCACAACCCACTCCGCCAGACCCCAACCCACTCCGACAGACCCCAACCCACTCCGCCAGACCCCAACACACTCCGCCAGACCCCAACCCACTCCGCCAGACCCCAACCCACTCCGCCAGACCCCAACCCATTCCGCCAGACCCCATCCCACTCCGCCATACCCCAACCCAATCCGCCAGACCCCAACCCACTCCGCCAGACCTAAACCCACACAGACAGACCCGAACCCACTCCGCCAGACCCCAACCCACTCCGCCAGACCCCAACCCACTCCGCCAGACCCAAACCCACTCCGCCAGACCCAAACCCACTCCGCCAGACCAAAACCCACTCCGCCAGACCCAAACCCACTCCGGCAGACCCAAACCCACTCCGCCAGAATCAAACCAACTCCGCCAGACCCAAACCCACTCCGCCAGACCCCAAACCCACTCCGCCAGATCCAAACCCACTCCGCCAGACCCAAACCCACTCCGCCAGACCCAAACCTACTTCGCCAGACCCAAACCCACTCCGCCAGACCCAAACCCACTCCGCCAGACCCCAACCCACTCCGCCAGACCCCAACCCACTCCGCCAGACCCGAACCCACTCCGCTAGACCCACAACCCACTCCGCCAGACTCAAACCCACTCCGCCAGACCCAAACCCACTCCGCCAGACCCAAACCAACTCCGCCAGACCCAAACCCACTCCGCCAGACCCAAACCCACTCCGCCAGACACAAAACCACTCCGCCAGACCCGAACCCACTCCGCCAAACCCGAACCTACTCCGCCAGTCCCGAACCCACTCCGCCAGACCCCAACCCACTCCGCCAGACCCAAACGCACTCCGCCAGACCCGACCCCACTCTGCCAGACCTGAACCCAATCCGCCAGACGACAAATCCACTCCGACAGACCCAAACCCACTCCGCCAGACCCAAACCCACTCCGCCAGCCCCAAACCCAATCCGCCAGACCACAAATCCACTCCGACAGACCCAAACCCACTCCGCCAGACCCAAACCCACTCCGCCAGCCCCAAACCCACTCCGCCAGACCCAAACCCACTCCGCCAGACCCAAACCTACTCCGCCAGACCCAAACCCACTCCGCCAGACCCAAACCCACTCCGCCAGACCCAAACCCACTCCGCCAGACCCCAACCCACTCCACCAGACCCCAACCCACTCCGCCAGACCCGAACCCACTCCGCTAGACCCACAACCCACTCCGCCAGACTAAAACCCACTCCGCCAGACCCAAACCCACTCCGCCAGGCCCAAACCAACTCCGCCAGACCCAAACCCACTCCGCCAGACCCAAACCCACTCCGCCAGACCAAAACCCACTCCGCCAGACCCAAACCCACTCCGGCAGACCCAAACCCACTCCGCCGGAACCAAACCAACTCCGCCAGACCCAAACCCACTCCGCCAGACCCCAAACCCACTCCGCCAGATCCAAACCCACTCCGCAAGACCCAAACCCACTCCGCCAGACCCGAACCCACTCCGACAGACACGAACCCACTCCCCCAGACCAGAACCCACTCCGCCAGACCCCAACCCACTCCGCCAGACCCCAACCCACTCCGCCAGACCCCAACCCACTCCGCTAGACCCCAACCCACTCCGCCAGACCCCAAACCCACTCCGCCAGACCCCAAGCCATTCCGCCAGACCCCAACCCACTCCGCCAGACCCCAACCCAATCCGCCAGACCACAACCCACTCCGCCAGACCCAAGCCCACACAGACAGACCCGAACCCACTCCGCCAGACCCCAATCCCCCTCCGCCAGACCCCAAACCCACTCCGCCAGACCCGAACCCACTCCGCCAGACCCAATCCCACTCCGCCAGACCCAAACCCACTCCGCCAGACCCAAACCCACTCCGCCAGACCAAAACCCACTCCGCCAGACCCAAACCCACTCCGCCAGACCCAAATCCACTCCGCCAGACCCGCACCCACTCCGCCACACCCGAACCCACTCCACCAGACCACAACCCACTCCCCCAGACCCTAACCCACACCAACAGACCCGAACCCACTCCGCCAGACCCAAACCCACTCCGCCAGACCCGAACCCACTCCGCCAGACCCGAACCCACTCCGCCAGACCCGAACCCACTCCGCCAGACCCGAACCCACTCCGCCAGACCCTAACCCACTCCGCCAGACCCCAACCCACTCCGACAGACCCGAACCCACTCCGCCAGACCATAACCCACTCCGCCAGACCCGAACCCACTCCGCCAGACCCGAACCCACTCCGCCAGACCCCAATCCACTCCGCCAGACCCGAATCCACTCCGCCAGACCCGAACCCACTCCGCCAGCCCCAAACCCACTCCGCCAGACCCAAACCCACTCCGCCAGACCCCAAACCCACTCCGCCAGACCCAAACCCACTCCGTCAGACCCAAACCCACTCCGCCAGACCCGAACCCACTCCGCCAGACTCAAACCCACTCCGCCAGACCCAAACCCACTCCGCCAGACCCAAGCCCACTACGCCAGATCAGAACCCACTCCGCCAGACCCGAACCCACTCCGCCAAAACCGAACCCACTCCACCAGACCCCAACCCACTCCGCCAGACCCGAACCCACTCCGCCAGACCAAAACCCACTCCCCCAGACCCAAACCCTCTCCGCCAGACCCAAACCCACTCCGCCAGACCCAAACCCACTCTGCCAGTCCCAAACCCACTCCGCCAGACCAAAACCCATTCCCCCAGACCCAAACCCACTCCGCCAGACCCAAACCCACTCCGCCAGACCCAAACCCACTCCGCCAGACCTGAACCCACTCCGACAGACCCGAACCCACTCCCCCAGACCACAACCCACTCCGCCAGACCCCAACCCACTCCGACAGACCCCAACCCACTCCGCCAGACCCCAACACACTCCGCCAGACCCCAACCCACTCCGCCAGACCCCAACCCACTCCGCCAGACCCCAACCCATTCCGCCAGACCCCATCCCACTCCGCCATACCCCAACCCAATCCGCCAGACCCCAACCCACTCCGCCAGACCCAAACCCACACAGACAGACCCGAACCCACTCCGCCAGACCCCAACCCATTCCGCCAGACCCCAACCCACTCCGCCAGACCCAAACCCACTCCGCCAGACCAAAACCCACTCCGCCAGACCCAAACCCACTCCGCCAGACCCAAACCCACTCCGCCAGAACCAAACCAACTCCGCCAGACCCAAACCCACTCCGCCAGACCCGAACCCACTCCGCTGGACCCACAACCCACTCCGCCAGACTCAAACCCACTCCGCCAGACCCAAACCCACACCGCCAGACCCAAACCAACTCCGCCAGACCCAAACCCACTCCGCCAGACCCAAACCCACTCCGCCAGACCAAAACCCACTCCCCCAGACCCAAACCCACTCCGCCAGACCCAAACCCACTCCGCCAGACCCAAACCCACTCTGCCAGTCCCAAACCCACTCCGCCAGACCAAAACCCATTCCCCCAGACCCAAACCCACTCCGACAGACCCCAACCCACTCCGCCAGACCCCAACACACTCCGCCAGACCCCAACCCACTCCGCCAGACCCCAACCCACTCCGCCAGACCCCAACCCATTCCGCCAGACCCCATCCCACTCCGCCATACCCCAACCCAATCCGCCAGACCCCAACCCACTCCGCCAGACCCAAACCCACACAGACAGACCCGAACCCACTCCGCCAGACCCCAACCCACTCCGCCAGACCCCAACCCACTCCGCCAGACCCAAACCCACTCCGCCAGACCCAAACCCACTCCGCCAGAACAAAACCCACTCCGCCAGACCCAAACCCACTCCGGCAGACCCAAACCCACTCCGCCAGAACCAAACCAACTCCGCCAGACCCAAACCCACTCCGCCAGACCCCAAACCCACTCCGCCAGATCCAAACCCACTCCGCCAGACCCAAACCCACTCCGCCAGACCCAAACCTACTCCGCCAGACCCAAACCCACTCCGCCAGACCCAAACCCACTCCGCCAGACCCCAACCCACTCCGCCAGACCCCAACCCACTCCGCCAGACCCCAAGCCATTCCGCCAGACCCCAACCCACTCCGCCAGACCCCAACCCAATCCGCCAGACCCCAACCCACTCCGCCAGACCCAAACCCACACAGACAGACCCGAACCCACTCCGCCAGACCCCAACCCACTCCGCCAGACCCCGAACCCACACCGCCAGACCCCAAACCCCCTCCGCCAGACCCCAAACCCACTCCGCCAGACCCGAACCCACTCCGCCAGACCCAATCCCACTCCGCCAGACCCAAACCCACTCCGCCAGACCCAAACCCACTCCGCCAGACCCAAACCCACTCCGCCAGACCCAAACCCACTCCGCCAGACCCAAATCCACTCCGCCAGACCCGCACCCACTCCGCCATACCTGAACCCACTCCGCCAGACCACAACCCACACCCCCAGACCCTAACCCACACCGACAGACCCGAACCCACTCCGCCAGACCCAAACCCACTCCGCCAGACCTGAACCCACTCCACCAGACCCGAACCCACTCCGCCAGACCACAAACCCACTCCGACAGACCCAAACCCACTCCGCCAGACCCCAACCCACTCCGCCAGACCCCAAGCCATTCCGCCAGACCCCAACCCACTCCGCCAGACCCCAACCCAATCCGCCAGACCCCAACCCACTCCGCCAGACCCAAACCAACACAGACAGACCCGAACCCACTCCGCCAGACCCCAACCCACTCCGCCAGACCCCGAACCCACACCGCCAAACCCCAAACCCCCTCCGCCAGACCCCAAACCCACTCCGCCAGACCCGAACCCACTCCGCCAGACCTGAACCCACACCGCCAGACCCGAACCCACTCCGCCAGACCACAAACCCACTCCGACAGACCCAAACCCACTCCGCCAGACCCAAACCCACTCCGCCAGACCCAAACCCACTCCGCCAGACCCAAACCCACTCCGCCAGACCCAAATCCACTCCGCCAGACCCGCACCCACTCCGCCATACCTGAACCCACTCCGCCAGACCACAACCCACTCCCCCAGACCCTAACCCACACCGACAGACCCGAACCCACTCCGCCAGACCCAAACCCACTCCGCCAGACCCGAACCCACTCCACCAGACCCGAACCCACTCCGACAGACCCAAACCCACTCCGCCAGACCCCAACCCACTCCGCCAGACCCCAAGCCATTCCGCCAGACCCCAACCCACTCCGCCAGACCCCAACCCAATCCGCCAGACCCCAACCCACTCCGCCAGACCCAAACCCACACAGACAGACCCCAACCCACTCCGCCAGACCCCAACCCACTCCGCCAGACCCCGAACCCACACCGCCAGACCCCAAACCCCCTCCGCCAGACCCCAAACCCACTCCGCCAGACCCGAACCCACTCCGCCAGACCTGAACCCACACCGCCAGACCCGAACCCACTCCGCCAGACCACAAACCCACTCCGACAGACCCAAACCCACTCCGCCAGACCCCAACCCACTCCGCCAGACCCCAAGCCATTCCGCCAGACCCCAACCCACTCCGCCAGACCCCAACCCAATCCGCCAGACCCCAACCCACACCGCCAGACCCAAACCCACACAGACAGACCCGAACCCACTCCGCCAGACCCCAACCCACTCCGCCAGACCCCGAACCCACACCGCCAGACCCCAAACCCCCTCCGCCAGACCCCAAACCCACTCCGCCAGACCCAAACCCACTCCGCCAGACCTGAACCCACACCGCCAGACCCGAACCCACTCCGCCAGACCACAAACCCACTCCGACAGACCCAAACCCACTCCGCCAGACCCCAACCCACTCCGCCAGACCCCAAGCCATTCCGCCAGACCCCAACCCACTCCGCCAGACCCCAACCCAATCCGCCAGACCCCAACCCACTCCGCCAGACCCCAAACCCACACCGCCAGACCCCAAACCCCCTCCGCCAGACCCCAAACCCACTCCGCCAGAACCGAACCCACTCCACCAGACCCAATCCCACTCCGCCAGACCCAAACCCACTCCGCCAGACCCAAACCCACTCCGCCAGACCCAAACCCACTCCGCCAGACCCAAACCCACTCCGCCAGACCCAAATCCACTCCGCCAGACCCGCACCCACTCCGCCATACCCGAACCCACTCCGCCAGACCACAACCCACTCCCCCAGACCCTAACCCACACCAACAGACCCGAACCCACTCCGCCAGACCCAAACCCACTCCGCCAGACCCGAACCCACTCCACCAGACCCGAACCCACTCCGCCAGACCCGAACCCACTCCGCCAGACCCGAACCCACTCCGCCAGACCCTAACCCACTCCGCCAGACCCCAACCCACTCCGACAGACCCGAACCCACTCCGCCAGACCCAAGCCCACACAGACAGACCCGAACCCACTCCGCCAGACCCCAAACCCCCTCCGCCAGACCCCAAACCCACTCCGCCAGACCCGAACCCACTCCGCCAGACCCAATCCCACTCCGCCAGACACAAACCCACTCCGCCAGACCCAAACCCACTCCGCCAGACCAAAACCCACTCCGCCAGACCCAAACCCACTCCGCCAGACCCAAATCCACTCCGCCAGACCCGCACCCACTCCGCCATACCCGAACCCACTCCACCAGACCACAACCCACTCCCCCAGACCATAACCCACACCAACAGACCCGAACCCACTCCGCCAGACCCAAACCCACTCCGCCAGACCCGAACCCACTCCACCAGACCCGAACCCACTCCGCCAGACCCGAACCCACTCCGCCAGACCCGAACCCACTCCGCCAGACCCTAACCCACTCCGCCAGACCCCAACCCACTCCGACAGACCCGAACCCACTCCGCCAGACCATAACCCACTCCGCCAGACCCGAACCCACTCCGCCAGACCCGAACCCACTCCACCAGACCCCAATCCACTCCGCCAGACCCGAATCCACTCCGCCAGACCCGAACCCACTCCGCCAGCCCCAAACCCACTCCGCCAGACCCAAACCCACTCCGCCAGACCCCAAACCCACTCCGCCAGACCCAAACCCACTCCGTCAGACCCAAACCCACTCCGCCAGACCCGAACCCACTCCGCCAGACTCAAACCCACTCCGCCAGACCCAAACCCACTCCCCCAGACCCAAGCCCACTACGCCAGATCAGAACCCACTCCGCCAGACCCGAACCCACTCCGCCAAAACCGAACCCACTCCACCAGACCCCAACCCACTCCGCCAGACCCGAACCCACTCCGCCAGACCAAAACCCACTCCCCCAGACCCAAACCCACTCCGCCAGACCCAAACCCACTCCGCCAGACCCAAACCCACTCTGCCAGTCCCAAACCCACTCTGCCAGACCAAAACCCATTCCCCCAGACCCAAACCCACTCCGCCAGACCCAAACCCACTCCGCCAGACCCAAACCCACTCCGCCAGACCTGAACCCACTCCGACAGACCCGAACCCACTCCCCCAGACCACAACCCACTCCGCCAGACCCCAACCCACTCCGACAGACCCCAACCCACTCCGCCAGACCCCAACACACTCCGCCAGACCCCAACCCACTCCGCCAGACCCCAACCCACTCCGCCAGACCCCAACCCATTCCGCCAGACCCCATCCCACTCCGCCATACCCCAACCCAATCCGCCAGACCCCAACCCACTCCGCCAGACCCAAACCCACACAGACAGACCCGAAGCCACTCCGCCAGACCCCAACCCACTCCGCCAGACCCCAACCCACTCCGCCAGACCCAAACCCACTCCGCCAGACCCAAACCCACTCCGCCAGACCAAAACCCACTCCGCCAGACCCAAACCCACTCCGGCAGACCCAAACCCACTCCGCCAGAATCAAACCAACTCCGCCAGACCCAAACCCACTCCGCCAGACCCCAAACCCACTCCGCCAGATCCAAACCCACTCCGCCAGACCCAAACCCACTCCGCCAGACCCAAACCTACTTCGCCAGACCCAAACCCACTCCGCCAGACCCAAACCCACTCCGCCAGACCCCAACCCACTCCGCCAGACCCCAACCCACTCCGCCAGACCCGAACCCACTCCGCTAGACCCACAACCCACTCCGCCAGACTCAAACCCACTCCGCCAGACCCAAACCCACTCCGCCAGACCCAAACCAACTCCGCCAGAACAAACCCACTCCGCCAGACCCAAACCCACTCCGCCAGACACAAAACCACTCCGCCAGACCCGAACCCACTCCGCCAAACCCGAACCTACTCCGCCAGTCCCGAACCCACTCCGCCAGACCCCAACCCACTCCGCCAGACCCAAACGCACTCCGCCAGACCCGACCCCACTCTGCCAGACCTGAACCCAATCCGCCAGACCACAAATCCACTCCGACAGACCCAAACCCACTCCGCCAGACCCAAACCCACTCCGCCAGCCCCAAACCCAATCCGCCAGACCACAAATCCACTCCGACAGACCCAAACCCACTCCGCCAGACCCAAACCCACTCCGCCAGCCCCAAACCCACTCCGCCAGACCCAAACCCACTCCGCCAGACCCAAACCTACTCCGCCAGACCCAAACCCACTCCGCCAGACCCAAACCCACTCCGCCAGACCCAAACCCACTCCGCCAGACCCCAACCCACTCCACCAGACCCCAACCCACTCCGCCAGACCCGAACCCACTCCGCTAGACCCACAACCCACTCCGCCAGACTAAAACCCACTCCGCCAGACCCAAACCCACTCCGCCAGGCCCAAACCAACTCCGCCAGACCCAAACCCACTCCGCCAGACACAAACCCACTCCGCCAGACCAAAACCCACTCCGCCAGACCCAAACCCACTCCGGCAGACCCAAACCCACTCCGCCGGAACCAAACCAACTCCGCCAGACCCAAACCCACTCCGCCAGACCCCAAACCCACTCCGCCAGATCCAAACCCACTCCGCAAGACCCAAACCCACTCCGCCAGACCCGAACCCACTCCGACAGACACGAACCCACTCCCCCAGACCAGAACCCACTCCGCCAGACCCCAACCCACTCCGCCAGACCCCAACCCACTCCGCCAGACCCCAACCCACTCCGCTAGACCCCAACCCACTCCGCCAGACCCGAACCCACTCCGCTAGACCCACAACCCACTCCGCCAGACTCAAACCCACTCCGCCAGACCCAAACCCACTCCGCCAGACCCAAACCAACTCCGCCAGACCCAAACCCACTCCGCCAGACCCAAACCCACTCCGCCAGACACAAAACCACTCCGCCAGACCCGAACCCACTCCGCCAAACCCGAACCTACTCCGCCAGTCCCGAACCCACTCCGCCAGACCCCAACCCACTCCGCCAGACCCAAACGCACTCCGCCAGACCCGACCCCACTCTGCCAGACCTGAACCCAATCCGCCAGACCACAAATCCACTCCGACAGACCCAAACCCACTCCGCCAGACCCAAACCCACTCCGCCAGCCCCAAACCCAATCCGCCAGACCACAAATCCACTCCGACAGACCCAAACCCACTCCGCCAGACCCAAACCCACTCCGCCAGCCCCAAACCCACTCCGCCAGACCCAAACCCACTCCGCCAGACCCAAACCTACTCCGCCAGACCCAAACCCACTCCGCCAGACCCAAACCCACTCCGCCAGACCCAAACCCACTCCGCCAGACCCCAACCCACTCCACCAGACCACAACCCACTCCGCCAGACCCGAACCCACTCCGCTAGACCCACAACCCACTCCGCCAGACTAAAACCCACTCCGCCAGACCCAAACCCACTCCGCCAGGCCCAAACCAACTCCGCCAGACCCAAACCCACTCCGCCAGACACAAACCCACTCCGCCAGACCAAAACCCACTCCGCCAGACCCAAACCCACTCCGGCAGACCCAAACCCACTCCGCCGGAACCAAACCAACTCCGCCAGACCCAAACCCACTCCGCCAGACCCCAAACCCACTCCGCCAGATCCAAACCCACTCCGCAAGACCCAAACCCACTCCGCCAGACCCGAACCCACTCCGACAGACACGAACCCACTCCCCCAGACCAGAACCCACTCCGCCAGACCCCAACCCACTCCGCCAGACCCCAACCCACTCCGCCAGACCCCAACCCACTCCGCTAGACCCCAACCCACTCCGCCAGACCCCAAACCCACTCCGCCAGACCCCAAGCCATTCTGCCAGACCCCAACCCACTCCGCCAGACCCCAACCCAATCCGCCAGACCACAACCCACTCCGCCAGACCCAAGCCCACACAGACAGACCCGAACCCACTCCGCCAGACCCCAATCCCCCTCCGCCAGACCCCAAACCCACTCCGCCAGACCCGAACCCACTCCGCCAGACCCAATCCCACTCCGCCAGACCCAAACCCACTCCGCCAGACCCAAACCCACTCCGCCAGACCAAAACCCACTCCGCCAGACCCAAACCCACTCCGCCAGACCCAAATCCACTCCGCCAGGCCCAAACCCACTCCGCCATACCCGCACCCACTCCGCCACACCCGAACCCACTCCACCAGACCACAACCCACTCCCCCAGACCCTAACCCACACCAACAAACCCGAACCCACTCCGCCAGACCCAAACCCACTCCGCCAGACCCGAACCCACTCCACCAGACCCGAACCCACTCCGCCAGACCCGAACCCACTCCGCCAGACCCGAACCCACTCCGCCAGACCCTAACCCACTCCGCCAGACCCCAACCCACTCCGACAGACCCGAACCCACTCCGCCAGATCATAACCCACTCCGCCAGACCCGAACCCACTCCGCCAGACCCGAACCCACTCCGCCAGACCCCAATCCACTCCGCCAGACCCGAATCCACTCCGCCAGACCCGAACCCACTCCGCCAGCCCCAAACCCACTCCGCCAGACCCAAACCCACTCCGCCAGACCCCAAACCCACTCCGCCAGACCCAAACCCACTCCGTCAGACCCAAACCCACTCCGCCAGACCCAAACCCACTCCGCCAGACTCAAACCCACTCCGCCAGACCCAAACCCACTCCGCCAGACCCAAGCCCACTACGCCAGATCAGAACCCACTCCGCCAGACCCGAACCCACTCCGCCAAAACCGAACCCACTCCACCAGACCCCAACCCACTCCGCCAGACCCGAACCCACTCCGCCAGACCAAAACCCACTCCCCCAGACCCAAACCCACTCCGCCAGACCCAAACCCACTCCGCCAGACCCAAACCCACTCTGCCAGTCCCAAACCCACTCCGCCAGACCAAAACCCATTCCCCCAGACCCAAACCCACTCCGCCAGACCCAAACCCACTCCGCCAGACCCAAACCCACTCCGCCAGACCTGAACCCACTCCGACAGACCCGAACCCACTCCCCCAGACCACAACCCACTCCGCCAGACCCCAACCCACTCCGACAGACCCCAACCCACTCCGCCAGACCCCAACACACTCCGCCAGACCCCAACCCACTCCGCCAGACCCCAACCCACTCCGCCAGACCCCAACCCATTCCGCCAGACCCCATCCCACTCCGCCATACCCCAACCCAATCCGCCAGACCCCAACCCACTCCGCCAGACCCAAACCCACACAGACAGACCCGAACCCACTCCGCCAGACCCCAACCCACTCCGCCAGACCCCAACCCACTCCGCCAGACCCAAACCCACTCCGCCAGACCCAAACCCACTCCGCCAGACCAAAACCCACTCCGCCAGACCCAAACCCACTCCGGCAGACCCAAACCCACTCCGCCAGAACCAAACCAACTCCGCCAGACCCAAACCCACTCCGCCAGACCCGAACCCACTCCGCTAGACACACAACCCACTCCGCCAGACTCAAACCCACTCCGCCAGACCCAAACCCACACCGCCAGACCCAAACCAACTCCGCCAGACCCAAACCCACTCCGCCAGACCCAAACCCACTCCGCCAGACCAAAACCCACTCCCCCAGACCCAAACCCACTCCGCCAGACCCAAACCCACTCCGCCAGACCCAAACCCACTCTGCCAGTCCCAAACCCACTCCGCCAGACCAAAACCCATTCCCCCAGACCCAAACCCACTCCGCCAGACCCAAACCCACTCCGCCAGACCCAAACCCACTCCGCCAGACCTGAACCCACTCCGACAGACCCGAACCCACTCCCCCAGACCACAACCCACTCCGCCAGACCCCAACCCACTCCGACAGACCCCAACCCACTCCGCCAGACCCCAACACACTCCGCCAGACCCCAACCCACTCCGCCAGACCCCAACCCACTCCGCCAGACCCCAACCCATTCCGCCAGACCCCATCCCACTCCGCCATACCCCAACCCAATCCGCCAGACCCCAACCCACTCCGCCAGACCCAAACCCACACAGACAGACCCGAACCCACTCCGCCAGACCCCAACCCACTCCGCCAGACCCCAACCCACTCCGCCAGACCCAAACCCACTCCGCCAGGCCCAAACCCACTCCGCCAGACCAAAACCCACTCCGCCAGACCCAAACCCACTCCGGCAGACCCAAACCCACTCCGCCAGAACCAAACCAACTCCGCCAGACCCAAACCCACTCCGCCAGACCCCAAACCCACTCCGCCAGATCCAAACCCACTCCGCCAGACCCAAACCCACTCCGCCAGACCCAAACCTACTCCGCCAGACCCAAACCCACTCCGCCAGACCCAAACCCACTCCGCCAGACCCCAACCCACTCCGCCAGACCCCAACCCACTCCGCCAGACCCGAACCCACTCCGCTAGACCCACAACCCACTCCGCCAGACTCAAACCCACTCCGCCAGACCCAAACCCACTCCGCCAGACCCAAACCAACTCCGCCAGACCCAAACCCACTCCGCCAGACCCAAACCCACTCCGCCAGACACAAAACCACTCCACCAGACCCGAACCCACTCCGCCAAACCCGAACCTACTCCGCCAGACGCGAACCCACTCCGCCAGACCCCAACCCACTCCGCCAGACCCAAACGCACTCCGCCAGACCCGAGCCCACTCTGCCAGACCTGAACCCAATCCGCCAGACCACAAATCCACTCCGACAGACCCAAACCCACTCCGCCAGACCCAAACCCACTCCGCCAGCCCCAAACCCACTCCGCCAGACCCAAACCCACTCCGCCAGACCCAAACCCACTCCGCCAGACCCAAACCCACTCCGCCAGACCCAAACCCACTCCGCCAGACCCAAACCCACTCCGCCAGACCCCAACCCACTCCGCCAGACCCCAACCCATTCCGCCAGACCCGAACCCACTCCGCTAGACCCACAACCCACTCCGCCAGACTCAAACCCACTCCGCCAGACCCAAACCCACTCCGCCAGGCCCAAACCAACTCCGCCAGACCCAAACCCACTCCGCCAGACCCAAACCCACTCCGCCAGACCAAAACCCACTCCGCCAGACCCAAACCCACTCCGGCAGACCCAAACCCACTCCGCCAGAACCAAACCAACTCCGCCAGACCCAAACCCACTCCGCCAGACCCCAAACCCACTCCGCCAGATCCAAACCCACTCCGCCAGACCCAAACCCACTCCGCCAGACCCAAACCTACTCCGCCAGACCCAAACCCACTCCGCCAGACCCAAACCCACTCCGCCAGACCCCAACCCACTCCGCCAGACCCAAACCCACTCCGCCAGACCCAAACCCACTCCGCCAGACCAAAACCCACTCCGCCAGACCCAAACCCACTCCGGCAGACCCAAACCCACTCCGCCAGAACCAAACCAACTCCGCCAGACCCAAACCCACTCCGCCAGACCCCAAACCCACTCCGCCAGATCCAAACCCACTCCGCCAGACCCAAACCCACTCCGCCAGACCCAAACCTACTCCGCCAGACCCAAACCCACTCCGCTAGACCCAAACCCACTCCGCCAGACCCCAACCCACTCCGCCAGACCCCAACCCACTCCGCCAGACCCGAACCCACTCCGCTAGACCCACAACCCACTCCGCCAGACTCAAACCCACTCCGCCAGACCCAAACCCACTCCGCCAGACCCAAACCAACTCCGCCAGACCCAAACCCACTCCGCCAGACCCAAACCCACTCCGCCAGACACAAAACCACTCCGCCAGACCCGAACCCACTCCGCCAAACCCGAACCTACTCCGCCAGACGCGAACCCACTCCGCCAGACCCCAACCCACTCCGCCAGACCCAAACGCACTCCGCCAGACCCGACCCCACTCTGCCAGACCTGAACCCAATCCGCCAGACCACAAATCCACTCCGACAGACCCAAACCCACTCCGCCAGACCCAAACCCACTCCGCCAGCCCCAAACCCACTCCGCCAGACCCAAACCCACTCCGCCAGACCCAAACCCACTCCGCCAGACCCAAACCCACTCCGCCAGACCCAAACCCACTCCGCCAGACCCAAACCCACTCCGCCAGACCCCAACCCACTCCGCCAGACCCCAACCCACTCCGCCAGACCCGAACCCACTCCGCTAGACCCACAACCCACTCCGCCAGACTCAAACCCACTCCGCCAGACCCAAACCCACTCCGCCAGGCCCAAACCAACTCCGCCAGACCCAAACCCACTCCGCCAGACCCAAACCCACTCCGCCAGACCAAAACCCACTCCGCCAGACCCAAACCCACTCCGGCAGACCCAAACCCACTCCGCCAGAACCAAACCAACTCCGCCAGACCCAAACCCACTCCGCCAGACCCCAAACCCACTCCGCCAGATCCAAACCCACTCCGCCAGACCCAAACCCACTCCGCCAGACCCAAACCTACTCCGCCAGACCCAAACCCACTCCGCCAGACCCAAACCCACTCCGCCAGACCCCAACCCACTCCGCCAGACCCCAACCCACTCCGCCAGACCCGAACCCACTCCGCTAGACCCACAACCCACTCCGCCAGACTCAAACACACTCCGCCAGACCCAAACCCACTCCGCCAGACCCAAACCAACTCCGCCAGACCCAAACCCACTCCGCCAGACCCAAACCCACTCCGCCAGACCCAAAACCACTCCGCCAGACCCGAACCCACTCCGCCACACCCGAACCTACTCCGCCAGACCCGAACCCACTCCGCCAGACCCCAACCCACTCCGCCAGACCCAAACGCACTCCGCCAGACCCGACCCCACTCCGCCAGACCTGAACCCAATCCGCCAGACCACAAATCCACTCCGACAGACCCAAAGCCACTCCGCCAGACCCAAACCCACTCCGCCAGACCCAAACCCACGCTGCCAGTCCCAAACCCACTCCGCCAGACCAAAACCCATTCCCCCAGACCCAAACCCACTCCGCCAGACCCAAACCCACTCCGCCAGACCCAAACCCACTCCGCCAGACCTGAACCCACTCCGACAGACCCGAACCCACTCCCCCAGACCACAACCCACTCCGCCAGACCCCAACCCACTCCGACAGACCCCAACCCACTCCGCCAGACCCCAACACATTCCGCCAGACCCCAACCCACTCCGCCAGACCCCAACCCACTCCGCCAGACCCCAACCCATTCCGCCAGACCCCATCCCACTCCGCCATACCCCAACCCAATCCGCCAGACCCCAACCCACTCCGCCAGACCCAAACCCACACAGACAGACCCGAACCCACTCCGCCAGACCCCAACCCACTCCGCCAGACCCCAACCCACTCCGCCAGACCCAAACCCACTCCGCCAGACCCAAACCCACTCCGCCAGACCAAAACCCACTCCGCCAGACCTAAACCCACTCCGGCAGACCCAAACACACTCCGCCAGAACCAAACCAACTCCGCCAGACCCAAACCCACTCCGCCAGACCCCAAACCCACTCCGCCAGATCCAAACCCACTCCGCCAGACCCAAACCCACTCCGCCAGACCCAAACCTACTCCGCCAGACCCAAACCCACTCCGCCAGACCCAAACCCACTCCGCCAGACCCCAACCCACTCCGCCAGACCCCAACCCACTCCGCCAGACCCGAACCCACTCCGCTAGACCCACAACCCACTCCGCCAGACTCAAACCCACTCCGCCAGACCCAAACCTACTCCGCCAGACCCAAACCAACTCCGCCAGACCCAAACCCACTCCGCCAGACCCAAACCCACTCCGCCAGACACAAAACCACTAAGCCAGACCCGAACCCACTCCGCCAAACCCGAACCTACTCCGCCAGACCCGAACCCACTCCGCCAGACCCCAACCCACTCCGCCAGACCCAAACGCACTCCGCCAGACCCGACCCCACTCTGCCAGACCTGAACCCAATCCGCCAGACCACAAATCCACTCCGACAGACCCAAACCCACTACGCCAGACCCAAACCCACTCCGCCAGCCCCAAACCCACTCCGCCAGACCCAAACCCACTCCGCCAGACCCAAACCTACTCCGCCAGACCCAAACCCACTCCGCCAGACCCAAACCCACTCCGCCAGACCCAAAACCACTCCGCCAGACCCAAACCCACTCCGCCAGACCCAAACCCACGCTGCCAGTCCCAAACCCACTCCGCCAGACCAAAACCCATTCCCCCAGACCCAAACCCACTCCGCCAGACCCAAACCCACTCCGCCAGACCCAAACCCACTCCGCCAGACCTGAACCCACTCCGACAGACCCGAACCCACTCCCCCAGACCACAACCCACTCCGCCAGACCCCAACCCACTCCGACAGACCCCAACCCACTCCGCCAGACCCCAACACATTCCGCCAGACCCCAACCCACTCCGCCAGACCCCAACCCACTCCGCCAGACCCCAACCCATTCCGCCAGACCCCATCCCACTCCGCCATACCCCAACCCAATCCGCCAGACCCCAACCCACTCCGCCAGACCCAAACCCACACAGACAGACCCGAACCCACTCCGCCAGACCCCAACCCACTCCGCCAGACCCCAACCCACTCCGCCAGACCCAAACCCACTCCGCCAGACCCAAACCCACTCCGCCAGACCAAAACCCACTCCGCCAGACCTAAACCCACTCCGGCAGACCCAAACACACTCCGCCAGAACCAAACCAACTCCGCCAGACCCAAACCCACTCCGCCAGACCCCAAACCCACTCCGCCAGATCCAAACCCACTCCGCCAGACCCAAACCCACTCCGCCAGACCCAAACCTACTCCGCCAGACCCAAACCCACTCCGCCAGACCCAAACCCACTCCGCCAGACCCCAACCCACTCCGCCAGACCCCAACCCACTCCGCCAGACCCGAACCCACTCCGCTAGACCCACAACCCACTCCGCCAGACTCAAACCCACTCCGCCAGACCCAAACCTACTCCGCCAGACCCAAACCAACTCCGCCAGACCCAAACCCACTCCGCCAGACCCAAACCCACTCCGCCAGACACAAAACCACTAAGCCAGACCCGAACCCACTCCGCCAAACCCGAACCTACTCCGCCAGACCCGAACCCACTCCGCCAGACCCCAACCCACTCCGCCAGACCCAAACGCACTCCGCCAGACCCGACCCCACTCTGCCAGACCTGAACCCAATCCGCCAGACCACAAATCCACTCCGACAGACCCAAACCCACTACGCCAGACCCAAACCCACTCCGCCAGCCCCAAACCCACTCCGCCAGACCCAAACCCACTCCGCCAGACCCAAACCTACTCCGCCAGACCCAAACCCACTCCGCCAGACCCAAACCCACTCCGCCAGACCCAAAACCACTCCGCCAGACCCGAACCCACTCCGCCACACCCGAACCTACTCCGCCAGACCCGAACCCACTCCGCCAGACCCCAACCCACTCCGCCAGACCCAAACGCACTCCGCCAGACCCGACCCCACTCCGCCAGACCTGAACCCAATCCGCCAGACCACAAATCCACTCCGACAGACCCAAAGCCACTCCGCCAGACCCAAACCCACTCCGCCAGACCCAAACCTACTCCGCCAGACCCAAACCCACTCCGCCAGACCCAAACCCACTCCGCCAGACCCCAACCCACTCCGCCAGACCCCAACCCACTCCGCCAGACCCGAACCCACTCCGCTAGACCCACAACCCACTCCGCCAGACTCAAACCCACTCCGCCAGACCCAAACCTACTCCGCCAGACCCAAACCAACTCCGCCAGACCCAAACCCACTCCGCCAGACCCAAACCCACTCCGCCAGACACAAAACCACTAAGCCAGACCCGAACCCACTCCGCCAAACCCGAACCTACTCCGCCAGACCCGAACCCACTCCGCCAGACCCCAACCCACTCCGCCAGACCCAAACGCACTCCGCCAGACCCGACCCCACTCTGCCAGACCTGAACCCAATCCGCCAGACCACAAATCCACTCCGACAGACCCAAACCCACTACGCCAGACCCAAACCCACTCCGCCAGCCCCAAACCCACTCCGCCAGACCCAAACCCACTCCGCCAGACCCAAACCTACTCCGCCAGACCCAAACCCACTCCGCCAGACCCAAACCCACTCCGCCAGACCCAAAACCACTCCGCCAGACCCGAACCCACTCCGCCACACCCGAACCTACTCCGCCAGACCCGAACCCACTCCGCCAGACCCCAACCCACTCCGCCAGACCCAAACGCACTCCGCCAGACCCGACCCCACTCCGCCAGACCTGAACCCAATCCGCCAGACCACAAATCCACTCCGACAGACCCAAAGCCACTCCGCCAGACCCAAACCCACTCCGCCAGACCCAAACCCACGCTGCCAGTCCCAAACCCACTCCGCCAGACCAAAACGCATTCCCCCAGACCCAAACCCACTCCGCCAGACCCAAACCCACTCCGCCAGACCCAAACCCACTCCGCCAGACCTGAACCCACTCCGACAGACCCGAACCCACTCCCCCAGACCACAACCCACTCCGCCAGACCCCAACCCACTCCGCCAGACCCCAACACATTCCGCCAGACCCCAACCCACTCCGCCAGACCCCAACCCACTCCGCCAGACCCCAACCCATTCCGCCAGACCCCATCCCACTCCGCCATACCCCAACCCAATCCGCCAGACCCCAACCCACTCCGCCAGACCCAAACCCACACAGACAGACCCGAACCCACTCCGCCAGACCCCAACCCACTCCGCCAGACCCCAACCCACTCCGCCAGACCCAAACCCACTCCGCCAGACCCAAACCCACTCCGCCAGACCAAAACCCACTCCGCCAGACCTAAACCCACTCCGGCAGACCCAAACCCACTCCGCCAGAACCAAACCAACTCCGCCAGACCCAAACCCACTCCGCCAGACCCCAAACCCACTCCGCCAGATCCAAACCCACTCCGCCAGACCCAAACCCACTCCGCCAGACCCAAACCTACTCCGCCAGACCCAAACCCACTCCGCCAGACCCAAACCCACTCCGCCAGACCCCAACCCACTCCGCCAGACCCCAACCCACTCCGCCAGACCCGAACCCACTCCGCTAGACCCACAACCCACTCCGCCAGACTCAAACCCACTCCGCCAGACCCAAACCTACTCCGCCAGACCCAAACCAACTCCGCCAGACCCAAACCCACTCCGCCAGACCCAAACCCACTCCGCCAGACACAAAACCACTAAGCCAGACCCGAACCCACTCCGCCAAACCCGAACCTACTCCGCCAGACCCGAACCCACTCCGCCAGACCCCAACCCACTCCGCCAGACCCAAACGCACTCCGCCAGACCCGACCCCACTCTGCCAGACCTGAACCCAATCCGCCAGACCACAAATCCACTCCGACAGACCCAAACCCACTCCGCCAGACCCAAACCCACTCCGCCAGCCCCAAACCCACTCCGCCAGACCCAAACCCACTCCGCCAGACCCAAACCTACTCCGCCAGACCCAAACCCACTCCGCCAGACCCAAACCCACTCCGCCAGACCCAAACCCACTCCGCCAGACCCCAACCCACTCCACCAGACCCCAACCCACTCCACCAGACCCCAACCCACTCCGCCAGACCCGAACCCAATCCGCTAGACCCACAACCCACTCCGCCAGACTCAAACCCACTCCGCCAGGCCCAAACCCACTCCGCCAGGCCCAAACCAACTCCGCCAGACCCAAACCCACTCCGCCAGACCCAAACCCACTCCGCCAGACCAAAACCCACTCCGCCAGACACAAACCCACTCCGGCAGAACCAAACCCACTCCGCCAGAACCAAACCAACTCCGCCAGACCCAAACCCACTCCGCCAGACCCCAAACCCACTCCGCCAGATCCAAACCCACTCCGCCAGACCCAAACCCACTCCGCCAGACCCAAACCTACTCCGCCAGACCCAAACCCACTCCGCCAGACCCAAACCCACTCCGCCAGACCCCAACCCACTCCGCCAGACCCCAACCCACTCCGCCAGACCCGAACCCACTCCGCTAGACCCACAACCCACTCCGCCAGACTCAAACACACTCCGCCAGACCCAAACCCACTCCGCCAGACCCAAACCAACTCCGCCAGACCCAAACCCACTCCGCCAGACCCAAACCCACTCCGCCAGACCCAAAACCACTCCGCCAGACCCGAACCCACTCCGCCACACCCGAACCTACTCCGCCAGACCCGAACCCACTCCGCCAGACCCCAACCCACTCCGCCAGACCCAAACGCACTCCGCCAGACCCGACCCCACTCCGCCAGACCTGAACCCAATCCGCCAGACCACAAATCCACTCCGATAGACCCAAACCCACTCCGCCAGACCCAAACCCACTCCGCCAGACCCAAACCCACTCTGCCAGTCCCAAACCCACTCCGCCAGACCAAAACCCATTCCCCCAGACCCAAACCCACTCCGCCAGACCCAAACCCACTCCGCCAGACCCAAACCCACTCCGCCAGACCTGAACCCACTCCGACAGACCCGAACCCACTCCCCCAGACCACAACCCACTCCGCCAGACCCCAACCCACTCCGACAGACCCCAACCCACTCCGCCAGACCCCAACACACTCCGCCAGACCCCAACCCACTCCGCCAGACCCCAACCCACTCCGCCAGACCCCAACCCATTCCGCCAGACCCCATCCCACTCCGCCATACCCCAACCCAATCCGCCAGACCCCAACCCACTCCGCCAGACCCAAACCCACACAGACAGACCCGAACCCACTCCGCCAGACCCCAACCCACTCCGCCAGACCCCAACCCACTCCGCCAGACCCAAACCCACTCCGCCAGACCCAAACCCACTCCGCCAGACCAAAACCCACTCCGCCAGACCCAAACCCACTCCGGCAGACCCAAACCAACTCCGCCAGAACCAAACCAACTCCGCCAGACCCAACCCCACTCCGACAGACCCCAAACCCACTCCGCCAGATCCAAACCCACTCCGCCAGACCCAAACCCACTCCGCCAGACCCAAACCCACTCCGCCAGACCCAAACCCACTCCGCCAGACCCCAACCCACTCCGCCAGACCCCAACCCACTCCACCAGACCCCAACCCACTCCGCCAGACCCCAACCCACTCCGCTAGACCCACAACCCACTCCGCCAGACTCAAACCCACTCCGCCAGGCCCAAACCCACTCCGCCAGGCCCAAACCAACTCCGCCAGACCCAAACCCACTCCGCCAGGCCCAAACCCACTCCGCCAGACCAAAACCCACTCCGCCAGACACAAACCCACTCCGGCAGAAACAAACCCACTCCGCCAGAACCAAACCAACTCCGCCAGACCCAAACCCACTCCGCCAGACCCCAAACCCACTCCGCCAGATCCAAACCCACTCCGCCAGACCCAAACCCACTCCTCCAGACCCAAACCTACTCCGCCAGACCCAAACCCACTCCGCCAGACCCAAACCCACTCCGCCAGACCCCAACCCACTCCGCCAGACCCCAACCCACTCCGCCAGACCCGAACCCACTCCGCTAGACCCACAACCCACTCCGCCAGACTCAAACACACTCCGCCAGACCCAAACCCACTCCGCCAGACCCAAACCAACTCCGCCAGACCCAAACCCACTCCGCCAGACCCAAACCCACTCCGCCAGACCCAAAACCACTCCGCCAGACCCGAACCCACTCCGCCACACCCGAACCTACTCCGCCAGACCCGAACCCACTCCGCCAGACCCCAACCCACTCCGCCAGACCCAAACGCACTCCGCCAGACCCGACCCCACTCCGCCAGACCTGAACCCAATCCGCCAGACCACAAATCCACTCCGATAGACCCAAACCCACTCCGCCAGACCCAAACCCACTCCGCCAGAACCAAACCCACTCTGCCAGTCCCAAACCCACTCCGCCAGACCAAAACCCATTCCCCCAGACCCAAACCCACTCCGCCAGACCCAAACCCACTCCGCCAGACCCAAACCCACTCCGCCAGACCTGAACCCACTCCGACAGACCCGAACCCACTCCCCCAGACCACAACCCACTCCGCCAGACCCCAACCCACTCCGACAGACCCCAACCCACTCCGCCAGACCCCAACACACTCCGCCAGACCCCAACCCACTCCGCCAGACCCCAACCCACTCCGCCAGACCCCAACCCATTCCGCCAGACCCCATCCCACTCCGCCATACCCCAACCCAATCCGCCAGACCCCAACCCACTCCGCCAGACCCAAACCCACACAGACAGACCCGAACCCACTCCGCCAGACCCCAACCCACTCCGCCAGACCCCAACCCACTCCGCCAGACCCAAACCCACTCCGCCAGACCCAAACCCACTCCGCCAGACCAAAACCCACTCCGCCAGACCCAAACCCACTCCGGCAGACCCAAACCCACTCCGCCAGAACCAAACCAACTCCGCCAGACCCAACCCCACTCCGACAGACCCCAAACCCACTCCGCCAGATCCAAACCCACTCCGCCAGACCCAAACCCACTCCGCCAGACCCAAACCTACTCCGCCAGACCCAAACCCACTCCGCCAGACCCAAACCCACTCCGCCAGACCCCAACCCACTCCGCCAGACCCCAACCCACTCCGCCAGACCCGAACCCACTCCGCTAGACCCACAACCCACTCCGCCAGACTCAAACCCACTCCGCCAGACCCAAACCCACTCCGCCAGACCCAAACCAACTCCGCCAGACCCGAACCCACTCCGCCAGACCCAAACCCACTCCGCCAGACACAAAACCTCTCCGCCAGACCCGAACCCACTCCGCCAAACCCGAACCTACTCCGCCAGACCCGAACCCACTCCGCCAGACCCCAACCCACTCCGCCAGACCCAAACGCACTCCGCCAGACCCGACCCCACTCTGCCAGACCTGAACCCAATCCGCCAGACCACAAATCCACTCCGACAGACCCAAACCCACTCCGCCAGACCCAAACCCACTCCGCCAGCCCCAAACCCACTCCGCCAGACCCAAACCCACTCCGCCAGACCCAAACCTACTCCGCCAGACCCAAACCCACTCCGCCAGACCCAAACCTACTCCGCCAGACCCAAACCCACTCCGCCAGACCCCAACCCACTCCACCAGACCCCAACCCACTCCGCCAGACCCGAACCCACTCCGCTAGACCCACAACCCACTCCGCCAGACTCAAACCCACTCCGCCAGACCCAAACCCACTCCGCCAGGCCCAAACCAACTCCGCCAGACCCAAACCCACTCCGCCAGACCCAAACCCACTCCGCCAGACCAAAACCAACTCCGCCAGACCCAAACCCACTCCGGCAGACCCAAACCCACTCCGCCAGAACCAAACCAACTCCGCCAGACCCAAACCCACTCCGCCAGACGCCAAACCCACTCCGCCAGATCCAAACCCACTCCGCCAGACCCAAACCCACTCCGCCAGACCCAAACCTACTCCGCCAGACCCAAACCCACTCCGCCAGACCCAAACCCACTCCGCCAGACCCCAACCCACTCCGCCAGACCCCAACCCACTCCGCCAGACCCGAACCCACTCCGCTAGACCCACAACCCACTCCGCCAGACTCAAACACACTCCGCCAGACCCAAACCCACTCCGCCAGACCCAAACCAACTCCGCCAGACCCAAACCCACTCCGCCAGACCTGAACCCAATCCGCCAGACCACAAATCCACTCCGACAGACCCAAACCCACTCCGCCAGACCCAAACCCACTCCGCCAGCCCCAAACCCACTCCGCCAGACCCAAACCCACTCCGCCAGACCCAAACCTACTCCGCCAGACCCAAACCCACTCCGCCAGACACAAACCTACTCCGCCAGACCCAAACCCACTCCGCCAGACCCCAACCCACTCCACCAGACCCCAACCCACTCCGCCAGACCCAAACCCACTCCGCTAGACCCACAACCCACTCCGCCAGACTCAAACCCACTCCGCCAGACCCAAACCCACTCCGCCAGGCCCAAACCAACTCCGCCAGACCCAAACCCACTCCGCCAGACCCAAACCCACTCCGCCAGACCAAAACCAACTCCGCCAGACCCAAACCCACTCCGGCAGACCCAAACCCACTCCGCCAGAACCAAACCAACTCCGCCAGACCCAAACCCACTCCGCCAGACCCCAAACCCACTCCGCCAGATCCAAACCCACTCCGCCAGACCCAAACCCACTCCGCCAGACCCAAACCGACTCCGCCAGACCCAAACCCACTCCGCCAGACCCAAACCCACTCCGCCAGACCCCAACCCACTCCGCCAGACCCCAACCCACTCCGCCAGACCCGAACCCACTCCGCTAGACCCACAACCCACTCCGCCAGACTCAAACACACTCCGCCAGACCCAAACCCACTCCGCCAGACCCAAACCAACTCCGCCAGACCCAAACCCACTCCGCCAGACCCAAACCCAATCCGCCAGACCACAAATCCACTCCGACAGACCCAAAGCCACTCCGCCAGACCCCAACCCACTCCGCCAGACCCCAACACACTCCGCCAGACCCCAACCCACTCCGCCAGACCCCAACCCACTCCGCCAGACCCCAACCCATTCCGCCAGACCCCATCCCACTCCGCCATACCCCAACCCAATCCGCCAGACCCCAACCCACTCCGCCAGACCCAAACCCACACAGACAGACCCGAACCCACTCCGCCAGACCCCAACCCACTCCGCCAGACCCCAACCCACTCCGCCAGACCCAAACCCACTCCGCCAGACCCAAACCCACTCCGGCAGACCAAAACCCACTCCGCCAGACCCAAACCCACTCCGGCAGACCCAAACCCACTCCGCCAGAACCAAACCAACTCCGCCAGACCCAACCCCACTCCGACAGACCCCAAACCCACTCCGCCAGATCCAAACCCACTCCGCCAGACCCAAACCCACTCCGCCAGACCCAAACCTACTCCGCCAGACCCAAACCCACTCCGCCAGACCCAAACCCACTCCGCCAGACCCCAACCCACTCCGCCAGACCCCAACCCACTCCGCCAGACCCGAACCCACTCCGCTAGACCCACAACCCACTCCGCCAGACTCAAACCCACTCCGCCAGACCCAAACCCACTCCGCCAGACCCAAACCAACTCCGCCAGACCCGAACCCACTCCGCCAGACCCAAACCCACTCCGCCAGACACAAAACCTCTCCGCCAGTCCCGAACCCACTCCGCCAAACCCGAACCTACTCCGCCAGACCCGAACCCACTCCGCCAGACCCCAACCCACTCCGCCAGACCCAAACGCACTCCGCCAGACCCGACCCCACTCTGCCAGACCTGAACCCAATCCGCCAGACCACAAATCCACTCCGACAGACCCAAACCCACTCCGCCAGACCCAAACCCACTCCGCCAGCCCCAAACCCACTCCGCCAGACCCAAACCCACTCCGCCAGACCCAAACCTACTCCGCCAGACCCAAACCCACTCCGCCAGACCCAAACCTACTCCGCCAGACCCAAACCCACTCCGCCAGACCCCAACCCACTCCACCAGACCCCAACCCACTCCGCCAGACCCGAACCCACTCCGCTAGACCCACAACCCACTCCGCCAGACTCAAACCCACTCCGCCAGACCCAAACCCACTCCGCCAGGCCCAAACCAACTCCGCCAGACCCAAACCCACTCCGCCAGACCCAAACCCACTCCGCCAGACCAAAACCAACTCCGCCAGACCCAAACCCACTCCGGCAGACCCAAACCCACTCCGCCAGAACCAAACCAACTCCGCCAGACCCAAACCCACTCCGCCAGACCCCAAACCCACTCCGCCAGATCCAAACCCACTCCGCCAGACCCAAACCCACTCCGCCAGACCCAAACCTACTCCGCCAGACCCAAACCCACTCCGCCAGACCCAAACCCACTCCGCCAGACCCCAACCCACTCCGCCAGACCCCAACCCACTCCGCCAGACCCGAACCCACTCCGCTAGACCCACAACCCACTCCGCCAGACTCAAACCCACTCCGCCAGACCCAAACCTACTCCGCCAGACCCAAACCAACTCCGCCAGACCCAAACCCACTCCGCCAGACCCAAACCCACTCCGCCAGACACAAAACCACTAAGCCAGACCCGAACCCACTCCGCCAAACCCGAACCTACTCCGCCAGACCCGAACCCACTCCGCCAGACCCCAACCCACTCCGCCAGACCCAAACGCACTCCGCCAGACCCGACCCCACTCTGCCAGACCTGAACCCAATCCGCCAGACCACAAATCCACTCCGACAGACCCAAACCCACTCCGCCAGACCCAAACCCACTCCGCCAGCCCCAAACCCACTCCGCCAGACCCAAACCCACTCCGCCAGACCCAAACCTACTCCGCCAGACCCAAACCCACTCCGCCAGACCCAAACCCACTCCGCCAGACCCAAACCCACTCCGCCAGACCCCAACCCACTCCGCCAGACCCAAACCCACTCCGCCAGACCAAAACCAACTCCGCCAGACCCAAACCCACTCCGGCAGACCCAAACCCACTCCGCCAGAACCAAACCAACTCCGCCAGACCCAAACCCACTCCGCCAGACGCCAAACCCACTCCGCCAGATCCAAACCCACTCCGCCAGACCCAAACCCACTCCGCCAGACCCAAACCTACTCCGCCAGACCCAAACCCACTCCGCCAGACCCAAACCCACTCCGCCAGACCCCAACCCACTCCGCCAGACCCCAACCCACTCCGCCAGACCCGAACCCACTCCGCTAGACCCACAACCCACTCCGCCAGACTCAAACACACTCCGCCAGACCCAAACCCACTCCGCCAGACCCAAACCAACTCCGCCAGACCCAAACCCACTCCGCCAGACCTGAACCCAATCCGCCAGACCACAAATCCACTCCGACAGACCCAAACCCACTCCGCCAGACCCAAACCCACTCCGCCAGCCCCAAACCCACTCCGCCAGACCCAAACCCACTCCGCCAGACCCAAACCTACTCCGCCAGACCCAAACCCACTCCGCCAGACACAAACCTACTCCGCCAGACCCAAACCCACTCCGCCAGACCCCAACCCACTCCACCAGACCCCAACCCACTCCGCCAGACCCAAACCCACTCCGCTAGACCCACAACCCACTCCGCCAGACTCAAACCCACTCCGCCAGACCCAAACCCACTCCGCCAGGCCCAAACCAACTCCGCCAGACCCAAACCCACTCCGCCAGACCCAAACCCACTCCGCCAGACCAAAACCAACTCCGCCAGACCCAAACCCACTCCGCCAGACCCAAACCCACTCCGGCAGACCCAAACCCACTCCGCCAGAACCAAACCAACTCCGCCAGACCCAACCCCACTCCGACAGACCCCAAACCCACTCCGCCAGATCCAAACCCACTCCGCCAGACCCAAACCCACTCCGCCAGACCCAAACCTACTCCGCCAGACCCAAACCCACTCCGCCAGACCCAAACCCACTCCGCCAGACCCCAACCCACTCCGCCAGACCCCAACCCACTCCGCCAGACCCGAACCCACTCCGCTAGACCCACAACCCACTCCGCCAGACTCAAACCCACTCCGCCAGACCCAAACCCACTCCGCCAGACCCAAACCAACTCCGCCAGACCCGAACCCACTCCGCCAGACCCAAACCCACTCCGCCAGACACAAAACCTCTCCGCCAGTCCCGAACCCACTCCGCCAAACCCGAACCTACTCCGCCAGACCCGAACCCACTCCGCCAGACCCCAACCCACTCCGCCAGACCCAAACGCACTCCGCCAGACCCGACCCCACTCTGCCAGACCTGAACCCAATCCGCCAGACCACAAATCCACTCCGACAGACCCAAACCCACTCCGCCAGACCCAAACCCACTCCGCCAGCCCCAAACCCACTCCGCCAGACCCAAACCCACTCCGCCAGACCCAAACCTACTCCGCCAGACCCAAACCCACTCCGCCAGACCCAAACCTACTCCGCCAGACCCAAACCCACTCCGCCAGACCCCAACCCACTCCACCAGACCCCAACCCACTCCGCCAGACCCGAACCCACTCCGCTAGACCCACAACCCACTCCGCCAGACTCAAACCCACTCCGCCAGACCCAAACCCACTCCGCCAGGCCCAAACCAACTCCGCCAGACCCAAACCCACTCCGCCAGACCCAAACCCACTCCGCCAGACCAAAACCAACTCCGCCAGACCCAAACCCACTCCGGCAGACCCAAACCCACTCCGCCAGAACCAAACCAACTCCGCCAGACCCAAACCCACTCCGCCAGACCCCAAACCCACTCCGCCAGATCCAAACCCACTCCGCCAGACCCAAACCCACTCCGCCAGACCCAAACCTACTCCGCCAGACCCAAACCCACTCCGCCAGACCCAAACCCACTCCGCCAGACCCCAACCCACTCCGCCAGACCCCAACCCACTCCGCCAGACCCGAACCCACTCCGCTAGACCCACAACCCACTCCGCCAGACTCAAACCCACTCCGCCAGACCCAAACCTACTCCGCCAGACCCAAACCAACTCCGCCAGACCCAAACCCACTCCGCCAGACCCAAACCCACTCCGCCAGACACAAAACCACTAAGCCAGACCCGAACCCACTCCGCCAAACCCGAACCTACTCCGCCAGACCCGAACCCACTCCGCCAGACCCCAACCCACTCCGCCAGACCCAAACGCACTCCGCCAGACCCGACCCCACTCTGCCAGACCTGAACCCAATCCGCCAGACCACAAATCCACTCCGACAGACCCAAACCCACTCCGCCAGACCCAAACCCACTCCGCCAGCCCCAAACCCACTCCGCCAGACCCAAACCCACTCCGCCAGACCCAAACCTACTCCGCCAGACCCAAACCCACTCCGCCAGACCCAAACCCACTCCGCCAGACCCAAACCCACTCCGCCAGACCCCAACCCACTCCGCCAGACCCAAACCCACTCCGCCAGACCAAAACCAACTCCGCCAGACCCAAACCCACTCCGGCAGACCCAAACCCACTCCGCCAGAACCAAACCAACTCCGCCAGACCCAAACCCACTCCGCCAGACGCCAAACCCACTCCGCCAGATCCAAACCCACTCCGCCAGACCCAAACCCACTCCGCCAGACCCAAACCTACTCCGCCAGACCCAAACCCACTCCGCCAGACCCAAACCCACTCCGCCAGACCCCAACCCACTCCGCCAGACCCCAACCCACTCCGCCAGACCCGAACCCACTCCGCTAGACCCACAACCCACTCCGCCAGACTCAAACACACTCCGCCAGACCCAAACCCACTCCGCCAGACCCAAACCAACTCCGCCAGACCCAAACCCACTCCGCCAGACCTGAACCCAATCCGCCAGACCACAAATCCACTCCGACAGACCCAAACCCACTCCGCCAGACCCAAACCCACTCCGCCAGCCCCAAACCCACTCCGCCAGACCCAAACCCACTCCGCCAGACCCAAACCTACTCCGCCAGACCCAAACCCACTCCGCCAGACACAAACCTACTCCGCCAGACCCAAACCCACTCCGCCAGACCCCAACCCACTCCACCAGACCCCAACCCACTCCGCCAGACCCAAACCCACTCCGCTAGACCCACAACCCACTCCGCCAGACTCAAACCCACTCCGCCAGACCCAAACCCACTCCGCCAGGCCCAAACCAACTCCGCCAGACCCAAACCCACTCCGCCAGACCCAAACCCACTCCGCCAGACCAAAACCAACTCCGCCAGACCCAAACCCACTCCGGCAGACCCAAACCCACTCCGCCAGAACCAAACCAACTCCGCCAGACCCAAACCCACTCCGCCAGACCCCAAACCCACTCCGCCAGATCCAAACCCACTCCGCCAGACCCAAACCCACTCCGCCAGACCCAAACCGACTCCGCCAGACCCAAACCCACTCCGCCAGACCCAAACCCACTCCGCCAGACCCCAACCCACTCCGCCAGACCCCAACCCACTCCGCCAGACCCGAACCCACTCCGCTAGACCCACAACCCACTCCGCCAGACTCAAACACACTCCGCCAGACCCAAACCCACTCCGCCAGACCCAAACCAACTCCGCCAGACCCAAACCCACTCCGCCAGACCCAAACCCAATCCGCCAGACCACAAATCCACTCCGACAGACCCAAAGCCACTCCGCCAGACCCCAACCCACTCCGCCAGACCCCAACACACTCCGCCAGACCCCAACCCACTCCGCCAGACCCCAACCCACTCCGCCAGACCCCAACCCATTCCGCCAGACCCCATCCCACTCCGCCATACCCCAACCCAATCCGCCAGACCCCAACCCACTCCGCCAGACCCAAACCCACACAGACAGACCCGAACCCACTCCGCCAGACCCCAACCCACTCCGCCAGACCCCAACCCACTCCGCCAGACCCAAACCCACTCCGCCAGACCCAAACCCACTCCGCCAGACCAAAACCCACTCCGCCAGACCCAAACCCACTCCGGCAGACCCAAACCCACTCCGCCAGAACCAAACCAACTCCGCCAGACCCAACCCCACTCCGACAGACCCCAAACCCACTCCGCCAGATCCAAACCCACTCCGCCAGACCCAAACCCACTCCGCCAGACCCAAACCTACTCCGCCAGACCCAAACCCACTCCGCCAGACCCAAACCCACTCCGCCAGACCCCAACCCACTCCGCCAGACCCCAACCCACTCCGCCAGACCCGAACCCACTCCGCTAGACCCACAACCCACTCCGCCAGACTCAAACCCACTCCGCCAGACCCAAACCCACTCCGCCAGACCCAAACCAACTCCGCCAGACCCGAACCCACTCCGCCAGACCCAAACCCACTCCGCCAGACACAAAACCTCTCCGCCAGTCCCGAACCCACTCCGCCAAACCCGAACCTACTCCGCCAGACCCGAACCCACTCCGCCAGACCCCAACCCACTCCGCCAGACCCAAACGCACTCCGCCAGACCCGACCCCACTCTGCCAGACCTGAACCCAATCCGCCAGACCACAAATCCACTCCGACAGACCCAAACCCACTCCGCCAGACCCAAACCCACTCCGCCAGCCCCAAACCCACTCCGCCAGACCCAAACCCACTCCGCCAGACCCAAACCTACTCCGCCAGACCCAAACCCACTCCGCCAGACCCAAACCTACTCCGCCAGACCCAAACCCACTCCGCCAGACCCCAACCCACTCCACCAGACCCCAACCCACTCCGCCAGACCCGAACCCACTCCGCTAGACCCACAACCCACTCCGCCAGACTCAAACCCACTCCGCCAGACCCAAACCCACTCCGCCAGGCCCAAACCAACTCCGCCAGACCCAAACCCACTCCGCCAGACCCAAACCCACTCCGCCAGACCAAAACCAACTCCGCCAGACCCAAACCCACTCCGGCAGACCCAAACCCACTCCGCCAGAACCAAACCAACTCCGCCAGACCCAAACCCACTCCGCCAGACCCCAAACCCACTCCGCCAGATCCAAACCCACTCCGCCAGACCCAAACCCACTCCGCCAGACCCAAACCTACTCCGCCAGACCCAAACCCACTCCGCCAGACCCAAACCCACTCCGCCAGACCCCAACCCACTCCGCCAGACCCCAACCCACTCCGCCAGACCCGAACCCACTCCGCTAGACCCACAACCCACTCCGCCAGACTCAAACCCACTCCGCCAGACCCAAACCTACTCCGCCAGACCCAAACCAACTCCGCCAGACCCAAACCCACTCCGCCAGACCCAAACCCACTCCGCCAGACACAAAACCACTAAGCCAGACCCGAACCCACTCCGCCAAACCCGAACCTACTCCGCCAGACCCGAACCCACTCCGCCAGACCCCAACCCACTCCGCCAGACCCAAACGCACTCCGCCAGACCCGACCCCACTCTGCCAGACCTGAACCCAATCCGCCAGACCACAAATCCACTCCGACAGACCCAAACCCACTCCGCCAGACCCAAACCCACTCCGCCAGCCCCAAACCCACTCCGCCAGACCCAAACCCACTCCGCCAGACCCAAACCTACTCCGCCAGACCCAAACCCACTCCGCCAGACCCAAACCCACTCCGCCAGACCCAAACCCACTCCGCCAGACCCCAACCCACTCCACCAGACCCCAACCCACTCCACCAGACCCCAACCCACTCCGCCAGACCCGAACCCAATCCGCTAGACCCACAACCCACTCCGCCAGACTCAAACCCACTCCGCCAGGCCCAAACCCACTCCGCCAGGCCCAAACCAACTCCGCCAGACCCAAACCCACTCCGCCAGACCCAAACCCACTCCGCCAGACCAAAACCCACTCCGCCAGACACAAACCCACTCCGGCAGAACCAAACCCACTCCGCCAGAACCAAACCAACTCCGCCAGACCCAAACCCACTCCGCCAGACCCCAAACCCACTCCGCCAGATCCAAACCCACTCCGCCAGACCCAAACCCACTCCGCCAGACCCAAACCTACTCCGCCAGACCCAAACCCACTCCGCCAGACCCAAACCCACTCCGCCAGACCCCAACCCACTCCGCCAGACCCCAACCCACTCCGCCAGACCCGAACCCACTCCGCTAGACCCACAACCCACTCCGCCAGACTCAAACACACTCCGCCAGACCCAAACCCACTCCGCCAGACCCAAACCAACTCCGCCAGACCCAAACCCACTCCGCCAGACCCAAACCCACTCCGCCAGACCCAAAACCACTCCGCCAGACCCGAACCCACTCCGCCACACCCGAACCTACTCCGCCAGACCCGAACCCACTCCGCCAGACCCCAACCCACTCCGCCAGACCCAAACGCACTCCGCCAGACCCGACCCCACTCCGCCAGACCTGAACCCAATCCGCCAGACCACAAATCCACTCCGATAGACCCAAACCCACTCCGCCAGACCCAAACCCACTCCGCCAGACCCAAACCCACTCTGCCAGTCCCAAACCCACTCCGCCAGACCAAAACCCATTCCCCCAGACCCAAACCCACTCCGCCAGACCCAAACCCACTCCGCCAGACCCAAACCCACTCCGCCAGACCTGAACCCACTCCGACAGACCCGAACCCACTCCCCCAGACCACAACCCACTCCGCCAGACCCCAACCCACTCCGACAGACCCCAACCCACTCCGCCAGACCCCAACACACTCCGCCAGACCCCAACCCACTCCGCCAGACCCCAACCCACTCCGCCAGACCCCAACCCATTCCGCCAGACCCCATCCCACTCCGCCATACCCCAACCCAATCCGCCAGACCCCAACCCACTCCGCCAGACCCAAACCCACACAGACAGACCCGAACCCACTCCGCCAGACCCCAACCCACTCCGCCAGACCCCAACCCACTCCGCCAGACCCAAACCCACTCCGCCAGACCCAAACCCACTCCGCCAGACCAAAACCCACTCCGCCAGACCCAAACCCACTCCGGCAGACCCAAACCAACTCCGCCAGAACCAAACCAACTCCGCCAGACCCAACCCCACTCCGACAGACCCCAAACCCACTCCGCCAGATCCAAACCCACTCCGCCAGACCCAAACCCACTCCGCCAGACCCAAACCCACTCCGCCAGACCCAAACCCACTCCGCCAGACCCCAACCCACTCCGCCAGACCCCAACCCACTCCACCAGACCCCAACCCACTCCGCCAGACCCGAACCCACTCCGCTAGACCCACAACCCACTCCGCCAGACTCAAACCCACTCCGCCAGGCCCAAACCCACTCCGCCAGGCCCAAACCAACTCCGCCAGACCCAAACCCACTCCGCCAGGCCCAAACCCACTCCGCCAGACCAAAACCCACTCCGCCAGACACAAACCCACTCCGGCAGAAACAAACCCACTCCGCCAGAACCAAACCAACTCCGCCAGACCCAAACCCACTCCGCCAGACCCCAAACCCACTCCGCCAGATCCAAACCCACTCCGCCAGACCCAAACCCACTCCTCCAGACCCAAACCTACTCCGCCAGACCCAAACCCACTCCGCCAGACCCAAACCCACTCCGCCAGACCCCAACCCACTCCGCCAGACCCCAACCCACTCCGCCAGACCCGAACCCACTCCGCTAGACCCACAACCCACTCCGCCAGACTCAAACACACTCCGCCAGACCCAAACCCACTCCGCCAGACCCAAACCAACTCCGCCAGACCCAAACCCACTCCACCAGACCCAAACCCACTCCGCCAGACCCAAAACCACTCCGCCAGACCCGAACCCACTCCGCCACACCCGAACCTACTCCGCCAGACCCGAACCCACTCCGCCAGACCCCAACCCACTCCGCCAGACCCAAACGCACTCCGCCAGACCCGACCCCACTCCGCCAGACCTGAACCCAATCCGCCAGACCACAAATCCACTCCGATAGACCCAAACCCACTCCGCCAGACCCAAACCCACTCCGTCAGAACCAAACCCACTCTGCCAGTCCCAAACCCACTCCGCCAGACCAAAACCCATTCCCCCAGACCCAAACCCACTCCGCCAGACCCAAACCCACTCCACCAGACCCAAACCCACTCCGCCAGACCTGAACCCACTCCGACAGACCCGAACCCACTCCCCCAGACCACAACCCACTCCGCCAGACCCCAACCCACTCCGACAGACCCCAACCCACTCCGCCAGACCCCAACACACTCCGCCAGACCCCAACCCACTCCGCCAGACCCCAACCCACTCCGCCAGACCCCAACCCATTCCGCCAGACCCCATCCCACTCCGCCATACCCCAACCCAATCCGCCAGACCCCAACCCACTCCGCCAGACCCAAACCCACACAGACAGACCCGAACCCACTCCGCCAGACCCCAACCCACTCCGCCAGACCCCAACCCACTCCGCCAGACCCAAACCCACTCCGCCAGACCCAAACCCACTCCGCCAGACCAAAACCCACTCCGCCAGACCCAAACCCACTCCGGCAGACCCAAACCCACTCCGCCAGAACCAAACCAACTCCGCCAGACCCAACCCCACTCCGACAGACCCCAAACCCACTCCGCCAGATCCAAACCCACTCCGCCAGACCCAAACCCACTCCGCCAGACCCAAACCTACTCCGCCAGACCCAAACCCACTCCGCCAGACCCAAACCCACTCCGCCAGACCCCAACCCACTCCGCCAGACCCCAACCCACTCCGCCAGACCCGAACCCACTCCGCTAGACCCACAACCCACTCCGCCAGACTCAAACCCACTCCGCCAGACCCAAACCCACTCCGCCAGACCCAAACCAACTCCGCCAGACCCGAACCCACTCCGCCAGACCCAAACCCACTCCGCCAGACACAAAACCTCTCCGCCAGACCCGAACCCACTCCGCCAAACCCGAACCTACTCCGCCAGACCCGAACCCACTCCGCCAGACCCCAACCCACTCCGCCAGACCCAAACGCACTCCGCCAGACCCGACCCCACTCTGCCAGACCTGAACCCAATCCGCCAGACCACAAATCCACTCCGACAGACCCAAACCCACTCCGCCAGACCCAAACCCACTCCGCCAGCCCCAAACCCACTCCGCCAGACCCAAACCCACTCCGCCAGACCCAAACCTACTCCGCCAGACCCAAACCCACTCCGCCAGACCCAAACCTACTCCGCCAGACCCAAACCCACTCCGCCAGACCCCAACCCACTCCACCAGACCCCAACCCACTCCGCCAGACCCGAACCCACTCCGCTAGACCCACAACCCACTCCGCCAGACTCAAACCCACTCCGCCAGACCCAAACCCACTCCGCCAGGCCCAAACCAACTCCGCCAGACCCAAACCCACTCCGCCAGACCCAAACCCACTCCGCCAGACCAAAACCAACTCCGCCAGACCCAAACCCACTCCGGCAGACCCAAACCCACTCCGCCAGAACCAAACCAACTCCGCCAGACCCAAACCCACTCCGCCAGACGCCAAACCCACTCCGCCAGATCCAAACCCACTCCGCCAGACCCAAACCCACTCCGCCAGACCCAAACCTACTCCGCCAGACCCAAACCCACTCCGCCAGACCCAAACCCACTCCGCCAGACCCCAACCCACTCCGCCAGACCCCAACCCACTCCGCCAGACCCGAACCCACTCCGCGAGACCCACAACCCACTCCGCCAGACTCAAACACACTCCGCCAGACCCAAACCCACTCCGCCAGACCCAAACCAACTCCGCCAGACCCAAACCCACTCCGCCAGACCTGAACCCAATCCGCCAGACCACAAATCCACTCCGACAGACCCAAACCCACTCCGCCAGACCCAAACCCACTCCGCCAGCCCCAAACCCACTCCGCCAGACCCAAACCCACTCCGCCAGACCCAAACCTACTCCGCCAGACCCAAACCCACTCCGCCAGACACAAACCTACTCCGCCAGACCCAAACCCACTCCGCCAGACCCCAACCCACTCCACCAGACCCCAACCCACTCCGCCAGACCCAAACCCACTCCGCTAGACCCACAACCCACTCCGCCAGACTCAAACCCACTCCGCCAGACCCAAACCCACTCCGCCAGGCCCAAACCAACTCCGCCAGACCCAAACCCACTCCGCCAGACCCAAACCCACTCCGCCAGACCAAAACCAACTCCGCCAGACCCAAACCCACTCCGGCAGACCCAAACCCACTCCGCCAGAACCAAACCAACTCCGCCAGACCCAAACCCACTCCGCCAGACCCCAAACCCACTCCGCCAGATCCAAACCCACTCCGCCAGACCCAAACCCACTCCGCCAGACCCAAACCGACTCCGCCAGACCCAAACCCACTCCGCCAGACCCAAACCCACTCCGCCAGACCCCAACCCACTCCGCCAGACCCCAACCCACTCCGCCAGACCCGAACCCACTCCGCTAGACCCACAACCCACTCCGCCAGACTCAAACACACTCCGCCAGACCCAAACCCACTCCGCCAGACCCAAACCAACTCCGCCAGACCCAAACCCACTCCGCCAGACCCAAACCCAATCCGCCAGACCACAAATCCACTCCGACAGACCCAAAGCCACTCCGCCAGACCCCAACCCACTCCGCCAGACCCCAACACACTCCGCCAGACCCCAACCCACTCCGCCAGACCCCAACCCACTCCGCCAGACCCCAACCCATTCCGCCAGACCCCATCCCACTCCGCCATACCCCAACCCAATCCGCCAGACCCCAACCCACTCCGCCAGACCCAAACCCACACAGACAGACCCGAACCCACTCCGCCAGACCCCAACCCACTCCGCCAGACCCCAACCCACTCCGCCAGACCCAAACCCACTCCGCCAGACCCAAACCCACTCCGCCAGACCAAAACCCACTCCGCCAGACCCAAACCCACTCCGGCAGACCCAAACCCACTCCGCCAGAACCAAACCAACTCCGCCAGACCCAACCCCACTCCGACAGACCCCAAACCCACTCCGCCAGATCCAAACCCACTCCGCCAGACCCAAACCCACTCCGCCAGACCCAAACCTACTCCGCCAGACCCAAACCCACTCCGCCAGACCCAAACCCACTCCGCCAGACCCCAACCCACTCCGCCAGACCCCAACCCACTCCGCCAGACCCGAACCCACTCCGCTAGACCCACAACCCACTCCGCCAGACTCAAACCCACTCCGCCAGACCCAAACCCACTCCGCCAGACCCAAACCAACTCCGCCAGACCCGAACCCACTCCGCCAGACCCAAACCCACTCCGCCAGACACAAAACCTCTCCGCCAGTCCCGAACCCACTCCGCCAAACCCGAACCTACTCCGCCAGACCCGAACCCACTCCGCCAGACCCCAACCCACTCCGCCAGACCCAAACGCACTCCGCCAGACCCGACCCCACTCTGCCAGACCTGAACCCAATCCGCCAGACCACAAATCCACTCCGACAGACCCAAACCCACTCCGCCAGACCCAAACCCACTCCGCCAGCCCCAAACCCACTCCGCCAGACCCAAACCCACTCCGCCAGACCCAAACCTACTCCGCCAGACCCAAACCCACTCCGCCAGACCCAAACCTACTCCGCCAGACCCAAACCCACTCCGCCAGACCCCAACCCACTCCACCAGACCCCAACCCACTCCGCCAGACCCGAACCCACTCCGCTAGACCCACAACCCACTCCGCCAGACTCAAACCCACTCCGCCAGACCCAAACCCACTCCGCCAGGCCCAAACCAACTCCGCCAGACCCAAACCCACTCCGCCAGACCCAAACCCACTCCGCCAGACCAAAACCAACTCCGCCAGACCCAAACCCACTCCGGCAGACCCAAACCCACTCCGCCAGAACCAAACCAACTCCGCCAGACCCAAACCCACTCCGCCAGACCCCAAACCCACTCCGCCAGATCCAAACCCACTCCGCCAGACCCAAACCCACTCTGCCAGACCCAAACCCACTCCGCCAGACCCAAACCCACTCCGCCAGACCCAAACCCACTCCGCCAGACCCCAACCCACTCCGCCAGACCCCAACCCACTCCGCCAGACCCGAACCCACTCCGCTAGACCCACAACCCACTCCGCCAGACTCAAACACACTCCGCCAGACCCGAACCCACTCCGCTAGACCCACAACCCACTCCGCCAGACTCAAACCCACTCCGCCAGACCCAAACCCACTCCGCCAGGCCCAAACCAACTCCGCCAGACTCAAACCCACTCCGCCAGACCCAAACCCACTCCGCCAGACCAAAACCAACTCCGCCAGACCCAAACCCACTCCGGCAGACCCAAACCCACTCCGCCAGAACCAAACCAACTCCGCCAGACCCAAACCCAGTCCGCCAGACCCCAAACCCACTCCGCCAGATCCAAACCCACTCCGCCAGACCCAAACCCACTCCGCCAGACCCAAACCCACTCCGCCAGACCCAAACCCACTCCGCCAGACCCAAACCCACTCCGCCAGACCCCAACCCACTCCGCCAGACCCCAACCCACTCCGCCAGACCCGAACCCACTCCGCTAGACCCACAACCCACTCCGCCAGACTCAAACACACTCCGCCAGACCCAAACCCACTCCGCCAGACCCAAACCAACTCCGCCAGACCCAAACCCACTCCGCCAGACCCAAACCCAATCCGCCAGACCACAAATCCACTCCGACAGACCCAAAGCCACTCCGCCAGACCCAAACCCACTCCGCCAGCCCCAAACCCACTCCGCCAGACCCAAACCCACTCCGCCAGACCCAAACCTACTCCGCCAGACCCAAACCCACTCCGCCAGACCCAAACCCACTCCGCCAGACCCAAACCCACTCCGCCAGACCCCAACCCACTCCGCCAGACCCCAACCCACTCCGCCAGACCCTAACCCACTCCGCTAGACCCACAACCCACTCCGCCAGACTCAAACCCACTCCGCCAGACCCAAACCCACTCCGCCAGGCCCAAACCAACTCCGCCAGACCCAAACCCACTCCGCCAGACCCAAACCCACTCCGCCAGACCCAAAACCACTCCGCCAGACCCGAACCCACTCCGCCAAACCCGAACCTACTCCGCCAGACCCGAACCCACTCCGCCAGACCCCAACCCACTCCGCCAGACCCAAACGCACTCCGCCAGACCCGACCCCACTCCGCCAGACCTGATCCCAATCCGCCAGACCACAAATCCACTCCGACAGACCCAAACCCACTCCGCCAGACCCAAACCCACTCCGCCAGCACCAAACCCACTCCGCCAGACGCAAACCCACTCCGCCAGACCCAAACCCACTCCGCCAGACCCAAACCCACTCCGCCAGACCCAAACCCACTCCGCAAGACCCAAACCCACTCCGCCAGACCCGAACCCACTCCGCCAGACCCGAACCCACTCCGCCAGACCCTAACCCACTCTGCCAGACCTGAACCCACTCCGCCAGACCCGAACCCACTCCGCCAGACCCTAACCCACTCTGCCAGACCTGAACCCACTCCGCCAGACCCGTAACCCACTGCGCCAGACCCGAACCAACTCCGCCAGACCCGAACACACTCCGCCAGACCCGAACCACTCCGCCAGACCCCAACCCACTCCGCCAGACCCCAACCCACTCCGACAGACCGGAACCCACTCCGCCAGACCATAACCCACTCCGCCAGACCCGAACCCACTCCGCCAGACCCGAACCCACTCCGCCAGACCCCAACCCACTCCGCCAGACCCGAATCCACTCCGCCAGACCCGAACCCACTCCGCCTGCCCCAACCCACTCCGCCAGACCCAAACCAACTCCGCCAGACACAAACCTACTCCGTCAGACCCCAAACCCACTCCGCCAGACTCAAACCCACTCCGCCAGACCCAAACCCACTCCGGCAGACCCAAACCCACTCCGCCAGACCCAAACCTACTCCGCCAGACCCAAACCCACTCCGCCAGACCCAAACCCACTCCGCCAGACCCAAACCCACTCCGCCAGACCCCAACCCACTCCGCCAGACCCCAACCCACTCCGCCAGACCCTAACCCACTCCGCTAGACCCACAACCCACTCCGCCAGACTCAAACCCACTCCGCCAGACCCAAACCCACTCCGCCAGGCCCAAACCAACTCCGCCAGACCCAAACCCACTCCGCCAGACCCAAACCCACTCCGCCAGACCCAAAACCACTCCGCCAGACCCGAACCCACTCCGCCAAACCCGAACCTACTCCGCCAGACCCGAACCCACTCCGCCAGACCCCAACCCACTCCGCCAGACCCAAACGCACTCCGCCAGACCCGACCCCACTCCGCCAGACCTGATCCCAATCCGCCAGACCACAAGTCCACTCCGACAGACCCAAACCCACTCCGCCAGACCCAAACCCACTCCGCCAGCACCAAACCCACTCCGCCAGACGCAAACCCACTCCGCCAGACCCAAACCCACTCCGCCAGACCCAAACCCACTCCGCCAGACCCAAACCCACTCCGCAAGACCCAAACCCACTCCGCCAGACCCGAACCCACTCCGCCAGACCCGAACCCACTCCGCCAGACCCTAACCCACTCTGCCAGACCTGAACCCACTCCGCCAGACCCGTAACCCACTGCGCCAGACCCGAACCAACTCCGCCAGACCCGAACACACTCCGCCAGACCCGAACCACTCCGCCAGACCCCAACCCACTCCGCCAGACCCCAACCCACTCCGACAGACCGGAACCCACTCCGCCAGACCATAACCCACTCCGCCAGACCCGAACCCACTCCGCCAGACCCGAACCCACTCCGCCAGACCCCTACCCACTCCGCCAGACCCGAATCCACTCCGCCAGACCCGAACCCACTCCGCCAGCCCCAACCCACTCCGCCAGACCCAAACCAACTCCGCCAGACACAAACCTACACCGTCAGACCCCAAACCCACTCCGCCAGACTCAAACCCACTCCGCCAGACCCAAACCCACTCCGCCAGACACAAACCCACTCCCCCAGACCCGAACCCACTCCGACAGACCACAACCCACTCCGCCAGACCCGAACCCACACCGACAGACCCGACCCCACTCCGCCAGACCTGAACCCACACCGACAGACCCGAACCCACTCTGCCAAACCCGAACCCACTCCGCCAGACCACAACCCACTCCGCCAGACCCGAACCCACACCGACAGACCCGAACCCACTCCGCCAGACCCGAACCCACTCCGCCAGACCCGAACCCACTCCTCCAGACCCGAACCCACTCCGCCAGACACGAACCCACTCCGCCAGACCCGAACCCACTCCGCCAGACCACAACCCACTGCGCCAGACCCAACCCCACTCCGCCAGACCCAAACACACTCCGCCAGACCCAAACCCCCTCCGCCAGACCCGAACCCACTCCGCCACACCCGAACCCACTCCGCCACACCCGAACCCACTCCGCCAGACCCGAACCCACTCCGCCAGACCCGAACCCACTCCGCCAGACCCGAACCCACTCCGCCAGACCCGAACCCACTCCGCCAGACCCGAACCCAATCCGCCAGACCCGAACCCACTCCGCCAGACCCTAACCCACTCCGCCAGACCCCAACCCACTCCGCCAGACTCCAACCCACTCCCCCAGACCCCAACCCACGCCGCCAGACCCCAACACACTCCGCCAGACCCCAACCCACTCCGCCAGACCCAAACCCACTCCGCCAGACCCAAACCCACTCCGCCAGACCCAAACCCACACCGCCAGACCCGAACCCACTCCGCCAGACCCGAACCCACTCCGCCAGACCCGAACCCACTCCGCCAGACCCGAAACCACTCCGCCAGACCCGAACCCACTCCGCCAGATCCGAACCCACTCCGCCAGACTCCAACCCACTCCCCCAGACCCCAACCCATTCCGCCAGACCCCAACCCACTCCGCCTGAACCCAACCCACTCCGCCAGACCCAAACCCACTCCGCCAGACCCAAACCCACTCCGCCAGACCCGAACATACTCCGCCAGACACGAACCCACTCCGCCAGACCCGAACCCACGCCGCAAGACCCGAACATACTCCGCCAGACCCGACCCCACTCCGCCAGACCCGAACCCACGGCGCCAGACCCGAACATACTCCGCCAGACCCGACCCCACTCCGCCAGACCCCAACCCACTCCGCTAGACCCCAAACCCACTCCGCCAGACCCAAACCCACTCCACCAGACCCAAACCCACTCCGCCAGACGCAAACCCACTCCGCCAGACCCGAACCCACTCCGCCAGACCACAACCCACTCCGCCAGACCCGAACCCACATGGACAGACCCGACCCCACTCCGCCAGACCCGAACCCACTCCGCCAGACCCGAACATACTCCGCCAGACCCGAACCCACTCCGCCAGACCCCAACCCACTCCGCCAGACCACAACCAACTCCGCCAGACCCGAACCCACACCGACAGACCTGACCCCACTCTGCCAGACCCAAACCCACTCCGCTAGACCCGAACCCATTCCGCCAGATCCGAACCCACTCCACCAGACCCCAACCCACTCCGCCAGACCCCAACCCACTCCGCCAGACCCCAACCCACCCCGCCAGATCCTAACCCACTCCGCCAAAACCGAACCCACTCCGCCAGACCACAACCCACTCCGCCAGACCCGAACCCACACCGACAGACCCGAACCCACTCCGCCAGACCCAAACCCACTCCGCCAGACCCGAACCCACTCCGCCAGACCCGAACCCACTCCACCAGACCCAAACCGACTCCGCCAGACCCCAACCCACTCCGTCAGACCCCAACCCACTGCGCCAGACCCAAACACACTCCGCCAGATCCAAACCCACTCCGCGAGACCCAAAACCACTCCGCCAGACCCAAACCCACTCCGCCAGACCCCAACCCACTCCGCTAGACCCGAACCCACTCCGCCAGACCCGAACCCACTCCGCCAGACCCGAACATACTCCGCCACAGCCGAACCCTCTCCGCCAGACCCCAACCCACTCCGCTAGACCCCAAACCCACTCCGCCTGACCCAAACCCACTCCGCCAGACCCAAACCCACTCCGCCACACACAAACCCACTCCGCCAGACCCAAACCCACTCCGCCAGACCCAAACCCATTCCGCCAGACCCAAACCCACTCCGCCAGTCCCAAACCCACTCCGCCAGACCCAAACCCACTCCGCCAGACCTAAACACACTCCGCCAGACCCAAACCCACTCCGCCAGCCCGAAACCCACTCCGCCAGACCCTAACCCACTCCGCCAGACCCCAAACCCACTCTGACAGACCAGAACCCACTCCGCCAGACCCCAACCCACTCCGACAGACCCAAACTCACTCCGCCAGACACAAACCCACTCCGCCAGACCCAAACCCACTCCGCCAGACCCAAACACACTCCGCCAGACCCAAACCCACTCCGCCAGACCCAAACCCACTCCGCCAGACCCAAACCCACTCCGCCAGACCCAAACCCACTCCGCCAGACCTAAAGCAACTCCGCCAGACCCAAACCCACTCCGCCAAACCCGAACCCACTCCGCCAGACCCCAACCCACTCCGCCAGACCCGAACCCACTCGTACAGACCCAAACCCACTCCGCCAGACCCGAACCCACTCCGCCAGACCCCAACCCACTCCGACAGACCCGAACCCACTCCGCCAGACCGAAACCAACTCCGCCAGACCCAAACCCACTCCGCCAGTCCCGAGCCCACTCCGCAAGACTCCAACCCACTCCGCCAGACCCCAACCCACTCCGACAGACCCGAACCCACTCCGCCAGACCCCAACCCACTCCGCCAGACCACAACCAACTCCGCCAGACCCGAACCCACACCGACAGACCTGACCCCACTCTGCCAGACCCAAACCCACTCCGCTAGACCCGAACCCATTCCGCCAGATCCGAACCCACTCCACCAGACCCCAACCCACTCCGCCAGACCCCAACCCACTCCGCCAGACCCCAACCCACCCCGCCAGATCCTAACCCACTCCGCCAAAACCGAACCCACTCCGCCAGACCACAACCCACTCCGCCAGACCCGAACCCACACCGACAGACCCGAACCCACTCCGCCAGACCCAAACCCACTCCGCCAGACCCGAACCCACTCCGCCAGACCCGAACCCACTCCACCAGACCCAAACCGACTCCGCCAGACCCCAACCCACTCCGTCAGACCCCAACCCACTGCGCCAGACCCAAACACACTCCGCCAGATCCAAACCCACTCCGCGAGACCCAAAACCACTCCGCCAGACCCAAACCCACTCCGCCAGACCCCAACCCACTCCGCTAGACCCGAACCCACTCCGCCAGACCCGAACCCACTCCGCCAGACCCGAACATACTCCGCCACAGCCGAACCCTCTCCGCCAGACCCCAACCCACTCCGCTAGACCCCAAACCCACTCCGCCTGACCCAAACCCACTCCGCCAGACCCAAACCCACTCCGCCACACACAAACCCACTCCGCCAGACCCAAACCCACTCCGCCAGACCCAAACCCATTCCGCCAGACCCAAACCCACTCCGCCAGTCCCAAACCCACTCCGCCAGACCCAAACCCACTCCGCCAGACCTAAACACACTCCGCCAGACCCAAACCCACTCCGCCAGCCCGAAACCCACTCCGCCAGACCCTAACCCACTCCGCCAGACCCCAAACCCACTCTGACAGACCAGAACCCACTCCGCCAGACCCCAACCCACTCCGACAGACCCAAACTCACTCCGCCAGACACAAACCCACTCCGCCAGACCCAAACCCACTCCGCCAGACCCAAACACACTCCGCCAGACCCAAACCCACTCCGCCAGACCCAAACCCACTCCGCCAGACCCAAACCCACTCCGCCAGACCCAAACCCACTCCGCCAGACCTAAAGCAACTCCGCCAGACCCAAACCCACTCCGCCAAACCCGAACCCACTCCGCCAGACCCCAACCCACTCCGCCAGACCCAAACCCACTCCGCCAGTCCCGAGCCCACTCCGCAAGACTCCAACCCACTCCGCCAGACCCCAACCCACTCCGACAGACCCGAACCCACTCCACCAGACCATAACCTACTCCGCCAGACCCGAACCCACTCCGCCAGACCCGAACCCACTCCGCCAGACCCCAACCCACTCCGCCAGACCCCAACCCACTCCTCTAGTCCCGAACCCACTCCGCCAGACCCGAACCCACTCCGCCATACCCGAACCCACTCCGCCAGACCCGAACCCACTCCGCCAGACCAAAAACCCACTCCGCCAGACCCAAACCCACTCCGCCAGACCCAAACCCACTCCGCCAGACCCAAACCCACTCCGCCAGACCCCAACCCAATCCGCCAGACCCCAACCCACTGCGCCAGACCCAAACACACTCCGCCAGACCCAAACACCCGCCGCCAGACCCAAACCCACTCCGCCAGACCCAAACCCACTCCGCCAGACCCAAACCCACTCCGCGAGACCCGAAACCACTCCGCCAGACCCGAACCCACTCCGCCAGATCCAAACCCACTCCGCCAGACCCCAACCCACTCCGCCAGACCCGAACCCACTCCGCCAGACCCGAACCCACTGCGCCAGACCCAAACCCACTCTGCCACACACAAACCCGCTCCGCCAGACCCAAACCCACTCCGCCAGACCCGAACCCACTCCGCCAGACCCGAACGCACTCCGCCAGACCCGAACCCACTCCGCCAGACCCGAACCCACTCCGCCAGACCCGAACCCACTCCGCCAGACCCAAACCCACTCCGCCAGACCTGAACCCACTCCGCCAGACCCGAACCCACTCCGCCAGACCCCAACCCACTCCGCCAGACCCGAACCCACACCGACAGACCCGAACCCACTCCGCCAGACCTAAACCCACTCCGCCAGACCCAAACCCACTCCGCCAGACCCAAACCAACTCCGCCAGACACAAACCTACTCCGTCAGACCCCAAACCCACTCCGCCAGACTCAAACCCACTCCGCCAGACCCAAACCCACTCCGCCAGACACAAACCCACTCCCCCAGACCCGAACCCACTCCGCCAGACCACAACCCACTCCGCCAGACCCGAACCCACACCGACAGACCCGACCCCACTCCGCCAGACCCGAACCCACACCGACAGACCCGAACCCACTCCGCCAGACCCAAACCCACTTCGCCAGACCCAAACCCACACCGCCAGACCCAAACCCACTCCGCCAGACCCAAACCCATTCCGCCAGACACAAACCCACTCCGCCAGACCCGAACCCAATCCGCCAGACCACAACCCACTCCGCCAGACCCGAACCCACACCGACAGACCCGACCCCACTCCGCCAGACCCAAACCCACTCCGCCAGACCCGAACCCATTCCGCCAGATCCGAACCCACTCCGCCAGACCGCAACCCACTCCGCCAGACCCCAACCCACTCCGCCAGACCCCAACCCACCCCGCCAGATCCTAACCCACTCCGCCAAACCCGAACCCACTCCGCCAGACCACAACCCACTCCGCCAGACCCGAACCCACACCGACAGACCCGAACCCACTCCGCCAGACCCAAACCCACTCCGCCAGACCCGAACCCACTCTGCCAGACCCGAACCCACTCCGCCAGACCCAAACCCACTCCGCCAGACCCCAACCCACTCCGCCTGACACCAACCCACTGCGCCAGACCCAAACACACTCCGCCAGACCCAAACCCACTCCGCGAGACCCGAAACCACTCCGCCAGACCCAAACCCACTCCGCCAGACCCTTACCCACTCCGCTAGACCCGAACCCACTCCGCCAGACCCGAACGCACTCCGCCAGACCCGAACATACTCCGCCACAGCCGAACCCACTCCGCCAGACCCCAACCCACACCGCTAGACCCCAAACCCACTCCGCCTGACCCAAACCCACTCCGACAGACCCGAACCCACTCCGCCAGACCCAATCCCACTCCGCCAGACGCAAACCCACTCCGCCAGACCCAAACCCACTCCGCCACACCCAAACCCACTCCGCCAGACCCAAACCCACTCCGCCAGACCCGAACACACTCCGCCATACCCGAACCCACTCCGCCAGACCACAACCCACTCCCCCAGACCCTAACCCACACTGACAGACCCGAACCCACTCCGCCAGACCCAAACCCACTCCGCCAGACCCGAACCCACTCCGTCAGACCCGAACCCACTCCGCCAGACCCGAACCCACTCCGCCAGACCCGAACCCACTCCGCCAGACCCGAACCCACTCCGCCAGACCCAAACCCACTCCGCCAGACCCTAACCCACTCCGCCAGACCTGAACCAACTCCGCCAGACCCGAACCCACTCCGCCAGACCCCAACCCACTCCGCCAGACCCCAACCCACTCCGCCAGACCCCAAACCACTCCGACAGACCCGAACCCACTCCGCCAGACCTAAACCCACTCCGCCAGACCCAAACCCACTCCGCCAGACCCAAACCAACTCCGCCAGACACAAACCTACTGCGTCAGACCCCAAACCCACTCCGCCAGACTCAAACCCACTCCGCCAGACCCAAACCCACTCCGCCAGACACAAACCCACTCCCCCAGACCCGAACCCACTCCGACAGACCACAACCCACTCCGCCAGACCCGAAACCACATCGACAGACCCGACCCCACTCCGCCAGACCCGAACCCACACCAACAGACCCGAACCCACTCCGCCAAACCCGAACCCACTCCGCCAGACCACAACCCACTCCGCCAGACCCGAACCCACACCGACAGACCCGAACCCACTCCGACAGACCCGAACCCACTCCGCCAGACCCGAACCCACTCCTCCAGACCCGAACCCACTCCGCCAGACCCGAACCCACTCCGCCAGACCCGAACCCACTCCGCCAGACCACAACCCACTGCGCCAGACCCAACCCCACTCCGCCAGACCCAAACACACTCCGCCAGACCCAAACCCCCTCCGCCAGACCCAAACCCACTCCGCCAGACCCGAACCCACTCCGCCACATCCGAACCCACTCCGCCACACCCGAACCCACTCCGCCAGACCCGAACCCACTCCGCCAGACCCAAACCCACTCCGCCAGACCCGAACCCACTCCGCCAGACCAGAACCCACTCCGCCAGACCCGAACCCAATCCGCCAGACCCGAACCCACTCCGCCAGACCCCAACCCACTCCGCCAGACCCCAACCCACTCCGCCAGACTCCAACCCACTCCCCCAGACCCCAACCCACGCCGCCAGACCCCAACCCACTCCGCCAGACCCCAACCCACTCCGCCAGACCAAAAACCCACTCCGCCAGACCCAAACCCACTCCGCCAGACCCAAACCCACACCGCCAGACCCGAACCCACTCCGCCAGACCCGAACCCACTCCGCCAGACCCGAACCCACTCCGCCAGACCCGAAACCACTCCGCCAGACCCAAACCCACTCCGCCAGACCCGAACCCACTCCGCCAGACCCGAACCCACTCCGCCAGACCCGAACCCACTCCGCCAGACCCGAACCCACTCCGCCAGACCCAAACCCACTCCGCCAGACCTGAACCCACTCCGCCAGACCCGAACCCACTCCGCCAGACCCCAACCCACTCCGCCAGACCCCAACCCACACCGACAGACCCGAACCCACTCCGCCAGACCTAAACCCACTCCGCCAGACCCAAACCCACTCCGCCAGACCCAAACCAACTCCGCCAGACACAAACCTACTCCGTCAGACCCCAAACCCACTCCGCCAGACTCAAACCCACTCCGCCAGACCCAAACCCACTCCGCCAGACACAAACCCACTCCCCCAGACCCGAACCCACTCCGCCAGACCACAACCCACTCCGCCAGACCCGAACCCACACCGACAGACCCGACCCCACTCCGCCAGACCCGAACCCACACCGACAGACCCGAACCCACTCCGCCAGACCCAAACCCACTTCGCCAGACCCAAACCCACACCGCCAGACCCAAACCCACTCCGCCAGACCCAAACCCATTCCGCCAGACACAAACCCACTCCGCCAGACCCGAACCCAATCCGCCAGACCACAACCCACTCCGCCAGACCCGAACCCACACCGACAGACCCGACCCCACTCCGCCAGACCCAAACCCACTCCGCCAGACCCGAACCCATTCCGCCAGATCCGAACCCACTCCGCCAGACCGCAACCCACTCCGCCAGACCCCAACCCACTCCGCCAGACCCCAACCCACCCCGCCAGATCCTAACCCACTCCGCCAAACCCGAACCCACTCCGCCAGACCACAACCCACTCCGCCAGACCCGAACCCACACCGACAGACACGAACCCACTCCGCCAGACCCAAACCCACTCCACCAGACCCGAACCCACTCTGCCAGACCCGAACCCACTCCGCCAGACCCAAACCCACTCCGCCAGACCCCAACCCACTCCGCCTGACACCAACCCACTGCGCCAGACCCAAACACACTCCGCCAGACCCAAACCCACTCCGCGAGACCCGAAACCACTCCGCCAGACCCAAACCCACTCCGCCAGACCCTTACCCACTCCGCTAGACCCGAACCCACTCCGCCAGACCCGAACGCACTCCGCCAGACCCGAACATACTCCGCCACAGCCGAACCCACTCCGCCAGACCCCAACCCACACCGCTAGACCCCAAACCCACTCCGCCTGACCCAAACCCACTCCGACAGACCCGAACCCACTCCGCCAGACCCAATCCCACTCCGCCAGACGCAAACCCACTCCGCCAGACCCAAACCCACTCCGCCACACCCAAACCCACTCCGCCAGACCCAAACCCACTCCGCCAGACCCGAACACACTCCGCCATACCCGAACCCACTCCGCCAGACCACAACCCACTCCCCCAGACCCTAACCCACACTGACAGACCCGAATCCACTCCGCCAGACCCAAACCCACTCCGCCAGACCCGAACCCACTCCGTCAGACCCGAACCCACTCCGCCAGACCCGAACCCACTCCGCCAGACCCGAACCCACTCCGCCAGACCCGAACCCACTCCGCCAGACCCAAACCCACTCCGCCAGACCCTAACCCACTCCGCCAGACCTGAACCAACTCCGCCAGACCCGAACCCACTCCGCCAGACCCCAACCCACTCCGCCAGACCCCAACCCACTCCGCCAGACCCCAACCCACTCCGACAGACCCGAACCCACTCCGCCAGACCTAAACCCACTCCGCCAGACCCAAACCCACTCCGCCAGACCCAAACCAACTCCGCCAGACACAAACCTACTCCGTCAGACCCCAAACCCACTCCGCCAGACTCAAACCCACTCCGCCAGACCCAAACCCACTCCGCCAGACACAAACCCACTCCCCCAGACCCGAACCCACTCCGACAGACCACAACCCACTCCGCCAGACCCGAAACCACATCGACAGACCCGACCCCACTCCGCCAGACCCGAACCCACACCAACAGACCCGAACCCACTCCGCCAAACCCGAACCCACTCCGCCAGACCACAACCCACTCCGCCAGACCCGAACCCACACCGACAGACCCGAACCCACTCCGACAGACCCGAACCCACTCCGCCAGACCCGAACCCACTCCTCCAGACCCGAACCCACTCCGCCAGACCCGAACCCACTCCGCCAGACCCGAACCCACTCCGCCAGACCACAACCCACTGCGCCAGACCCAACCCCACTCCGCCAGACCCAAACACACTCCGCCAGACCCAAACCCCCTCCGCCAGACCCAAACCCACTCCGCCAGACCCGAACCCACTCCGCCACATCCGAACCCACTCCGCCACACCCGAACCCACTCCGCCAGACCCGAACCCACTCCGCCAGACCCAAACCCACTCCGCCAGACCCGAACCCACTCCGCCAGACCAGAACCCACTCCGCCAGACCCGAACCCAATCCGCCAGACCCGAACCCACTCCGCCAGACCCCAACCCACTCCGCCAGACCCCAACCCACTCCGCCAGACTCCAACCCACTCCCCCAGACCCCAACCCACGCCGCCAGACCCCAACCCACTCCGCCAGACCCCAACCCACTCCGCCAGACCAAAAACCCACTCCGCCAGACCCAAACCCACTCCGCCAGACCCAAACCCACACCGCCAGACCCGAACCCACTCCGCCAGACCCGAACCCACTCCGCCAGACCCGAACCCACTCCGCCAGACCCGAAACCACTTCGCCAGACCCGAACCCACTCCGCCAGATCCGAACCCACTCCGCCAGACTCCAACCCACTCCCCCAGACCCCAACCCACTCCGCCAGACCCCAACCCACTCCGCCTGAACCCAACCCACTCCGCCAGACCCAAACCCACTCCACCAGACCCAAACCCACTCCGCCAGACCCGAACATACTTCGCCAGACACGAACCCACTCCGCCAGACCCGAACCCACGCCGCCAGACCCGAACATACTCCGCCAGACCCGACCCCACTCCGCCAGACCCCAACCCACTCCGCTAGACCCCAAACCCACTCCGCCAGACCCAAACCCACTCCACCAGACCCAAACCCACTCCGCCAGACGCAAACCCACTCCGCCAGACCCGTCCCCACTCCGCCAGACCCGAACCCACTCCGCCAGACCCGAACATACTCCGCCAGACCCGAACCCACTCCGCCAGACCCCAACCCACTCCGCCAGACCACAACCAACTCCGCCAGTCCCGAACCCACACCGACAGACCCGACCCCACTCTGCCAGACCCAAACCCACTCCGCTAGACCCGAACCCATTCCGCCAGATGCGAACCCACTCCGCCAGACCCCAACCCACTCCGCCAGACCCCAACCCACTCCGCCAGTCCCCAACCCACCCCGCCAGATCCTAACCCACTCCGCCAAAACCGAACCCACTCCGCCAGACCACAACCCACTCCGCCAGACCCGAACCCACACCGACAGACCCGAACCCACTCCGCCAGACCCAAACCCACTCCGCCAGACCGAACCCACTCCGCCAGACCCGAACCCACTCCACCAGACCCAAACCGACTCCGCCAGACCCCAACCCACTCCGTCAGACCCCAACCCACTGCGCCAGACCCAAACACACTCCGCCAGACCCAAACCCACTCCGCGAGACCCAAAACCACTCCGCCAGACCCAAACCCACTCCGCCAGACCCCAACCCACTCCGCCAGACCCAAACCCACTCCGCCAGACCCAAACCCACTCCGCCAGACCCAAACCCACACCGCCAGACCCGAACCCACTCCGCCAGACCCGAACCCACTCCGCCAGACCCGAACCCACTCCGCCAGACCCGAAACCACTCCGCCAGACCCGAACCCACTCCGCCAGATCCGAACCCACTCCGCCAGACTCCAACCCACTCCCCCAGACCCCAACCCACTCCGCCAGACCCCAACCCACTCCGCCTGAACCCAACCCACTCCGCCAGACCCAAACCCACTCCACCAGACCCAAACCCACTCCGCCAGACCCGAACATACTTCGCCAGACACGAACCCACTCCGCCAGACCCGAACCCACGCCGCCAGACCCGAACATACTCCGCCAGACCCGACCCCACTCCGCCAGACCCCAACCCACTCCGCTAGACCCCAAACCCACTCCGCCAGACCCAAACCCACTCCACCAGACCCAAACCCACTCCGCCAGACGCAAACCCACTCCGCCAGACCCGACCCCACTCCGCCAGACCCGAACCCACTCCGCCAGACCCGAACATACTCCGTCAGACCCGAACCCACTCCGCCAGACCCCAACCCACTCCGCCAGACCACAACCAACTCCGCCAGACCCGAACCCACACCGACAGACCCGACCCCACTCTGCCAGACCCAAACCCACTCCGCTAGACCCGAACCCATTCCGCCAGATGCGAACCCACTCCGCCAGACCCCAACCCACTCCGCCAGACCCCAACCCACTCCGCCAGACCCCAACCCACCCCGCCAGATCCTAACCCACTCCGCCAAAACCGAACCCACTCCGCCAGACCACAACCCACTCCGCCAGACCCGAACCCACACCGACAGACCCGAACCCACTCCGCCAGACCCAAACCCACTCCGCCAGACCGAACCCACTCCGCCAGACCCGAACCCACTCCACCAGACCCAAACCGACTCCGCCAGACCCCAACCCACTCCGTCAGACCCCAACCCACTGCGCCAGACCCAAACACACTCCGCCAGACCCAAACCCACTCCGCGAGACCCAAAACCACTCCGCCAGACCCAAACCCACTCCGCCAGACCCCAACCCACTCCGCTAGACCCGAACCCACTCCGCCAGACCCGAACCCACTCCGCCAGACCCGAACATACTCCGCCACAGCCGAACCCTCTCCGCCAGACCCCAACCCACTCCGCTAGACCCCAAACCCACTCCGCCTGACCCAAACCCACTCCGCCAGACCCAAAGCCACTCCGCCACACACAAACCCACTCCGCCAGACCCAAACCCACTCCGCCAGACCCAAACACACTCCGCCAGACCCAAACCCACTCCGCCAGACCCAAACCCACTCCGCCAGACCCAAACCCACTCCGCCAGACCCAAACCCACTCCGCCAGACCTAAAGCAACTCCGCCAGACCCAAACCCACTCCGCCAAACCCGAACCCACTCCGCCAGACCCCAACCCACTCCGCCAGACCCCAACCCACTCCACCAGACCCGAACCCACTCCGCCAGACACGAACCCACTCCGCCAGACCCGAACCCACTCTGCCACTCACAAACCCGCTCCGCCAGACCCAAACCCACTCCGCCAGACCCGAACCCACTCCGCCAGACCCGAACCCACTCCGCCAGACCCGAACCCACTCCGCCAGACCCGAACCCACTCCGCCAGACCCGAACCCACTCCGCCAGACCCAAACCCACTCCGCCAGACCCTAACCCACTCCGCCAGACCTGAACCAACTCCGCCAGACCCGAACCCACTCCGCCAGACCCGAACCCACTCCGCCAGACCCCAACCCACTCCGCCAGACCCCAACCCACTCCGACAGACCCGAACCCACTCCGCCAGACCTAAACCCACTCCGCCAGACCCAAACCCACTCCGCCAGACCCAAACCAACTCCGCCAGACACAAACCTACTCCGTCAGACCCCAAACCCACTCCGCCAGACTCAAACCCACTCCGCCAGACCCAAACCCACTCCGTCAGACACAAACCCACTCCCCCAGACCCGAACCCACTCCGCCAGACCACAACCCACTCCGCCAGACCCGAACCCACACCGACAGACCCGACCCCACTCCGCCAGACCCGAACCCACACCGACAGACCCGAACCCACTCCGCCAGACCCAAACCCACTTCGCCAGACCCAAACCCACACCGCCAGACCCAAACCCACTCCGCCAGACCCAAACCCATTCCGCCAGACACAAACCCACTCCGCCAGACCCGAACCCAATCCGCCAGACCACAACCCACTCCGCCAGACCCGAACCCACACCGACAGACCCGACCCCACTCCGCCAGACCCCAAACCCACTTCGCCAGACACAAACCCACTCCGCCTGACCCAAACCCACTCCGCCAGACCCAAACCCACTCCGCCAGACCCAAACCCATTCCGCCAGACCCCAACTCACTCCGCCAGAACCAAACCCACTCCGCCAGACCCGAACCCTCTCCGCCAAACCCGAACCCACACCGCCAGACCCCGACCCACTCCACCAGACCCGAACCCACTCTGACAGACCCGAACCCACTCCGCCAGACCCCAACCCACTCCGACAGACCCAAACCCACTCCGCCAGACACAAACCCACTCCGCCAGACCCAAACCCACTCCGCCAGACCCAAACCCACTCCGCCAGACCCAAACCCACTCCGCCAGACCCAAACCCACTCCGCCAGACCCAAACCCACTCCGCCAGACCCAAACCCACTCCGCCAGACCCAAACCCACTCCGCCAGACCTAAAGCAACTCCGCCAGACCCAAACCCACTCCGCCAAACCCGAACCCACTCCGCCAGACCCCAACCCACTCCGCCAGACCCGAACCCACTCGTACAGACCCGAACCCACTCCGCCAGACCCGAACCCACTCCGCCAGACCCCAACCCACTCCGACAGACTCGAACCCACTCCGCCAGACCGAAACCAACTCCGCCAGACCCAAACCCACTCCGCCAGTCCCGAGCCCACTCCGCAAGACTCCAACCCACTCCGCCAGACCCCAACCCAATCCGTCAGACCCCAACCCACTGCGCCAGACCCAAACACACTCCGCCAGACCCAAACACCCTCCGCCAGACCCAAACCCACTCCGCCAGACCCAAACCCACTCCGCCAGACCCAAACCCACTCCGCGAGACCCGAAACCACTCCGCCAGACCCGAACCCACTCCGCCAGATCCGAACCCACTCCGCCAGACCCCAACCCACTCCGCCAGACCCCAACCCACTCCGACAGACCCGAACCCACTCCGCCAGACCTAAACCCACTCCGCCAGACCCAAACCCACTCCGCCAGACCCAAACCAACTCCGCCAGACACAAACCTACTCCGTCAGACCCCAAACCCACTCCGCCAGACTCAAACCCACTCCGCCAGACCCAAACCCACTCCGTCAGACACAAACCCATTCCCCCAGACCTGAACCCACTCCGCCAGACCACAACCCACTCCGCCAGACCCGAACCCACACCGACAGACCCGACCCCACTCCGCCAGACCCGAACCCACACCGACAGACCCGAACCCACTCCGCCAGACCGAAACCCACTTCGCCAGACCCAAACCCACACCGCCAGACCCAAACCCACTCCGCCAGACCCAAACCCATTCCGCCAGACACAAACCCACTCCGCCAGACCCGAACCCAATCCGCCAGACCACAACCCACTCCGCCAGACCCGAACCCACACCGACAGACCCGACCCCACTCCGCCAGAGCCCAAACCCACTTCGCCAGACACAAACCCACTCCGCCTGACCCAAACCCACTCCGCCATACCCAAACCCACTCCGCCAGACCCAAACCCACTCCGCCAGACCCCAACTCACTCCGCCAGAACCAAACCCACTCCGCCAGACCCGAACCCTCTCCGCCAAACCCGAACCCACACCGCCAGACCCCGACCCACTCCACCAGACCCGAACCCACTCTGACAGACCCGAACCCACTCCGCCAGACCCCAACCCACTCCGACAGACCCAAACCCACTCCGCCAGACACAAACCCACTCCGCCAGACCCAAACCCACTCCGCCAGACCCAAACCCACTCCGCCAGACCCAAACCCACTCCGCCAGACCCAAACCCACTCCGCCAGACCCAAACCCACTCCGCCAGACCCAAACCCACTCCGCCAGACCTAAAGCAACTCCGCCAGACCCAAACCCACTCCGCCAAACCCGAACCCACTCCGCCAGACCCCAACCCACTCCGCCAGACCCGAACCCACTCGTACAGACCCGAACCCACTCCGCCAGACCCGAACCCACTCCGCCAGACCCCAACCCACTCCGACAGACTCGAACCCACTCCGCCAGACCGAAACCAACTCCGCCAGACCCAAACCCACTCCGCCAGTCCCGAGCCCACTCCGCAAGACTCCAACCCACTCCGCCAGACCCCAACCCACTCCGACAGACCCGAACCCACTCCGCCAGACCCAAACCCACTCCGCCAGACCCAAACCCCCTCCGCCAGACCCAAACCCACTCCGCCAGACCCAAACCCACTCCGCCAGACCCAAACCCACTCCGCGAGACCCGAAACCACTCCGCCAGACCCGAACCCACTCCGCCAGATCCGAACCCACTCCGCCAGACCCCAACCCACTCCGCCAGACCCGAACCCACTCCGCCAGACCCGAACCCACTCCGCCAGACCCAAACCCACTCCGCCACACACAAACCCACTCCGCCAGACCCAAACCCACTCCGCCAGACCCGAACCCACTCCGCCAGACCCGAACCCACTCCGCCAGACCCGAACCCACTCCGCCAGACCCGAACCCACTCCGCCAGACCCTAACCCACTCCGCCAGACCGGAACCAACTCCGCCAGACCCGAACCCACTCCGCCAGACCCGAACCCACTCCGCCAGACCCCAACCCACTCCGCCAGACCCCAACCCACTCCGACAGACCCGAACCCACTCCGCCAGACCTAAACCCACTCCGCCAGACCCAAACCCACTCCGCCAGACCCAAACCAACTCCGCCAGACACAAACCTACTCCGTCAGACCCCAAACCCACTCCGCCAGACTCAAACCCACTCCGCCAGACCCAAACCCACTCCGTCAGACACAAACCCACTCCCCCAGACCTGAACCCACTCCGCCAGACCACAACCCACTCCGCCAGACCCGAACCCACACCGACAGACCCGACCCCACTCCGCCAGACCCGAACCCACACCGACAGACCCGAACCCACTCCGCCAGACCCAAACCCACTTCGCCAGACCCAAACCCACACCGCCAGACCCAAACCCACTCCGCCAGACCCAAACCCATTCCGCCAGACACAAACCCACTCCGCCAGACACAAACCCACTCCGCCAGACCCGAACCCAATCCGCCAGACCACAACCCACTCCGCCAGACCCGAACCCACACCGACAGACCCGACCCCACTCCGCCAGAGCCCAAACCCACTTCGCCAGACACAAACCCACTCCGCCTGACCCAAACCCACTCCGCCAGACCCAAACCCACTCCGCCAGACCCAAACCCACTCCGCCAGACCCCAACTCACTCCGCCAGAACCAAACCCACTCCGCCAGACCCGAACCCTCTCCGCCAAACCCGAACCCACACCGCCAGACCCCGACCCACTCCACCAGACCCGAACCCACTCTGACAGACCCGAACCCACTCCGCCAGACCCCAACCCACTCCGACAGACCCAAACCCACTCCGCCAGACACAAACCCACTCCGCCAGACCCAAACCCACTCCGCCAGACCCAAACCCACTCCGCCAGACCCAAACCCACTCCGCCAGACCCAAACCCACTCCGCCAGACCCAAACCCACTCCGCCAGACCCAAACCCACTCCGCCAGACCTAAAGCAACTCCGCCAGACCCAAACCCACTCCGCCAAACCCGAACCCACTCCGCCAGACCCCAACCCACTCCGCCAGACCCGAACCCACTCGTACAGACCCGAACCCACTCCGCCAGACCCGAACCCACTCCGCCAGACCCCAACCCACTCCGACAGACTCGAACCCACTCCGCCAGACCGAAACCAACTCCGCCAGACCCAAACCCACTCCGCCAGTCCCGAGCCCACTCCGCAAGACTCCAACCCACTCCGCCAGACCCCAACCCACTCCGACAGACCCGAACCCACTCCGCCAGACCCAAACCCACTCCGCCAGACCCAAACCCCCTCCGCCAGACCCAAACCCACTCCGCCAGACCCAAACCCACTCCGCCAGACCCAAACCCACTCCGCGAGACCCGAAACCACTCCGCCAGACCCGAACCCACTCCGCCAGATCCGAACCCACTCCGCCAGACCCCAACCCACTCCGCCAGACCCGAACCCACTCCGCCAGACCCGAACCCACTCCGCCAGACCCAAACCCACTCCGCCACACACAAACCCACTCCGCCAGACCCAAACCCACTCCGCCAGACCCGAACCCACTCCGCCAGACCCGAACCCACTCCGCCAGACCCGAACCCACTCCGCCAGACCCGAACCCACTCCGCCAGACCCGAACCCACTCCGCCAGACCCTAACCCACTCCGCCAGACCCTAACCCACTCCGCCAGACCGGAACCAACTCCGCCAGACCCGAACCCATTCCGCCAGACCCGAACCCACTCCGCCAGACCCCAACCCACTCCGCCAGACCCGAACCCACTCCGACAGACCCGAACCCACTCCGCCAGACCTAAACCCACTCCGCCAGACCCAAACCCACTCCGCCAGACCCAAACCAACTCCGCCAGACACAAACCTACTCCGTCAGACCCCAAACCCACTCCGCCAGACTCAAACCCACTCCGCCAGACCCAAACCCACTCCGCCAGACACAAACCCACTCCCCCAGACCCGAACCCACTCCGCCACACCACAACCCACTCCGCCAGACCCGAACCCACACCGACAGACCCGACCCCACTCCGCCAGACCCGAACCCACACCGACAGACCCGAACCCACTCCGCCAAACCCGAACCCACTCCGCCAGACCACAACCCACTCCGACAGACCCGAACCCACACCGACAGACCCGAACCCACTCCGCCAGACCCGAACCCACTCCGCCAGACCCGAACCCACTCCTCCAGACCCGAACCCACTCCGCCAGACCCGAACCCACTCCGCCAGACCCGAACCCTCTCCGCCAGACCACAACCCACTGCGCCAGACCCAACCCCACTCCGCCAGACCCGAACCCACTCCGCCAGATCCGAACCAACTCCGCCAGACACAAACCTACTCCGTCAGACCCCAAACCCACTCCGCCACACCACAACCCACTCCGCCAGACCCGAACCCACTCCGCCAGACCCGAACCCACTCCTCCAGACCCGAACCCACTCCGCCAGACCCGAACCCACTCCGCCAGACCCGAACCCTCTCCGCCAGACCACAACCCACTGCGCCAGACGCAACCCCACTCCGCCAGACCCAAACACACTCCGCCAGACCCAAACCCCCTCCGCCAGACTCAAACCCACTCCGCCAGACCCGAACCCACTCCGCCAGACCCCAACCCACTCCGCCAGACCCCAACCCACTCCGACAGACCCGAACCCACTCCGCCAGACCTAAACCCACTCCGCCAGACCCAAACCCACTCCGCCAGACCCAAACCAACTCCGCCAGACACAAACCTACTCCGTCAGACCCCAAACCCACTCCGCCAGACTCAAACCCACTCCGCCAGACCCAAACCCACTCCGTCAGACACAAACCCACTCCCCCAGACCTGAACCCACTCCGCCAGACCACAACCCACTCCGCCAGACCCGAACCCACACCGACAGACCCGACCCCACTCCGCCAGACCCGAACCCACACCGACAGACCCGAACCCACTCCGCCAGACCCAAACCCACTTCGCCAGACCCAAACCCACACCGCCAGACCCAAACCCACTCCGCCAGACCCAAACCCATTCCGCCAGACACAAACCCACTCCGCCAGACACAAACCCACTCCGCCAGACCCGAACCCAATCCGCCAGACCACAACCCACTCCGCCAGACCCGAACCCACACCGACAGACCCGACCCCACTCCGCCAGAGCCCAAACCCACTTCGCCAGACACAAACCCACTCCGCCTGACCCAAACCCACTCCGCCAGACCCAAACCCACTCCGCCAGACCCAAACCCACTCCGCCAGACCCCAACTCACTCCGCCAGAACCAAACCCACTCCGCCAGACCCGAACCCTCTCCGCCAAACCCGAACCCACACCGCCAGACCCCGACCCACTCCACCAGACCCGAACCCACTCTGACAGACCCGAACCCACTCCGCCAGACCCCAACCCACTCCGACAGACCCAAACCCACTCCGCCAGACACAAACCCACTCCGCCAGACCCAAACCCACTCCGCCAGACCCAAACCCACTCCGCCAGACCCAAACCCACTCCGCCAGACCCAAACCCACTCCGCCAGACCCAAACCCACTCCGCCAGACCCAAACCCACTCCGCCAGACCTAAAGCAACTCCGCCAGACCCAAACCCACTCCGCCAAACCCGAACCCACTCCGCCAGACCCCAACCCACTCCGCCAGACCCGAACCCACTCGTACAGACCCGAACCCACTCCGCCAGACCCGAACCCACTCCGCCAGACCCCAACCCACTCCGACAGACTCGAACCCACTCCGCCAGACCGAAACCAACTCCGCCAGACCCAAACCCACTCCGCCAGTCCCGAGCCCACTCCGCAAGACTCCAACCCACTCCGCCAGACCCCAACCCACTCCGACAGACCCGAACCCACTCCGCCAGACCCAAACCCACTCCGCCAGACCCAAACCCCCTCCGCCAGACCCAAACCCACTCCGCCAGACCCAAACCCACTCCGCCAGACCCAAACCCACTCCGCGAGACCCGAAACCACTCTGCCAGACCCGAACCCACTCCGCCAGATCCGAACCCACTCCGCCAGACCCCAACCCACTCCGCCAGACCCGAACCCACTCCGCCAGACCCGAACCCACTCCGCCAGACCCAAACCCACTCCGCCACACACAAACCCACTCCGCCAGACCCAAACCCACTCCGCCAGACCCGAACCCACTCCGCCAGACCCGAACCCACTCCGCCAGACCCGAACCCACTCCGCCAGACCCGAACCCACTCCGCCAGACCCGAACCCACTCCGCCAGACCCTAACCCACTCCGCCAGACCCTAACCCACTCCGCCAGACCGGAACCAACTCCGCCAGACCCGAACCCATTCCGCCAGACCCGAACCCACTCCGCCAGACCCCAACCCACTCCGCCAGACCCGAACCCACTCCGACAGACCCGAACCCACTCCGCCAGACCTAAACCCACTCCGCCAGACCCAAACCCACTCCGCCAGACCCAAACCAACTCCGCCAGACACAAACCTACTCCGTCAGACCCCAAACCCACTCCGCCAGACTCAAACCCACTCCGCCAGACCCAAACCCACTCCGCCAGACACAAACCCACTCCCCCAGACCCGAACCCACTCCGCCACACCACAACCCACTCCGCCAGACCCGAACCCACACCGACAGACCCGACCCCACTCCGCCAGACCCGAACCCACACCGACAGACCCGAACCCACTCCGCCAAACCCGAACCCACTCCGCCAGACCACAACCCACTCCGACAGACCCGAACCCACACCGACAGACCCGAACCCACTCCGCCAGACCCGAACCCACTCCGCCAGACCCGAACCCACTCCTCCAGACCCGAACCCACTCCGCCAGACCCGAACCCACTCCGCCAGACCCGAACCCTCTCCGCCAGACCACAACCCACTGCGCCAGACCCAACCCCACTCCGCCAGACCCGAACCCACTCCGCCAGATCCGAACCAACTCCGCCAGACACAAACCTACTCCGTCAGACCCCAAACCCACTCCGCCACACGACAACCCACTCCGCCAGACCCGAACCCACACCGACAGACCCGACCCCACTCCGCCAGACCCGAACCCACACCGACAGACCCGAACCCACTCCGCCAAACCCGAACCCACTCCGCCAGACCACAACCCACTCCGACAGACCCGAACCCACTCCGCCAGACCCGAACCCACTCCGACAGACCCGAACCCACTCCGCCAGACCTAAACCCACTCCACCAGACCCAAACCCACTCCGCCAGACCCAAACCAACTCCGCCAGACACAAACCTACTCCGTCAGACCCCAAAGCCACTCCGCCAGACTCAAACCCACTCCGCCAGACCCAAACCCACTCCGCCAGACACAAACCCACTCCCCCAGACCCGAACCCACTCCGCCACACCACAACCCACTCCGCCAGACCCGAACCCACACCGACAGACCCGACCCCACTCCGCCAGACCCGAACCCACACCGACAGACCCGAACCCACTCCGCCAAACCCGAACCCACTCCGCCAGACCACAACCCACTCCGACAGACCCGAACCCACACCGACAGACCCGAACCCACTCCGCCAGACCCGAACCCACTCCGCCAGACCCGAACCCACTCCTCCAGACCCGAACCCACTCCGCCAGACCCGAACCCACTCCGCCAGACCCGAACCCTCTCCGCCAGACCACAACCCACTGCGCCAGACGCAACCCCACTCCGCCAGACCCAAACACACTCCGCCAGACCCAAACCCCCTCCGCCAGACTCAAACCCACTCCGCCAGACCCGAACCCACTCCGCCACACCCGAACCCACTCCGCCACACCCGAACCCACTCCGCCAGACCCGAACCCAATCCGCCAGACCCGAACCCACTCCACCAGACCCCAACTCACTCCGCCAGACCCCAACCCACTCCGCCAGACTCCAACCCACTCCGCCAGACCCCAACCCACTCCGCCAGACCCCAACCCACTCCGCCAGACCCAAACCCACTCCGCCAGACCCAAACCCACTCCGCCAGACCCAAACCCACACCGCCAGACCCGAACCCACTCCGCCAGACCCGAACCCACTCCGCCAGACCCGAACCCACTCCGCCAGACCCGAAACCACTCCGTCAGACCCGAACCCACTCCGCCAGATCCGAACCCACTCCGCCAGACTCCAACCCACTGCCCCAGACCCCAACCCACTCCGCCAGACCCCAACCCACTCCGCCTGAACCCAACCCACTCCGCCAGACCCAAACCCACTCCGCCAGACCCAAACCCACTCCGCCAGACCCGAACATACTCCGCCAGACCCGAACCCACTCCGCCAGACCCGAACCCACTCCGCCAGACCCGAACATACTCCGCCAGACCCGACCCCACTCCGCCAGTCCCCAACCCACTCCGCTAGACCCCAAACCCACTCCGCCAGACCCAAACCCACTCCGCCAGACCCAAACCCACTCCGCCAGACGCAAACCCACTCCGCCAGACCCGAACCCACTCCGCCAGACCACAACCCACTCCGCCAGACCCGAACCCACATGGACAGACCCGACCCCACTCCGCCAGACCCGAACCCACTCCGCCAGACCTGAACATACTCCGCCAGACCCGAACCCACTCCGCCAGACCCCAACCCACTCCGCCAGACCACAACCCACTCCGCCAGACCCGAACCCACACCGACAGACCCGACCTCACTCTGCCAGACCCAAACCCACTCCGCTAGACCCGAACCCAATCCGCCAGACCCGAACCCACTCCACCAGACCCCAACTCACTCCGCCAGACCCCAACCCACTCCGCCAGACTCCAACCCACTCCCCCAGACCCCAACCCACTCCGCCAGACCCCAACCCACTCCGCCAGACCCCAACCCACTCCGCCAGACCCAAACCCACTCCGCCAGACCCAAACCCACTCCGCCAGACCCAAACCCACACCGCCAGACCCGAACCCACTCCGCCAGACCCGAACCCACTCCGCCAGACCCGAACCCACTCCGCCAGACCCGAAACCACTCCGCCAGACCCGAACCCACTCCGCCAGATCCGAACCCATTCCGCCAGACTCCAACCCACTGCCCCAGACCCCAACCCACTCCGCCAGACCCCAACCCACTCCGCCTGAACCCAACCCACTCCGCCAGACCCAAACCCACTCCGCCAGACCCAAACCCACTCCGCCAGACCCGAACATAATCCGCCAGACCCGAACCCACTCCGCCAGACCCGAACCCACTCCGCCAGACCCGAACATACTCCGCCAGACCCGACCCCACTCCGCCAGACCCCAACCCACTCCGCTAGACCCCAAACCCACTCCGCCAGACCCAAACCCACTCCGCCAGACCCAAACCCACTCCGCCAGACGCAAACCCACTCCGCCAGACCCGAACCCACTCCGCCAGACCACAACCCACTCCGCCAGACCCGAACCCACATGGACAGACCCGACCCCACTCCGCCAGACCCGAACCCACTCCGCCAGACCTGAACATACTCCGCCAGACCCGAACCCACTCCGCCAGACCCCAACCCACTCCGCCAGACCACAACCCACTCCGCCAGACCCGAACCCACACCGACAGACCCGACCTCACTCTGCCAGACCCAAACCCACTCCGCTAGACCCGAACCCATTCCGCCAGATCCGAACCCACTCCGCCAGACCCCAACCCACTCCGCCAGACCCCAACCCACTCCGCCAGACTCCAACCCACTCCCCCAAACCCCAACCCACTCCGCCAGACCCCAACCCACTCCGCCAGACCCCAACCCACTCCGCCAGACCCAAATCCACTCCGCCAGACCCAAACCCACTCCGCCAGACCCAAACCCACACCGCCAGACCCGAACCCACTCCGCCAGACCCGAACCCACTCCACCAGACCCGAACCCACTCCGCCAGACCCGAAACCACTCCGCCAGACCCGAACCCACTCCGCCAGATCCGAACCCACTCCGCCAGACTCCAACCCACTGCCCCAGACCCCAACCCACTCCGCCAGACCCCAACCCACTCCGCCTGAACCCAACCCACTCCGCCAGACCCAAACCCACTCCGCCAGACCCAAACCCACTCCGCCAGACCCGAACATACTCCGCCAGACCCGAACCCACTCCGCCAGACCCGAACCCACTCCGCCAGACCCGAACATACTCCGCCAGACCCGACCCCACTCCGCCAGACCCCAACCCACTCCGCTAGACCCCAAAGCCACTCCGCCACACACAAACCCACTCCGCCAGACCCAAACCCACTCCGCCAGACGCAAACCCACTCCGCCAGACCCGAACCCACTCCGCCAGACCACAACCCACTCCGCCAGACCCCAACCCACTCCGCTAGACCCGAACCCACTCCGCCAGACCCGAACCCACTCCGCCAGACCCGAACATACTCCGCCACAGCCGAACCCTCTCCGCCAGACCCCAACCCACTCCGCTAGACCCCAAACCCACTCCGCCTAACCCAAACCCACTCCGCCAGACCCAAACCCACTCCGCCACACACAAACCCACTCCGCCAGACCCAAACCCACTCCGCCAGACCCAAACCCATTCCGCCAGACCCAAACCCACTCCGCCAGTCCCAAACCCACTCCGCCAGACCCAAACCCACTCCGCCAGACCCAAACACACTCCGCCAGCCCAAACCCACTCCGCCAGCCCGAAACCCACTCCGCCAGACCCAAACCCACTCCGCCAGACCCGAACATACTCCGCCAGACCCGACCCCACTCCGCCAGACCCCAACCCACTCCGCTAGACCCCAAAGCCACTCCGCCACACCCAAACCCACTCCGCCAGACCCAAACCCACTCCGCCAGACGCAAACCCACTCCGCCAGACCCGAACCCACTCCGCCAGACCACAACCCACTCCGCCAGACCCCAACCCACTCCGCTAGACCCGAACCCACTCCGCCAGACCCGAACCCACTCCGCCAGACCCGAACATACTCCGCCACAGCCGAACCCTCTCCGCCAGACCCCAACCCACTCCGCTAGACCCCAAACCCACTCCGCCTGACCCAAACCCACTCCGCCAGACCCAAACCCACTCCGCCACACACAAACCCACTCCGCCAGACCCAAACCCACTCCGCCAGACCCAAACCCATTCCGCCAGACCCAAACCCACTCCGCCAGTCCCAAACCCACTCCGCCAGACCCAAACCCACTCCGCCAGACCCAAACACACTCCGCCAGCCCAAACCCACTCCGCCAGCCCGAAACCCACTCCGCCAGACCCTAACCCACTCCGCCAGACCCCAAACCCACTTCGCCAGACACAAACCCACTCCGCCTGACCCAAACCCACTCCGCCAGACCCCAACCCACTCCGCTAGACCCGAACCCACTCCGCCAGACCCGAACCCACTCCGCCAGACCCGAACATACTCCGCCACAGCCGAACCCTCTCCGCCAGACCCCAACCCACTCCGCTAGACCCCAAACCCACTCCGCCTGACCCAAACCCACTCCGCCAGACCCAAACCCATTCCGCCAGACCCAAACCCACTCCGCCAGTCCCAAACCCACTCCGCCAGACCCAAACCCACTCCGCCAGACCTAAACACACTCCGCCAGACCCAAACCCACTCCGCCAGCCCGAAACCCACTCCGCCAGACCCTAACCCACTCCGCCAGACCCCAAACCCACTTCGCCAGACACAAACCCACTCCGCCTGACCCAAACCCACTCCGCCAGACCCAAACCCACTCCGCCAGACCCAAACCCACTCCGCCAGACCCCAACTCACTCCGCCAGAACCAAACCCACTCCGCCAGACCCGAACCCTCTCCGCCAAACCCGAACCCACACCGCCAGACCCCGACCCACTCCACCAGACCCGAACCCACTCTGACAGACCCGAACCCACTCCGCCAGACCCCAACCCACTCCGACAGACCCAAACCCACTCCGCCAGACACAAACCCACTCCGCCAGACCCAAACCCACTCCGCCAGACCCAAACCCACTCCGCCAGACCCGAACCCACTCCGCCAGACCCGAACATACTCCGCCACAGCCGAACCCTCTCCGCCAGACCCCAACCCACTCCGCTAGACCCCAAACCCACTCCGCCTGACCCAAACCCACTCCGCCAGACCCAAACCCACTCCGCCACACACAAACCCACTCCGCCAGACCCAAACCCACTCCGCCAGACCCAAACCCACTCCGCCAGACCTAAACACACTCCGCCAGACCCAAACCCACTCCGCCAGACCCAAACCCACACCGCCAGACCCGAACCCACTCCGCCAGACCCGAACCCACTCCACCAGACCCGAACCCACTCCGCCAGACCCGAAACCACTCCGCCAGACCCGAACCCACTCCGCCAGATCCGAACCCACTCCGCCAGACTCCAACCCACTGCCCCAGACCCCAACCCACTCCGCCAGACCCCAACCCACTCCGCCTGAACCCAACCCACTCCGCCAGACCCAAACCCACTCCGCCAGACCCAAACCCACTCCGCCAGACCCGAACATACTCCGCCAGACCCGAACCCACTCCGCCAGACCCGAACCCACTCCGCCAGACCCGAACATACTCCGCCAGACCCGACCCCACTCCGCCAGACCCCAACCCACTCCGCTAGACCCCAAAGCCACTCCGCCACACACAAACCCACTCCGCCAGACCCAAACCCACTCCGCCAGACGCAAACCCACTCCGCCAGACCCGAACCCACTCCGCCAGACCACAACCCACTCCGCCAGACCCCAACCCACTCCGCTAGACCCGAACCCACTCCGCCAGACCCGAACCCACTCCGCCAGACCCGAACATACTCCGCCACAGCCGAACCCTCTCCGCCAGACCCCAACCCACTCCGCTAGACCCCAAACCCACTCCGCCTGACCCAAACCCACTCCGCCAGACCCAAACCCACTCCGCCACACACAAACCCACTCCGCCAGACCCAAACCCACTCCGCCAGACCCAAACCCATTCCGCCAGACCCAAACCCACTCCGCCAGTCCCAAACCCACTCCGCCAGACCCAAACCCACTCCGCCAGACCCAAACACACTCCGCCAGCCCAAACCCACTCCGCCAGCCCGAAACCCACTCCGCCAGACCCGAACCCACTCCGCCAGACCCGAACATACTCCGCCAGACCCGACCCCACTCCGCCAGACCCCAACCCACTCCGCTAGACCCCAAAGCCACTCCGCCACACCCAAACCCACTCCGCCAGACCCAAACCCACTCCGCCAGACGCAAACCCACTCCGCCAGACCCGAACCCACTCCGCCAGACCACAACCCACTCCGCCAGACCCCAACCCACTCCGCTAGACCCGAACCCACTCCGCCAGACCCGAACCCACTCCGCCAGACCCGAACATACTCCGCCACAGCCGAACCCTCTCCGCCAGACCCCAACCCACTCCGCTAGACCCCAAACCCACTCCGCCTGACCCAAACCCACTCCGCCAGACCCAAACCCACTCCGCCACACACAAACCCATTCCGCCAGACCCAAACCCACTCCGCCAGACCCAAACCCATTCCGCCAGACCCAAACCCACTCCGCCAGTCCCAAACCCACTCCGCCAGACCCAAACCCACTCCGCCAGACCCAAACACACTCCGCCAGACCCCAACCCACTCCGCTAGACCCGAACCCACTCCGCCAGACCCGAACCCACTCCGCCAGACCCGAACATACTCCGCCACAGCCGAACCCTCTCCGCCAGACCCCAACCCACTCCGCCAGACCCAAACCCATTCCGCCAGACCCAAACCCACTCCGCCAGTCCCAAACCCACTCCGCCAGACCCAAACCCACTCCGCCAGACCTAAACACACTCCGCCAGACCCAAACCCACTCCGCCAGCCCGAAACCCACTCCGCCAGACCCTAACCCACTCCGCCAGACCCCAAACCCACTTCGCCAGACACAAACCCACTCCGCCTGACCCAAACCCACTCCGCCAGACCCAAACCCACTCCGCCAGACCCAAACCCACTCCGCCAGACCCCAACTCACTCCGCCAGAACCAAACCCACTCCGCCAGACCCGAACCCTCTCCGCCAAACCCGAACCCACACCGCCAGACCCCGACCCACTCCACCAGACCCGAACCCACTCTGACAGACCCGAACCCACTCCGCCAGACCCCAACCCACTCCGACAGACCCAAACCCACTCCGCCAGACACAAACCCACTCCGCCAGACCCAAACCCACTCCGCCAGACCCAAACCCACTCCGCCAGACCCGAACCCACTCCGCCAGACCCGAACATACTCCGCCACAGCCGAACCCTCTCCGCCAGACCCCAACCCACTCCGCTAGACCCCAAACCCACTCCGCCTGACCCAAACCCACTCCGCCAGACCCAAACCCACTCCGCCACACACAAACCCACTCCGCCAGACCCAAACCCACTCCGCCAGACCCAAACCCATTCCGCCAGACCCAAACCCACTCCGCCAGTCCCAAACCCACTCCGCCAGACCCAAACCCACTCCGCCAGACCTAAACACACTCCGCCAGACCCAAACCCACTCCGCCAGCCCGAAACCCACTCCGCCAGACCCTAACCCACTCCGCCAGACCCCAAACCCACTTCGCCAGACACAAACCCACTCCGCCTGACCCAAACCCACTCCGCCAGACCCAAACCCACTCCGCCAGACCCGAACCCACTCCGCCAGACCCGAACCCACTTCGCCAGACCCAAACCCACTCCGCCAGACCCCAACCCACTCCGCCAGACCCCAACCCACTGCGCCAGACCCAAACACACTCCGCCAGACCCAAACCCACTCCGCGAGACCCGAAACCACTCCGCCAGACCCAAACCCACTCCGCCAGACCCCAACCCACTCCGCTAGACCCGAACCCACTCCGCCAGACCCGAACCCACTCCGCCAGACCCGAACATACTCCGCCACAGCCGAACCCACTCCGCCAGACCTAAACACACTCCGCCAGACCCAAACCCACTCCGCCAGCCCGATACCCACTCCGCCAGACCCTAACCCACTCCGCCAGACCCCAAACCCACTTCGCCAGACACAAACCCACTCCGCCTGACCCAAACCCACTCCGCCAGACCCAAACCCACTCCGCCAGACCCAAACCCACTCCGCCAGACCCCAACTCACTCCGCCAGAACCAAACCCACTCCGCCAGACCCGAACCCTCTCCGCCAAACCCGAACGCACACCGCCAGACCCCGACCCACTCCATCAGACCCGAACCCACTCTGACAGACCCGAACCCACTCCGCCAGACCCCAACTCACTCCGACAGACCCAAACCCACTCCGCCAGACACAAACCCACTCCGCCAGACCCAAACCCACTCCGCCAGACCCAAACCCACTCCGCCAGACCCAAACCCACTCCGCCAGACCCAAACCCACTCCGCCAGACCCAAACCCACTCCGCCAGACCCAAACCCACTCCGCCAGACCTAAACCAACTCCGCCAGACCCAAACCCACTCCGCCAAACCCGAACCCACTCCGCCATACCCCAACCCACTCCGCCAGACCCGAACCCACTCGTACAGACCCGAACCCACTCCGCCAGACCCGAACCCACTCCGCCAGACCCCAACCCACTCCGACAGACCTGAACCCACTCCGCCAGACCGAAACCAACTCCGCCAGACCCAAACCCACTCCGCCAGTCCCGAGCCCACTCCGCAAGACTCCAACCCACTCCGCCAGACCCCAACCCACTCCGACAGACCCGAACCCACTCCGCCAGACCATAACCTACTCCGCCAGACCCGAACCCACTCCGCCAGACCCGAACCCACTCCGCCAGACCCCAACCCACTCCGCCAGACCCCAACCCACTCCTCCAGTCACGAACCCACTCCGCCAGACCCGAACCCACTCCGCCATACCCGAACCCACTCCGCCAGACCCGAACCCACTCCGCCAGACCAAAAACCCACTCCGCCAGACCCAAACCCACTCCGCCAGACCCAAACCCACTCCACCAGACCCCAAACCCACTTCGCCAGACACAAACCCACTCCGCCTGACCCAAACCCACTCAGCCAGACCCAAACCCACTCCGCCAGACCCAAACCCACTCCGCCAGACCCCAACTCACTCCGCCAGAACCAAACCCACTCCGCCAGACCCGAACCCTCTCCGACAAACCCGAACCCACACCGCCAGACCCCGACCCACTCCACCAGACCCGAACCCACTCTGACAGACCCGAACCCACTCCGCCAGACCCGAACCCACTCCGCCAGACCCGAACCCACTCCGCCAGACCAAAAACCCACTCCGCCAGCCCCAAACCCACTCCGCCAGACCCAAACCCACTCCGCCAGACCCCAAACCCACTTCGCCAGACACAAACGCACTCCGCCTGACCCAAACCCACTCCGCCAGACCCAAACCCACTCCGCCAGACCCAAACCCACTCCGCCAGACCCCAACTCACTCCGCCAGAACCAAACCCACTCCGCCAGACCCGAACCCTCTCCGCCAAACCCGAACCCACACCGCCAGACCCCGACCCACTCCACCAGACCCGAACCCACTCTGACAGACCCGAACCCACTCCGCCAGACCCCAACCCACTCCGACAGACCCAAACCCACTCCGCCAGACCCAAACCCACTCCGCCAGACCCAAAGCCACTCCGCCAGACCCAAACCCACTCCGCCAGACCCAAACCCACTCCGCCAGACCCAAACCCACTCCGCCAGACCCAAACCCACTCCGCCAGACCTAAACCAACTCCGCCAGACCCAAACCCACTCCGCCAAACCCGAACCCACTCAGCCATACCCCAACCCATTCCGCCAGACCCGAACCCACTCGTACAGACCCGAACCCACTCCGCCAGACCCGAACCCACTCCGCCAGACCCCAACCCACTCCGACAGACCTGAACCCACTCCGCCAGACCAAAACCAACTCCGCCAGACCCAAACCCCCTCCGCCAGACCCAAACCCACTCCGCCAGACCCAAACCCACTCCGCCAGACCCAAACCCACTCCGCGAGACCCGAAACCACTCCGCCAGACCCGAACCCACTTCGCCAGACCCAAACCCACTCCGCCAGTCCCGAGCCCACTCCGCAAGACTCCAACCCACTCCGCCAGACCCCAACCCACTCCGACAGACCCGAACCCACTCCGCCAGACCATAACCTACTCCGCCAGACCCGAACCCACTCCGCCAGACCCGAACCCACTCCGCCAGACCCCAACCCACTCCGCCAGACCCCAACCCACTCCTCTAGTCACGAACCCACTCCGCCAGACCCGAACCCACTCCGCCATACCCGAACCCACTCCGCCAGACCCGAACCCACTCCGCCAGACCAAAAACCCACTCCGCCAGACCCAAACCCACTCCGCCAGACTCAAACCCACTCCGCCAGGCCCAAACCCACTCCGCCAGACACAAACCCACTCCGCCAGACCCAAACCCATTCCGCCAGACCCAAGCCCACTCCGCCAGACAAAACCCCACTCCGCCAGACCCCAACCCACTCCGCCACACCCAAGCCCACTCCGCCAGACCCAAACCCACTCCGCCAGACCCAAACCCACTCCGCCAGACCCAAACCCACTCCGGCAGACCCAAACCCACTCCCCCAGACCCAACCCACTCCGCCAGACCCGAACCCACTCCGCCAGACCCGAACCCACTCCGCCAGACACGAACCCACTCCGCCAGACCCAAACCCACTCCGCCAGACCCGAACTGACTCCGCCAGACCCGAAGCCACTCCGCCAGACCCAAACCCACTCCGCCAGACCCTAACACACTCTGCCAGACCCAAACCCACTCCGCCAGACCCAAACCCACTCCGCCAGACCCAAACCCACTCCGCCAGACCCAAACCAACTCCGCCAGACCCAACCCACTCCGCCAGACCCAAACCAACTCCGCCAGACCCAAACCCACTTCGCCAGCTCCAAACCCACTCCGCAAGACCCTAACCCACTCCGCCGGACCCCAAACCCACTTCGCCAGACACAAACCCACTCCGCCAGACCCAAACCCACTCCGCCAGACCCAAACCCTCTCCGCCAGACCCAAACCCACTCCGCCAGACCCAAAGCCACTCCGCCAGACCCAAACCCACTCCGCCAGACCCAAACCCACTCCGCCAGACCCAAGCCCACTCCGCCAGACCCGAACCCACTCCGCCAGACCTGAACCCACTCCGCCAGACCCCAACCCACTCCGCCAGACCCCAACCCACTCCGCCAGACCCAAACCCACTCCGCCAGACCCAAACCCACTCCGCCAGACCCGAAGCCACTCCGCCAGACCCGAACCCACTCCGCCAGACCCTAACACACTCTGCCAGACCCAAACCCACTCCGCCAGACCCAAACCCACTCCGCCAGACCCAAACCCACTCCGCCAGACCCAAACCAACTACGCCAGACCCAACCCACTCCGCCAGACCCAAACCAACTCCGCCAGACCCAAACCCACTCCGCCAGACCCAAACCCACTCCGCCAGACCCAAACCCACTCATCCAGACCCAAACCCACTCCGGCAGACCCAAACCCACTCCCCCAGACCCAACCCACTCCGCCAGACCCGAACCCACTCCGCCAGACCCGAACCCACTCCGCCAGACCCGAACCCACACCGCCAGACCCAAACCCACTCCGCCACACACAAACCCACTCTGACAGACCCGAACCCACTTCGCCAGACCCGAACCCACTCCGCCAGACCCGAACCCACTCCGCCAGACCAAAAACCCACTCCGCCAGCCCCAAACCCACTCCGCCAGACCCAAACCCACTCCGCCAGACCCCAAACCCACTTCGCCAGACACAAACGCACTCCGCCTGACCCAAACCCACTCCGCCAGACCCAAACCCACTCCGCCAGACCCAAACCCACTCCGCCAGACCCCAACTCACTCCGCCAGAACCAAACCCACTCCGCCAGACCCGAACCCTCTCCGCCAAACCCGAACCCACACCGCCAGACCCCGACCCACTCCACCAGACCCGAACCCACTCTGACAGACCCGAACCCACTCCGCCAGACCCCAACCCACTCCGACAGACCCAAACCCACTCCGCCAGACCCAAACCCACTCCGCCAGACCCAAAGCCACTCCGCCAGACCCAAACCCACTCCGCCAGACCCAAACCCACTCCGCCAGACCCAAACCCACTCCGCCAGACCCAAACCCACTCCGCCAGACCTAAACCAACTCCGCCAGACCCAAACCCACTCCGCCAAACCCGAACCCACTCAGCCATACCCCAACCCATTCCGCCAGACCCGAACCCACTCGTACAGACCCGAACCCACTCCGCCAGACCCGAACCCACTCCGCCAGACCCCAACCCACTCCGACAGACCTGAACCCACTCCGCCAGACCAAAACCAACTCCGCCAGACCCAAACCCCCTCCGCCAGACCCAAACCCACTCCGCCAGACCCAAACCCACTCCGCCAGACCCAAACCCACTCCGCGAGACCCGAAACCACTCCGCCAGACCCGAACCCACTTCGCCAGACCCAAACCCACTCCGCCAGTCCCGAGCCCACTCCGCAAGACTCCAACCCACTCCGCCAGACCCCAACCCACTCCGACAGACCCGAACCCACTCCGCCAGACCATAACCTACTCCGCCAGACCCGAACCCACTCCGCCAGACCCGAACCCACTCCGCCAGACCCCAACCCACTCCGCCAGACCCCAACCCACTCCTCTAGTCACGAACCCACTCCGCCAGACCCGAACCCACTCCGCCATACCCGAACCCACTCCGCCAGACCCGAACCCACTCCGCCAGACCAAAAACCCACTCCGCCAGACCCAAACCCACTCCGCCAGACTCAAACCCACTCCGCCAGGCCCAAACCCACTCCGCCAGACACAAACCCACTCCGCCAGACCCAAACCCATTCCGCCAGACCCAAGCCCACTCCGCCAGACAAAACCCCACTCCGCCAGACCCCAACCCACTCCGCCACACCCAAGCCCACTCCGCCAGACCCAAACCCACTCCGCCAGACCCAAACCCACTCCGCCAGACCCAAACCCACTCCGGCAGACCCAAACCCACTCCCCCAGACCCAACCCACTCCGCCAGACCCGAACCCACTCCGCCAGACCCGAACCCACTCCGCCAGACACGAACCCACTCCGCCAGACCCAAACCCACTCCGCCAGACCCGAACTGACTCCGCCAGACCCGAAGCCACTCCGCCAGACCCAAACCCACTCCGCCAGACCCTAACACACTCTGCCAGACCCAAACCCACTCCGCCAGACCCAAACCCACTCCGCCAGACCCAAACCCACTCCGCCAGACCCAAACCAACTCCGCCAGACCCAACCCACTCCGCCAGACCCAAACCAACTCCGCCAGACCCAAACCCACTTCGCCAGCTCCAAACCCACTCCGCAAGACCCTAACCCACTCCGCCGGACCCCAAACCCACTTCGCCAGACACAAACCCACTCCGCCAGACCCAAACCCACTCCGCCAGACCCAAACCCTCTCCGCCAGACCCAAACCCACTCCGCCAGACCCAAAGCCACTCCGCCAGACCCAAACCCACTCCGCCAGACCCAAACCCACTCCGCCAGACCCAAGCCCACTCCGCCAGACCCGAACCCACTCCGCCAGACCTGAACCCACTCCGCCAGACCCCAACCCACTCCGCCAGACCCCAACCCACTCCGCCAGACCCAAACCCACTCCGCCAGACCCAAACCCACTCCGCCAGACCCGAAGCCACTCCGCCAGACCCGAACCCACTCCGCCAGACCCTAACACACTCTGCCAGACCCAAACCCACTCCGCCAGACCCAAACCCACTCCGCCAGACCCAAACCCACTCCGCCAGACCCAAACCAACTACGCCAGACCCAACCCACTCCGCCAGACCCAAACCAACTCCGCCAGACCCAAACCCACTCCGCCAGACCCAAACCCACTCCGCCAGACCCAAACCCACTCATCCAGACCCAAACCCACTCCGGCAGACCCAAACCCACTCCCCCAGACCCAACCCACTCCGCCAGACCCGAACCCACTCCGCCAGACCCGAACCCACTCCGCCAGACCCGAACCCACACCGCCAGACCCAAACCCACTCCGCCACACACAAACCCACTCCGCCAGACCCAAACCCACTCCGCCAGCTCCAAACCCACTCCGCAAGACCCTAACCCACTCCGCCAGACCCAAACCCACTCCGCCAGAACCAAACCTTCTCCGCCAGACCCAAACCCACTCCGCCAGACCCAAACCCACTCCGCCAGACCCAAACCCTCTCCGCCAGACCCAAACCCACTCCGCCAGACCCAAACCCACTCCGCCAGACCCCAACTCACTCCGCCAGAACCAAACCCACTCCGCCAGACCCGAACCCACTCCGCCAGACCCCAACCAACTCCGTCAGATCCGAACCCACTCCGCCAGACCCGAACCCACTCCGCCAGACCCAAACCCACTCCGCCAGACCCAAACCCACTCCGCCAGTCCCAAACCCACTCCCCCAGACCCAAACCCACTCCGCCAGACCCCAAACCCACTCCGCCAGACCCAAACCCACTCCGCCAGACCCAAACCCACTCCGCCAGTCCCAAACCCACTCCGCCAGACCCAAACCCACTACGCCAGACCTAAACACACTCCGCCAGACCCAAACCCACTCCGCCAGACCCAAACCCACTCCGCCAGACCTAAACACACTCCGCCAGACCCAAACCCACTCCGCCAGACCCAAACCCATTCCGCCAGACCCAAACCCACTCATCCAGACCCAAACCCACTCCGCCAGACCCAAACCCACTCATCCAGACCCAAACCCACACCGCCAGACCCGAACCCACTCCGCCAGACCCAAACCCACTCCCCCAGACCCAAACCCACTCCGCCAGACCCCAAACCCACACCGCCAGACCCAAACTCACTCCGCCAGACCCAAACCCACTCCGCCACACACAAACCCACTCCGCCAGACCCAAACCCACTCCGCCAGACCCAAACCCACTCCGCCAGACCCAAACCCACTCCGCTGGTCCCAAACCCACTCCGCCAGACCCAAACCCACTCCGCCAGACCTAAACACACTCCGCCAGACCCAAACCCACTCCGCCAGCGCCAAGCCCACTCCGCCAGACCCTAACCCACTCCGCCAGACCCCAAACCCTCTTCGCCATAAACAAACCCACTCCGCCAGACCCAAATCCACTCCGCCAGACACAAACCCACTCCGCCAGACCCAAACCCACTCCGCCAGACCCAAACCCACTCCGCCAGACAGAAACCCACTCCGCCAGCCCCAAACCCACTCCGCCAGACCCCAACCCACTCCGCCAGACCCAAACCCACTCCGCCAGACCCAAACCCACTCCGCCAGACCCAAACCCACTCCGCCAGACCCAAGCCCACTCCGACAGACCCAACCCCACTCCGCCAGACCCAAACCCACTCCGCCAGACCCTAACACACTCTGCCAGACCCAAACCCACTCCGCCAGACCCAAACCCAATCCGCCAGACCCAAACCCACTCCGCCAGACCCAAACCAACTCCGCCAGACCCAAACCCACTCCGCCAGACCCAAACCAACTCCGCCAGACCCAAACCCACTCCGCCAAATCCAAACCCACTCCGCCAGACCCAAACCCACTCATCCAGACACAAACGCACTCCGCCAGACCAGAACCCACTCCGCCAGACCCAAACCCACTCCCCCAGACCCAAACCCACTCCGCCAGACCCGAACCCACTCCGCCAGACCCAAACCCACTCCGCCAGACACCAAACCCACTCCGCCAGACCCAAACCCACTCCGCCAGACCCAAACCCACTCCGCCACACACAAACCCACTCCGCCAGACCCAAACCCACTCCGCCAGTCCCAAACCCACTCCGCCAGACCCAAACCCACTCCGCCAGTCCTAAACACACTCCGCCAGACCCAAACCCACTCCGCCAGCCCCAAACCCACTCCGCCGGACCCCAACCCACTCCGCCAGACCCAAACCCACTCCGCCAGACCCAAACCCACTCCGCCAGACCCAAACCAACTCCGCCAGACCCAAACCCACTCCGCCAAATCCAAACCCACTCCGCCAGACCCAAACCCACTCATCCAGACACAAACGCACTCCGCCAGACCAGAACCCACTCCGCCAGACCCAAACCCACTCCCCCAGACCCAAACCCACTCCGCCAGACCCGAACCCACTCCGCCAGACCCAAACCCACTCCGCCAGACACCAAACCCACTCCGCCAGACCCAAACCCACTCCGCCAGACCCAAACCCACTCCGCCACACACAAACCCACTCCGCCAGACCCAAACCCACTCCGCCAGTCCCAAACCCACTCCGCCAGACCCAAACCCACTCCGCCAGTCCTAAACACACTCCGCCAGACCCAAACCCACTCCGCCAGCCCCAAACCCACTCCGCCGGACCCCAACCCACTCCGCCAGACCCAAACCCACTCCGCCAGACCCAAACCCACTCCGCCAGACCCAAACCCACTCCGCCAGACCCAAGCCCACTCCGACAGACCCAACCCCACTCCGCCAGACCCAAACCCACTCCGCCAGACCCTAACACACTCTGCCAGACCCAAACCCACTCCGCCAGACCCAAACCCAATCCGCCAGACCCAAACCCACTCCGCCAGACCCAAACCAACTCCGCCAGATGCAAACCCACTCCGCCAGACCCAAACCCACTCCGCCAGACCCAAACCCAGTCCGCCAGACACAAACCCACTCCGCCAGACCCGAACCCACTCCGCCAGACCCAAACCCACTCCGCCAGACACAAACCCACTCCGCCAGACCCAAACCCACTCCCCCAGACCCAAACCCACTCCGCCAGACCCGAACCCACTCCGCCAGAACCAAACCCACTCCGCCAGACACCAAACCCACTCCGCCAGACCCAAACCCACTCCGCCAGACCCAAACCCACTCCGCCACACACAAACCCACTCCGCCAGACCCAAACCCACTCCGCCAGTCCCAAACCCACTCCGCCAGACCCAAACCCACTCCGCCAGACCCCAACTCACTCCGCCAGAACCAAACCCACTCCGCCAGACCCGAACCCACTGCGCCAGACCCCAACCCACTCCGCCAGATACGAACCCACTCCGCCAGCCCCGAACCTAATCCGCCAGACCCAAACCCACTCCGACAGACCCAAACCCACTCCGCCAGACCCGAACCCACTCCGCCACACCCGAACCCACTCCGCCAGACCTAAACCAACTCCGCCAGACCCAAACCCACTCCGCCAGACCCAAACCCACTCCGCCAGTCCCAAACCCACTCCGCCAGACCCAAACCCACTCCGCCAGTCCTAAACACACTCCGCCAGACCCAAACCCACTCCGCCAGACCCAAACCCTCTCCGCCAGACCCAAACCCACTCCGCCAGACCCAAACCCACTCCGCCAGACCCAAACCTTCTCCGCCAGACCCAAACCCACTCCGCCAGTCCCAAACCCACTCCGCCAGACCCAAACCCACTCCGCCAGACCTGAACACACTCCGCCAGACCCAAACCCACTCCGCCAGACCCAAACCCACTCCGCCAGACACAAACCCACTCCGCCAGACCCAAACCCACTCCCCCAGACCCAAACCCACTCCGCCAGACCCGAACCCACTCCGCCAGAACCAAACCCACTCCGCCAGACACCAAACCCACTCCGCCAGACCCAAACCCACTCCGCCAGACCCAAACCCACTCCGCCACACACAAACCCACTCCGCCAGACCCAAACCCACTCCGCCAGTCCCAAACCCACTCCGCCAGACCCAAACCCACTCCGCCAGACCCCAACTCACTCCGCCAGAACCAAACCCACTCCGCCAGACCCGAACCCACTGCGCCAGACCCCAACCCACTCCGCCAGATACGAACCCACTCCGCCAGACCCGAACCTACTCCGCCAGACCCAAACCCACTCCGACAGACCCAAACCCACTCCGCCAGACCCGAACCCACTCCGCCACACCCGAACCCACTCCGCCAGACCTAAACCAACTCCGCCAGACCCAAACCCACTCCGCCAGACCCAAACACACTCCGCCAGACCCAAACCTACTCCGCCAGACCATAACCCACTCCGCCAGACCCCAACCCACTCCGCCAGACCCAAACCAACTCCGCCAGACCCAAACCCACTCCGCCAGACCCAAACCCATTCCGCCAGACCCAAACCCACTCATCCAGACCCAAACCCACTCCGCCAGACCCAAACCCACTCATCCAGACCCAAACCCACTCCGCCAGACCTGAACCCACTCCGCCAGACCCAAACCCACTCCCCCAGACCCAAACCCACTCCGCCAGACCCCAAACCCACTCTGCCAGACCCAAACTCACTCCGCCAGACCCAAACCTACTCCGCCACACACAAACCCACTCCGCCAGACCCCAAACCCTCTTCGTCAGACACAAACCCACTCCGCCAGACCCAAATCCACTCCGCCAGACCCAAACCCACTCCGCCAGACCCAAACCCACTCCGCCAGACACAAACCCACTCCGCCAGCCCCAAACCCACTCCGCCAGACAGAAACCCACTCCGCCAGACCCAAACCCACTCCGCCAGACCCAAACCCACTCCGCCAGACCCAAACCCACTCCGCCAGACCCAAGCCCACTCCGACAGACCCAACCCCACTCCGCCAGACCCAAACCCACTCCGCCAGACCCTAACACACTCTGCCAGACCCAAACCCACTCCGCCAGACCCAAACCCACTCCGCCAGACCCAAACCCACTCCGCCAGACCCAAACCAACTCCGCCAGACCCAAACCCACTCCGCCAGACCCGAACCCACTCCGCCAGAACCAAACCCACTCCGCCAGACACCAAACCCACTCCGCCAGACCCAAACCCACTCCGCCAGACCCAAACCCACTCCGCCACACACAAACCCACTCCGCCAGACCCAAACCCACTCCGCCAGTCCCAAACCCACTCCGCCAGACCCAAACCCACTCCGCCAGACCCCAACTCACTCCGCCAGAACCAAACCCACTCCGCCAGACCCGAACCCACTGCGCCAGACCCCAACCCACTCCGCCAGATACGAACCCACTCCGCCAGACCCGAACCTACTCCGCCAGACCCAAACCCACTCCGACAGACCCAAACCCACTCCGCCAGACCCGAACCCACTCCGCCACACCCGAACCCACTCCGCCAGACCTAAACCAACTCCGCCAGACCCAAACCCACTCCGCCACACACAAACCCACTCCGCCAGACCCAATCCCACTCCGCCAGACCCAAACCCACTCCGCCAGACCCAAACCCACTCCGCCAGTCCCAAACCCACTCCGCCAGACCCAAACCCACTCCGCCAGTCCTAAACACACTCCGCCAGACCCAAACCCACTCCGCCAGACCCAAACCCTCTCCGCCAGACCCAAACCCACTCCGCCAGACCCAAACCCACTCCGCCAGACCCAAACCTTCTCCGCCAGACCCAAACCCACTCCGCCAGTCCCAAACCCACTCCGCCAGACCCAAACCCACTCCGCCAGACCTGAACACACTCCGCCAGACCCAAACCCACTCCGCCAGACCCAAACCCACTCCGCCAGACACAAACCCACTCCGCCAGACCCAAACCCACTCCCCCAGACCCAAACCCACTCCGCCAGACCCGAACCCACTCCGCCAGAACCAAACCCACTCCGCCAGACACCAAACCCACTCCGCCAGACCCAAACCCACTCCGCCAGACCCAAACCCACTCCGCCACACACAAACCCACTCCGCCAGACCCAAACCCACTCCGCCAGTCCCAAACCCACTCCGCCAGACCCAAACCCACTCCGCCAGACCCCAACTCACTCCGCCAGAACCAAACCCACTCCGCCAGACCCGAACCCACTGCGCCAGACCCCAACCCACTCCGCCAGATACGAACCCACTCCGCCAGACCCGAACCTACTCCGCCAGACCCAAACCCACTCCGACAGACCCAAACCCACTCCGCCAGACCCGAACCCACTCCGCCACACCCGAACCCACTCCGCCAGACCTAAACCAACTCCGCCAGACCCAAACCCACTCCGCCAGACCCAAACACACTACGCCAGACCCAAACCTACTCCGCCAGACCATAACCCACTCCGCCAGACCCCAACCCACTCCGCCAGACCCAAACCAACTCCGCCAGACCCAAACCCACTCCGCCAGACCCAAACCCATTCCGCCAGACCCAAACCCACTCATCCAGACCCAAACCCACTCCGCCAGACCCAAACCCACTCATCCAGACCCAAACCCACTCCGCCAGACCTGAACCCACTCCGCCAGACCCAAACCCACTCCCCCAGACCCAAACCCACTCCGCCAGACCCCAAACCCACTCTGCCAGACCCAAACTCACTCCGCCAGACCCAAAACTTCTCCGCCACACACAAACCCACTCCGCCAGACCCCAAACCCTCTTCGTCAGAAACAAACCCACTCCGCCAGACCCAAATCCACTCCGCCAGACCCAAACCCACTCCGCCAGACCCAAACCCACTCCGCCAGACACAAACCCACTCCGCCAGCCCCAAACCCACTCCGCCAGACAGAAACCCACTCCGCCAGACCCAAACCCACTCCGCCAGACCCAAACCCACTCCGCCAGACCCAAACCCACTCCGCCAGACCCAAGCCCACTCCGACAGACCCAACCCCACTCCGCCAGACCCAAACCCACTCCGCCAGACCCTAACACACTCTGCCAGACCCAAACCCACTCCGCCAGACCCAAACCCACTCCGCCAGACCCAAACCCACTCCGCCAGACCCAAACCAACTCCGCCAGACCCAAACCCACTCCGCCAGCTCCAAACCAACTCCGCCAGACCCAAACCCACTCCTCCAGACGCAAACCCACTCCGCCAGACCCAAACCCACTCCGCCAGACTGAAACCCACTCATCCAGACCCAAACCCACTCCGCCAGACCCGAACCCACTCCGCCAGACACAAACCCAATCCGCCAGACCCCAAACCCACTCCGCCAGACCCTAACACACTCTGCCAGACCCAAACCCACTCCGCCAGACCCAAACCCAATCCGCCAGACCCAAACCCACTCCGCCAGACCCAAACCAACTCCGCCAGACCCAAACCCACTCCGCCAGACCCAAACCAACTCCGACAGACCCAAACCCACTCCGCCAAATCCAAACCCACTCCGCCAGACGCAAACCCACTCATCCAGACACAAACCCACTCCGCCAGACCCAAACCCACTCCGCCAGACCCAAACCAACTCCGCCAGACCCAAACCCACTCCGCCAGACCCAAACCAACTCCGCCAGACCCAAACCCACTCCGCCAAATCCAAACCCACTCCGCCAGACCCAACCCCACTCATCCAGACACAAACCCACTCCGCCAGACCAGAACCCACTCCGCCAGACCCAAACCCACTCCCCCAGACCCAAACCCACTCTGCCAGACCCGAACCCACTCCGCCAGACCCAAACCCACTCCGCCAGACACCAAACCCACTCCGCCAGACCCAAACCCACTCCGCCAGACCCAAACCCACTCCGCCACACACAAACCCACTCCGCCAGACCCAAACCCACTCCGCCAGTCCCAAACCCACTCCGCCAGACCCAAACCCACTTCGCCAGTCCTAAACACACTCCGCCAGACCCAAACCCACTCTGCCAGCCCCAAACCCACTCCGCAAGACCCTAACCCACTCCGCCAGACCCCAAACCCACTTCGCCAGACACAAACCCAATCCGCCAGACCCAAACCCACTCCGCCAGACCCAAACCCTCTCCGCCAGACCCAAATCCACTCCGCCAGACCCAAACCCACTCCGCCAGACCCAAACCCACTCCGCCAGACCCCAACTCACTCCGCCAGAACCAAACCCACTCCGCCAGACCTGAACCCACTGCGCCAGACCCCAACCCACTCCGCCAGATCCGAACCCACTCCGCCAGACCCGAACCTACTCCGCCAGACCCAAACCCACTCCGACAGACCCAAACCCACTCCGCCAGACCCGAACCCACTCCGCCACACCCGAACCCACTCCGCCAGACCTAAACCAACTCCGCCAGACCCAAACCTTCTCCGCCAGACCCAAACCCACTCCGCCAGTCCCAAACCCACTCCGCCAGACCCAAACCCACTCCGCCAGACCTAAACACACTCCGCCAGACCCAAACCCACTCCGCCAGACCCAAACCAACTCCGCCAGACCCAAACCCACTCCGCCAGACCCCAAACCCACTCCGCCAGATCCAAACCCACTCCGCTAGACCCAAACACACTCCGCCAGACCCAAACCTACTCCGCCAGACCATAACCCACTCCGCCAGACCCCAACCCACTCCGCCAGACCCAAACCCACTCCGCCAGACCCAAACCAACTCCGCCAGACCCAAACCCACTCCGCCAGACCCAAACCCATTCCGCCAGACCCAAACCCACTCATCCAGACCCAAACCCACTCCGCCAGACCCAAACCCACTCATCCAGACCGAAACCCACTCCGCCAGACCCGAACCCACTCCGCCAGACCCAAACCCACTCCCCCAGACCCAAACCCACTCCGCCAGACCCCAAACCCACTCTGCCAGACCCAAACTCACTCCGCCAGACCCAAACCCACTCCGCCACACACAAACTCACTCCGCCAGACCCAAACCCACTCCGCCAGACCCCAAACCCTCTTCGTCAGAAACAAACCCACTCCGCCAGACCCAAATCCACTCCGCCAGACCCAAACCCACTCCGCCAGACCCAAACCCACTCCGCCAGACAGAAACCCACTCCGCCAGCCCCAAACCCACTCCGCCAGACAGAAGCCAACTCCGCCAGACCCAAACCCACTCCGCCAGACCCAAACCCACTCCGCCAGACCCAAACCCACTCCGCCAGACCCAAGCCCACTCCGACAGACCCAACCCCACTCCGCCAGACCCAAACCCACTCCACCAGACCCTAACACACTCTGCCAGACCCAAACCCACTCCGCCAGACCCAAACCCACTCCGCCAGACCCAAACCCACTCCGCCAAACCCGAACCAACTCCGCCAGACCCAAACCCACTCCGCCAGACCAAAACCAACTCCGCCAGACCCAAACCCACTCCGCCAGACCCAAACCCACTCCGCCAGACTCAAACCCACTCATCCAGACCCAAACCAACTCCGCCAGACCCAAACCCACTCCGCCAAATCCAAACCCACTCCGCCAGACCCAAACCCACTCATCCAGACACAAACCCACTCCGCCAGACCAGAACCCACTCCGCCAGACCCAAACCCACTCCCCCAGACCCAAACCCACTCTGCCAGACCCGAACCCACTCCGCCAGACCCAAACCCACTCCGCCAGACACCAAACCCACTCCGCCAGACCCAAACCCACTCCGCCAGACCCAAACCCACTCCGCCACACACAAACCCACTCCGCCAGACCCAAACCCACTCCGCCAGTCCCAAACCCACTCCGCCAGACCCAAACCCACTCCGCCAGTCCTAAACACACTCCGCCAGACCCAAACCCACTCCGCCAGACCCCAACTCACTCCGCCAGAACCAAACCCACTCCGCCAGACCCGAACCCACTGCGCCAGACCCCAACCCACTCCGCCAGATCCGAACCCATCGCCAGACCCGAACCCACTCCGCCAGACCCAAACCCACTCCGCCAGACACCAAACCCACTCCGCCAGACCCAAACCCACTCCGCCAGACCCAAACCCACTCCGCCACACACAAACCCACTCCGCCAGACCCAAACCCACTCCGCCAGTCCCAAACCCACTCCGCCAGACCCAAACCCACTCCGCCAGTCCTAAACACACTCCGCCAGACCCAAACCCACTCCGCCAGACCCCAACTCACTCCGCCAGAACCAAACCCACTCCGCCAGACCCGAACCCACTGCGCCAGACCCCAACCCACTCCGCCAGATCCGAACCCATCGCCAGACCCGAACCTACTCCGCCAGACCCAAACCCACTCCGACAGACCCAAACCCACTCCGCCAGACCCGAACCCACTCCGCCACACCCGAACCCACTCCGCCAGACCTAAACCAACTCCGCCACACCCAAACCCACTCCGCCACACACAAACCCACTCCGCCAGACCCAAACCCACTCCGCCAGACCCAAACCCACTCCGCCAGACCCAAACCCACTCCGCCAGTCCCAAACCCACTCCGCCAGACCCAAACCCAATCCGCCAGTCCTAAACACACTCCGCCAGACCCAAACCCACTCCGCCAGACCCAAACCCTCTCCGCCAGACCCAAACCCACTCCGCCAGACCCAAACCCACTCCGCCAGACCCAAACCCACTCCGCCAGACCTAAACCAACTCCGCCAGACCCAAACCCACTCCGCCAGACCCAAACCCACTCCGCCAGACCCAAACCCACTCCGCCAGACCCAAGCCCACTCCGACAGACCCAACCCCACTCCGCCAGACCCAAACCCACTCCGCCAGACCCTAACACACTCTGCCAGACCCAAACCCACTCCGCCAGACCCAAACCCACTCCGCCAGACCCAAACCCACTCCGCCACACCCGAACCAACTCCGCCAGACCCAAACCCACTCCGCCAGACCCAAACCAACTCCGCCAGACCCAAACCCACTCCGCCAGACTCAAACCCACTCATCCAGACCCAAACCCACTCCGCCAGACCCGAACCCACTCCGCCAGACCCAAACCCACTCCGCCAGACCGCAAACCCACTCCGCCAGACCCTAACACACTCTGCCAGACCCAAACCCACTCCGCCAGACCCAAACCCAATCCGCCAGACCCAAACCCACTCCGCCAGACCCAAACCAACTCCGCCAGACCCAAACCCACTCCACCAGACCCAAACCAACTCCGCCAGACCCAAACCCACTCCGCCAAATCCAAACCCACTCCGCCAGACCCAAACCCACTCATCCAGACACAAACCCACTCCGCCAGACCAGAACCCACTCCGCCAGACCCAAACCCACTCCCCCAGACCCAAACCCACTCCGCCAGACCCGAACCCACTCCGCCAGACCCAAACCCACTCCGCCAGACACCAAACCCACTCCGCCAGACCCAAACCCACTCCGCCAGACCCAAACCCACTCCGCCACACACAAACCCACTCCGCCAGACCCAAACCCACTCCGCCAGTCCCAAACCCACTCCGCCAGACCCAAACCCACTCCGCCAGTCCTAAACACACTCCGCCAGACCCAAACCCACTCCGCCAGCCCCAAACCTACTCCGCAAGACCCTAACCCACTCCGCCAGACCCCAAACCCACTTCGCCAGACCCAAACCCAATCCGCCAGACCCAAACCCACTCCGCCAGACCCAAACCCTCTCCGCCAGACCCAAATCCACTCCGCCAGACCCAAACCCACTCCGCCAGACCCAAACCCACTCCGCCAGACCCCAACTCACTCCGCCAGAACCAAACCCACTCCGCCAGACCCGAACCCACTGCGCCAGACCCCAACCCACTCCGCCAGATCCGAACCCATCCGCCAGACCCGAACCTACTCCGCCAGACCCAAACCCACTCCGACAGACCCAAACCCACTCCGCCAGACCCGAACCCACTCCGCCAGACACAAACCCACTCCGCCAGACCCAAACCCACTCCGCCAGACCCAAACCCATTCCGCCAGACCCAAACCCATTCCGCCAGTCCCAAACCCACTCCGCCAGACCCAAACCCACTCCGCCAGTCCTAAACACACTCCGCCAGACCCAAACCCACTCCGCCAGACCCAAACTCACTCCACAAGACCCAAACCCTCTCCGCCAGACCCAAACCCACTCCGCCAGACCCAAACCCACTCCGCCAGACCCAAACCTTCTCCGCCAGACCCAAACCCACTCCGCCAGACCCAAATCCACTCATCCAGACCAAAACCCACTCCGCCAGACCCAAACCCACTCATCCAGACCCAAACCCACTCCGCCAGACCCGAACCCAATCCGCCAGACCCAAACCCACTCCCCCAGACCCAAACCCACTCCGCCAGACCCCAAACCCACTCCGCCAGACCCAAACTCACTCCGCCAGACCCAAACCCACTCCGCCACACACAAACCCACTCCGCCAGACCCCAAACCCTCTTCGCCAGAAACAAACCCACTCCGCCAGACCCAAACCCACTCCGCCAGACCTAAACCCACTCCGCCAGACCCAAACCCACTCCGCCAGACAGAAACCCACTCCGCCAGACCCAAACCCACTCATCCAGACCCAAACCCACTCCGCCAGACCCGAACCCAATCCGCCAGACCCAAACCCACTCATCCAGACCCAAACCCACTCCGCCAGACCCGAACCCAATCCGCCAGACCCAAACCCACTCCCCCAGACCCAAACCCACTCCGCCAGACCCCAAACCCACTCCGCCAGACCCAAACTCACTCCGCCAGACCCAAACCCACTCCGCCACACACAAACCCACTCCGCCAGACCCCAAACCCTCTTCGCCAGAAACAAACCCACTCCGCCAGACCCAAACCCACTCCGCCAGACCTAAACCCACTCCGCCAGACCCAAACCCACTCCGCCAGACAGAAACCCACTCCGCCAGCCCCAAACCCACTCCGCCAGACAGAAACACACTCCGCCAGACCCAAACCCACTCCGCCAGACCCAAACCCACTCCGCCAGACTCTAACACACTCTGCCAGACCCAAACCCACTCCGCCAGACCCAAACCCACTCCACCAGACCTAAACCAACTCAGCCAGTCCCAAACCCACTCCGCCACACACAAACCCACTCCACCAGACCCAAACCCACTCCGCCAGACCCAAACCCACTCCGCCAGACCCAAACCCACTCCGCCAGTCCCAAACCCACTCCGCCAGACCCAAACCCACTCCGCCAGTCCTAAACACACTCCGTCAGACCCAAACCCACTCCGCCAGACCCAAACCCTCTCCGGCAGACCCAAACCCACTCCGCCAGACCCAAACCCACTCCGCCAGACCCAAACCTTCTCCGCCAGACCCAAACCCACTCCGCCAGTCCCAAACCCACTCCGCCAGACCAAACCCACTCCGCCAGACCTAAACACACTCCGCAAGACCCAAACCCACTCCGCCAGAACCAAACCAACTCCGCCAGACCCAAACCCACTCCGCCAGACCCCAAACCCACTCCGCCAGATCCAAACCCACTCCGCCAGACCCAAACCCACTCCGCCAGACCCAAACCTACTCCGCCAGACCATAACCCACTCCGCCAGACCCCAACCCACTCCGCCAGACCCAAACCCACTCCGCCAGACCCAAACCAACTCCGCCAGACCCAAACCCACTCCGCCAGACCCAAACCCATTCCGCCAGACCCAAACCCACTCATCCAGACCCAAACCCACTCCGCCAGACCCAAACCCACTCATCCAGACCCAAACCCACTCCGCCAGACCCGAACCCACTCCGCCAGACCCAAACCCACTCCCCCAGACCCAAACCCACTCCACCAGACCCCAAACCCACTCTGCCAGACCCAAACTCACTCCGCCAGACCCAAACCCACTCCGCCAGTCCTAAACACACTCCGCCAGACCCAAACCCACTCCGCCAGACCCAAACTCACTCCACAAGACCCAAACCCTCTCCGCCAGACCCAAACCCACTCCGCCAGACCCAAACCCACTCCGCCAGACCCAAACCTTCTCCGCCAGACCCAAACCCACTCCGCCAGACCCAAATCCACTCATCCAGACCAAAACCCACTCCGCCAGACCCAAACCCACTCATCCAGACCCAAACCCACTCCGCCAGACCCGAACCTAATCCGCCAGACCCAAACCCACTCCCCCAGACCCAAACCCACTCCGCCAGACCCCAAACCCACTCCGCCAGACCCAAACCCACTCCGCCAGACCCAAACCCACTCCGCCACACACAAACCCACTCCGCCAGACCCCAAACCCTCTTCGCCAGAAACAAACCCACTCCGCCAGACCCAAACCCACTCCGCCAGACCTAAACCCACTTCGCCAGACCCAAACCCACTCCGCCAGACAGAAACCCACTCCGCCAGCCCCAAACCCACTCCGCCAGACAGAAACACACTCCGCCAGACCCAAACCCACTCCGCCAGACCCAAACCCACTCCGCCAGACCCTAACACACTCTGCCAGACCCAAACCCACTCCGCCAGACCCAAACCCACTCCACCAGACCTAAACCAACTCAGCCAGTCCCAAACCCACTCCGCCACACACAAACCCACTCCACCAGACCCAAACCCACTCCGCCAGACCCAAACCCACTCCGCCAGACCCAAACCCACTCCGCCAGTCCCAAACCCACTCCGCCAGACCCAAACCCACTCCGCCAGTCCTAAACACACTCCGTCAGACCCAAACCCACTCCGCCAGACCCAAACCCTCTCCGGCAGACCCAAACCCACTCCGCCAGACCCAAACCCACTCCGCCAGACCCAAACCTTCTCCGCCAGACCCAAACCCACTCCGCCAGTCCCAAACCCACTCCGGCAGACCCAAACCCACTCCGCCAGACCTAAACACACTCCGCCAGACCCAAACCCACTCCGCCAGACCCAAACCAACTCCGCCAGACCCAAACCCACTCCGCCAGACCCCAAACCCACTCCGCCAGATCCAAACCCACTCCGCCAGACCCAAACCCACTCCGCCAGACCCAAACCTACTCCGCCAGACCATAACCCACTCCGCCAGACCCCAACCCACTCCGCCAGACCCAAACCCACTCCGCCTGACCCAAACCAACTCCGCCAGACCCAAACCCACTCCGCCAGACCCAAACCCATTCCGCCAGACCCAAACCCACTCATCCAGACCCAAACCCACTCCGCCAGACCCAAACCCACTCATCCAGACCCAAACCCACTCCGCCAGACCCGAACCCACTCCGCCAGACCCAAACCCACTCCCCCAGACCCAAACCCACTCCACCAGACCCCAAACCCACTCTGCCAGACCCAAACTCACTCCGCCAGACCCAAACCCACTCCGCCAGTCCTAAACACACTCCGCCAGACCCAAACCCACTCCGCCAGACCCAAACTCACTCCACAAGACCCAAACCCTCTCCGCCAGACCCAAACCCACTCCGCCAGACCCAAACCCACTCCGCCAGACCCAAACCTTCTCCGCCAGACCCAAACCCACTCCGCCAGACCCAAATCCACTCATCCAGACCAAAACCCACTCCGCCAGACCCAAACCCACTCATCCAGACCCAAACCCACTCCGCCAGACCCGAACCTAATCCGCCAGACCCAAACCCACTCCCCCAGACCCAAACCCACTCCCCCAGACCCAAACCCACTCCGCCAGACCCCAAACCCACTCCGCCAGACCCCAAACCCACTCCGCCAGACCCAAACCCACTCCGCCAGACCCCAAACCCTCTTCGCCAGAAACAAACCCACTCCGCCAGACCCAAACCCACTCCGCCAGACCTAAACCCACTCCGCCAGACCCAAACCCACTCCGCCAGACAGAAACCCACTCCGCCAGCCCCAAACCCACTCCGCCAGACAGAAACACACTCCGCCAGACCCAAACCCACTCCGCCAGACCCAAACCCACTCCGCCAGACCCTAACACACTCTGCCAGACCCAAACCCACTCCGCCAGACCCAAACCCACTCCAACAGACCTAAACCAACTCAGCCAGTCCCAAACCCACTCCGCCACACACAAACCCACTCCACCAGAACCAAACCCACTCCGCCAGACCCAAACCCACTCCGCCAGACCCAAACCCACTCCGCCAGTCCCAAACCCACTCCGCCAGACCCAAACCCACTCCGCCAGACCCAAACCGTCTCCGCCAGTCCCAAACCCACTCCGCCAGACCCAAACCCACTCCGCCAGACCCAAACCTTCTCCGCCAGACCCAAACCCACTCCGCCAGTCCCAAACCCACTCCGCCAGACCCAAACCCACTCCGCCAGACCTAAACACACTCCGCCAGACCCAAACCCACTCCGCCAGACCCAAACCAACTCCGCCAGACCCAAACCCACTCCGCCAGACCCCAAACCCACTCCGCCAGATCCAAACCCACTCCGCCAGACCCAAACCCACTCCGCCAGACCCAAACCTACTCCGCCAGACCATAACCCACTCCGCCAGACCCCAACCCACTCCGCCAGACCCAAACCCACTCCGCCAGACCCAAACCAACTCCGCCAGACCCAAACCCACTCCGCCAGACCCAAACCCATTCCGCCAGACCCAAACCCACTCATCCAGACCCAAACCCACTCCGCCAGACCCAAACCCACTCATCCAGACCCAAACCCACTCCGCCAGACCCGAACCCACTCCGCCAGACCCAAACCCACTCCGCCAGACCCAAACCAACTCCGCCAGACCCAAACCCACTCCGCCAGACCCCAAACCCACTCCGCCAGATCCAAACCCACTCCGCCAGACCCAAACCCACTCCGCCAGACCCAAACCTACTCCGCCAGACCATAACCCACTCCGCCAGACCCCAACCCACTCCGCCAGACCCAAACCCACTCCGCCAGACCCAAACCAACTCCGCCAGACCCAAACCCACTCCGCCAGACCCAAACCCATTCCGCCAGACCCAAACCCACTCATCCAGACCCAAACCCACTCCGCCAGACCCAAACCCACTCATCCAGACCCAAACCCACTCCGCCAGACCCGAACCCACTCCGCCAGACCCAAACCCACTCCCCCAGACCCAAACCCACTCCACCAGACCCCAAACCCACTCTGCCAGACCCAAACTCACTCCGCCAGACCCAAACCCACTCCGCCACACACAAACCCACTCCGCCAGACCCCAAACCCTCTTCGTCAGAAACAAACCCACTCCGCCACACCCAAATCCACTCCGCCAGACCCAAACCCACTCCGCCAGACCCAAACCCACTCCGCCAGACAGAAACCCACTCCGCCAGCCCCAAACCCACTCCGCCAGACAGAAACCCACTCCGCCAGACCCAAACCCACTCCGCCAGACCCAAACCCACTCCGCCAGACCCAAACCCACTCCGCCGGACCCAAGCCCACTCCGACAGACCCAACCCCACTCCGCCAGACCCAAACCCACTCCGCCAGACCCTAACACACTCTGCCAGACCCAAACCCACTCCGCCAGACCCAAACACACTCCGCCAGACCCAAACCCACTCCGCCAGACCCAAACCAACTCCGCCAGACCCAAACCCACTCCGCCAGACCCAAACCAACTCCGCCAGACCCAAACCCACTCCGCCAGACCCAAACCCACTCCGCCAGACTCAAACCCACTCCACCAGACCCAAACCAACTCCGCCAGACCCAAACCCACTCCGCCAAATCCAAACCCACTCCGCCAGACCCAAACCCACTCATCCAGACACAAACCCACTCCGCCAGACCAGAACCCACTCCGCCAGACCCAAACCCACTCCCCCAGACCCAAACCCACTCCGCCAGACCCGAACCCACTCCGCCAGACCCAAACCCACTCCGCCAGACACCAAACCCACTCCGCCAGACCCAAACCCACTCCGCCAGACGCAAACCCACTCCGCCACACACAAACCCACTCCGCCAGACCCAAACCCACTCCGCCAGCCCCAAACCCACTCCGCAAGACCCTAACCCACTCCGCCAGACCCCAAACCCACTTCGCCAGACACAAACCCAATCCGCCAGACCCAAACCCACTCCGCCAGACCCAAACCCTCTCCGCCAGACCCAAATCCTCTCCGCCAGACCCAAACCCACTCCGCCAGACCCAAACCCACTCCGCCAGACCCCAACTCACTCCGCCAGAACCAAACCCACTCCGCCAGACCCGAACCCACTGCGCCAGACGCCAACCCACTCCGCCAGATCCGAACCCATCCGCCAGACCCGAACCTACTCCGCCAGACCCAAACCCACTCCGACAGACCCAAACCCACTCCGCCAGACCCGAACCCACTCCGCCACACCCGAACCCACTCCGCCAGACCTAAACCAACTCCGCCAGACCCAAACCCACTCCGCCACACACAAACCCACTCCGCCAGACCCAAACCCACTCCGCCAGACCCAAACCCACTCCGCCAGACCCAAACCCACTCCGCCAGTCCCAAACCCACTCCGCCAGACCCAACCCCACTCCGCCAGTCCTAAACACACTCCGCCAGACCCAAACCCACTCCGCCACACACAAACCCACTCCGCCAGACCCCAAACCCTCTTCGTCAGAAACAAACCCACTCCGCCAGACCCAAATCCACTCCGCCAGACCCAAACCCACTCCGCCAGACCCAAACCCACTCCGCCAGACAGAAACCCACTCCGCCAGCCCCAAACCCACTCCGCCAGACAGAAACCCACTCCGCCAGACCCAAACCCACTCCGCCAGACCCAAACCCACTCCGCCAGACCCAAACCCACTCCGCCAGACCCAAGCCCACTCCGACAGACCCAACCCCACTCCGCCAGACCCAAACCCACTCCGCCAGACCCTAACACACTCTGCCAGACCCAAACCCACTCCGCCAGACCCAAACACACTCCGCCAGACCCAAACCCACTCCGCCAGACCCAAACCAACTCCGCCAGACCCAAACCCACTCCGCCAGACCCAAACCAACTCCGCCAGACCCAAACCCACTCCGCCAGACCCAAACCCACTCCACCAGACTCAAACCCACTCCACCAGACCCAAACCAACTCCGCCAGACCCAAACCCACTCCGCCAAATCCAAACCCACTCCGCCAGACCCAAACCCACTCATCCAGACACAAACCCACTCCGCCAGACCAGAACCCACTCCGCCAGACCCGAACCTACTCCGCCAGACCCAAACCCACTCCGACAGACCCAAACCCACTCCGCCAGACCCGAACCCACTCCGCCACACCCGAACCCACTCCGCCAGACCTAAACCAACTCCGCCAGACCCAAACCCACTCCGCCACACACAAACCCACTCCGCCAGACCCAAACCCACTCCGCCAGACCCAAACCCATTCCGCCAGACCCAAACCCACTCCGCCAGTCCCAAACCCACTCCGCCAGACCCAAACCCACTCCGCCAGTCCTAAACACACTCCGCCAGACCCAAACCCACTCCGCCAGACCCAAACTCACTCCACAAGACCCAAACCCTCTCCGCCAGACCCAAACCCACTCCGCCAGACCCAAACCCACTCCGCCAGACCCAAACCTTCTCCGCCAGACCCAAACCCACTCCGCCAGACCCAAACCCACTCATCCAGACCAAAACCCACTCCGCCAGACCCAAACCCACTCATCCAGACCCAAACCCACTCCGCCAGACCCGAACCCAATCCGCCAGACCCAAACCCACTCCCCCAGACCCAAACCCACTCCGCCAGACCCCAAACCCACTCTGCCAGACCCAAACTCACTCCGCCAGACCCAAACCCACTCCGCCAGACCCCAAACCCTCTTCGCCAGAAACAAACCCACTCCGCCAGACCCAAACCCACTCCGCCAGACCTAAACCCACTCCGCCAGACCCAAACCCACTCCGCCAGACAGAAACCCACTCCGCCAGCCCCAAACCCACTCCGCCAGACAGAAACACACTCCGCCAGACCCAAACCCACTCCGCCAGACCCAAACCCACTCCGCCAGACCCTAACACACTCTGCCAGACCCAAACCCACTCCGCCAGACCCAAACCCACTCCACCAGACCTAAACCAACTCAGCCAGTCCCAAACCCACTCCGCCACACACAAACCCACTCCACCAGACCCAAACCCACTCCGCCAGACCCAAACCCACTCCGCCAGACCCAAACCCACTCCGCCAGTCCCAAACCCACTCCGCCAGACCCAAACCCACTCCGCCAGTCCTAAACACACTCCGCCAGACCCAAACCCACTCCGCCAGACCCAAACCCTCTCCGCCAGACCCAAACCCACTCCGCCAGACCCAAACCCACTCCGCCAGACCCAAACCTTCTCCGCCAGACCCAAACCCACTCCGCCAGTCCCAAACCCACTCCGCCAGACCCAAACCCACTCCGCCAGACCTAAACACACTCCGCCAGACCCAAACCCACTCCGCCAGACCCAAACCAACTCCGCCAGACCCAAACCCACTCCGCCAGACCCCAAACCCACTCCGCCAGATCCAAACCCACTCCGCCAGACCCAAACCCACTCCGCCAGACCCAAACCTACTCCGCCAGACCATAACCCACTCCGCCAGACCCCAACCCACTCCGCCAGACCCAAACCCACTCCGCCAGACCCAAACCAACTCCGCCAGACCCAAACCCACTCCGCCAGACCCAAACCCATTCCGCCAGACCCAAACCCACTCATCCAGACCCAAACCCACTCCGCCAGACCCAAACCCACTCATCCAGACCCAAACCCACTCCGCCAGACCCGAACCCACTCCGCCAGACCCAAACCCACTCCCCCAGACCCAAACCCACTCCACCAGACCCCAAACCCACTCTGCCAGACCCAAACTCACTCCGCCAGACCCAAACCCACTCCGCCACACACAAACCCACTCCGCCAGACCCCAAACCCTCTTCGTCAGAAACAAACCCACTCCGCCAGACCCAAATCCACTCCGCCAGACCCAAACCCACTCCGCCAGACCCAAACCCACTCCGCCAGACAGAAACCCACTCCGCCAGCCCCAAACCCACTCCGCCAGACAGAAACCCACTCCGCCAGACCCAAACCCACTCCGCCAGACCCAAACCCACTCCGCCAGACCCAAACCCACTCCGCCAGACCCAAGCCCACTCCGACAGACCCAACCCCACTCCGCCAGACCCAAACCCACTCCGCCAGACCCTAACACACTCTGCCAGACCCAAACCCACTCCGCCAGACCCAAACACACTCCGCCAGACCCAAACCCACTCCGCCAGACCCAAACCAACTCCGCCAGCCCCAAACCCACTCCGCCAGACCCAAACCAACTCCGCCAGACCCAAACCCACTCCGCCAGACCCAAACCCACTCCGCCAGACTCAAACCCACTCCACCAGACCCAAACCAACTCCGCCAGACCCAAACCCACTCCGCCAAATCCAAACCCACTCCGCCAGACCCAAACCCACTCATCCAGACACAAACCCACTCCGCCAGACCAGAACCCACTCCGCCAGACCCAAACCCACTCCCCCAGACCCAAACCCACTCCGCCAGACCCGAACCCACTCTGCCAGACCCAAACCCACTCCGCCAGACACCAAACCCACTCCGCCAGACCCAAACCCACTCCGCCAGACCCAAACCCACTCCGCCACACACAAACCCACTCCGCCAGACCCAAACCCACTCCGCCAGCCCCAAACCCACTCCGCAAGACCCTAACCCACTCCGCCAGACCCCAAACCCACTTCGCCAGACACAAACCCAATCCGCCAGACCCAAACCCACTCCGCCAGACCCAAACCCTCTCCGCCAGACCCAAATCCTCTCCGCCAGACCCAAACCCACTCCGCCAGACCCAAACCCACTCCGCCAGACCCCAACTCACTCCGCCAGAACCAAACCCACTCCGCCAGACCCGAACCCACTGCGCCAGACGCCAACCCACTCCGCCAGATCCGAACCCATCCGCCAGACCCGAACCTACTCCGCCAGACCCAAACCCACTCCGACAGACCCAAACCCACTCCGCCAGACCCGAACCCACTCCGCCACACCCGAACCCACTCCGCCAGACCTAAACCAACTCCGCCAGACCCAAACCCACTCCGCCACACACAAACCCACTCCGCCAGACCCAAACCCACTCCGCCAGACCCAAACCCACTCCGCCAGACCCAAACCCACTCCGCCAGTCCCAAACCCACTCCGCCAGACCCAACCCCACTCCGCCAGTCCTAAACACACTCCGCCAGACCCAAACCCACTCCGCCACACACAAACCCACTCCGCCAGACCCCAAACCCTCTTCGTCAGAAACAAACCCACTCCGCCAGACCCAAATCCACTCCGCCAGACCCAAACCCACTCCGCCAGACCCAAACCCACTCCGCCAGACAGAAACCCACTCCGCCAGCCCCAAACCCACTCCGCCAGACAGAAACCCACTCCGCCAGACCCAAACCCACTCCGCCAGACCCAAACCCACTCCGCCAGACCCAAACCCACTCCGCCAGACCCAAGCCCACTCCGACAGACCCAACCCCACTCCGCCAGACCCAAACCCACTCCGCCAGACCCTAACACACTCTGCCAGACCCAAACCCACTCCGCCAGACCCAAACACACTCCGCCAGACCCAAACCCACTCCGCCAGACCCAAACCAACTCCGCCAGACCCAAACCCACTCCGCCAGACCCAAACCAACTCCGCCAGACCCAAACCCACTCCGCCAGACCCAAACCCACTCCGCCAGACTCAAACCCACTCCACCAGACCCAAACCAACTCCGCCAGACCCAAACCCACTCCGCCAAATCCAAACCCACTCCGCCAGACCCAAACCCACTCATCCAGACACAAACCCACTCCGCCAGACCAGAACCCACTCCGCCAGACCCAAACCCACTCCCCCAGACCCAAACCAACTCCGCCAGACCCGATCCACTCCGCCAGACCCAAACCCACTCCGCCAGACACCAAACCCACTCCGCCAGACCCAAACCCACTCCGCCAGACCCAAACCCACTCCGCCACACACAAACCCACTCCGCCAGACCCAAACCCACTCCGCCAGCCCCAAACCCACTCCGCAAGACCCTAACCCACTCCGCCAGACCCCAAACCCACTTCGCCAGACACAAACCCAATCCGCCAGACCCAAACCCACTCCGCCAGACCCAAACCCTCTCCGCCAGACCCAAATCCTCTCCGCCAGACCCAAACCCACTCCGCCAGACCCAAACCCACTCCGCCAGACCCCAACTCACTCCGCCAGAACCAAACCCACTCCGCCAGACCCGAACCCACTGCGCCAGACCCCAACCCACTCCGCCAGATCCGAACCCATCCGCCAGACCCGAACCTACTCCGCCAGACCCAAACCCACTCCGACAGACCCAAACCCACTCCGCCAGACCCGAACCCACTCCGCCACACCCGAACCCACTCCGCCAGACCTAAACCAACTCCGCCAGACCCAAACCCACTCCGCCACACACAAACCCACTCCGCCAGACCCAAACCCACTCCGCCAGACAGAAACACACTCCGCCAGACCCAAACCCACTCCGCCAGACCCAAACCCACTCCGCCAGACCCTAACACACTCTGCCAGACCCAAACCCACTCCGCCAGACCCAAACCCACTCCACCAGACCTAAACCAACTCAGCCAGTCCCAAACCCACTCCGCCACACACAAACCCACTCCACCAGACCCAAACCCACTCCGCCAGACCCAAACCCACTCCGCCAGACCCAAACCCACTCCGCCAGTCCCAAACCCACTCCGCCAGACCCAAACCCACTCCGCCAGTCCTAAACACACTCCGCCAGACCCAAACCCACTCCGCCAGACCCAAACCCTCTCCGCCAGACCCAAACCCACTCCGCCAGACCCAAACCCACTCCGCCAGACCCAAACCTTCTCCGCCAGACCCAAACCCACTCCGCCAGTCCCAAACCCACTCCGCCAGACCCAAACCCACTCCGCCAGACCTAAACACACTCCGCCAGACCCAAACCCACTCCGCCAGACCCAAACCAACTCCGCCAGACCCAAACCCACTCCGCCAGACCCCAAACCCACTCCGCCAGATCCAAACCCACTCCGCCAGACCCAAACCCACTCCGCCAGACCCAAACCTACTCCGCCAGACCATAACCCACTCCGCCAGACCCCAACCCACTCCGCCAGACCCAAACCCACTCCGCCAGACCCAAACCAACTCCGCCAGACCCAAACCCACTCCGCCAGACCCAAACCCATTCCGCCAGACCCAAACCCACTCATCCAGACCCAAACCCACTCCGCCAGACCCAAACCCACTCATCCAGACCCAAACCCACTCCGCCAGACCCGAACCCACTCCGCCAGACCCAAACCCACTCCCCCAGACCCAAACCCACTCCACCAGACCCCAAACCCACTCTGCCAGACCCAAACTCACTCCGCCAGACCCAAACCCACTCCGCCACACACAAACCCACTCCGCCAGACCCCAAACCCTCTTCGTCAGAAACAAACCCACTCCGCCAGACCCAAATCCACTCCGCCAGACCCAAACCCACTCCGCCAGACCCAAACCCACTCCGCCAGACAGAAACCCACTCCGCCAGCCCCAAACCCACTCCGCCAGACAGAAACCCACTCCGCCAGACCCAAACCCACTCCGCCAGACCCAAACCCACTCCGCCAGACCCAAGCCCACTCCGACAGACCCAACCCCACTCCGCCAGACCCAAACCCACTCCGCCAGACCCTAACACACTCTGCCAGACCCAAACCCACTCCGCCAGACCCAAACACACTCCGCCAGACCCAAACCCACTCCGCCAGACCCAAACCAACTCCGCCAGCCCCAAACCCACTCCGCCAGACCCAAACCAACTCCGCCAGACCCAAACCCACTCCGCCAGACCCAAACCCACTCCGCCAGACTCAAACCCACTCCACCAGACCCAAACCAACTCCGCCAGACCCAAACCCACTCCGCCAAATCCAAACCCACTCCGCCAGACCCAAACCCACTCATCCAGACACAAACCCACTCCGCCAGACCAGAACCCACTCCGCCAGACCCAAACCCACTCCCCCAGACCCAAACCCAGTCCGCCAGACCCGAACCCACTCTGCCAGACCCAAACCCACTCCGCCAGACACCAAACCCACTCCGCCAGACCCAAACCCACTCCGCCAGACCCAAACCCACTCCGCCACACACAAACCCACTCCGCCAGACCCAAACCCACTCCGCCAGCCCCAAACCCACTCCGCAAGACCCTAACCCACTCCGCCAGACCCCAAACCCACTTCGCCAGACACAAACCCAATCCGCCAGACCCAAACCCACTCCGCCAGACCCAAACCATCTCCGCCAGACCCAAATCCTCTCCGCCAGACCCAAACCCACTCCGCCAGACCCAAACCCACTCCGCCAGTCCCAAACCCACTCCGCCAGACCCAACCCCACTCCGCCAGTCCTAAACACACTCCGCCAGACCCAAACCCACTCCGCCACACACAAACCCACTCCGCCAGACCCCAAACCCTCTTCGTCAGAAACAAACCCACTCCGCCAGACCCAAATCCACTCCGCCAGACCCAAACCCACTCCGCCAGACCCAAACCCACTCCGCCAGACAGAAACCCACTCCGCCAGCCCCAAACCCACTCCGCCAGACAGAAACCCACTCCGCCAGACCCAAACCCACTCCGCCAGACCCAAACCCACTCCGCCAGACCCAAACCCACTCCGCCAGACCCAAGCCCACTCCGACAGACCCAACCCCACTCCGCCAGACCCAAACCCACTCCGCCAGACCCTAACACACTCTGCCAGACCCAAACCCACTCCGCCAGACCCAAACACACTCCGCCAGACCCAAACCCACTCCGCCAGACCCAAACCAACTCCGCCAGACCCAAACCCACTCCGCCAGACCCAAACCAACTCCGCCAGACCCAAACCCACTCCGCCAGACCCAAACCCACTCCGCCAGACTCAAACCCACTCCACCAGACCCAAACCAACTCCGCCAGACCCAAACCCACTCCGCCAAATCCAAACCCACTCCGCCAGACCCAAACCCACTCATCCAGACACAAACCCACTCCGCCAGACCAGAACCCACTCCGCCAGACCCAAACCCACTCCCCCAGACCCAAACCAACTCCGCCAGACCCGATCCACTCCGCCAGACCCAAACCCACTCCGCCAGACACCAAACCCACTCCGCCAGACCCAAACCCACTCCGCCAGACCCAAACCCACTCCGCCACACACAAACCCACTCCGCCAGACCCAAACCCACTCCGCCAGCCCCAAACCCACTCCGCAAGACCCTAACCCACTCCGCCAGACCCCAAACCCACTTCGCCAGACACAAACCCAATCCGCCAGACCCAAACCCACTCCGCCAGACCCAAACCCTCTCCGCCAGACCCAAATCCTCTCCGCCAGACCCAAACCCACTCCGCCAGACCCAAACCCACTCCGCCAGACCCCAACTCACTCCGCCAGAACCAAACCCACTCCGCCAGACCCGAACCCACTGCGCCAGACCCCAACCCACTCCGCCAGATCCGAACCCATCCGCCAGACCCGAACCTACTCCGCCAGACCCAAACCCACTCCGACAGACCCAAACCCACTCCGCCAGACCCGAACCCACTCCGCCACACCCGAACCCACTCCGCCAGACCTAAACCAACTCCGCCAGACCCAAACCCACTCCGCCACACACAAACCCACTCCGCCAGACCCAAACCCACTCCGCCAGACCCAAACCCACTCCGCCAGACCCAAACCCACTCCGCCAGTCCCAAACCCACTCCGCCAGACCCAACCCCACTCCGCCAGTCCTAAACACACTCCGCCAGACCCAAACCCACTCCGCCAGACCCAAACCCTCTCCGCCAGACCCAAACCCACTCCGCCGGACCCAAACCCACTCCGCCAGACCCAAACCTTCTCCGCCAGACCCAAACCCACTCCGCCAGTCCCAAACCCACTCCGCCAGACCCAAACCCACTCCGCCAGACCTAAACACACTCCGCCAGACCCAAACCCACTCCGCCAGACCCAAACCAACTCCGCCAGACCCAAACCCACTCCGCCAGACCCCAAACCCACTCCGCCAGATCCAAACCCACTCCGCCAGACCATAACCCACTCCGCCAGACCCCAACCCACTCCGCCAGACCCAAACCCACTCCGCCAGATCCAAACCAACTCCGCCAGACCCAAACCCACTCATCCAGACCAAAACCCACTCCGCCAGACCCAAACCCACTCATCCAGACCCAAACCCACTCCGCCAGACCCGAACCCAATCCGCCAGACCCAAACCCACTCCCCCAGACCCAAACCCACTCCGCCAGACCCCAAACCCACTCTGCCAGAACCAAACTCACTCCGCCAGACCCAAACCCACTCCACCACACACAAACCCACTCCGCCAGACCCCAAACCCTCTTCGCCAGAAACAAACCCACTCCGCCAGACCCAAACCCACTCCGCCAGACCCAAACCCACTCCGCCAGACCCAAACCCACTCCGCCAGACAGAAACCCACTCCGCCAGCCCCAAACCCACTCCGCCAGACAGAAACCCACTCCGCCAGACCCAAACCCACTCCGCCAGACCCAAACCCACTCCGCCAGACCCTAACACACTCTGCCAGACCCAAACCCACTCCGCCAGACCCAAACCCACTCCGCCAGACCCAAACCCACTCCACCAGACCTAAACCAACTCAGCCAGACCCAAACCCACTCCGCCACACACAAACCCACTCCACCATACCCAAACCCACTCCGCCAGACCCAAACCCACTCCGCCAGACCCAAACCCACTCCGCCAGTCCCAAACCCACTCCGACAGACCCAAACCCACTCCGCCAGACCCCAAACCCACTCTGCCAGACCCAAACTCACTCCGCCAGACCCAAACCCACTCCGCCACACACAAACCCACTCCGCCAGACCCCAAACCCTCTTCGTCAGAAACAAACCCACTCCGCCAGACCCAAATCCACTCCGCCAGACCCAAACCCACTCCGCCAGACCCAAACCCACTCCGCCAGACAGAAACCCACTCCGCCAGCCCCAAACCCACTCCGCCAGACAGAAACCCACTCCGCCAGACCCAAACCCACTCCGCCAGACCCAAACCCACTCCGCCAGACCCAAACCCACTCCGCCAGACCCAAGCCCACTCCGACAGACCCAACCCCACTCTGCCAGACCCAAACCCACTCCGCCAGACCCTAACACACTCTGCCAGACCCAAACCCACTCCGCCAGACCCAAACACACTCCGCCAGACCCAAACCCACTCCGCCAGACCCAAACCAACTCCGCCAGACCCAAACCCACTCCGCCAGACCCAAACCAACTCCGCCAGACCCAAACCCACTCCGCCAGACCCAAACCCACTCCGCCAGACTCAAACCCACTCATCCAGACCCAAACCCACTCCGCCAGACCCGAACCCACTCCGCCAGACCCAAACCCACTCCCCCAGACCCAAACCCACTCCGCCAGACCCAAACCCACTCCGCCAGACCCAAACCCACTCCGCCAGACACCAAACCCACTCCGCCAGACTCAAACCCACTCCGCCAGACCCAAACCCACTCCGCCACACACAAACCCACTCCGCCAGACCCAAACCCACTCCGCCAGTCCCAAACCCACTCCGCCAGACCCAAACCCACTCCGCCAGTCCAAAACACACTCCGCCAGACCCAAACCCACTCCGCCAGCCCCAAACCCACTCCGCAAGACCCTAACCCACTCCGCCAGACCCCAAACCCACTTCGCCAGACACAAAACCCAATCCGCCAGACCCAAACCCACTCCGCCAGACCCAAACCCTCTCCGCCAGACCCAAATCCACTCCGCCAGACCCAAACCCACTCCGCCAGACCCAAACCCACTTCGCCAGACCCCAACTCACTCCGCCAGAACCAAACCCACTCCGCCAGACCCGAACCCACTCCGCCAGACCCCAACCCACTCTGCCAGATCCGAACCCACTCCGCCAGACCCGAACCTACTCCGCCAGACCCGAACCCACTCCGCCAGACCCGAAACCCACTCCGCCAGACCCAAACCCACCCGCCTGACCCGAACCCACTCCGCCAGACCCGAACCCACTCCGCCACACCCGAACCCACTCCGCCAGACCTGAACCAACTCCGCCAGACCCAAACCCACTCCGCCAGACCCAAACGCATTCCGCCAGAACCAAACCAACTCCGCCAGACCCGAACCCACTCCGCCACACCCGAACCCACTCCGCCAGACCATAACCCACTCCGCCAGACCCGAACCCACTCCGCCAGACCCCAACCCACTCCGGCAGACCCCAACCCACTCCGCCAGTCCCGAACCCACTCCGCCAGACCCCAACCCACTCCGCCAGACCCAAACCCACTCCGCCAGACCCAAACCCACTCCGCCAGACACCAAACCCACTCCGCCAGACCCAAACCCACTCCGCCAGACCCAAACCCACTCCGCCACACACAAACCCACTCCGCCAGACCCAAACCCACTCCGCCAGTCCCAAACCCACTCCGCCAGACCCAAACCCACTCCGCCAGTCCTAAACACACTCCGCCAGACCCAAACCCACTCCGCCAGCCCCAAACCCACACCGCAAGACCCTAACCCACTCCGCCAGACCCCAAACCCACTTCGCCAGACACAAACTCAATCCGCCAGACGCAAACCCACTCCGCCAGACCTAACCCTCTCCGCCAGACCCAAATCCACTCCGCCAGACACAAACCCACTCCGCCAGACCCAAACCCACTCCGCCACACACAAACCCACTCCACCAGACCCAAACCCACTCCGCCAGTCCCAAACCCACTCCGCCAGACCCAAACCCACTCCGCCAGTCCTAAACACACTCCGCCAGACCCAAACCCACTCCGCCAGCCCCAAACCCACACCGCAAGACCCTAACCCACTCCGCCAGACCCCAAACCCACTTCGCCAGACACAAACTCAATCCGCCAGAACCAAACCCACTCCGCCAGACCCAAACCCTCTCCGCCAGACCCAAATCCACTCCTCCAGACCCAAACCCACTCCGCCAGACCCAAACCCACTCCGCCAGACCCCAACTCACTCCGCCAGAACCAAACCCACTCCGCCAGACCCGAACCCACTCCGCCAGACCCCAACCCACTCCGCCAGATCCGAACCCACTCCGCCAGACCCGAACCTACTCCGCCAGACCCAAACCCACTCCGTCAGACACAAACCCACTCCGCCAGACCCCAACCCACTCCGTCAGACCCAAACCCACTCCACCAGACCCAAACCCACTCCGCCACACCCGAACCGACTCCGCCAGACCTAAACCAACTCCGCCAGACCCAAACCCACTCCGCCAGACCCAAACCCACTCCGCGAGTCCCAAACCCACTCCGCCAGAAACAAACCCACTCCGCCAGTCCTAAACACACTCCGCCAGACCCGAACCCACTCCGCCAGACCCGAACCCACTCCGCCAGACCCAAACCCACTCCGCCAGACCCAAACCTACTCCGCCAGACCCAAACCCACTCCGCCAGACCCAAACCCACTCCGCCAGACACAAACCCTCTCCGCCAGACCCAAACCCACTCCGCCAGACCCAAACCCACTCCGCCAGACCCCAACTCACTCCGCCAGAACCAAACCCACTCCGCCAGACACGAACCCACTCCGCCAGACCCCAACCAACTCCGCCAGACCCAAACCCACTCCGCCACACACAAACCCACTCCGCAGACCCAAACCCACTCCGCCAGACCCAAACCCACTCCGCCAGACCCAAACCCACTCCGCCAGTCCCAAACCCACTGCGCCAGACCCAAACCCACTCCGCCAGTCCTAAACACACTCCGCCAGACCCAAACCCACTCCGCCAGACCCAAACCCACTCCGCCAGTCCCAAACCCACTACCCCAGACCCAAACCCACTCCGCCAGACCCCAAACCCACTCCGCCAGACCCAAACCCACTCCGCCAGACCCAACCCCACTCCGCCAGTCCCAAACCCACTCCGCCAGACCCAAACCCACTCCGCCAGACCTAAACACACTCCGCCAGACCCAAACCCACTCCGCCAGACCCAAACCAACTCCGCCAGACCTTAACCCACTCCGCCAGACCCTAACCCACTCCGCCAGACCCGAACCAACTCCGCCAGACCCGAACCCACTCCGCCAGACCCGAACCCACTCCACCAGACCCCAACCCACTCCGCCAGACCCCAACCCACTCCAACAGACCCGAACCCACTCCGCCAGACCATAACCCACTCCGCCAGACCCGAACCCACTCCGCCAGATTCGAACCCACTCCGCCAGACCCTAACCCACTCCGCCAGACCATAACCCACTCCGCCAGACCCGAACCCACTCCGCCAGACCCCAACCCACTCCGGCAGACCCCAATCCACTCCGCCAGTCCCGAACCCACTCCGCCAGACCCCAACCCACTCCGCCAGACCCAAACCCACTCCGCCAGACCCAAACCCACTCCGCCAGACACCAAACCCACTCCGCCAGACCCAAACCCACTCCGCCAGACCCAAACCCACACCGCAAGACCCTAACCCACTCCGCCAGACCCCAAACCCACTTCGCCAGACACACACTCAATCCGCCAGACCCAAACCCACTCCGCCAGACCCAAACCCTCTCCGCCAGACCCAAATCCACTCCGCCAGACACAAACCCACTCCGCCAGACCCAAACCCACTCCGCCACACACAAACCCACTCCACCAGACCCAAACCCACTCCGCCAGTCCCAAACCCACTCCGCCAGACCCAAACCCACTCCGCCAGTCCTAAACACACTCCGCCAGACCCAAACCCATTCCGCCAGACCCAAACCCACTCATCCAGACCCAAACCCACTCCGCCAGACCCAAACCCACTCATCCAGACCCAAACCCACTCCGCCAGACCCGAACCCACTCCGCCAGACCCAAACCCACTCCGCCAGAACCGAACCCACTACGCCAGACCCAAACCCACTCCGCCAGACCCAAACCCACTCCGCCAGACCTTAACCGACTCCGCCAGACCCCAACCCACTCCGCCGGACCTTAACCGACTCCGCCAGACCCAAACCCACTCCGCCAGACCTTAACCCACTCCGCCAGACCCTAACCCACTCCGCCAGACCCGAACCAACTCCGCCAGACCCGAACCCACTCCGCCAGACCCGAACCCACTCCGCCAGACCCCAACCCACTCCGCCAGAACCCAACCCACTCCGACAGACCCGAACCCACTCCGCCAGACCATAACCCACTCCGCCACACACAAACCCACTCCGCCAGACCCGAAACCACTCCGGCAGATTCGAACACACTCCGCCAGACCCTAACCCACTCCGCCAGACCCCAAACCCACTTCGCCAGACACAAACCCAATCCGCCAGACCCAAACCCACTCCGCCAGACCCAAACCCTCTCCGCCAGACCCAAATCCACTCCGCCAGACCCAAACCCACTCCGCCAGAACCAAACCCACTCCGCCAGACCCCAACCCGCTCTGCCAGACCCGAACCCACTCCGCCAGACCCGAAACCCACTCCGCCAGACCCAAACCCACTCCGCCAGACCCGAACCCACTCCGCCAGACCCGAACCCACTCCGCCACACCCGAACCCACTCCGCCAGACCTAAACCAACTCCGCCAGACCCAAACCCACTCCGCCAGACCCAAACGCATTCCGCCAGAACCAAACCAACTCCGCCACACACAAACCCACTCCGCCAGACCCAAACCCACTCCACCAGTCCCAAACCCACTCCGCCAGACCCAAACCCACTCCGCCAGTCCTAAACACACTCCGCCAGACCCAAACCCACTCCGCCAGCCCCAAACCCACACCGCAAGACCCTAACCCACTCCGCCAGACCCCAAACCCACTTCGCCAGACACAAACTCAATCCGCCAGACGCAAACCCACTCCGCCAGACCTAACCCTCTCCGCCAGACCCAAATCCACTCCGCCAGACACAAACCCACTCCGCCAGACCCAAACCCACTCCGCCACACACAAACCCACTCCACCAGACCCAAACCCACTCCGCCAATCCCAAACCCACTCCGCCAGACCCAAACCCACTCCGCCAGTCCTAAACACACTCCGCCAGACCCAAACCCACTCCGCCAGCCCCAAACCCACACCGCAAGACCCTAACCCACTCCGCCAGACCCCAAACCCACTTCGCCAGACACAAACTCAATCCGCCAGAACCAAACCCACTCCGCCAGACCCAAACCCTCTCCGCCAGACCCAAATCCACTCCTCCAGACCCAAACCCACTCCGCCAGACCCAAACCCACTCCGCCAGACCCCAACTCACTCCGCCAGAACCAAACCCACTCCGCCAGACCCGAACCCACTCCGCCAGACCCCAACCCACTCCGCCAGATCCGAACCCACTCCGCCAGACCCGAACCTACTCCGCCAGACCCAAACCCACTCCGTCAGACACAAACCCACTCCGCCAGACCCCAACCCACTCCGTCAGACCCAAACCCACTCCACCAGACCCAAACCCACTCCGCCACACCCGAACCGACTCCGCCAGACCTAAACCAACTCCGCCAGACCCAAACCCACTCCGCCAGACCCAAACCCACTCCGCGAGTCCCAAACCCACTCCGCCAGAAACAAACCCACTCCGCCAGTCCTAAACACACTCCGCCAGACCCGAACCCACTCCGCCAGACCCGAACCCACTCCGCCAGACCCAAACCCACTCCGCCAGACCCAAACCTACTCCGCCAGACCCAAACCCACTCCGCCAGACCCAAACCCACTCCGCCAGACACAAACCCTCTCCGCCAGACCCAAACCCACTCCGCCAGACCCAAACCCACTCCGCCAGACCCCAACTCACTCCGCCAGAACCAAACCCACTCCGCCAGACACGAACCCACTCCGCCAGACCCCAACCAACTCCGCCAGACCCAAACCCACTCCGCCACACACAAACCCACTCCGCAGACCCAAATCCACTCCGCCAGACCCAAACCCACTCCGCCAGACCCAAACCCACTCCGCCAGTCCCAAACCCACTGCGCCAGACCCAAACCCACTCCGCCAGTCCTAAACACACTCCGCCAGACCCAAACCCACTCCGCCAGACCCAAACCCACTCCGCCAGTCCCAAACCCACTACCCCAGACCCAAACCCACTCCGCCAGACCCCAAACCCACTCCGCCAGACCCAAACCCACTCCGCCAGACCCAACCCCACTCCGCCAGTCCCAAACCCACTCCGCCAGACCCAAACCCACTCCGCCAGACCTAAACACACTCCGCCAGACCCAAACCCACTCCGCCAGACCCAAACCAACTCCGCCAGACCTTAACCCACTCCGCCAGACCCTAACCCACTCCGCCAGACCCGAACCAACTCCGCCAGACCCGAACCCACTCCGCCAGACCCGAACCCACTCCACCAGACCCCAACCCACTCCGCCAGACCCCAACCCACTCCAACAGACCCGAACCCACTCCGCCAGACCATAACCCACTCCGCCAGACCCGAACCCACTCCGCCAGATTCGAACCCACTCCGCCAGACCCTAACCCACTCCGCCAGACCATAACCCACTCCGCCAGACCCGAACCCACTCCGCCAGACCCCAACCCACTCCGGCAGACCCCAATCCACTCCGCCAGTCCCGAACCCACTCCGCCAGACCCCAACCCACTCCGCCAGACCCAAACCCACTCCGCCAGACCCAAACCCACTCCGCCAGACACCAAACCCACTCCGCCAGACCCAAACCCACTCCGCCAGACCAAAACCCACACCGCAAGACCCTAACCCACTCCGCCAGACCCCAAACCCACTTCGCCAGACACACACTCAATCCGCCAGACCCAAACCCACTCCGCCAGACCCAAACCCTCTCCGCCAGACCCAAATCCACTCCGCCAGACACAAACCCACTCCGCCAGACCCAAACCCACTCCGCCACACACAAACCCACTCCACCAGACCCAAACCCACTCCGCCAGTCCCAAACCCACTCCGCCAGACCCAAACCCACTCCGCCAGTCCTAAACACACTCCGCCAGACCCAAACCCATTCCGCCAGACCCAAACCCACTCATCCAGACCCAAACCCACTCCGCCAGACCCAAACCCACTCATCCAGACCCAAACCCACTCCGCCAGACCCGAACCCACTCCGCCAGACCCAAACCCACTCCGCCAGAACCGAACCCACTCCGCCAGACCCAAACCCACTCCGCCAGACCCAAACCCACTCCGCCAGACCTTAACCGACTCCGCCAGACCCCAACCCACTCCGCCGGACCTTAACCGACTCCGCCAGACCCAAACCCACTCCGCCAGACCTTAACCCACTCCGCCAGACCCTAACCCACTCCGCCAGACCCGAACCAACTCCGCCAGACCCGAACCCACTCCGCCAGACCCGAACCCACTCCGCCAGACCCCAACCCACTCCGCCAGAACCCAACCCACTCCGACAGACCCGAACCCACTCCGCCAGACCATAACCCACTCCGCCACACACAAACCCACTCCGCCAGACCCGAAACCACTCCGGCAGATTCGAACACACTCCGCCAGACCCTAACCCACTCCGCCAGACCCCAAACCCACTTCGCCAGACACAAACCCAATCCGCCAGACCCAAACCCACTCCGCCAGACCCAAACCCTCTCCGCCAGACCCAAATCCACTCCGCCAGACCCAAACCCACTCCGCCAGAACCAAACCCACTCCGCCAGACCCCAACCCGCTCTGCCAGACCCGAACCCACTCCGCCAGACCCGAAACCCACTCCGCCAGACCCAAACCCACTCCGCCAGACCCAAACCCACTCCGCCAGACCCGAACCCACTCCGCCACACCCGAACCCACTCCGCCAGACCTAAACCAACTCCGCCAGACCCAAACCCACTCCGCCAGACCCAAACGCATTCCGCCAGAACCAAACCAACTCCGCCAGACCCGAACCCACTCCGCCACACCCGAACCCACTCCGCCAGACCATAACCCACTCCGCCAGACCCCAACCCACTCCGCCAGTCCCGAACCCACTCCGCCAGACCCCAACCCACTCCGCCAGACCCAAACCCACTCCGCCAGACCCAAACCCACTCCGGCAGACACCAAACCCACTCCGCCAGACACAAACCCACTCCGCCAGACCCAAACCCACTCCGCCACACACAAACCCACTCCGCCAGACCCAAACCCACTCCACCAGTCCCAAACCCACTCCGCCAGACCCAAACCCACTCCGCCAGTCCTAAACACACTCCGCCAGACCCAAACCCACTCCACCAGCCCCAAACCCACAACGCAAGACCCTAACCCACTCCGCCAGACCCCAAACCCACTTCGCCAGACACAAACTCAATCCGCCAGACCCAAACCCACTCCGCCAGACCCAAACCCTCTCCGCCAGACCCAAACCCACTCCGCCAGACCCAAACCCACTCCGCCAGACCCAAACCCACTCCGCCAGACCCCAACTCACTCCGCCAGAACCAAACCCACTCCGCCAGACCCCAACCCACTCCGCCAGTCCCGAACCCACTCCGCCAGACCCCAACCCACTCCGACAGATCCGAACCCACTCCGCCAGACCCGAACCTACTCGGCCAGACCCAAACCCACTCCGACAGACCCAAACCCACTCCGCCAGACCCCAACCCACTCCGCCATACCCAAACCCACTCCGCCAGACCCAAACCCACTCCGCCACACCCGAACCCACTCCGCCAGACCTAAACCAACTCCGCCAGACCCAAACCCACTCCGCCACACACAAACCCACTCCGCCAGACCCAAACCCACTCCGCAAGACCCAAACCCACTCCGCCAGACCCAAACCCACTCCGCCAGTCCCAAACCCACTCCGCCAGACCCAAACCTACTCCGCCAGTCCTAAACACACTCCGCCAGACCCAAACCCACTCCGCCAGACCCAAACCCTCTCCGCCAAACCCAAACCCACTCCGCCAGACCCAAACCCACTCCCCCAGACCCAAACCTTCTCCGCCAGACCCAAACCCACTCCGCCAGACCCAAACCCACTCCGCCAGACACAAACCCTCTCCGCCAGACCCAAACCCACTCTGCCAGACCCAAACCCACTCCGCCAGACCCCAACCAACTCCGCCAGACCCAAACCCACTCCGCCACACACAAACCCACTCCGCCAGACCCAAACCCACTCCGCCAGACCCAAACCCACTCCGCCAGTCCCAAACCCACTCCGCCAGACCCAAACCCACTCCGCCAGTCCTAAACACACTCCGCCAGACCCAAACCCACTCCGCCAGACCCAAACCCACTCCGCCAGTCCCAAACCCACTCCCCCAGACCCAAACCCACTCCGCCAGACCCCAAACCCACTCCGCCAGACCCAAACCCACTCCGCCAGACCCAAACTCACTCCGCCAGTCCCAAACCCACTCCGCCAGACCCAAACCCACTCCGCCAGACTCAAACCCACTCCGCCAGAACCAAACCTTCTCCGCCAGACCCAAACCCACTCCGCCAGACCCAAACCCACTCCGCCAGACACAAACCCTCTACGCCAGACCCAAACCCACTCCGCCAGACCCAAACCCACTCCGCCAGACCCCAACTCACTCCGCCAGAACCAAACCCACTCCGCCAGACCCGAACCCACTCCGCCAGACCCCAACCAACTCCGCCAGACCCAAACCCACTCCGCCACACACAAACCCACTCCGCCAGACCCAAACCCACTCCGCCAGACCCAAACCCACTCCGCCAGACCCAAACCCACTCCGCCACACACAAACCCACTCCACCAGACCCAAACCCACTCCGCCAGTCCCAAACCCACTCCGCCAGACCCAAACCCACTCCGCCAGTCCTAAACACACTCCGCCAGACCCAAACCCATTCCGCCAGACCCAAACCCACTCATCCAGACCCAAACCCACTCCGCCAGACCCAAACCCACTCATCCAGACCCAAACCCACTCCGCCAGACCCGAACCCACTCCGCCAGACCCAAACCCACTCCGCCAGAACCGAACCCACTCCGCCAGACCCAAACCCACTCCGCCAGACCCAAACCCACTCCGCCAGACCTTAACCGACTCCGCCAGACCCCAACCCACTCCGCCGGACCTTAACCGACTCCGCCAGACCCAAACCCACTCCGCCAGACCTTAACCCACTCCGCCAGACCCTAACCCACTCCGCCAGACCCGAACCAACTCCGCCAGACCCGAACCCACTCCGCCAGACCCGAACCCACTCCGCCAGACCCCAACCCACTCCGCCAGAACCCAACCCACTCCAACAGACCCGAACCCACTCCGCCAGACCATAACCCACTCCGCCACACACAAACCCACTCCGCCAGACCCGAAACCACTCCGGCAGATTCGAACACACTCCGCCAGACCCTAACCCACTCCGCCAGACCCCAAACCCACTTCGCCAGACACAAACCCAATCCGCCAGACCCAAACCCACTCCGCCAGACCCAAACCCTCTCCGCCAGACCCAAATCCACTCCGCCAGACCCAAACCCACTCCGCCAGAACCAAACCCACTCCGCCAGACCCCAACCCGCTCTGCCAGACCCGAACCCACTCCGCCAGACCCGAAACCCACTCCGCCAGACCCAAACCCACTCCGCCAGACCCGAACCCACTCCGCCAGACCCGAACCCACTCCGCCACACCCGAACCCACTCCGCCAGACCTAAACCAACTCCGCCAGACCCAAACCCACTCCGCCAGACCCAAACGCATTCCGCCAGAACCAAACCAACTCCGCCAGACCCGAACCCACTCCGCCACACCCGAACCCACTCCGCCAGACCATAACCCACTCCGCCAGACCCAAACTCACTCCGCCAGTCCCAAACCCACTCCGCCAGACCCAAACCCACTCCGCCAGACTCAAACCCACTCCGCCAGAACCAAACCTTCTCCGCCAGACCCAAACCCACTCCGCCAGACCCAAACCCACTCCGCCAGACACAAACCCTCTCCGCCAGACCCAAACCCACTCCGCCAGACCCAAACCCACTCCGCCAGACCCCAACTCACTCCGCCAGAACCAAACCCACTCCGCCAGACCCGAACCCACTCCGCCAGACCCCAACCAACTCCGCCAGACCCAAACCCACTCCGCCACACACAAACCCACTCCGCCAGACCCAAACCCACTCCGCCAGACCCAAACCCACTCCGCCAGACCCAAACCCACTCCGCCACACACAAACCCACTCCACCAGACCCAAACCCACTCCGCCAGTCCCAAACCCACTCCGCCAGACCCAAACCCACTCCGCCAGTCCTAAACACACTCCGCCAGACCCAAACCCATTCCGCCAGACCCAAACCCACTCATCCAGACCCAAACCCACTCCGCCAGACCCAAACCCACTCATCCAGACCCAAACCCACTCCGCCAGACCCGAACCCACTCCGCCAGACCCAAACCCACTCCGCCAGAACCGAACCCACTCCGCCAGACCCAAACCCACTCCGCCAGACCCAAACCCACTCCGCCAGACCTTAACCGACTCCGCCAGACCCCAACCCACTCCGCCGGACCTTAACCGACTCCGCCAGACCCAAACCCACTCCGCCAGACCTTAACCCACTCCGCCAGACCCTAACCCACTCCGCCAGACCCGAACCAACTCCGCCAGACCCGAACCCACTCCGCCAGACCCCAACCCACTCCGCCAGACCCCAACCCACTCCGCCAGAACCCAACCCACTCCGACAGACCCGAACCCACTCCGCCAGACCATAACCCACTCCGCCACACACAAACCCACTCCGCCAGACCCGAAACCACTCCGGCAGATTCGAACACACTCCGCCAGACCCTAACCCACTCCGCCAGACCCCAAACCCACTTCGCCAGACACAAACCCAATCCGCCAGACCCAAACCCACTCCGCCAGACCCAAACCCTCTCCGCCAGACCCAAATCCACTCCGCCAGACCCAAACCCACTCCGCCAGAACCAAACCCACTCCGCCAGACCCCAACCCGCTCTGCCAGACCCGAACCCACTCCGCCAGACCCGAAACCCACTCCGCCAGACCCAAACCCACTCCGCCAGACCCGAACCCACTCCGCCAGACCCGAACCCACTCCGCCACACCCGAACCCACTCCGCCAGACCTAAACCAACTCCGCCAGACCCAAACCCACTCCGCCAGACCCAAACGCATTCCGCCAGAACCAAACCAACTCCGCCAGACCCGAACCCACTCCGCCACACCCGAACCCACTCCGCCAGACCATAACCCACTCCGCCAGACCCCAACCCACTCCGCCAGTCCCGAACCCACTCCGCCAGACCCCAACCCACTCCGCCAGACCCAAACCCACTCCGCCAGACCCAAACCCACTCCGGCAGACACCAAACCCACTCCGCCAGACACAAACCCACTCCGCCAGACCCAAACCCACTCTGCCACACACAAACCCACTCCGCCAGACCCAAACCCACTCCACCAGTCCCAAACCCACTCCGCCAGACCCAAACCCACTCCGCCAGTCCTAAACACACTCCGCCAGACCCAAACCCACTCCACCAGCCCCAAACCCACAACGCAAGACCCTAACCCACTCCGCCAGACCCCAAACCCACTTCGCCAGACACAAACTCAATCCGCCAGACCCAAACCCACTCCGCCAGACCCAAACCCTCTCCGCCAGACCCAAACCCACTCCGCCAGACCCAAACCCACTCCGCCAGACCCAAACCCACTCCGCCAGACCCCAACTCACTCCGCCAGAACCAAACCCACTCCGCCAGACCCGAACCCACTCCGCCAGACCCCAACCCACTCCGACAGATCCGAACCCACTCCGCCAGACCCGAACCTACTCGGCCAGACCCAAACCCACTCCGACAGACCCAAACCCACTCCGCCAGACCCCAACCCACTCCGCCATACCCAAACCCACTCCGCCAGACCCAAACCCACTCCGCCACACCCGAACCCACTCCGCCAGACCTAAACCAACTCCGCCAGACCCAAACCCACTCCGCCACACACAAACCCACTCCGCCAGACCCAAACCCACTCCGCAAGACCCAAACCCACTCCGCCAGACCCAAACCCACTCCGCCAGTCCCAAACCCACTCCGCCAGACCCAAACCTACTCCGCCAGTCCTAAACACACTCCGCCAGACCCAAACCCACTCCGCCAGACCCAAACCCTCTCCGCCAAACCCAAACCCACTCCGCCAGACCCAAACCCACTCCCCCAGACCCAAACCTTCTCCGCCAGACCCAAACCCACTCCGCCAGACCCAAACCCACTCCGCCAGACACAAACCCTCTCCGCCAGACCCAAACCCACTCTGCCAGACCCAAACCCACTCCGCCAGACCCCAACCAACTCCGCCAGACCCAAACCCACTCCGCCACACACAAACCCACTCCGCCAGACCCAAACCCACTCCGCCAGACCCAAACCCACTCCGCCAGTCCCAAACCCACTCCGCCAGACCCAAACCCACTCCGCCAGTCCTAAACACACTCCGCCAGACCCAAACCCACTCCGCCAGACCCAAACCCACTCCGCCAGTCCCAAACCCACTCCCCCAGACCCAAACCCACTCCGCCAGACCCCAAACCCACTCCGCCAGACCCAAACCCACTCCGCCAGACCCAAACTCACTCCGCCAGTCCCAAACCCACTCCGCCAGACCCAAACCCACTCCGCCAGACTCAAACCCACTCCGCCAGAACCAAACCTTCTCCGCCAGACCCAAACCCACTCCGCCAGACCCAAACCCACTCCGCCAGACACAAACCCTCTCCGCCAGACCCAAACCCACTCCGCCAGACCCAAACCCACTCCGCCAGACCCCAACTCACTCCGCCAGAACCAAACCCACTCCGCCAGACCCGAACCCACTCCGCCAGACCCCAACCAACTCCGCCAGACCCAAACCCACTCCGCCACACACAAACCCACTCCGCCAGACCCAAACCCACTCCGCCAGACCCAAACCCACTCCGCCAGACCCAAACCCACTCCGCCAGTCCCAAACCCACTGCGCCAGACCCAAACCCACTCCGCCAGTCCTAAACACACTCCGCCAGACCCAAACCCACTCCGCCAGACCCAAACCCACTCCGCCAGTCCCAAACCCACTCCCCCAGACCCAAACCCACTCCGCCAGACCCCAAACCCACTCCGCCAGACCCAAACCCAATCCGCCAGACCCAACCCCACTCCGCCAGTCCCAAACCCACTCCGCCAGACCCAAACCCACTCCGCCAGACCTAAACACACTCCGCCAGACCCAAACCCACTCCGCCAGACCCAAACCAACTCCGCCAGACCCAAACCCACTCCGCCAGACCCCGAACCCACTCCGCCAGATCCAAACCCACTCCGCCAGACCCAAACCCACTCCGCCAGACCCAAACCTACTCCGCCAGACGATAACCCACTCCGCCAGACCCCAACCCACTCCGCCAGACCCAAACCAACTCCGCCAGACCACAACCCACTCCGCCAGACCCGAACCCACTCCGCCAGACCCGAACCCACTCCGCCAGACCCGAACCCACTCCGCCAGACCCCAACCCACTCCGCCAGACCCGAACCCACTCCGCCAGACCCCAACCAACTCCGCCAGACCCGAACCCACTCCGCCAGACCCGAACCCACTCCGCCAGACCCGAACCCACTCCGCCAGACCCCAACCCACTCCGCCAGACCCCAACCCACTCCGCCAGACCCAAACCTACTCCGTCAGACCCCAAACCCACTCCGCCAGACCCAAACCCACTCCGCCAGTCCCAAACCCACTCCGCCAGACCCAAACCCACTCCGCCAGTCCTAAACACACTCCGCCAGACCCAAACCCACTCCGCCAGCCCCAAACCCACACCGCAAGACCCAAACCCACTCCGCCAGACCCAAACCCACTCCGCCAGACCCAAACCTTCTCCGCCAGACCCAAACCCACTCCGCCAGTCCCAAACCCACTCCGCCAGACCCAAACCCACTCCGCCAGACCTAAACACACTCCGCCAGACCCAAACCCACTCCGCCAGACCCAAACCAACTCCGCCAGACCCAAACCCACTCCGCCAGACCCCAAACCCACTCCGCCAGATCCAAACCCACTCCGCCAGACCCAAACCCACTCCGCCAGACCCAAACCTACTCCGCCAGACCATAACCCACTCCGCCAGACCCCAACCCACTCCGCCAGACCCAAACCCACTCCGCCAGACCCAAACCAACTCCGCCAGACCCAAACCCACTCCGCCAGACCCAAACCCATTCCGCCAGACCCAAACCCACTCATCCAGACCCAAACCCACTCCGCCAGACCCAAACCCACTCATCCAGACCCAAACCCACTCCGCCAGACCCGAACCCACTCCGCCAGACCCAAACCCACTCCCCCAGACCCAAACCCACTCCACCAGACCCCAAACCCACTCTGCCAGACCCAAACTCACTCCGCCAGACCCAAACCCACTCCGCCACACACAAACCCACTCCGCCAGACCCCAAACCCTCTTCGTCAGAAACAAACCCACTCCGCCAGACCCAAATCCACTCCGCCAGACCCAAACCCACTCCGCCAGACCCAAACCCACTCCGCCAGACAGAAACCCACTCCGCCAGCCCCAAACCCACTCCGCCAGACAGAAACCCACTCCGCCAGACCCAAACCCACTCCGCCAGACCCAAACCCACTCCGCCAGACCCAAACCCACTCCGCCAGACCCAAGCCCACTCCGACAGACCCAACCCCACTCCGCCAGACCCAAACCCACTCCGCCAGACCCTAACACACTCTGCCAGACCCAAACCCACTCCGCCAGACCCAAACACACTCCGCCAGACCCAAACCCACTCCGCCAGACCCAAACCAACTCCGCCAGCCCCAAACCCACTCCGCCAGACCCAAACCAACTCCGCCAGACCCAAACCCACTCCGCCAGACCCAAACCCACTCCGCCAGACTCAAACCCACTCCACCAGACCCAAACCAACTCCGCCAGACCCAAACCCACTCCGCCAAATCCAAACCCACTCCGCCAGACCCAAACCCACTCATCCAGACACAAACCCACTCCGCCAGACCAGAACCCACTCCGCCAGACCCAAACCCACTCCCCCAGACCCAAACCCACTCCGCCAGACCCGAACCCACTCTGCCAGACCCAAACCCACTCCGCCAGACACCAAACCCACTCCGCCAGACCCAAACCCACTCCGCCAGACCCAAACCCACTCCGCCACACACAAACCCACTCCGCCAGACCCAAACCCACTCCGCCAGCCCCAAACCCACTCCGCAAGACCCTAACCCACTCCGCCAGACCCCAAACCCACTTCGCCAGACACAAACCCAATCCGCCAGACCCAAACCCACTCCGCCAGACCCAAACCCTCTCCGCCAGACCCAAATCCTCTCCGCCAGACCCAAACCCACTCCGCCAGACCCAAACCCACTCCGCCAGACCCCAACTCACTCCGCCAGAACCAAACCCACTCCGCCAGACCCGAACCCACTGCGCCAGACGCCAACCCACTCCGCCAGATCCGAACCCATCCGCCAGACCCGAACCTACTCCGCCAGACCCAAACCCACTCCGACAGACCCAAACCCACTCCGCCAGACCCGAACCCACTCCGCCACACCCGAACCCACTCCGCCAGACCTAAACCAACTCCGCCAGACCCAAACCCACTCCGCCACACACAAACCCACTCCGCCAGACCCAAACCCACTCCGCCAGACCCAAACCCACTCCGCCAGACCCAAACCCACTCCGCCAGTCCCAAACCCACTCCGCCAGACCCAACCCCACTCCGCCAGTCCTAAACACACTCCGCCAGACCCAAACCCACTCCGCCACACACAAACCCACTCCGCCAGACCCCAAACCCTCTTCGTCAGAAACAAACCCACTCCGCCAGACCCAAATCCACTCCGCCAGACCCAAACCCACTCCGCCAGACCCAAACCCACTCCGCCAGACAGAAACCCACTCCGCCAGCCCCAAACCCACTCCGCCAGACAGAAACCCACTCCGCCAGACCCAAACCCACTCCGCCAGACCCAAACCCACTCCGCCAGACCCAAACCCACTCCGCCAGACCCAAGCCCACTCCGACAGACCCAACCCCACTCCGCCAGACCCAAACCCACTCCGCCAGACCCTAACACACTCTGCCAGACCCAAACCCACTCCGCCAGACCCAAACACACTCCGCCAGACCCAAACCCACTCCGCCAGACCCAAACCAACTCCGCCAGACCCAAACCCACTCCGCCAGACCCAAACCAACTCCGCCAGACCCAAACCCACTCCGCCAGACCCAAACCCACTCCGCCAGACTCAAACCCACTCCACCAGACCCAAACCAACTCCGCCAGACCCAAACCCACTCCGCCAAATCCAAACCCACTCCGCCAGACCCAAACCCACTCATCCAGACACAAACCCACTCCGCCAGACCAGAACCCACTCCGCCAGACCCAAACCCACTCCCCCAGACCCAAACCAACTCCGCCAGACCCGATCCACTCCGCCAGACCCAAACCCACTCCGCCAGACACCAAACCCACTCCGCCAGACCCAAACCCACTCCGCCAGACCCAAACCCACTCCGCCACACACAAACCCACTCCGCCAGACCCAAACCCACTCCGCCAGCCCCAAACCCACTCCGCAAGACCCTAACCCACTCCGCCAGACCCCAAACCCACTTCGCCAGACACAAACCCAATCCGCCAGACCCAAACCCACTCCGCCAGACCCAAACCCTCTCCGCCAGACCCAAATCCTCTCCGCCAGACCCAAACCCACTCCGCCAGACCCAAACCCACTCCGCCAGACCCCAACTCACTCCGCCAGAACCAAACCCACTCCGCCAGACCCGAACCCACTGCGCCAGACCCCAACCCACTCCGCCAGATCCGAACCCATCCGCCAGACCCGAACCTACTCCGCCAGACCCAAACCCACTCCGACAGACCCAAACCCACTCCGCCAGACCCGAACCCACTCCGCCACACCCGAACCCACTCCGCCAGACCTAAACCAACTCCGCCAGACCCAAACCCACTCCGCCACACACAAACCCACTCCGCCAGACCCAAACCCACTCCGCCAGACAGAAACACACTCCGCCAGACCCAAACCCACTCCGCCAGACCCAAACCCACTCCGCCAGACCCTAACACACTCTGCCAGACCCAAACCCACTCCGCCAGACCCAAACCCACTCCACCAGACCTAAACCAACTCAGCCAGTCCCAAACCCACTCCGCCACACACAAACCCACTCCACCAGACCCAAACCCACTCCGCCAGACCCAAACCCACTCCGCCAGACCCAAACCCACTCCGCCAGTCCCAAACCCACTCCGCCAGACCCAAACCCACTCCGCCAGTCCTAAACACACTCCGCCAGACCCAAACCCACTCCGCCAGACCCAAACCCTCTCCGCCAGACCCAAACCCACTCCGCCAGACCCAAACCCACTCCGCCAGACCCAAACCTTCTCCGCCAGACCCAAACCCACTCCGCCAGTCCCAAACCCACTCCGCCAGACCCAAACCCACTCCGCCAGACCTAAACACACTCCGCCAGACCCAAACCCACTCCGCCAGACCCAAACCAACTCCGCCAGACCCAAACCCACTCCGCCAGACCCCAAACCCACTCCGCCAGATCCAAACCCACTCCGCCAGACCCAAACCCACTCCGCCAGACCCAAACCTACTCCGCCAGACCATAACCCACTCCGCCAGACCCCAACCCACTCCGCCAGACCCAAACCCACTCCGCCAGACCCAAACCAACTCCGCCAGACCCAAACCCACTCCGCCAGACCCAAACCCATTCCGCCAGACCCAAACCCACTCATCCAGACCCAAACCCACTCCGCCAGACCCAAACCCACTCATCCAGACCCAAACCCACTCCGCCAGACCCGAACCCACTCCGCCAGACCCAAACCCACTCCCCCAGACCCAAACCCACTCCACCAGACCCCAAACCCACTCTGCCAGACCCAAACTCACTCCGCCAGACCCAAACCCACTCCGCCACACACAAACCCACTCCGCCAGACCCCAAACCCTCTTCGTCAGAAACAAACCCACTCCGCCAGACCCAAATCCACTCCGCCAGACCCAAACCCACTCCGCCAGACCCAAACCCACTCCGCCAGACAGAAACCCACTCCGCCAGCCCCAAACCCACTCCGCCAGACAGAAACCCACTCCGCCAGACCCAAACCCACTCCGCCAGACCCAAACCCACTCCGCCAGACCCAAGCCCACTCCGACAGACCCAACCCCACTCCGCCAGACCCAAACCCACTCCGCCAGACCCTAACACACTCTGCCAGACCCAAACCCACTCCGCCAGACCCAAACACACTCCGCCAGACCCAAACCCACTCCGCCAGACCCAAACCAACTCCGCCAGCCCCAAACCCACTCCGCCAGACCCAAACCAACTCCGCCAGACCCAAACCCACTCCGCCAGACCCAAACCCACTCCGCCAGACTCAAACCCACTCCACCAGACCCAAACCAACTCCGCCAGACCCAAACCCACTCCGCCAAATCCAAACCCACTCCGCCAGACCCAAACCCACTCATCCAGACACAAACCCACTCCGCCAGACCAGAACCCACTCCGCCAGACCCAAACCCACTCCCCCAGACCCAAACCCAGTCCGCCAGACCCGAACCCACTCTGCCAGACCCAAACCCACTCCGCCAGACACCAAACCCACTCCGCCAGACCCAAACCCACTCCGCCAGACCCAAACCCACTCCGCCACACACAAACCCACTCCGCCAGACCCAAACCCACTCCGCCAGCCCCAAACCCACTCCGCAAGACCCTAACCCACTCCGCCAGACCCCAAACCCACTTCGCCAGACACAAACCCAATCCGCCAGACCCAAACCCACTCCGCCAGACCCAAACCATCTCCGCCAGACCCAAATCCTCTCCGCCAGACCCAAACCCACTCCGCCAGACCCAAACCCACTCCGCCAGTCCCAAACCCACTCCGCCAGACCCAACCCCACTCCGCCAGTCCTAAACACACTCCGCCAGACCCAAACCCACTCCGCCACACACAAACCCACTCCGCCAGACCCCAAACCCTCTTCGTCAGAAACAAACCCACTCCGCCAGACCCAAATCCACTCCGCCAGACCCAAACCCACTCCGCCAGACCCAAACCCACTCCGCCAGACAGAAACCCACTCCGCCAGCCCCAAACCCACTCCGCCAGACAGAAACCCACTCCGCCAGACCCAAACCCACTCCGCCAGACCCAAACCCACTCCGCCAGACCCAAACCCACTCCGCCAGACCCAAGCCCACTCCGACAGACCCAACCCCACTCCGCCAGACCCAAACCCACTCCGCCAGACCCTAACACACTCTGCCAGACCCAAACCCACTCCGCCAGACCCAAACACACTCCGCCAGACCCAAACCCACTCCGCCAGACCCAAACCAACTCCGCCAGACCCAAACCCACTCCGCCAGACCCAAACCAACTCCGCCAGACCCAAACCCACTCCGCCAGACCCAAACCCACTCCGCCAGACTCAAACCCACTCCACCAGACCCAAACCAACTCCGCCAGACCCAAACCCACTCCGCCAAATCCAAACCCACTCCGCCAGACCCAAACCCACTCATCCAGACACAAACCCACTCCGCCAGACCAGAACCCACTCCGCCAGACCCAAACCCACTCCCCCAGACCCAAACCAACTCCGCCAGACCCGATCCACTCCGCCAGACCCAAACCCACTCCGCCAGACACCAAACCCACTCCGCCAGACCCAAACCCACTCCGCCAGACCCAAACCCACTCCGCCACACACAAACCCACTCCGCCAGACCCAAACCCACTCCGCCAGCCCCAAACCCACTCCGCAAGACCCTAACCCACTCCGCCAGACCCCAAACCCACTTCGCCAGACACAAACCCAATCCGCCAGACCCAAACCCACTCCGCCAGACCCAAACCCTCTCCGCCAGACCCAAATCCTCTCCGCCAGACCCAAACCCACTCCGCCAGACCCAAACCCACTCCGCCAGACCCCAACTCACTCCGCCAGAACCAAACCCACTCCGCCAGACCCGAACCCACTGCGCCAGACCCCAACCCACTCCGCCAGATCCGAACCCATCCGCCAGACCCGAACCTACTCCGCCAGACCCAAACCCACTCCGACAGACCCAAACCCACTCCGCCAGACCCGAACCCACTCCGCCACACCCGAACCCACTCCGCCAGACCTAAACCAACTCCGCCAGACCCAAACCCACTCCGCCACACACAAACCCACTCCGCCAGACCCAAACCCACTCCGCCAGACCCAAACCCACTCCGCCAGACCCAAACCCACTCCGCCAGTCCCAAACCCACTCCGCCAGACCCAACCCCACTCCGCCAGTCCTAAACACACTCCGCCAGACCCAAACCCACTCCGCCAGACCCAAACCCTCTCCGCCAGACCCAAACCCACTCCGCCGGACCCAAACCCACTCCGCCAGACCCAAACCTTCTCCGCCAGACCCAAACCCACTCCGCCAGTCCCAAACCCACTCCGCCAGACCCAAACCCACTCCGCCAGACCTAAACACACTCCGCCAGACCCAAACCCACTCCGCCAGACCCAAACCAACTCCGCCAGACCCAAACCCACTCCGCCAGACCCCAAACCCACTCCGCCAGATCCAAACCCACTCCGCCAGACCATAACCCACTCCGCCAGACCCCAACCCACTCCGCCAGACCCAAACCCACTCCGCCAGATCCAAACCAACTCCGCCAGACCCAAACCCACTCATCCAGACCAAAACCCACTCCGCCAGACCCAAACCCACTCATCCAGACCCAAACCCACTCCGCCAGACCCGAACCCAATCCGCCAGACCCAAACCCACTCCCCCAGACCCAAACCCACTCCGCCAGACCCCAAACCCACTCTGCCAGAACCAAACTCACTCCGCCAGACCCAAACCCACTCCACCACACACAAACCCACTCCGCCAGACCCCAAACCCTCTTCGCCAGAAACAAACCCACTCCGCCAGACCCAAACCCACTCCGCCAGACCCAAACCCACTCCGCCAGACCCAAACCCACTCCGCCAGACAGAAACCCACTCCGCCAGCCCCAAACCCACTCCGCCAGACAGAAACCCACTCCGCCAGACCCAAACCCACTCCGCCAGACCCAAACCCACTCCGCCAGACCCTAACACACTCTGCCAGACCCAAACCCACTCCGCCAGACCCAAACCCACTCCGCCAGACCCAAACCCACTCCACCAGACCTAAACCAACTCAGCCAGACCCAAACCCACTCCGCCACACACAAACCCACTCCACCATACCCAAACCCACTCCGCCAGACCCAAACCCACTCCGCCAGACCCAAACCCACTCCGCCAGTCCCAAACCCACTCCGACAGACCCAAACCCACTCCGCCAGACCCCAAACCCACTCTGCCAGACCCAAACTCACTCCGCCAGACCCAAACCCACTCCGCCACACACAAACCCACTCCGCCAGACCCCAAACCCTCTTCGTCAGAAACAAACCCACTCCGCCAGACCCAAATCCACTCCGCCAGACCCAAACCCACTCCGCCAGACCCAAACCCACTCCGCCAGACAGAAACCCACTCCGCCAGCCCCAAACCCACTCCGCCAGACAGAAACCCACTCCGCCAGACCCAAACCCACTCCGCCAGACCCAAACCCACTCCGCCAGACCCAAACCCACTCCGCCAGACCCAAGCCCACTCCGACAGACCCAACCCCACTCTGCCAGACCCAAACCCACTCCGCCAGACCCTAACACACTCTGCCAGACCCAAACCCACTCCGCCAGACCCAAACACACTCCGCCAGACCCAAACCCACTCCGCCAGACCCAAACCAACTCCGCCAGACCCAAACCCACTCCGCCAGACCCAAACCAACTCCGCCAGACCCAAACCCACTCCGCCAGACCCAAACCCACTCCGCCAGACTCAAACCCACTCATCCAGACCCAAACCCACTCCGCCAGACCCGAACCCACTCCGCCAGACCCAAACCCACTCCCCCAGACCCAAACCCACTCCGCCAGACCCAAACCCACTCCGCCAGACCCAAACCCACTCCGCCAGACACCAAACCCACTCCGCCAGACTCAAACCCACTCCGCCAGACCCAAACCCACTCCGCCACACACAAACCCACTCCGCCAGACCCAAACCCACTCCGCCAGTCCCAAACCCACTCCGCCAGACCCAAACCCACTCCGCCAGTCCAAAACACACTCCGCCAGACCCAAACCCACTCCGCCAGCCCCAAACCCACTCCGCAAGACCCTAACCCACTCCGCCAGACCCCAAACCCACTTCGCCAGACACAAAACCCAATCCGCCAGACCCAAACCCACTCCGCCAGACCCAAACCCTCTCCGCCAGACCCAAATCCACTCCGCCAGACCCAAACCCACTCCGCCAGACCCAAACCCACTTCGCCAGACCCCAACTCACTCCGCCAGAACCAAACCCACTCCGCCAGACCCGAACCCACTCCGCCAGACCCCAACCCACTCTGCCAGATCCGAACCCACTCCGCCAGACCCGAACCTACTCCGCCAGACCCGAACCCACTCCGCCAGACCCGAAACCCACTCCGCCAGACCCAAACCCACCCGCCTGACCCGAACCCACTCCGCCAGACCCGAACCCACTCCGCCACACCCGAACCCACTCCGCCAGACCTGAACCAACTCCGCCAGACCCAAACCCACTCCGCCAGACCCAAACGCATTCCGCCAGAACCAAACCAACTCCGCCAGACCCGAACCCACTCCGCCACACCCGAACCCACTCCGCCAGACCATAACCCACTCCGCCAGACCCGAACCCACTCCGCCAGACCCCAACCCACTCCGGCAGACCCCAACCCACTCCGCCAGTCCCGAACCCACTCCGCCAGACCCCAACCCACTCCGCCAGACCCAAACCCACTCCGCCAGACCCAAACCCACTCCGCCAGACACCAAACCCACTCCGCCAGACCCAAACCCACTCCGCCAGACCCAAACCCACTCCGCCACACACAAACCCACTCCGCCAGACCCAAACCCACTCCGCCAGTCCCAAACCCACTCCGCCAGACCCAAACCCACTCCGCCAGTCCTAAACACACTCCGCCAGACCCAAACCCACTCCGCCAGCCCCAAACCCACACCGCAAGACCCTAACCCACTCCGCCAGACCCCAAACCCACTTCGCCAGACACAAACTCAATCCGCCAGACGCAAACCCACTCCGCCAGACCTAACCCTCTCCGCCAGACCCAAATCCACTCCGCCAGACACAAACCCACTCCGCCAGACCCAAACCCACTCCGCCACACACAAACCCACTCCACCAGACCCAAACCCACTCCGCCAGTCCCAAACCCACTCCGCCAGACCCAAACCCACTCCGCCAGTCCTAAACACACTCCGCCAGACCCAAACCCACTCCGCCAGCCCCAAACCCACACCGCAAGACCCTAACCCACTCCGCCAGACCCCAAACCCACTTCGCCAGACACAAACTCAATCCGCCAGAACCAAACCCACTCCGCCAGACCCAAACCCTCTCCGCCAGACCCAAATCCACTCCTCCAGACCCAAACCCACTCCGCCAGACCCAAACCCACTCCGCCAGACCCCAACTCACTCCGCCAGAACCAAACCCACTCCGCCAGACCCGAACCCACTCCGCCAGACCCCAACCCACTCCGCCAGATCCGAACCCACTCCGCCAGACCCGAACCTACTCCGCCAGACCCAAACCCACTCCGTCAGACACAAACCCACTCCGCCAGACCCCAACCCACTCCGTCAGACCCAAACCCACTCCACCAGACCCAAACCCACTCCGCCACACCCGAACCGACTCCGCCAGACCTAAACCAACTCCGCCAGACCCAAACCCACTCCGCCAGACCCAAACCCACTCCGCGAGTCCCAAACCCACTCCGCCAGAAACAAACCCACTCCGCCAGTCCTAAACACACTCCGCCAGACCCGAACCCACTCCGCCAGACCCGAACCCACTCCGCCAGACCCAAACCCACTCCGCCAGACCCAAACCTACTCCGCCAGACCCAAACCCACTCCGCCAGACCCAAACCCACTCCGCCAGACACAAACCCTCTCCGCCAGACCCAAACCCACTCCGCCAGACCCAAACCCACTCCGCCAGACCCCAACTCACTCCGCCAGAACCAAACCCACTCCGCCAGACACGAACCCACTCCGCCAGACCCCAACCAACTCCGCCAGACCCAAACCCACTCCGCCACACACAAACCCACTCCGCAGACCCAAACCCACTCCGCCAGACCCAAACCCACTCCGCCAGACCCAAACCCACTCCGCCAGTCCCAAACCCACTGCGCCAGACCCAAACCCACTCCGCCAGTCCTAAACACACTCCGCCAGACCCAAACCCACTCCGCCAGACCCAAACCCACTCCGCCAGTCCCAAACCCACTACCCCAGACCCAAACCCACTCCGCCAGACCCCAAACCCACTCCGCCAGACCCAAACCCACTCCGCCAGACCCAACCCCACTCCGCCAGTCCCAAACCCACTCCGCCAGACCCAAACCCACTCCGCCAGACCTAAACACACTCCGCCAGACCCAAACCCACTCCGCCAGACCCAAACCAACTCCGCCAGACCTTAACCCACTCCGCCAGACCCTAACCCACTCCGCCAGACCCGAACCAACTCCGCCAGACCCGAACCCACTCCGCCAGACCCGAACCCACTCCACCAGACCCCAACCCACTCCGCCAGACCCCAACCCACTCCAACAGACCCGAACCCACTCCGCCAGACCATAACCCACTCCGCCAGACCCGAACCCACTCCGCCAGATTCGAACCCACTCCGCCAGACCCTAACCCACTCCGCCAGACCATAACCCACTCCGCCAGACCCGAACCCACTCCGCCAGACCCCAACCCACTCCGGCAGACCCCAATCCACTCCGCCAGTCCCGAACCCACTCCGCCAGACCCCAACCCACTCCGCCAGACCCAAACCCACTCCGCCAGACCCAAACCCACTCCGCCAGACACCAAACCCACTCCGCCAGACCCAAACCCACTCCGCCAGACCCAAACCCACACCGCAAGACCCTAACCCACTCCGCCAGACCCCAAACCCACTTCGCCAGACACACACTCAATCCGCCAGACCCAAACCCACTCCGCCAGACCCAAACCCTCTCCGCCAGACCCAAATCCACTCCGCCAGACACAAACCCACTCCGCCAGACCCAAACCCACTCCGCCACACACAAACCCACTCCACCAGACCCAAACCCACTCCGCCAGTCCCAAACCCACTCCGCCAGACCCAAACCCACTCCGCCAGTCCTAAACACACTCCGCCAGACCCAAACCCATTCCGCCAGACCCAAACCCACTCATCCAGACCCAAACCCACTCCGCCAGACCCAAACCCACTCATCCAGACCCAAACCCACTCCGCCAGACCCGAACCCACTCCGCCAGACCCAAACCCACTCCGCCAGAACCGAACCCACTACGCCAGACCCAAACCCACTCCGCCAGACCCAAACCCACTCCGCCAGACCTTAACCGACTCCGCCAGACCCCAACCCACTCCGCCGGACCTTAACCGACTCCGCCAGACCCAAACCCACTCCGCCAGACCTTAACCCACTCCGCCAGACCCTAACCCACTCCGCCAGACCCGAACCAACTCCGCCAGACCCGAACCCACTCCGCCAGACCCGAACCCACTCCGCCAGACCCCAACCCACTCCGCCAGAACCCAACCCACTCCGACAGACCCGAACCCACTCCGCCAGACCATAACCCACTCCGCCACACACAAACCCACTCCGCCAGACCCGAAACCACTCCGGCAGATTCGAACACACTCCGCCAGACCCTAACCCACTCCGCCAGACCCCAAACCCACTTCGCCAGACACAAACCCAATCCGCCAGACCCAAACCCACTCCGCCAGACCCAAACCCTCTCCGCCAGACCCAAATCCACTCCGCCAGACCCAAACCCACTCCGCCAGAACCAAACCCACTCCGCCAGACCCCAACCCGCTCTGCCAGACCCGAACCCACTCCGCCAGACCCGAAACCCACTCCGCCAGACCCAAACCCACTCCGCCAGACCCGAACCCACTCCGCCAGACCCGAACCCACTCCGCCACACCCGAACCCACTCCGCCAGACCTAAACCAACTCCGCCAGACCCAAACCCACTCCGCCAGACCCAAACGCATTCCGCCAGAACCAAACCAACTCCGCCACACACAAACCCACTCCGCCAGACCCAAACCCACTCCACCAGTCCCAAACCCACTCCGCCAGACCCAAACCCACTCCGCCAGTCCTAAACACACTCCGCCAGACCCAAACCCACTCCGCCAGCCCCAAACCCACACCGCAAGACCCTAACCCACTCCGCCAGACCCCAAACCCACTTCGCCAGACACAAACTCAATCCGCCAGACGCAAACCCACTCCGCCAGACCTAACCCTCTCCGCCAGACCCAAATCCACTCCGCCAGACACAAACCCACTCCGCCAGACCCAAACCCACTCCGCCACACACAAACCCACTCCACCAGACCCAAACCCACTCCGCCAATCCCAAACCCACTCCGCCAGACCCAAACCCACTCCGCCAGTCCTAAACACACTCCGCCAGACCCAAACCCACTCCGCCAGCCCCAAACCCACACCGCAAGACCCTAACCCACTCCGCCAGACCCCAAACCCACTTCGCCAGACACAAACTCAATCCGCCAGAACCAAACCCACTCCGCCAGACCCAAACCCTCTCCGCCAGACCCAAATCCACTCCTCCAGACCCAAACCCACTCCGCCAGACCCAAACCCACTCCGCCAGACCCCAACTCACTCCGCCAGAACCAAACCCACTCCGCCAGACCCGAACCCACTCCGCCAGACCCCAACCCACTCCGCCAGATCCGAACCCACTCCGCCAGACCCGAACCTACTCCGCCAGACCCAAACCCACTCCGTCAGACACAAACCCACTCCGCCAGACCCCAACCCACTCCGTCAGACCCAAACCCACTCCACCAGACCCAAACCCACTCCGCCACACCCGAACCGACTCCGCCAGACCTAAACCAACTCCGCCAGACCCAAACCCACTCCGCCAGACCCAAACCCACTCCGCGAGTCCCAAACCCACTCCGCCAGAAACAAACCCACTCCGCCAGTCCTAAACACACTCCGCCAGACCCGAACCCACTCCGCCAGACCCGAACCCACTCCGCCAGACCCAAACCCACTCCGCCAGACCCAAACCTACTCCGCCAGACCCAAACCCACTCCGCCAGACCCAAACCCACTCCGCCAGACACAAACCCTCTCCGCCAGACCCAAACCCACTCCGCCAGACCCAAACCCACTCCGCCAGACCCCAACTCACTCCGCCAGAACCAAACCCACTCCGCCAGACACGAACCCACTCCGCCAGACCCCAACCAACTCCGCCAGACCCAAACCCACTCCGCCACACACAAACCCACTCCGCAGACCCAAATCCACTCCGCCAGACCCAAACCCACTCCGCCAGACCCAAACCCACTCCGCCAGTCCCAAACCCACTGCGCCAGACCCAAACCCACTCCGCCAGTCCTAAACACACTCCGCCAGACCCAAACCCACTCCGCCAGACCCAAACCCACTCCGCCAGTCCCAAACCCACTACCCCAGACCCAAACCCACTCCGCCAGACCCCAAACCCACTCCGCCAGACCCAAACCCACTCCGCCAGACCCAACCCCACTCCGCCAGTCCCAAACCCACTCCGCCAGACCCAAACCCACTCCGCCAGACCTAAACACACTCCGCCAGACCCAAACCCACTCCGCCAGACCCAAACCAACTCCGCCAGACCTTAACCCACTCCGCCAGACCCTAACCCACTCCGCCAGACCCGAACCAACTCCGCCAGACCCGAACCCACTCCGCCAGACCCGAACCCACTCCACCAGACCCCAACCCACTCCGCCAGACCCCAACCCACTCCAACAGACCCGAACCCACTCCGCCAGACCATAACCCACTCCGCCAGACCCGAACCCACTCCGCCAGATTCGAACCCACTCCGCCAGACCCTAACCCACTCCGCCAGACCATAACCCACTCCGCCAGACCCGAACCCACTCCGCCAGACCCCAACCCACTCCGGCAGACCCCAATCCACTCCGCCAGTCCCGAACCCACTCCGCCAGACCCCAACCCACTCCGCCAGACCCAAACCCACTCCGCCAGACCCAAACCCACTCCGCCAGACACCAAACCCACTCCGCCAGACCCAAACCCACTCCGCCAGACCAAAACCCACACCGCAAGACCCTAACCCACTCCGCCAGACCCCAAACCCACTTCGCCAGACACACACTCAATCCGCCAGACCCAAACCCACTCCGCCAGACCCAAACCCTCTCCGCCAGACCCAAATCCACTCCGCCAGACACAAACCCACTCCGCCAGACCCAAACCCACTCCGCCACACACAAACCCACTCCACCAGACCCAAACCCACTCCGCCAGTCCCAAACCCACTCCGCCAGACCCAAACCCACTCCGCCAGTCCTAAACACACTCCGCCAGACCCAAACCCATTCCGCCAGACCCAAACCCACTCATCCAGACCCAAACCCACTCCGCCAGACCCAAACCCACTCATCCAGACCCAAACCCACTCCGCCAGACCCGAACCCACTCCGCCAGACCCAAACCCACTCCGCCAGAACCGAACCCACTCCGCCAGACCCAAACCCACTCCGCCAGACCCAAACCCACTCCGCCAGACCTTAACCGACTCCGCCAGACCCCAACCCACTCCGCCGGACCTTAACCGACTCCGCCAGACCCAAACCCACTCCGCCAGACCTTAACCCACTCCGCCAGACCCTAACCCACTCCGCCAGACCCGAACCAACTCCGCCAGACCCGAACCCACTCCGCCAGACCCGAACCCACTCCGCCAGACCCCAACCCACTCCGCCAGAACCCAACCCACTCCGACAGACCCGAACCCACTCCGCCAGACCATAACCCACTCCGCCACACACAAACCCACTCCGCCAGACCCGAAACCACTCCGGCAGATTCGAACACACTCCGCCAGACCCTAACCCACTCCGCCAGACCCCAAACCCACTTCGCCAGACACAAACCCAATCCGCCAGACCCAAACCCACTCCGCCAGACCCAAACCCTCTCCGCCAGACCCAAATCCACTCCGCCAGACCCAAACCCACTCCGCCAGAACCAAACCCACTCCGCCAGACCCCAACCCGCTCTGCCAGACCCGAACCCACTCCGCCAGACCCGAAACCCACTCCGCCAGACCCAAACCCACTCCGCCAGACCCAAACCCACTCCGCCAGACCCGAACCCACTCCGCCACACCCGAACCCACTCCGCCAGACCTAAACCAACTCCGCCAGACCCAAACCCACTCCGCCAGACCCAAACGCATTCCGCCAGAACCAAACCAACTCCGCCAGACCCGAACCCACTCCGCCACACCCGAACCCACTCCGCCAGACCATAACCCACTCCGCCAGACCCCAACCCACTCCGCCAGTCCCGAACCCACTCCGCCAGACCCCAACCCACTCCGCCAGACCCAAACCCACTCCGCCAGACCCAAACCCACTCCGGCAGACACCAAACCCACTCCGCCAGACACAAACCCACTCCGCCAGACCCAAACCCACTCCGCCACACACAAACCCACTCCGCCAGACCCAAACCCACTCCACCAGTCCCAAACCCACTCCGCCAGACCCAAACCCACTCCGCCAGTCCTAAACACACTCCGCCAGACCCAAACCCACTCCACCAGCCCCAAACCCACAACGCAAGACCCTAACCCACTCCGCCAGACCCCAAACCCACTTCGCCAGACACAAACTCAATCCGCCAGACCCAAACCCACTCCGCCAGACCCAAACCCTCTCCGCCAGACCCAAACCCACTCCGCCAGACCCAAACCCACTCCGCCAGACCCAAACCCACTCCGCCAGACCCCAACTCACTCCGCCAGAACCAAACCCACTCCGCCAGACCCCAACCCACTCCGCCAGTCCCGAACCCACTCCGCCAGACCCCAACCCACTCCGACAGATCCGAACCCACTCCGCCAGACCCGAACCTACTCGGCCAGACCCAAACCCACTCCGACAGACCCAAACCCACTCCGCCAGACCCCAACCCACTCCGCCATACCCAAACCCACTCCGCCAGACCCAAACCCACTCCGCCACACCCGAACCCACTCCGCCAGACCTAAACCAACTCCGCCAGACCCAAACCCACTCCGCCACACACAAACCCACTCCGCCAGACCCAAACCCACTCCGCAAGACCCAAACCCACTCCGCCAGACCCAAACCCACTCCGCCAGTCCCAAACCCACTCCGCCAGACCCAAACCTACTCCGCCAGTCCTAAACACACTCCGCCAGACCCAAACCCACTCCGCCAGACCCAAACCCTCTCCGCCAAACCCAAACCCACTCCGCCAGACCCAAACCCACTCCCCCAGACCCAAACCTTCTCCGCCAGACCCAAACCCACTCCGCCAGACCCAAACCCACTCCGCCAGACACAAACCCTCTCCGCCAGACCCAAACCCACTCTGCCAGACCCAAACCCACTCCGCCAGACCCCAACCAACTCCGCCAGACCCAAACCCACTCCGCCACACACAAACCCACTCCGCCAGACCCAAACCCACTCCGCCAGACCCAAACCCACTCCGCCAGTCCCAAACCCACTCCGCCAGACCCAAACCCACTCCGCCAGTCCTAAACACACTCCGCCAGACCCAAACCCACTCCGCCAGACCCAAACCCACTCCGCCAGTCCCAAACCCACTCCCCCAGACCCAAACCCACTCCGCCAGACCCCAAACCCACTCCGCCAGACCCAAACCCACTCCGCCAGACCCAAACTCACTCCGCCAGTCCCAAACCCACTCCGCCAGACCCAAACCCACTCCGCCAGACTCAAACCCACTCCGCCAGAACCAAACCTTCTCCGCCAGACCCAAACCCACTCCGCCAGACCCAAACCCACTCCGCCAGACACAAACCCTCTACGCCAGACCCAAACCCACTCCGCCAGACCCAAACCCACTCCGCCAGACCCCAACTCACTCCGCCAGAACCAAACCCACTCCGCCAGACCCGAACCCACTCCGCCAGACCCCAACCAACTCCGCCAGACCCAAACCCACTCCGCCACACACAAACCCACTCCGCCAGACCCAAACCCACTCCGCCAGACCCAAACCCACTCCGCCAGACCCAAACCCACTCCGCCACACACAAACCCACTCCACCAGACCCAAACCCACTCCGCCAGTCCCAAACCCACTCCGCCAGACCCAAACCCACTCCGCCAGTCCTAAACACACTCCGCCAGACCCAAACCCATTCCGCCAGACCCAAACCCACTCATCCAGACCCAAACCCACTCCGCCAGACCCAAACCCACTCATCCAGACCCAAACCCACTCCGCCAGACCCGAACCCACTCCGCCAGACCCAAACCCACTCCGCCAGAACCGAACCCACTCCGCCAGACCCAAACCCACTCCGCCAGACCCAAACCCACTCCGCCAGACCTTAACCGACTCCGCCAGACCCCAACCCACTCCGCCGGACCTTAACCGACTCCGCCAGACCCAAACCCACTCCGCCAGACCTTAACCCACTCCGCCAGACCCTAACCCACTCCGCCAGACCCGAACCAACTCCGCCAGACCCGAACCCACTCCGCCAGACCCGAACCCACTCCGCCAGACCCCAACCCACTCCGCCAGAACCCAACCCACTCCAACAGACCCGAACCCACTCCGCCAGACCATAACCCACTCCGCCACACACAAACCCACTCCGCCAGACCCGAAACCACTCCGGCAGATTCGAACACACTCCGCCAGACCCTAACCCACTCCGCCAGACCCCAAACCCACTTCGCCAGACACAAACCCAATCCGCCAGACCCAAACCCACTCCGCCAGACCCAAACCCTCTCCGCCAGACCCAAATCCACTCCGCCAGACCCAAACCCACTCCGCCAGAACCAAACCCACTCCGCCAGACCCCAACCCGCTCTGCCAGACCCGAACCCACTCCGCCAGACCCGAAACCCACTCCGCCAGACCCAAACCCACTCCGCCAGACCCGAACCCACTCCGCCAGACCCGAACCCACTCCGCCACACCCGAACCCACTCCGCCAGACCTAAACCAACTCCGCCAGACCCAAACCCACTCCGCCAGACCCAAACGCATTCCGCCAGAACCAAACCAACTCCGCCAGACCCGAACCCACTCCGCCACACCCGAACCCACTCCGCCAGACCATAACCCACTCCGCCAGACCCAAACTCACTCCGCCAGTCCCAAACCCACTCCGCCAGACCCAAACCCACTCCGCCAGACTCAAACCCACTCCGCCAGAACCAAACCTTCTCCGCCAGACCCAAACCCACTCCGCCAGACCCAAACCCACTCCGCCAGACACAAACCCTCTCCGCCAGACCCAAACCCACTCCGCCAGACCCAAACCCACTCCGCCAGACCCCAACTCACTCCGCCAGAACCAAACCCACTCCGCCAGACCCGAACCCACTCCGCCAGACCCCAACCAACTCCGCCAGACCCAAACCCACTCCGCCACACACAAACCCACTCCGCCAGACCCAAACCCACTCCGCCAGACCCAAACCCACTCCGCCAGACCCAAACCCACTCCGCCACACACAAACCCACTCCACCAGACCCAAACCCACTCCGCCAGTCCCAAACCCACTCCGCCAGACCCAAACCCACTCCGCCAGTCCTAAACACACTCCGCCAGACCCAAACCCATTCCGCCAGACCCAAACCCACTCATCCAGACCCAAACCCACTCCGCCAGACCCAAACCCACTCATCCAGACCCAAACCCACTCCGCCAGACCCGAACCCACTCCGCCAGACCCAAACCCACTCCGCCAGAACCGAACCCACTCCGCCAGACCCAAACCCACTCCGCCAGACCCAAACCCACTCCGCCAGACCTTAACCGACTCCGCCAGACCCCAACCCACTCCGCCGGACCTTAACCGACTCCGCCAGACCCAAACCCACTCCGCCAGACCTTAACCCACTCCGCCAGACCCTAACCCACTCCGCCAGACCCGAACCAACTCCGCCAGACCCGAACCCACTCCGCCAGACCCCAACCCACTCCGCCAGACCCCAACCCACTCCGCCAGAACCCAACCCACTCCGACAGACCCGAACCCACTCCGCCAGACCATAACCCACTCCGCCACACACAAACCCACTCCGCCAGACCCGAAACCACTCCGGCAGATTCGAACACACTCCGCCAGACCCTAACCCACTCCGCCAGACCCCAAACCCACTTCGCCAGACACAAACCCAATCCGCCAGACCCAAACCCACTCCGCCAGACCCAAACCCTCTCCGCCAGACCCAAATCCACTCCGCCAGACCCAAACCCACTCCGCCAGAACCAAACCCACTCCGCCAGACCCCAACCCGCTCTGCCAGACCCGAACCCACTCCGCCAGACCCGAAACCCACTCCGCCAGACCCAAACCCACTCCGCCAGACCCGAACCCACTCCGCCAGACCCGAACCCACTCCGCCACACCCGAACCCACTCCGCCAGACCTAAACCAACTCCGCCAGACCCAAACCCACTCCGCCAGACCCAAACGCATTCCGCCAGAACCAAACCAACTCCGCCAGACCCGAACCCACTCCGCCACACCCGAACCCACTCCGCCAGACCATAACCCACTCCGCCAGACCCCAACCCACTCCGCCAGTCCCGAACCCACTCCGCCAGACCCCAACCCACTCCGCCAGACCCAAACCCACTCCGCCAGACCCAAACCCACTCCGGCAGACACCAAACCCACTCCGCCAGACACAAACCCACTCCGCCAGACCCAAACCCACTCTGCCACACACAAACCCACTCCGCCAGACCCAAACCCACTCCACCAGTCCCAAACCCACTCCGCCAGACCCAAACCCACTCCGCCAGTCCTAAACACACTCCGCCAGACCCAAACCCACTCCACCAGCCCCAAACCCACAACGCAAGACCCTAACCCACTCCGCCAGACCCCAAACCCACTTCGCCAGACACAAACTCAATCCGCCAGACCCAAACCCACTCCGCCAGACCCAAACCCTCTCCGCCAGACCCAAACCCACTCCGCCAGACCCAAACCCACTCCGCCAGACCCAAACCCACTCCGCCAGACCCCAACTCACTCCGCCAGAACCAAACCCACTCCGCCAGACCCGAACCCACTCCGCCAGACCCCAACCCACTCCGACAGATCCGAACCCACTCCGCCAGACCCGAACCTACTCGGCCAGACCCAAACCCACTCCGACAGACCCAAACCCACTCCGCCAGACCCCAACCCACTCCGCCATACCCAAACCCACTCCGCCAGACCCAAACCCACTCCGCCACACCCGAACCCACTCCGCCAGACCTAAACCAACTCCGCCAGACCCAAACCCACTCCGCCACACACAAACCCACTCCGCCAGACCCAAACCCACTCCGCAAGACCCAAACCCACTCCGCCAGACCCAAACCCACTCCGCCAGTCCCAAACCCACTCCGCCAGACCCAAACCTACTCCGCCAGTCCTAAACACACTCCGCCAGACCCAAACCCACTCCGCCAGACCCAAACCCTCTCCGCCAAACCCAAACCCACTCCGCCAGACCCAAACCCACTCCCCCAGACCCAAACCTTCTCCGCCAGACCCAAACCCACTCCGCCAGACCCAAACCCACTCCGCCAGACACAAACCCTCTCCGCCAGACCCAAACCCACTCTGCCAGACCCAAACCCACTCCGCCAGACCCCAACCAACTCCGCCAGACCCAAACCCACTCCGCCACACACAAACCCACTCCGCCAGACCCAAACCCACTCCGCCAGACCCAAACCCACTCCGCCAGTCCCAAACCCACTCCGCCAGACCCAAACCCACTCCGCCAGTCCTAAACACACTCCGCCAGACCCAAACCCACTCCGCCAGACCCAAACCCACTCCGCCAGTCCCAAACCCACTCCCCCAGACCCAAACCCACTCCGCCAGACCCCAAACCCACTCCGCCAGACCCAAACCCACTCCGCCAGACCCAAACTCACTCCGCCAGTCCCAAACCCACTCCGCCAGACCCAAACCCACTCCGCCAGACTCAAACCCACTCCGCCAGAACCAAACCTTCTCCGCCAGACCCAAACCCACTCCGCCAGACCCAAACCCACTCCGCCAGACACAAACCCTCTCCGCCAGACCCAAACCCACTCCGCCAGACCCAAACCCACTCCGCCAGACCCCAACTCACTCCGCCAGAACCAAACCCACTCCGCCAGACCCGAACCCACTCCGCCAGACCCCAACCAACTCCGCCAGACCCAAACCCACTCCGCCACACACAAACCCACTCCGCCAGACCCAAACCCACTCCGCCAGACCCAAACCCACTCCGCCAGACCCAAACCCACTCCGCCAGTCCCAAACCCACTGCGCCAGACCCAAACCCACTCCGCCAGTCCTAAACACACTCCGCCAGACCCAAACCCACTCCGCCAGACCCAAACCCACTCCGCCAGTCCCAAACCCACTCCCCCAGACCCAAACCCACTCCGCCAGACCCCAAACCCACTCCGCCAGACCCAAACCCAATCCGCCAGACCCAACCCCACTCCGCCAGTCCCAAACCCACTCCGCCAGACCCAAACCCACTCCGCCAGACCTAAACACACTCCGCCAGACCCAAACCCACTCCGCCAGACCCAAACCAACTCCGCCAGACCCAAACCCACTCCGCCAGACCCCGAACCCACTCCGCCAGATCCAAACCCACTCCGCCAGACCCAAACCCACTCCGCCAGACCCAAACCTACTCCGCCAGACGATAACCCACTCCGCCAGACCCCAACCCACTCCGCCAGACCCAAACCAACTCCGCCAGACCACAACCCACTCCGCCAGACCCGAACCCACTCCGCCAGACCCGAACCCACTCCGCCAGACCCGAACCCACTCCGCCAGACCCCAACCCACTCCGCCAGACCCGAACCCACTCCGCCAGACCCCAACCAACTCCGCCAGACCCGAACCCACTCCGCCAGACCCGAACCCACTCCGCCAGACCCGAACCCACTCCGCCAGACCCCAACCCACTCCGCCAGACCCCAACCCACTCCGCCAGACCCAAACCTACTCCGTCAGACCCCAAACCCACTCCGCCAGACCCAAACCCACTCCGCCAGTCCCAAACCCACTCCGCCAGACCCAAACCCACTCCGCCAGTCCTAAACACACTCCGCCAGACCCAAACCCACTCCGCCAGCCCCAAACCCACACCGCAAGACCCTAACCCACTCAGCCAGACCCCAAACCCACTTCGCCAGACACAAACTCAATCCGCCAGACCCAAACCCACTCCGCCAGACCCAAACCCTCTCCGCCAGACCCAAATCCACTCCGCCAGACACAAACCCACTCCGCCAGACCCAAACCCACTCCGCCACACACAAACCCACTCCGCCAGACACAAACACACTCCGCCAGACCCAAACCCACTCCGCCAGTCCCAAACCCACTCCGCCAGACCCAAACCCACTCCGCCAGTCCTAAACACACTCCGCCAGACCCAAACCCACTCCGCCAGCCCCAAACCCACACCGCAAGACCCTAACCCACTCCGCCAGACCCCAAACCCACTTCGCCAGACACAAACTCAATCCGCCAGACCCAAACCCACTCCGCCCGACCCAAACCCTCTCCGCCAGACCCAAATCCACTCCGCCAGACCCAAACCCACTCCGCCAGACCCAAACCCACTCCGCCAGTCCCCAACTCACTCCGCCAGAACCAAACCCACTCCGCCAGACCCGAACCCACTCCGCCAGACCCCAACCCACTCCGACAGATCCGAACCCACTCCGCCAGACCCGAACCTACTCCGCCAGACCCCAACCCACTCCGACAGACCCAAACCCACTCCGCCAGACCCAAACCCACTCCGTCACACCCGAACCCACTCCGCCAGACCTAAACCAACTCCGCCAGACCCAAACCCACTCCGCCACACACAAACCCACTCCGCCAGACCCAAACCCACTCCGCCAGACCCAAACCCACTCCGCCAGACCCAAACCCACTCCGCCATCCCAAACCCACTCCGCCAGACCCAAACCCACTCCGCCAGTCCTAAACACACTCCGCCAGACCCAAACCCACTCCGCCAGACCCAAACCCACTCCGCCAGACCCAAACCCACTCCCCCAGACCCAAACCATCTCCGCCAGACCCAAACCCACTCCGCCAGACCCAAACCCACTCCGCCAGACACAAACCCTCTCCGCCAGACCCAAACCCACTCTGCCAGACCCAATCCCACTCCGCCACACACAAACCCACTCCGCCAGACCCAAACCCACTCCGCCAGACCCAAACCCACTCCGCCAGACCCAAACCCACTCCGCCAGTCCCAAACCCACTCCGCCAGACCCAAACCCACTCCGCCAGTCCTAAACACACTCCGCCAGACCCAAACCCACTCCGCCAGACCCAAACCCACTCCGCCACACACAAACCCACTCCGCCAGACCCAAACCCACTCCGCCAGACCCAAACCCACTCCGCCAGACCCAAACCCACTCCGCCAGTCCCAAACCCACTGCGCCAGACCCAAACCCACTCCGCCAGTCCTAAACACACTCCGCCAGACCCAAACCCACTCCGCCAGACCCAAACCCACTCCACCAGTCCCAAACCCACTCCCCCAGACCCAAACCCACTCCGCCAGACCCCAAACCCACTCCGCCAGACCCAAACCCAATCCGCCAGACCCAACCCCACTCCGCCAGACCCAAACCCACTCCGCCAGACCCAAACCCACTCCGCCAGACCTAAACACACTCCGCCAGACCCAAACCCACTCCGCCAGACCCAAACCAACTCCGCCAGACCCAAACCCACTCCGCCAGACCCCGAACCCACTCCGCCAGATCCAAACCCACTCCGCCAGACCCAAACCCACTCCGCCAGACCCAAACCTACTCCGCCAGACGATAACCCACTCCGCCAGACCCCAACCCACTCCGCCAGACCCAAACCAACTCCGCCAGACCCCAACCCACTCCGCCAGACCCGAACCCACTCCGCCAGACCCGAACCCACTCCGCCAGACCCGAACCCACTCCGCCAGACCCCAACCCACTCCGCCAGACCAGAACCCACTCCGCCAGACCCCAACCAACTCCGCCAGACCCGAACCCACTCTGCCAGACCCGAACCCACTCCGCCAGACCCAAACCCACTCCGCCAGTCCTAAACACACTCCGCCAGACCCAAACCCACTCCACCAGCCCCAAACCCACACCGCAAGACCCTAACCCACTCCGCCAGACCCAAACCCACTCCGCCAGACCCAAACCCACTCCGCCAGTCCCAAACCCACTCCGCCAGACCCAAACCCACTCCGCCAGACCCAAACCCACTCCGCCAGTCCTAAACACACTCCGCCAGACCCAAACCCACTCCGCCAGACCCAAACCCTCTCCGCCAGACCCAAACCCACTCCGCCAGACCCAAACCCACTCCGCCAGACCCAAACCTTCTCCGCCAGACCCAAACCCACTCCGCCAGACCCAAACCCACTCCGCCAGACACAAACCCTCTCCGCCAGACCCAAACCCACTCCGCCAGACCCAAACCCACTCCGCCAGACCCCAGCTCACTCCGCCAGAACCAAACCCACTCCGCCAGGCCCGAACCCACTCCGCCAGACCCCAACCAACTCCGCCAGACCCAAACCCACTCCGCCACACACAAACCCACTCCGCCAGACCCAAACACACTCCGCCAGACCCTAACCCACTCCGCCAGACCCCAAACCCACTTCGCCAGACACAAACCCAATCCGCCAGACCCAAACCCACTCCGCCAGACCCAAACCCTCTCCGCCAGACCCAAATCCACTCCGCCAGACCCAAACCCACTCCGCCAGAACCAAACCCACTCCGCCAGACCCCAACCCGCTCTGCCAGACCCGAACCCACTCCGCCAGACCCGAAACCCACTCCGCCAGACCCAAACCCACTCCGCCAGACCCGAACCCACTCCGCCAGACCCGAACCCACTCCGCCACACCCGAACCCACTCCGCCAGACCTAAACCAACTCCGCCAGACCCAAACCCACTCCGCCAGACCCAAACGCATTCCGCCAGAACCAAACCAACTCCGCCAGACCCGAACCCACTCCGCCACACCCGAACCCACTCCGCCAGACCATAACCCACTCCGCCAGACCCCAACCCACTCCGCCAGTCCCGAACCCACTCCGCCAGACCCCAACCCACTCCGCCAGACCCAAACCCACTCCGCCAGACCCAAACCCACTCCGGCAGACACCAAACCCACTCCGCCAGACACAAACCCACTCCGCCAGACCCAAACCCACTCCGCCACACACAAACCCACTCCGCCAGACCCAAACCCACTCCACCAGTCCCAAACCCACTCCGCCAGACCCAAACCCACTCCGCCAGTCCTAAACACACTCCGCCAGACCCAAACCCACTCCACCAGCCCCAAACCCACAACGCAAGACCCTAACCCACTCCGCCAGACCCCAAACCCACTTCGCCAGACACAAACTCAATCCGCCAGACCCAAACCCACTCCGCCAGACCCAAACCCTCTCCGCCAGACCCAAACCCACTCCGCCAGACCCAAACCCACTCCGCCAGACCCAAACCCACTCCGCCAGACCCCAACTCACTCCGCCAGAACCAAACCCACTCCGCCAGACCCGAACCCACTCCGCCAGACCCCAACCCACTCCGACAGATCCGAACCCACTCCGCCAGACCCGAACCTACTCGGCCAGACCCAAACCCACTCCGACAGACCCAAACCCACTCCGCCAGACCCCAACCCACTCCGCCATACCCAAACCCACTCCGCCAGACCCAAACCCACTCCGCCACACCCGAACCCACTCCGCCAGACCTAAACCAACTCCGCCAGACCCAAACCCACTCCGCCACACACAAACCCACTCCGCCAGACCCAAACCCACTCCGCAAGACCCAAACCCACTCCGCCAGACCCAAACCCACTCCGCCAGTCCCAAACCCACTCCGCCAGACCCAAACCTACTCCGCCAGTCCTAAACACACTCCGCCAGACCCAAACCCACTCCGCCAGACCCAAACCCTCTCCGCCAAACCCAAACCCACTCCGCCAGACCCAAACCCACTCCCCCAGACCCAAACCTTCTCCGCCAGACCCAAACCCACTCCGCCAGACCCAAACCCACTCCGCCAGACACAAACCCTCTCCGCCAGACCCAAACCCACTCTGCCAGACCCAAACCCACTCCGCCAGACCCCAACCAACTCCGCCAGACCCAAACCCACTCCGCCACACACAAACCCACTCCGCCAGACCCAAACCCACTCCGCCAGACCCAAACCCACTCCGCCAGTCCCAAACCCACTCCGCCAGACCCAAACCCACTCCGCCAGTCCTAAACACACTCCGCCAGACCCAAACCCACTCCGCCAGACCCAAACCCACTCCGCCAGTCCCAAACCCACTCCCCCAGACCCAAACCCACTCCGCCAGACCCCAAACCCACTCCGCCAGACCCAAACCCACTCCGCCAGACCCAAACTCACTCCGCCAGTCCCAAACCCACTCCGCCAGACCCAAACCCACTCCGCCTGACTCAAACCCACTCCGCCAGAACCAAACCTTCTCCGCCAGACCCAAACCCACTCCGCCAGACCCAAACCCACTCCGCCAGACACAAACCCTCTCCGCCAGACCCAAACCCACTCCGCCAGACCCAAACCCACTCCGCCAGACCCCAACTCACTCCGCCAGAACCAAACCCACTCCGCCAGACCCGAACCCACTCCGCCAGACCCCAACCAACTCCGCCAGACCCAAACCCACTCCGCCACACACAAACCCACTCCGCCAGACCCAAACCCACTCCGCCAGACCCAAACCCACTCCGCCAGACCCAAACCCACTCCGCCAGTCCCAAACCCACTGCGCCAGACCCAAACCCACTCCGCCAGTCCTAAACACACTCCGCCAGACCCAAACCCACTCCGCCAGACCCAAACCCACTCCGCCAGTCCCAAACCCACTCCCCCAGACCCAAACCCACTCCGCCAGACCCCAAACCCACTCCGCCAGACCCAAACCCATTCCGCCAGACCCAACCCCACTCCGCCAGTCCCAAACCCACTCCGCCAGACCCAAACCCACTCCGCCAGACCTAAACACACTCCGCCAGACCCAAACCCACTCCGCCAGACCCAAACCAACTCCGCCAGACCCAAACCCACTCCGCCAGACCCCGAACCCACTCCGCCAGATCCAAACCCACTCCGCCAGACCCAAACCCACTCCGCCAGACCCAAACCTACTCCGCCAGACGATAACCCACTCCGCCAGACCCCAACCCACTCCGCCAGACCCAAACCAACTCCGCCAGACCACAACCCACTCCGCCAGACCCGAACCCACTCCGCCAGACCCGAACCCACTCCGCCAGACCCGAACCCACTCCGCCAGACCCCAACCCACTCCGCCAGACCCGAACCCACTCCGCCAGACCCCAACCAACTCCGCCAGACCCGAACCCACTCCGCCAGACCCGAACCCACTCCGCCAGACCCGAACCCACTCCGCCAGACCCCAACCCACTCCGCCAGACCCCAACCCACTCCGCCAGACCCAAACCTACTCCGTCAGACCCCAAACCCACTCCGCCAGACCCAAACCCACTCCGCCAGTCCCAAACCCACTCCGCCAGACCCAAACCCACTCCGCCAGTCCTAAACACACTCCGCCAGACCCAAACCCACTCCGCCAGCCCCAAACCCACACCGCAAGACCCTAACCCACTCCGCCAGACCCCAAACCCACTTCGCCAGACACAAACTCAATCCGCCAGACCCAAACCCACTCCGCCAGACCCAAACCCTCTCCGCCAGACCCAAATCCACTCCGCCAGACACAAACCCACTCCGCCAGACCCAAACCCACTCCGCCACACACAAACCCACTCCGCCAGACACAAACACACTCCGCCAGACCCAAACCCACTCCGCCAGTCCCAAACCCACTCCGCCAGACCCAAACCCACTCCGCCAGTCCTAAACACACTCCGCCAGACCCAAACCCACTCCGCCAGCCCCAAACCCACACCGCAAGACCCTAACCCACTCCGCCAGACCCCAAACCCACTTCGCCAGACACAAACTCAATCCGCCAGACCCAAACCCACTCCGCCCGACCCAAACCCTCTCCGCCAGACCCAAATCCACTCCGCCAGACCCAAACCCACTCCGCCAGACCCAAACCCACTCCGCCAGTCCCCAACTCACTCCGCCAGAACCAAACCCACTCCGCCAGACCCGAACCCACTCCGCCAGACCCCAACCCACTCCGACAGATCCGAACCCACTCCGCCAGACCCGAACCTACTCCGCCAGACCCCAACCCACTCCGACAGACCCAAACCCACTCCGCCAGACCCAAACCCACTCCGTCACACCCGAACCCACTCCGCCAGACCTAAACCAACTCCGCCAGACCCAAACCCACTCCGCCACACACAAACCCACTCCGCCAGACCCAAACCCACTCCGCCAGACCCAAACCCACTCCGCCAGACCCAAACCCACTCCGCCATCCCAAACCCACTCCGCCAGACCCAAACCCACTCCGCCAGTCCTAAACACACTCCGCCAGACCCAAACCCACTCCGCCAGACCCAAACCCTCTCCGCCAGACCCAAACCCACTCCGCCAGACCCAAACCCACTCCCCCAGACCCAAACCTTCTCCGCCAGACCCAAACCCACTCCGCCAGACCCAAACCCACTCCGCCAGACACAAACCCTCTCCGCCAGACCCAAACCCACTCTGCCAGACCCAATCCCACTCCGCCACACACAAACCCACTCCGCCAGACCCAAACCCACTCCGCCAGACCCAAACCCACTCCGCCAGACCCAAACCCACTCCGCCAGTCCCAAACCCACTCCGCCAGACCCAAACCCACTCCGCCAGTCCTAAACACACTCCGCCAGACCCAAACCCACTCCGCCAGACCCAAACCCACTCCGCCACACACAAACCCACTCCGCCAGACCCAAACCCACTCCGCCAGACCCAAACCCACTCCGCCAGACCCAAACCCACTCCGCCAGTCCCAAACCCACTGCGCCAGACCCAAACCCACTCCGCCAGTCCTAAACACACTCCGCCAGACCCAAACCCACTCCGCCAGACCCAAACCCACTCCACCAGTCCCAAACCCACTCCCCCAGACCCAAACCCACTCCGCCAGACCCCAAACCCACTCCGCCAGACCCAAACCCAATCCGCCAGACCCAACCCCACTCCGCCAGACCCAAACCCGCTCCGCCAGACCCAAACCCACTCCGCCAGACCTAAACACACTCCGCCAGACCCAAACCCACTCCGCCAGACCCAAACCAACTCCGCCAGACCCAAACCCACTCCGCCAGACCCCGAACCCACTCCGCCAGATCCAAACCCACTCCGCCAGACCCAAACCCACTCCGCCAGACCCAAACCTACTCCGCCAGACGATAACCCACTCCGCCAGACCCCAACCCACTCCGCCAGACCCAAACCAACTCCGCCAGACCCCAACCCACTCCGCCAGACCCGAACCCACTCCGCCAGACCCGAACCCACTCCGCCAGACCAGAACCCACTCCGCCAGACCCCAACCCACTCCGCCAGACCAGAACCCACTCCGCCAGACCCCAACCAACTCCGCCAGACCCGAACCCACTCTGCCAGACCCGAACCCACTCCGCCAGACCCGAACCCACTCCGCCAGACCCCAACCCACTCCGCCAGACCCCAACCCACTCCGCCAGACCCAAACCTACTCCGTCAGACCCCAAACCCACTCCGCCAGACCCAAACCCACTCCGCCAGTCCCAAACCCACTCCGCCAGACCCAAACCCACTCCGCCAGTCCTAAACACACTCCGCCAGACCCAAACCCACTCCACCAGCCCCAAACCCACACCGCAAGACCCTAACCCACTCCGCCAGACCCAAACCCACTCCGCCAGACCCAAACCCACTCCGCCAGTCCCAAACCCACTCCGCCAGACCCAAACCCACTCCGCCAGACCCAAACCCACTCCGCCAGTCCTAAACACACTCCGCCAGACCCAAACCCACTCCGCCAGACCCAAACCCTCTCCGCCAGACCCAAACCCACTCCGCCAGACCCAAACCCACTCCGCCAGACCCAAACCTTCTCCGCCAGACCCAAACCCACTCCGCCAGACCCAAACCCACTCCGCCAGACACAAACCCTCTCCGCCAGACCCAAACCCACTCCGCCAGACCCAAACCCACTCCGCCAGACCCCAGCTCACTCCGCCAGAACCAAACCCACTCCGCCAGGCCCGAACCCACTCCGCCAGACCCCAACCAACTCCGCCAGACCCAAACCCACTCCGCCACACACAAACCCACTCCGCCAGACCCAAACCCACTCCGCCAGACCCAACCCACTCCGCCAGACCCAAACCCACTCCGCCAGTCCCAAACCCACTGCGCCAGACCCAAACCCACTCCGCCAGACCTAAACACACTCCGCCAGACCCAAACCCACTCCGCCAGACCCAAACCAACTCCGCCAGACCCAAACCCACTCCGCCAGACCCCAAACCCACTCCGCCAGATCCAAACCCACTCCGCCAGACCCAAACCCACTCCGCCAGACCCAAACCTACTCCGCCAGACGATAACCCACTCCGCCAGACCCCAACCCACTCCGCCAGACCCAAACCAACTCCGCCAGACCCCAACCCACTCCGCCAGACCCGAACCCACTCCGCCAGACCCCAACCCACTCCGCCAGACCCGAACCCACTCCGCCAGACCCCAACCCACTCCGCCAGACCCGAACCCACTCCGCCAGACCCCAACCAACTCCGCCGGACCCGAACCCACTCCGCCAGACCCGAACCCACTCCGCCAGACCCGAACCCACTCCGCCAGACCCCAACCCACTCCGCCAGACCCCAACCCACTCCGCCAGAACCAAACCTACTCCGTCAGACCCCAAACCCACTCCGCCAGACTCAAACCCACTCCACCAGACCCAAACCCACTCCGCCAGACACAAACCCACTCCCCCAGACCCGAACCCACACCGACAGACCACAACCCACTCCGTCAGACCCGAACCCACACCGACAGACCCGACCCCACTCTGCCAGACCCGAACCCACACCGACAGACCCGAACCCACTCCGCCAAACCCGAACCCACTCCGCCAGACCCGAACCCACACCGACAGACCCGAACCCACTCCGCCAGACCCGAACCCAGTCCGCCAGACCCGAACCCACTCCACCAGACCCGAACCTACTCCGCCAGACACCAACCCACTCCGCCAGACCCCAACCCACTGCGCCAGACCCAACCCCACTCCGCCAGACCCAAACACACTCCGCCAGACCCAAACCCCCTCCGCCAGACCCAAACCCACTCCGCCAGACCCGAACCCACTCCGCCAGACCCGAACCCACTCCGCCAGACCCGAACCCACTCCGCCAGACCCGAACCCACTCCGCCAGACCCGAACCCACTCCGCCAGACCAGAACCCACTCCGCCAGACCCAAACCTACTCCGCCAGACCATAACCCACTCCGCCAGACCCCAACCCACTCCGCCACACACAAACCCACTCCGCCAGACCCAAACCCACTCCGCCAGACCCAAACCCACTCCGCCAGACCCAAACCCACTCCGCCAGTCCCAAACCCACTGCGCCAGACCCAAACCCACTCCGCCAGTCCTAAACACACTCCGCCAGACCCAAACCCACTCCGCCAGACCCCAAACCCACTCCGCCAGACCCAAACCCACTCCGCCAGACCCAACCCCACTCCGCCAGTCCCAAACCCACTCCGCCAGACCCAAACCCACTCCGCCAGACCTAAACACACTCCGCCAGACCCAAACCCACTCCGCCAGACCCAAACCAACTCCGCCAGACCCAAACCCACTCCGCCAGACCCCAAACCCACTCCGCCAGATCAAAACCCACTCCGCCAGACCCAAACCCACTCCGCCAGACCCAAACCTACTCCGCCAGACGATAACCCACTCCGCCAGACCCCAACCCACTCCGCCAGACCCAAACCAACTCCGCCAGACCCCAACCCACTCCGCCAGACCCGAACCCACTCCGCCAGACCCGAACCCACTCCGCCAGACCCGAACCCACTCCGCCAGACCCCAACCCACTCCGCCAGACCCGAACCCACTCCGCCAGACCCCAACCAACTCCGCCAGACCCGAACCCACTCCGCCAGACCCGAACCCACTCCGCCAGACCCGAACCCACTCCGCCAGACCCCAACCCACTCCGCCAGACCCCAACCCACTCCGCCAGAACCAAACCTACTCCGTCAGACCCCAAACCCACTCCGCCAGACTCAAACCCACTCCACCAGACCCAAACCCACTCCGCCAGACACAAACCCACTCCCCCAGACCCGAACCCACACCGACAGACCACAACCCACTCCGTCAGACCCGAACCCACACCGACAGACCCGACCCCACTCTGCCAGACCCGAACCCACACCGACAGACCCGAACCCACTCCGCCAAACCCGAACCCACTCCGCCAGACCCGAACCCACACCGACAGACCCGAACCCACTCCGCCAGACCCGAACCCAGTCCGCCAGACCCGAACCCACTCCACCAGACCCGAACCTACTCCGCCAGACCCCAACCCACTCCGCCAGACCCCAACCCACTGCGCCAGACCCAACCCCACTCCGCCAGACCCAAACACACTCCGCCAGACCCAAACCCCCTCCGCCAGACCCAAACCCACTCCGCCAGACCCGAACCCACTCCGCCAGACCCGAACCTACTCCGCCAGACCCGAACCCACTCCGCCAGACCCGAACCCACTCCGCCAGACCCGAACCCACTCCACCAGACCCGAACCCACTCCGCCAGACCCGAACCCACTCCGCCAGACCCGAACCCAATCCGCCAGACCCGAACCCACTCCGCCAGACCCCAACCCACTCCGCCAGACCCCAACCCACTCCGCCAGACTCCAACCCACTCCCCCAGACCCCAACCCACTCCGCCAGACCCCAACCAACTCCGCCAGACCCCAACCCACTCCCCCATACCCAAACCCACTCCGCCAGACCCCAAACCCTCTTTGCCAGAAACAAACCCACTCCGCCAGACCCAAACCCATTCCGCCAGCCCCAAACCCACTCCGCCAGACAGAAACCCACTCCGCCAGACCCAAACCCACTCCGCCAGACCCAACCCACTCCCCCATACCCAAACCCACTCCGCCAGACCCAAACCCACTCCGCCAGTCCCAAACCCACTACGCCAGACCAAAACCCACTCCGCCAGTCCTAAACACACTCCGCCAGACCCAAACCCACTCCGCCAGCCCCAAACCCACTCCGCAAGACCCTAACCCACTCCGCCAGACCCCAAACCCACTTCGCCAGACACAAACCCACTCCGCCAGACCCAAACCCACTCCGCCAGACCCAAACCCTCTCCGCCACACCCAAACCCACTCCGCCAGACCGAAACCCACTCCGCCAGACCCAAACCCACTCCGCCAGACCCAAACCCACTCTGCCAGACCCCAACCCACTCCGCCAGACCCGAACCCACTCCGCCAGACCCGTACTCACTCCGCCAGACCCGAACCCAATCCGCCAGACCCGAACCCACTCCGCCAGACCCCAACCCACTCCGCCAGACCCCAACCCACTCCGCCAGACTCCAACCCACTCCCCCAGACCCCAACCCACTCCGCCAGACCCCAACCAACTCCGCCAGACCCCAACCCACTCCCCCATACCCAAACCCACTCCGCCAGACCCCAAACCCTCTTCGCCAGAAACAAACCCACTCCGCCAGACCCAAACCCATTCCGCCAGCCCCAAACCCACTCCGCCAGACAGAAACCCACTCCGCCAGACCCAAACCCACTCCGCCAGACCCAAACCCACTCCGCCAGATCCAAACCCACTCCGCCAGACCCAAACCCACTCCGCCAGACCCAAACCTACTCCGCCAGACGATAACCCACTCCGCCAGACCCCAACCCACTCCGCCAGACCCAAACCAACTCCGCCAGACCCCAACCCACTCCGCCAGACCCGAACCCACTCCGCCAGACCCCAACCCACTCCGCCAGACCCGAACCCACTCCGCCAGACCCCAACCCACTCCGCCAGACCCGAACCCACTCCGCCAGACCCCAACCAACTCCGCCGGACCCGAACCCACTCCGCCAGACCCGAACCCACTCCGCCAGACCCGAACCCACTCCGCCAGACCCCAACCCACTCCGCCAGACCCCAACCCACTCCGCCAGAACCAAACCTACTCCGTCAGACCCCAAACCCACTCCGCCAGACTCAAACCCACTCCACCAGACCCAAACCCACTCCGCCAGACACAAACCCACTCCCCCAGACCCGAACCCACACCGACAGACCACAACCCACTCCGTCAGACCCGAACCCACACCGACAGACCCGACCCCACTCTGCCAGACCCGAACCCACACCGACAGACCCGAACCCACTCCGCCAAACCCGAACCCACTCCGCCAGACCCGAACCCACACCGACAGACCCGAACCCACTCCGCCAGACCCGAACCCAGTCCGCCAGACCCGAACCCACTCCGCCAGACCCGAACCTACTCCGCCAGACACCAACCCACTCCGCCAGACCCCAACCCACTGCGCCAGACCCAACCCCACTCCGCCAGACCCAAACACACTCCGCCAGACCCAAACCCCCTCCGCCAGACCCAAACCCACTCCGCCAGACCCGAACCCACTCCGCCAGACCCGAACCCACTCCGCCAGACCCGAACCCACTCCGCCAGACCCGAACCCACTCCGCCAGACCCGAACCCACTCCGCCAGACCAGAACCCACTCCGCCAGACCCAAACCTACTCCGCCAGACCATAACCCACTCCGCCAGACCCCAACCCACTCCGCCACACACAAACCCACTCCGCCAGACCCAAACCCACTCCGCCAGACCCAAACCCACTCCGCCAGACCCAAACCCACTCCGCCAGTCCCAAACCCACTGCGCCAGACCCAAACCCACTCCGCCAGTCCTAAACACACTCCGCCAGACCCAAACCCACTCCGCCAGACCCCAAACCCACTCCGCCAGACCCAAACCCACTCCGCCAGACCCAACCCCACTCCGCCAGTCCCAAACCCACTCCGCCAGACCCAAACCCACTCCGCCAGACCCAAACACACTCCGCCAGACCCAAACCCACTCCGCCAGACCCAAACCAACTCCGCCAGACCCAAACCCACTCCGCCAGACCCCAAACCCACTCCGCCAGATCCAAACCCACTCCGCCAGACCCAAACCCACTCCGCCAGACCCAAACCTACTCCGCCAGACGATAACCCACTCCGCCAGACCCCAACCCACTCCGCCAGACCCAAACCAACTCCGCCAGACCCCAACCCACTCCGCCAGACCCGAACCCACTCCGCCAGACCCGAACCCACTCCGCCAGACCCGAACCCACTCCGCCAGACCCCAACCCACTCCGCCAGACCCGAACCCACTCCGCCAGACCCCAACCAACTCCGCCAGACCCGAACCCACTCCGCCAGACCCGAACCCACTCCGCCAGACCCGAACCCACTCCGCCAGACCCCAACCCACTCCGCCAGACCCCAACCCACTCCGCCAGAACCAAACCTACTCCGTCAGACCCCAAACCCACTCCGCCAGACTCAAACCCACTCCACCAGACCCAAACCCACTCCGCCAGACACAAACCCACTCCCCCAGACCCGAACCCACACCGACAGACCACAACCCACTCCGTCAGACCCGAACCCACACCGACAGACCCGACCCCACTCTGCCAGACCCGAACCCACACCGACAGACCCGAACCCACTCCGCCAAACCCGAACCCACTCCGCCAGACCCGAACCCACACCGACAGACCCGAACCCACTCCGCCAGACCCGAACCCAGTCCGCCAGACCCGAACCCACTCCACCAGACCCGAACCTACTCCGCCAGACCCCAACCCACTCCGCCAGACCCCAACCCACTGCGCCAGACCCAACCCCACTCCGCCAGACCCAAACACACTCCGCCAGACCCAAACCCCCTCCGCCAGACCCAAACCCACTCCGCCAGACCCGAACCCACTCCGCCAGACCCGAACCTACTCCGCCAGACCCGAACCCACTCCGCCAGACCCGAACCCACTCCGCCAGACCCGAACCCACTCCGCCAGACCCGAACCCACTCCGCCAGACCCGAACCCACTCCGCCAGACCCGAACCCAATCCGCCAGACCCGAACCCACTCCGCCAGACCCCAACCCACTCCGCCAGACCCCAACCCACTCCGCCAGACTCCAACCCACTCCCCCAGACCCCAACCCACTCCGCCAGACCCCAACCAACTCCGCCAGACCCCAACCCACTCCCCCATACCCAAACCCACTCCGCCAGACCCCAAACCCTCTTTGCCAGAAACAAACCCACTCCGCCAGACCCAAACCCATTCCGCCAGCCCCAAACCCACTCCGCCAGACAGAAACCCACTCCGCCAGACCCAAACCCACTCCGCCAGACCCAACCCACTCCCCCATACCCAAACCCACTCCGCCAGACCCAAACCCACTCCGCCAGTCCCAAACCCACTACGCCAGAGCAAAACCCACTCCGCCAGTCCTAAACACACTCCGCCAGACCCAAACCCACTCCGCCAGCCCCAAACCCACTCCGCAAGACCCTAACCCACTCCGCCAGACCCCAAACCCACTTCGCCAGACACAAACCCACTCCGCCAGACCCAAACCCACTCCGCCAGACCCAAACCCTCTCCGCCACACCCAAACCCACTCCGCCAGACCGAAACCCACTCCGCCAGACCCAAACCCACTCCGCCAGACCCAAACCCACTCTGCCAGACCCCAACCCACTCCGCCAGACCCGAACCCACTCCGCCAGACCCGTACTCACTCCGCCAGACCCGAACCCAATCCGCCAGACCCGAACCCACTCCGCCAGACCCCAACCCACTCCGCCAGACCCCAACCCACTCCGCCAGACTCCAACCCACTCCCCCAGACCCCAACCCACTCCGCCAGACCCCAACCAACTCCGCCAGACCCCAACCCACTCCCCCATACCCAAACCCACTCCGCCAGACCCCAAACCCTCTTCGCCAGAAACAAACCCACTCCGCCAGACCCAAACCCATTCCGCCAGCCCCAAACCCACTCCGCCAGACAGAAACCCACTCCGCCAGACCCAAACCCACTCCGCCAGACCCAAACCCACTCCGCCAGACCCAAACCCACTCCGCTAGATCCAAGCCCACTCCGCCAGACCCCAACCCACTCCGCCAGACCCGAAGCCACTCCGCCAGACCCAAACCCACTCCGCCAGACTCTAACACACTCTGCCAGACCCAAACCCACTCCGCCAGACCCAAACCCACTCCGCCAGACCCAAACCCACTCCGCCAGACCCAAACCAACTCCGCCAGTCCTAAACACACTCCGCCAGACCCAAACCCACTCCGCCAACCCCAAACCCACTCCGCAAGACCCTAACCCACTCCGCCAGACCCCAAACCCACTTCGCCAGACACAAACCCACTCCGCCAGACCCAAACCCACTCCGCCAGACCCAAACCCTCTCCGCCACACCCAAACCCACTCCGCCAGACCGAAACCCACTCCGCCAGACCCAAACCCACTCCGCCAGACCCAAACCCACTCTGCCAGACCCAAACCCACTCCGCCAGACCCGAACCCACTCCGCCATAGCCGAACCCACTCCGCCAGACCACAACCCACTCCCCCAGACCCTAACCCACACTGACAGACCCGAACCCACTCCGCCAGACCCAAACCCACTCCGCCAGTCCGGAACCCACTCCGACAGACCCGAACCCACTCCGCCAGACCTGAACCCACTCCGCCAGACCCGAACCCACTCCGCCAGACCCTAACCCACTCCGCCAGACCCGAACCCACTCCGCCAGACCCTAACCCACTCCGCCAGACCCCAACCCACTCCGCCAGACCCAAACCTACTCCGTCAGACCCCAAACCCACTCCGCGAGACTCAAACCCACTCCACCAGACCCAAACCCACTCCACGAGACACAAACACACTCTGCCAGACCCAAACCCACTCCGCCAGACCCAAACCCACACCGACAGACCCGAACGCACTCCGCCAGACCCGAACCCAGTCCGCCAGACCCGAACCCACTCCGCCAGACCCGAACCCACTCCGCCAGACCCCAACCCACTCCGCCAGACCCCAACCCACTGCGCCAGACCCAACCCCACTCCGCCAAACCCAAACACACTCTGCCAGACCCAAACCCCCTCCGCCAGACCCAAACCCACTCCGCCAGACCCGAACCCACTCCGCCAGACCCGAACCCACTCCGCCAGACCCGAACCCACTCCGCCAGACCCGAACCCACTCCGCCAGACCCGAACCCACTCCGCCAGACCCGAACCCACTCCGCCAGACCCTAACCCACTCCGCCAGACCCGAACCCACTCCGCCAGACCCTAACCCACTCCGCCAGACCCCAACCCACTCCGCCAGACCCAAACCTACTCCGTCAGACCCCAAACCCACTCCGCCAGACTCAAACCCACTCCACCAGACCCAAACCCACTCCGCCAGACACAAACCCACTCCCCCAGACCCGTACCCACTCCGCCAGACCCGAACCCACACCGACAGACCCGAACCCACTCCGCCAGACCCGAACCCAGTCCGCCAGACCCGAACCCACTCCGCCAGACCCGAACCCACTCCGCCAGACCCCAACCCACTCCGCCAGACCCCAACCCACTGCGCCAGACCCAACCCCACTCCGCCAGACCCAAACACACTCCGCCAGACCAAAACCCCCTCCGCCAGACCCAAACCCACTCCGCCAGACCCGAACCCACTCCGCCAGACCCGAACCCACTCCGCCAGACCCCAACCCACTCCGCCAGACCCGAACCCACTCCGCCAGACCCGAACCCACTCCGCCAGACCCGAACCCACTCCGCCAGACCCGAACCCACTCCGCCAGACTCGAACCCAATCCGCCAGACCCGAACCCACTCCGCCAGACCCCAACCCACTCCGCCAGACTCCAACCCACTCCCCCAGACCCCAACCCACTCCGCCAGACCCCAACCCACTCCGCCAGACCCCAACCCACTCCCCCAGACCCAAACCCACTCCGCCAGACCCCAAACAATCTTCGCCAGAAACAAACCCACTCCACCAGACCCAAACCCATTCCGCCAGCCCCAAACCCACTCCGCCAGACAGAAACCCACTCCGCCAGACCCAAACCCACTCCGCCAGACCCAAACCCACTCCGCCAGACCCAAACCCACTCCGCTAGATCCAAGCCCACTCCGCCAGACCGCAACCCACTCCGCCAGACCCGAAGCCACTCCGCCAGACCCAAACCCACTCCGCCAAACTCTAACACACTCTGCCAGACCCAAATCCACTCCGCCAGACCCAAACCCACTCCGCCAGACCCAAACCCACTCCGCCAGACCCAAACCAACTCCGCCAGACCCAACCCCACTCCGCCAGACCCAAACACACTCCGCCAGACCCAAACCCCCTCCGCCAGACCCAAACCCACTCCGCCAGACCCGAACCCACTCCGCCAGACCCGAACCCACTCCGCCAGACCCGAACCCACTCCGCCAGACCCGAACCCACTCCGCCAGACCCGAACCCAATCCGCCAGACCCGAACCCACTCCGCCAGACCCCAACCCACTCCGCCAGACCCCAACCCACTCCGCCAGACTCCAACCCACTCCCCCAGACCCCATCCCACTCCGCCAGACCCCAACCCACTCCGCCAGACCCCAACCCACTCCCCCAGACCCAAACCCACTCCGCCAGACCCAAACCCACTCCGCCAGATCCAAACCCACTCCGCCAGACCCAAACCCACTCCGCCAGACACAAACCTACTCCGCCAGACCCGAACCCACTCCGCCAGACCCGAACCCACTCCGCCAGACCCACAACCCACTCCGCCAGACTCAAACCCACTCCGCCAGCCCCAAACCCACTCCGCCAGACCCAAACCAACCCCGCCAGACCCAAACCCACTCCGCCAGACCAAAACCCACTCCGCCAGACCCAAACCCACTCCGCCAGACGCAAACCCACTCCGCCAGACCCAAACCCACTCCGCCAGACCCAAGCCCACTCCGCCACACCCAACCCCACTCCGCCAGACCCAAACCCACTCCGCCAGATCCAAACTTACTCCGCCAGACCCAAATCCACTCCGCCAGACCCAAACTCACTCCGCCAGACCCAAACCCACCCGCCAGACCAAAACCCACTACGCCAGACCCCAAACCCACTCCGCCAGATCCAAACCCACTCCGCCAGCACCAAACCCACTCCGCCAGACCCAAACCCACTCCGCCAGACCAAAACCCACTCCGCCAGACCCAAACCCACTCCACCAGACCCAAACCCACTCCGCCAGACCCAAACCCACTCCGCCAGACCCCAACCCACTCCGCCAGACCCAAACCCACTCCGCCAGACCCAAACCCACTCCGCCAGACCCAAACCAACTCCGCCAGACCCAAACCCACTCCGCCAGACCCAAACTCACTTCGCCAGACCAAAACCCACTCCGCCAGACCCCAAACCCACTCCGCCAGACCCCAACCCACTCCGCCAGACCCAAACCCACTCCGCCAGACCCAAACCCCCTCCGCCAGACCCAAACCAACTCCGCCAGACCCAAACCCACTCCGCCAGACCCAAACTCACTCCGCCAGACCAAAACCCACTCCGCCAGACCCCAAACCCACTCCACCAGACCCAAACCCACTACGCCAGACCACAACCCACTCCGCCAGACCCCAACCCACTCCTCCAGACCCGAACCCACCCCGCCAGACCCGAACCCACTCCGCCAGAACCCAACCCACTCCGCCAGACCCAAACCCACTCTGCCAGCCCCAAACCCACTCCGCCAGACCCAAACCCACCCGGCCAGACCCCAAACCACTCCGCCAGACCCAAACCCACTCCGCCAGACCCAAACCCACTCCGCCAGACCCAAACCCACTCCGCCAGACCCAAACCCACTCCGCCAGACACAAACCCACACCGCCAGACCCAAACCCACTCCGCCAGACGCAAACCCACTCAGCCAGACCCAAACCCACTCCGCCAGCCCCAAACCCACTCCGCCAGACCCAAACCCACTCCGCCAGAACAAAACCCACTCCGCCAGACCCAAACCCACTCCGCCAGACGCAAACCCACTCCGCCAGACCCAAACCCACTCCGCCAGACCCAAGCCCACTCCGCCAGACCCAACCCCACTCCGCCAGACCCAAACCCACTCCGCCAGATCCAAACTTACTCCGCCAGACCCAAATCCACTCCGCCAGACCCAAACTCACTCCGCCAGACCCAAACCCACCCGCCAGACCAAAACCCACTACGCCAGACCCCAAACCCACTCCGCCAGATCCAAACCCACTCCGCCAGCCCCAAACCCACTCCGCCAGACCCAAACCCACTCCGCCAGACCAAAACCCACTCCGCCAGACCCAAACCCACTCCGCCAGACCCAAACCCACTCCGCCAGATCCAAACCCACTCCGCCAGACCCCAACCCACTCCGCCAGACCCCAACCCACTCCGCCAGACGCAAACCCCCTCCGCCAGACCCAAACCAACTCCGCCAGACCCAAACCCACTCCGCCAGACCCAAACTCACTTCGCCAGACCAAAACCCACTCCGCCAGACCCCAAACCCACTCCGCCAGACCCCAACCCACTCCGCCAGACCCAAACCCACTCCGCCAGACCCAAACCCCCTCCGCCAGACCCAAACCAACTCCGCCAGACCCAAACCCACTCCGCCAGACCCAAACTCACTCCGCCAGACCAAAACCCACTCCGCCAGACCCCAAACCCACTCCACCAGACCCAAACCCACTACGCCAGACCACAACCCACTCCGCCAGACCCCAACACACTCCTCCAGACCCGAACCCACCCCGCCAGACCCGAACCCACTCCGCCAGAACCCAACCCACTCCGCCAGACCCAAACCCACTCTGCCAGCCCCAAACCCACTCCGCCAGACCCAAACCCACCCGGCCAGACCCCAAACCACTCCGCCAGACCCAAACCCACTCCGCCAGACCCAAACCCACTCCGCCAGACCCAAACCCACTCCGCCAGACCCAAACCCACTCCGCCAGACACAAACCCACACCGCCAGACCCAAACCCACTCCGCCAGACGCAAACCCACTCAGCCAGACCCAAACCCACTCCGCCAGCCCCAAACCCACTCCGCCAGACCCAAACCCACTCCGCCAGAACAAAACCCACTCCGCCAGACCCAAACCCACTCCGCCAGACGCAAACCCACTCCGCCAGACCCAAACCCACTCCGCCAGACCCAAGCCCACTCCGCCAGACCCAACCCCACTCCGCCAGACCCAAACCCACTCCGCCAGATCCAAACTTACTCCGCCAGACCCAAATCCACTCCGCCAGACCCAAACTCACTCCGCCAGACCCAAACCCACCCGCCAGACCAAAACCCACTACGCCAGACCCCAAACCCACTCCGCCAGACGCAAACCCACTCCGCCAGACCCAAACCCACTCCGCCAGACCCAAGCCCACTCCGCCAGACCCAACCCCACTCCGCCAGACCCAAACCCACTCCGCCAGATCCAAACTTACTCCGCCAGACCCAAATCCACTCCGCCAGACCCAAACTCACTCCACCAGACCCAAACCCACCCGCCAGACCAAAACCCACTCCGCCAGACCCAAACCCCCTCCGCCAGACCCAAACCAACTCCGCCAGACCCAAACCCACTCCGCCAGACCCAAACTCACTCCGCCAGACCAAAACCCACTCCGCCAGACCCCAAACCCACTCCACCAGACCCAAACCCACTACGCCAGACCACAACCCACTCCGCCAGACCCCAACACACTCCTCCAGACCCGAACCCACCCCGCCAGACCCGAACCCACTCCGCCAGAACCCAACCCACTCCGCCAGACCCAAACCCACTCTGCCAGCCCCAAACCCACTCCGCCAGACCCAAACCCACCCGGCCAGACCCCAAACCACTCCGCCAGACCCAAACCCACTCCGCCAGACCCAAACCCACTCCGCCAGACCCAAACCCACTCCGCCAGACCCAAACCCACTCCGCCAGACACAAACCCACACCGCCAGACCCAAACCCACTCCGCCAGACGCAAACCCACTCAGCCAGACCCAAACCCACTCCGCCAGCCCCAAACCCACTCCGCCAGACCCAAACCCACTCCGCCAGAACAAAACCCACTCCGCCAGACCCAAACCCACTCCGCCAGACGCAAACCCACTCCGCCAGACCCAAACCCACTCCGCCAGACCCAAGCCCACTCCGCCAGACCCAACCCCACTCCGCCAGACCCAAACCCACTCCGCCAGATCCAAACTTACTCCGCCAGACCCAAATCCACTCCGCCAGACCCAAACTCACTCCGCCAGACCCAAACCCACCCGCCAGACCAAAACCCACTACGCCAGACCCCAAACCCACTCCGCCAGATCCAAACCCACTCCGCCAGCCCCAAACCCACTCCGCCAGACCCAAACCCACTCCGCCAGACCAAAACCCACTCCGCCAGACCCAAACCCACTCCGCCAGACCCAAACCCACTCCGCCAGATCCAAACCCACTCCGCCAGACCCCAACCCACTCCGCCAGACCCCAACCCACTCCGCCAGACGCAAACCCCCTCCGCCAGACCCAAACCAACTCCGCCAGACCCAAACCCACTCCGCCAGACCCAAACTCACTTCGCCAGACCAAAACCCACTCCGCCAGACCCCAAACCCACTCCGCCAGACCCCAACCCACTCCGCCAGACCCAAACCCACTCCGCCAGACCCAAACCCCCTCCGCCAGACCCAAACCAACTCCGCCAGACCCAAACCCACTCCGCCAGACCCAAACTCACTCCGCCAGACCAAAACCCACTCCGCCAGACCCCAAACCCACTCCACCAGACCCAAACCCACTACGCCAGACCACAACCCACTCCGCCAGACCCCAACACACTCCTCCAGACCCGAACCCACCCCGCCAGACCCGAACCCACTCCGCCAGAACCCAACCCACTCCGCCAGACCCAAACCCACTCTGCCAGCCCCAAACCCACTCCGCCAGACCCAAACCCACCCGGCCAGACCCCAAACCACTCCGCCAGACCCAAACCCACTCCGCCAGACCCAAACCCACTCCGCCAGACCCAAACCCACTCCGCCAGACCCAAACCCACTCCGCCAGACACAAACCCACACCGCCAGACCCAAACCCACTCCGCCAGACGCAAACCCACTCAGCCAGACCCAAACCCACTCCGCCAGCCCCAAACCCACTCCGCCAGACCCAAACCCACTCCGCCAGAACAAAACCCACTCCGCCAGACCCAAACCCACTCCGCCAGACGCAAACCCACTCCGCCAGACCCAAACCCACTCCGCCAGACCCAAGCCCACTCCGCCAGACCCAACCCCACTCCGCCAGACCCAAACCCACTCCGCCAGATCCAAACTTACTCCGCCAGACCCAAATCCACTCCGCCAGACCCAAACTCACTCCGCCAGACCCAAACCCACCCGCCAGACCAAAACCCACTACGCCAGACCCCAAACCCACTCCGCCAGATCCAAACCCACTCCGCCAGCCCCAAACCCACTCCGCCAGACCCAAACCCACTCCGCCAGACCAAAACCCACTCCGCCAGACCCAAACCCACTCCGCCAGACCCAAACCCACTCCGCCAGATCCAAACCCACTCCGCCAGACCCCAACCCACTCCGCCAGACCCCAACCCACTCCGCCAGACGCAAACCCCCTCCGCCAGACCCAAACCAACTCCGCCAGACCCAAACCCACTCCGCCAGACCCAAACTCACTTCGCCAGACCAAAACCCACTCCGCCAGACCCCAAACCCACTCCGCCAGACCCCAACCCACTCCGCCAGACCCAAACCCACTCCGCCAGACCCAAACCCCCTCCGCCAGACCCAAACCAACTCCGCCAGACCCAAACCCACTCCGCCAGACCCAAACTCACTCCGCCAGACCAAAACCCACTCCGCCAGACCCCAAACCCACTCCGCCAGACCCAAACCCACTACGCCAGACCACAACCCACTCCGCCAGACCCCAACCCACTCCTCCAGACCCGAACTCACTCCGCCAGATCCGAACCCACTCCGCCAGAACCCAACCCACTCCGCCAGACCCAAACCCACTCTGCCAGCCCCAAACCCACTCCGCCAGACCCAAACCCACCCGGCCAGACCCCAAACCACTCCGCCAGACCCAAACCCACTCCGCCAGACCCAAACCCACCCGGCCAGACCCCAAACCACTCCGCCAGACCCAAACCCACTCCGCCAGACCCAAACCCACTCCGCCAGACCCAAACCAACTCCGCCAGACCCAAACCCACTCCGCCAGACCCAAACTTACTGCGCCAGACCCAAACCCACTCCGCCAGTCCCAAACCCACTCCGCCAGACACGGACCCACTCCGCCAGACCCCAACCCACTCCGCCAGACCCAAAGCCACTCCGCCAGACTGAAACCCACTCCGCCAGACCGAAGCCTACTCCGCCAGACCCAAGCCCACTCCGACAGACCCAAACCCACTCCGACAGACCCAAACCCACTCCGACAGACCCAAACCCACTCCGCCAGACCCCAACCCACTCAGCCAGACCCCAACCCACTCCGCCAGACCCAAACCCACTCCGACAGGCCTAAACCCACTCGCCAGATCCAAACCCACTGCGCCAGACCCAAACCCACTCCCCCAGACCCCAAACCCACTCCGCCAGACCCCAAACCCCCTCCGCCAGACCCAAACCCCCTCCGCCAGACCCAAACCCACTCCGCCAGACCCAAACTCCCTCCGCCAGAACCAAACCCACTCCGACAGATCCGAACCCACTCCGCCAGACCGGAACCCACTCCGCCAGACCCGAACCCACTCTGCCAGACCCGAACCCACCCAGCCAGACCCCAACCCACTCCGCAAGACCCAAACCCACTCCGCCAGACCCGAATCCACTCCGCCAGACCCCAAACCCACTCCGCCAGAACCAAACCCACTCCGCCAGACCCAAACCCACTCCGCCAGTCCCAAACCCACTCCGCCAGCCCCAAACCCACTCCGCCAGACACAAACCCACTCCACCAGACCCCAAACCCACTCCGCCAGACCCAAACCCACTACGCCAGACCACAACCCACTCCGCCAGACCCCAACCCACTCCTCCAGACCCGAACCCACCCCGCCAGACCCGAACCCACTCCGCCAGAACCCAACCCACTCCGCCAGACCCAAACCCACTCTGCCAGCCCCAAACCCACTCCGCCAGACCCAAACCCACCCGGCCAGACCCCAAACAACTCCGCCAGACCCTAACCCACTCCGCCAGACCCAAACCCACTCCGCCAGACCCAAACCCACTCCGCCAGACCCAAACCCACTCCGCCAGACACAAACCCACACCGCCAGACCCAAACCCACTCCGCCAGACGCAAACCCACTCAGCCAGACCCAAACCCACTCCGCCCGACCCACACCCACTCCGCCAGACCCAAACCCACTCCGCCAGACCCAAACCCACTTGGCCAGACCCAAACCCACTCGGCCAGACCCAAACCCACTCCGCCAGACCCGAACCCACTCCGCCAGACCGAACCCACTCCGCCAGACCCGAACTCTCTCCGCCAGACCCGAACCCACTCCGCCAGACCCAAACCCACTCCGCCAGCCCCAAACCCACTCCGCCAGACCCAAACCCACTCCGCCAGACCAAAACCCACTCCGCCAGACCCAAACCCACTCCGCCAGACGCAAACCCACTCCGCCAGACCCAAACCCACTCCGCCAGACCCAAGCCCACTCCGCCAGACCCAACCCCACTCCGCCAGACCCAAACCCACTCCGCCAGATCCAAACTTACTCCGCCAGACCCAAATCCACTCCGCCAGACCCAAACTCACTCCACCAGACCCAAACCCACCCGCCAGACCAAAACCCACTCCGCCAGACCCAAACCCCCTCCGCCAGACCCAAACCAACTCCGCCAGACCCAAACCCACTCCGCCAGACCCAAACTCACTCCGCCAGACCAAAACCCACTCCGCCAGACCCCAAACCCACTCCACCAGACCCAAACCCACTACGCCAGACCACAACCCACTCCGCCAGACCCCAACCCACTCCTCCAGACCCGAACCCACCCCGCCAGACCCGAACCCACTCCGCCAGAACCCAACCCACTCCGCCAGACCCAAACCCACTCTGCCAGCCCCAAACCCACTCCGCCAGACCCAAACCCACCCGACCAGACCCCAAACCACTCCGCCAGACCCAAACCCACTCCGCCAGACCCAAACCCACTCCGCCAGACCCAAACCCACTCCGCCAGACCCAAACCCACTCCGCCAGACACAAACCCACACCGCCAGACCCAAACCCACTCCGCCAGACGCAAACGCACTCAGCCAGACCCAAACCCACTCCGCCAGCCCCAAACCCACTCCGCCAGACCCAAACCCACTCCGCCAGAACAAAACCCACTCCGCCAGACCCAAACCCACTCCGCCAGACCCAAGCCCACTCCGCCAGACCCAACCCCACTCCGCCAGACCCAAACCCACTCCGCCAGATCCAAACTTACTCCGCCAGACCCAAATCCACTCCGCCAGACCCAAACTCACTCCGCCAGACCCAAACCCACCCGCCAGACCAAAACCCACTACGCCAGACCCCAAACCCACTCCGCCAGATCCAAACCCACTCCGCCAGCCCCAAACCCACTCCGCCAGACCCAAACCCACTCCGCCAGACCAAAACCCACTCCGCCAGACCCAAACCCACTCCGCCGGACCCAAACCCACTCCGCCAGATCCAAACCCACTCCGCCAGACCCCAACCCACTCCGCCAGACCCAAACCCACTCCGCCAGACGCAAACCCCCTCCGCCAGACCCAAACCAACTCCACCAGACCCAAACCCACTCCGCCAGACCCAAACTCACTTCGCCAGACCAAAACCCACTCCGCCAGACCCCAAACCCTCTCCGCCAGACCCCAACCCACTCCGCCAGACCCAAACCCACTCCGCCAGACCCAAACCCCCTCCGCCAGACCCAAACCAACTCCGCCAGACCCAAACCCACTCCGCCAGACCCAAACTCACTCCGCCAGACCAAAACCCACTCCGCCAGACCCCAAACCCACTCCGCCAGACCCAAACCCACTACGCCAGACCACAACCCACTCCGCCAGACCCCAACCCACTCCTCCAGACCCGAACTCACTCCGCCAGATCCGAACCCACTCCGCCAGAACCCAACCCACTCCGCCAGACCCAAACCCACTCTGCCAGCCCCAAACCCACTCCGCCAGACCCAAACCCACCCGGCCAGACCCCAAACCACTCCGCCAGACCCAAACCCACTCCGCCAGACCCAAACCCACCCGGCCAGACCCCAAACCACTCCGCCAGACCCAAACCCACTCCGCCAGACCCAAACCCACTCCGCCAGACCCAAACCAACTCCGCCAGACCCAAACCCACTCCGCCAGACCCAAACTTACTGCGCCAGACCCAAACCCACTCCGCCAGTCCCAAACCCACTCCGCCAGACACGGACCCACTCCGCCAGACCCCAACCCACTCCGCCAGACCCAAAGCCACTCCGCCAGACTGAAACCCACTCCGCCAGACCGAAGCCTACTCCGCCAGACCCAAGCCCACTCCGCCAGACCCAAACCCACTCCGACAGACCCAAACCCACTCCGACAGACCCAAACCCACTCCGCCAGACCCCAACCCACTCAGCCAGACCCCAACCCACTCCGCCAGACCCAAACCCACTCCGACAGGCCTAAACCCACTCGCCAGATCCAAACCCACTGCACCAGACCCAAACCCACTCCCCCAGACCCCAAACCCACTCCGCCAGACCCCAAACCCCCTCCGCCAGACCCAAACCCCCTCCGCCAGACCCAAACCCACTCCGCCAGACCCAAACTCCCTCCGCCAGAACCAAACCCACTCCGACAGATCCGAACCCACTCCGCCAGACCGGAACCCACTCCGCCAGACCCGAACCCACTCTGCCAGACCCGAACCCACCCAGCCAGACCCCAACCCACTCCGCAAGACCCAAACCCACTCCGCCAGACCCGAATCCACTCCGCCAGACCCCAAACCCACTCCGCCAGACCCAAACCCACTCCGCCAGACCCAAACCCACTCCGCCAGTCCCAAACCCACTCCGCCAGACCCCAACCCACTCCGCCAGACCCAAACCCACTCCGCCAGACCCAAACCCAATCCGCCAGACCCAAACCCACTCCGCCAGACCCAAACCCACTCCGCCAGACCCAAACCCACTCCGCCAGACCCAAACCCACTCCGCCAGACCCAAACCCACTCCGCCGGACCCAAACCCACTCCGCCAGACACAAACCCACTCCGCCAGACCCAAACCCACTCCGCCAGACACAAACCCACTCCGCCAGACCCAAACCCACCCCGCCAGACCCAAACCCACTCCGCCAGACCCAAACCCACTCTGCCAGACCCAAACCCACTCCGCCAGACCCCAAACCCACTCCGCCAGACCCAAACCCACTCCGCCAGACCCATACCCACTCCGCCTGACCCAAACCCACTCCGACAGACCCAAACCCACTCCGCCAGACCCAAACCCACTCCGCCAGACCCTAAACCCACTCCGCCAGACCCAAACCCACTCCGCCAGACCCAAACCCACTCCGCCAGACCCAAACCCACTCCGCCAGACCCAAACCCACTCCGCCAGACCCTAAACCCACTCCGCCAGACCCAAACCCACTCCGCCAGACCCAAACCCACTCCGCCAGACCCAAACCCACTCCGACAGACCCAAACCCACTCCGACAGACCCAAACCCACTCCGCCAGACCCAAACGCACTCCGCCAGACCCAAACCCAATCTGCCTGACCCAAACCCACTCCGCCAGACCCAAACACACTCCGCCAGACCCAAACCCACACCGCCAGACCCAAACCCACTCCGCCAGACGCAAAGACACTCCGCCAGACCCAAACCCACACCGCCAGACCCAAGCCCACTCCGCCAGACCCAAACCCACTCCGCCAGACCCAAACCCAGTCCGCCAGACCCAAACCCACTCCGCCAGACCCTAAACCCACTCCGCCAGACCCATACCCACTCCGCCAGACCCAAACCCACTCCGCCAGACCCAAACCCACTCCGACAGACCCAAACCCACTCCGACAGACCCAAACCCACTCCGCCAGACCCAAACGCACTCCGCCAGACCCAAACCCACTCCGCCAGACCCAAACTCCCTCCGCCAGAACCAAACCCACTCCGACAGATCCGAACCCACTCCGCCAGACCGGAACCCACTCCGCCAGACCCGAACCCACTCCGCCAGACCCGAACCCACCCAGCCAGACCCCAACCCACTCCGCCAGACCCAAACCCACTCCGCCAGACCCGAATCCACTCCGCCAGAACCCAAACCCACTCCGCCAGACCCAAACCCACTCCGCCAGACCCAAACCCACTCCGCCAATCCCAAACCCACTCCGCCAGACCCAAACCCATTCCGCCAGACCCAAACCCACTCTGCCAGACCCCAAACCCACTCCGCCAGACCCAAACCCACTCCGCCAGACCCATACCCACTCCGCCTGACCCAAACCCACTCCGCCAGACCCAAACCCACTCCGCCAGACGTAAACACACTCCGCCAGACCCAAACCCACACCGCCAGACCCAAGCCCACTCCGCCAGACCCAAACCCACTCCGCCAGACCCAAACCCACTCCGCCAGACCCAAACCCACTCCGCCAGACCCAAACCCACTCCGCCAGACCCAAACACACTCCGCCAGACTCAAACCCACTCCGCCAGACCCACACCCACTCCGCCAGACCCAAACCCACTCCGCAAGACACAAACCCACTCCGCCAGAACCAAACCCACTCCGCCAGACCCAAACCCACTCCGCCAGACCCAAACCCACTCCGACAGACCCAAACCCACTCCGACAGACCCAAACCCACTCCGCCAGACCCAAACGCACTCCGCCAGACCCAAACCCACTCTGCCTGACCCAAACCCACTCCGCCAGACCCAAACACACTCCGCCAGACCCAAACCCATTCCGCCAGACCCAAACCCACTCCGCCAGACGCAAACACACTCCGCCAGACCCAAACCCACACCGCCAGACCCAAGCCCACTCCGCCAGACCCAAACCCACTCCGCCGGACCCAAACCGACTCCGCCAGACGCAAACCCACTCCGCCAGACCCAAACCCACTCCGCCAGACACAAACCCACTCCGCCAGACCCAAACCCACTCCGCCTGACCCAAACCCACTCCGACAGACCCAAACCCACTCCGCCAGACCCAAACCCACTCCGCCAGACCCTAAACCCACTCCGCCAGACCCAAACCCACTCCGCCAGACCCAAACCCACTCCGCCAGACCCAAACCCACTCCGCCAGACCCAAACCCACTCCGCCAGACCCTAAACCCACTCCGCCAGACCCAAACCCACTCCGCCAGACCCAAACCCACTCCGCCAGACCCAAACCCACTCCGACAGACCCAAACCCACTCCGACAGACCCAAACCCACTCCGCCAGACCCAAACGCACTCCGCCAGACCCAAACCCAATCTGCCTGACCCAAACCCACTCCGCCAGACCCAAACACACTCCGCCAGACCCAAACCCACACCGCCAGACCCAAACCCACTCCGCCAGACGCAAAGACACTCCGCCAGACCCAAACCCACACCGCCAGACCCAAGCCCACTCCGCCAGACCCAAACCCACTCCGCCAGACCCAAACCCAGTCCGCCAGACCCAAACCCACTCCGCCAGACCCTAAACCCACTCCGCCAGACCCATACCCACTCCGCCAGACCCAAACCCACTCCGCCAGACCCAAACCCACTCCGACAGACCCAAACCCACTCCGACAGACCCAAACCCACTCCGCCAGACCCAAACGCACTCCGCCAGACCCAAACCCACTCCGCCAGACCCAAACTCCCTCCGCCAGAACCAAACCCACTCCGACAGATCCGAACCCACTCCGCCAGACCGGAACCCACTCCGCCAGACCCGATCCCACTCCGCCAGACCCGAACCCACCCAGCCAGACCCCAACCCACTCCGCCAGACCCAAACCCACTCCGCCAGACCCGAATCCACTCCGCCAGAACCCAAACCCACTCCGCCAGACCCAAACCCACTCCGCCAGACCCAAACCCACTCCGCCAATCCCAAACCCACTCCGCCAGACCCAAACCCATTCCGCCAGACCCAAACCCACTCTGCCAGACCCCAAACCCACTCCGCCAGACCCAAACCCACTCCGCCAGACCCATACCCACTCCGCCTGACCCAAACCCACTCCGCCAGACCCAAACCCACTCCGCCAGACGTAAACACACTCCGCCAGACCCAAACCCACACCGCCAGACCCAAGCCCACTCCGCCAGACCCAAACCCACTCCGCCAGACCCAAACCCACTCCGCCAGACCCAAACCCACTCCGCCAGACCCAAACCCACTCCGCCAGACCCAAACACACTCCGCCAGACTCAAACCCACTCCGCCAGACCCACACCCACTCCGCCAGACCCAAACCCACTCCGCAAGACACAAACCCACTCCGCCAGAACCAAACCCACTCCGCCAGACCCAAACCCACTCCGCCAGACCCAAACCCACTCCGACAGACCCAAACCCACTCCGACAGACCCAAACCCACTCCGCCAGACCCAAACGCACTCCGCCAGACCCAAACCCACTCTGCCTGACCCAAACCCACTCCGCCAGACCCAAACACACTCCGCCAGACCCAAACCCATTCCGCCAGACCCAAACCCACTCCGCCAGACGCAAACACACTCCGCCAGACCCAAACCCACACCGCCAGACCCAAGCCCACTCCGCCAGACCCAAACCCACTCCGCCGGACCCAAACCGACTCCGCCAGACGCAAACCCACTCCGCCAGACCCAAACCCACTCCGCCAGACACAAACCCACTCCGCCAGACCCAAACCCACCCCGCCAGACCCAAACCCACTCCGCCAGACCCAAACTCACTCCACCAGACCCAAACCCACCCGCCAGACCAAAACCCACTCCGCCAGACCCAAACCCCCTCCGCCAGACCCAAACCAACTCCGCCAGACCCAAACCCACTCCGCCAGACCCAAACTCACTCCGCCAGACCAAAACCCACTCCGCCAGACCCCAAACCCACTCCACCAGACCCAAACCCACTACGCCAGACCACAACCCACTCCGCCAGACCCCAACCCACTCCTCCAGACCCGAACCCACCCCGCCAGACCCGAACCCACTCCGCCAGAACCCAACCCACTCCGCCAGACCCAAACCCACTCTGCCAGCCCCAAACCCACTCCGCCAGACCCAAACCCACCCGACCAGACCCCAAACCACTCCGCCAGACCCAAACCCACTCCGCCAGACCCAAACCCACTCCGCCAGACCCAAACCCACTCCGCCAGACCCAAACCCACTCCGCCAGACACAAACCCACACCGCCAGACCCAAACCCACTCCGCCAGACGCAAACGCACTCAGCCAGACCCAAACCCACTCCGCCAGCCCCAAACCCACTCCGCCAGACCCAAACCCACTCCGCCAGAACAAAACCCACTCCGCCAGACCCAAACCCACTCCGCCAGACCCAAGCCCACTCCGCCAGACCCAACCCCACTCCGCCAGACCCAAACCCACTCCGCCAGATCCAAACTTACTCCGCCAGACCCCAACCCACTCCGCCAGACCCAAACCCACTCCGCCAGACCCAAACCCCCTCCGCCAGACCCAAACCAACTCCGCCAGACCCAAACCCACTCCGCCAGACCCAAACTCACTCCGCCAGACCAAAACCCACTCCGCCAGACCCCAAACCCACTCCGCCAGACCCAAACCCACTACGCCAGACCACAACCCACTCCGCCAGACCCCAACCCACTCCTCCAGACCCGAACTCACTCCGCCAGATCCGAACCCACTCCGCCAGAACCCAACCCACTCCGCCAGACCCAAACCCACTCTGCCAGCCCCAAACCCACTCCGCCAGACCCAAACCCACCCGGCCAGACCCCAAACCACTCCGCCAGACCCAAACCCACTCCGCCAGACCCAAACCCACCCGGCCAGACCCCAAACCACTCCGCCAGACCCAAACCCACTCCGCCAGACCCAAACCCACTCCGCCAGACCCAAACCAACTCCGCCAGACCCAAACCCACTCCGCCAGACCCAAACTTACTGCGCCAGACCCAAACCCACTCCGCCAGTCCCAAACCCACTCCGCCAGACACGGACCCACTCCGCCAGACCCCAACCCACTCCGCCAGACCCAAAGCCACTCCGCCAGACTGAAACCCACTCCGCCAGACCGAAGCCTACTCCGCCAGACCCAAGCCCACTCCGCCAGACCCAAACCCACTCCGACAGACCCAAACCCACTCCGACAGACCCAAACCCACTCCGCCAGACCCCAACCCACTCAGCCAGACCCCAACCCACTCCGCCAGACCCAAACCCACTCCGACAGGCCTAAACCCACTCGCCAGATCCAAACCCACTGCACCAGACCCAAACCCACTCCCCCAGACCCCAAACCCACTCCGCCAGACCCCAAACCCCCTCCGCCAGACCCAAACCCCCTCCGCCAGACCCAAACCCACTCCGCCAGACCCAAACTCCCTCCGCCAGAACCAAACCCACTCCGACAGATCCGAACCCACTCCGCCAGACCGGAACCCACTCCGCCAGACCCGAACCCACTCTGCCAGACCCGAACCCACCCAGCCAGACCCCAACCCACTCCGCAAGACCCAAACCCACTCCGCCAGACCCGAATCCACTCCGCCAGACCCCAAACCCACTCCGCCAGACCCAAACCCACTCCGCCAGACCCAAACCCACTCCGCCAGTCCCAAACCCACTCCGCCAGACCCCAACCCACTCCGCCAGACCCAAACCCACTCCGCCAGACCCAAACCCAATCCGCCAGACCCAAACCCACTCCGCCAGACCCAAACCCACTCCGCCAGACCCAAACCCACTCCGCCAGACCCAAACCCACTCCGCCAGACCCAAACCCACTCCGCCGGACCCAAACCCACTCCGCCAGACACAAACCCACTCCGCCAGACCCAAACCCACTCCGCCAGACACAAACCCACTCCGCCAGACCCAAACCCACCCCGCCAGACCCAAACCCACTCCGCCAGACCCAAACCCACTCCGCCAGACCCAAACCCACTCCGCCAGACCCCAAACCCACTCCGCCAGACCCAAACCCACTCCGCCAGACCCATACCCACTCCGCCTGACCCAAACCCACTCCGACAGACCCAAACCCACTCCGCCAGACCCAAACCCACTCCGCCAGACCCTAAACCCACTCCGCCAGACCCAAACCCACTCCGCCAGACCCAAACCCACTCCGCCAGACCCAAACCCACTCCGCCAGACCCAAACCCACTCCGCCAGACCCTAAACCCACTCCGCCAGACCCAAACCCACTCCGCCAGACCCAAACCCACTCCGCCAGACCCAAACCCACTCCGACAGACCCAAACCCACTCCGACAGACCCAAACCCACTCCGCCAGACCCAAACGCACTCCGCCAGACCCAAACCCAATCTGCCTGACCCAAACCCACTCCGCCAGACCCAAACACACTCCGCCAGACCCAAACCCACACCGCCAGACCCAAACCCACTCCGCCAGACGCAAAGACACTCCGCCAGACCCAAACCCACACCGCCAGACCCAAGCCCACTCCGCCAGACCCAAACCCACTCCGCCAGACCCAAACCCAGTCCGCCAGACCCAAACCCACTCCGCCAGACCCTAAACCCACTCCGCCAGACCCATACCCACTCCGCCAGACCCAAACCCACTCCGCCAGACCCAAACCCACTCCGACAGACCCAAACCCACTCCGACAGACCCAAACCCACTCCGCCAGACCCAAACGCACTCCGCCAGACCCAAACCCACTCCGCCAGACCCAAACTCCCTCCGCCAGAACCAAACCCACTCCGACAGATCCGAACCCACTCCGCCAGACCGGAACCCACTCCGCCAGACCCGAACCCACTCCGCCAGACCCGAACCCACCCAGCCAGACCCCAACCCACTCCGCCAGACCCAAACCCACTCCGCCAGACCCGAATCCACTCCGCCAGAACCCAAACCCACTCCGCCAGACCCAAACCCACTCCGCCAGACCCAAACCCACTCCGCCAATCCCAAACCCACTCCGCCAGACCCAAACCCATTCCGCCAGACCCAAACCCACTCTGCCAGACCCCAAACCCACTCCGCCAGACCCAAACCCACTCCGCCAGACCCATACCCACTCCGCCTGACCCAAACCCACTCCGCCAGACCCAAACCCACTCCGCCAGACGTAAACACACTCCGCCAGACCCAAACCCACACCGCCAGACCCAAGCCCACTCCGCCAGACCCAAACCCACTCCGCCAGACCCAAACCCACTCCGCCAGACCCAAACCCACTCCGCCAGACCCAAACCCACTCCGCCAGACCCAAACACACTCCGCCAGACTCAAACCCACTCCGCCAGACCCACACCCACTCCGCCAGACCCAAACCCACTCCGCAAGACACAAACCCACTCCGCCAGAACCAAACCCACTCCGCCAGACCCAAACCCACTCCGCCAGACCCAAACCCACTCCGACAGACCCAAACCCACTCCGACAGACCCAAACCCACTCCGCCAGACCCAAACGCACTCCGCCAGACCCAAACCCACTCTGCCTGACCCAAACCCACTCCGCCAGACCCAAACACACTCCGCCAGACCCAAACCCATTCCGCCAGACCCAAACCCACTCCGCCAGACGCAAACACACTCCGCCAGACCCAAACCCACACCGCCAGACCCAAGCCCACTCCGCCAGACCCAAACCCACTCCGCCGGACCCAAACCGACTCCGCCAGACGCAAACCCACTCCGCCAGACCCAAACCCACTCCGCCAGACACAAACCCACTCCGCCAGACCCAAACCCACTCCGCCTGACCCAAACCCACTCCGACAGACCCAAACCCACTCCGCCAGACCCAAACCCACTCCGCCAGACCCTAAACCCACTCCGCCAGACCCAAACCCACTCCGCCAGACCCAAACCCACTCCGCCAGACCCAAACCCACTCCGCCAGACCCAAACCCACTCCGCCAGACCCTAAACCCACTCCGCCAGACCCAAACCCACTCCGCCAGACCCAAACCCACTCCGCCAGACCCAAACCCACTCCGACAGACCCAAACCCACTCCGACAGACCCAAACCCACTCCGCCAGACCCAAACGCACTCCGCCAGACCCAAACCCAATCTGCCTGACCCAAACCCACTCCGCCAGACCCAAACACACTCCGCCAGACCCAAACCCACACCGCCAGACCCAAACCCACTCCGCCAGACGCAAAGACACTCCGCCAGACCCAAACCCACACCGCCAGACCCAAGCCCACTCCGCCAGACCCAAACCCACTCCGCCAGACCCAAACCCAGTCCGCCAGACCCAAACCCACTCCGCCAGACCCTAAACCCACTCCGCCAGACCCATACCCACTCCGCCAGACCCAAACCCACTCCGCCAGACCCAAACCCACTCCGACAGACCCAAACCCACTCCGACAGACCCAAACCCACTCCGCCAGACCCAAACGCACTCCGCCAGACCCAAACCCACTCCGCCAGACCCAAACTCCCTCCGCCAGAACCAAACCCACTCCGACAGATCCGAACCCACTCCGCCAGACCGGAACCCACTCCGCCAGACCCGAACCCACTCCGCCAGACCCGAACCCACCCAGCCAGACCCCAACCCACTCCGCCAGACCCAAACCCACTCCGCCAGACCCGAATCCACTCCGCCAGAACCCAAACCCACTCCGCCAGACCCAAACCCACTCCGCCAGACCCAAACCCACTCCGCCAATCCCAAACCCACTCCGCCAGACCCAAACCCATTCCGCCAGACCCAAACCCACTCTGCCAGACCCCAAACCCACTCCGCCAGACCCAAACCCACTCCGCCAGACCCATACCCACTCCGCCTGACCCAAACCCACTCCGCCAGACCCAAACCCACTCCGCCAGACGTAAACACACTCCGCCAGACCCAAACCCACACCGCCAGACCCAAGCCCACTCCGCCAGACCCAAACCCACTCCGCCAGACCCAAACCCACTCCGCCAGACCCAAACCCACTCCGCCAGACCCAAACCCACTCCGCCAGACCCAAACACACTCCGCCAGACTCAAACCCACTCCGCCAGACCCACACCCACTCCGCCAGACCCAAACCCACTCCGCAAGACACAAACCCACTCCGCCAGAACCAAACCCACTCCGCCAGACCCAAACCCACTCCGCCAGACCCAAACCCACTCCGACAGACCCAAACCCACTCCGACAGACCCAAACCCACTCCGCCAGACCCAAACGCACTCCGCCAGACCCAAACCCACTCTGCCTGACCCAAACCCACTCCGCCAGACCCAAACACACTCCGCCAGACCCAAACCCATTCCGCCAGACCCAAACCCACTCCGCCAGACGCAAACACACTCCGCCAGACCCAAACCCACACCGCCAGACCCAAGCCCACTCCGCCAGACCCAAACCCACTCCGCCGGACCCAAACCGACTCCGCCAGACGCAAACCCACTCCGCCAGACCCAAACCCACTCCGCCAGACACAAACCCACTCCGCCAGACCCAAACCCACCCCGCCAGACCCAAACCCACTCCGCCAGACCCAAACCCACTCTGCCAGACCCAAACCCACTCCGCCAGACCCCAAACCCACTCCGCCAGACCCAAACCCACTCCGCCAGACCCATACCCACTCCGCCTGACCCAAACCCACTCCGACAGACAAAAAACCCACTCCGCCAGACCCAAACCCACTCCGCCAGACCCTAAACCCACTCCGCCAGACCCAAACCCACTCCGCCAGACCCAAACCCACTCCGCCAGACCCAAACCCACTCCGCCAGACCCAAACCCACTCCGCCAGACCCTAAACCCACTCCGCCAGACCCAAACCCACTCCGCCAGACCCAAACCCACTCCGCCAGACCCAAACCCACTCCGACAGACCCAAACCCACTCCGACAGACCCAAACCCACTCCGCCAGACCCAAACGCACTCCGCCAGACCCAAACCCAATCTGCCTGACCCAAACCCACTCCGCCAGACCCAAACACACTCCGCCAGACCCAAACCCACACCGCCAGACCCAAACCCACTCCGCCAGACGCAAAGACACTCCGCCAGACCCAAACCCACACCGCCAGACCCAAGCCCACTCCGCCAGACCCAAACCCACTCCGCCAGACCCAAACCCAGTCCGCCAGACCCAAACCCACTCCGCCAGACCCTAAACCCACTCCGCCAGACCCATACCCACTCCGCCAGACCCAAACCCACTCCGCCAGACCCAAACCCACTCCGACAGACCCAAACCCACTCCGACAGACCCAAACCCACTCCGCCAGACCCAAACGCACTCCGCCAGACCCAAACCCACTCCGCCAGACCCAAACTCCCTCCGCCAGAACCAAACCCACTCCGACAGATCCGAACCCACTCCACCAGACCGGAACCCACTCCGCCAGACCCGAACCCACTCCGCCAGACCCGAACCCACCCAGCCAGACCCCAACCCACTCCGCCAGACCCAAACCCACTCCGCCAGACCCGAATCCACTCCGCCCGAACCCAAACCCACTCCGCCAGACCCAAACCCACTCCGCCAGACCCAAACCCACTCCGCCAGTCCCAAACCCACTCCGCCAGACCCAAACCCACTCCGCCAGACCCAAACCCACTCTGCCAGACCCCAAACCCACTCCGCCAGACCCAAACCCACTCCGCCAGACCCATACCCACTCCGCCTGACCCAAACCCACTCCGCCAGACCCAAACCCACTCCGCCAGACCCAAACCCACTCCGCCAGACCCAAACGCACTCCGCCAGACCCAAACCCACTCTGCCTGACCCAAACCCACTCCGCCAGACCCAAACACACTCCGCCAGACCCAAACCCACTCCGCCAGACCCAAACCCACTCCGCCAGACGTAAACACACTCCGCCAGACCCAAACCCACACCGCCAGACCCAAGCCCACTCCGCCAGACCCAAACCCACTCCGCCAGACCCAAACCCACTCCGCCAGACCCAAACCCACTCCGCCAGACCCAAACCCACTCCGCCAGACCCAAACACACTCCGCCAGACTCAAACCCACTCCGCCAGACCCACACCCACTCCGCCAGACCCAAACCCACTCCGCAAGACACAAACCCACTCCGCCAGAACCAAACCCACTCCGCCAGACCCAAACCCACTCCGCCAGACCCAAACCCACTCCCACAGACCCAAACCCACTCCGACAGACCCAAACCCACTCCGCCAGACCCAAACGCACTCCGCCAGACCCAAACCCACTCTGCCTGACCCAAACCCACTCCGCCAGACCCAAACACACTCCGCCAGACCCAAACCCATTCCGCCAGACCCAAACCCACTCCGCCAGACGCAAACACACTCCGCCAGACCCAAACCCACACCGCCAGACCCAAGCCCACTCCGCCAGACCCAAACCCACTCCGCCAGACCCAAACCCACTCCGCCAGACGCAAACACACTCCGCCAGACCCAAACCCACACCGCCAGACCCAAGCCCACTCCGCCAGACCCAAACCCACTCCGCCAGACCCAAACCCAGTCCGCCAGACCCAAACCCACTCCGCCAGACCCTAAACCCACTCCGCCAGACCCATACCCACTCCGCCAGACCCAAACCCACTCCGCCAGACCCAAACGCACTCCGCCAGACCCAAACCCACACCGCCAGACCCAAACTCCCTCCGCCAGAACCAAACCCACTCCGACAGATCCGAACCCACTCCGCCAGACCGGAACCCACTCCGCCAGACCCGAACCCACTCCGCCAGACCCGAACCCACCCAGCCAGACCCCAACCCACTCCGCCAGACCCAAACCCACTCCGCCAGACCCGAATCCACTCCGCCAGAACCCAAACCCACTCCGCCAGACCCAAACCCACTCCGCCAGACCCAAACCCACTCCGCCAGTCCCAAACCCACTCCGCCAGACCCAAACCCACTCCGCCAGACCCAAACCCACTCTGCCAGACCCCAAACCCACTCCGCCAGACCCAAACCCACTCCGCCAGACCCATACCCACTCCGCCTGACCCAAACCCACTCCGACAGACCCAAACCCACTCCGCCAGACCCAAACCCACTCCGCCAGACCCAAACGCACTCCGCCAGACCCAAACCCACTCTGCCTGACCCAAACCCACTCCGCCAGACCCAAACACACTCCGCCAGACCCAAACCCACTCCGCCAGACCCAAACCCACTCCGCCAGACGTAAACACACTCCGCCAGACCCAAACCCACACCGCCAGACCCAAGCCCACTCCGCCAGACCCAAACCCACTCCGCCAGACCCAAACCCACTCCGCCAGACCCAAACCCACTCCGCCAGACCCAAACCCAGTCCGCCAGACCCAAACACACTCCGCCAGACTCAAACCCACTCCGCCAGACCCACACCCACTCCGCCAGACCCAAACCCACTCCGCAAGACACAAACCCACTCCGCCAGAACCAAACCCACTCCGCCAGACCCAAACCCACTCCGCCAGACCCAAACCCACTCCGACAGACCCAAACCCACTCCGACAGACCCAAACCCACTCCGCCAGACCCAAACGCACTCCGCCAGACCCAAACCCACTCTGCCTGACCCAAACCCACTCCGCCAGACCCAAACCCACTCCGCCAGACCCAAACCCACTCCGACAGACCCAAACCCACTCCGACAGACCCAAACCCACTCCGCCAGACCCAAACGCACTCCGCCAGACCCAAACCCAATCTGCCTGACCCAAACCCACTCCGCCAGACCCAAACACACTCCGCCAGACCCAAACCCACACCGCCAGACCCAAACCCACTCCGCCAGACGCAAAGACACTCCGTCAGACCCAAACCCACACCGCCAGACCCAAGCCCACTCCGCCAGACCCAAACCCACTCCGCCAGACCCAAACCCAGTCCGCCAGACCCAAACCCACTCCGCCAGACCCTAAACCCACTCCGCCAGACCCATACCCACTCCGCCAGACCCAAACCCACTCCGCCAGACCCAAACCCACTCCGACAGACCCAAACCCACTCCGACAGACCCAAACCCACTCCGCCAGACCCAAACGCACTCCGCCAGACCCAAACCCACTCCGCCAGACCCAAACTCCCTCCGCCAGAACCAAACCCACTCCGACAGATCCGAACCCACTCCACCAGACCGGAACCCACTCCGCCAGACCCGAACCCACTCCGCCAGACCCGAACCCACCCAGCCAGACCCCAACCCACTCCGCCAGACCCAAACCCACTCCGCCAGACCCGAATCCACTCCGCCAGAACCCAAACCCACTCCGCCAGACCCAAACCCACTCCGCCAGACCCAAACCCACTCCGCCAGTCCCAAACCCACTCCGCCAGACCCAAACCCACTCCGCCAGACCCAAACCCACTCTGCCAGACCCCAAACCCACTCCGCCAGACCCAAACCCACTCCGCCAGACCCATACCCACTCCGCCTGACCCAAACCCACTCCGACAGACCCAAACCCACTCCGCCAGACCCAAACCCACTCCGCCAGACCCAAACGCACTCCGCCAGACCCAAACCCACTCTGCCTGACCCAAACCCACTCCGCCAGACCCAAACACACTCCGCCAGACCCAAACCCACTCCGCCAGACCCAAACCCACTCCGCCAGACGTAAACACACTCCGCCAGACCCAAACCCACACCGCCAGACCCAAGCCCACTCCGCCAGACCCAAACCCACTCCGCCAGACCCAAACCCACTCCGCCAGACCCAAACCCACTCCGCCAGACCCAAACGCACTCCGCCAGACCCAAACCCACTCTGCCTGACCCAAACCCACTCCGCCAGACCCAAACACACTCCGCCAGACCCAAACCCACTCCGCCAGACCCAAACCCACTCCGCCAGACGTAAACACACTCCGCCAGACCCAAACCCACACCGCCAGACCCAAGCCCACTCCGCCAGACCCAAACCCACTCCGCCAGACCCAAACCCACTCCGCCAGACCCAAACCCACTCCGCCAGACCCAAACCCACTCCGCCAGACCCAAACACACTCCGCCAGACTCAAACCCACTCCGCCAGACCCACACCCACTCCGCCAGACCCAAACCCACTCCGCAAGACACAAACCCACTCCGCCAGAACCAAACCCACTCCGCCAGACCCAAACCCACTCCGCCAGACCCAAACCCACTCCAACAGACCCAAACCCACTCCGACAGACCCAAACCCACTCCGCCAGACCCAAACGCACTCCGCCAGACCCAAACCCACTCTGCCTGACCCAAACCCACTCCGCCAGACCCAAACACACTCCGCCAGACCCAAACCCATTCCGCCAGACCCAAACCCACTCCGCCAGAACCAAACCCACTCCGCCAGACCCAAACCCACTCCGCAAGACACAAACCCACTCCGCCAGAACCAAACCCACTCCGCCAGACCCAAACCCACTCCGCCAGACCCAAACCCACTCCAACAGACCCAAACCCACTCCGACAGACCCAAACCCACTCCGCCAGACCCAAACGCACTCCGCCAGACCCAAACCCACTCTGCCTGACCCAAACCCACTCCGCCAGACCCAAACACACTCCGCCAGACCAAACCCATTCCGCCAGACCCAAACCCACTCCGCCAGACGCAAACACACTCCGCCAGACCCAAACCCACACCGCCAGACCCAAGCCCACTCCGCCAGACCCAAACCCACTCCGCCAGACCCAAACCCACTCCGCCAGACGCAAACACACTCCGCCAGACCCAAACCCACACCGCCAGACCCAAGCCCACTCCGCCAGACCCAAACCCACTCCGCCAGACCCAAACCCAGTCCGCCAGACCCAAACCCACTCCGCCAGACCCTAAACCCACTCCGCCAGACCCATACCCACTCCGCCAGACCCAAACCCACTCCGCCAGACCCAAACCCACTCCGACAGACCCAAACCCACTCCGACAGACCCAAACCCACTCCGCCAGACCCAAACGCACTCCGCCAGACCCAAACCCACTCCGCCAGACCCAAACTCCCTCCGCCAGAACCAAACCCACTCCGACAGATCCGAACCCACTCCGCCAGACCGGAACCCACTCCGCCAGACCCGAACCCACTCCGCCAGACCCGAACCCACCCAGCCAGACCCCAACCCACTCCGCCAGACCCAAACCCACTCCGCCAGACCCGAATCCACTCCGCCAGAACCCAAACCCACTCCGCCAGACCCAAACCCACTCCGCCAGACCCAAACCCACTCCGCCAGTCCCAAACCCACTCCGCCAGACCCAAACCCACTCCGCCAGACCCAAACCCACTCTGCCAGACCCCAAACCCACTCCGCCAGACCCAAACCCACTCCGCCAGACCCATACCCACTCCGCCTGACCCAAACCCACTCCGACAGACCCAAACCCACTCCGCCAGACCCAAACCCACTCCGCCAGACCCAAACGCACTCCGCCAGACCCAAACCCACTCTGCCTGACCCAAACCCACTCCGCCAGACCCAAACACACTCCGCCAGACCCAAACCCACTCCGCCAGACCCAAACCCACTCCGCCAGACGTAAACACACTCCGCCAGACCCAAACCCACACCGCCAGACCCAAGCCCACTCCGCCAGACCCAAACCCACTCCGCCAGACCCAAACCCACTCCGCCAGACCCAAACCCACTCCGCCAGACCCAAACCCACTCCGCCAGACCCAAACACACTCCGCCAGACTCAAACCCACTCCGCCAGACCCACACCCACTCCGCCAGACCCAAACCCACTCCGCAAGACACAAACCCACTCCGCCAGAACCAAACCCACTCCGCCAGACCCAAACCCACTCCGCCAGACCCAAACCCACTCCGACAGACCCAAACCCACTCCGACAGACCCAAACCCACTCCGCCAGACCCAAACGCACTCCGCCAGACCCAAACCCACTCTGCCTGACCCAAACCCACTCCGCCAGACCCAAACACACTCCGCCAGACCCAAACCCATTCCGCCAGACCCAAACCCACTCCGCCAGACGCAAACACACTCCGCCAGACCCAAACCCACACCGCCAGACCCAAGCCCACTCCGCCAGACCCAAACCCACTCCGCCGGACCCAAACCGACTCCGCCAGATGCAAACCCACTCCGCCAGACCCAAACCCACTCCGCCAGACACAAACCCACTCCGCCAGACCCAAACCCACCCCGCCAGACCCAAACCCACTCCGCCAGACCCAAACCCACTCTGCCAGACCCAAACCCACTCCGCCAGACCCCAAACCCACTCCGCCAGACCCAAACCCACTCCGCCAGACCCATACCCACTCCGCCTGACCCAAACCCACTCCGACAGACAAAAAACCCACTCCGCCAGACCCAAACCCACTCCGCCAGACCCTAAACCCACTCCGCCAGACCCAAACCCACTCCGCCAGACCCAAACCCACTCCGCCAGACCCAAACCCACTCCGCCAGACCCAAACCCACTCCGCCAGACCCTAAACCCACTCCGCCAGACCCAAACCCACTCCGCCAGACCCAAACCCACTCCGCCAGACCCAAACCCACTCCGACAGACCCAAACCCACTCCGACAGACCCAAACCCACTCCGCCAGACCCAAACGCACTCCGCCAGACCCAAACCCAATCTGCCTGACCCAAACCCACTCCGCCAGACCCAAACACACTCCGCCAGACCCAAACCCACACCGCCAGACCCAAACCCACTCCGCCAGACGCAAAGACACTCCGCCAGACCCAAACCCACACCGCCAGACCCAAGCCCACTCCGCCAGACCCAAACCCACTCCGCCAGACCCAAACCCAGTCCGCCAGACCCAAACCCACTCCGCCAGACCCTAAACCCACTCCGCCAGACCCATACCCACTCCGCCAGACCCAAACCCACTCCGCCAGACCCAAACCCACTCCGACAGACCCAAACCCACTCCGACAGACCCAAACCCACTCCGCCAGACCCAAACGCACTCCGCCAGACCCAAACCCACTCCGCCAGACCCAAACTCCCTCCGCCAGAACCAAACCCACTCCGACAGATCCGAACCCACTCCGCCAGACCGGAACCCACTCCGCCAGACCCGAACCCACTCCGCCAGACCCGAACCCACCCAGCCAGACCCCAACCCACTCCGCCAGACCCAAACCCACTCCGCCAGACCCGAATCCACTCCGCCAGAACCCAAACCCACTCCGCCAGACCCAAACCCACTCCGCCAGACCCAAACCCACTCCGCCAGTCCCAAACCCACTCCGCCAGACCCAAACCCACTCCGCCAGACCCAAACCCACTCTGCCAGACCCCAAACCCACTCCGCCAGACCCAAACCCACTCCGCCAGACCCATACCCACTCCGCCTGACCCAAACCCACTCCGACAGACCCAAACCCACTCCGCCAGACCCAAACCCACTCCGCCAGACCCAAACGCACTCCGCCAGACCCAAACCCACTCTGCCTCACCCAAACCCACTCCGCCAGACCCAAACACACTCCGCCAGACCCAAACCCACTCCGCCAGACCCAAACCCACTCCGCCAGACGTAAACACACTCCGCCAGACCCAAACCCACACCGCCAGACCCAAGCCCACTCCGCCAGACCCAAACCCACTCCGCCAGACCCAAACCCACTCCGCCAGACCCAAACCCACTCCGCCAGACCCAAACCCACTCCGCCAGACCCAAACACACTCCGCCAGACTCAAACCCACTCCGCCAGACCCACACCCACTCCGCCAGACCCAAACCCACTCCGCAAGACACAAACCCACTCCGCCAGAACCAAACCCACTCCGCCAGACCCAAACCCACTCCGCCAGACCCAAACCCACTCCAACAGACCCAAACCCACTCCGACAGACCCAAACCCACTCCGCCAGACCCAAACGCACTCCGCCAGACCCAAACCCACTCTGCCTGACCCAAACCCACTCCGCCAGACCCAAACACACTCCGCCAGACCCAAACCCATTCCGCCAGACCCAAACCCACTCCGCCAGACGCAAACACACTCCGCCAGACCCAAACCCACACCGCCAGACCCAAGCCCACTCCGCCAGACCCAAACCCACTCCGCCAGACCCAAACCCACTCCGCCAGACGCAAACACACTCCGCCAGACCCAAACCCACACCGCCAGACCCAAGCCCACTCCGCCAGACCCAAACCCACTCCGCCAGACCCAAACCCACTCCGCCAGACCCAAACCCACTCCGCCAGACCCAAACCCACTCCGCCAGACCCAAACCCACTCCGCCAGTCCCAAACCCACTCCGCCAGCCCCAAACCCACTCCGCCAGACACAAACCCACTCCACCAGACCCCAAACCCACTCCGCCAGACCCCAACCCACTCCGCCAGACCCAAACCCACTCCGCCAGACCCAAACCCAATCCGCCAGACCCAAACCCACTCCGCCAGACCCAAACCCACTCCGCCAGACCTAAACCCACTCCGCCAGACCCAAACCCACTCCGCCAGACCCAAACCCACTCCGCCAGACCCAAACCCACTCCGCCAGACCCAAACCCACTCCGCCAGACCCTAAACCCACTCCGCCAGACCCAAACCCACTCCGCCAGACCCAAACCCACTCCGCCAGACCCAAACCCACTCCGACAGACCCAAACCCACTCCGACAGACCCAAACCCACTCCGCCAGACCCAAACGCACTCCGCCAGACCCAAACCCAATCTGCCTGATCCAAACCCACTCCGCCAGACCCAAACACACTCCGCCAGACCCAAACCCACACCGCCAGACCCAAACCCACTCCGCCAGACGCAAAGACACTCCGCCAGACCCAAACCCACACCGCCAGACCCAAGCCCACTCCGCCAGACCCAAACCCACTCCGCCAGTCCCAAACCCAGTCCGCCAGACCCAAACCCACTCCGCCAGACCCTAAACCCACTCCGCCAGACCCATACCCACTCCGCCAGACCCAAACCCACTCCGCCAGACCCAAACCCACTCCGACAGACCCAAACCCACTCCGACAGACCCAAACCCACTCCGCCAGACCCAAACGTACTCCGCCAGACCCAAACCCACTCCGCCAGACCCAAACTCCCTCCGCCAGAACCAAACCCACTCCGACAGATCCGAACCCACTCCGCCAGACCGGAACCCACTCCGCCAGACCCGAACCCACTCCGCCAGACCCGAACCCACTCCGCCAGACCCGAACCCACCCAGCCAGACCCCAACCCACTCCGCCAGACCCAAACCCACTCCGCCAGACCCGAATCCACTCCGCCAGAACCCAAACCCACTCCGCCAGACCCAAACCCACTCCGCCAGACCCAAACCCACTCCGCCAGTCCCAAACCCACTCCGCCAGACCCAAACCCACTCCGCCAGACCCAAACCCACTCTGCCAGACCCCAAACCCACTCCGCCAGACCCAAACCCACTCCGCCAGACCCATACCCACTCCGCCTGACCCAAACCCACTCCGACAGACCCAAACCCACTCCGCCAGACCCAAACCCACTCCGCCAGACCCAAACGCACTCCGCCAGACCCAAACCCACTACGCCAGACCCAAACCCACTCCAACAGACCCAAACCCACTCCGCCAGACCCAAACCCACTCCGCCAGACGCAAACACACTCCGCCAGACCCAAACCCACACCGCCAGACCCAAGCCCACTCCGCCAGACCCAAACCCACTCCGCCAGACCCAAACCCACTCCGCCAGACCCAAACCCACTCCGCCAGACCCAAACCCACTCCGCCAGACCCAAACCCACTCCGCCAGTCCCAAACCCACTCCGCCAGACACAAACCCACTCCACCAGACCCCAAACCCACTCCGCCAGACCCCAACCCACTCCGCCAGACCCAAACCCACTCCGCCAGACCCAAACCCAATCCGCCAGACCCAAACCCACTCCGCCAGACCCAAACCCACTCCGCCAGACCCAAACCCACTCCGCCAGACCCAAACCCACTCCGCCAGACCCAAACCCACTCCGCCAGACACAAACCCACTCCGCCAGACCCAAACCCACTCCGCCAGACACAAACCCACTCCGCCAGACCCAAACCCACCCCGCCAGACCCAAACCCACTCCGCCAGACCCAAACCCACTCTGCCAGACCCCAAACCCACTCCGCCAGACCCAAACCCACTCCGCCAGACCCATACCCACTCCGCCTGACCCAAACCCACTCCGACAGACCCAAACCCACTCCGCCAGACCCAAACCCACTCCGCCAGACCCTAAACCCACTCCGCCAGACCCAAACCCACTCCGCCAGACCCAAACCCACTCCGCCAGACCCAAACCCACTCCGACAGACCCAAACCCACTCCGACAGACCCAAACCCACTCCGCCAGACCCAAACGCACTCCGCCAGACCCAAACCCAATCTGCCTGACCCAAACCCACTCCGCCAGACCCAAACACACTCCGCCAGACCCAAACCCACACCGCCAGACCCAAACCCACTCCGCCAGACGCAAACACACTCCGCCAGACCCAAACCCACACCGCCAGACCCAAGCCCACTCCGCCAGACCCAAACCCAGTCCGCCAGACCCAAACCCACTCCGCCAGACCCTAAACCCACTCCGCCAGACCCATACCCACTCCGCCAGACCCAAACCCACTCCGCCAGACCCAAACCCACTCCGACAGACCCAAACCCACTCCGACAGACCCAAACGCACTCCGCCAGACCCAAACCCACTCTGCCTGACCCAAACCCACTCCGCCAGACCCAAACACACTCCGCCAGACCCAAACCCACTCCGCCAGACCCAAACCCACTCCGCCAGACGCAAACACACTCCGCCAGACCCAAACCCACACCGCCAGACCCAAACCCACTCCGCCAGACCCAAACCCACTCCGCCAGACCCAAACCCACTCCGCCAGACCCAAACCCACTCCGCCAGACCCAAACCCACTCCGCCAGACCCAAACACTCTCCGACAGACCCAAACCTACTCCGACAGACCCAAACCCACTCCGCCAGACCCAAACGCACTCCGCCAGACCCAAACCCACTCTGCCTGACCCAAACCCACTCCGCCAGACCCAAACACACTCCGCCAGACCCAAACCCACTCCGCCAGACCCAAACCCACTCCGCCAGACGTAAACACACTCCGCCAGACACAAACCCACACCGCCAGACCCAAGCCCACTCCGCCAGACCCAAACCCACTCCGCCAGACCCAAACCCAAACCCACTCCGCCAGACCCAAACCCACTCCGCCAGACCCAAACCCACTCCGCCAGACCCAAACACACTCCGCCAGACTCAAACCCACTCCGCCAGACCCACACCCACTCCGCCAGACCCAAACCCACTCCGCAAGACCCAAACCCACTCCGCCAGACCCAAACCCACTCGGCCAGACCCAAACCCACTCGGCCAGACCCAAACCCACTCGGCCAGACCCAAACCCACTCCGCCAGACCCGAACCCACTCCGCCAGACCCGAACCCTCTCCGCCAGACCCGAACTCTCTCCGACAGACCCGATCCCACTCCGCCAGTCCCGAAACCACTCCGCCAGATCCGAACCCACTCCGCCAGACCCGAACCCACTCCGCCAGACCCGAACCCACTCCGACAGACCTCAACTCTCTCCGGCAGACCACAACCCACACCGCCAGACCCAAACCCACTCCGCCAGATGCAAACACACTCCGCCAGACCCAAACCCACACCGCCAGACCCAAGCCCACTCCGCCAGACCCAAACCCACTCCGCCAGACCCAAACCCACTCCGCCAGACCCAAACCCACTCCGCCAGACCCTAAACCCACTCCGCCAGACCCAAACCCACTCCGCCAGACCCAAACCCACTCCGCCAGACCCAAACCCACTCCGACGGACCCAAACCCACTCCGACTGACCCAAACCCACTCCGCCAGACCCAAACCCACTCCGCCAGACCCAAACCCACTCCGCCAGACGCAAACACACTCCGCCAGACCCAAACCCACACCGCCAGACCCAAGCCCACTCCGCCAGACCCAAACCCACTCCGCCAGACCCAAACCCACTCCGCCAGACCCAAACCCACTCCGCCAGACCCAAACCCACTCCGCCAGACCCAAACCCACTCCGCCAGACCCAAACACACTCCGCCAGACTCAAACCCACTCCGCCAGATCCGAACCCACTCCGCCAGACCCGAACCCACTCCGCCAGACCCGAACCCACTCCGACAGACCTGAACTCTCTCCGGCAGACCACAACCCACACCGCCAGACCCAAACCCACTCCGCCAGATGCAAACACACTCCGCCAGACCCAAACCCACACCGCCAGACCCAAGCCCACTCCGCCAGACCCAAACCCACTCCGCCAGACCCAAACCCACTCCGCCAGACCCAAACCCACTCCGCCAGACCCTAAACCCACTCCGCCAGACCCAAACCCACTCCGCCAGACCCAAACCCACTCTGCCATACCCAAACCCACCGCCAGACCCAAACCCACTCCGCCAGACCCTAACCCACTCCACCAGATCCAAACCCACTCCGCCAGACCCAAACCCACCCCGCCAGACCCAAACCCACTCCGCCAAACCCAAACCCACTACGCCAGACCCGAACCCACTCCGCCAGACCCAAACCCACTCCGCAAGACCCAAACCCACTCCGCCAGAACCAAACCCACTCCGCCAGACCCAAACCCACTCCGCCAGACCCAAACCCACTCGGCCAGACACAAACCCACTCGGCCAGACCCAAACCCACTCGGCCAGACCCAAACCCACTCCGCCAGACCCGAACTCACTCCGCCAGACCCGAACCCTCTCCGCCAGACCGGAACTCTCACCGACAGACCCGATCCCACTCCGCCAGTCCCGAAACCACTCCGCCAGATCCGAACCCACTCCGCCAGACCCGAACCCACTCCGCCAGACCCGAACCCACTCCGACAGACCCGAACTCTCTCCGGCAGACCACAACCCACACCGCCAGACCCAAACCCACTCCGCCAGACGCAAACACACTCCGCCAGACCCAAACCCACACCGCCAGACCCAAGCCCACTCCGCCAGACCCAAACCCACTCCGCCAGACCCAAACCCACTCCGCCAGACCCAAACCCACTCCGCCAGACCCTAAACCCACTCCGCCAGACCCAAACCCACTCCGCCAGACCCAAACCCACTCCGCCAGACCCAAACCCACTCCGACGGACCCAAACCCACTCCGACTGACCCAAACCCACTCCGCCAGACCCAAACCCACTCCGCCAGACCCAAACCCACTCCGCCAGACGCAAACACACTCCGCCAGACCCAAACCCACACCGCCAGACCCAAGCCCACTCCGCCAGACCCAAACCCACTCCGCCAGACCCAAACCCACTCCGCCAGACCCAAACCCACTCCGCCAGACCCAAACCCACTCCGTCAGACCCAAACCCACTCCGCCAGACCCAAACACACTCCGCCAGACTCAAACCCACTCCGCCAGACCCACACCCACTCCGCCAGACCCAAACCCACTCCGCAAGACCCAAACCCACTCCGCCAGACCCAAACCCACTCCGCCAGACCCGAACTCTCTCCGGCAGACCACAACCCACACCGCCAGACCCAAACCCACTCCGCCAGACGCAAACACACTCCGCCAGACCCAAACCCACACCGCCAGACCCAAGCCCACTCCGCCAGACCCAAACCCACTCCGCCAGACCCAAACCCACTCCGCCAGACCCAAACCCACTCCGCCAGACCCTAAACCCACTCCGCCAGACCCAAACCCACTCCGCCAGACCCAAACCCACTCCGCCAGACCCAAACCCACTCCGACGGACCCAAACCCACTCCGACTGACCCAAACCCACTCCGCCAGACCCAAATCCACTCCGCCAGACCCAAACCCACTCCGCCAGACGCAAACACACTCCGCCAGACCCAAACCCACACTGCCAGACCCAAGCCCACTCCGCCAGACCCAAACCCACTCCGCCAGACCCAAACCCACTCCGCCAGACCCAAGCCCACTCCGCCAGACCCAAACCCACTCCGCCAGACGCAAACACACTCCGCCAGACCCAAACCCACACTGCCAGACCCAAGCCCACTCCGCCAGACCCAAACCCACTCCGCCAGACCCTAACCCACTCCGCCAGACCCAAACCCACTCCGCCAGACACAAACCCACTCCGCCAGACCCAAACCCACTCCGCCAGACCCAAACACACTCCGCCAGACTCAAACCCACTCCGCCAGACCCACACCCACTCCGCCAGACCCAAACCCACTCCGCAAGACCCAAACCCACTCCGCCAGACCCAAACCCACTCCCCCAGACCCAAACCCACTCCGTCAGACCCAAACCCACTCCGCCAGACCTAAACCCACTCCGCCAGACAAAAACCCACTCCGCCAGACCCAAACCCACTCTGCCATACCCAAACCCACCCCCAGACCCAAACCCACTCCGCCAGACCCTAACCCACTCCACCAGACCCAAACCCACTACGCCAGACCCAAACCCACCCCGCCAGACCCAAACCCACTTCGCCAGACCCAAACCCACTCCGCCAGACCCGAACCCACTCCGCTAGACCCGAACACACTCCGCCAGACCAAAACCCACTCCGCCAGACCCAAACCCACTCCGCCAGACGCAAACCCACTCCGCCAGACCCAAACCCACTCCGCCAGACCCAAGCCCACTCCGCCAGACCCAACCCCACTCCGCCAGACCCAAACCCACTCCGCCAGATCCAAACTTACTCCGCCAGACCCAAATCCACTCCGCCAGACCCAAACTCACTCCGCCAGACCCAAACACACCCGCCAGACCAAAACCCACTCCGCCAGACCCAAACCCCCTCCGCCAGACCCAAACCAACTCCGCCAGACCCAAACCCACTCCCCCAGACCCAAACTCACTCCGCCAGACCAAAACCCACTCCGCCAGACCCCAAACCCACTCCACCAGACCCAAACCCACTACGCCAGACCACAACCCACTCCGCCAGACCCCAACCCACTCCTCCAGACCCGAACCCACCCCGCCAGACCCGAACCCACTCCGACAGAACCCAACCCACTCCGCCAGACCCAAACCCACTCTGCCAGCCCCAAACCCACTCCGCCAGACCCAAACCCACCCGGCCAGACCCCAAACCACTCCGCCAGACCCAAACCCACTCCGCCAGACCCAAACCCACTCCGCCAGACCCAAACCCACTCCGCCAGACCCAAACCCACTCCGCCAGACACAAACCCACACCGCCAGACCCAAACCCACTCCGCCAGACGCAAACCCACTCAGCCAGACCCAAACCCACTCCGCCCGACCCACACCCACTCCGCCAGACCCAAACCCACTCCGCCAGACCCAAACCCACTTGGCCAGACCCAAACCCACTCGGCCAGACCCAAACCCACTCCGCCAGACCCGAACCCACTCCGCCAGACCCGAACCCACTCCGCCAGATCCGAACTCTCTCCGCCAGACCCGAACCCACTCCGCCAGACCCAAACCCACTCCGCCAGCCCCAAACCCACTCCGCCAGACCCAAACCCACTCCGCCAGACCAAAACCCACTCCGCCAGACCCAAACCCACTCCGCCAGACGCAAACCCACTCCGCCAGACCCAAACCCACTCCGCCAGACCCAAGCCCACTCCGCCAGACCCAACCCCACTCCGCCAGACCCAAACCCACTCCGCCAGATCCAAACTTACTCCGCCAGACCCAAATCCACTCCGCCAGACCCAAACTCACTCCGCCAGACCTAAACCCACCCGCCAGACCAAAACCCACTACGCCAGACCCCAAACCCACACCGCCAGATCCAAACCCACTCCGCCAGCCCCAAACCCACTCCGCCAGACCCGATCCCACTCCGCCAGTCCCGAAACCACTCCGCCAGATCCGAACCCACTCCGCCAGACCCGAACCCACTCCGCCAGACCCGAACCCACTCCGACAGACCCGAACTCTCTCCGGCAGACCACAACCCACACCGCCAGACCCAAACCCACTCCGCCAGACGCAAACACACTCCGCCAGACCCAAACCCACTCCGCCAGACCCAAACCCACTCCGCCAGACCCAAACCCACTCCGACGGACCCAAACCCACTCCGACTGACCCAAACCCACTCCGCCAGACCCAAACCCACTCCGCCAGACCCAAACACACTCCGCCAGACCCAAACCCACACCGCCAGACCCAAGCCCACTCCGCCAGACCCAAACCCACTCCGCCAGACCCAAACCCACTCCGCCAGACCCAAACCCACTCGGCCAGACCCAAACCCACTCGGCCAGACCCAAACCCACTCGGCCAGACCCAAACCCACTCCGCCAGACCCGAACCCACTCCGCCAGACCCGAACCCTCTCCGCCAGACCCGAACTCTCTCCGACAGACCCGATCCCACTCCGCCAGTCCCGAAACCACTCCGCCAGATCCGAACCCACTCCGCCAGACCCGAACCCACTCCGCCAGACCCGAACCCACTCCGACAGACCTGAACTCTCTCCGGCAGACCACAACCCACACCGCCAGACCCAAACCCACTCCGCCAGACGCAAACACACTCCGCCAGACCCAAACCCACACCGCCAGACCCAAGCCCACTCCGCCAGACCCAAACCCACTCTGCCAGACCCAAACCCACTCCGCCAGACCCAAACCCACTCCGCCAGACCCTAAACCCACTCCGCCAGACCCAAACCCACTCCGCCAGACCCAAACCCACTCCGCCAGACCCAAACCCACTCCGACGGACCCAAACCCACTCCGACTGACCCAAACCCACTCCGCCAGACCCAAACCCACTCCGCCAGACCCAAACCCACTCCGCCAGACGCAAACACACTCCGCCAGACCCAAACCCACACCGCCAGACCCAAGCCCACTCCGCCAGACCCAAACCCACTCCGCCAGACCCAAACCCACTCCGCCAGACCCAAACCCACTCCGCCAGACCCAAACCCACTCCGCCAGACCCAAACCCACTCCGCCAGACCCAAACACACTCCGCCAGACTCAAACCCACTCCGCCAGACCCACACCCACTCCGCCAGACCCAAACCCACTCCGCAAGACCCAAACCCACTCCGCCAGACCCAAACCCACTCCCCCAGACCCAAACCCACTCCGCCAGACCCAAACCCACTCCGCCAGACCCAAACCCACTCCGCCAGACAAAAACCCACTCCGCCAGACCCAAACCCACTCTGCCATACCCAAACCCACCGCCAGACCCAAACCCACTCCGCCAGACCCTAACCCACTCCACCAGACCCAAACCCACTCCGCCAGACCCAAACCCACCCCGCCAGACCCAAACACACTCCGCCAGACCCAAACCCACTACGCCAGACCCGAACCCACTCCGCCAGACCCAAACCCACTCCGCAAGACCCAAACCCACTCCGACAGAACCAAACCCACTCCGCCAGACCCAAACCCACTCCGCCAGACCCAAACCCACTCGGCCAGACCCAAACCCACTCGGCCAGACCCAAACCCACTCGGCCAGACCCAAACCCACTCCGCCAGACCCGAACTCACTCCGCCAGACCCGAACCCTCTCCGCCAGACCGGAACTCTCACCGACAGACCCGATCCCACTCCGCCAGTCCCGAAACCACTCCGCCAGATCCGAACCCACTCCGCCAGACCCGAACCCACTCCGCCAGACCCGAACCCACTCCGACAGTCCCGAACTCTCTCCGGCAGACCACAACCCACACCGCCAGACCCAAACCCACTCCGCCAGACGCAAACACACTCCGCCAGACCCAAACCCACACCGCCAGACCCAAGCCCACTCCGCCAGACCCAAACCCACTCCGCCAGACCCAAACCCACTCCGCCAGACCCAAACCCACTCCGCCAGACCCTAAACCCACTCCGCCAGACCCAAACCCACTCCGCCAGACCCAAACCCACTCCGCCAGACCCAAACCCACTCCGACGGACCCAAACCCACTCCGACTGACCCAAACCCACTCCGCCAGACCCAAACCCACTCCGCCAGACCCAAACCCACTCCGCCAGACGCAAACACACTCCGCCAGACCCAAACCCACACCGCCAGACCCAAGCCCACTCCGCCAGACCCAAACCCACTCCGCCAGACCCAAACCCACTCCGCCAGACCCAAACCCACTCCGCCAGACCCAAACCCACTCCGTCAGACCCAAACCCACTCCGCCAGACCCAAACACACTCCGCCAGACTCAAACCCACTCCGCCAGACCCACACCCACTCCGCCAGACCCAAACCCACTCCGCAAGACCCAAACCCACTCCGCCAGACCCAAACCCACTCCGCCAGACCCGAACTCTCTCCGGCAGACCACAACCCACACCGCCAGACCCAAACCCACTCCGCCAGACGCAAACACACTCCGCCAGACCCAAACCCACACCGCCAGACGCAAGCCCACTCCGCCAGACCCAAACCCACTCCGCCAGACCCAAACCCACTCCGCCAGACCCAAACCCACTCCGCCAGACCCTAAACCCACTCCGCCAGACCCAAACCCACTCCGCCAGACCCAAACCCACTCCGCCAGACCCAAACCCACTCCGACGGACCCAAACCCACTCCGACTGACCCAAACCCACTCCGCCAGACCCAAATCCACTCCGCCAGACCCAAACCCACTCCGCCAGACGCAAACACACTCCGCCAGACCCAAACCCACACTGCCAGACCCAAGCCCACTCCGCCAGACCCAAACCCACTCCGCCAGACCCAAACCCACTCCGCCAGACCCAAACCCACTCCGCCAGACACAAACCCACTCCGCCAGACCCAAACCCACTCCGCCAGACCCAAACACACTCCGCCAGACTCAAACCCACTCCGCCAGACCCACACCCACTCCGCCAGACCCAAACCCACTCCGCAAGACCCAAACCCACTCCGCCAGACCCAAACCCACTCCCCCAGACCCAAACCCACTCCGTCAGACCCAAACCCACTCCGCCAGACCTAAACCCACTCCGCCAGACAAAAACCCACTCCGCCAGACCCAAACCCACTCTGCCATACCCAAACCCACCGCCAGACCCAAACCCACTCCGCCAGACCCTAACCCACTCCACCAGACCCAAACCCACTCCGCCAGACCCAAACCCACCCCGCCAGACCCAAACCCACTTCGCCAGACCCAAACCCACTCCGCCAGACCCGAACCCACTCCGCTAGACCCGAACACACTCCGCCAGACCAAAACCCACTCCGCCAGACCCAAACCCACTCCGCCAGACGCAAACCCACTCCGCCAGACCCAAACCCACTCCGCCAGACCCAAGCCCACTCCGCCAGACCCAACCCCACTCCGCCAGACCCAAACCCACTCCGCCAGATCCAAACTTACTCCGCCAGACCCAAATCCACTCCGCCAGACCCAAACTCACTCCGCCAGACCCAAACACACCCGCCAGACCAAAACCCACTCCGCCAGACCCAAACCCCCTCCGCCAGACCCAAACCAACTCCGCCAGACCCAAACCCACTCCGCCAGACCCAAACTCACTCCGCCAGACCAAAACCCACTCCGCCAGACCCCAAACCCACTCCACCAGACCCAAACCCACTACGCCAGACCACAACCCACTCCGCCAGACCCCAACCCACTCCTCCAGACCCGAACCCACCCCGCCAGACCCGAACCCACTCCGACAGAACCCAACCCACTCCGCCAGACCCAAACCCACTCTGCCAGCCCCAAACCCACTCCGCCAGACCCAAACCCACCCGGCCAGACCCCAAACCACTCCGCCAGACCCAAACCCACTCAGCCAGACCCAAACCCACTCCGCCAGACCCAAACCCACTCCGCCAGACCCAAACCCACTCCGCCAGACACAAACCCACACCGCCAGACCCAAACCCACTCCGCCAGACGCAAACCCACTCAGCCAGACCCAAACCCACTCCGCCCGACCCACACCCACTCCGCCAGACCCAAACCCACTCCGCCAGACCCAAACCCACTTGGCCAGACCCAAACCCACTCGGCCAGACCCAAACCCACTCCGCCAGACCCAAACCCACTCCGCCAGACCCGAACCCACTCCGCCAGATCCGAACTCTCTCCGCCAGACCCGAACCCACTCCGCCAGACCCAAACCCACTCCGCCAGCCCCAAACCCACTCCGCCAGACCCAAACCCACTCCGCCAGACCAAAACCCACTCCGCCAGACCCAAACCCACTCCGCCAGACGCAAACCCACTCCGCCAGACCCAAACCCACTCCGCCAGACCTAAGCCCACTCCGCCAGACCCAACCCCACTCCGCCAGACCCAAACCCACTCCGCCAGATCCAAACTTACTCCGCCAGACCCAAATCCACTCCGCCAGACCCAAACACACTCCGCCAGACCCAAACCCACCCGCCAGACCAAAACCCACTACGCCAGACCCCAAACCCACACCGCCAGATCCAAACCCACTCCGCCAGCCCCAAACCCACTCCGCCAGACCCGATCCCACTCCGCCAGTCCCGAAACCACTCCGCCAGATCCGAACCCACTCCGCCAGACCCGAACCCACTCCGCCAGACCCGAACCCACTCCGACAGACCCGAACTCTCTCCGGCAGACCACAACCCACACCGCCAGACCCAAACCCACTCCGCCAGACGCAAACACACTCCGCCAGACCCAAACCCACTCCGCCAGACCCAAACCCACTCCGCCAGACCCAAACCCACTCCGACGGACCCAAACCCACTCCGACTGACCCAAACCCACTCCGCCAGACCCAAACCCACTCCGCCAGACCCAAACCCACTCCGCCAGACGCAAACACACTCCGCCAGACCCAAACCCACTCCGCCAGACCCAAACCCACTCCGCCAGACCCAAACCCACTCCGCCAGACCCAAACCCACTCCGCCAGACCCAAACCCACTCCGCCAGACCCAAACACACTCCGCCAGACTCAAACCCACTCCGCCAGACCCACACCCACTCCGCCAGACCCAAACCCACTCCGCAAGACCCAAACCCACTCCGCCAGACCCAAACCCACTCCCCCAGACCCAAACCCACTCCGCCAGACCCAAACCCACTCCGCCAGACCCAAACCCACTCCGCCAGACAAATACCCACTCCGCCAGACCCAAACCCACTCTGCCATACGCAAACCCACCGCCAGACCCAAACCCACTCCGCCAGACCCTAACCCACTCCACCAGACCCAAACCCACTCCGCCAGACGCAAACCCACCCCGCCAGACCCAAGCCCACTCCGCCAGACCCAAACCCACTCCGCCAGACCCGAACCCACTCCGCTAGACCCGAACACACTCCGCCAGACCAAAACCCACTCCGCCAGACCCAAACCCACTCCGCCAGACGCAAACCCACTCCGCCAGACCCAAACCCACTCCGCCAGACCCAAGCCCACTCCGCCAGACCCAACCCCACTCCGCCAGACCCAAACCCACTCCGCCAGATCCAAACTTACTCCGCCAGACCCAAATCCACTCCGCCAGACCCAAACTCACTCCGCCAGACCCAAACCCACCCGCCAGACCAAAACCCACTCCGCCAGACCCAAACCCCCTCCGCCAGACCCAAACCAACTCCGCCAGACCCAAACCCACTCCGCCAGACCCAAACTCACTCCGCCAGACCAAAACCCACTCCGCCAGACCCCAAACCCACTCCACCAGACCCAAACCCACTACGCCAGACCACAACCCACTCCGCCAGACCCCAACCCACTCCTCCAGACCCGAACCCACCCCGCCAGACCCGAACCCACTCCGCCAGAACCCACCCCATCCGCCAGACCCAAACCCACTCTGCCAGCACCAAACCCACTCCGCCAGACCCAAACCCACCCGGCCAGACCCCAAACCACTCCGCCAGACCCAAACCCACTCCGCCAGACCCAAACCCACTCCCCCAGACCCAAACCCACTCCGCCAGACCCAAACCCACTCCGCCAGACCCAAACCCACTCCGCCAGACAAAAACCCACTCCGCCAGACCCAAACCCACTCTGCCATACCCAAACCCACCGCCAGACCCAAACCCACTCCGCCAGACCCTAACCCACTCCACCAGACCCAAACCCACTCCGCCAGACGCAAATCCACCCCGCCAGACCCAAACCCACTCCGCCAGACCCAAACCCACTCCGCCAGACCCGAACCCACTCCGCTAGACCCGAACACACTCCGCCAGACCAAAACCCACTCCGCCAGACCCAAACCCACTCCGCCAGACGCAAACCCACTCCGCCAGACCCAAACCCACTCCGCCAGACCCAAGCCCACTCCGCCAGACCCAACCCCACTCCGCCAGACCCAAACCCACTCCGCCAGATCCAAACTTACTCCGCCAGACCCAAATCCACTCCGCCAGACCCAAACTCACTCCGCCAGACCCAAACCCACCCGCCAGACCAAAACCCACTCCGCCAGACCCAAACCCCCTCCGCCAGACCCAAACCAACTCCGCCAGACCCAAACCCACTCCGCCAGACCCAAACTCACTCCGCCAGACCAAAACCCACTCCGCCAGACCCCAAACCCACTCCACCAGACCCAAACCCACTACGCCAGACCACAACCCACTCCGCCAGACCCCAACCCACTCCTCCAGACCCGAACCCACCCCGCCAGACCCGAACCCACTCCGCCAGAACCCACCCCATCCGCCAGACGCAAACCCACTCTGCCAGCACCAAACCCACTCCGCCAGACCCAAACCCACCCGGCCAGACCCCAAACCACTCCGCCAGACCCAAACCCACTCCGCCAGACCGAAGCCTACTCCGCCAGACCCAAGCCCACTCCGCCAGACCCAAACCCACTCCGACAGACCCAAACCCACTCCGCCAGACCCAAACCCACTCCGCCAGACCCCAACCCACTCAGCCAGTCCCCAACCCACTCCGACAGGCCTAAACCCACTCCGCCAGATCCAAACCCACTGCGCCAGACCCAAACCCACTCCCCCAGACCCCAAACCCACTCCGCCAGACCCCAAACCCCCTCCGCCAGACCCAAACCCCCTCCGCCAGACCCAAACCCACTCCGCCAGACCCAAACTCCCTCCGCCAGAACCAAACCCACTCCGACTGATCCGAACCCACTCCGCCAGACCGGAACCCACTCCGCCAGACCCGTACCCACTCCGCCAGACCCGAACCCACCCAGCCAGACCCCAACCCACTCCGCCAGACCCAAACGCACTCCGCCAGACCCGAATCCACTCCGCCAGACCCCAAACCCACTCCGCCAGACCCAAACCCCCTCCGCGAGACCCAAACCCACTCCGCCAGACCCAAACTCCCTCCGCCAGAACCAAACCCACTCCGACAGATCCGAACCCACTCCGCCAGATCCGAACCCACTCCGCCAGACCCGAACCCACTCCGCCAGACCCGAACCCACCCAGCCAGACCCCAACCCACTCCGCCAGACCCAAACCCACTCCGCCAGACCCGAATCCACTCCGCCAGACCCCAAACCCACTCCGCCAGACCCAAACCCACTCCGCCAGACCCAAACCCATTCCACCAGTCCCAAACCCACTCCGCCAGCCCCAAACCCACTCCGCCAGACACAAACCCACTCCACCAGACCCCAAACCCACTCCGCCAGACCCCAACCCTCTCCGCCAGACCCAAACCCACTCCGCCAGACACAAACCCAATCCGCCAGACCCAAACCCACTCCGCCAGACCCAAACCCACTCCGCCAGACCCAAACCCACTCCGCCAGTGCCAAACCCACTCCGCCAGACACAAACCCACTCCGCCAGACCCAAACCCACTCCGCCAGACACAAACCCACTCCGCCAGACACAAACCCACCCCGCCAGACCCAAACCCACTCCGCCAGACCCAAACCCACTCTGCCAGACCCAAACCCACTCCGCCAGACCCCAAACCCACTCCGCCAGACCCAAACCCACTCCGCCAGACCCATACCCACTCCGCCTGACCCAAACCCACTCCGACAGACCCCAACCCACTCCGCCAGACCCAAACCCACTCCGCCAGACCCAAACCCACTCCGCCAGACCCAAACCCACTCCGCCAGACCCAAACCCACTCCGCCAGACCCAAACCCACTCCGCCAGACCCAAACCCACTCGGCCAGACACAAACCCACACCGCCAGACCCAAACCCACTCCGCCAGACGCAAACCCACTCAGCCAGACCCAAACCCACTCCGCCCGACCCACACCCACTCCGCCAGACCCAAACCCACTCCGCCAGACCCAAACCCACTTGGCCAGACCCAAACCCACTCGGCCAGACCCAAACCCACTCCGCCAGACCCAAACCCACTCCGCCAGACCCGAACCCACTCCGCCAGATCCGAACTCTCTCCGCCAGACCCGAACCCACTCCGCCAGACCCAAACCCACTCCGCCAGCCCCAAACCCACTCCGCCAGACCCAAACCCACTCCGCCAGACCAAAACCCACTCCGCCAGACCCAAACCCACTCCGCCAGACGCAAACCCACTCCGCCAGACCCAAACCCACTCCGCCAGACCTAAGCCCACTCCGCCAGACCCAACCCCACTCCGCCAGACCCAAACCCACTCCGCCAGATCCAAACTTACTCCGCCAGACCCAAATCCACTCCGCCAGACCCAAACACACTCCGCCAGACCCAAACCCACCCGCCAGACCAAAACCCACTACGCCAGACCCCAAACCCACACCGCCAGATCCAAACCCACTCCGCCAGCCCCAAACCCACTCCGCCAGACCCGATCCCACTCCGCCAGTCCCGAAACCACTCCGCCAGATCCGAACCCACTCCGCCAGACCCGAACCCACTCCGCCAGACCCGAACCCACTCCGACAGACCCGAACTCTCTCCGGCAGACCACAACCCACACCGCCAGACCCAAACCCACTCCGCCAGACGCAAACACACTCCGCCAGACCCAAACCCACTCCGCCAGACCCAAACCCACTCCGCCAGACCCAAACCCACTCCGACGGACCCAAACCCACTCCGACTGACCCAAACCCACTCCGCCAGACCCAAACCCACTCCGCCAGACCCAAACCCACTCCGCCAGACGCAAACACACTCCGCCAGACCCAAACCCACTCCGCCAGACCCAAACCCACTCCGCCAGACCCAAACCCACTCCGCCAGACCCAAACCCACTCCGCCAGACCCAAACCCACTCCGCCAGACCCAAACACACTCCGCCAGACTCAAACCCACTCCGCCAGACCCACACCCACTCCGCCAGACCCAAACCCACTCCGCAAGACCCAAACCCACTCCGCCAGACCCAAACCCACTCCCCCAGACCCAAACCCACTCCGCCAGACCCAAACCCACTCCGCCAGACCCAAACCCACTCCGCCAGACAAATACCCACTCCGCCAGACCCAAACCCACTCTGCCATACGCAAACCCACCGCCAGACCCAAACCCACTCCGCCAGACCCTAACCCACTCCACCAGACCCAAACCCACTCCGCCAGACGCAAACCCACCCCGCCAGACCCAAGCCCACTCCGCCAGACCCAAACCCACTCCGCCAGACCCGAACCCACTCCGCTAGACCCGAACACACTCCGCCAGACCAAAACCCACTCCGCCAGACCCAAACCCACTCCGCCAGACGCAAACCCACTCCGCCAGACCCAAACCCACTCCGCCAGACCCAAGCCCACTCCGCCAGACCCAACCCCACTCCGCCAGACCCAAACCCACTCCGCCAGATCCAAACTTACTCCGCCAGACCCAAATCCACTCCGCCAGACCCAAACTCACTCCGCCAGACCCAAACCCACCCGCCAGACCAAAACCCACTCCGCCAGACCCAAACCCCCTCCGCCAGACCCAAACCAACTCCGCCAGACCCAAACCCACTCCGCCAGACCCAAACTCACTCCGCCAGACCAAAACCCACTCCGCCAGACCCCAAACCCACTCCACCAGACCCAAACCCACTACGCCAGACCACAACCCACTCCGCCAGACCCCAACCCACTCCTCCAGACCCGAACCCACCCCGCCAGACCCGAACCCACTCCGCCAGAACCCAACCCATCCGCCAGACCCAAACCCACTCTGCCAGCACCAAACCCACTCCGCCAGACCCAAACCCACCCGGCCAGACCCCAAACCACTCCGCCAGACCCAAACCCACTCCGCCAGACCCAAACCCACTCCCCCAGACCCAAACCCACTCCGCCAGACCCAAACCCACTCCGCCAGACCCAAACCCACTCCGCCAGACAAAAACCCACTCCGCCAGACCCAAACCCACTCTGCCATACCCAAACCCACCGCCAGACCCAAACCCACTCCGCCAGACCCTAACCCACTCCACCAGACCCAAACCCACTCCGCCAGATGCAAATCCACCCCGCCAGACCCAAACCCACTCCGCCAGACCCAAACCCACTCCGCCAGACCCGAACCCACTCCGCTAGACCCGAACACACTCCGCCAGACCAAAACCCACTCCGCCAGACCCAAACCCACTCCGCCAGACGCAAACCCACTCCGCCAGACCCAAACCCACTCCGCCAGACCCAAGCCCACTCCGCCAGACCCAACCCCACTCCGCCAGACCCAAACCCACTCCGCCAGATCCAAACTTACTCCGCCAGACCCAAATCCACTCCGCCAGACCCAAACTCACTCCGCCAGACCCAAACCCACCCGCCAGACCAAAACCCACTCCGCCAGACCCAAACCCCCTCCGCCAGACCCAAACCAACTCCGCCAGACCCAAACCCACTCCGCCAGACCCAAACTCACTCCGCCAGACCAAAACCCACTCCGCCAGACCCCAAACCCACTCCACCAGACCCAAACCCACTACGCCAGACCACAACCCACTCCGCCAGACCCCAACCCACTCCTCCAGACCCGAACCCACCCCGCCAGACCCGAACCCACTCCGCCAGAACCCAACCCATCCGCCAGACCCAAACCCACTCTGCCAGCACCAAACCCACTCCGCCAGACCCAAACCCACCCGGCCAGACCCCAAACCACTCCGCCAGACCCAAACCCACTCCGCCAGACCGAAGCCTACTCCGCCAGACCCAAGCCCACTCCGCCAGACCCAAACCCACTCCGACAGACCCAAACCCACTCCGCCAGACCCAAACCCACTCCGCCAGACCCCAACCCACTCAGCCAGTCCCCAACCCACTCCGACAGGCCTAAACCCACTCCGCCAGATCCAAACCCACTGCGCCAGACCCAAACCCACTCCCCCAGACCCCAAACCCACTCCGCCAGACCCCAAACCCCCTCCGCCAGACCCAAACCCCCTCCGCCAGACCCAAACCCACTCCGCCAGACCCAAACTCCCTCCGCCAGAACCAAACCCACTCCGACTGATCCGAACCCACTCCGCCAGACCGGAACCCACTCCGCCAGACCCGTACCCACTCCGCCAGACCCGAACCCACCCAGCCAGACCCCAACCCACTCCGCCAGACCCAAACGCACTCCGCCAGACCCGAATCCACTCCGCCAGACCCCAAACCCACTCCGCCAGACCCAAACCCCCTCCGCGAGACCCAAACCCACTCCGCCAGACCCAAACTCCCTCCGCCAGAACCAAACCCACTCCGACAGATCCGAACCCACTCCGCCAGATCCGAACCCACTCCGCCAGACCCGAACCCACTCCGCCAGACCCGAACCCACCCAGCCAGACCCCAACCCACTCCGCCAGACCCAAACCCACTCCGCCAGACCCGAATCCACTCCGCCAGACCCCAAACCCACTCCGCCAGACCCAAACCCACTCCGCCAGACCCAAACCCATTCCACCAGTCCCAAACCCACTCCGCCAGCCCCAAACCCACTCCGCCAGACACAAACCCACTCCACCAGACCCCAAACCCACTCCGCCAGACCCCAACCCTCTCCGCCAGACCCAAACCCACTCCGCCAGACACAAACCCAATCCGCCAGACCCAAACCCACTCCGCCAGACCCAAACCCACTCCGCCAGACCCAAACCCACTCCGCCAGACCCAAACCCACTCCGCCAGACACAAACCCACTCCGCCAGACCCAAACCCACTCCGCCAGACACAAACCCACTCCGCCAGACACAAACCCACCCCGCCAGACCCAAACCCACTCCGCCAGACCCAAACCCACTCTGCCAGACCCAAACCCACTCCGCCAGACCCCAAACCCACTCCGCCAGACCCAAACCCACTCCGCCAGACCCATACCCACTCCGCCTGACCCAAACCCACTCCGACAGACCCAAACCCACTCCGCCAGACCCAAACCCACTCCGCCAGACCCTAAACCCACTCCGCCAGACCCAAACCCACTCCGCCAGACCCAAACCCACTCCGACAGACCCAAACCCACTCCGACAGACCCAAACCCACTCCGCCAGACCCAAACGCACTCCGCCAGACCCAAACCCAATCTGCCTGACCCAAACCCACTCCGCCAGACCCAAACACACTCCGCCAGACCCAAACCCACACCGCCAGACCCAAACCCACTCCGCCAGACGCAAACACACTCCGCCAGACCCAAACCCAGTCCGCCAGACCCAAACCCACTCCGCCAGACCCTAAACCCACTCCGCCAGACCCATACCCACTCCGCCAGACCCAAACCCACTCCGCCAGACCCAAACCCAATCTGCCTGACCCAAACCCACTCCGCCAGACCCAAACACACTCCGCCAGACCCAAACCCACACCGCCAGACCCAAGCCCACTCCGCCAGACCCAAACCCAATCTGCCTGACCCAAACCCACTCCGCCAGACCCAAACACACTCCGCCAGACCCAAACCCACACTGCCAGACCCAAGCCCACTCCGCCAGACCCAAACCCACTCCGCCAGACCCAAACCCAGTCCGCCAGACCCAAACCCACTCCGCCAGACCCTAAACCCACTCCGCCAGACCCATACCCACTCCGCCAGACCCAAACCCACTCCGCCAGACCCAAACCCACTCCGACAGACCCAAACCCACTCCGACAGACCGAAACCCACTCCGCCAGACCCAAGCGCACTCCGCCAGACCCAAACCCACTCCGCCAGACCCAAACTCCCTCCGCCAGAACCAAACCCACTCCGACAGATCCGAACCCACTCCGCCAGACCGGAACCCACTCCGCCAGACCCGAACCCACTCCGCCAGACCCGAACCCACCCAGCCAGACCCCAACCCACTCCGCCAGACCCAAACCCACTCCGCCAGACCCGAATCCACTCCGCCAGACCCCAAACCCCCTCCGCCAGACCCAAACCCACTCCGACAGACCCAAACCCACTCCGACAGACCCAAACCCACTCCGCCAGACCCAAACGCACTCCGCCAGACCCAAACCCAATCTGCCTGACCCAAACCCACTCCGCCAGACCCAAACACACTCCGCCAGACCCAAACCCACACCGCCAGACCCAAACCCACTCCGCCAGACGCAAACACACTCCGCCAGACCCAACCCCACACCGCCAGACCCAAGCCCACTCCGCCAGACCCAAACCCAGTCCGCCAGACCCAAACCCACTCCGCCAGACCCTAAACCCACTCCGCCAGACCCATACCCACTCCGCCAGACCCAAACCCACTCCGCCAGACCCAAACCCACTCCGACAGACCCAAACCCACTCCGACAGACCCAAACCCACTCCGCCAGACCCAAACGCACTCCGCCAGACCCAAACCCACTCTGCCTGACCCAAACCCACTCCGCCAGACCCAAACACACTCCGCCAGACCCAAACCCACTCCGCCAGACCCAAACCCACTCCGCCAGACGCAAACACACTCCGCCAGACCCAAACCCACACCGCCAGACCCAAGCCCACTCCGCCAGACCCAAACCCACTCCGCCAGACCCAAACCCACTCCGCCAGACCCAAACCCACTCCGCCAGACCCAAACACACTCCGACAGACCCAAACCCACTCCGACAGACCCAAACCCACTCCGCCAGAACCAAACGCACTCCGCCAGACCCAAACCCACTCTGCCTGACCCAAACCCACTCCGCCAGACCCAAACACACTCCGCCAGACCGAAACCCACTCCGCCAGACCCAAACCCACTCCGCCAGACGCAAACACACTCCGCCAGACCCAAACCCACACCGCCAGACCCAAGCCCACTCCGCCAGACCCAAACCCACTCCGCCAGACCCAAACCCACTCCGCCAGACACAAACCCACTCCGCCAGACCCAAACCCACTCCGCCAGACCCATACCCACTCCGCCTGACCCAAACCCACTCCGACAGACCCAAACCCACTCCGCCAGACCCAAACCCACTCCGCCAGACCCTAAACCCACTCCGCCAGACCCAAACCCACTCCGCCAGACCCAAACCCACTCCGCCAGACCCAAACCCACTCCGACAGACCCAAACCCACTCCGACAGACCCAAACCCACTCCGCCAGACCCAAACGCTCTCCGCCAGACCCAAACCCACTCTGCCTGACCCAAACCCACTCCGCCAGACCCAAACCCACTCCGCCAGACCCAAACCCACTCCGCCAGACCCAAACCCACTCCGACGGACCCAAACCCACTCCGACTGACCCAAACCCACTCCGCCAGACCCAAACCCACTCCGCCAGACCCACACCCACTCCGCCAGACGCAAACACACTCCGCCAGACCCAAACCCACACCGCCAGACCCAAGCCCACTCCGCCAGACCCAAACCCACTCCGCCAGACCCAAACCCACTCCGCCAGACCCAAACCCACTCCGCCAGACCCAAACCCACTCCGCCAGACCCAAACCCACTCCGCCAGACCCAAACCCACCCCGCCAGACCCAAACCCACTCCGCCAGACCCAAACCCACTCCGCCAGACCCAAACCCACTCCGCAAGACCCAAACCCACTCCGCCAGACCCAAACCCACTCCGCCAGACTCAAACCCACTCCGCCAGACCCAAACCCACTCCGCCAGACCCAAACCCACTCCGCCAGACAAAAACCCACTCCGCCAGACCCAAACCCACTCTGCCATACCCAAACCCACCGCCAGACCCAAACCCACTCCGCCAGACCCTAACCCACCCCGCCAGACCCAAACACACTCCGCCAGACCCAAACCCACTCCGCCAGACCCAAACCCACCCCGCCAGACCCCAACCCACGCCGCCAGACCCAAACCCACTCTGAAGACCCGAACCCACTCCGCCAGACCCGAACCCACTCCGCCAGACCCGCACCCACTCCGTCAGACCCAAACCCACTCCGCCAGACCCAAACCCACTCCGCCAGACCCAAACTTACTCCGCCAGACCCAAACCCACTCCGCCAGACACAAACCCACTCCGCTAGACCCAAACCCACTCCGCCTGACCCAAACCCACTCCGCAATACCCAAACCCACTCCGCCAGACCCAAACCCACTCCGCCAGACCGAAACTTACTCCGCCAGACCCAAACCCAATCCGCTAGACCCAAACCCACTCCGCGAGACCCAAACCCACTCCGCCAGTACCAAACCCACTCCGCCAGACCCAAACCCACTCCGCCAGACCCAAACCCACTCGGCCAGACCCAAACACACTCCGCCAGACCCAAACCCACTCGGCCAGACCCAAACCCACTCCGCCAGACCCGAACCCACTCCGCCAGACCCGAACCCTCTCCGCCAGACCCGAACTCTCTCCGACAGACCCGATCCCACTCCGCCAGACCCGAACCCACTCCGACAGACCCGAACTCTCTCCGGCAGACCACAACCCACTCCACCAGACCCAAACACACTCCACCAAACCCAAACACACTCCACCAGACCCAAACCCACTCCGCCAGACCCAACCCACTCCGCCAAACCCAAACCCACTCCGCCAGACCCAAACCCACTCCGCCAGACCCGAACCCACTCCGCCAGACCCGAGCCAACTCCGCCAGACCCAAACCCACTCTGCCAGACCCCAAACGCACTCCGCCAGACCCAAACCCACTCCGCCAGGCCCAAACCAACTCCGCCAGACCCAAACTTACTCCGCCAGGCCCAAACCAACTCCGCCAGACCCAAACCCACTCCGCCAGACCCAAACCCACTCCGGCAGACACAAACCCACTCCGCCAGACCGCAAACCCACTCCACCAGACCCAAACCCACTCCGCCAGACCCAAACCCACTCCGACAGACCCAAACCCACTCCGCCAGACCCAAACCCACTCCGCCAGACCCAAACCCACTCCGCCAGACCCAAACCCAATCCGCCAGACCCAAACCCACTCCGCCACACCCAAGCCCACGGCGCCAGACCCAAACCCACTCCGCCAGACCCAAACCCACTCCGCCAGACCCAAACCCACTCCGCCAGACCCCAAACCCACTCCGCCAGACCCAAACCCACTCCGCCAGACACAAACTCACTCCGCCAGACCCCAACCCACCCCGCCAGACCCAAACCCACTCCGCCAGACCCAAACCGACTCTGCCATACCCAAACCCACCGCCAGACCCAAACCCACTCCGCCAGACCCTAACCCACTCCGCCAGACCCGAACCCACTCCGCCAGACCCAAACCCACTCCGCCAGACCCGCACCCACTCCGCCAGACCCGAACCCACTCCGCCAGACCCGAGCCAACTCCGCCAGACCCAAACCCACTCTGCCAGACCCAAACCCACTCCGCCAGACCCGAAACCAGTCCGCCAGACCCTAACCCACTCCGCCAGACCCAAACCCACTCCGCCAGACCCGCACCCACTCCGCCAGACCCGAACCCATTCCTCCAGACCCTAACCCACTCCGCCAGACCCGAACCCACTCCGCCAGTCCCGAACCCACTCCGACAGACCCAAACCCATTCCGCCAGACCCGAACCCACTCCGCCACACCCGAACACACTCCGCCAGACCGTAACCCACTCCGCCAGACCCAAACTCTCTCCGCCAGACCCAAACCCACTCCGCCAGACCCAAACCCACTCCGCCAGACCCAAACCCACTCCGCCAGACCCGAACCCACTCCGCCAGACCCGAACCAACTCCGCCAGACCCCAACCCACTCCGCCAGACCCGAACCCACTCCGCCAGACCCCAACCCACTCCGCCAGACCCCAACCCACTCCGCCAGACCCGAACCCACTCCGCCAGACCCCAACCCACTCCGCCAGACCCGAACCCACTCCGCCAGACCCGAACCCACTCCGCCAGACCCGAGCCAACTCCGCCAGACCCAAACCCACTCTGCCAGACCCCAAACGCACTCCGCCAGACCCAAACCCACTCCGCCAGGCCCAAACCAACTCCGCCAGACCCAAACTTACTCCGCCAGGCCCAAACCAACTCCGCCAGACCCAAACCCACTCCGCCAGACCCAAACCCACTCCGGCAGACACAAACCCACTCCGCCAGACCGCAAACCCACTCCACCAGACCCAAACCCACTCCGCCAGACCCAAACCCACTCCGACAGACCCAAACCCACTCCGCCAGACCCAAACCCACTCCGCCAGACCCAAACCCACTCCGCCAGACCCAAACCCAATCCGCCAGACCCAAACCCACTCCGCCACACCCAAGCCCACGGCGCCAGACCCAAACCCACTCCGCCAGACCCAAACCCACTCCGCCAGACCCAAACCCACTCCGCCAGACCCCAAACCCACTCCGCCAGACCCAAACCCACTCCGCCAGACACAAACTCACTCCGCCAGACCCCAACCCACCCCGCCAGACCCAAACCCACTCCGCCAGACCCAAACCGACTCTGCCATACCCAAACCCACCGCCAGACCCAAACCCACTCCGCCAGACCCTAACCCACTCCGCCAGACCCGAACCCACTCCGCCAGACCCAAACCCACTCCGCCAGACCCGCACCCACTCCGCCAGACCCGAACCCACTCCGCCAGACCCGAGCCAACTCCGCCAGACCCAAACCCACTCTGCCAGACCCAAACCCACTCCGCCAGACCCGAAACCAGTCCGCCAGACCCTAACCCACTCCGCCAGACCCAAACCCACTCCGCCAGACCCGCACCCACTCCGCCAGACCCGAACCCATTCCTCCAGACCCTAACCCACTCCGCCAGACCCGAACCCACTCCGCCAGTCCCGAACCCACTCCGACAGACCCAAACCCATTCCGCCAGACCCGAACCCACTCCGCCACACCCGAACACACTCCGCCAGACCGTAACCCACTCCGCCAGACCCAAACTCTCTCCGCCAGACCCAAACCCACTCCGCCAGACCCAAACCCACTCCGCCAGACCCAAACCCACTCCGCCAGACCCGAACCCACTCCGCCAGACCCGAACCAACTCCGCCAGACCCTAACCCACTCCGCCAGACCCCAACCCACTCCGCCAGACCCCAACCCACTCCGCCAGACCCCAACCCACTCCGCCAGACCCGAACCCACTCCGCCAGACCCGAACCCACTCCGCCAGACCCCAACCCACTCCGCCAGACCCAAACCCACTCCGCCAGACCCAAACCCACTCCGCCAGACCCAAACCCACTCCGCCACACCCAAGCCCACTCCACCAGACCCAAACCCACTCCGCCAGACCCAAACCCACTCCGCCAGACCCAAACCCACTCCGCCAGACCCAAACCCACTCCGCCAGACCCAAACCCACTCCGGCAGACACAAACCCACTCCGCCAGACCGCAAACCCACTCCGCCAGACCCAAACCCACTCCGCCAGACCCAAACCCACTCCGACAGACCCAAACGCACTCCGCCAGACCCAAACCCACTCCGCCAGACCCAAACCCACTCCGCCAGACCCAAACCCAATCCGCCAGACCCAAACCCACTCCGCCACACCCAAGCCCACGGCGCCAGACCCAAACCCACTCCGCCAGACCCAAACCCACTCCGCCAGACCCAAACTCACTCCGCCAGACCCCAAATCCACTCCGCCAGACCCAAACCCACTCCGCCAGACACAAACCCACTCCGCCAGACCCCAACCCACCCCGCCAGACCCAAACCCACTCCGCCAGACCCAAACCGTCTCTGCCATACCCAAACCCACCGCCAGACCCAAACCCACTCCGCCAGACCCTAACCCACTCCGCCAGACCCGAACCCACTCCGCCAGACCCAAACCCACTCCGCCAGACCCGCACCCACTCCGCCAGACCCGAACCCACTCCGCCAGACCCGAGCCAACTCCGCCAGACCCAAACCCACTCTGCCAGACCCAAACCCACTCCGCCAGACCCGAACCCAGTCCGCCAGACCCTAACCCACTCCGCCAGACCCAAACCCACTCCGCCAGACCCGCACCCACTCCGCCAGACCCGAACCCATTCCTCCAGACCCTAACCCACTCCGCCAGACCCGAACCCACTCCGCCAGTCCCGAACCCACTCCGACAGACCCAAACCCATTCCGCCAGACCCGAACACACTCCGCCACACCCGAACACACTCCGCCAGACCGTAACCCACTCCGCCAGACCCAAACTCTCTCCGCCAGACCCAAACCCACTCCGCCAGACCCAAACCCACTCCGCCAGACCCAAACCCACTCCGCCAGACCCGAAACCACTCCGCCAGACCCGAACCAACTCCGCCAGACCCTAACCCACTCCGCCAGGCCCGAACCCACTCCGCCAGACCCCAACCCACTCCGCCAGACCCCAACCCACTCCGCCAGACCCGAACCCACTCCGCCAGACCCGAACCCACTCCGCCAGACCCCAACCAACTCCGCCAGACCACAACCCACACCGCCAGACCCGAACCCACTCCTCCAGGCCCCAACCCTACCCGCCAGATCCGAACCCACTCCGCCAGACCCGAACCCACTCCGCCAGACCCGAACCCACTCCGCCAGACCCAAACCCACTCCGCCAGACCCGAATGCACTCCTCCAGACCCGAACCCACTCCGCCAGACCCGAAGCAACTCCGCTAGACCCAAACACACTCCGGCAGACCCAAATCCACTCCGCCAGACCCAAACCCACTCCGCCAGGCCCAAACCAACTCCGCCAGACCCAAACCCACTCCGCCAGACCCCAAACCCACTCCGCCAGACCCAAACCCATCCGCCAGACCCAAACCCACTCCGCCAGACCCAAACCCACTCCGCCAGACCCGAACCCACTCCGCCAAACCCGAACCCACTCCGCCAGACCCGAACCCACACCGACCGACCCGAACCCACTCCGCCAGACCCTAACCCACTCCGCCAGACCCGAACCCACTCCGCCAGACCCGAACCCACTCCGCCAGACCCGAACCCACTCCGCCAGACCCGAACCCACTACGCCAGACCCGAACCCACTCCGCCAGACCCGAACCCACTCCGCCAGACCCGAACCAACTCCGCCAGACCCGAACCCACTCCGCCAGACCCGAACCCACTCCGCCAGTCCCGAACCCACTCCGCCAGACCCGAACCCACGCCGCCACACCCGAACCCACTCCGCCAGACCCGAACCCACTCCGCCAGACCCGAACCCACTCCGCCAGACCCGAAGCAACTCCGCCAGACCCAAACCCACTCCGCCAGACCCGAACCCACTCCGCCAAACCCGAACCCACTCCGCCAGACCCCAACCCACTCCGCCAGACCCAAACCCACTCCGCCAGACCCGAACCCACTCCGCGAGACCCGAACCCACTCCGCCAGACCCGAACCCACTCCGCCAGACCCGAACCAACTCCGCCAGACCCGAACTCACTCCGCCAGACCCCAACCCACTCCGCCAGACCCCAACCCACTCCGCCAGACCCGAACCCACTCCGACAGACTCGAACCCACTCCGCCAGACCATAACCCACTCCGCCAGACCCGAACCCAATCCGCCAGACCCGAACCCACTCCGCCAGACCCCAACCCACTCCGCCAGACCCGAACCCACTCCGCCAGACCCGCACCCACTCCGCCAGACCCCAAACCCACTCCGCCAGACCCAAACCCATCCGCCAGACCCAAACCCACTCCGCCAGACCCAAACCCACTCCGCCAGACCCGAACCCACTCCGCCAAACCCGAACCCACTCCGCCAGACCCGAACCCACACCGACAGACCCAAACCCACTCCGCCAGACCCAAACCCACTCCGCCAGACCCGAACCCACTCCGCCAGACCCGAACCCACTCCGCCAGACCCGAACCCACTCCGCCAGACCCGAACCCACTCCGCCAGACCCGAACCCACTCCGCCAGACCCGAACCCACTCCGCCAGACCCGAACCAACTCCGCCAGACCCGAACCCACTCCGCCAGACCCGAACCCACTCCGCCAGTCCCGAACCCACTCCGCCAGACCCGAACCCACGCCGCCACACCCGAACCCACTCCGCCAGACCCGAACCCACTCCGCCAGACCCGAACCCACTCCGCCAGACCCGAAGCAACTCCGCCAGACCCAAACCCACTCCGCCAGACCCGAACCCACTCCGCCAAACCCGAACCCACTCCGCCAGACCCCAACCCACTCCGCCAGACCCAAACCCACTCCGCCAGACCCGAACCCACTCCGCGAGACCCGAACCCACTCCGCCAGACCCGAACCCACTCCGCCAGACCCGAACCAACTCCGCCAGACCCGAACTCACTCCGCCAGACCCCAACCCACTCCGCCAGACCCCAACCCACTCCGCCAGACCCGAACCCACTCCGACAGACTCGAACCCACTCCACCAGACCATAACCCACTCCGCCAGACCCGAACCCAATCCGCCAGACCCGAACCCAGTCCGCCAGACCCCAACCCACTCCGCCAGACCCGAACCCACTCCGCCAGACCCGCACCCACTCCGCCAGACCCGAACCCATTCCTCCAGACCCTAACCCACTCTGCCAGACCCGAACCCACTCCGCCAGTCCCGAACCCACTCCGACAGACCCAAACCCATTCCGCCAGACCCGAACCCACTCCGCCAGACCCAAACACACTCCGCCAGACCCAAACCCACTCCGCCAGACCCTAACTCTCTCCGCCAGACCCAAACCCACTCCGCCAGACCCAAACCCACTCCGCCAGACCCGAACCCACTCCGCCAGACCCGAACCCACTCCGCCAGACCCGAACCAACGCCGCCAGACCCGAACCCACTGCGCCAGACCCGAACCCACTCCGCCAGACCCGAACCCACTCCGCCAGACCCCAACCCACTCCGCCAGACCCGAACCCACTCCGCCAGACTCGAACCCACTCCGTCAGACCCCAACCAACTCCGCCAGACCACAAACCAATCCGCCAGACCCGAACCCACACCGACAGACCCGAACCAACTCCGCCAGAGCTGAACCCACTCCTCCAGGGCCCAACCCTACCCGCCAGATCCAAACCCACTCCGCCAGACCCGAACCCACTCCGCCAGACCCGAACCCACTCCGCCAGACCCAAACCCACTCCGCCAGACCCGAATGCACTCCGCCAGACCCGAACCCACTCCGCCAGACCCGAAGCAACTCCGCCAGACCCAAACCCACTCCGGCAGACCCAAATCCACTCCGCCAGACCCAAACCCACTCCGCCAGGCCCAAACCAACTCCGCCAGACCCAAACCCACTCCGCCAGACCCCAAACCCACTCCGCCAGACCCAAACCCATCCGCCAGACCCAAACCCACTTCGCCAGACCCAAACCCACTCCGCCAGACCCGAACCCACTCCGCCAAACCCGAACCCACTCCGCCAGACCCAAACCCACACCGACAGACCCAAACCCACTCCGCCAGACCCAAACCCACTCCGCCAGACCCGAACCCACTCCGCCAGACCCGAACCCACTCCGCCAGACCCGAACCCACTCCGCCAGACCCGAACCCACTCCGCCAGACCCGAACCAACTCCGCCAGACCCGAACCCACTCCGCCAGACCCGAACCCACTCCGCCAGTCCCGAACCCACTCTGCCAGACCCGAACCCACGCCGCCACACCCGAACCCACTCCGCCAGACCCGAACCCACTCCGCCAGACCCGAACCCACTCCGCCAGACCCGAAGCAACTCCGCCAGACCCAAACCCACTCCGCCAGACCCGAACCCACTCCGCCAAACCCGAACCCACTCCGCCAGACCCCAACCCACTCCGCCAGACCCAAACCCACTCCGCCAGACCCGAACCCACTCCGCGAGACCCGAACCCACTCCGCCAGACCCGAACCCACTCCGCCAGACCCGAACCAACTCCGCCAGACCCGAACTCACTCCGCCAGACCCCAACCCACTCCGCCAGACCCCAACCCACTCCGCCAGACCCGAACCCACTCCGACAGACTCGAACCCACTCCGCCAGACCATAACCCACTCCGCCAGACCCGAACCCAATCCGCCAGACCCGAACCCACTCCGCCAGACCCCAACCCACTCCGCCAGACCCGAACCCACTCCGCCAGACCCGCACCCACTCCGCCAGACCCGAACCCACTCCGCCAGACCCGAACCCACTCCGCCAGACCCGAACCCACTCCGCCAGACCCGAACCCACTCCGCCAGACCCGAACCAACTCCGCCAGACCCGAAACCCACTCCGCCAGACCCGAACCCACTCCGCCAGTCCCGAACCCACTCTGCCAGACCCGAACCCACGCCGCCACACCCGAACCCACTCCGCCAGACCCGAACCCACTCCGCCAGACCCGAACCCACTCCGCCAGACCCGAAGCAACTCCGCCAGACCCAAACCCACTCCGCCAGACCCAAACCCACTCCGCCAAACCCGAACCCACTCCGCCAGACCCCAACCCACTCCGCCAGACCCAAACCCACTCCGCCAGACCCGAACCCACTCCGCGAGACCCGAACCCACTCCGCCAGACCCGAACCCACTCCGCCAGACCCGAACCAACTCCGCCAGACCCGAACTCACTCCGCCAGACCCCAACCCACTCCGCCAGACCCCAACCCACTCTGCCAGACCCGAACCCACTCCGACAGACTCGAACCCACTCCGCCAGACCATAACCCACTCCGCCAGACCCGAACCCAATCCGCCAGACCCGAACCCACTCCGCCAGACCCCAACCCACTCCGCCAGACCCGAACCCACTCCGCCAGACCCGCACCCACTACGCCAGACCCGAACCCATTCCTCCAGACCCTAACCCACTCTGCCAGACCCGAACCCACTCCGCCAGTCCCGAACCCACTCCGACAGACACAAACCCATTCCGCCAGACCCGAACCCACTCCGCCAGACCCAAACACACTCCGCCAGACCCAAACCCACTCCGCCAGACCCTAACTCTCTCCGCCAGACCCAAACCCACTCCGCCAGACCCAAACCCACTCCGCCAGACCCGAACCCACTCCGCCAGACCCGAACCCACTCCGCCAGACCCGAACCAACGCCGCCAGACCCGAACCCACTGCGCCAGACCCGAACCCACTCCGCCAGACCCGAACCCACTCCGCCAGACCCGAACCCACTCCGCCAGACCCGAACCCACTCCGTCAGACCCCAACCAACTCCGCCAGACCACAAACCAATCCGCCAGACCCGAACCCACACCGACAGACCCGAACCAACTCCGCCAGACCTGAACCCACTCCTCCAGGGCCCAACCCTACCCGCCAGATCCAAACCCACTCCGCCAGACCCGAACCCACTCCGCCAGACCCGAACCCACTCCGCCAGACCCGCACCCACTCCGCCAGACCCGAACCCATTCCTCCAGACCCTAACCCACTCTGCCAGACCCGAACCCACTCCGCCAGTCCCGAACCCACTCCGACAGACCCAAACCCATTCCGCCAGACCCGAACCCACTCCGCCAGACCCAAACACACTCCGCCAGACCCAAACCCACTCCGCCAGACCCTAACTCTCTCCGCCAGACCCAAACCCACTCCGCCAGACCCAAACCCACTCCGCCAGACCCGAACCCACTCCGCCTGACCCGAACCCACTCCGCCAGACCCGAACCAACGCCGCCAGACCCGAACCCACTGCGCCAGACCCGAACCCACTCCGCCAGACCCGAACCCACTCCGCCAGACCCGAACCCACTCCGCCAGACCCGAACCCACTCCGCCAGACCCGAACCCACTCCGTCAGACCCCAACCAACTCCGCCAGACCACAAACCAATCCGCCAGACCCGAACCCACACCGACAGACCCGAACCAACTCCGCCAGACCTGAACCCACTCCTCCAGGGCCCAACCCTACCCGCCAGATCCAAACCCACTCCGCCAGACCCGAACCCACTCCGCCAGACCCGAACCCACTCCGCCAGACCCAAACCCACTCCGCCAGACCCGAATGCACTCCGCCAGACCCGAACCCACTCCGTCAGACCCGAAGCAACTCCGCCAGACCCAAACCCACTCCGGCAGACCCAAATCCACTCCGCCCGACCCAAACCCACTCCGCCAGGCTCAAACCAACTCCGCCAGACCCAAACCCACTCCGCCAGACCCCAAACCCACTCCGCCAGACCCAAACCCATCCGCCAGACCCAAACCCACTTCGCCAGACCCAAACCCACTCCGCCAGACCCGAACCCACTCCGCCAAACCCGAACCCACTCCGCCAGACCCAAACCCACACCGACAGACCCAAACCCACTCCGCCAGATCCAAACCCACTCCGCCAGACCCAAACCCACTCCGCCAGACCCGAACCCACTCCGCCAGACCCAAACCCACTCCGCCAGAACCGAACCCACTCCGCGAGTCCCGAACCAACTCCGCCAGACCACAACCCACTCCGCCAGACCCGAACCCACACCGACAGACCCGAACCCACTCCGCCATACCCGAACCCACTCCTCCAGGCCCCAACCCGACCCGCCAGATCCGAACCCACTCCGCCAGACCCGAACCCACTCCGCCAGACCCGAACCCACTCCGCCAGACCTGAACCCGCTCCGCCAGACCCGAACCCACTCCGCCAGACCCGAACCCACTCCGCCAGAACCGAAGCAACTCCGCCAGACCCAAACCCACTCCGCCAGACCCGAACCCACTCCGCCAAACCCGAACCCACTCCGCCAGACCCAAACCCACTCCGACAGACCCAAACCCATTCCGCCACACCCGAACCCACTCCGCCACACCCGAACACACTCCGCCAGACCCAAACCCACTCCGCCAGACCCAAACTCTCTCCGCCAGACCCAAACCCACTCCGCCAGACCCAAACCCACTCCGGCAGACCCGAACCCACTCCGCCAGACCCGAACCCACTCCGCCAGACCCGAACCAACTCCGCCAGACCCGAACCCACTGCGCCAGACCCGAACCCACTCCGCCAGACCCGAACCCACTCCGCCAGACCCCAACCCACTCCGCCAGACCCGAACCCACTCCGCCAGACCCGAACCCACTCCGTCAGACCCCAACCAACTCCGCCAGACCACAAACCACTCCGCCAGACCCGAACCCACACCGACAGACCCGAACCAACTCCGCCAGTCCCGAACCCACTCCTCCAGGCCCCAACCCTACCCGCCAGATCCAAACCCACTCTGCCAGACCCGAACCCACTCCGCCAGACCCAAACCCACTCCGCCAGACCCAAACCCACTCCGCCAGACCCGAATGCACTCCGCCAGACCCGAACCCACTCCGCCAGACCCGAAGCAACTCCGCCAGACCCAAACCCACTCCGGCAGACCCAAATCCACTCCGCCAGACCCAAACCCACTCCGCCAGGCCCAAACCAACTCCGCCAGACCCAAACCCACTCCGCCAGACCCCAAACCCACTCCGCCAGACCCAAACCCATCCGCCAGACCCAAACCCACTTCGCCAGACCCAAACCCACTCCGCCAGACCCGAACCCACTCCGCCAAACCCGAACCCACTCCGCCAGACCCAAACCCACACCGACAGACCCAAACCCACTCCGCCAGACCCGAACCCACTCCGCCAGACCCAAACCCAATCCGCCAGACCCGCACCCACTCCGCCAGACCCAAACCCACTCCGCCAGAACCGAACCCACTCCGCCAGTCCCGAACCAACTCCGCCAGACCACAACCCACTCCGCCAGCCCGAACCCACACCGACAGACCCGAACCCACTCCGCCATACCCGAACCCACTCCTCCAGGCCCCAACCCTACCCGCCAGATCCGAACCCACTCCGCCAGACCCGAACCCACTCCGCCAGACCCGAACCCACTCCGCCAGACCTGAACCCACTCCGCCAGACCCGAACCCACTCCGCCAGACCCGAACCCACTCCGCCAGAACCGAAGCAACTCCGCCAGACCCAAACCCACTCCGCCAGACCCGAACCCACTCCGCCAAACCCGAACCCACTCCGCCAGACCCCAACCCACTCCGCCAGACCCAAACCCACTCTGCCAGACCCGAACCCACTCCGCCAGACCCGAACCCACTCCGCCAGACCCGAACCCACTCCGCCAGACCCGAACCAACTCCGCCAGACCCGAACTCACTCCGCCAGACCCGAACCCACTCCGCCAGACCCCATCCCACTCCGCCAGACCCGAACCCACTCCGACAGACGCGAACCCACTCCGCCAGACCATAACCCACTCCGCCAGACCCGAACCCACTCCGCCAGACCCGAACCCACTCCGCCAGACCCCAACCCACTCCGCCAGACCCGAACCCACTCCGCCAGACCCGAACCCACTCCGCCAGACCCGAACCCACTCCGCCAGACCCGAACCCACTCCGCCAGACCCGCACCCACTCCGCCAGACCCGAACCCATTCCTCCAGACCCTAACCCACTCCGCCAGACCCGAACCCACTCCGCCAGTCCCGAACCCACTCCGACAGACCCAAACCCATTCCGCCACACCCGAACCCACTCCGCCACACCCGAACACACTCCGCCAGACCCAAACCCACTCCGCCAGACCCAAACTCTCTCCGCCAGACCCAAACCCACTCCGCCAGACCCAAACCCACTCCGGCAGACCCGAACCCACTCCGCCAGACCCGAACCCACTCCGCCAGACCCGAACCAACTCCGCCAGACCCGAACCCACTGCGCCAGACCCGAACCCACTCCGCCAGACCCGAACCCACTCCGCCAGACCCCAACCCACTCCGCCAGACCCGAACCCACTCCGCCAGACCCGAACCCACTCCGTCAGACCCCAACCAACTCCGCCAGACCACAAACCACTCCGCCAGACCCGAACCCACACCGACAGACCCGAACCAACTCCGCCAGTCCCGAACCCACTCCTCCAGGCCCCAACCCTACCCGCCAGATCCAAACCCACTCTGCCAGACCCGAACCCACTCCGCCAGACCCAAACCCACTCCGCCAGACCCAAACCCACTCCGCCAGACCCGAATGCACTCCGCCAGACCCGAACCCACTCCGCCAGACCCGAAGCAACTCCGCCAGACCCAAACCCACTCCGGCAGACCCAAATCCACTCCGCCAGACCCAAACCCACTCCGCCAGGCCCAAACCAACTCCGCCAGACCCAAACCCACTCCGCCAGACCCCAAACCCACTCCGCGAGACCCAAACCCATCCGCCAGACCCAAACCCACTTCGCCAGACCCAAACCCACTCCGCCAGACCCGAACCCACTCCGCCAAACCCGAACCCACTCCGCCAAACCCAAACCCACACCGCCAGACCCCAACCCACTCCGCCAGACCCTAACCCACTCCGCCAGACCCAAACCCAATCCGCCAGACCCGAACCCACTCCGCCAGACCCCAACCCACTCCGCCAGACCCTAACCCACTCTGCCAGACCCGAACCCACTCCGCCAGACCCGAACCCACTCCGCCAGACCCGAACCCACTCCGCCAGACCCGAACCAACTCCGCCAGTCCCGAACTCACTCCGCCAGACCCGAACCCACTCCGCCAGACCCCATCCCACTCCGCCAGACCCGAACCCACTCCGACAGATGCGAACCCACTCCGCCAGACCATAACCCACTCCGCCAGACCCGAACCCACTCCGCCAGACCCGAACCCACTCCGCCAGACCCCAACCCACTCCGCCAGACCCGAACCCACTCCGCCAGACCCGAACCCACTCCGCCAGACCCGAACCCACTCCGCCAGACCCGAACCCACTCCGCCAGACCCGCACCCACTCCGCCAGACCCGAACCCATTCCTCCAGACCCTAACCCACTCCGCCAGACCCGAACCCACTCCGCCAGTCCCGAACCCACTCCGACAGACCCAAACCCATTCCGCCACACCCGAACCCACTCCGCCACACCCGAACACACTCCGCCAGACCCAAACCCACTCCGCCAGACCCAAACTCTCTCCGCCAGACCCAAACCCACTCCGCCAGACCCAAACCCACTCCGGCAGACCCGAACCCACTCCGCCAGACCCGAACCCACTCCGCCAGACCCGAACCAACTCTGCCAGACCCGAACCCACTGCGCCAGACCCGAACCCACTCCGCCAGACCCGAACCCACTCCGCCAGACCCCAACCCACTCCGCCAGACCCGAACCCACTCCGCCAGACCCGAACCCACTCCGTCAGACCCCAACCAACTCCGCCAGACCACAAACCACTCCGCCAGACCCGAACCCACACCGACAGACCCGAACCAACTCCGCCAGTCCCGAACCCACTCCTCCAGGCCCCAACCCTACCCGCCAGATCCAAACCCACTCTGCCAGACCCGAACCCACTCCGCCAGACCCAAACCCACTCCGCCAGACCCAAACCCACTCCGCCAGACCCGAATGCACTCCGCCAGACCCGAACCCACTCCGCCAGACCCGAAGCAACTCCGCCAGACCCAAACCCACTCCGGCAGACCCAAATCCACTCCGCCAGACCCAAACCCACTCCGCCAGGCCCAAACCAACTCCGCCAGACCCAAACCCACTCCGCCAGACCCCAAACCCACTCCGCCAGACCCAAACCCATCCGCCAGACCCAAACCCACTTCGCCAGACCCAAACCCACTCCGCCAGACCCGAACCCACTCCGCCAAACCCGAACCCACTCCGCCAGACCCAAACCCACACCGACAGACCCAAACCCACTCCGCCAGACCCGAACCCACTCCGCCAGACCCAAACCCAATCCGCCAGACCCGAACCCACTCCGCCAGACCCAAACCCACTCCGCCAGAACCGAACCCACTCCGCCAGTCCCGAACCAACTCCGCCAGACCACAACCCACTCCGCCAGCCCGAACCCACACCGACAGACCCGAACCCACTCCGCCATACCCGAACCCACTCCTCCAGGCCCCAACCCTACCCGCCAGATCCGAACCCACTCCGCCAGACCCGAACCCACTCCGCCAGACCCGAACCCACTCCGCCAGACCTGAACCCACTCCGCCAGACCCGAACCCACTCCGCCAGACCCGAACCCACTCCGCCAGAACCGAAGCAACTCCGCCAGACCCAAACCCACTCCGCCAGACCCGAACCCACTCCGCCAAACCCGAACCCACTCCGCCAGACCCCAACCCACTCCGCCAGACCCAAACCCACTCTGCCAGACCCGAACCCACTCCGCCAGACCCGAACCCATTCCGCCAGACCCGAACCCACTCCGCCAGACCCGAACCAACTCCGCCAGACCCGAACTCACTCCGCCAGACCCGAACCCACTCCGCCAGACCCCATCCCACTCCGCCAGACCCGAACCCACTCCGACAGACGCGAACCCACTCCGCCAGACCATAACCCACTCCGCCAGACCCGAACCCACTCCGCCAGACCCGAACCCACTCCGCCAGACCCCAACCCACTCCGCCAGACCCGAACCCACTCCGCCAGACCCGAACCCACTCCGCCAGACCCGAACCCACTCCGCCAGACCCGAACCCACTCCGCCAGACCCGCACCCACTCCGCCAGACCCGAACCCATTCCTCCAGACCCTAACCCACTCCGCCAGACCCGAACCCACTCCGCCAGTCCCGAACCCACTCCGACAGACCCAAACCCATTCCGCCACACCCGAACCCACTCCGCCACACCCGAACACACTCCGCCAGACCCAAACCCACTCCGCCAGACCCAAACTCTCTCCGCCAGACCCAAACCCACTCCGCCAGACCCAAACCCACTCCGGCAGACCCGAACCCACTCCGCCAGACCCGAACCCACTCCGCCAGACCCGAACCAACTCCGCCAGACCCGAACCCACTGCGCCAGACCCGAACCCACTCCGCCAGACCCGAACCCACTCCGCCAGACCCCAACCCACTCCGCCAGACCCGAACCCACTCCGCCAGACCCGAACCCACTCCGTCAGACCCCAACCAACTCCGCCAGACCACAAACCACTCCGCCAGACCCGAACCCACACCGACAGACCCGAACCAACTCCGCCAGTCCCGAACCCACTCCTCCAGGCCCCAACCCTACCCGCCAGATCCAAACCCACTCTGCCAGACCCGAACCCACTCCGCCAGACCCAAACCCACTCCGCCAGACCCAAACCCACTCCGCCAGACCCGAATGCACTCCGCCAGACCCGAACCCACTCCGCCAGACCCGAAGCAACTCCGCCAGACCCAAACCCACTCCGGCAGACCCAAATCCACTCCGCCAGACCCAAACCCACTCCGCCAGGCCCAAACCAACTCCGCCAGACCCAAACCCACTCCGCCAGACCCCAAACCCACTCCGCCAGACCCAAACCCATCCGCCAGACCCAAACCCACTTCGCCAGACCCAAACCCACTCCGCCAGACCCGAACCCACTCCGCCAAACCCGAACCCACTCCGCCAGACCCAAACCCACACCGACAGACCCAAACCCACTCCGCCAGACCCTAACCCACTCCGCCAGACCCAAACCCAATCCGCCAGACCCGAACCCACTCCGCCAGACCCAAACCCACTCCGCCAGAACCGAACCCACTCCGCCAGTCCCGAACCAACTCCGCCAGACCACAACCCACTCCGCCAGACCCGAACCCACACCGACAGACCCGAACCCACTCCGCCATACCCGAACCCACTCCTCCAGGCCCCAACCCTACCCGCCAGATCCGAACCCACTCCGCCAGACCCGAACCCACTCCGCCAGACCCGAACCCACTCCGCCAGACCTGAACCCACTCCGCCAGACCCGAACCCACTCCGCCAGACCCGAACCCACTCCGCCAGAACCGAAGCAACTCCGCCAGACCCAAACCCACTCCGCCAGACCCGAACCCACTCCGCCAAACCCGAACCCACTCCGCCAGACCCCAACCCACTCCGCCAGACCCAAACCCACTCTGCCAGACCCGAACCCACTCCGCCAGACCCGAACCCACTCCGCCAGACCCGAACCCACTCCGCCAGACCCGAACCAACTCCGCCAGACCCGAACTCACTCCGCCAGACCCGAACCCACTCCGCCAGACCCCATCCCACTCCGCCAGACCCGAACCCACTCCGACAGACGCGAACCCACTCCGTCAGACCATAACCCACTCCGCCAGACCCGAACCCACTCCGCCAGACCCGAACCCACTCCGCCAGACCCCAACCCACTCCGCCAGACCCGAACCCACTCCGCCAGACCCGAACCCACTCCGCCAGACCCGAACCCTCTCCGCCAGACCCGAACCAACTCCGCCAGACCCCAACCCACTCCGCCAGACCCAAACCCACTCCGCCAGACCCGCACCCACTCCGCCAGACCCGAACCCATTCCTCCAGACCCTAACCCACTCCGCCAGACCCGAACCCACTACGCCAGTCCCGAACCCACTCCGACAGACCCAAACCCATTCCGTCAGACCAGAACCCACTCCGCCACACCCGAACACACTCCGCCAGACCCAAACCCACTCCGCCAGACCCTAACTCTCTCAGCCAGACCCAAACCCACTCCGCCAGACCCAAACCCACTCCGCCAGACCCGAACCCACTCCGCCAGACCCGAACCCACTCCGCCAGACACGAACCAACGCCGCCAGACCCGAACCCACTGCGCCAGACCCGAACCCACTCCGCCAGACCCGAACCCACTCCGCCAGACCCCAACCCACTCCGCCAGACCCGAACCCACTCCGTCAGACCCGAACCCACTCCGTCAGACCCCAACCAACTCCGCCAGACCACAAACCAATCCGCCAGACCCGAACCCACACCGACAGACCCGAACCAACTCCGCCAGACCTGAACCCACTCCTCCAGGGCCCAACCCTACCCGCCAGATCCAAACCCACTCCGCCAGACCCGAACCCACTCCGCCAGACCCGAACCCACTCCGCCAGACCCAAACCCACTCCGCCAGACCCGAATGCACTCCGCCAGACCCGAACCCACTCCGCCAGACCCGAAGCAACTCCGCCAGACCCAAACCCACTCCGCCAGAACCGAACCCACTCCGCCAGTCCCGAACCAACTCCGCCAGACCACAACCCACTCCGCCAGACCCGAACCCACACCGACAGACCCGAACCCACTCCGCCATACCCGAACCCACTCCTCCAGGCCCCAACCCTACCCGCAAGATCCGAACCCACTCCGCCAGACCCGAACCCACTCCGCCAGACCCGAACCCACTCCGCCAGACCTGAACCCACTCCGCCAGACCCAAACCCACTCCGCCAGACCCAAACCCACTCCGCCAGACCCGAATGCACTCCGCCAGACCCGAACCCACTCCGCCAGACCCGAAGCAACTCCGCCAGACCCAAACCCACTCCGGCAGACCCAAATCCACTCCGCCAGACCCAAACCCACTCCGCCAGGCCCAAACCAACTCCGCCAGACCCAAACCCACTCCGCCAGACCCCAAACCCACTCCGCCAGACCCAAACCCATCCGCCAGACCCAAACCCACTTCGCGAGACCCAAACCCACTCCGCCAGACCCGAACCCACTCCGCCAAACCCGAACCCACTCCGCCAGACCCAAACCCACACCGACAGACCCAAACCCACTCCGCCAGACCCGAACCCACTCCGCCAGACCCAAACCCAATCCGCCAGACCCGAACCCACTCCGCCAGACCCAAACCCACTCCGCCAGAACCGAACCCACTCCGCCAGTCCCGAACCAACTCCGCCAGACCACAACCCACTCCGCCAGACCCGAACCCACACCGACAGACCCGAACCCACTCCGCCATACCCGAACCCACTCCTCCAGGCCCCAACCCTACCCGCCAGATCCGAACCCACTCCGCCAGACCCGAACCCACTCCGCCAGACCCGAACCCACTCCGCCAGACCTGAACCCACTCCGCCAGACCCGAACCCACTCCGCCAGACCCGAACCCACTCCGCCAGAACCGAAGCAACTCCGCCAGACCCAAACCCACTCCGCCAGACCCGAACCCACTCCGCCAAACCCGAACCCACTCCGCCAGACCCCAACCCACTCCGCCAGACCCAAACCCACTCTGCCAGACCCGAACCCACTCCGCCAGACCCGAACCCACTCCGCCAGACCCGAACCCACTCCGACAGACGCGAACCCACTCCGCCAGACCATAACCCACTCCGCCAGACCCGAACCCACTCCGCCAGACCCGAACCCACTCCGCCAGACCCCAACCCACTCCGCCAGACCCCAACCCACTCCGCCAGACCCGAACCCACTCCGCCAGACCCGAACACTCTCCGCCAGACCCGAACCAACTCCGCCAGACCCCAACCCACTCCGCCAGACCCAAACCCACTCCGCCAGACCCGCACCCACTCCGCCAGACCCGAACCCATTCCTCCAGACCCTAACCCACTCCGCCAGACCCGAACCCACTCCGCCAGTCCCGAACCCACTCCGACAGACCCAAACCCATTCCGTCAGACCAGAACCCACTCCGCCACACCCGAACACACTCCGCCAGACCCAAACCCACTCCGCCAGACCCTAACTCTCTCAGCCAGACCCAAACCCACTCCGCCAGACCCAAACCCACTCCGCCAGACCCGAACCCACTCCGCCAGACCCGAACCCACTCCGCCAGACCCGAACCAACGCCGCCAGACCCGAACCCACTGCGCCAGACCCGAACCCACTCCGCCAGACCCGAACCCACTCCGCCAGACCCCAACCCACTCCGCCAGACCCGAACCCACTCCGTCAGACCCGAACCCACTCCGTCAGACCCCAACCAACTCCGCCAGACCACAAACCAATCCGCCAGACCCGAACCCACACCGACAGACCCGAACCAACTCCGCCAGACCTGAACCCACTCCTCCAGGGCCCAACCCTACCCGCCAGATCCAAACCCACTCCGCCAGACCCGAACCCACTCCGCCAGACCCGAACCCACTCCGCCAGACCCAAACCCACTCCGCCAGACCCGAATGCACTCCGCCAGACCCGAACCCACTCCGCCAGACCCGAAGCAACTCCGCCAGACCCAAACCCACTCCGCCAGAACCGAACCCACTCCGCCAGTCCCGAACCAACTCCGCCAGACCACAACCCACTCCGCCAGACCCGAACCCACACCGACAGACCCGAACCCACTCCGCCATACCCGAACCCACTCCTCCAGGCCCCAACCCTACCCGCCAGATCCGAACCCACTCCGCCAGACCCGAACCCACTCCGCCAGACCCGAACCCACTCCGCCAGACCTGAACCCACTCCGCCAGACCCAAACCCACTCCGCCAGACCCAAACCCACTCCGCCAGACCCGAATGCACTCCGCCAGACCCGAACCCACTCCGCCAGACCCGAAGCAACTCCGCCAGACCCAAACCCACTCCGGCAGACCCAAATCCACTCCGCCAGACCCAAACCCACTCCGCCAGGCCCAAACCAACTCCGCCAGACCCAAACCCACTCCGCCAGACCCCAAACCCACTCCGCCAGACCCAAACCCATCCGCCAGACCCAAACCCACTTCGCGAGACCCAAACCCACTCCGCCAGACCCGAACCCACTCCGCCAAACCCGAACCCACTCCGCCAGACCCAAACCCACACCGACAGACCCAAACCCACTCCGCCAGACCCGAACCCACTCCGCCAGACCCAAACCCAATCCGCCAGACCCGAACCCACTCCGCCAGACCCAAACCCACTCCGCCAGAACCGAACCCACTCCGCCAGTCCCGAACCAACTCCGCCAGACCACAACCCACTCCGCCAGACCCGAACCCACACCGACAGACCCGAACCCACTCCGCCATACCCGAACCCACTCCTCCAGGCCCCAACCCTACCCGCCAGATCCGAACCCACTCCGCCAGACCCGAACCCACTCCGCCAGACCCGAACCCACTCCGCCAGACCTGAACCCACTCCGCCAGACCCGAACCCACTCCGCCAGACCCGAACCCACTCCGCCAGAACCGAAGCAACTCCGCCAGACCCAAACCCACTCCGCCAGACCCGAACCCACTCCGCCAAACCCGAACCCACTCCGCCAGACCCCAACCCACTCCGCCAGACCCAAACCCACTCTGCCAGACCCGAACCCACTCCGCCAGACCCGAACCCACTCCGCCAGACCCGAACCCACTCCGCCAGACCCGAACCAACTCCGCCAGACCCGAACTCACTCCGCCAGACCCGAACCCACTCCGCCAGACCCCAACCCACTCCGCCAGACCCGAACCCACTCCGACAGACGCGAACCCACTCCGCCAGACCATAACCCACTCCGCCAGACCCGAACCCACTCCGCCAGACGCGAACCCACTCCGCCAGACCCCAACCCACTCCGCCAGACCCGAACCCACTCCGCCCGACCCGAACCCACTCCGCCAGACCCGAACCCACTCCGCCAGACCCGAACCAACTCCGCCAGACCCCAACCCACTCCGCCAGACCCAAACCCACTCCGCCAGACCCGCACCCACTCCGCCAGACCCAAACCCATTCCTCCAGACCCTAACCCACTCCGCCAGCCCCGAACCCACTCCGCCAGTCCCGAACCCACTCCGACAGACCCAAACCCATTCCGTCAGACCAGAACCCACTCCGCCACACCCGAACACACTCCGCCAGACCCAAACCCACTCCGCCAGACCCTAACTCTCTCCGCCAGACCCCAACCCACTCCGCCAGACCCGAACCCACTCCGCCAAACCCGAACCCACTCCGCCAGACCCAAACCCACTCCGCCAGACCCGAACCCACTCCGCCAGACCCGAACCAACTCCGCCAGACCCGAACTCACTCCGCCAGACCCGAACCCACTCCGCCAGACCCCAACCCACTCCGCCAGACCCGAACCCACTCCGACAGACGCGGACCCACTCCGCCATACCCGAACCCACTCCTCCAGGCCCCAACCCTACCCGCCAGATCCGAACCCACTCCGCCAGACCCGAACCCACTCCGCCAGACCCGAACCCACTCCGCCAGACCTGAACCCACTCCGCCAGACCCAAACCCACTCCGCCAGACCCAAACCCACTCCGCCAGACCCGAATGCACTCCGCCAGACCCAAACCCACTCCGCCAGACCCGAAGCAACTCCGCCAGACCCAAACCCACTCCGGCAGACCCAAATCCACTCCGCCAGACCCAAACCCACTCCGCCAGGCCCAAACCAACTCCGCCAGACCCAAACCCACTCCGCCAGACCCCAAACCCACTCCGCCAGACCCAAACCCATCCGCCAGACCCAAACCCACTTCGCGAGACCCAAACCCACTCCGCCAGACCCGAACCCACTCCGCCAAACCCGAACCCACTCCGCCAGACCCAAACCCACACCGACAGACCCAAACCCACTCCGCCAGACCCGAACCCACTCCGCCAGACCCAAACCCAATCCGCCAGACCCGAACCCACTCCGCCAGACCCAAACCCACTCCGCCAGAACCGAACCCACTCCGCCAGTCCCGAACCAACTCCGCCAGACCACAACCCACTCCGCCAGACCCGAACCCACACCGACAGACCCGAACCCACTCCGCCATACCCGAACCCACTCCTCCAGGCCCCAACCCTACCCGCCAGATCCGAACCCACTCCGCCAGACCCGAACCCACTCCGCCAGACCCGAACCCACTCCGCCAGACCTGAACCCACTCCGCCAGACCCGAACCCACTCCGCCAGACCCGAACCCACTCCGCCAGAACCGAAGCAACTCCGCCAGACCCAAACCCACTCCGCCAGACCCGAACCCACTCCGCCAAACCCGAACCCACTCCGCCAGACCCCAACCCACTCCGCCAGACCCAAACCCACTCTGCCAGACCCGAACCCACTCCGCCAGACCCGAACCCACTCCGCCAGACCCGAACCCACTCCGCCAGACCCGAACCAACTCCGCCAGACCCGAACTCACTCCGCCAGACCCGAACCCACTCCGCCAGACCCCAACCCACTCCGCCAGACCCGAACCCACTCCGACAGACGCGAACCCACTCCGCCAGACCATAACCCACTCCGCCAGACCCGAACCCACTCCGCCAGACGCGAACCCACTCCGCCAGACCCCAACCCACTCCGCCAGACCCGAACCCACTCCGCCAGACCCGAACCCACTCCGCCAGACCCGAACCCACTCCGCCAGACCCGAACCAACTCCGCCAGACCCCAACCCACTCCGCCAGACCCAAACCCACTCCGCCAGACCCGCACCCACTCCGCCAGACCCAAACCCATTCCTCCAGACCCTAACCCACTCCGCCAGCCCCGAACCCACTCCGCCAGTCCCGAACCCACTCCGACAGACCCAAACCCATTCCGTCAGACCAGAACCCACTCCGCCACACCCGAACACACTCCGCCAGACCCAAACCCACTCCGCCAGACCCTAACTCTCTCCGCCAGACCCCAACCCACTCCGCCAGACCCGAACCCACTCCGCCAAACCCGAACCCACTCCGCCAGACCCAAACCCACTCCGCCAGACCCGAACCCACTCCGCCAGACCCGAACCAACTCCGCCAGACCCGAACTCACTCCGCCAGACCCGAACCCACTCCGCCAGACCCCAACCCACTCCGCCAGACCCGAACCCACTCCGACAGACGCGAACCCACTCCGCCAGACCATAACCCACTCCGCCAGACCCGAACCCACTCCGCCAGACGCGAAACCACTCCGCCAGACCCCAACCCACTCCGCCAGACCCGAACCCACTCCGCCAGACCTGAACCCACTCCGCCAGACCCGAACCCACTCCGCCAGACCCGAACCAACTCCGCCAGACCCCAACCCACTCCGCCAGACCCAAACCCACTCCGCCAGACCCGCACCCACTCCGCCAGACCCGAACCCATTCCTCCAGACCCTAACCCACTCCGCCAGCCCCGAACCCACTCCGCCAGTCCCGAACCCACTCCGACAGACCCAAACCCATTCCGTCAGACCAGAACCCACTCCGCCACACCCGAACACACTCCGCCAGACCCAAACCCACTCCGCCAGACCCTAACTCTCTCCGCCAGACCCCAACCCACTCCGCCAGACCCGAACCCACTCCGCCAAACCCGAACCCACTCCGCCAGACCCAAACCCACTCCGCCAGACCCAAACCCACTCTGCCAGACCCAAACCCACTCCGCCAGACCCAAACCCACTCCGCCAGACCCGAACCCACTCCGCCAGACCCAAACCCACTCCGCCAGACCCAAACCCACTTCGCCAGACCCAAACCCACTCCGCCAGACCCGAACCCACTCCGCCAAACCCGAACCCACTCCGCCAGACCCAAACCCACACCGACAGACCCAAACCCACTCCGCCAGACCCAAACCCACTCCGCCAGACCCAAACCCACTCCGCCAGACCCGAACCCACTCCGCCAGACCCAAACCCACTCCGCCAGAACCGAACCCACTCCGCCAGTCCCGAACCAACTCCGCCAGACCACAACCCACTCCGCCAGACCCGAACCCACACCGACAGACCCGAACCCACTCCGCCATACCCGAACCCACTCCTCCAGGCCCCAACCCTACCCGCCAGATCCGAACCCACTCCGCCAGACCCGAACCCACTCCGCCAGACCCGAACCCATTCCGCCAGACCCGAACCCACTCCGCCAGACCCGAACCAACTCCGCCAGACCCGAACTCACTCCGCCAGACCCGAACTCACTCCGCCAGACCCCAACCCACTCCGCCAGACCCGAACCCACTCCGACAGACCCGAACCCACTCCGCCAGACCATAACCCACTCCGCCAGACCCGAACCCACTCCGCCAGACCCGAACCCACTCCGCCAGTCCCGAACCCACTCCGACAGACCCAAACCCACTCCGCCACACCCGAACCCACTCCGCCACACCCGAACACACTCCGCCAGACCCAAACCCACTCCGCCAGACCCAAACTCTCTCCGCCAGACCCAAACCCACTCCGCCAGACCCAAACCCACTCCGGCAGACCCGAACCCACTCCGCCAGACCCGAACCCACTCCGCCAGACCCGAACCAACTCCGCCAGACCCGAACCCACTGCGCCAGACCCGAACCCACTCCGCCAGACCCGAACCCACTCCGCCAGACCCCAACCCACTCCGCCAGACCCGAACCCACTCCGCCAGACCCGAACCCACTCTGTCAGACCCCAACCAACTCCGCCAGACCACAAACCACTCCGCCAGACCCGAACCCACACCGACAGACCCGAACCAACTCCGCCAGTCCCGAACCCACTCCTCCAGGCCCCAACCCTACCCGCCAGATCCAAACCCACTCTGCCAGACCCGAACCCACTCCGCCAGACCCAAACCCACTCCGCCAGACCCAAACCCACTCCGCCAGACCCGAATGCACTCCGCCAGACCCGAACCCACTCCGCCAGACCCGAAGCAACTCCGCCAGACCCAAACCCACTCCGGCAGACCCAAATCCACTCCGCCAGACCCAAACCCACTCCGCCAGGCCCAAACCAACTCCGCCAGACCCAAACCCACTCCGCCAGACCCCAAACCCACTCCGCCAGACCCAAACCCATCCGCCAGACCCAAACCCACTTCGCCAGACCCAAACCCACTCCGCCAGACCCGAACCCACTCCGCCAAACCCGACCCCACTCCGCCAGACCCAAACCCACACCGACAGACCCAAACCCACTCCGCCAGACCCGAACCCACTCCGCCAGACCCAAACCCAATCCGCCAGACCCGAACCCACTCCGCCAGCCCCGAACCCACTCCGCCAGAACCGAACCCACTCCGACAGACCCAAACCCATTCCGTCAGACCAGAACCCACTCCGCCACACCCGAACACACTCCGCCAGACCCAAACCCACTCCGCCAGACCCTAACTCTCTCCGCCAGACCCCAACCCACTCCGCCAGACCCGAACCCACTCCGCCAAACCCGAACCCACTCCGCCAGACCCAAACCCACTCCGCCAGACCCGAACCCACTCCGCCAGACCCGAACCAACTCCGCCAGACCCGAACTCACTCCGCCAGACCCGAACCCACTCCGCCAGACCCCAACCCACTCCGCCAGACCCGAACCCACTCCGACAGACGCGAACCCACTCCGCCAGACCATAACCCACTCCGCCAGACCCGAACCCACTCCGCCAGACGCGAAACCACTCCGCCAGACCCCAACCCACTCCGCCAGACCCGAACCCACTCCGCCAGACCCGAACCCACTCCGCCAGACCCGAACCCACTCCGCCAGACCCGAACCAACTCCGCCAGACCCCAACCCACTCCGCCAGACCCAAACCCACTCCGCCAGACCCGCACCCACTCCGCCAGACCCGAACCCATTCCTCCAGACCCTAACCCACTCCGCCAGCCCCGAACCCACTCCGCCAGTCCCGAACCCACTCCGACAGACCCAAACCCATTCCGTCAGACCAGAACCCACTCCGCCACACCCGAACACACTCCGCCAGACCCAAACCCACTCCGCCAGACCCTAACTCTCTCCGCCAGACCCCAACCCACTCCGCCAGACCCGAACCCACTCCGCCAAACCCGAACCCACTCCGCCAGACCCAAACCCACTCCGCCAGACCCAAACCCACTCTGCCAGACCCAAACCCACTCCGCCAGACCCAAACCCACTCCGCCAGACCCGAACCCACTCCGCCAGACCCAAACCCACTCCGCCAGACCCAAACCCACTTCGCCAGACCCAAACCCACTCCGCCAGACCCGAACCCACTCCGCCAAACCCGAACCCACTCCGCCAGACCCAAACCCACACCGACAGACCCAAACCCACTCCGCCAGACCCAAACCCACTCCGCCAGACCCAAACCCACTCCGCCAGACCCGAACCCACTCCGCCAGACCCAAACCCACTCCGCCAGAACCGAACCCACTCCGCCAGTCCCGAACCAACTCCGCCAGACCACAACCCACTCCGCCAGACCCGAACCCACACCGACAGACCCGAACCCACTCCGCCATACCCGAACCCACTCCTCCAGGCCCCAACCCTACCCGCCAGATCCGAACCCACTCCGCCAGACCCGAACCCACTCCGCCAGACCCGAACCCATTCCGCCAGACCCGAACCCACTCCGCCAGACCCGAACCAACTCCGCCAGACCCGAACTCACTCCGCCAGACCCGAACTCACTCCGCCAGACCCCAACCCACTCCGCCAGACCCGAACCCACTCCGACAGACCCGAACCCACTCCGCCAGACCATAACCCACTCCGCCAGACCCGAACCCACTCCGCCAGACCCGAACCCACTCCGCCAGTCCCGAACCCACTCCGACAGACCCAAACCCACTCCGCCACACCCGAACCCACTCCGCCACACCCGAACACACTCCGCCAGACCCAAACCCACTCCGCCAGACCCAAACTCTCTCCGCCAGACCCAAACCCACTCCGCCAGACCCAAACCCACTCCGGCAGACCCGAACCCACTCCGCCAGACCCGAACCCACTCCGCCAGACCCGAACCAACTCCGCCAGACCCGAACCCACTGCGCCAGACCCGAACCCACTCCGCCAGACCCGAACCCACTCCGCCAGACCCCAACCCACTCCGCCAGACCCGAACCCACTCCGCCAGACCCGAACCCACTCTGTCAGACCCCAACCAAATCCGCCAGACCACAAACCACTCCGCCAGACCCGAACCCACACCGACAGACCCGAACCAACTCCGCCAGTCCCGAACCCACTCCTCCAGGCCCCAACCCTACCCGCCAGATCCAAACCCACTCTGCCAGACCCGAACCCACTCCGCCAGACCCAAACCCACTCCGCCAGACCCAAACCCACTCCGCCAGACCCGAATGCACTCCGCCAGACCCGAACCCACTCCGCCAGACCCGAAGCAACTCCGCCAGACCCAAACCCACTCCGGCAGACCCAAATCCACTCCGCCAGACCCAAACCCACTCCGCCAGGCCCAAACCAACTCCGCCAGACCCAAACCCACTCCGCCAGACCCCAAACCCACTCCGCCAGACCCAAACCCATCCGCCAGACCCAAACCCACTTCGCCAGACCCAAACCCACTCCGCCAGACCCGAACCCACTCCGCCAAACCCGACCCCACTCCGCCAGACCCAAACCCACACCGACAGACCCAAACCCACTCCGCCAGACCCGAACCCACTCCGCCAGACCCAAACCCAATCCGCCAGACCCGAACCCACTCCGCCAGACCCAAACCCACTCCGCCAGAACCGAACCCACTCCGCCAGTTCCGAACCAACTCCGCCAGACCACAACCCACTCCGCCAGACCCGAACCCACACCGACAGACCCGAACCCACTCCGCCATACCCGAACCCACTCCTCCAGGCCCCAACCCTACCCGCCAGATCCGAACCCACTCCGCCAGACCCGAACCCACTCCGCCAGACCCGAACCCACTCCGCCAGACCTGAACCCACTCCGCCAGACCCGAACCCACTCCGCCAGACCCGAACCCACTCCGCCAGAACCGAAGCAACTCCGCCAGACCCAAACCCACTCCGCTAGACCCGAACCCACTCCGCCAAACCCGAACCCACTCCGCCAGACCCAAACCCACTCCGCCAGACCCAAACCCACTCTGCCAGACCCGAACCAACTCCGCCAGACCCGAACTCACTCCGCCAGACCCGAACCCACTCCGCCAGACCCGAACCAACTCCGCCAGACCCGAACTCACTCCGCCAGACCCGAACCCACTCCGCCAGACCCCAACCCACTCCGCCAGACCCGAACCCACTCCGACAGACGCGAACCCACTCCGCCAGACCATAACCCACTGCGCCAGACCCGAACCCACTCCGCCAGACCCGAACCCACTCCGCCAGACCCCAACCCACTCCGCCAGACCCGAACCCACTCCGCCAGACCCGAACCCACTCCGCCAGACCCGAACCCACTCCGCCAGACCCGAACCCACTCCGCCAGACCCCAACCCACTCCGCCAGACCCAAACCCACTCCGCCAGACCCGCACCCACTCCGCCATACCCGAACCCACTCCTCCAGGCCCCAACCCTACCCGCCAGATCCGAACCCACTCCGCCAGACCCGAACCCACTCCGCCAGACCCGAGCCCACTCCGCCAGACCGGAACCCACTCCGCCAGACCCGAACCCACTCCGCCAGACCCGAACCCACTCCGCCAGACCCAAACCCACTCCGCCAGACCCGAACCCACTCCGCCAAACCCGAACCCACTCCGCCAGACCCCAACCCACTCCGCCAGACCCAAACCCACTCTGCCAGACCCGAACCCACTCCGCCAGACCCGAACCCACTCCGCCAGACCCGAACCCACTCCGCCAGACCCGAACTCACTCCGCCAGACCCGAGCTCACTCCGCCAGACCCCAACCCACTCCGCCGGACCCGAACCCACTCCGACAGACTCGAACCCACTCCGCCAGACCATAACCCACTCCGCCAGACCCGAACCCACTCCGCCAGACCCGAACCCACTCCGCCAGACCCGCACCCACTCCGCCAGACCCGAACCCATTCCTCCAGACCCTAACCCACTCCGCCAGACCCGAACCCACTCCGCCAGTCCCGAACCCACTCCGACAGACCCAAACCCATTCCGCCACACCCGAACCCACTCCGCCACACCCGAACACACTCCGCCAGACCCAAACCCACTCCGCCAGACCCAAACTCTCTCCGCCAGACCCAAACCCACTCCGCCAGACCCAAACCCACTCCGCCAGACCCGAACCCACTCTGCCAGACCCGAACCCACTCCGCCAGACCCGAACCAACTCCGCCAGACCCGAACCCACTGCGCCAGACCCGAACCCACTCCGCCAGACCCGAACCCACTCCGCCAGACCCCAACCCACTCCGCCAGACCCGAACCCACTCCGCCAGACCCGAACCCACTCCGTCAGACCCCAACCAACTCCGCCAGACCACAAACCACTCCGCCAGACCCGAACCCACACCGACAGACCCGAACCAACTCCGCCAGACCCGAACCCACTCCTCCAGGCCCCAACCCTACCCGCCAGATCCAAACCCACTCTGCCAGACCCGAACCCACTCCGCCAGACCCAAACCCACTCCGCCAGACCCAAACCCACTCCGCCAGACCCGAATGCACTCCGCCAGACCCGAACCCACTCCGCCAGACCCGAAGCAACTCCGCCAGACCCAAACCCACTCCGGCAGACCCAAATCCACTCCGCCAGACCCAAACCCACTCCGCCAGGCCCAAACCAACTCCGCCAGACCCAAACCCACTCCGCCAGACCCCAAACCCACTCCGCCAGACCCAAACCCATCCGCCAGACCCAAACCCACTTCGCCAGACCCAAACCCACTCCGCCAGACCCGAACCCACTCCGCCAAACCCGAACCCACTCCGCCAGACCCAAACCCACACCGACAGACCCAAACCCACTCCGCCAGACCCGAACCCACTCCGCCAGACCCAAACCCACTCCGCCAGACCCGAACCCACTCCGCCAGACCCAAACCCACTCCGCCAGAACCGAACCCACTCCGCCATTCCCGAACCAACTCCGCCAGACCACAACCCACTCCGCCAGACCCGAACCCACACCGACAGACCCGAACCCACTCCGCCATACCCGAACCCACTCCTCCAGGCCCCAACCCTACCCGCCAGATCCGAACCCACTCCGCCAGACCCGAACTCACTCCGCCAGACCCAAACCCACTCCGCCAGACCTGAACCCACTCCGCCAGACCCGAACCCACTCCGCCAGACCCGAACCCACTCCGCCAGAACCGAAGCAACTCCGCCAGACCCAAACCCACTCTGCCAGACCCGAACCCACTCCGCCAAACCCGAACCCACTCCGCCAGACCCAAACCCACTCCGCCAGACCCAAACCCACTCTGCCAGACCCGAACCCACTCCGCCAGACCCGAACCCACTCCGCCAGACCCGAACCCACACCGCCAGACCCGAACCAACTCCGCCAGACCCGAACTCACTCCGCCAGACCCGAACCCACTCCGCCAGACCCCAACCCACTCCGCCAGACCCGAACCCACTCCGCCAGACCCGAACCCACTCCGCCAGACCCGAACCCACTCCGCCAGACCCGAACCCACTCCGCCAGACCCCAACCCACTCCGCCAGACCCAAACCCACTCCGCCAGACCCGCACCCACTCCGCCAGACCCGAACCCATTCCTCCAGACCCTAACCCACTCCGCCAGACCCGAACCCACTCCGCCAGTCCCGAACCCACTCCGACAGACCCAAACCCATTCCGCCAGACCCGAACCCACTCCGCCACACGCGAACACACTCCGCCAGACCCAAACCCACTCCGCCAGACCCAAACTCTCTCCGCCAGACCCAAACCCACTCCGCCAGACCCAAACCCACTCCGCCAGACCCGAACCCACTCCGCCAGACCCGAACCCACTCCGCCAGACCCGAACCAACTCCGCCAGACCCGAACCCACTGCGCCAGACCCGAACCCACTCCGCCAGACCCGAACCCACTCCGCCAGACCCCAACCCACTCCGCCAGACCCGAACCCACTCCGCCAGACCCGAACCCACTCCGTCAGACCCCAACCAACTCCGCCAGACCACAAACCACTCCGCCAGACCCGAACCCACACCGACAGACCCGAACCAACTCCGCCAGAACCGAACCCACTCCTCCAGGCCCCAACCCTACCCGCCAGATCCAAAACCACTCCGCCAGACCCGAACCCACTCCGCCAGACCCGAACCCACTCCGCCATACCCGAACCCACTCCTCCAGGCCCCAACCCTACCCGCCAGATCCGAACCCACTCCGCCAGACCCGAACCCACTCCGCCAGACCCAAACCCACTCCGCCAGACCTGAACCCACTCCGCCAGACCCGAACCCACTCCGCCAGACCCGAACCCACTCCGCCAGAACCGAAGCAACTCCGCCAGACCCCAACCCACTGCGCCAGACCCGAACCCACTCCGCCAAACCCGAACCCACTCCGCCAGACCCAAACCCACTCCGCCAGACCCAAACCCACTCTGCCAGACCCGAACCCACTCCGCCAGACCCGAACCCACTCCGCCAGACCCAAACCCACTCCGCCAGACCCGTACCCACTCCGCCAGACCCGAACCCATTCCTCCAGACCCTAACCCACTCCGCCAGACCCGAACCCACTCCGCCAGTCCCGAACCCACTCCGACAGACCCAAACCCATTCCGCCAGACCCGAACCCACTCCGCCACACCCGAACACACTCCGCCAGACCCAAACCCACTCCGCCAGACCCAAACTCTCTCCGCCAGACCCAAACCCACTCCGCCAGACCCAAACCCACTCCGCCAGACCCGAATCCACTCCGCCAGACCCGAACCCACTCCGCCAGACCCGAACCAACTCCGCCAGACCCGAACCCACTGCGCCAGACCCGAACCCACTCCGCCAGAACCGAACCCACTCCGCCAGACCCCAACCCACTCCGCCAGACCCGAACCCACTCCGCCAGACCCGAACCCACTCCGTCAGACCCCAACCAACTCCGCCAGACCACAAACCACTCCGCCAGACCCGAACCCACACCGACAGACCCGAACCAACTCCGCCAGAACCAAACCCACTCCTCCAAGCCCCAACCCTACCCGCCAGATCCAAAACCACTCCGCCAGACCCGAACCCACTCCGCCAGACCCGAACCCACTCCGCCAGACCCAAACCCACTCCGCCAGACCCGAATGCACTCCGCCAGACCCGAACCCACTCCGCCAGACCCGAAGCAACTCCGCCAGACCCAAACCCACTCCGCCAGACCCGAACCCACTCCGCCAAACCCAAACCCACTCCGCCAGACCCAAACCCACTCCGCCAGACCCGAACCCACTCCGTCAGACCCCAACCAACTCCGCCAGACCACAAACCACTCCGCCAGACCCGAACCCACATCGACAGACCCGAACCAACTCCGCCAGACCCGAACCCACTCCTCCAGGCCCCAACCCTACCCGCCAGATCCAAACCCACTCCGCCAGACCCGAACCCACTCCGCCAGACCCGAGCCCACTCCGCCAGACCCAAACCCACCCTGCCAGACCCGAACCCACTCCGCCAGACCCGAACCCACTCCGCCAGAACCGAAGCAACTCCGCCAGACCCAAACCCACTCCGCCAGACCGGAACCCACTCCGCCAAACCCGAACCCACTCCGCCAGACCCAAACCCACTCCGCCAGACCCAAACCCACTCTGCCAGACCCGAACCCACCCCGCCAGACCCGAACCCACTCCGCCAGACCCGAACCCACTCCGCCAGACCCGAACCAACTCCGCCAGACCCGAACTCACTCCGCCAGACCCGAACCCACTGCGCCAGACCCCAACCCACTCCGCCAGACGCGAACCCACTCCGACAGACCCGAACCCACTCCGCCAGACCATAACCCACTCCGCCAGACCCGAACCCACTCCGCCAGACCCGAACCCACTCCGACAGACCCGAACCCACTCCGCCAGACCATAACCCACTCCGCCAGACCCGAACCCACTCCGCCAGACCCGAACCCACTCCGCCAGAACCCAACCCACTCCGCCAGACCCGAACCCACTCCGCCAGACCCGAACCCACTCCGCCAGACCCGAACCCACTCCGCCAGACCCGAACCCACTCCGCCAGACCCCAACCCACTCCGCCAGACCCAAACCCACTCCGCCAGACCCGCACCCACTCCGCCAGACCCAAACCCACTCCGCCAGACCCAAACCCACTCCGCCAGACCCAAACCCACTCCGCTAGACCGAAACCCACTCCGCCAGGCCCAAACCAACTCCGCCAGACCCAAACCCACTCCGCCAGACCCGAACCCACTCCGCCAGACCCCAACCCACTCCGCCAGACCCAAACCCACTCCGCCAGACCCAAACTCTCTCCGCCAGACCCAAACCCACTCCGCCAGACCCAAACCCACTCCGCCAGACCCGAACCCACTCCGCCAGACCCGAACCCACTCCGCCAGACCCGAACCAACTCCGCCAGACCCGAACCCACTGCGCCAGACCCGAACCCACTCCGCCAGACCCGAACCCACTCCGCCAGACCCCAACCCACTCCGCCAGACCCGAACCCACTCCGCCAGACCCGAACCCACTCCGTCAGACCCCAACCAACTCCGCCAGACCACAAACCACTCCGCCAGACCCGAACCCACACCGACAGACCCGAACCAACTCCGCCAGAACCGAACCCACTCCTCCAGGCCCCAACCCTACCCGCCAGATCCAAAACCACTCCGCCAGACCCGAACCCACTCCGCCAGACCCGAACCCACTCCGCCATACCCGAACCCACTCCTCCAGGCCCCAACCCTACCCGCCAGATCCGAACCCACTCCGCCAGACCCGAACCCACTCCGCCAGACCCAAACCCACTCCGCCAGACCTGAACCCACTCCGCCAGACCCGAACCCACTCCGCCAGACCCGAACCCACTCCGCCAGAACCGAAGCAACTCCGCCAGACCCCAACCCACTGCGCCAGACCCGAACCCACTCCGCCAAACCCGAACCCACTCCGCCAGACCCAAACCCACTCCGCCAGACCCAAACCCACTCTGCCAGACCCGAACCCACTCCGCCAGACCCGAACCCACTCCGCCAGACCCAAACCCACTCCGCCAGACCCGTACCCACTCCGCCAGACCCGAACCCATTCCTCCAGACCCTAACCCACTCCGCCAGACCCGAACCCACTCCGCCAGTCCCGAACCCACTCCGACAGACCCAAACCCATTCCGCCAGACCCGAACCCACTCCGCCACACCCGAACACACTCCGCCAGACCCAAACCCACTCCGCCAGACCCAAACTCTCTCCGCCAGACCCAAACCCACTCCGCCAGACCCAAACCCACTCCGCCAGACCCGAATCCACTCCGCCAGACCCGAACCCACTCCGCCAGACCCGAACCAACTCCGCCAGACCCGAACCCACTGCGCCAGACCCGAACCCACTCCGCCAGAACCGAACCCACTCCGCCAGACCCCAACCCACTCCGCCAGACCCGAACCCACTCCGCCAGACCCGAACCCACTCCGTCAGACCCCAACCAACTCCGCCAGACCACAAACCACTCCGCCAGACCCGAACCCACACCGACAGACCCGAACCAACTCCGCCAGAACCAAACCCACTCCTCCAAGCCCCAACCCTACCCGCCAGATCCAAAACCACTCCGCCAGACCCGAACCCACTCCGCCAGACCCGAACCCACTCCGCCAGACCCAAACCCACTCCGCCAGACCCGAATGCACTCCGCCAGACCCGAACCCACTCCGCCAGACCCGAAGCAACTCCGCCAGACCCAAACCCACTCCGCCAGACCCGAACCCACTCCGCCAAACCCAAACCCACTCCGCCAGACCCAAACCCACTCCGCCAGACCCGAACCCACTCCGTCAGACCCCAACCAACTCCGCCAGACCACAAACCACTCCGCCAGACCCGAACCCACATCGACAGACCCGAACCAACTCCGCCAGACCCGAACCCACTCCTCCAGGCCCCAACCCTACCCGCCAGATCCAAACCCACTCCGCCAGACCCGAACCCACTCCGCCAGACCCGAGCCCACTCCGCCAGACCCAAACCCACCCTGCCAGACCCGAACCCACTCCGCCAGACCCGAACCCACTCCGCCAGAACCGAAGCAACTCCGCCAGACCCAAACCCACTCCGCCAGACCGGAACCCACTCCGCCAAACCCGAACCCACTCCGCCAGACCCAAACCCACTCCGCCAGACCCAAACCCACTCTGCCAGACCCGAACCCACCCCGCCAGACCCGAACCCACTCCGCCAGACCCGAACCCACTCCGCCAGACCCGAACCAACTCCGCCAGACCCGAACTCACTCCGCCAGACCCGAACCCACTGCGCCAGACCCCAACCCACTCCGCCAGACGCGAACCCACTCCGACAGACCCGAACCCACTCCGCCAGACCATAACCCACTCCGCCAGACCCGAACCCACTCCGCCAGACCCGAACCCACTCCGACAGACCCGAACCCACTCCGCCAGACCATAACCCACTCCGCCAGACCCGAACCCACTCCGCCAGACCCGAACCCACTCCGCCAGAACCCAACCCACTCCGCCAGACCCGAACCCACTCCGCCAGACCCGAACCCACTCCGCCAGACCCGAACCCACTCCGCCAGACCCGAACCCACTCCGCCAGACCCCAACCCACTCCGCCAGACCCAAACCCACTCCGCCAGACCCGCACCCACTCCGCCAGACCCAAACCCACTCCGCCAGACCCAAACCCACTCCGCCAGACCCAAACCCACTCCGCTAGACCGAAACCCACTCCGCCAGGCCCAAACCAACTCCGCCAGACCCAAACCCACTCCGCCAGACCCAAACCCACTCCGCCAGACCCAAACCCACTCCGCCAGGACCAAACCAACTCCGCCAGACCAAAACCCACTCCGCCAGACCCAAACCCACTCCGCCAGACCCAAACCCACTCCGCCAGAACCGAACCCACTCCGCCAGTCCCGAACCAACTCCGCCAGACCACAACCCACTCCGCCAGACCCGAACCCACACCGACAGATCCGAACCCACCCCGCCATACCCGAACCCACTCCTCCAGGCCCCAACCCTACCCGCCAGATCCGAACCCACTCCGCCAGACCCAAACCCACTCCGCCAGACCCGAACCCACTCCGCCAGACCCGAACCCTCTCCGCCAGATCCGAACCCACTCCGCCAGAACCGAACCCACTCCGCCAGACCCGAACCCACTCCGCCAGACCCTAACCCAATCCGCCAGACCCGAACCCACTCCGCCAGACCCGAACCCACTCTGCCACACCCGAACCCACTCCGCCAGACCCGAACCCACTCCGCCAGACCCAAACCCACTCCGCCAGACCCAAACCCACTCCGCCAGGCCCAAACCAACTCCGCCAGACCCAAACCCACTCCGCCAGACCAAAACCCACTCCGCCAGACCCAAACCCACTCCGCCAGAACCGAACCCACTCCGCCAGTCCCGAACCAACTCCGCCAGACCACAACCCACTCCGCCAGACCCGAACCCACACCGACAGACCCGAACCCACTCCGCCATACCCGAACCCACTCCTCCAGGCCCCCACCCTACCCGCCAGATCCGAACCCACTCCGCCAGACCCCAACCCACTGCTCCAGACCCGAACCCACTCCGCCAGACCCGAACCCACTCCGCCAGACCCGAACCAACTCCGACAGACACAAACCCACTCCGCCAGACCCGAACCCGCTCCGCCAGACCCCAGTCCACTCCGCCAGACCCGTACCCACTCCGACAGACCCGAAAACACTCCGCCAGACCCTAACCCACTCCGCCAGACCCGAACCCACTCCGCCAGACCCGAACCCAGTCCGCCACACCCAAACCCACTCCGCCAGACCCGAACCCACTCCGCCAGACCCAAACCCACTCCGCCAGACCCGAACCCACTACGACAGACCCGAACCCACTCCGCCAGACCCTAACCCACTCCGCCAGACCCGAACCCACTCCGCCAGACCCGAACCCAGTCCGCCAGACCCAAACCCACTCCGGCAGACCCAAACCCACTCCGCCAGACCCGAACCCACTCCGCCAGACCCGAACCCACTCCGCCAGACCCCAACCCACTGCGCCAGACCCGAACCCACTCCGCCAGACCCGAACCCACTCCGCCAGACCCGAACCAACTCCGCCAGACCCGAACCCACTCCGCCAGACCCGAACCCACTCCGCCAGACTCGAACCCACTCCGCCAGACCCCAACCCTACCCGCCAGATCCGAACCCACTCCGCCAGACCCGAACCCACTCCGCCAGACCCGAACCCACTCCGCCAGACCCCAACCCACTCCGCCAGACCCAAACCCACTCCGCCAGACCCGAACCCACTCCGCCAGACCCGAAGCAACTCCGCCAGACCCGAACCCACTCCGCCAGACCCGAACCCACTCCGCCAGACCCGAACCCTCTCCGCCAGATCCGAACCCACTCCGCCAGACCCGAACCCACTCCGCCAGACCCGAACCCTCTCCGCCAGATCCGAACCCACTCCGCCAGACCCGAACCCAATCCGTCAGACCCGAACCCACTCCGCTAGACCCTAACCCAATCCGCCAGACCCGAACCCACTCCGCCAGACCCAAACCCACTCCGCCAGACCCGAACCCACTCCGCCAGACCCGAACCAACTCCGGCAGACCCAAACCCACTCCGGCAGATCCAAACCCATTCCGCCAGACCCACACCCACTCCGCTAGACCGAAACCCACTCCGCCAGGCCCAAACCAACTCCGCCAGACCCAAACCCACTCCGCCAGACCCCAAACCCACTCCGCCAGGCCCAAACCAACTCCTCCAGACCCAAACCCACTCCGCCAGACCCCAACCCACTCCGCCAGACCCAAACCCACTCCGCCAGAACCGAACCCACTCCGCCAGTCCCGAACCAACTCCGCCAGACCACAACCCACTCCGCCAGACCCGAACCCACACCGACAGACCCGAACCCAATCCGCCATACCCGAACCCACTCCTCCAGGCCCCAACCCTACCCGCCAGATCCGAACCCACTCCGCCAGACCCGAACCCACTCCGCCAGACCAGAAACCCACTCCGCCAGACCCAAACCCACTCCGCCAGACCCGAAACCACTCCACCAGACCCGAACCCACTCCGCCAGACCCCAACCCACTGCTCCAGACCCGAACCCACTCCGCCAGACCCGAACCCACTCCGCCAGACCCGAACCAACTCCGACAGACACGAACCCACTCCGCCAGACCCGAACCCGCTCCGCCAGACCCCAGCCCACTCCGCCAGACCCGTACTCACTCCGACAGACCCGAAAACACTCCGCCAGACCCTAACCCACTCCGCCAGACCCGAACCCACTCCGCCAGACCCGAACCCAGTCCGCCACACCAAAACCCACTCCGCCAGACCCGAACCCACTCCGCCAGACGCGAACCCACTCCGCCAGACCCCAACCCACTCCGCCAGACCCGAACCCACTCCGACAGACCCGAACCCACTCCGCCAGACCCTAACCCACTCCGCCAGACCCGAACCCACTCCGCCAGACCCAAACCCAGTCCGCCAGACCCAAACCCACTCCGGCAGACCCCAACCCACTCCGCAGGACCCAAACCCACTCCGCCAGACCCAAACCCACTCCGCCAGACCCGAAACCACTCCGCCAGACCCGAACCCACTCCGCCAGACCCCAACCCACTGCGCCAGACCCGAACCCACTCCGCCAGACCCGAACCCACTCCGCCAGACCCGAACCAACTCCGCCAGACCCGAACCCACTCCGCCAGACCCGAACCCACTCCGCCAGACTCGAACCCACTCCGCCAGACGCCAACCCTACCCGCCAGATCCGAACCCACTCCGCCAGACCCGAACCAACTCCGCCAGACCCCAACCCACTCCGGCAGACCCAAACCCACTCTGCCAGACCCAAACCCACTCCGCCAGACCGAAACCCACTCCGCTAGACCCGAACCCACTCCGCCAGACCCCAACCCACTCCGCCAGACCCGAACCCACTCCGACAGACCCGAACCCACTCCGCCAGACCCGAACCCACTCCGCAAGACCCGAACCCAGTCCGCCACACCCAAACCCACTCCGCCAGACCGAAACCCACTCCGCAGGACTCAAACCCTCTCCGCCAGACACAAACCCACTCCGCCAGACCCGAAACCACTCCGCCAGACCCAAACCCACTCCGCCAGACCCCAACCCACTGCGCCAGACCCGAACCCACTCCGCCAGACCCGAACCCACTCCGCCAGACCCGAACCAACTCCGCCAGACCCGAACCCACTCCGCCAGACCCGAACCCACTCCGCCAGACCCCAACCCACTCCGCCAGACCTGTACCCACTCCGACAGACCCGCAAACACTCCGCCAGACCCTAACCCACTCCGCCAGACCCGAACCCACTCCGCCAGGCCCGAACCCTGTCCGCCACACCCAAACCCACTCCGCCAGACCCGAACCCACTCCGCCAGACCCAAACCCACTCCGCCAGACCCCAACCCACTCCGCTAGACCCGAACCCACTCTGACAGACCCGAACCCACTCCGCCAGACCCTAACCCACTCCGCCAGACCCGAACCCACTCCGCCAGACCCGAACCCAGTCCGCCACACCCAAACCCACTCCGCCAGACCCAAACCCACTCCGCAGGACCCAAACCCTCTCCGCCAGACCCAAACCCACTCCGCCAGACCCGAAACCACTCCGCCAGACCCGAACCCACTCCGCCAGACCCCAACCCACTGCGCCAGACCCGAACCCACTCCGCCAGACCCGAACCCACTCCGCCAGACCCGAACCAACTCCGCCAGACCCGAACCCACTCCGCCAGATCCGAACCCACTCCGCCAGACTCGAACCCACTCCGCCAGACCCCAACCCTACCCGCCAGATCCGAACCCACTCCGCCAGACCCGAACCAACTCCGCCAGACCCGAACCCACTCCGCCAGACCCGAACCCACTCCGCCAGACCCAAACCCACTCCGCCTGACCCAAACCCACTCCGCCAGGCCCAAACCAACTCCGCCAGACCCAAACCCACTCCGCCAGACCCAAACCCACTCCGCCAGACCCAAACCCACTCCGCCAGAACCGAACCCACTCCGCCAGTCCCGAACTAACTCCGAAAGACCACAACCCACTCCGCCAGACCCGAACCCACACCGACAGACCCGAACCCACTCCGCCAGACCCGAACCCACTCCTCCAGGCCCCAACCCTACCCGCCAGATCCGAACCCACTCCTCCAGACCCGAACCCACTCCGCCAGACCCGAACCCACTCCGCCAGACCCGAACCCACTCCGCCAGACCCGAACCCACTCCGCCAGACCCGAAGCAACTCCGCCAGACCCAAACCCACTCCGCCAGACCCGAACCCACTCCGCCAAACCCGAACCCACTCCGCCAGACCCGAACACACTCCGACCGACCCAAACCCACTCCGCCAGACCCGAACCCACTCCGCCAAACCCGAACCCACTCCGCCAGACCCGAACCAACTCCGTCAGAACCGAACTCACTCCGCCAAACCCGAACCCACTCCGCTAGACCCCAACCCACTCCGCCAGACCCGAGCCACTCCGACAGACTCGAACCCACTCCGCCAGACCCTAACCCACTCCGCCAGACCCGAACCCACTCCGCCAGACCCGAACCCAGTCCGCCACACCCAAACCCACACCGCCAGACCCAAACCCAGTCCGCAGGACTCAAACCCTCTCCGCCAGACCCAAACCCACTCCGCCAGACCCGAAACCACTCCGCCAGACCCGAACCCACTCCGCCAGACCCCAACCCACTGCGCCAGACCCGAAACCACTCCGCCAGACCCGAACCCACTCCGCCAGACCCGAACCAACTCCGCCAGACCCGAACCCACTCCGCCAGACCCGAACCCACTCCGCCAGACCCCAACCCACTCCGCCAGACCTGTACCCACTCCGACAGACCGGAAAACACTCCGCCAGACCCTAACCCACTCCGCCAGACCCGAACCCACTCCGCCAGGCCCGAACCCAGTCCGCCACACCCAAACCCACTCCGCCAGACCCGAACCCACTCCGCCAGACCTGTACCCACTCCGACAGACCCGAAAACACTCCGCCAGACCCTAACCCACTCCGCCAGACCCGAACCCACTCCGCCAGGCCCGAACCCTGTCCGCCACACCTAAACCCACTCCGCCAGACCCGAACCCACTCCGCCAGACCCAAACCCACTCCGCCAGACCCCAACCCACTCCGCCAGACCCGAACCCACTCTGACAGACCCGAACCCACTCCACCAGACCCTAACCCACTCCGCCAGACCCGAACCCACTCCGCCAGACCTGAACCCAGTCCGCCACACCCAAACCCACTCCGCCAGACCCAAACCCACTCCGCCAGACCCGAACCCACTCCGCCAGACCCGAACCAACTCCGCCAGACCCGAACCCACTCCGCCAGACCCGAACCCACTCCGCCAGACCACAACCCACTCCGCCAGACCTGTACCCACTCCGACAGACCCGAAAACACTCCGCCAGACCCTAACCCACTCCGCCAGACCCGAACCCACTCCGCCAGTCCCGAACCCTGTCCGCCACACCCAAACCCACTCCGCCAGACCCGAACCCACTCCGCCAGACCCAAACCCACTCCGCCAGACCCCAACCCACTCCGCCAGACCCGAACCCACTCTGACAGACCCGAACCCACTCCGCCAGACCCTAACCCACTCCGCCAGACCCGAACCCACTCCGCCAGACCCGAACCCAGTCCGCCACACCCAAACCCACTCCGCCAGACCCAAACCCACTCCGCAGGACCCAAACCCTCTCCGCCAGACCCAAACCCACTCCGCCAGACCCGAAACCACTCCGCCAGACCCGAACCCACACCGCCAGACCCCAACCCACTGCGCCAGACCCGAACCCACTCCAAAAGACCCGAACCCACTCCGCCAGACCCGAACCCACTCCGCCAGACCCGAACCCACTCCGCCAGACCCGAACCCACTCCGCCAGACCCGAACCCACTCCGCCAGACCCGAAGCAACTCCGCCAGACCCAAACCCACTCCGCCAGACCCGAACCCACTCCGCCAGACCCGAACCCTCTCCTCCAGATCCGAACCCACTCCGTCAGACCCGAACCCACTCCGCCAGACCCGAACCCACTCCGCTAGACCCTAACCCAATCCGCCAGACCGGAACCCACTCCGCCAGACCCGAACCCACTCCGCCAGACCCGAACCAACTCCGCCAGACCCAAACCCACTCCGGCAGACCCAAACCCTCTCCGCCAGACCCAAACCCACTCCGCCAGACCCGAACCCTCTCCTCCAGATCCGAACCCACTCCGCCAGACCCGAACCCACTCCGCCAGACCCGAACCCACTCCGCTAGACCCTAACCCAATCCGCCAGACCGGAACCCACTCCGCCAGACACAAACCCACTCCGCCAGACCCGAACCCACTCCGCCAGACCCGAACCAACTCCGCCAGACCCAAACCCACTCCGCCAGACCCTAACCCACTCCGCCAGACCCGAACCCACTCCGCCAGACCCGAACCCAGTCCGCCACACCCAAACCCACACCGCCAGACCCAAACCCAGTCCGCCAGACCCGAACCCAGTCCGCCAGACCCAAACCCACTCCGCCAGACCCGAAACCACTCCGCCAGACCCGAACCCACTCCGCCAGACCCAAACCCACTCCGCCAGACCCAAACCCAGTCCGCAGGACTCAAACCCTCTCCGCCAGACCCAAACCCACTCCGCCAGACCCGAACCCTCTCCTCCAGATCCGAACCCACTCCGCCAGACCCGAACCCACTCCGCCAGACCCGAACCCACTCCGCTAGACCCTAACCCAATCCGCCAGACCGGAACCCACTCCGCCAGACCCAAACCCACTCCGCCAGACCCGAACCCACTCCGCCAGACCCGAACCAACTCCGCCAGACCCAAACCCACTCCGCCAGACCCTAACCCACTCCGCCAGACCCGAACCCACTCCGCCAGACCCGAACCCAGTCCGCCACACCCAAACCCACACCGCCAGACCCGAACCCACTCCGCCAGACCCGAACCCAGTCCGCCAGACCCAAACCCACTCCGCCAGACCCGAAACCACTCCGCCAGACCCGAACCCACTCCGCCAGACCCCAACCCACTGCGCCAGACCCGAACCCACTCCGCCAGACCCGAACCCACTCCGCCAGACCCGAACCAACTCCGCCAGACCCGAACCCACTCCGCCAGACCCGAACCCACTCCGCCAGACCCCAACCCACTCCGCCAGACCTGTACCCACTCCGACAGACCGGAAAACACTCCGCCAGACCCGAACGCACTCCGCCAGACCCGAACCCACTCCGCCAGGCCCGAACCCAGTCCGCCACACCCAAACCCACTCCGCCAGACCCGAACCCACTCCGCCAGACCTGTACCCACTCCGACAGACCCGAAAACACTCCGCCAGACCCTAACCCACTCCGCCAGACCCGAACCCACTCCGCCAGGCCCGAACCCTGTCCGCCACACCCAAACCCACTCCGCCAGACCCGAACCCACTCCGCCAGACCCGAACCCACTCCGCCAGACCCTAACCCACTCCGCCAGACCCGAACCCACTCCGCCAGACCCGAACCCAGTCCGCCACACCCAAACCCACTCCGCCAGACCCAAACCCACTCCGCCAGACCCGAACCCACTCCGCCAGACCCGAACCAACTCCGCCAGACCCGAACCCACTCCGCCAGACCCGAACCAACTCCGCCAGACCCAAACCCACTCCGCCAGACCCGAACCCACTCCGCCAGACCCGAACCCACTCCGCCAGACCCCAACCCACTCCGCCAGACCCGAACCCACTCCGCCAGACCCGAAGCAACTCCGTCAGACCCAAACCCACTCCGCCAGACCCGAACCCACTCCGCCAGACCCGAACCCTCTCCTCCAGATCCGAACCCACTCCGTCAGACCCGAACCCACTCCGCCAGACCCGAACCCACTCCGCTAGACCCTAACCCAATCCGCCAGACCGGAACCCACTCCGCCAGACCCGAACCCAATCCGCCAGACCCGAACCAACTCCGCCAGACCCAAACCCACTCCGGCAGACCCAAACCCACTCCGCCAGACCCAAACCCAGTCCGCAGGACTCAAACCCTCTCCGCCAGACCCAAACCCACTCCGCCAGACCCGAAACCACTCCGCCAGACCCGAACCCACTCCGCCAGACCCGAACCCACTCCGCCAGACCCGAAGCAACTCCGCCAGACCCAAACCCACTCCGCCAGACCCGAACCCACTCCGCCAGACCCGAACCCTCTCCTCCAGATCCGAACCCACTCCGCCAGACCCGAACCCACTCCGCCAGACCCGAACCCACTCCGCTAGACCCTAACCCAATCCGCCAGACCGGAACCCACTCCGCCAGACCCAAACCCACTCCGCCAGACCCGAACCCACTCCGCCAGACCCGAACCAACTCCGCCAGACCCAAACCCACTCCGCCAGACCCAAACCCAGTCCGCAGGACTCAAACCCTCTCCGCCAGACCCAAACCCACTCCGCCAGACCCGAAACCACTCCGCCAGACCCGAACCCACTCCGCCAGACCCCAACCCACTGCGCCAGACCCGAACCCACTCCGCCAGACCCGAACCCACTCCGCCAGACCCGAACCAACTCCGCCAGACCCGAACCCACTCCGCCAGACCCGAACCCACTCCGCCAGACCCCAACCCACTCCGCTAGACCTGTACCCACTCCGACAGACCGGAAAACACTCCGCCAGACCCTAACCCACTCCGCCAGACCCGAACCCACTCCGCCAGGCCCGAACCCTGTCCGCCACACCCAAACCCACTCCGCCAGACCCGAACCCACTCCGCCAGACCTGTACCCACTCCGACAGACCCGAAAACACTCCGCCAGACCCTAACCCACTCCGCCAGACCCGAACCCACTCCGCCAGGCCCGAACCCTGTCCGCCACACCCAAACCCACTCCGCCAGACCCGAACCCACTCCGCCAGACCCAAACCCACTCCGCCAGACCCCAACCCACTCCGCCAGACCCGAACCCACTCTGACAGACCCGAACCCACTCCGCCAGACCCTAACCCACTCCGCCAGACCCGAACCCACTCCGCCAGACCCGAACCCAGTCCGCCACACCCAAACCCACTCCGCCAGACCCAAACCCACTCCGCCAGACCCAAACCCACTCCGCCAGACCCGAACCAACTCCGCCAGACCCGAACCCACTCCGCCAGACCCGAACCCACTCCGCCAGACCCCAACCCACTCCGCCAGACCTGTACCCACTCCGACAGACCCGAAAACACTCCGCCAGACCCTAACCCACTCCGCCAGACCCGAACCCACTCCGCCAGGCCCGAACCCTGTCCGCCACACCCAAACCGCTCCGCCAGACCCGAACCCACTCCGCCAGACCCAAACCCACTCCGCCAGACCCCAACCCACTCCGCCAGACCCGAACCCACTCTGACAGACCCGAACCCACTCCGCCAGACCCTAACCCACTCCGCCAGACCCGAACCCACTCCGCCAGACCCGAACCCAGTCCGCCACACCCAAACCCACTCCGCCAGACCCAAACCCACTCCGCAGGACCCAAACCCTCTCCGCCAGACCCAAACCCACTCCGCCAGACCCGAAACCACTCCGCCAGACCCGAACCCACACCGCCAGACCCCAAACCACTGCGCCAGACCCGAACCCACTGCGCCACACCCGAACCCACTCCGCCAGACCCGAACCCACTCCGCCAGACCCAAACCCACTCCGCCAGACCCGAACCCACTCCGCCAGACCCGAACCCACTCCGGCAGACCCGAAGCAACTCCGCCAGACCCAAACCCACTCCGCCAGACCCGAACCCACTCCGCCAGACCCGAACCCTCTCCTCCAGATCCGAACCCACTCCGCCAGACCCGAACCCACTCCGCCAGACCCGAACCCACTCCGCTAGACCCGAACCCAATCCGCCAGACCGGAACCCACTCCGCCAGACCCAAACCCACTCCGCCAGACCCGAACCCACTCCGCCAGACCCGAACCAACTCTGCCAGACCCAAACCCACTCCGGCAGACCCAAACCCACTCCGCCAGACCCAAACCCACTCCGCTAGACCGAAACCCACTCCGCCAGGCCCAAACCAACTCCGTCAGACCCAAACCCACTCCACCAGACCCAAACCCACTCCGCCTGACCCAAACCCACTCCGCCAGGCCCAAACCAACTCCGCCAGACCCAAACCCACTCCGCCAGACCCAAACCCACTCCGCCAGACCCAAACCCACTCAGCCAGAACCGAACCCACTCCGCCAGTCCCGAACCAACTCCGCCAGACCACAACCCACTCCGCCAGACCCGAACCCACACCGACAGACCCGAACCCACTCCGCCAGACCCGAATCCACTCCTCCAGGCCCCAACCCTACCCGCCAGATCCGAACCCACTCCGCCAGACCCGAACCCACTCCGCCAGACCCGAACCCACTCCGCCAGACCCGAACCCACTCCGCCAGACACGAACCCACTCCGCCAGACCCGAACCCACTCCGCCAGACCCGAAGCAACTCCGCCAGACCCAAACCCACTCCGCCAGACCCAAACCCACTCCGCCAAACGCGAACCCACTCCGCCAGACCCGAACACACTCCGACCGACCCGAACCCACTCCGCCAGACCTTATCCCACACCGCCAGACCCAAACCCACTCCGCCGGACGCAAACCCACTCCGCCAGACCCGAACCCACTCCGCCAGACCCGAACCCACTCCGCCAGACCCGAACCCACTCCGTCAGAACCGACCTCACTCCGCCAGACCCGAACCCACTCCGCTAGACCCCAACCCACTCCGCCAGACCCGAACCCACTCCGACAGACTCGAACCCACTCCGCCAGACCATAACCCACTCCGCCAGACCCGAACCCACTCCGCCAGACCCGAACCCACTCCGCCAGACCCCAACCCACTCCGCCAGACACCAACACACTCCGCCAGACCCAAACCCACTCCGCCAGACCCAAACGCACTCCGCCAGACCCAAACCCACTCCGCCAGACCCAAACCCACTCCGTCAGGCCCCAAACCCACTCCGCCAGACCCAAACTCACTCCGCCAGACCCAAACCCCCTCCGCCAAACCTGAACCCACTCCGCAAGTCCCAAACCCACTCCACCAGACCCCAACCCACTCCGCCAGACCCGAACCCACTCCGCCAGACCCCAACCCACTCCGCCAGACCCTACCCACTCCGACAGACCCCAACCCACTCCGCCAGACCCTAACCCACTCCGCCAGACCCCAACCCACTCCGCCAGACGCGAACCCAGTCCGCCACACCCAAACCCACTCTGCCAGACCCAAACCCACTCCGCCAGACCCAAACCCAGTCCGCCACACCCAAACCCACTCCGCAGGACTCAAACCCTGTCCGCCAGACCCAAACCCACTCCGCCAGACCCGAAACCACTCCGCCAGACCTGAACCCACTCCGCCAGACCCCAACCCACTGCGCCAGACCCGAACCCACTCCGCCAGACCCGAACCCACTCCGCCAGACCCGAACCAACTCCGCCAGACCCGGACCCACTCCGCCAGACCCGAACCCACTCCGCCAGACCCCAACCCACACCGCCAGACCCGTACCCACTCCGACAGACCCGAAAACACTCCGCCAGACCCTAACCCACTCCGCCAGACCCGAACCCACTCCGCCAGACCCGAACCCACTCCGCCAGACCCCAACCCACTGCGCCAGACCCGAACCCACTCCGCCAGACCCGAACCCACTCCGCCAGACCCCAACCCACAGCGCCAGACCCAAACCCACTCCGCCAGACCTGTACCCACTCCGACAGACCCGAAAACACTCCGCCAGACCCTAACCCACTCCGCCAGACCCGAACCCACTCCGCCAGGCCCGAACCCTGTCCGCCACACCCAAACCCACTCCGCCAGACCCGAACGCACTCCGCCAGACCCAAACCCACTCCGCCAGACCCCAACCCACTCCGCCAGACCCGAACCCACTCTGACAGACCCGAACCCACTCCGCCAGACCCTAACCCACTCCGCCAGACCCGAACCCACTCCGCCAGACCCGAACCCAGTCCGCCACACCCAAACCCACTCCGCCAGACCCAAACCCACTCCGCAGGACCCAAACCCTCTCCGCCAGACCCAAACCCACTCCGCCAGACCCGAAACCACTCCGCCAGACCCGAACCCACACCGCCAGACCCCAACCCACTGCGCCAGACCCCAACCCACTCCGCCAGACCCGAACCCACTCCGCCAGACCCGAACCAACTCCGCCAGACACGAACCCACTCCGCCAGACCCCAACCCACTCCGCCAGACCCCAACCCACTCCGCCAGACCCGCACCCACTCCGACAGACCCGAACCCACTCCTCCAGGCCCCAACCCTACCCGCCAGATCCGAACCCACTCCGCCAGACGCGAACCCACTCCGCCAGACCCGAACCCACTCCGCCAGACCCGAACCCACTCCGCCAGACCCAAACCCACTCCGCCAGACCCGAACCCACTCCGCCAGACCCGAAGCAACTCCGCCAGACCCAAACCCACTCCGCCACACCCGAACCCACTCCGCCAGACCCGAACCCTCTCCTCCAGATCCGAACCCACTCCGCCAGACCCGAACCCACTCCGCCAGACGCGAACCCACTCCACTAGACCCTAACCCAATCCGCCAGACCGGAACCCACTCCGCCAGACCCAAACCCACTCCGCCAGACCCGAACCCACTCCGCCAGACCCGAACCAACTCCACCAGACCCAAACCCACTCCGGCAGACCCAAACCCACTCCGCCAGACCCAAACCCACTCCGCTAGACCGAAACCCACTCCGCCAGGCCCAAACCAACTCCGCCAGACCCAAACCCACTCCGCCAGACCCAAACCCACTCCGCCTGACCCAAACCCACTCCGCCAGGCCCAAACCAACTCCGCCAGACCGAAAGCCACTCCGCCAGACCCGAACCCACTCCGCCAGACCCAAACCCACTCCGCCAGACCCAAACCCACTCCGCCGGACCCAAACCCACTCCGCCAGAACCGAACCCACTCCGCCAGTCCCGAACCAACTCCGCCAGACCACAACCCACTCCGCCAGACCCGAACCCACACCGACAGACCCGAACCCACTCCGCCAGACCCAAACCCACTCCGCCAGACCCAAACCCACTCCGCCAGGCCCAAACCAACTCCGCCAGACCCAAACCCACTCCGCCAGACCCAAACCCACTCCGCCAGACCCAAACCCACTCCGCCAGGCCCAAACCAACTCCGCCAGACCCAAACCCACTCCGCCAGACCCAAACCCACTCCGCCAGACCCAAACCCACTCCGCCAGAACCGAACCCACTCCGCCAGTCCCGAACCAACTCCGCCAGACCACAACCCACTCCGCCAGACCCGAACCCACACCGACAGACCCGAACCCACTCCGCCATACCCGAACCCACTCCTCCAGGCCCCAACCCTACCCGCCAGATCCGAACCCACTCCGCCAGACTCGAACCCACTCCGCCAGACCAGAAACCCACTCCGCCAGACCCAAACCCACTCCGCCAGACCCGAAACCACTCCACCAGACCCGAACCCACTCCGCCAGACCCCAACCCACTGCTCCAGACCCGAACCCACTCCGCCAGACCAGAACCCACTCCGCCAGACCCGAACCAACTCCGACAGACACGAACCCACTCCGCCAGACCCGAACCCGCTCCGCCAGACCCCAGCCCAATCCGCTATACCCGTACCCACTCCGACAGACCCGAAAACACTCCGCCAGACCCTAACCCACTCCGCCAGACCCGAACCCACTCCGCCAGACCCGAACCCAGTCCGCCACACCCAAACCCACTCCGCCAGACCCGAACCCACTCCGCCAGACCCAAACCCACTCCGCCAGACCCCAACCCACTCCGCCAGACCCTAACCCACTCCGCCAGACCCGAACCCACTCCGCCAGACCCGAACCCAGTCCGCCAGACCCAAACCCACTCCGGCAGACCCAAACCCACTCCGCAGGACCCAAACCCACTCCGCCAGACCCAAACCCACTCCGCCAGACCCGAAACCACTCCGCCAGACCCGAACCCACTCCGCCAGACCCCAACCCACTGCGCCAGACCCGAACCCACTCCGCCAGACCCGAACCCACTCCGCCAGACCCGAACCAACTCCGCCAGACCCGAACCCACTCCGCCAGACCCGAACCCACTCCGCCAGACTCGAACCCACTCCGCCAGACCCCAACCCTACCCGCCAGATCCGAACCCACTCCGCCAGACCCGAACCCACTCCGCCAGACCCGAACCCACTCCGCCAGACCCCAACCCACTCCGCCAGACCCAAACCCACTCCGCCAGACCCGAACCCACTCCGCCAGACCCGAAGCAACTCCGCCAGACCCGAACCCACTCCGCCAGACCCGAACCCACTCCGCCAGACCCGAACCCTCTCCGCCAGATCCGAACCCACTCCGCCAGACCCGAACCCACTCCGCCAGACCCGAACCCACTCCGCTAGACCCTAACCCAATCCGCCAGACCCGAACCCACTCCGCCAGACCCAAACCCACTGCGCCAGACCCGAACCCACTCCGCCAGACCCAAACCAACTCCGCCAGACCCAAACCCACTCCGGCAGATCCAAACCCACTCTGCCAGACCCAAACCCAGTCCGCCAGACCGAAACCCACTCCGCCAGACCCGAACCCACTCCGCCAGACCCCAACCCACTCCGCCAGACCCGAACCCACTCCGACAGACCCGAACCCACTCCGCCAGACCCGAACCCACTCCGCAAGACCCGAACCCAGTCCGCCACACCCAAACCCACTCCGCCAGACCGAAACCCACTCCGCAGGACTCAAACCCTCTCCGGCAGACACAAACCCACTCCGCCAGACCCGAAACCACTCCGCCAGACCCGAACCCACTCCGCCAGACCCCAACCCACTGCGCCAGACCCGAACCCACTCCGCCAGACCCGAACCCACTCCGCCAGACCCGAACCAACCCCGCCAGACCCGAACCCACTCCGCCAGACCCGAACCCACTCCGCCAGACCCCAACCCACTCCGCCAGACCTGTACCCACTCCGCCAGGCCTGAACCCTGTCCGCCACACCCAAACCCACTCCGCCAGACCTTAACCCACTCCGACAGACCCAAACCCACTCCGCCAGACCCCAACCCACTCCGCCAGACCCGAACCCACTCTGACAGACCCGAACCCACTCCGCCAGACCCTAACCCACTCCGCCAGACCCGAACCCACTCCGCCAGACCCGAACCCAGTCCGCCACACCCAAACCCACTCCGCCAGACCCAAACCCACTCCGCAGGACCCAAACCCTCTCCGCCAGACCCAAACCCACTCCGCCAGACCCGAAACCACTCCGCCAAACCCGAACCCACACCGCCAGTCCCCAACCCACTGCGCCAGACCCGAACCCACTCCGCCAGACCCGAACCCACTCCGCCAGACCCGAACCAACTCCGCCAGACCCGAACCCACTCCGCCAGACCCGAACCCACTCCGCCAGACCCGCACCCACTCCGACAGACCCGAACCCACTCCTCCAGGCCCCAACCCTACCCGCCAGATCCGAACCCACTCCGCCAGACCCGAACCCACTCCACCAGACCCGAACCCACTCCGCCAGACCCAAACCCACTCCGTCTGACCCAAACCCACTCCGCCAGGCCCAAACCAACTCCGCCAGACCCAAACCCACTCCGCCAGACCCAAACCCACTCCGCCAGACCCAAACCCACTCCGCCAGAACCGAACCCACTCCGCCAGTCCCGAACCAACTCCGCCAGACCACAACCCACTCCGCCAGACCCGAACCCACACCGACAGACCCGAACCCACTCCGCCAGACCCGAACCCACTCCTCCAGGCCCCAACCCTACCCGCCAGATCCGAACCCACTCCTCCAGACCCGAACCCACTCCGCCAGACCCGAACCCACTCCGCCAGACCCGAACCCACTCCGCCAGACCCGAACCCACTCCGCCAGACCCGAAGCAACTCCGTCAGACCCAAACCCACTCCGCCAGACCCGAACCCACTCCGCCAAACCCGAACCCACTCCGCCAGACCCGAACACACTCCGACCGACCCGAACCCACTCCGCCAGACGTTATCCCACACCGCCAGACCCAAACCCACTCCGCCGGACGCAAACCCACTCCGCCAGACCCAAACCCACTCCGCCAGACCCGAACCCACTCCGCCAGACCCGAACCCACTCCGCCAGACCCGAACCCACTCCGCCAGACTCGAACCCACTCCGCCAGACCCTAACCCACTCCGCCAGACCCGAACCCACTCCGCCAGACCCGAACCCAGTCCGCCACACCCAAACCCACACCGCCAGACCCAAACCCAGTCCGCAGGACTCAAACCCTCTCCGCCAGACCCAAACCCACTCCGCCAGACCCGAAACCACTCCGCCAGACCCGAACCCACTCCGCCAGACCCCAACCCACTGCGCCAGACCCGAACCCACTCCACCAGACCCGAAACCACTCCGCCAGACCCGAACCCACTCCGCCAGACCCCAACCCACTGCGCCAGACCCGAACCCACTCCGCCAGACCCGAACCCACTCCGCCAGACCCGAACCAACTCAGCCAGACCCGAACCCACTCCGCCAGACCCGAACCCACTCCGCCAGACCCCAACCCACTCCGCCAGACCTGTACCCACTCCGACAGACCGGAAAACACTCCGCCAGACCCTAACCCACTCCGCCAGACCCAAACCCACTCCGCCAGGCCCGAACCCTGTCCGCCACACCCAAACCCACTCCGCCAGACCCGAACCCACTCCGCCAGACCTGTACCCACTCCGACAGACCCGAAAACACTCCGCCAGACCCTAACCCACTCCGCCAGACCCGAACCCACTCCGCCAGACCCGAACCCAGTCCGCCACACCCAAACCCACTCCGCCAGACCCGAACCCACTCCGCCAGACCCAAACCCACTCCGCCAGACCCCAACCCACTCCGCCAGACACGAACCCACTCCGACAGACCCGAACCCACTCCGCCAGACCCTAACCCACTCCGCCAGACCCGAACCCACTCCGCCAGACCCGAACCCAGTCCGCCAGACCCAAACCCACTCCGGCAGACCCAAACCCACTCCGCAGGACCCAAACCCACTCCGCCAGACCCAAACCCACTCCGCCAGACCCGAAACGACTCCGCCAGACCCGAACCCACTCCGCCAGACCCCAACCCACTGCGCCAGACCCGAACCCACTCCGCCAGACCCGAACCCACTCCGCCAGACCCGAACCAACTCCGCCAGACCCGAACCCACTCCGCCAGACCCGAACCCACTCCGCCAGACTCGAACCCACTCCGCCAGACCCCAACCCTACCCGCCAGATCCGAACCCACTCCGCCAGACCCGAACCCACTCCGCCAGACCCGAACCCACTCCGCCAGACCCCAACCCACTCCGCCAGACCCAAACCCACTCCGCCAGACCCGAACCCACTCCGCCAGACCCGAAGCAACTCCGCCAGACCCGAACCCACTCTGCCAGACCCGAACCCACTCCGCCAGACCCGAACCCTCTCCGCCAGATCCGAACCCACTCCGACAGACCCGAACCCACTCCGCCAGACCCTAACCCACTCCGCCAGACCCGAACCCACTCCGCCAGACCCGAACCCAGTCCGCCAGACCCAAACCCACTCCGGCAGACCCAAACCCACTCCGCAGGACCCAAACCCACTCCGCCAGACCCAAACCCACTCCGCCAGACCCGAAACCACTCCGCCAGACCCGAACCCACTCCGCCAGACCCCAACCCACTGCGCCAGACCCGAACCCACTCCGCCAGACCCGAACCCACTCCGCCAGACCCGAACCAACTCCGCCAGACCCGAACCCACTCCGCCAGACCCGAACCCACTCCGCCAGACTCGAACCCACTCCGCCAGACCCCAACCCTACCCGCCAGATCCGAACCCACTCCGCCAGACCCGAACCCACTCCGCCAGACCCGAACCCACTCCGCCAGACCCCAACCCACTCCGCCAGACCCAAACCCACTCCGCCAGACCCGAACCCACTCCGCCAGACCCGAAGCAACTCCGCCAGACCCGAACCCACTCTGCCAGACCCGAACCCACTCCGCCAGACCCGAACCCTCTCCGCCAGATCCGAACCCACTCCGCCAGACCCGAACCCACTCCGCCAGACCCGAACCCACTCCGCCAGACCCAAACCCACTCCGCCAGACCCGAACCCACTCCGCCAGACCTGAACCAACTCCGCCAGACCCAAACCCACTCCGGCAGACCCAAACCCACTCTGCCAGACCCAAACCCAGTCCGCCAGACCGAAACCCACTCCGCCAGACCCGAACCCACTCCGCCAGACCCCAACCCACTCCGCCAGACCCGAACCCACTCCGACAGACCCGAACCCACTCCGCCAGACCCGAACCCACTCCGCAAGACCCGAACCCAGTCCGCCACACCCAAACCCACTCCGCCAGACCGAAACCCACTCCGCAGGACTCAAACCCTCTCCGGCAGACACAAACCCACTCCGCCAGACCCGAAACCACTCCGCCAGACCCGAACCCACTCCGCCAGACCCCAACCCACTGCGCCAGACCCGAACCCACTCCGCCAGACCCGAACCCACTCCGCCAGACCCGAACCAACTCCGCCAGACCCGAACCCACTCCGCCAGACCCGAACCCACTCCACCAGACCCCAACCCACTCCGCCAGACCTGTACCCACTCCGCCAGGCCCGAACCCTGTCCGCCACACCCAAACCCACTCCGCCAGACCCGAACCCACTCCGCCAGACCCAAACCCACTCCGCCAGACCCCAACCCACTCCGCCAGACCCGAACCCACTCTGACAGACCCGAACCCACTCCGCCAGACCCTAACCCACTCCGCCAGACCCGAACCCACTCCGCCAGACCCGAACCCAGTCCGCCACACCCAAACCCACTCCGCCAGACCCAAACCCACTCCGCAGGACCCAAACCCTCTCCGCCAGACCCAAACCCACTCCGCCAGACCCGAAACCACTCCGCCAGACCCGAACCCACACCGCCAGTCCCCAACCCACTGCGCCAGACCCGAACCCACTCCGCCAGACCCGAACCCACTCCGCCAGACCCGAACCAACTCCGCCAGACCCGAACCCACTCCGCCAGACCCGAAGCCACTCCGCCAGACCCGCACCCACTCCGACAGACCCGAACCCACTCCTCCAGGCCCCAACCCTACCCGCCAGATCCGAACCCACTCCGCCAGACCCGAACCCACTCCGCCAGACCCGAACCCACTCCGCCAGACCCAAACCCACTCCGTCTGACCCAAACCCACTCCGCCAGGCCCAAACCAACTCCGCCAGACCCAAACCCACTCCGCCAGACCCAAACCCACTCCGCCAGACCCAAACCCACCCCGCCAGAACCGAACCCACTCCGCCAGTCCCGAACCAACTCCGCCAGACCACAACCCACTCCGCCAGACCCGAACCCACACCGACAGACCCGAACCCACTCCGCCAGACCCGAACCCACTCCTCCAGGCCCCAACCCTACCTGCCAGATCCGAACCCACTCCTCCAGACCCGAACCCACTCCGCCAGACCCGAACCCACTCCGCCAGACCCGAACCCACTCCGCCAGACCCGAACCCACTCCGCCAGACCCGAAGCAACTCCGCCAGACCCAAACCCACTCCGCCAGACCCGAACCCACTCCGCCAAACACGAACCCACTCCGCCAGACCCGAACACACTCCGACCGACCCGAACCCACTCCGCCAGACGTTATCCCACACCGCCAGACCCAAACCCACTCCGCCGGACGCAAACCCACTCCGCCAGACCCAAACCCACTCCGCCAGACCCGAACCCACTCCGCCAGACCCGAACCCACTCCGCCAGACCCGAACCCACTCCGCCAGACCCGAACCCACTCCGCCAGACCCGAACCAACTCCGTCAGAACCGAACTCACTCCGCCAAACCCGAACCCACTCCGCAAGACCCCAACCTACTCCGCCAGACCCGAACCACTCCGACAGACTCGAACCCACTCCGCCAGACCCTAACCCACTCCGCCAGACCCGAACCCACTCCGCCAGACCCGAACCCAGTCCGCCACACCCAAACCCACACCGCCAGACCCAAACCCAGTCCGCAGGACTCAAACCCTCTCCGCCAGACCCAAACCCACTCCGCCAGACCCGAAACCACTCCGCCAGACCCGAACCCACTCCGCCAGACCCCAACCCACTGCGCCAGACCCGAACCCACTCCGCCAGACCCGAACCCACTCCGCCAGACCCGAACCAACTCAGCCAGACCCGAACCCACTCCGCCAGACCCTAACCCACTCCGCCAGACCCGAACCCACTCCGCCAGGCCCGAACCCTGTCCGCCACACCCAAACCCACTCCGCCAGACCCGAACCCACTCCGCCAGACCTGTACCCACTCCGACAGACCCGAAAACACTCCGCCAGACCCTAACCCACTCCGCCAGACCCGAACCCACTCCGCCAGGCCCGAACCCTGTCCGCCACACCCAAACCCACTCCGCCAGACCCCAACCCACTCCGCCAGACCCCAACCCACTCCGCCAGACCTGTACCCACTCCGACAGACCCGAAAACACTCCGCCAGACCCTAACCCACTCCGCCAGACCCGAACCCACTCCGCCAGGCCCGAACCCTGTCCGCCACACCCAAACCCACTCCGCCAGACCCGAACCCACTCCGCCAGACCCAAACCCACTCCGCCAGACCTCAACCCACTCCGCCAGACCCGAACCCACTCTGACAGACCCGAACCCACTCCGCCAGACCCTAACCCACTCCGCCAGACCCGAACCCACTCCGCCAGACCCGAACCCAGTCCGCCACACCCAAACCCACTCCGCCAGACCCAAACCCACTCCGCAGGACCCAAACCCCCTCCGCCAGACCCAAACCCACTCCGCCAGACCCGAAACCACTCCGCCAGACCCGAACCCACACCGCCAGACCCCAACCCACTGCGCCAGACCCGAACCCACTCCGCCAGACCCGAACCCACTCCGCCAGACCCGAACCCACTCCGCCAGACCCGAACCCACTCCGCCAGACCCGAACCCACTCCGCCAGACCCGAACCCACTCCGCCAGACCCGAAGCAACTCCGCCAGACCCAAACCCACTCCGCCAGACCCGAACCCACTCCGCCAGACCCGAACCCTCTCCTCCAGATCCGAACCCACTCCGCCAGACCCGAACCCTCTCCTCCAGATCCGAACCCACTCCGCCAGACCCGAACCCACTCCGCCAGACCCAAACCCACTCCGCAGGACCCAAACCCTCTCCGCCAGACCCAAACCCACTCCGCCAGACCCGAAACCACTCCGCCAGACCCGAACCCACACCGCCAGTCCCCAACCCACTGCGCCAGACCCGAACCCACTCCGCCAGACCCGAACCCACTCCGCCAGACCCGAACCAACTCCGCCAGACCCGAACCCACTCCGCCAGACCCGAACCCACTCCGCCAGACCCGCACCCACTCCGACAGACCCGAACCCACTCCTCCAGGCCCCAACCCTACCCGCCAGATCCGAACCCACTCCGCCAGACCCGAACCCACTCCGCCAGACCCGAACCCACTCCGCCAGACCCAAACCCACTCCGTCTGACCCAAACCCACTCCGCCAGACCCAAACCCACTCCGCCAGACCCAAACCCACTCCGCCAGACCCAAACCCACTCCGCCAGAACCGAACCCACTCCGCCAGTCCCGAACCAACTCCGCCAGACCACAACCCACTCCGCCAGACCCGAACCCACACCGACAGACCCGAACCCACTCCGCCAGACCCGAACCCACTCCTCCAGGCCCCAACCCTACCCGCCAGATCCGAACCCACTCCTCCAGACCCGAACCCACTCCGCCAGACCCGAACCCACTCCGCCAGACCCGAACCCACTCCGCCAGACCCGAACCCACTCCGCCAGACCCGAAGCAACTCCGCCAGGCCCAAACCCACTCCGCCAGACCCGAACCCACTCCGCCAAACCCGAACCCACTCCGCCAGACCCGAACACACTCCGACCGACCCGAACCCACTCCGCCAGACGTTATCCCACACCGCCAGACCCAAACCCACTCCGCCGGACGCAAACCCACTCCGCCAGACCCAAACCCACTCCGCCAGACCCGAACCCACTCCGCCAGACCCGAACCCACTCCGCCAGACCCGAACCCACTCCGCCAGACCCGAACCCACTCCGCCAGACCCGAACCAACTCCGTCAGAACCGAACTCACTCCGCCAAACCCGAACCCACTCCGCCAGACCCCAACCTACTCCGCCAGACCCGAACCACTCCGACAGACTCGAACCCACTCCGCCAGACCCTAACCCACTCCGCCAGACCCGAACCCACTCCGCCAGACCCGAACCCAGTCCGCCAGACCCGAAACCACTCCGCCAGACCCGAACCCACTCCGCCAGACCCCAACCCACTGCGCCAGACCCGAACCCACTCCGCCAGACCCGAACCCACTCCGCCAGACCCGAACCAACTCAGCCAGACCCGAACCCACTCCGCCAGACCCGAACCCACTCCGCCAGACCCCAACCCACTCCGCCAGACCTGTACCCACTCCGACAGACCGGAAAACACTCCGCCAGACCCTAACCCACTCCGCCAGACCCGAACCCACTCCGCCAGGCCCGAACCCTGTCCGCCAGACCCGAACCCACTCCGCCAGACCTGTACCCACTCCGACAGACCCGAAAACACTCCGCCAGACCCTAACCCACTCCGCCAGACCCGAACCCACTCCGCCAGGCCCGAACCCTGTCCGCCACACCCAAACCCACTCCGCCAGACCCGAACCCACTCCGCCAGACCCCAACCCACTCCGCCAGACCTGTACCCACTCCGACAGACCCGAAAACACTCCGCCAGACCCTAACCCACTCCGCCAGACCCGAACCCACTCCGCCAGGCCCGAACCCTGTCCGCCACACCCAAACCCACTCCGCCAGACCCGAACCCACTCCGCCAGACCCAAACCCACTCCGCCAGACCTCAACCCACTCCGCCAGACCCGAACCCACTCTGACAGACCCGAACCCACTCCGCCAGACCCAAACCCACTCCGCCAGACCCGAACCCACTCCGCCAGACCCGAACCCAGTCCGCCACACCCAAACCCACTCCGCCAGACCCAAACCCACTCCGCAGGACCCAAACCCCCTCCGCCAGACCCAAACCCACTCCGCCAGACCCGAAACCACTCCGCCAGACCCGAACCCACACCGCCAGACCCCAACCCACTGCGCCAGACCCGAACCCACTCCGCCAGACCCGAACCCACTCCGCCAGACCCGAACCCACTCCGCCAGACCCGAACCCACTCCGCCAGACCCGAACCCACTCCGCCAGACCCGAACCCACTCCGCCAGACCCGAAGCAACTCCGCCAGACCCAAACCCACTCCGCCAGACCCGAACCCACTCCGCCAGACCCGAACCCTCTCCTCCAGATCCGAACCCACTCCGCCAGACCCGAACCCACTCCGCCAGACCCGAACCCACTCCGCTAGACCCTAACCCAATCCGCCAGACCGGAACCCACTCCGCCAGACCCGAACCCACTCCGCCAGACCCGAACCAACTCCGCCAGACCCAAACCCACTCCGGCAGACCCAAACCCACTCCGCCAGACCCAAACCCAGTCCGCAGGACTCAAACCCTCTCCGCCAGACCCAAACCCACTCCGCCAGACCCGAAACCACTCCGCCAGACCCGAACCCACTCCGCCAGACCCGAACCCACTCCGCCAGACCCGAAGCAACTCCGCCAGACCCAAACCCACTCCGCCAGACCCGAACCCACTCCGCCAGACCCGAACCCTCTCCTCCAGATCCGAACCCACTCCGCCAGACCCGAACCCACTCCGCCAGACCCGAACCCACTCCGCAAGACCCTAACCCAATCCGCCAGACCGGAACCCACTCCGCCAGACCCAAACCCACTCCGCCAGACCCGAATCCACTCCGCCAGACCCAAACCAACTCCGCCAGACCCAAACCCACTCCGCCAGACCCAAACCCAGTCCGCAGGACTCAAACCCTCTCCGCCAGACCCAAACCCACTCCGCCAGACCCGAAACCACTCCGCCAGACCCGAACCCACTCCGCCAGACCCCAACCCACTGCGCCAGACCCGAACCCACTCCGCCAGACCCGAACCCACTCCGCCAGACCCGAACCAACTCCGCCAGACCCGAACCCACTCCGCCAGACCCGAACCCACTCCGCCAGACCCGCACCCACTCCGACAGACCCGAACCCACTCCTCCAGGCCCCAACCCTACCCGCCAGATCCGAACCCACTCCGCCAGACCCGAACCCACTCCGCCAGACCCGAACCCACTCCGCCAGACCCAAACCCACTCCGTCTGACCCAAACCCACTCCGCCAGACCCAAACCCACTCCGCCAGACCCAAACCCACTCCGCCAGACCCAAACCCACTCCGCCAGAACCGAACCCACTCTGCCAGTCCCGAACCAACTCCGCCAGACCACAACCCACTCCGCCAGACCCGAACCCACACCGACAGACCCGAACCCACTCCGCCAGACCCGAACACACTCCTCCAGGCCCCAACCCTACCCGCCAGATCCGAACCCACTCCTCCAGACCCGAACCCACTCCGCCAGACCCGAACCCACTCCGCCAGACCCGAACCCACTCCGCCAGACCCGAACCCACTCCGCCAGACCCGAAGCAACTCCGCCAGACCCAAACCCACTCCGCCAGACCCGAACCCACTCCGCCAAACCCGAACCCACTCCGCCAGACCCGAACACACTCCGACCGACCCGAACCCACTCCGCCAGACGTTATCCCACACCGCCAGACCCAAACCCACTCCGCCGGACGCAAACCCACTCCGCCAGACCCAAACCCACTCCGCCAGACCCGAACCCACTCCGCCAGACCCGAACCCACTCCGCCAGACCCGAACCCACTCCGCCAGACCCGAACCCACTCCGCCAGACCCGAACCAACTCCGTCAGAACCGAACTCACTCCGCCAAACCCGAACCCACTCCGCTAGACCCCAACCTACTCCGCCAGACCCGAACCACTCCGACAGACTCGAACCCACTCCGCCAGACCCTAACCCACTCCGCCAGACCCGAACCCACTCCGCCAGACCCGAACCCAGTCCGCCACACCCAAACCCACACCGCCAGACCCAAACCCAGTCCGCAGGACTCAAACCCTCTCCGCCAGACCCAAACCTACTCCGCCAGACCCGAAACCACTCCGCCAGACCCGAACCCACTCCGCCAGACCCCAACCCACTGCGCCAGACCCGAACCCACTCCACCAGACCCGAACCCACTCCGCCAGACCCGAACCAACTCAGCCAGACCCGAACCCACTCCGCCAGACCCGAACCCACTCCGCCAGACCCCAACCCACTCCGCCAGACCTGTACCCACTGCGACAGACCGGAAAACACTCCGCCAGACCCTAACCCACTCCGCCAGACCCGAACCCACTCCGCCAGGCCCGAACCCTGTCCGCCACACCCAAACCCACTCCGCCAGACCCGAACCCACTCCGCCAGACCTGTACCCACTCCGACAGACCCGAAAACACTCCGCCAGACCCTAACCCACTCCGCCAGACCCGAACCCACTCCGCCAGGCCCGAACCCTGTCCGCCACACCCAAACCCACTCCGCCAGACCCGAACCCACTCCGCCAGACCCCAACCCACTCCGCCAGACCTGTACCCACTCCGACAGACCCGAAAACACTCCGCCAGACCGTAACCCACTCCGCCAGACCCGAACCCACTCCGCCAGGCCCGAACCCTGTCCGCCACACCCAAACCCACTCCGCCAGACCCGAACCCACTCCGCCAGACCCAAACCCACTCCGCCAGACCTCAACCCACTCCGCCAGACCCGAACCCACTCTGACAGACCCGAACCCACTCCGCCAGACCCTAACCCACTCCGCCAGACCCGAACCCACTCCGCCAGACCCGAACCCAGTCCGCCACACCCAAACCCACTCCGCCAGACCCAAACCCACTCCGCAGGACCCAAACCCCCTCCGCCAGACCCAAACCCACTCCGCCAGACCCGAAACCACTCCGCCAGACCCGAACCCACACCGCCAGACCCCAACCCACTGCGCCAGACCCGAACCCACTCCGCCAGACCCGAACCCACTCCGCCAGACCCGAACCCACTCCGCCAGACCCGAACCCACTCCGCCAGACCCGAACCCACTCCGCCAGACCCGAACCCACTCCGCCAGACCCGAAGCAACTCCGCCAGACCCAAACCCACTCCGCCAGACCCGAACCCACTCCGCCAGACCCGAACCCTCTCCTCCAGATCCGAACCCACTCCGCCAGACCCGAACCCACTCCGCCAGACCCGAACCCACTCCGCTAGACCCTAACCCAATCCGCCAGACCGGAACCCACTCCGCCAGACCCGAACCCACTCCGCCAGACCCGAACCAACTCCACCAGACCCAAACCCACTCCGGCAGACCCAAACCCACTCCGCCAGACCCAAACCCAGTCCGCAGGACTCAAACCCTCTCCGCCAGACCCAAACCCACTCCGCCAGACCCGAAACCACTCCGCCAGACCCGAACCCACTCCGCCAGACCCGAACCCACTCCGCCAGACCCGAAGCAACTCCGCCAGACCCAAACCCACTCCGCCAGACCCGAACCCACTCCGCCAGACCCGAACCCTCTCCTCCAGATCCGAACCCACTCCGCCAGACCCGAACCCACTCCGCCAGACCCGAACCCAGTCCGCCACACCCAAACCCACTCCGCCAGACCCAAACCCACTCCGCAGGACCCAAACCCCCTCCGCCAGACCCAAACCCACTCCGCCAGACCCGAAACCACTCCGCCAGACCCGAACCCACACCGCCAGACCCCAACCCACTGCGCCAGACCCGAACCCACTCCGCCAGACCCGAACCCACTCCGCCAGACCCGAACCCACTCCGCCAGACCCGAACCCACTCCGCCAGACCCGAACCCACTCCGCCAGACCCGAACCCACTCCGCCAGACCCGAAGCAACTCCGCCAGACCCAAACCCACTCCGCCAGACCCGAACCCACTCCGCCAGACCCGAACCCTCTCCTCCAGATCCGAACCCACTCCGCCAGACCCGAACCCACTCCGCCAGACCCGAACCCACTCCGCTAGACCCTCACCCAATCCGCCAGACCGGAACCCACTCCGCCAGACCCGAACCCACTCCGCCAGACCCGAACCAACTCCACCAGACCCAAACCCACTCCGGCAGACCCAAACCCACTCCGCCAGACCCAAACCCAGTCCGCAGGACTCAAACCCTCTCCGCCAGACCCAAACCCACTCCGCCAGACCCGAAACCACTCCGCCAGACCCGAACCCACTCCGCCAGACCCGAACCCACTCCGCCAGACCCGAAGCAACTCCGCCAGACCCAAACCCACTCCGCCAGACCCGAACCCACTCCGCCAGACCCGAACCCTCTCCTCCAGATCCGAACCCACTCCGCCAGACCCGAACCCACTCCGCCAGACCCGAACCCACTCCGCTAGACCCTAACCCAATCCGCCAGACCGGAACCCACTCCGCCAGACCCAAACCCACTCCGCCAGACCCGAACCCACTCCGCCAGACCCGAACCAACTCCGCCAGACCCAAACCCACTCCGCCAGACCCAAACCCAGTCCGCAGGACTCAAACCCTCTCCGCCAGACCCAAACCCACTCCGCCAGACCCGAAACCACTCCGCCAGACCCGAACCCACTCCGCCAGACCCCAACCCACTGCGCCAGACCCGAACCCACTCCGCCAGACCCGAACCCACTCCGCCAGACCCGAACCAACTCCGCCAGACCCGAACCCACTCCGCCAGACCCGAACCCACTCCGCCAGACCCCAACCCACTCCGCTAGACGTGTACCCACTCCGACAGACCGGAAAACACTCCGCCAGACCCTAACCCACTCCGCCAGACCCCAACCCACTCCGCCAGGCCCGAACCCTGTCCGCCACACCCAAACCCACTCCGCCAGACCCGAACCCACTCCGCCAGACCTGTACCCACTCCGACAGACCCGAAAACACTCCGCCAGACCCTAACCCACTCCGCCAGACCCGAACCCACTCCGCCAGGCCCGAACCCTGTCCGCCACACCCAAACCCACTCCGCCAGACCCGAACCCACTCCGCCAGACCCAAACCCACTCCGCCAGACCCCAACCCACTCCGCCAGACCCAAACCCACTCTGACAGACACGAACCCACTCCGCCAGACCCTAACCCACTCCGCCAGACCCGAACCCACTCCGCCAGGCCCGAACCCTGTCCGCCACACCCAAACCCACTCCGCCAGACCCGAACCCACTCCGCCAGACCCAAACCCACTCCGCCAGACCCGAACCCACTCCGCCAGACCCGAACCCACTCTGACAGACCCGAACCCACTCCGCCAGACCCTAACCCACTCCGCCAGACCCGAACCCACTCCGCCAGACCCGAACCCAGTCCGCCACACCCAAACCCACTCCGCCAGACCCAAACCCACTCTGCAGGACCCAAACCCTCTCCGCCAGACCCAAACCCACTCCGCCAGACCCGAAACCACTCCGCCAGACCCGAACCCACACCGCCAGACCCCAAACCACTGCGCCAGACCCGAACCCACTCCGCCAGACCCGAACCCACTCCGCCAGACCCCAACCCACTCCGCCAGACCCCAACCCACTCCGCCAGACCCAAACCCACTCCGCCAGACCCGAACCCACTCCGCCAGACCCGAAGCAACTCCGCCAGACCCAAACCCACTCCGCCAGACCCGAACCCACTCCGCCAGACCCGAACCCTCTCCTCCAGATCCGAACCCACTCCGCCAGACCCGAACCCACTCCGCCAGACCCGAACCCACTCCGCTAGACCCGAACCCAATCCGCCAGACCGGAACCCACTCCGCCAGACCCAAACCCACTCCGCCAGACCCGAACCCACTCCGCCAGACCCGAACCAACTCCGCCAGACCCAAACCCACTCCGGCAGACCCAAACCCACTCCGCCAGACCCAAACCCACTCCGCTAGACCGAAACCCACTCCGCCAGGCCCAAACCAACTCCGCCAGACCCAAACCCACTCCACCAGACCCAAACCCACTCCGCCAGACCCAAACCCACTCCGCCAGACCCAAACCCACTCCGCCAGACCCAAACCCACTCAGCCAGAACCGAACCCACTCCGCCAGACCCGAACCCACTCCTCCAGGCCCCAACCCTACCCGCCAGATCCGAACCCACTCCGCCAGACCCGAACCCACTCCGCCAGACCCGAACCCACTCCGCCAGACCCGAACCCACTCCGCCAGACCCGAACCCACTCCGCCAGACCCGAACCCACTCCGCCAGACCCGAAGCAACTCCGCCAGACCCAAACCCACTCCGCCAGACCCAAACCCACTCCGCCAAACGCGAACCCACTCCGCCAGACCCGAACACACTCCGACCGACCCGAACCCACTCCGCCAGACGTTATCCCACACCGCCAGACCCAAACCCACTCCGCCGGACGCAAACCCACTCCGCCAGACCCGAACCCACTCCGCCAGACCCGAACCCACTCCGTCAGACCCGAACCCACTCCGTCAGAACCGAACCCACTCCGCCAGACCCAAACCCACTCCGTCAGGCCCCAAACCCACTCCGCCAGACCCAAACCCCCTCCGCCAGACCTGAACCCACTCCGCAAGTCCCTAACCCACTCCACCAGACCCCAACCCACTCCGCCAGACCCGAACCCACTCCGCCAGACCCCAACCCACTCCGCCAGACCCTAACCCACTCCGACAGACCCCAACCCACTCCGCCAGACCCTAACCCACTCCGCCAGACCCGAACCCACTCCGCCAGACGCGAACCCAGTCCGCCACACCCAAACCCACTCCGCCACACCCAAACCCACTCCGCCAGACCCAAACCCAGTCCGCCACACCCAAACCCACTCCGCAGGACTCAAACCCTCTCCGCCAGACCCAAACCCACTCCGCCAGACCCGAAACCACTCCGCCAGACCTGAACCCACTCCGCCAGACCCCAACCCACTGCGCCAGACCCGAACCCACTCCGCCAGACCCGAACCCACTCCGCCAGACCCGAACCAACTCCGCCAGACCCGAACCCACTCCGCCAGACCCGAACCCACTCCGCCAGACCCCAACCCACTCCGCTAGACCCGTACCCACTCCGACAGACCCGAAAACACTCCGCCAGACCCTAACCCACTCCGCCAGACCCGAACCCACTCCGCCAGACCCGAACCCACTCCGCCAGACCCCAACCCACTGCGCCAGACCCGAACCCACTCCGCCAGACCCGAACCCACTCCGCCAGACCCCAACCCACAGCGCCAGACCCAAACCCACTCCGCCAGACCTTTACCCACTCCGACAGACCCGAAAAAACTCCGCCAGACCCTAACCCACTCCGCCAGACCCGAACCCACTCCGCCAGGCCCGAACCCTGTCCGCCACACCCAAACCCACTCCGCCAGACCCGAACGCACTCCGCCAGACCCAAACCCACTCCGCCAGACCCCAACCCACTCCGCCAGACCCGAACCCACTCTGACAGACCCGAACCCACTCCGCCAGACCCTAACCCACTCCACCAGACCCGAACCCACTCCGCCAGACCCGAACCCAGTCCGCCACACCCAAACCCACTCCGCCAGACCCAAACCCACTCCGCAGGACCCAAACCCTCTCCGCCAGACCCAAACCCACTCCGCCAGACCCGAAACCACTCCGCCAGACCCGAACCCACACCGCCAGACCCCAACCCACTGCGCCAGACCCGAACCCACTCCGCCAGACCCGAACCCACTCCGCCAGACCCGAACCAACTCCGCCAGACCCGAACCCACTCCGCCAGACCCCAACCCACTCCGCCAGACCCCAACCCACTCCGCCAGACCCGCACCCACTCCGACAGACCCGAACCCACTCCTCCAGGCCCCAACCCTACCCGCCAGATCCGAACCCACTCCGCCAGACCCGAAGCCACTCCGCCAGACCCGAACCCACTCCGCCAGACCCAAACCCACTCCGCCAGACCCAAACCCACTCCGCCAGACCCGAACCCACTCCGCCAGACCCGAAGCAACTCCGCCAGACCCAAACCCACTCCGCCACACCCGAATCCACTCCGCCAGACCCGAACCCTCTCCTCCAGATCCAAACCCACTCCGCCAGACCCGAACCCACTCCGCCAGACCCGAACCCACTCCACTAGTCCCTAACCCAATCCGCCAGACCGGAACCCACTCTGCCAGACCCAAACCCACTCCGCCAGACCCGAACCCACTCCGCCAGACCCGAACCAACTCCACCAGACCCAAACCCACTCCGCTAGACCGAAACCCACTCCGCCAGGCCCAAACCAACTCCGCCAGACCCAAACCCACTCCGCCAGACCCAAACCCACTCCGCCTGACCCAAACCCACTCCGCCAGGCCCAAACCAACTCCGCCAGACCACAACCCACTCCGCCAGACCCGAACCCATTCCTCCAGGCCCCAACCCTACCCGCCAGATCCGAACCCACTCCGCCAGACCCGAACCCACTCCGCCAGGCCCGAACCCACTCCGCCAGACCCGAAGCAACTCCGCCAGACCCAAACCCACTCCGCCAGACTCGAACCCACTCCGCCAGACCATAACCCACTCCGCCAGACCCGAACCCACTCCACCAGACCCGAACCCACTCCGCCAGACTCCAACCCACTCCGCCAGACCCCAACCCACTCCGCCAGACCCAAACCCACTCCGCCAGACCCAAACGCACTCCGCCAGACCCAAACCCACTCCGCCAGACCCAAACCCCCTCCGCCAGATCCGAACCCACTCCGCAAGTCCCAAACCCACTCCACCAGACCCCAACCCACTCCGCCAGACCCCAACCCACTCCGCCAGACCCCAACCCACTCCGCCAGACCCTAACCCACTCCGACAAACCCCAACCCACTCCGCCAGACCCTAACCCACTCCGCCAGACCCGAACCCACTCCGCCAGACGCGAACCCAGTCCGCCACACCCAAACCCACTCCGCCAGACCCAAACCCACTCCGCCAGACCCAAACCCAGTCCGCCACACCCAAACCCACTCCGCAGGACTCAAACCCTCTCCGCCACACCCAAACCCACTCCGCCAGACCCGAAACCACTCCGCCAGACCCGAACCCACTCCGCCAGACCCCAACCCACTGCGCCAGACCCGAACCCACTCCGCCAGACCCGAACCCACTCCGCCAGACCCGAACCAACTCCGCCAGACCCCAACCCACTCCGCCAGACCCGTACCCACTCCGACAGACCCGAAAACACTCCGCCAGACCCTAACCCACTCCGCCAGACCCGAACCCACTCCGCCAGACCTGAACCCAGTCCGCCACACCCAAACCCTCTCCGCCAGACCCAAACCCACTCCGCCAGACCCGAAACCACTCCGCCAGACCCGAACCCACTCCGCCAGACCCCAACCCACTGCGCCAGACCCGAACCAACTCCGCCTGACCCGAACCCACTCCGCCAGGCCCGAACCCACTCCGCCAGACCCCAACCCACTCCGCCAGACCTGTACCCACTCCGACAAACCCGAAAACACTCCGCCAGACCCTAACCCACTCCGCCAGACCCGAACCCACTCCGCCAGACCCGAACCAACTCCGCCTGACCCGAACCCACTCCGCCAGACCCGAACCCACTCTGCCAGACCCCAACCCACTCCGCCAGACCTGTACCCACTCCGACAGACCCGAAAACACTCCGCCAGACCCGAACCCACACCGCCAGACCCGAACCAACTCCGCCAGACCCGAACCCACTCCGCCAGACCCCAACCCACTCCGCCAGACCCCAACCCACTCCGCCAGACCCGCACCCACTCCGACAGACTCGAACCCACTCCTCCAGGCCCCAACCCTACCCGCCAGACCCAAACCCACTCTGCCAGGCCCAAACCAACTCCGCCAGACCCAGACCCACTCCGCCAGACCCAAACCCACTCCGCCAGACCCAAACCCACTCCACCAGAACCGAACCCACTCCGCCAGTCCCGAACCAACTCCGCCAGACCACAACCCTCTCCGCCAGACCCGAACCCACACCGACAGACCCGAACCCACTCCGCCAGACCCGAACCCACTCCTCCAGGCCCCAACCCTACCCGCCAGATCCGAACCCACTCCGCCAGACCCGAACCCACTCCGCCAGACCCGAACCCACTCCGCCAGACCCAAACCCACTCCGCCAGACCCGAACCCACTCCGCCAGACCCGAACCCACTCCGCCAGACCCGAAGCAACTCCGCCAGACCCGAACCCACTCCGCGAGACCCGAACCCACTCCGCCAGACCCGAACCCACTCCGCGAGACCCGAACCAACTCCGTCAGAACCGAACTCACTCCGCCAGACCCGAACCCACTCCGCTAGACCCCAACCCACTCCGCCAGACCCGAACCCACTCCGACAGACGAGAACCCACTCCGCCAGACCATAACCCACTCCGCCAGACCCGAACCCACTCCGCCAGACCCGAACCCACTCCGCCAGACCCCAACCCACTCCGCCAGACCCCAACCCACTCCGCCAGACCCTAACCCACTCCGCCAGACCCAAACGCACTCCGTCAGGCCCCAAACCCACTCCGCCAGACCCAAACCCACTCCGCCAGACCCAAACCCCCTCCGCCAGACCCGAACCCACTCCGCCAGACCCCAACCCACTCCGCCAGACCCCAACCCACTCCGACAGACCCCAACCCACTCCGCCAGACCCTAACCCACTCCACCAGACCCAAACCCACTCCGCCAGACGCGAACCCAGTCCGCCACACCCAAACCCACTCCGCCAGACCCAAACCCACTCCGCCAGACCCAAACCCAGTCCGCCAGACCCAAACCCACTCCGCCAGACCCGAAACCACTCCGCCCGACCCGAACCCACTCCGCCAGACCCGAACCCACTCCGCCAGACCCGAACCAACTCCGCCAGACCCGAACCCACTCCGCCAGACGCGAACCCACTCCGCCAGACCCCAACCCACTCCGCCAGACCCGTACCCACTCCGACAGACCCGAAAACACTCCGCCAGACCCTAACCCACTCCACCAGACCCGAACCCACTCCGCCAGTCCTGAACCCAGTCCGCCACACCCAAACCCTCTCCGCCAGACCCAAACCCACTCCGCCAGACCCGAAACCACTCCGCCAGACCCGAACCCACTCCGCCAGACCCCAACCCACTGCGCCAGACCCGAACCAACTCCGCCTGACCCGAACCAACTCCGCCAGACCCGAACCCACTCCGCCAGACCCCAACCCACTCCGCCAGACCTGTACCCACTCCGACAAACCCGAAAACACTCCGCCAGACCCTAACCCACTCCGCCAGACCCGAACCCACTCCGCCAGACCCGAACCAACTCCGACTGACCCGAACCCACTCCGCCAGACCCGAACCCACTCCGCCAGACCCCAACCCACTCCGCCAGACCTGTACCCACTCCGACAGACCCGAAAACACTCCGCCAGACCCTAACCCACTCTGCCAGACCCGAACCCACACCGCCAGACCCCAACCCACTGCGCCAGACCCCAACCCACTCCGCCAGACCCGAACCCACTCCGCCAGACCCGAACCAACTCCGCCAGACCCGAACCCACTCCGCCAGACCCCAACCCACTCCGCCAGACCCCAACCCACTCCGCCAGACCCGCACCCACTCCGACAGACCCGAACCCACTCCTCCAGGCCCCAACCCTACCCGCCAGACCACAACCCACTCCGCCAGACCCGAACCCACACCGACAGACCCGAACCCACTCCGCCAGACCCGAACCCACTCCTCCAGGCCCCAACCTTACCCGCCAGATCCGAACCCACTCCGCCAGACCCGAACCCACTCCGCCAAACGCGAACCCACTCCGCCAGACCCGAACACACTCCGACCGACCCGAACCCACTCCGCCAGACCTTATCCCACACCGCCAGACCCAAACCCACTCCGCCGGACGCAAACCCACTCCGCCAGACCCAAACCCACTCCGCCAGACCCAAACCCACTCCGCCAGACCCGAACCCACTCCGCCAGACCCGAACCCACTCAGCCAGAACCGAACCCACTCCGCCAGACCCGAACCAACTCCGTCAGAACCGAACTCACTCCGCCAGACCCGAACCCACTCCGCGAGACCCCAACCCACTCCGCCAGACCCGAACCCACTCCGACAGACGAGAACCCACTCCGCCAGACCATAACCCACTCCGCCAGACCCGAACCCACTCCGCCAGACCCGAAACCACTCCGCCAGACCCCAACCCACTCCGCCAGACCCCAACCCACTCCGCCAGACCCAAACCCACTCCGCCAGACCCAAACGCACTCCGCCAGACCCAAACCCACTCCGCCAGACCCAAACCCACTCCGTCAGGCCCCACACCCACTCCGCCAGACCCAAACCCACTCCGCCAGACCCAAACACCCTCCGCCAGACCCGAACCCACTCCGCAAGACCCAAACCCACTCCACCAGACCCCAACCCACTCCGCCAGACCCGAACCCACTCCGCCAGACCCCAACCCACTCCGCCAGACCCCAACCCACTCCGACAGACCCCAACCCACTCCGCCAGACCCTAACCCACTCCGCCAGACCCGAACCCACTCCGCCAGACGCGAACCCAGTCCGCCACACCCAAACCCACTCCGCCAGACCCAAACCCACTCCGCCAGACCCGAACCCAGTCCGCCACACCCAAACCCACTCCGCAGGACTCAAACCCTCTCCGCCAGACCCAAACCCACTCCGCCAGACCCGAAACCACTCCGCCAGACCCGAACCCACTCCGCCAGACCCCAACCCACTGCGCCAGACCCGAACCCACTCCGCCAGACCCGAACCCACTCCGCCAGACCCGAGCCAACTCCGCCAGACCCGAACCCACTCCGCCAGACCCGAACCCACTCCGCCAGACCCCAACCCACTCCGCCAGACCCGTACCCACTCCGACAGACCCGAAAACACTCCGCCAGACCCTAACCCACTCCGACAGACCCGAACCCACTCCTCCTGGCCCCAACCCTACCCGCCAGATCCGAACCCACTCCGCCAGACCCGAACCCACTCCGCCAGACCCGAACCCACTCCGCCAGACCCAAACCTACTCCGCCAGACCCGAACCCACTCCGCCTGACCCGAACCCACTCCGCCAGACCCGAAGCAACTCCGCCAGACCCAAACCCACTCCGCCAGACCCGAACCCACTCCGCCAAACCCGAACCCACTCCGCCAAACCCGAACCCACTCCGCCAGACCCTATCCCACACCGCCAGACCCAAACCCACTCCGCCAGACGCAAACCCACTCCGCCAGACCCAAACCCACTCCGCCAGACCCAAACCCACTCCGCCAGACCCGAACCCACTCCGCCAGACCCGAACCAACTCCGCCAGACCCGAACTCACTCCGCCAGACCCCAACCCACTCCGCCAAACCCCAACCCACTCCGCCAGACCCGAACCCACTCCGACAGACTCGAACCCACTCCGCCAGACCATAACCCACTCCGCCAGGCCCGAACCCACTCCGCCAGACCCGAACCCACTCCGCCAGACCCCAACCCACTCCGCCAGAGCCAAACCCACTCCACCAGACCCAAACCCACTCCGCCAGACCCAAACCCACTCTGCCAGACCCAAACCCACTCCGTCAGGCCCCAAACCCACTCCGCCAGACCCAAACCCACTCCGCCAGACCCAAACCCCCTCCGCCAGACCCGAACCCACTCCGCAAGACCCAAACCCACTCCGCCAGACCCCAACCCACTACGCCAGACCCGAACCCACTCCGCCAGACCCCAACTCACTCCGCCAGACCCGAACCCACTCCGCCAGACCCGAACCCACTCCGCCAGACCCTAACCCACTCCGCCAGACCCGAACCCACTCCGCCAGACCCGAACCCAGTCCGCCACACCCAAACCCACTCCAGCAGACCCAAACCCACTCCGCAGGACCCAAACCCTCTCCACCAGACCCAAACCCACTCCGCCAGACCCGAAACCACTCCGCCAGACCCGAACCCACTCCGCCAGACCCCAACCCACTGCGCCAGACCCGAACCCACTCTGCCAGCCACGAACCCACTCCGCCAGACCCGAACCAACTCCGCCAGACCCGAACGCACTCCGCCAGACGCAAACCCACTCCGCCAGACCCCAACCCACTCCGCCAGACCCGTACCCACTCCGACAGACCCGAAAACACTCCGCCAGACCCTAACCCACTCCGCCAGACCCGAACCAACTCCGCCTGACCCGAACACACTCCGCCAGACCCGAACCCACTCCGCCAGACCCCAACCCACTCCGGCAGACCTGTACCCACTCCGACAGACCCGAAAACACTCCGCCAGACCCTAACCCACTCCGTCAGACCCGAACCCACTCCGCCAGGCCCGAACCCTGTCCGCCACACCCAAACCCACTCCGCCAGACCCGAACGCACTCCGCCAGACCCAAACCCACTCCGCCAGACCCCAACCCACTCCGCCAGACCCGAACCCACTCTGACAGACCCGAACCCACTCCGCCAGACCCTAACCCACTCCGCCAGACCCGAACCCACTCCGCCAGACCCGAACCCAGTCCGCCACACCCAAACCCACTCCGCCAGACCCAAACCCACTCCGCAGGACCCAAACCCTCTCCGCCAGACCCAAACCCACTCCGCCAGACCCGAACCCACACCGCCAGACCCCAACCCACTGCGCCAGACCCGAACCCACTCCGCCAGACCCGAACTCACTCCGCCAGACCCGAACCAACTCCGCCAGACCCGAACCCACTCCGCCAGACCCCAACCCACTCCGCCAGACCCCAACCCACTCCGCCAGACCCGCACCCACTCCGACAGACCCGAACCCACTCCTCCAGGCCCCAACCCTACCCGCCAGATCCGAACCCACTCCGCCAGACCCGAACCCACTCCGCCAGACCCGAACCCACTCCGCCAGACCAAAACCCACTCCGCCAGACCCAAACCCACTCCGCCAGACCCGAACCCACTCCGCCAGACCCGAAGCAACTCCGCCAGACCCAAACCCACTCCGCCACACCCGAACCCACTCCGCCAGACCCGAACCCTCTCCTCCAGATCCGAACCCACTCCGCCAGACCCGAACCCACTCCGCCAGACCCGAACCCACTCCACTAGACCCTAACCCAATCCGCCAGACCGGTACCCACTCCGCCAGACCCAAACCCACTCCGCCAGACCCGAACCCACTCCGCCAGACCCGAACCAACTCCACCAGACCCAAACCCACTCCGGCAGACCCAAACCCACTCCGCCAGACCCAAACCCACTCCGCTAGACCGAAACCCACTCCGCCAGGCCCAGACCAACTCCGCCAGACCCAAACCCACTCCGCCAGACCCAAACCCACTCCGCCTGACCCAAACCCACTCCGCCTGGCCCAAACCAACTCCGCCAGACCCAAACCCACTCCGCCAGACCCAAACCCACTCCGCCAGACCCAAACCCACTCCGCCAGAACCGAACCCACTCCGCCAGTCCCGAACCAACTCCGCCAGACCACAACCCACTCCGCCAGACCCGAACCCACACCGACAGACCCGAACCCACTCCGCCAGACCCGAACCCATTCCTCCAGGCCCCAACCCTACCCGCCAGATCCGAACCCACTCCGCCAGACCCGAACCCACTCCGCCAGACCAGAACCCACTCCGCCAGGCCCCAACCAACTCCGCCAGACCCGAACCCACTCCGCCAGACCCGAACCCACTCCGTCAGACCCGAACCAACTCCGCCAGACCCGAACCCACTCCGCCAGACCCCAACCCACTCCGCCAGACCCGTACCCACTCCGACAGACCCGAATACACTCCGCCAGACCCTAACCCACTCCGCCAGACCCGAACCCACTCCGCCAGACCTGAACCCAGTCCGCCACACCCAAACCCTCTCCGCCAGACCCAAACCCACTCCGCCAGACCCGAAATCACTCCGCCAGACCCGAACCCACTCCGCCAGACCCCAACCCACTGCGCCAGACCCGAACCAACTCCGCCTGACCTGAACCCACTCCGCCAGACCCGAACCCACTCCGCCAGACCCCAACCCACTCCGCCAGACCTGTACCCACTCCGACAAACCCGAAAACACTCCGCCAGACCCTAACCCACTCCGCCAGACCCGAACCCACTCCGCCAGACCCGAACCAACTCCGCCTGACCCGAACCCACTCCGCCAGACCCGAACCCACTCCGCCAGACCCCAACCCACTCCGCCAGACCTGTACCCACTCCGACAGACCCGAAAACACTCCGCCAGACCCTAACCCACTACGCCAGACCCGAACCCACACCGCCAGACCCCAACCCACTGCGCCAGACCCGAACCCACTCCGCCAGACCCGAGCCCACTCCGCCAGACCCGAACCAACTCCGCCAGACCCGAACCCACTCCGCCAGACCCCAACCCACTCCGCCAGACCCCAACCCACTCCGCCAGACCCGCACCCACTCCGACAGACCCGAACCCACTCCTCCAGGCCCCAACCCTACCCGCCAGACCCAAACCCACTCTGCCAGGCCCAAACCAACTCCGCCAGACCCAAACCCACTCCGCCAGACCCAAACCCACTCTGCCAGACCCAAACCCACTCCGCCAGAACCGAACCCACTCCGCCAGTCCCGAACCAACTCCGCCAGACCACAACCCACTCCGCCAGACCTGAACCCACACCGACAGACCCGAACCCACTCCGCCAGACCCGAACCCACTCCTCCAGGCCCCAACCCTACCCGCCAGATCCGAACCCACTCCGCCAGACCCGAACCCACTCCGCCCGACCCGAACCCACTCCGCCAGACCCGAACCCACTCCGCCAGACCCGAAGCAACTCCGCCAGACCCGAACCCACTCCGCCAGACCCGAACCCACTCCGCCAAACGCGAACCCACTCCGCCAGACCCGAACACACTCCGACCGACCCGAACCCACTCCGCCAGACCTCATCCCACACCGCCAGACCCAAACCCACTCCGGCGGAAGCAAACCCACTCCGCCAGACCCCAACCCACTCCGCCAGACCTGTACCCACTCCGACAGACCCGAAAACACTCCGCCAGACCCTAACCCACTCCGCCAGACCCGAACCCACACCGCCAGACCCCAACCCACTGCGCCAGACCCGAACCCACTCCGCCAGACCCGAGCCCACTCCGCCAGACCCGAACCAACTCCGCCAGACCCGAACCCACTCCACCAGACCCCAACCCACTCCGCCAGACCCCAACCCACTCCGCCAGACCCGCACCCACTCCGACAGACCCGAACCCACTCCTCCAGGCCCCAACCCTACCCGCCAGACCCAAACCCACTCTGCCAGGCCCAAACCAACTCCGCCAGACCCAAACCCACTCCGCCAGACCCAAACCCACTCCGCCAGACCCAAACCCACTCCGCCAGAACCGAACCCACTCCGCCAGTCCCGAACCAACTCCGCCAGACCACAACCCACTCCGCCAGACCCGAACCCACACCGACAGACCCGAACCCACTCCGCCAGACCCGAACCCACTCCTCCAGGCCCCAACCCTACCCGCCAGATCCGAACCCACTCCGCCAGACCCGAACCCACTCCGCCCGACCCGAACCCACTCCGCCAGACCCGAACCCACTCCGCCAGACCCGAAGCAACTCCGCCAGACCCGAACCCACTCCGCCAGACCCGAACCCACTCCGCCAAACGCGAACCCACTCCGCCAGACCCGAACACACTCCGACCGACCCGAACCCACTCCGCCAGACCTCATCCCACACCGCCAGACCCAAACCCACTCCGCCGGAAGCAAACCCACTCCGCCAGACCCAAACCCACTCCGCCAGACCCAAACCCACTCCGCCAGACCCGAACCCACTCCGCCAGACCCGAACCCACTCCGCCAGACCCGAACCCACTCCGCCAGACCCGAACCAACTCCGTCAGAACCGAACCCACTCCGCCAGACCCGAACCAACTCCGCCAGACCCGAACCCACTCCGCCAGACCCCAACCCACTCCGCCAGACCCCAACCCACTCCGCCAGACCCGCACCCACTCCGACAGACCCGAACCCACTCCTCCAGGCCCCAACCCTACCCGCCAGATCCAAACCCACTCCGCCAGACCCGAACCCACTCCGCCAGACCCGAACCCACTCCGCCAGACCCAAACCCACTCCGCCAGACCCAAACCCACTCCGCCAGACCCGAACCCACTCCGCCAGACCCGAAGCAACTCCGCCAGACCCAAACCCACTCCGCCACACCCGAACCCACTCCGCCAGACCCGAACCCTCTCCTCCAGATCCGAACCCACTCCGCCAGACCCGAACCCACTCCGCCAGACCCGAACCCACTCCACTAGACCCTAACCCAATCCGCCAGACCGGTACCCACTCCGCCAGACCCAAACCCACTCCGCCAGACCCGAACCCACTGCGCCAGACCCGAACCAACTCCAGCAGACCCAAACCCACTCCGGCAGACCCAAACCCACTCCGCCAGACCCAAACCCACTCCGCTAGACCGAAACCCACTCCGCCAGGCCCAGACCAACTCCGCCAGACCCAAACCCACTCCGCCAGACCCAAACCCACTCCGCCTGACCCAAACCCACTCCGCCTGGCCCAAACCAACTCCGCCAGACCCAAACCCACACCGCCAGACCCAAACCCACTCCGCCAGACCCAAACCCACTCCGCCAGAACCGAACCCACTCCGCCAGTCCCGAACCAACTCCGCCAGACCACAACCCATTCCGCCAGACCCGAACCCACACCGACAGACCCGAACCCACTCCGCCAGACCCGAACCCATTCCTCCAGGCCCCAACCCTACCCGCCAGATCCGAACCCACTCCGCCAGACCCGAACCCACTCCGCCAGACCAGAACCCACTCCGCCAGACCCCAACCAACTCCGCCAGACCCGAACCCACTCCGCCAGACCCGAACCCACTCCGTCAGACCCGAACCAACTCCGCCAGACCCGAACCCACTCCGCCAGACCCGAACCCACTCCGCCAGACCCCAACCCACTCCGCCAGACCCGTACCCACTCCGACAGACCCGAATACACTCCGCCAGACCCTAACCCACTCCGCCAGACCCGAACCCACTCCGCCAGATCTGAACCCAGTCCGCCACACCCAAACCCTCTCCGCCAGACGCAAACCCACTCCGCCAGACCCGAAATCACTCCGCCAGACCCGAACCCACTCCGCCAGACCCCAACCCACTGCGCCAGACCCGAACCAACTCCGCCTGACCTGAACCCACTCCGCCAGGCCCGAACCCACTCCGCCAGACCCCAACCCACTCCGCCAGACCTGTACCCACTCCGACAAACCCGAAAACACTCCGCCAGACCCTAACCCACTCCGCCAGACCCGAACCCACTCCGCCAGACCCGAACCAACTCCGCCTGACCCGAACCCACTCCGCCAGACCCGAACCCACTCCGCCAGACCCGAACCCACTCCGCCAGACCCGAGCCCACTCCGCCAGACCCGAACCAACTCCGCCAGACCCGAACCCACTCCGCCAGACCCCAACCCACTCCGCCAGACCCCAACCCACTCCGCCAGACCCGCACCCACTCCGACAGACCCGAACCCACTCCTCCAGGCCCCAACCCTACCCGCCAGACCCAAACCCACTCTGCCAGGCCCAAACCAACTCCGCCAGACCCAAACCCACTCCGCCAGACCCAAACCCACTCCGCCAGACCCAAACCCACTCCGCCAGAACCGAACCCACTCCGCCAGTCCCGAACCAACTCCGCCAGACCACAACCCACTCCGCCAGACCCGAACCCACACCGACAGACCCGAACCCACTCCGCCTGACCCGAACCCACTCCTCCAGGCCCCAACCGTACCCGCCAGATCCGAACCCACTCCGCCAGACCCGAACCCACTCCGCCCGACCCGAATCCACTCCGCCAGAACCGAACCCACTCCGCCAGACCCGAAGCAACACCGCCAGACCCGAACCCACTCCGCCAGACCCGAACCCACTCCGCCAAACGCGAACCCACTCCGCCAGACCCGAACCCACTCCGCCAGACCCGAACCCAGTCCGCCACACCCAAACCCACTCCGCCAGACCCAAACCCACTCCGCAGGACCCAAACCCTCTCCACCAGACCCAAACCCACTCCGCCAGACCCGAAACCACTCCGCCAGACCCGAACCCACTCCGCCAGACCCCAACCCACTGCGCCAGACCCGAACCCACTCTGCCAGCCACGAACCCACTCCGCCAGACCCGAACCAACTCCGCCAGACCCGAACGCACTCCGCCAGACCCAAACCCACTCCGCCAGACCCCAACCCACTCCGCCAGACCCGTACCCACTCCGACAGACCCGAAAACACTCCGCCAGACCCTAACCCACTCCGCCAGACCCGAACCAACTCCGCCTGACCCGAACACACTCCGCCAGACCCGAACCCACTCCGCCAGACCCCAACCCACTCCGGCAGACCTGTACCCACTCCGACAGACCCGAAAACACTCCGCCAGACCCTAACCCACTCCGTCAGACCCGAACCCACTCCGCCAGGCCCGAACCCTGTCCGCCACACCCAAACCCACTCCGCCAGACCCGAACGCACTCCGCCAGACCCAAACCCACTCCGCCAGACCCCAACCCACTCCGCCAGACCCGAACCCACTCCGCCAGACCCGAACCCACTCCGCCAAACGCGAACCCACTCCGCCAGACCCGAACCCACTCCGCCAGACCCGAACCCAGTCCGCCACACCCAAACCCACTCCGCCAGACCCAAACCCACTCCGCAGGACCCAAACCCTCTCCACCAGACCCAAACCCACTCCGCCAGACCCGAAACCACTCCGCCAGACCCGAACCCACTCCGCCAGACCCCAACCCACTGCGCCAGACCCGAACCCACTCTGCCAGCCACGAACCCACTCCGCCAGACCCGAACCAACTCCGCCAGACCCGAACGCACTCCGCCAGACCCAAACCCACTCCGCCAGACCCCAACCCACTCCGCCAGACCCGTACCCACTCCGACAGACCCGAAAACACTCCGCCAGACCCTAACCCACTCCGCCAGACCCGAACCAACTCCGCCTGACCCGAACACACTCCGCCAGACCCGAACCCACTCCGCCAGACCCCAACCCACTCCGGCAGACCTGTACCCACTCCGACAGACCCAAAAACACTCCGCCAGACCCTAACCCACTCCGTCAGACCCGAACCCACTCCGCCAGGCCCGAACCCTGTCCGCCAGACCCAAACCCACTCCGCCAGACCCCAACCCACTCCGCCAGACCCGTACCCACTCCGACAGACCCGAAAACACTCCGCCAGACCCTAACCCACTCCGCCAGACCCGAACCAACTCCGCCTGACCCGAACACACTCCGCCAGACCCGAACCCACTCCGCCAGACCCCAACCCACTCCGGCAGACCTGTACCCACTCCGACAGACCCGAAAACACTCCGCCAGACCCTAACCCACTCCGTCAGACCCGAACCCACTCCGCCAGGCCCGAACCCTGTCCGCCACACCCAAACCCACTCCGCCAGACCCGAACGCACTCCGCCAGACCCAAACCCACTCCGCCAGACCCCAACCCACTCCGCCAGACCCGAACCCACACCGCCAGACCCCAACCCACTGCGCCAGACCCGAACCCACTCCGCCAGACCCGAACCCACTCCGCCAGACCCGAACCAACTCCGCCAGACCCGAACCCACTCCGCCAGACCCCAACCCACTCCGCCAGACCCCAACCCACTCCGCCAGACCCGCACCCACTCCGACAGACCCGAACCCACTCCTCCAGGCCCCAACCCTACCCGCCAGATCCGAACCCACTCCGCCAGACCCGAACCCACTCCGCCAGACCCGAACCCACTCCGCCAGACCCAAACCCACTCCGCCAGACCCAAACCCACTCCGCCAGACCCGAACCCACTCCGCCAGACCCGAAGCAAATCCGCCAGACCCAAACCCACTCCGCCACACCCGAACCCACTCCGCCAGACCCGAACCCTCTCCTCCAGATCCGAACCCACTCCGCCAGACCCGAACCCACTCCGCCAGACCCGAACCCACTCCACTAGACCCTAACCCAATCCGCCAGACCGGTACCCACTCCGCCAGACCCAAACCCACTCCGCCAGACCCGAACCCACTCCGCCAGACCCGAACCAACTCCACCAGACCCAAACCCACTCCGGCAGACCCAAACCCACTCCGCCAGACCCAAACCCACTCCGCTAGACCGAAACCCACTCCGCCAGGCCCAGACCAACTCCGCCAGACCCAAACCCACTCCGCCAGACCCAAACCCACTCCGCCTGACCCAAACCCACTCCGCCTGGCCCAAACCAACTCCGCCAGACCCAAACCCACTCCGCCAGACCCAAACCCACTCCGCCAGACCCAAACCCACTCCGCCAGAACCGAACCCACTCCGCCAGTCCCGAACCAACTCCGCCAGACCACAACCCACTCCGCCAGACCCGAACCCACACCGACAGACCCGAACCCACTCCGCCAGACCCGAACCCATTCCTCCAGGCCCCAACCCTACCCGCCAGATCCGAACCCACTCCGCCAGACCCGAACCCACTCCGCCAGACCAGAACCCACTCCGCCAGACCCCAACCAACTCCGCCAGACCCGAACCCACTCCGCCAGACCCGAACCCACTCCGTCAGACCCGAACCAACTCCGCCAGACCCGAACCCACTCCGCCAGACCCGAACCCACTCCGCCAGACCCCAACCCACTCCGCCAGACCCGTACCCACTCCGACAGACCCGAATACACTCCGCCAGACCCTAACCCACTCCGCCAGACCCGAACCCACTCCGCCAGACCTGAACCCAGTCCGCCACACCCAAACCCTCTCCGCCAGACCCAAACCCACTCCGCCAGACCCGAAATCACTCCGCCAGACCCGAACCCACTCCGCCAGACCCCAACCCACTGCGCCAGACCCGAACCAACTCCGCCTGACCTGAACCCACTCCGCCAGACCCGAACCCACTCCGCCAGACCCCAACCCACTCCGCCAGACCTGTACCCACTCCGACAAACCCGAAAACACTCCGCCAGACCCTAACCCACTCCGCCAGACCCGAACCCACTCCGCCAGACCCGCACCAACTCCGCCTGACCCGAACCCACTCCGCCAGACCCGAACCCACTCCGCCAGACCCCAACCCACTCCGCCAGACCTGTACCCACTCCGACAGACCCGAAAACACTCCGCCAGACCCTAACCCACTACGCCAGACCCGAACCCACACCGCCAGACCCCAACCCACTGCGCCAGACCCGAATCCACTCCGCCAGACCCGAGCCCACTCCGCCAGACCCGAACCAACTCCGCCAGACCCGAACCCACTCCGCCAGACCCCAACCCACTCCGCCAGACCCCAACCCACTCCGCCAGACCCGCACCCACTCCGACAGACCCGAACCCACTCCTCCAGGCCCCAACCCTACCCGCCAGACCCAAACCCACTCTGCCAGGCCCAAACCAACTCCGCCAGACCCAAACCCACTCCGCCAGACCCAAACCCACTCCGCCAGACCCAAACCCACTCCGCCAGAACCGAACCCACTCCGCCAGTCCCGAACCAACTCCGCCAGACCACAACCCACTCCGCCAGACCCGAACCCACACCGACAGACCCGAACCCACTCCGCCAGACCCGAACCCACTCCTCCAGGCCCCAACCCTACCCGCCAGATCCGAACCCACTCCGCCAGACCCGAACCCACTCCGCCCGACCCGAACCCACTCCGCCAGACCCGAACCCACTCCGCCAGACCCGAAGCAACTCCGCCAGACCCGAACCCACTCCGCCAGACCCGAACCCACTCCGCCAAACGCGAACCCACTCCGCCAGACCCGAACACACTCCGACCGACCCGAACCCACTCCGCCAGACCTCATCCCACACCGCCAGACCCAAACCCACTCCGCCGGAAGCAAACCCACTCCGCCAGACCCCAACCCACTCCGCCAGACCTGTACCCACTCCGACAGACCCGAAAACACTCCGCCAGACCCTAACCCACTCCGCCAGACCCGAACCCACACCGCCAGACCCCAACCCACTGCGCCAGACCCGAACCCACTCCGCCAGACCCGAGCCCACTCCGCCAGACCCGAACCAACTCCGCCAGACCCGAACCCACTCCGCCAGACCCCAACCCACTCCGCCAGACCCCAACCCACTCCGCCAGACCCGCACCCACTCCGACAGACCCGAACCCACTCCTCCAGGCCCCAACCCTACCCGCCAGACCCAAACCCACTCTGCCAGGCCCAAACCAACTCCGCCAGACCCAAACCCACTCCGCCAGACCCAAACCCACTCCGCCAGACCCAAACCCACTCCGCCAGAACCGAACCCACTCCGCCAGTCCCGAACCAACTCCGCCAGACCACAACCCACTCCGCCAGACCCGAACCCACACCGACAGACCCGAACCCACTCCGCCAGACCCGAACCCACTCCTCCAGGCCCCAACCCTACCCGCCAGATCCGAACCCACTCCGCCAGACCCGAACCCACTCCGCCCGACCCGAACCCACTCCGCCAGACCCGAACCCACTCCGCCAGACCCGAAGCAACTCCGCCAGACCCGAACCCACTCCGCCAGACCCGAACCCACTCCGCCAAACGCGAACCCACTCCGCCAGACCCGAACACACTCCGACCGACCCGAACCCACTCCGCCAGACCTCATCCCACACCGCCAGACCCAAACCCACTCCGCCGGAAGCAAACCCACTCCGCCAGACCCAAACCCACTCCGCCAGACCCAAACCCACTCCGCCAGACCCGAACCCACTCCGCCAGACCCGAACCCACTCCGCCAGACCCGAACCCACTCCGCCAGACCCGAACCAACTCCGTCAGAACCGAACCCACTCCGCCAGACCCGAACCAACTCCGCCAGACCCGAACCCACTCCGCCAGACCCCAACCCACTCCGCCAGACCCCAACCCACTCCGCCAGACCCGCACCCACTCCGACAGACCCGAACCCACTCCTCCAGGCCCCAACCCTACCCGCCAGATCCGAACCCACTCCGCCAGACCCGAACCCACTCCGCCAGACCCGAACCCACTCCGCCAGACCCAAACCCACTCCGCCAGACCCAAACCCACTCCGCCAGACCCGAACCCACTCCGCCAGACCCAAAGCAACTCCGCCAGACCCAAACCCACTCCGCCACACCCGAACCCACTCCGCCAGACCCGAACCCTCTCCTCCAGATCCGAACCCACTCCGCCAGACCCGAACCCACTCCGCCAGACCCGAACCCACTCCACTAGACCCTAACCCAATCCGCCAGACCGGTACCCACTCCGCCAGACCCAAACCCACTCCGCCAGACCCAAACCCACTCCGCCAGACCCAAACCCACTCCGCTAGACCGAAACCCACTCCGCCAGGCCCAGACCAACTCCGCCAGACCCAAACCCACTCCGCCAGACCCAAACCCACTCCGCCTGACCCAAACCCACTCCGCCTGGCCCAAACCAACTCCGCCAGACCCAAACCCACTCCGCCAGACCCAAACCCACTCCGCCAGACCCAAACCCACTCCGCCAGAACCGAACCCACTCCGCCAGTCCCGAACCAACTCCGCCAGACCACAACCCACTCCGCCAGACCCGAACCCACACCGACAGACCCGAACCCACTCCGCCAGACCCGAACCCATTCCTCCAGGCCCCAACGCTACCCGCCAGATCCGAACCCACTCCGCCAGACCCGAACCCACTCCGCCAGACCAGAACCCACTCCGCCAGACCCCAACCAACTCCGCCAGACCCGAACCCACTCCGCCAGACCCGAACCCACTCCTTCAGACCCGAACCAACTCCGCCAGACCCGAACCCAGTCCACCAGACCCGAACCCACTCCGCCAGACCCCAACCCACTCCGCCAGACCCGTACCCACTCCGACAGACCCGAATGCACTCCGCCAGACCCTAACCCACTCCGCCAGACCCGAACCCACTCCGCCAGACCTGAACCCAGTCCGCCACACCCAAACCCTCTCCGCCAGACCCAAACCCACTCCGCCAGACCCGAAATCACTCCGCCAGACCCGAACCCACTCCGCCAGACCCCAACCCACTGCGCCAGACCCGAACCAACTCCGCCTGACCTGAACCCACTCCGCCAGGCCCGAACCCACTCCGCCAGACCCCAACCCACTCCGCCAGACCTGTACCCACTCCGACAAACCCGAAAACACTCCGCCAGACCCTAACCCACTCCGCCAGACCCGAACCCACTCCGCCAGACCCGAACCAACTCCGCCTGACCCGAACCCACTCCGCCAGACCCGAACCCACTCCGCCAGACCCCAACCCACTCCGCCAGACCTGTACCCACTCCGACAGACCCGAAAACACTCCGCCAGACCCTAACCCACTCCGCCAGACCCGAACCCACACCGCCAGACCCCAACCCACTGAGCCAGACCCGAACCCACTCCGCCAGACCCGAGCCCACTCCGCCAGACCCGAACCAACTCCGCCAGACCCGAACCCACTCCGCCAGACCCCAACCCACTCCGCCAGACCCCAACCCACTCCGCCAGACCCGCACCCACTCCGACAGACCCGAACCCACTCCTCCAGGCCCCAACCCTACCCGCCAGACCCAAACCCACTCTGCCAGGCCCAAACCAACTCCGCCAGACCCAAACCCACTCCGCCAGACCCAAACCCACTCCGCCAGACCCAAACCCACTCCGCCAGAACCGAACCCACTCCGCCAGTCCCGAACCAACTCCGCCAGACCACAACCCACTCCGCCAGACCCGAACCCACACCGACAGACCCGAACCCACTCCGCCTGACCCGAACCCACTCCTCCAGGCCCCAACCCTACCCGCCAGATCCGAACCCACTCCGCCAGACCCGAACCCACTCCGCCCGACCCGAACCCACTCCGCCAGACCCGAACCCACTCCGCCAGACCCGAAGCAACTCCGCCAGACCCGAACCCACTCCGCCAGACCCGAACCCACTCCGCCAAACGCGAACCCACTCCGCCAGACCCGAACACACTCCGACCGACCCGAACCCACTCCGCCAGACCTCATCCCACACCGCCAGACCCAAACCCACTCCGCCGGAAGCAAACCCACTCCGCCAGACCCAAACCCACTCCGCCAGACCCAAACCCACTCCGCCAGACCCGAACCCACTCCGCCAGACCCGAACCCACTCCGCCAGACCCGAACCCACTCCGCCAGACCCGAACCAACTCCGTCAGAACCGAACTCACTCCGCCAGACCCGAACCCACTCCGCTAGACCCCAACCCACTCCGCCAGACCCGAACCCACTCCGACAGACGAGAACCCACTCCGCCAGACCATAACCCACTCCGCCAGACCCGAACCCACTCCGCCAGACCGGAACCCACTCCGCCAGACCCCAACCCACTCCGCCAGACCCCAACCCACTCCGCCAGACCCAAACCCACTCCGCCAGACCCGAAACCACTCCGCCAGACCCGAACCCACTCCGCCAGACCCGAACCCACTCCGCCAGACCCGAACCCACTCCGCCGCACCCGAACCCACTCCGCCAGACCCGAACCAACTCCGTCAGAACCGAACTCACTCCGCCAGACCCGAACCCACTCCGCTAGACCCCAACCCACTCCGCCAGACCCGAACCCACTCCGACAGACGAGAACCCACTCCGCCAGACCATAACCCACTCCGCCAGACCCGAACCCACTCCGCCAGACCTGAACCCACTCCACCAGACCCCAACCCACTCCGCCAGACCCCAACCCACTCCGCCAGTCCCAAACCCACTCCGCCAGACCCAAACGCACTCCGCCAGACCCAAACCCACTCCGCCAGACCCAAACCCACTCCGTCAGGCCCCAAACCCACTCCGCCAGACCCAAACCCACTCCGCCAGACCCAAACCCCCTCCGCCAGACCCGAACCCACTCCGCAAGACCCGAACCCACTCCACCAGACCCCAACCCACTCCGCCAGACCCGAACCCACTCCGCCAGACCCCAACCCACTCCGCCAGACCCCAACCCACTCCGACAGACCCCAACCCACTCCGCCAGACCCTAACCCACTCCGCCAGACCCGAACCCACTCCGCCAGACGCGAACCCTGTCCGCCACACCCAAACCCACTCCGCCAGACCCAAACCCACTCCGCCAGACCCAAACCCAGTCCGCCACACCCAAACCCACTCCGCAGGACTCAAACCCTCTCCGCCAGACCCAAACCCACTCCGCCAGACCCGAAACCACTCCGCCAGACCCGAACCCACTCCGCCAGACCCCAACCCACTGCGCCAGACCCAAACCCACTCCGCCATACCCGAACCCACTCCGCCAGACCCGAACTAACTCCGCCAGACCCGAACCCACTCCGCCAGACCCGAACCCACTCCGCCAGACCCCAACACACTCCGCCAGACCCGTACCCACTCCGACAGACCCGAAAACACTCCGCCAGACCCTAACCCACTCCGCCAGACCCGAACCCACTCCGCCAGACCTGAACCCAGTCCGCCTGACCCAAACCCACTCCGCCAGACCCTAACCCACTCCGCCAGACCCAAACCCACTCCGCCAGACCCCAACCCACTCCGCCAGACCCAAACCCACTCCGACAGGCCCGAACCCACTCCGCCAGACCCTAACCCACTCCGCCAGACCCGAACCCACTCCGCCAGACCCGAACCCAGACCGCCACACCCAAACCCACTCCGCCAGACCCAAACCCACTCCGCAGGACCCAAACCCTCTCCGCCAGACCCAAACCCACTCCGCCAGACCCGAAACCACTCCGCCAGACCCGAACCCACTCCGCCAGACCCCAACCCACTGCGCCAGACCCGAACCCACTCCGCCAGACCCGAACCCACTCCGCCAGACCCGAACCAACTCCACCAGACCCGAACCCACTCCGCCAGACCCCAACCCACTCCGCCAGACACCAACCCACTCCGCCAGACCCGTACCCACTCCGACAGACCCGAACCCACTCCTCCAGGCCCCAACCCTACCCGCCAGATCCGAACCCACTCCGCCAGACCCGAACCCACTCCGCCAGACCCGAACCCACTCCGCCAGACCCAAACCTACTCCGCCAGACCCGAACCCACTCCGCCAGACCCGAACCCACTCCGCCAGACCCAAAGCAACTCCGCCAGACCCAAACCTACTCCGCCAGACCCGAACCCACTCCGCCAAACCCGAACCCACTCCGCCAAACCCGAACCCACTCCGCCAGACCCTATCCCACACCGCCAGACCCAAACCCACTCCGCCAGACGCAAACCCACTCCGCCAGACCCAAACCCACTCCGCCAGACCCAAACCCACTCCGCCAGACCCGAACCCACTCCGCCAGACCCGAACCAACTCCGCCAGACCCGAACTCACTCCGCCAGACCCCAACCCACTCCGCCAAACCCCAACCCACTCCGCCAGACCCGAACCCACTCCGACAGACTCGAACCCACTCCGTCAGACCATAACCCACTCCGCCAGGCCCGAACCCACTCCGGCAGACCCGAACCCACTCCGCCAGACCCCAACCCACTCCGCCAGACCCAAACCCACTCCACCAGACCCAAACCCACTCCGCCAGACCCAAACCCACTCTGCCAGACCCAAACCCACTCCGCCAGACCCAAACCCCCTCCGCAAGACCCAAACCCACTCCGCCAGACCCCAACCCACTCCGCCAGACCCGAACCCACTCCGCCAGACCCCAACTCACTCCGCCAGACCCGAACCCACTCCGCCAGACCCGAACCCACTCCGCCAGACCCTAACCCACTCCGCCAGACCCGAACCCACTCCGCCAGACCCGAACCCAGTCCGCCACACCCAAACCCACTCCGCCAGAACCAAACCCACTCCGCAGGACCCGAACCCTCTCCGCCAGACCCAAACCCACTCCGCCAGACACGAAACCACTCCGCCAGACCCGAACCCACTCCGCCAGACCCCAACCCACTCCGCCAGACCCGAACCCACTCCGCCAGACCCCAACCCACTCCGCCAGACCCCAACCCACTCCGACAGACCTCCACTCCGCCAGACCCTAACCCACTCCGCCAGACCCGAACCCACTCCGCCAGACGCGAACCCAGTCCGCCACACCCAAACCCACTCCGCCAGACCCAAACCCACTCCGCCAGACCCAAACCCAGTCCGCCACACCCAAACCCACTCCGCAGGACTCAAACCCTCTCCGCCAGACCCAAACCCACTCCGCCAGACCCGAAACCACTCCGCCAGACCCGAACCCACTCCGCCAGACCCCAACCCACTGCGCCAGACCCAAACCCACTCCGCCAGACCCGAACCCACTCCGCCAGACCCGAACCAACTCCGCCAGACCCGAACCCACTCCGCCAGACCCGAACCCACTCCGCCAGACCCCAACCCACTCCGCCAGACCCGTACCCACTCCGACAGACCCGAAAACACTCCGCCAGACCCTAACCCACTCCGCCAGACCCGAACCCACTCCGCCAGACCTGAACCCAGTCCGCCACACCCAAACCCACTCCGCCAGACCCAAACCCACTCCGCCAGACCCAAACCCACTCCGCCAGACCCCAACCCACTCCGCCAGACCCAAACCCACTCCGACAGGCCCGAACCCACTCCGCCAGACCCTAACCCACTCCGCCAGACCCGAACCCACTCCGCCAGACCCGAACCCAGACCGCCACACCCAAACCCACTCCGCCAGACCCAAACCCACTCCGCAGGACCCAAACCCTCTCCGCCAGACCCAAACCCACTCCGCCAGACCCGAAACCACTCCGCCAGACCCGAACCCACTCCGCCAGACCCCAACCCACTGCGCCAGACCCGAACCCACTCCGCCAGACCCGAACCCACTCCGCCAGACCCGAACCAACTCCACCAGACCCGAACCCACTCCGCCAGACCCCAACCCACTCCGCCAGACCCCAACCCACTCCGCCAGACCCGTACCCACTCCGACAGACCCGAACCCACTCCTCCAGGCCCCAACCCTACCCGCCAGATCCGAACCCACTCCGACAGACCCGAACCCACTCCGCCAGACCCGAACCCACTCCGCCAGACCCAAACCTACTCCGCCAGAACCGAACCCACTCCGCCAGACCCGAACCCACTCCGCCAGACCCGAAGCAACTCCGCCAGACCCAAACCTACTCCGCCAGACCCGAACCCACTCCGCCAAACCCGAACCCACTCCGCCAAACCCGAACCCACTCCGCCAGACCCTATCCCACACCGCCAGACCCAAACCCACTCCGCCAGACGCAAACCCACTCCGCCAGACCCAAACCCACTCCGCCAGACCCAAACCCACTCCGCCAGACCCGAACCCACTCCGCCAGACCCGAACCAACTCCGCCAGACCAGAACTCACTCCGCCGGACCCCAACCCACTCCGCCAATCCCCAACCCACTCCGCCAGACCCGAACCCACTCCGACAGACTCGAACCCACTCCGTCAGACCCAAACCCACTCCACCAGACCCAAACCCACTCCGCCAGACCCAAACCCACTCTGCCAGACCCAAACCCACTCCGCCAGACCCAAACCCCCTCCGCCAGACCCAAACCCACTCCGCAAGACCCAAACCCACTCCGCCAGACCCCAACCCACTCCGCCAGACCCGAACCCACTCCGCCAGACCCCAACTCACTCCGCCAGACCCGAACCCACTCCACCAGACCCGAACCCACTCCGCCAGACCCTAACCCACTCCGCCAGACCCGAACCCACTCCGCCAGACCCGAACCCACTCCGCCAGACCCCAACCCACTGCGCCAGACCCGAACCAACTCCGCCTGACCTGAACCCACTCCGCCAGACCCGAACCCACTCCGCCAGAACCCAACCCACTCCGCCAGACCTGTACCCACTCCGACAAACCCGAAAACACTCCGCCAGACCCTAACCCACTCCGCCAGACCCGAACCCACTCCGCCAGACCCGAACCAACTCCGCCTGACCCGAACCCACTCCGCCAGACCCGAACCCACTCCGCCAGACCCCAACCCACTGCGCCAGACCCAAACCCACTCTGCCAACCCCAAACCAACTCCGCCAGACCCAAACCCACTCCGCCAGACCCAAACCCACTCCGCCAGACCCAAACCCACTCCGCCAGAACCGAACCCACTCCGCCAGTCCCGAACCAACTCCGCCAGACCACAACCCACTCCGCCAGACCCGAACCCACACCGACAGACCCGAACCCACTCCGCCAGACCTTATCCCACACCGCCAGACCCAAACCCACTCCGCCGGAAGCAAACCCACACCGCCAGACCTAAACCCACTCCGCCAGACCCAAACCCACTCCGCCAGACCCGAACCCACTCCGCCAGACCCGAACCCACTCCGCCAGACCCGAACCCACTCCGCCAGACCCGAACCAACTCCGTCAGAACCGAACTCACTCCGCCAGACCCGAACCCACTCCGCTAGACCCCAACCCACTCCGCCAGACCCGAACCCACTCCGACAGACGAGAACCCACTCCGCCAGACCATAACCCACTCCGCCAGACCCGAACCCACTCCGCCAGACCTGAACCCACTCCGCCAGACCCCAACCCACTCCGCCAGTCCCCAACCCACTCCGCCAGACCCAAACCCACTCCGCCAGACCCAAACGCACTCCGCCAGACCCAAACCCACTCCGCCAGACCCAAACCCACTCCGTCAGGCCCCAAACCCACTCCGCCAGACCCAAAGCCACTCCGCCAGACCCAAACCCCCTCCGCCAGACCCGAACCCACTCCGCAAGACCCGAACCCACTCCACCAGACCCCAACCCACTCCGCCAGACCCGAACCCACTCCGCCAGACCCCAACCCACTCCGCCAGAGCCCAACCCACTCCGACAGACCCCAACCCACTCCGCCAGACCCAAACCCAGTCCGCCACACCCAAACCCACTCCGCAGGACTCAAACCCTCTCCGCCAGACCCAAACCCACTCCGCCAGACCCGAAACCACTCCGCCAGACCCAAACCCACTCCGCCAGACCCGAACCCACTCCGCCAGACCCGAACCCACTCCGCCAGACCCGAACCCACTCCGCCAGACCCGAACCAACTCCGTCAGAACCGAACTCACTCCGCCAGACCCGAACCCACTCCGCTAGACCCCAACCCACTCCGCCAGACCCGAACCCACTCCGACAGACGAGAACCCACTCCGCCAGACCATAACCCACTCCGCCAGACCCGAACCCACTCCGCCAGACCTGAACCCACTCCGCCAGACCACAACCCACTCCGCCAGACCCCAACCCACTCCGCCAGACCTAAACCCACTCCGCCAGACCCAAACGCACTCCGCCAGACCCAAACCCACTCCGCCAGACCCAAACCCACTCCGTCAGTCCCCAAACCCACTCCGCCAGACCCAAACCCACTCCGCCAGACCCAAACCCCCTCCGCCAGACCCGAACCCACTCCGCAAGACCCGAACCCACTCCACCAGACCCCAACCCACTCCGCCAGACCCGAACCCACTCCGCCAGACCCCAACCCACTCCGCCAGACCCCAACCCACTCCGACAGACCCCAACCCACTCCGCCAGACCCTAACCCACTCCGCCAGACCCAAACCCACTCCGCCAGACGCGAACCCAGTCCGCCACACCCAAACCCACTCCGCCAGACCCAAACCCACTCCGCCAGACCCAAACCCAGTCCGCCACACCCAAACCCACTCCGCAGGACTCAAACCCTCTCCGCCAGACCCAAACCCACTCCGCCAGACCCAAACCCCCTCCGCCAGACCCGAACCCACTCCGCAAGACCCGAACCCACTCCACCAGACCCCAACCCACTCCGCCAGACCCGAACCCACTCCGCCAGACCCCAACCCACTCCGCCAGACCCCAACCCACTCCGCCAGACCCGAAACCACTCCGCCAGACCCGAACCCACTCCGCCAGACCCCAACCCACTGCGCCAGACCCAAACCCACTCCGCCAGACCCGAACCCACTCCGCCAGACCCGAACCAACTCCGCCAGACCCGAACCCACTCCGCCAGACCCGAACCCACTCCGCCAGACCCCAACCCACTCCGCCAGACCCGAACCCACTCCGCCAGACCTGAACCCAGTCCGCTACACCCAAACCCACTCCGCCAGACCCAAACCCACTCCGCTGGACCCAAACCCTCTCCGCCAGACCCAAACCCACTCCGCCAGACCCGAAACCACTCCGCCAGACCCGAACCCACTCCGCCAGACCCCAACCCACTGCGCCAGACCCGAACCCACTCCGCCAGACCCGAACCCACTCCGCCAGACCCGAACCAACTCCACCAGACCCGAACCCACTCCGTCAGACCCCAACCCACTCCGCCAGACCCCAACCCACTCCGCCAGACCCGTACCCACTCCGACAGACCCGAACCCACTCCTCCAGGCCCCAACCCTACCCGCCAGATCTGAACCCACTCCGCCAGACCCGAACCCACTCCGCCAGACCCGAACCCACTCCGCCAGACCCAAACCTACTCCGCCAGACCCGAACCCACTCCGCCAGACCCGAACCCACTCCGCCAGACCCGAAGCAACTCCGCCAGACCCAAACCTACTCCGCCAGACCCGAACCCACTCCGCCAAACCCGAACCCACTCCGCCAAACCCGAACCCACTCCGCCAGACCCTATCCCACACCGCCAGACCCAAACCCACTCCGCCAGACGCAAACCCACTCCGCCAGACCCAAACCCACTCCGCCAGACCCAAACCCACTCCGCCAGACCCGAATCCACTCCGCCAGACCCGAACCAACTCCGCCAGACCCGAACTCACTCCGCCAGACCCCAACCCACTCCGCCAAACCCCAACCCACTCCGACAGACTCGAACCCACTCCGTCAGACCATAACCCACTCCGCCAGGCCTGAACCCACTCCGCCAGACCCGAACCCACTCCGACAGACTCGAACCCACTCCGTCAGACCATAACCCACTCCGCCAGACCCGAACCCACTCCGCCAGACCCCAACCCACTGCGCCAGACCCGAACCCACTCCGCCAGACCCGAACCCACTCCGCCAGACCCGAACCAACTCCACCAGCCCCGAACCCACTCCGTCAGACCCTAACCCACTCCGCCAGACCCCAACCCACTCCGCCAGACCCGTACCCACTCCGACAGACCCGAACCCACTCCTCCAGGCCCCAACCCTACCCGCCAGATCTGAACCCACTCCGCCAGACCCGAACCCACTCCGCCAGACCCGAACCCACTCCGCCAGACCCAAACCTACTCCGCCAGACCCGAACCCACTCCGCCAGACCCGAACCCACTCCGCCAGACCCGAAGCAACTCCGCCAGACCCAAACCTACTCCGCCAGACCCGAACCCACTCCGCCAAACCCGAACCCACTCCGCCAAACCCGAACCCACTCCGCCAGACCCTATCCCACACCGCCAGACCCAAACCCACTCCGCCAGACGCAAACCCACTCCGCCAGACCCAAACCCACTCCGCCAGACCCAAACCCACTCCGCCAGACCCGAACCCACTCCGCCAGACCCGAACCAACTCCGCCAGACCCGAACTCACTCCGCCAGACCCCAACCCACTCCGCCAAACCCCAACCCACTCCGACAGACTCGAACCCACTCCGTCAGACCATAACCCACTCCGCCAGGCCTGAACCCACTCCGCCAGACCCGAACCCACTCCGACAGACTCGAACCCACTCCGTCAGACCATAACCCACTCCGCCAGGCCCGAACCCACTCCGCCAGACCCGAACCCACTCCGCCAGACCCCAACCCACTCCGCCAGACCCAAACCCACTCCACCAGACCAAAACCCACTCCGCCAGACCCAAACCCACTCTGCCAGACCCAAACCCACTCCGTCAGGCCCCAAACCCACTCCGCCAGACCCAAACCCACTCCGCCAGACCCAAACCCCCTCCGCCAGACCCGAACCCACTCCGCAAGACCCAAACCCACTCCGCCAGACCCCAACCCACTCCGCCAGACCCGAACCCACTCCGCCAGACCCCAACTCACTCCGCCAGACCCGAACCCACTCCGCCAGACCCGAACCCACTCCGCCAGACCCTAACCCACTCCGCCAGACCCGAACCCACTCCGCCAGACCCGAACCCAGTCCGCCACACCCAAACCCACTCCGCCAGACCCAAACCCACTCCGCAGGACCCAAACCCTCTCCGCCAGACCCAAACCCACTCCGCCAGACCCGAAACCACTCCGCCAGACCCGAACCCACTCCGCCAGACCCCAACCAACTGCGCCAGACCCGAACCCACTCTGCCAGACCCGAACCCACTCCGCCAGACCCGAACCAAATCCGCCAGACCCGAACGCACTCCTCCAGACCCAAACCCACTCCGCCAGACCCCAACCCACTCCGCCAGACCCGTACCCACTCCGACAGACCCGAAAACACTCCGCCAGACTCTAACCCACTCCGCCAGACCCGAACCCACTCCGACAGACTCGAACCCACTCCGCCAGACATAACCCACTCCGCCAGACCCGAACCCACTCCGCCAGACCCGAACCCACTCCGCCAGACCCCAACCCACTCCGCCAGACCCCAACCCACTCCGCCAGACCCCAACCCACTCCGCCAGACCCAAATCCACTCCGCCAGACCCAAAATCACTCCGCCAGACCCAAACCCACTCCGCCAGACCCAAATCCACTCCGCCAGACCCAAAATCACTCCGCCAGACCCAAACCTACTCTGCCAGACCCAAACCCACTCCGACAGACTCGAACCCACTCCGTCAGACCATAACCCACTCCGCCAGACCCGAACCCACTCCGCCAGACCCCAACCCACTGCGCCAGACCCGAACCCACTCCGCCAGACCCGAACCCACTCCGCCAGACCCGAACCAACTCCACCAGCCCCGAACCCACTCCGTCAGACCCTAACCCACTCCGCCAGACCCCAACCCACTCCGCCAGACCCGTACCCACTCCGACAGACCCGAACCCACTCCTCCAGGCCCCAACCCTACCCGCCAGATCTGAACCCACTCCGCCAGACCCGAACCCACTCCGCCAGACCCGAACCCACTCCGCCAGACCCAAACCTACTCCGCCAGACCCGAACCCACTCCGCCAGACCCGAACCCACTCCGCCAGACCCGAAGCAACTCCGCCAGACCCAAACCTACTCCGCCAGACCCGAACCCACTCCGCCAAACCCGAACCCACTCCGCCAAACCCGAACCCACTCCGCCAGACCCTATCCCACACCGCCAGACCCAAACCCACTCCGCCAGACGCAAACCCACTCCGCCAGACCCAAACCCACTCCGCCAGACCCAAACCCACTCCGCCAGACCCGAACCCACTCCGCCAGACCCGAACCAACTCCGCCAGACCCGAACTCACTCCGCCAGACCCCAACCCACTCCGCCAAACCCCAACCCACTCCGACAGACTCGAACCCACTCCGTCAGACCATAACCCACTCCGCCAGGCCTGAACCCACTCCGCCAGACCCGAACCCACTCCGACAGACTCGAACCCACTCCGTCAGACCATAACCCACTCCGCCAGGCCCGAACCCACTCCGCCAGACCCCAACCCACTCCGCCAGACCCCAACCCACTCCGCCAGACCCAAACCCACTCCACCAGACCAAAACCCACTCCGCCAGACCCAAACCCACTCTGCCAGACCCAAACCCACTCCGTCAGGCCCCAAACCCACTCCGCCAGACCCAAACCCACTCCGCCAGACCCAAACCCCCTCCGCCAGACCCGAACCCACTCCGCAAGACCCAAACCCACTCCGCCAGACCCCAACCCACTCCGCCAGACCCGAACCCACTCCGCCAGACCCCAACTCACTCCGCCAGACCCGAACCCACTCCGCCAGACCCGAACCCACTCCGCCAGACCCTAACGCACTCCGCCAGACCCGAACCCACTCCGCCAGACCCGAACCCAGTCCGCCACACCCAAACCCACTCCGCCAGACCCAAACCCACTCCGCAGGACCCAAACCCTCTCCGCCAGACCCAAACCCACTCCGCCAGACCCGAAACCACTCCGCCAGACCCGAACCCACTCCGCCAGACCCCAACCAACTGCGCCAGACCCGAACCCACTCTGCCAGACCCGAACCCACTCCGCCAGACCCGAACCAAATCCGCCAGACCCGAACGCACTCCTCCAGACCCAAACCCACTCCGCCAGACCCCAACCCACTCCGCCAGACCCGTACCCACTCCGACAGACCCGAAAACACTCCGCCAGACTCTAACCCACTCCGCCAGACCCGAACCCACTCCGACAGACTCGAACCCACTCCGCCAGACATAACCCACTCCGCCAGACCCGAACCCACTCCGCCAGACCCGAACCCACTCCGCCAGACCCCAACCCACTCCGCCAGACCCCAACCCACTCCGCCAGACCCCAACCCACTCCGCCAGACCCAAATCCACTCCGCCAGACCCAAAATCACTCCGCCAGACCCAAACCCACTCCGCCAGACCCAAATCCACTCCGCCAGACCCAAAATCACTCCGCCAGACCCAAACCCACTCCGCCAGACCCAAACCCACTCCGTCAGGCCCCAAACCCACTCTGCCAGACCCAAACCCACTCCGCCAAACCCAAACCCCCTCCGCCAGACCCGAACCCACTCCGCAAGACCCAAACCCACTCCGCCAGACCCCAACCCACTCCGCCAGACCCCAACCCACTCCGCCAGACCCCAACCCACTCCGCCAGACCCGAACCCACTCCGACAGACCCGAACCCACTCCGCCAGACCCTAACCCACTCCGCCAGACCCAAACCCACTCCGCCAGACCCGAACCCAGTCCGCCACACCCAAACCCACTCCGCCAGACCCAAACCCACTCCGCAGGACCCAAACCCACTCTGCCAGACCCGAAACCACTCCGCCAGACCCGAACTCACTCCGCCAGACCCCAACCCACTCCGCCAAACCCCAACCCACTCCGACAGACTCGAACCCACTCCGTCAGACCATAACCCACTCCGCCAGGCCTGAACCCACTCCGCCAGACCCGAACCCACTCCGACAGACTCGAACCCACTCCGTCAGACCATAACCCACTCCGCCAGGCCCGAACCCACTCCGCCAGACCCGAACCCACTCCGCCAGACCCCAACCCACTCCGCCAGACCCAAACCCACTCCACCAGACCAAAACCCACTCCGCCAGACCCAAACCCACTCTGCCAGACCCAAACCCACTCCGTCAGGCCCCAAACCCACTCCGCCAGACCCAAACCCACTCCGCCAGACCCAAACCCCCTCCGCCAGACCCGAACCCACTCCGCAAGACCCAAACCCACTCCGCCAGACCCCAACCCACTCCGCCAGACCCGAACCCACTCCGCCAGACCCCAACTCACTCCGCCAGACCCGAACCCACTCCGCCAGACCCGAACCCACTCCGCCAGACCCTAACCCACTCCGCCAGACCCGAACCCACTCCGCCAGACCCGAACCCAGTCCGCCACACCCAAACCCACTCCGCCAGACCCAAACCCACTCCGCAGGACCCAAACCCTCTCCGCCAGACCCAAACCCACTCCGCCAGACCCGAAACCACTCCGCCAGACCCGAACCCACTCCGCCAGACCCCAACCAACTGCGCCAGACCCGAACCCACTCTGCCAGACCCGAACCCACTCCGCCAGACCCGAACCAAATCCGCCAGACCCGAACGCACTCCTCCAGACCCAAACCCACTCCGCCAGACCCCAACCCACTCCGCCAGACCCGTACCCACTCCGACAGACCCGAAAACACTCCGCCAGACTCTAACCCACTCCGCCAGACCCGAACCCACTCCGACAGACTCGAACCCACTCCGCCAGACATAACCCACTCCGCCAGACCCGAACCCACTCCGCCAGACCCGAACCCACTCCGCCAGACCCCAACCCACTCCGCCAGACCCCAACCCACTCCGCCAGACCCCAACCCACTCCGCCAGACCCAAATCCACTCCGCCAGACCCAAAATCACTCCGCCAGACCCAAACCCACTCCGCCAGACCCAAATCCACTCCGCCAGACCCAAAATCACTCCGCCAGACCCAAACCCACTCCGCCAGACCCAAACCCACTCCGTCAGGCCCCAAACCCACTCTGCCAGACCCAAACCCACTCCGCCAAACCCAAACCCCCTCCGCCAGACCCGAACCCACTCCGCAAGACCCAAACCCACTCCGCCAGACCCCAACCCACTCCGCCAGACCCCAACCCACTCCGCCAGACCCCAACCCACTCCGCCAGACCCGAACCCACTCCGACAGACCCGAACCCACTCCGCCAGACCCTAACCCACTCCGCCAGACCCAAACCCACTCCGCCAGACCCGAACCCAGTCCGCCACACCCAAACCCACTCCGCCAGACCCAAACCCACTCCGCAGGACCCAAACCCACTCTGCCAGACCCGAAACCACTCCGCCAGACCCGAACCCACTCCGCCAGACCCCAACCCACTGCGCCAGACCCGAACCCACTCACCTGATCCGAACCCACTCCGCCAGACCCGAACCAACTCCGCCAGACCCGAACCCACTCCACCAGACCCGAACCCACTCCGCCAGACCCCAACCCACTCCGTCAGACCCGTACCCACTCCGACAGACCCGAACCCACTCCGCCAGGCCCCAACCCTACCCGCCAGATCCGAACCCACTCCGCCAGACCCGAACCCACTCCGCCAGACGCGAACCCACTCCGCCAGACCCAAACCCACTCCGCCAGACCCGAACCCACTCCGCCAGGCCCGAACCCACTCCGCCAGACCCGAAGCAACTCCGCCAGACCCCAACCCACTCCGCCAGACCCGAACACACTCCGACCGACCCGAACCCACTCCGCCAGACCCTATCCCACACCGCCAGACCCAAACCCATTCCGCCAGACGCAAACCCACTCCGCCAGACCCAAACCCACTCCGCCAGACCCAAACCCACTCCGCCAGACCCAAACCCACTCCGCCAGACCCGAACCCACTCCGCCAGACCCGAACCCACTCCGCCAGACCCGAACCAACTCCGCCAGACCCGAACTCACTCCACCAGACCCCAACCCACTCCGCCAAACCCCAACCCACTCCGCCAGACCCGAACCCACTCCGACACTCGAACCCACTCCGCCAGACCATAACCCACTCCGCCAGGCCCGAACCCACTCCGCCAGACCCGAACCCACTCCGCCAGACCCCAACCCACTCCGCCAGACCCCAACCCACTCCGCCAGACCCAAACCCACTCCACCAGACCCAAACCCACTCCGCCAGACTCAAACCCACACCGCCAGACCCAAACCCACTCCGCCAGACCCAAACCCACTCCGCCAGACCCGAATCCACTCCGCCAGACCCGAACCAACTCCGCCAGACCCGAACTCACTCCGCCAGACCCCAACCCACTCCGCCAAACCCCAACCCACTCCGACAGACTCGAACCCACTCCGTCAGACCATAACCCACTCCGCCAGGCCTGAACCCACTCCGCCAGACCCGAACCCACTCCGACAGACTCGAACCCACTCCGTCAGACCATAACCCACTCCGCCAGACCCGAACCCACTCCGCCAGACCCCAACCCACTGCGCCAGACCCGAACCCACTCCGCCAGACCCGAACCCACTCCGCCAGACCCGAACCAACTCCACCAGCCCCGAACCCACTCCGTCAGACCCTAACCCACTCCGCCAGACCCCAACCCACTCCGCCAGACCCGTACCCACTCCGACAGACCCGAACCCACTCCTCCAGGCCCCAACCCTACCCGCCAGATCTGAACCCACTCCGCCAGACCCGAACCCACTCCGCCAGACCCGAACCCACTCCGCCAGACCCAAACCTACTCCGCCAGACCCGAACCCACTCCGCCAGACCCGAACCCACTCCGCCAGACCCGAAGCAACTCCGCCAGACCCAAACCTACTCCGCCAGACCCGAACCCACTCCGCCAAACCCGAACCCACTCCGCCAAACCCGAACCCACTCCGCCAGACCCTATCCCACACCGCCAGACCCAAACCCACTCCGCCAGACGCAAACCCACTCCGCCAGACCCAAACCCACTCCGCCAGACCCAAACCCACTCCGCCAGACCCGAACCCACTCCGCCAGACCCGAACCAACTCCGCCAGACCCGAACTCACTCCGCCAGACCCCAACCCACTCCGCCAAACCCCAACCCACTCCGACAGACTCGAACCCACTCCGTCAGACCATAACCCACTCCGCCAGGCCTGAACCCACTCCGCCAGACCCGAACCCACTCCGACAGACTCGAACCCACTCCGTCAGACCATAACCCACTCCGCCAGGCCCGAACCCACTCCGCCAGACCCGAACCCACTCCGCCAGACCCCAACCCACTCCGCCAGACCCAAACCCACTCCACCAGACCAAAACCCACTCCGCCAGACCCAAACCCACTCTGCCAGACCCAAACCCACTCCGTCAGGCCCCAAACCCACTCCGCCAGACCCAAACCCACTCCGCCAGACCCAAACCCCCTCCGCCAGACCCGAACCCACTCCGCAAGACCCAAACCCACTCCGCCAGACCCCAACCCACTCCGCCAGACCCGAACCCACTCCGCCAGACCCCAACTCACTCCGCCAGACCCGAACCCACTCCGCCAGACCCGAACCCACTCCGCCAGACCCTAACGCACTCCGCCAGACCCGAACCCACTCCGCCAGACCCGAACCCAGTCCGCCACACCCAAACCCACTCCGCCAGACCCAAACCCACTCCGCAGGACCCAAACCCTCTCCGCCAGACCCAAACCCACTCCGCCAGACCCGAAACCACTCCGCCAGACCCGAACCCACTCCGCCAGACCCCAACCAACTGCGCCAGACCCGAACCCACTCTGCCAGACCCGAACCCACTCCGCCAGACCCGAACCAAATCCGCCAGACCCGAACGCACTCCTCCAGACCCAAACCCACTCCGCCAGACCCCAACCCACTCCGCCAGACCCGTACCCACTCCGACAGACCCGAAAACACTCCGCCAGACTCTAACCCACTCCGCCAGACCCGAACCCACTCCGACAGACTCGAACCCACTCCGCCAGACATAACCCACTCCGCCAGACCCGAACCCACTCCGCCAGACCCGAACCCACTCCGCCAGACCCCAACCCACTCCGCCAGACCCCAACCCACTCCGCCAGACCCCAACCCACTCCGCCAGACCCAAATCCACTCCGCCAGACCCAAAATCACTCCGCCAGACCCAAACCCACTCCGCCAGACCCAAATCCACTCCGCCAGACCCAAAATCACTCCGCCAGACCCAAACCCACTCCGCCAGACCCAAACCCACTCCGTCAGGCCCCAAACCCACTCTGCCAGACCCAAACCCACTCCGCCAAACCCAAACCCCCTCCGCCAGACCCGAACCCACTCCGCAAGACCCAAACCCACTCCGCCAGACCCCAACCCACTCCGCCAGACCCCAACCCACTCCGCCAGACCCCAACCCACTCCGCCAGACCCGAACCCACTCCGACAGACCCGAACCCACTCCGCCAGACCCTAACCCACTCCGCCAGACCCAAACCCACTCCGCCAGACCCGAACCCAGTCCGCCACACCCAAACCCACTCCGCCAGACCCAAACCCACTCCGCAGGACCCAAACCCACTCTGCCAGACCCGAAACCACTCCGCCAGACCCGAACCCACTCCGCCAGACCCCAACCCACTGCGCCAGACCCGAACCCACTCACCTGATCCGAACCCACTCCGCCAGACCCGAACCAACTCCGCCAGACCCGAACCCACTCCACCAGACCCGAACCCACTCCGCCAGACCCCAACCCACTCCGTCAGACCCGTACCCACTCCGACAGACCCGAACCCACTCCGCCAGGCCCCAACCCTACCCGCCAGATCCGAACCCACTCCGCCAGACCCGAACCCACTCCGCCAGACGCGAACCCACTCCGCCAGACCCAAACCCACTCCGCCAGACCCGAACCCACTCCGCCAGGCCCGAACCCACTCCGCCAGACCCGAAGCAACTCCGCCAGACCCCAACCCACTCCGCCAGACCCGAACACACTCCGACCGACCCGAACCCACTCCGCCAGACCCTATCCCACACCGCCAGACCCAAACCCATTCCGCCAGACGCAAACCCACTCCGCCAGACCCAAACCCACTCCGCCAGACCCAAACCCACTCCGCCAGACCCAAACCCACTCCGCCAGACCCGAACCCACTCCGCCAGACCCGAACCCACTCCGCCAGACCCGAACCAACTCCGCCAGACCCGAACTCACTCCACCAGACCCCAACCCACTCCGCCAAACCCCAACCCACTCCGCCAGACCCGAACCCACTCCGACACTCGAACCCACTCCGCCAGACCATAACCCACTCCGCCAGGCCCGAACCCACTCCGCCAGACCCGAACCCACTCCGCCAGACCCCAACCCACTCCGCCAGACCCCAACCCACTCCGCCAGACCCAAACCCACTCCACCAGACCCAAACCCACTCCGCCAGACTCAAACCCACACCGCCAGACCCAAACCCACTCCGTCAGGCCCCAAACCCACTCCGCAGGACCCAAACCCTCTCCGCCAGACCCAAACCCACTCCGCCAGACCCGAAACCACTCCGCCAGACCCGAACCCACTCCGCCAGACCACAACCCACTGCGCCAGACCCGAACCCACTCTGCCAGACCCGAACGCACTCCGCCAGACCCGAACCAACTCCGCCAGACCCGAACCCACTCCGCCAGACCCAAACCCACTCCGCCAGACCCCAACCCAATCCGCCAGACCCGTACCCACTCCGACAGACCCGAAAACACTCCGCCAGACCCTAACCCACTCCGCCAGACCCGAACCCACTCCGACAGACCCGATCCCACTCCGCCACACCATAACCCACTCCGCCAGACCCGAACCCACTCCGCCAGACCCGAACCCACTCCGCCAGACCCCAACCCACTCCGCCAGACCCCAACCCACTCCGCCAGACCCGTACCCACTCCGCCAGACCCCAACCCACTCCGCCAGACCCCAACCCACTCCGCCAGACCCGAAACCACTCCGCCAGACCCGAACCCACTCCGCCAGACCCCAACCCACTGCGCCAGACCCGAACCCACTCACCTGATCCGAACCCACTCCGCCAGACCCGAACCAACTCCGCCAGACCCGAACCCACTCCACCAGACCCGAACCCACTCCGCCAGACCCCAACCCACTCCGTCAGACCCGTACCCACTCCGACAGACCCGAACCCACTCCGCCAGGCCCCAACCCTACCCGCCAGATCCGAACCCACTCCGCCAGACCCGAACCCACTCCGCCAGACGCGAACCCACTCCGCCAGACCCAAACCCACTCCGCCAGACCCGAACCCACTCCGCCAGGCCCGAACCCACTCCGCCAGACCCGAAGCAACTCCGCCAGACCCCAACCCACTCCGCCAGACCCGAACACACTCCGACCGACCCGAACCCACTCCGCCAGACCCTATCCCACACCGCCAGACCCAAACCCATTCCGCCAGACGCAAACCCACTCCGCCAGACCCAAACCCACTCCGCCAGACCCAAACCCACTCCGCCAGACCCAAACCCACTCCGCCAGACCCGAACCCACTCCGCCAGACCCGAACCCACTCCGCCAGACCCGAACCAACTCCGCCAGACCCGAACTCACTCCACCAGACCCCAACCCACTCCGCCAAACCCCAACCCACTCCGCCAGACCCGAACCCACTCCGACACTCGAACCCACTCCGCCAGACCATAACCCACTCCGCCAGGCCCGAACCCACTCCGCCAGACCCGAACCCACTCCGCCAGACCCCAACCCACTCCGCCAGACCCCAACCCACTCCGCCAGACCCAAACCCACTCCACCAGACCCAAACCCACTCCGCCAGACTCAAACCCACACCGCCAGACCCAAACCCACTCCGTCAGGCCCCAAACCCACTCCGCAGGACCCAAACCCTCTCCGCCAGACCCAAACCCACTCCGCCAGACCCGAAACCACTCCGCCAGACCCGAACCCACTCCGCCAGACCACAACCCACTGCGCCAGACCCGAACCCACTCTGCCAGACCCGAACGCACTCCGCCAGACCCGAACCAACTCCGCCAGACCCGAACCCACTCCGCCAGACCCAAACCCACTCCGCCAGACCCCAACCCAATCCGCCAGACCCGTACCCACTCCGACAGACCCGAAAACACTCCGCCAGACCCTAACCCACTCCGCCAGACCCGAACCCACTCCGACAGACCCGATCCCACTCCGCCACACCATAACCCACTCCGCCAGACCCGAACCCACTCCGCCAGACCCGAACCCACTCCGCCAGACCCCAACCCACTCCGCCAGACCCCAACCCACTCCGCCAGACCCGTACCCACTCCGACAGACCCGAACCCACTCCTCCAGGCCCCAACCCTACCCGCCAGATCCGAACCCACTCCGCCAGACCCGAACCCACTCCGCCAGACGCGAACCCACTCCGCCAGACCCAAACCCACTCCGCCAGACCCGAACCCACTCCGCCAGGCCCGAACCCACTCCGCCAGACCCGAAGCAACTCCGCCAGACCCAAACCCACTCCGCCAGACCCGAACCCACTCCGCCAAACCCGAACCCACTCCGCCAAACCCGAACCCACTCCGCCAGACCCCAACCCACTCCGCCAGACCCGAACACACTCCGACCGACCCGAACCCACTCCGCCAGACCCTATCCCACACCGCCAGACCCAAACCCACTCCGCCAGACGCAAACCCACTCCGCCAGACCCAAACCCACTCCGCCAGACCCTATCCCACACCGCCAGCCCCAAACCCACTCCGCCAGACCCAAACCCACTCCGCCAGACCCAAACCCACTCCGCCAGACCCGAACCCACTCCGCCAGACCCGAACCCACTCCGCCAGACCCGAACCAACTCCGCCAGACCCGAACTCACTCCGCCAGACCCCAACCCACTCCGCCAAACCCCAACCCACTCCGCCAGACCCGAACCCACTCCGACTGACTCGAACCCACTCCGCCAGACCATAACCCACTCCGCCAGGCCCGAACCCACTCCGCCAGACCCGAACCCACTCCGCCAGACTCAAACCCACTCCGCCAGACCCAAACCCACTCCGTCAGGCCCCAAACCCACTCCGCAGGACGCAAACCCTCTCCGCCAGACCCAAACCCACTCCGCCAGACCCGAAACCACTCCACCAGACCCGAACCCACTCCGCCAGACCCCAACCCACTGCGCCAGACCTTAACCCACAATGCCAGACCCGAACCCACTCCGCCAGACCCGAACCAACTCCGCCAGACCCGAACCCACTCCGCCAGACCCAAACCCACTCCGCCAGACCCCAACCCAATCCGCCAGACCCGTACCCACTCCGACAGACCCGAAAACACTCCGCCAGACCCTAACCCACTCCGCCAGACCTGAACCCACTCCGACAGACTCGAACCCACTCCGCCAGACCATAACCCACTCCGCCAGGCCCGAACCCACTCCGCCAGACCCGAACCCACTCCGCCAGACTCAAACCCACTCCGCCAGACCCAAACCCACTCCGTCAGGCCCCAAACCCACTCCGCAGGACGCAAACCCTCTCCGCCAGACCCAAACCCACTCCGCCAGACCCGAAACCACTCCACCAGACCCGAACCCACTCCGCCAGACCCCAACCCACTGCGCCAGACCTTAACCCACAATGCCAGACCCGAACCCACTCCGCCAGACCCGAACCAACTCCGCCAGACCCGAACCCACTCCGCCAGACCCAAACCCACTCCGCCAGACCCCAACCCAATCCGCCAGACCCGTACCCACTCCGACAGACCCGAAAACACTCCGCCAGACCCTAACCCACTCCGCCAGACCTGAACCCACTCCGACAGACCCGAACCCACTCCGCCAGACCATAACCCACTCCGCCAGACCCGAACCCACTCCGCCATACCCGAACCCACTCCGCCAGACCCCATCCCACTCCGCCAGACCCCAACCCACTCCGCCAAACCCCAACCCACTCCGCCAGACCCGAACCCACTCCGACACTCGAACCCACTCCGCCAGACCATAACCCACTCCGCCAGGCCCGAACCCACTCCGCCAGACCCGAACCCACTCCGCCAGACCCCAACCCACTCCGCCAGACCCCAACCCACTCCGCCAGACCCAAACCCACTCCACCAGACGCAAACCCACTCCGCCAGACTCAAACCCACTCCGCCAGACCCAAACCCACTCCGTCAGGCCCCAAACCCACTCCACAGGACCCAAACCCTCTCCGCCAGACCCAAACCCACTCCGCCAGACCCGAAACCACTCCGCCAGACCCGAACCCACTCCGCCAGACCCCAACCCACTGCGCCAGACCTTAACCCACAATGCCAGACCCGAACCCACTCCGCCAGACCCGAACCAACTCCGCCAGACCCGAACCCACTCCGCCAGACCCAAACCCACTCCGCCAGACCCCAACCCAATCCGCCAGACCCGTACCCACTCCGACAGACCCGAAAACACTCCGCCAGACCCTAGCCCACTCCGCCAGACCTGAACCCACTCCGACAGACCCGAACCCACTCCGCCAGACCATAACCCACTCCGCCAGACCCGAACCCACTCCGCCATACCCGAACCCACTCCGCCAGACCCCATCCCACTCCGCCAGACCCCAACCCACTCCGCCAAACCCCAACCCACTCCGCCAGACCCGAACCCACTCCGACACTCGAACCCACTCCGCCAGACCATAACCCACTCCGCCAGGCCCGAACCCACTCCGCCAGACCCGAACCCACTCCGCCAGACCCCAACCCACTCCGCCAGACCCCAACCCACTCCGCCAGACCCAAACCCACTCCACCAGACGCAAACCCACTCCGCCAGACTCAAACCCACTCCGCCAGACCCAAACCCACTCCGTCAGGCCCCAAACCCACTCCGCAGGACCCAAACCCTCTCCGCCAGACCCAAACCCACTCCGCCAGACCCGAAACCACTCCGCCAGACCCGAACCCACTCCGCCAGACCCCAACTCACTGCGCCAGACCCGAACCCACTCTGCCAGACCCGAACGCACTCCGCCAGACCCGAACCAACTCCGCCAGACCCGAACCCACTCCGCCAGACCCAAACCCACTCCGCCAGACCCCAACCCAATCCGCCAGACCCGTACCCACTCCGACAGACCCGAAAACACTCCGCCAGACCCTAACCCACTCCGCCAGACCCGAACCCACTCCGACAGACCCGAACCCACTCCGCCAGACCATAACCCACTCCGCCAGACCCCAACCCACTCCGCCAGACCCGAACCCACTCCGCCAGACCCCAACCCACTCCGCCAGACCCCAACCCACTCCGCCAGACCCGTACCCACTCCGACAGACCCGAACCCACTCCTCCAGGCCCCAACCCTACCCGCCAGATCCGAACCCACTCCGCCAGACCCGAACCCACTCCGCCAGACGCGAACCCACTCCGCCAGACCCAAACCCACTCCGCCAGACCCGAACCCACTCCGCCAGGCCCGAACCCACTCCGCCAGACCCGAAGCAACTCCGCCAGACCCAAACCCACTCCGCCAGACCCGAACCCACTCCGCCAAACCCGAACCCACTCCGCCAAACCCGAACCCACTCCGCCAGACCCCAACCCACTCCGCCAGACCCGAACACACTCCGACCGACCCGAACCCACTCCGCCAGACCCTATCCCACACCGCCAGACCCAAACCCACTCCGCCAGACGCAAACCCACTCCGCCAGACCCAAACCCACTCCGCCAGACCCTATCCCACACCGCCAGCCCCAAACCCACTCCGCCAGACCCAAACCCACTCCGCCAGACCCAAACCCACTCCGCCAGACCCGAACCCACTCCGCCAGACCCGAACCCACTCCGCCAGACCCGAACCAACTCCGCCAGACCCGAACTCACTCCGCCAGACCCCAACCCACTCCGCCAAACCCCAACCCACTCCGCCAGACCCGAACCCACTCCGACAGACTCGAACCCACTCCGCCAGACCATAACCCACTCCGCCAGGCCCGAACCCACTCCGCCAGACCCGAACCCACTCCGCCAGACTCAAACCCACTCCGCCAGACCCAAACCCACTCCGTCAGGCCCCAAACCCACTCCGCAGGACGCAAACCCTCTCCGCCAGACCCAAACCCACTCCGCCAGACCCGAAACCACTCCACCAGACCCGAACCCACTCCGCCAGACCCCAACCCACTGCGCCAGACCCTAACCCACAATGCCAGACCCGAACCCACTCCGCCAGACCCGAACCAACTCCGCCAGACCCGAACCCACTCCGCCAGACCCAAACCCACTCCGCCAGACCCCAACCCAATCCGCCAGACCCGTACCCACTCCGACAGACCCGAAAACACTCCGCCAGACCCTAACCCACTGCGCCAGACCCGAACCCACTCCGACAGACCCGAACCCACTCCGCCAGACCATAACCCACTCCGCCAGACCCGAACCCACTCCGCCAGACCCGAACCCACTCCGCCAGACCCCATCCCACTCCGCCAGACCCCAACCCACTCCGCCAGACCCAAATCCACTCCGCCAGACCCAAACCCACTCCGCCAGACCCAAACCCACTCCGCCAGACCCAAACCCACTCCGTCAGGCCCCAAACCCACTCCGCCAGACCCAAACCCACTCCGCCAGACCCAAACCCCCTCCGCCAGACCCGAACCCACTCCGCAAGACCCAAACCCACTCCGCCAGACCCCAACCCACTCCGCCAGACCCAAACCCACTCCGCAAGACCCCAACCCACTCCGCCAGACCCGAACCCACTCCGACAGACCCGAACCCACTCCGCCAGACCCTAACCCACTCCGCCAGACCCGAACCCACTCCGCCAGACCCAAACCCAGTCCGCCACACCCAAACCCACTCCGCCAGACCCAAACCCACTCCGCAGGACCCAAACCCTCTCCGCCAGACCCAAACCCACTCCGCCAGACCCGAAACCACTCCGCCAAACCCGAACCCACTCCGCCAGACCCCAACCCACTGCGCCAGACCCGAACCCACTCCGCCAGACCCGAACCCACTCCGCCAGACCCGAACCCACTCCGCCAGAACCGAACCCACTCCGCCAGACCCGAACCAACTCCGCCAGACCCGAACCCACTCCGCCAGACCCCAACCCACTCCTCCAGACCCCAACCCACTCCGCCAGACCCGTACCCACTCTGACAGACCCGAAAACACTCCGCCAGACCCTAACCCACTCCGCCAGACCCGAACCCACTCCGCCAGACCCGAACCCAGTCCGCCACACCCAAACCCACTCCGCCAGACCCGAACCCTCTCCGCCAGACCCAAACCCAATCCGCCAGACAGCAACCCACTCCGCCAGACCCGAACCCACTCCGACAGACCCGAACCCACTCCGCCAGACCCTAACCCACTCCGCCAGACCCGAACCCACTCCGCCAGACCCGAACCCAGTCCGCCACACACAAACCCACTCCACCAGACCGAAACCCACTCCGCAGGACCCAAACCCTCTCCGCCAGACCCAAACCCAGTCCACCAGACCCGAAACCACTCCGCCAGACCCGAACCCACTCCACCAGACCCCAACCCACTCCGCCAGACCCGAACCCACTCCGCCAGAACCGAACCAACTCCGCCAGACCCGAACCCACTCCGCCAGACCCGAACCCACTCCGCCAGACCCCAACCCACTCCGCCAGACCCGTACCCACTCCGACAGACCCGAACCCACTCCGCCAGACCCTAACACACTCCGACAGACCCGAACGCACTCCGCCAGACCCGAACCCAGTCCGCCACACCCAAACCCACTCCGCCAGACCCGAACCCAATCCGCCAGACCCAAACCCACTCCGCCAGACCCGAACCCACTCCGCCAGACCCGAACCAACTCCGACAGACCCGAACCCACTCCGCCAGACCCTAACCCACTCCTCCAGACCCGAACCCACTCAGCCAGACCCGAACCCACACCGACAGACCCGAACCCACTCCGCCAGACCCTAACCCACTCCTCCAGACCCGAACCCACTCCGCCAGACCCGAACCCAGTCCGCCACACCCAAACCCACTCCGCCAGACCCAAACCCACTCCGCAGGACCCAAACCCTCTCCGCCAGACCCAAACCCACTCCGCCAGACCCGAAAACACTCTGCCAGACCCGAACCCACTCCGCCAGACCCAAACCCACTCCGCCAGACCCAAACCCACTCCGCCAGACCCAAACCCACTCCGCCAGACCCGAACCCACTCCGCCAGATCCCAACCCACTCCGCCAGACCCGAACCCACTCCGCCAGACCCGAACCCAGTCCGCCACACCCAAACCCACTCCGCCAGACCCGAACCCACTCCGCCAGACCGAAACCCACTCCGCCAGACCCCAACCCACTCCGCCAGACCCGAACCCACTCCGACAGACCCGAACCCACTCCGCCAGACCCGAACCCACTCCGCCAGACCCGAACCCACTCCGCCAGACCTGAACCCACTCCGCCAGACCCGAACCCACTCCGCCAGACACGAACCCACTCCGCCAGACCCAAACCCACTCCGCCAGACCCTAACCCACTGCGCCAGACCCGAACCCACTCCGCCAGACCCGAACCCACTCCGCCAGACCCCAACCCACTCAGCCGGACCCGAACCCACACCGACAGACCCGAACCCACTCCGCCAGACCCTAACCCACTCCTCCAGACCCGAACCCACTCCGCCAGACCCGAACCCACTCCGCCAGACCCCAACCCACTCCGCCAGACCCCAACCCACTCCGCCAGACCCAAACCCACTCCGCAGAACCCAAACCCTCTCCGCCAAACCCAAACCCACTCCGCCAGACCCGAAACCACTCCGCCAGACCCGAACCCACTCCGCCAGACCCCAACCCACTGCGCCAGACCCGAACCCACTCCGCCAGACCCGAACCCACTCGGCCAGACCCGAACCAACTCTGCCAGACCCGAACCCACTCCGCCAGACCCGAACCCACTCCGCCAGACCCCAACCCACTCCGCCAGACCCGTACCCACTCCGACAGACCCGAACCCACTCCGCCAGACCCTAACCCACTCCGCCAGACCCGAACCCACTCCGCCAGACCCGAACCCACTCCGCCAGACCCCAACCCACTCCGCCAGACCCCAACCCACTCCGCCAGACCCAAACCCACTCCACCAGACCCAAACCCACTCCGCCAGACTCAAACCCACACCGCCAGACCCAAACCCACTCCGCCAGACCCAAACCCACTCCGCCAGACCCGAATCCACTCCGCCAGACCCGAACCAACTCCGCCAGACCCGAACTCACTCCGCCAGACCCCAACCCACTCCGCCAAACCCCAACCCACTCCGACAGACTCGAACCCACTCCGTCAGACCATAACCCACTCCGCCAGGCCTGAACCCACTCCGCCAGACCCGAACCCACTCCGACAGACTCGAACCCACTCCGTCAGACCATAACCCACTCCGCCAGACCCGAACCCACTCCGCCAGACCCCAACCCACTGCGCCAGACCCGAACCCACTCCGCCAGACCCGAACCCACTCCGCCAGACCCGAACCAACTCCACCAGCCCCGAACCCACTCCGTCAGACCCTAACCCACTCCGCCAGACCCCAACCCACTCCGCCAGACCCGTACCCACTCCGACAGACCCGAACCCACTCCTCCAGGCCCCAACCCTACCCGCCAGATCTGAACCCACTCCGCCAGACCCGAACCCACTCCGCCAGACCCGAACCCACTCCGCCAGACCCAAACCTACCCCGCCAGACCCGAACCCACTCCGCCAGACCCGAACCCACTCCGCCAGACCCGAAGCAACTCCGCCAGACCCAAACCTACTCCGCCAGACCCGAACCCACTCCGCCAAACCCGAACCCACTCCGCCAAACCCGAACCCACTCCGCCAGACCCTATCCCACACCGCCAGACCCAAACCCACTCCGCCAGACGCAAACCCACTCCGCCAGACCCAAACCCACTCCGCCAGACCCAAACCCACTCCGCCAGACCCGAACCCACTCCGCCAGACCCGAACCAACTCCGCCAGACCCGAACTCACTCCGCCAGACCCCAACCCACTCCGCCAAACCCCAACCCACTCCGACAGACTCGAACCCACTCCGTCAGACCATAACCCACTCCGCCAGGCCTGAACCCACTCCGCCAGACCCGAACCCACTCCGACAGACTCGAACCCACTCCGTCAGACCATAACCCACTCCGCCAGGCCCGAACCCACTCCGCCAGACCCGAACCCACTCCGCCAGACCCCAACCCACTCCGCCAGACCCAAACCCACTCCACCAGACCAAAACCCACTCCGTCAGACCCAAACCCACTCTGCCAGACCCAAACCCACTCCGTCAGGCCCCAAACCCACTCCGCCAGACCCAAACCCACTCCGCCAGACCCAAACCCCCTCCGCCAGACCCGAACCCACTCCGCAAGACCCAAACCCACTCCGCCAGACCCCAACCCACTCCGCCAGACCCGAACCCACTCCGCCAGACCCCAACTCACTCCGCCAGACCCGAACCCACTCCGCCAGACCCGAACCCACTCCGCCAGACCCTAACCCACTCCGCCAGACCCGAACCCACTCCGCCAGACCCGAACCCAGTCCGCCACACCCAAACCCACTCCGCCAGACCCAAACCCACTCCGCAGGACCCAAACCCTCTCCGCCAGACCCAAACCCACTCCGCCAGACCCGAAACCACTCCGCCAGACCCGAACCCACTCCGCCAGACCCCAACCAACTGCGCCAGACCCGAACCCACTCTGCCAGACCCGAACCCACTCCGCCAGACCCGAACCAAATCCGCCAGACCCGAACGCACTCCTCCAGACCCAAACCCACTCCGCCAGACCCCAACCCACTCCGCCAGACCCGTACCCACTCCGACAGACCCGAAAACACTCCGCCAGACTCTAACCCACTCCGCCAGACCCGAACCCACTCCGACAGACTCGAACCCACTCCGCCAGACATAACCCACTCCGCCAGACCCGAACCCACTCCGCCAGACCCGAACCCACTCCGCCAGACCCCAACCCACTCCGCCAGACCCCAACCCACTCCGCCAGACCCCAACCCACTCCGCCAGACCCAAATCCACTCCGCCAGACCCAAAATCACTCCGCCAGACCCAAACCCACTCCGCCAGACCCAAATCCACTCCGCCAGACCCAAAATCACTCCGCCAGACCCAAACCCACTCCGCCAGACCCAAACCCACTCCGTCAGGCCCCAAACCCACTCTGCCAGACCCAAACCCACTCCGCCAAACCCAAACCCCCTCCGCCAGACCCGAACCCACTCCGCAAGACCCAAACCCACTCCGCCAGACCCCAACCCACTCCGCCAGACCCCAACCCACTCCGCCAGACCCCAACCCACTCCGCCAGACCCGAACCCACTCCGACAGACCCGAACCCACTCCGCCAGACCCTAACCCACTCCGCCAGACCCAAACCCACTCCGCCAGACCCGAACCCAGTCCGCCACACCCAAACCCACTCCGCCAGACCCAAACCCACTCCGCAGGACCCAAACCCACTCTGCCAGACCCGAAACCACTCCGCCAGACCCGAACCCACTCCGCCAGACCCCAACCCACTGCGCCAGACCCGAACCCACTCACCTGATCCGAACCCACTCCGCCAGACCCGAACCAACTCCGCCAGACCCGAACCCACTCCACCAGACCCGAACCCACTCCGCCAGACCCCAACCCACTCCGTCAGACCCGTACCCACTCCGACAGACCCGAACCCACTCCGCCAGGCCCCAACCCTACCCGCCAGATCCGAACCCACTCCGCCAGACCCGAACCCACTCCGCCAGACGCGAACCCACTCCGCCAGACCCAAACCCACTCCGCCAGACCCGAACCCACTCCGCCAGGCCCGAACCCACTCCGCCAGACCCGAAGCAACTCCGCCAGACCCCAACCCACTCCGCCAGACCCGAACACACTCCGACCGACCCGAACCCACTCCGCCAGACCCTATCCCACACCGCCAGACCCAAACCCATTCCGCCAGACGCAAACCCACTCCGCCAGACCCAAACCCACTCCGCCAGACCCAAACCCACTCCGCCAGACCCAAACCCACTCCGCCAGACCCGAACCCACTCCGCCAGACCCGAACCCACTCCGCCAGACCCGAACCAACTCCGCCAGACCCGAACTCACTCCACCAGACCCCAACCCACTCCGCCAAACCCCAACCCACTCCGCCAGACCCGAACCCACTCCGACACTCGAACCCACTCCGCCAGACCATAACCCACTCCGCCAGGCCCGAACCCACTCCGCCAGACCCGAACCCACTCCGCCAGACCCCAACCCACTCCGCCAGACCCCAACCCACTCCGCCAGACCCAAACCCACTCCACCAGACCCAAATCCACTCCGCCAGACCCAAAATCACTCCGCCAGACCCAAACCCACTCCGCCAGACCCAAATCCACTCCGCCAGACCCAAAATCACTCCGCCAGACCCAAACCCACTCCGCCAGACCCAAACCCACTCCGTCAGGCCCCAAACCCACTCTGCCAGACCCAAACCCACTCCGCCAAACCCAAACCCCCTCCGCCAGACCCGAACCCACTCCGCAAGACCCAAACCCACTCCGCCAGACCCCAACCCACTCCGCCAGACCCCAACCCACTCCGCCAGACCCCAACCCACTCCGCCAGACCCGAACCCACTCCGACAGACCCGAACCCACTCCGCCAGACCCTAACCCACTCCGCCAGACCCAAACCCACTCCGCCAGACCCGAACCCAGTCCGCCACACCCAAACCCACTCCGCCAGACCCAAACCCACTCCGCAGGACCCAAACCCACTCTGCCAGACCCGAAACCACTCCGCCAGACCCGAACCCACTCCGCCAGACCCCAACCCACTGCGCCAGACCCGAACCCACTCACCTGATCCGAACCCACTCCGCCAGACCCGAACCAACTCCGCCAGACCCGAACCCACTCCACCAGACCCGAACCCACTCCGCCAGACCCCAACCCACTCCGTCAGACCCGTACCCACTCCGACAGACCCGAACCCACTCCGCCAGGCCCCAACCCTACCCGCCAGATCCGAACCCACTCCGCCAGACCCGAACCCACTCCGCCAGACGCGAACCCACTCCGCCAGACCCAAACCCACTCCGCCAGACCCGAACCCACTCCGCCAGGCCCGAACCCACTCCGCCAGACCCGAAGCAACTCCGCCAGACCCCAACCCACTCCGCCAGACCCGAACACACTCCGACCGACCCGAACCCACTCCGCCAGACCCTATCCCACACCGCCAGACCCAAACCCATTCCGCCAGACGCAAACCCACTCCGCCAGACCCAAACCCACTCCGCCAGACCCAAACCCACTCCGCCAGACCCAAACCCACTCCGCCAGACCCGAACCCACTCCGCCAGACCCGAACCCACTCCGCCAGACCCGAACCAACTCCGCCAGACCCGAACTCACTCCACCAGACCCCAACCCACTCCGCCAAACCCCAACCCACTCCGCCAGACCCGAACCCACTCCGACACTCGAACCCACTCCGCCAGACCATAACCCACTCCGCCAGGCCCGAACCCACTCCGCCAGACCCGAACCCACTCCGCCAGACCCCAACCCACTCCGCCAGACCCCAACCCACTCCGCCAGACCCAAACCCACTCCACCAGACCCAAACCCACTCCGCCAGACTCAAACCCACACCGCCAGACCCAAACCCACTCCGTCAGGCCCCAAACCCACTCCGCAGGACCCAAACCCTCTCCGCCAGACCCAAACCCACTCCGCCAGACCCGAAACCACTCCGCCAGACCCGAACCCACTCCGCCAGACCACAACCCACTGCGCCAGACCCGAACCCACTCTGCCAGACCCGAACGCACTCCGCCAGACCCGAACCAACTCCGCCAGACCCGAACCCACTCCGCCAGACCCAAACCCACTCCGCCAGACCCCAACCCAATCCGCCAGACCCGTACCCACTCCGACAGACCCGAAAACACTCCGCCAGACCCTAACCCACTCCGCCAGACCCGAACCCACTCCGACAGACCCGATCCCACTCCGCCACACCATAACCCACTCCGCCAGACCCGAACCCACTCCGCCAGACCCGAACCCACTCCGCCAGACCCCAACCCACTCCGCCAGACCCCAACCCACTCCGCCAGACCCGTACCCACTCCGACAGACCCGAACCCACTCCTCCAGGCCCCAACCCTACCCGCCAGATCCGAACCCACTCCGCCAGACCCGAACCCACTCCGCCAGACGCGAACCCACTCCGCCAGACCCAAACCCACTCCGCCAGACCCGAACCCACTCCGCCAGGCCCGAACCCACTCCGCCAGACCCGAAGCAACTCCGCCAGACCCAAACCCACTCCGCCAGACCCGAACCCACTCCGCCAAACCCGAACCCACTCCGCCAAACCCGAACCCACTCCGCCAGACCCCAACCCACTCCGCCAGACCCGAACACACTCCGACCGACCCGAACCCACTCCGCCAGACCCTATCCCACACCGCCAGACCCAAACCCACTCCGCCAGACGCAAACCCACTCCGCCAGACCCAAACCCACTCCGCCAGACCCTATCCCACACCGCCAGCCCCAAACCCACTCCGCCAGACCCAAACCCACTCCGCCAGACCCAAACCCACTCCGCCAGACCCGAACCCACTCCGCCAGACCCGAACCCACTCCGCCAGACCCGAACCAACTCCGCCAGACCCGAACTCACTCCGCCAGACCCCAACCCACTCCGCCAAACCCCAACCCACTCCGCCAGACCCGAACCCACTCCGACTGACTCGAACCCACACCGCCAGACCATAACCCACTCCGCCAGGCCCGAACCCACTCCGCCAGACCCGAACCCACTCCGCCAGACTCAAACCCACTCCGCCAGACCCAAACCCACTCCGTCAGGCCCCAAACCCACTCCGCAGGACGCAAACCCTCTCCGCCAGACCCAAACCCACTCCGCCAGACCCGAAACCACTCCACCAGACCCGAACCCACTCCGCCAGACCCCAACCCACTGCGCCAGACCTTAACCCACAATGCCAGACCCGAACCCACTCCGCCAGACCCGAACCAACTCCGCCAGACCCGAACCCACTCCGCCAGACCCAAACCCACTCCGCCAGACCCCAACCCAATCCGCCAGACCCGTACCCACTCCGACAGACCCGAAAACACTCCGCCAGACCCTAACCCACTCCGCCAGACCTGAACCCACTCCGACAGACTCGAACCCACTCCGCCAGACCATAACCCACTCCGCCAGGCCCGAACCCACTCCGCCAGACCCGAACCCACTCCGCCAGACTCAAACCCACTCCGCCAGACCCAAACCCACTCCGTCAGGCCCCAAACCCACTCCGCAGGACGCAAACCCTCTCCGCCAGACCCAAACCCACTCCGCCAGACCCGAAACCACTCCACCAGACCCGAACCCACTCCGCCAGACCCCAACCCACTGCGCCAGACCTTAACCCACAATGCCAGACCCGAACCCACTCCGCCAGACCCGAACCAACTCCGCCAGACCCGAACCCACTCCGCCAGACCCAAACCCACTCCGCCAGACCCCAACCCAATCCGCCAGACCCGTACCCACTCCGACAGACCCGAAAACACTCCGCCAGACCCTAACCCACTCCGCCAGACCTGAACCCACTCCGACAGACCCGAACCCACTCCGCCAGACCATAACCCACTCCGCCAGACCCGAACCCACTCCGCCATACCCGAACCCACTCCGCCAGACCCCATCCCACTCCGCCAGACCCCAACCCACTCCGCCAAACCCCAACCCACTCCGCCAGACCCGAACCCACTCCGACACTCGAACCCACTCCGCCAGACCATAACCCACTCCGCCAGGCCCGAACCCACTCCGCCAGACCCGAACCCACTCCGCCAGACCCCAACCCACTCCGCCAGACCCCAACCCACTCCGCCAGACCCAAACCCACTCCACCAGACGCAAACCCACTCCGCCAGACTCAAACCCACTCCGCCAGACCCAAACCCACTCCGTCAGGCCCCAAACCCACTCCACAGGACCCAAACCCTCTCCGCCAGACCCAAACCCACTCCGCCAGACCCGAAACCACTCCGCCAGACCCGAACCCACTCCGCCAGACCCCAACCCACTGCGCCAGACCTTAACCCACAATGCCAGACCCGAACCCACTCCGCCAGACCCGAACCAACTCCGCCAGACCCGAACCCACTCCGCCAGACCCAAACCCACTCCGCCAGACCCCAACCCAATCCGCCAGACCCGTACCCACTCCGACAGACCCGAAAACACTCCGCCAGACCCTAACCCACTCCGCCAGACCTGAACCCACTCCGACAGACCCGAACCCACTCCGCCAGACCATAACCCACTCCACCAGACCCGAACCCACTCCGCCATACCCGAACCCACTCCGCCAGACCCCATCCCACTCCGCCAGACCCCAACCCACTCCGCCAAACCCCAACCCACTCCGCCAGACCCGAACCCACTCCGACACTCGAACCCACTCCGCCAGACCATAACCCACTCCGCCAGGCCCGAACCCACTCCGCCAGACCCGAACCCACTCCGCCAGACCCCAACCCACTCCGCCAGACCCCAACCCACTCCGCCAGACCCAAACCCACTCCACCAGACGCAAACCCACTCCGCCAGACTCAAACCCACTCCGCCAGACCCAAACCCACTCCGTCAGGCCCCAAACCCACTCCGCAGGACCCAAACCCTCTCCGCCAGACCCAAACCCACTCCGCCAGACCCGAAACCACTCCGCCAGACCCGAACCCACTCCGCCAGACCCCAACTCACTGCGCCAGACCCGAACCCACTCTGCCAGACCCGAACGCACTCCGCCAGACCCGAACCAACTCCGCCAGACCCGAACCCACTCCGCCAGACCCAAACCCACTCCGCCAGACCCCAACCCAATCCGCCAGACCCGTACCCACTCCGACAGACCCGAAAACACTCCGCCAGACCCTAACCCACTCCGCCAGACCCGAACCCACTCCGACAGACCCGAACCCACTCCGCCAGACCATAACCCACTCCGCCAGACCCCAACCCACTCCGCCAGACCCGAACCCACTCCGCCAGACCCCAACCCACTCCGCCAGACCCCAACCCACTCCGCCAGACCCGTACCCACTCCGACAGACCCGAACCCACTCCTCCAGGCCCCAACCCTACCCGCCAGATCCGAACCCACTCCGCCAGACCCGAACCCACTCCGCCAGACGCGAACCCACTCCGCCAGACCCAAACCCACTCCGCCAGACCCGAACCCACTCCGCCAGGCCCGAACCCACTCCGCCAGACCCGAAGCAACTCCGCCAGACCCAAACCCACTCCGCCAGACCCGAACCCACTCCGCCAAACCCGAACCCACTCCGCCAAACCCGAACCCACTCCGCCAGACCCCAACCCACTCCGCCAGACCCGAACACACTCCGACCGACCCGAACCCACTCCGCCAGACCCTATCCCACACCGCCAGACCCAAACCCACTCCGCCAGACGCAAACCCACTCCGCCAGACCCAAACCCACTCCGCCAGACCCTATCCCACACCGCCAGCCCCAAACCCACTCCGCCAGACCCAAACCCACTCCGCCAGACCCAAACCCACTCCGCCAGACCCGAACCCACTCCGCCAGACCCGAACCCACTCCGCCAGACCCGAACCAACTCCGCCAGACCCGAACTCACTCCGCCAGACCCCAACCCACTCCGCCAAACCCCAACCCACTCCGCCAGACCCGAACCCACTCCGACAGACTCGAACCCACTCCGCCAGACCATAACCCACTCCGCCAGGCCCGAACCCACTCCGCCAGACCCGAACCCACTCCGCCAGACTCAAACCCACTCCGCCAGACCCAAACCCACTCCGTCAGGCCCCAAACCCACTCCGCAGGACGCAAACCCTCTCCGCCAGACCCAAACCCACTCCGCCAGACCCGAAACCACTCCACCAGACCCGAACCCACTCCGCCAGACCCCAACCCACTGCGCCAGACCCTAACCCACAATGCCAGACCCGAACCCACTCCGCCAGACCCGAACCAACTCCGCCAGACCCGAACCCACTCCGCCAGACCCAAACCCACTCCGCCAGACCCCAACCCAATCCGCCAGACCCGTACCCACTCCGACAGACCCGAAAACACTCCGCCAGACCATAACCCACTGCGCCAGACCCGAACCCACTCCGACAGACCCGAACCCACTCCGCCAGACCATAACCCACTCCGCCAGACCCGAACCCACTCCGCCAGACCCGAACCCACTCCGCCAGACCCCATCCCACTCCGCCAGACCCCAACCCACTCCGCCAGACCCAAATCCACTCCGCCAGACCCAAACCCACTCCGCCAGACCCAAACCCACTCCGCCAGACCCAAACCCACTCCGTCAGGCCCCAAACCCACTCCGCCAGACCCAAACCCACTCCGCCAGACCCAAACCCCCTCCGCCAGACCCGAACCCACTCCGCAAGACCCAAACCCACTCCGCCAGACCCCAACCCACTCCGCCAGACCCAAACCCACTCCGCAAGACCCCAACCCACTCCGCCAGACCCGAACCCACTCCGACAGACCCGAACCCACTCCGCCAGACCCTAACCCACTCCGCCAGACCCGAACCCACTCCGCCAGACCCAAACCCAGTCCGCCACACCCAAACCCACTCCGCCAGACCCAAACCCACTCCGCAGGACCCAAACCCTCTCCGCCAGACCCAAACCCACTCCGCCAGACCCGAAACCACTCCGCCAAACCCGAACCCACTCCGCCAGACCCCAACCCACTGCGCCAGACCCGAACCCACTCCGCCAGACCCGAACCCACTCCGCCAGACCCGAACCCACTCCGCCAGAACCGAACCCACTCCGCCAGACCCGAACCAACTCCGCCAGACCCGAACCCACTCCGCCAGACCCCAACCCACTCCTCCAGACCCCAACCCACTCCGCCAGACCCGTACCCACTCTGACAGACCCGAAAACACTCCGCCAGACCCTAACCCACTCCGCCAGACCCGAACCCACTCCGCCAGACCCGAACCCAGTCCGCCACACCCAAACCCACTCCGCCAGACCCGAACCCTCTCCGCCAGACCCAAACCCAATCCGCCAGACAGCAACCCACTCCGCCAGACCCGAACCCACTCCGACAGACCCAAACCCACTCCGCCAGACCCTAACCCACTCCGCCAGACCCGAACCCACTCCGCCAGACCCGAACCCAGTCCGCCACACACAAACCCACTCCACCAGACCGAAACCCACTCCGCAGGACCCAAACCCTCTCCGCCAGACCCAAACCCAGTCCACCAGACCCGAAACCACTCCGCCAGACCCGAACCCACTCCACCAGACCCCAACCCACTCCGCCAGACCCGAACCCACTCCGCCAGAACCGAACCAACTCCGCCAGACCCGAACCCACTCCGCCAGACCCGAACCCACTCCGCCAGACCCCAACCCACTCCGCCAGACCCGTACCCACTCCGACAGACCCGAACCCACTCCGCCAGACCCTAACACACTCCGACAGACCCGAACGCACTCCGCCAGACCCGAACCCAGTCCGCCACACCCAAACCCACTCCGCCAGACCCGAACCCAATCCGCCAGACCCAAACCCACTCCGCCAGACCCGAACCCACTCCGCCAGACCCGAACCAACTCCGACAGACCCGAACCCACTCCGCCAGACCCTAACCCACTCCTCCAGACCCGAACCCACTCAGCCAGACCCGAACCCACACCGACAGACCCGAACCCACTCCGCCAGACCCTAACCCACTCCTCCAGACCCGAACCCACTCCGCCAGACCCGAACCCAGTCCGCCACACCCAAACCCACTCCGCCAGACCCAAACCCACTCCGCAGGACCCAAACCCTCTCCGCCAGACCCAAACCCACTCCGCCAGACCCGAAAACACTCTGCCAGACCTGAACCCACTCCGCCAGACCCAAACCCACTCCGCCAGACCCAAACCCACTCCGCCAGACCCAAACCCACTCCGCCAGACCCGAACCCACTCCGCCAGATCCCAACCCACTCCGCCAGACCCGAACCCACTCCGCCAGACCCGAACCCAGTCCGCCACACCCAAACCCACTCCGCCAGACCCGAACCCACTCCGCCAGACCGAAACCCACTCCGCCAGACCCCAACCCACTCCGCCAGACCCGAACCCACTCCGACAGACCCGAACCCACTCCGCCAGACCCGAACCCACTCCGCCAGACCCGAACCCACTCCGCCAGACCTGAACCCACTCCGCCAGACCCGAACCCACTCCGCCAGACACAAACCCACTCCGCCAGACCCAAACCCACTCCGCCAGACCCTAACCCACTGCGCCAGACCCGAACCCACTCCGCCAGACCCTAACCCACTCCTCCAGACCCGAACCCACTCAGCCAGACCCGAACCCACACCGACAGACCCGAACCCACTCCGCCAGACCCTAACCCACTCCTCCAGACCCGAACCCACTCCGCCAGACCCGAACCCAGTCCGCCACACCCAAACCCACTCCGCCAGACCCAAACCCACTCCGCAGGACCCAAACCCTCTCCGCCAGACCCAAACCCACTCCGCCAGACCCGAAAACACTCTGCCAGACCCGAACCCACTCCGCCAGACCCAAACCCACTCCGCCAGACCCAAACCCACTCCGCCAGACCCAAACCCACTCCGCCAGACCCGAACCCACTCCGCCAGATCCCAACCCACTCCGCCAGACCCGAACCCACTCCGCCAGACCCGAACCCAGTCCGCCACACCCAAACCCACTCCGCCAGACCCGAACCCACTCCGCCAGACCGAAACCCACTCCGCCAGACCCCAACCCACTCCGCCAGACCCGAACCCACTCCGACAGACCCGAACCCACTCCGCCAGACCCGAACCCACTCCGCCAGACCCGAACCCACTCCGCCAGACCTGAACCCACTCCGCCAGACCCGAACCCACTCCGCCAGACACAAACCCACTCCGCCAGACCCAAACCCACTCCGCCAGACCCTAACCCACTGCGCCAGACCCGAACCCACTCCGCCAGACCCGAACCCACTCCGCCAGACCCCAACCCACTCAGCCGGACCCGAACCCACACCGACAGACCCGAACCCACTCCGCCAGACCCTAACCCACTCCTCCAGACCCGAACCCACTCCGCCAGACCCGAACCCACTCCGCCAGACCCCAACCCACTCCGCCAGACCCCAACCCACTCCGCCAGACCCAAACCCACTCCGCAGAACCCAAACCCTCTCCGCCAAACCCAAACCCACTCCGCCAGACCCGAAACCACTCCGCCAGACCCGAACCCACTCCGCCAGACCCCAACCCACTGCGCCAGACCCGAACCCACTCCGCCAGACCCGAACCCACTCGGCCAGACCCGAACCAACTCTGCCAGACCCGAACCCACTCCGCCAGACCCGAACCCACTCCGCCAGACCCCAACCCACTCCGCCAGACCCGTACCCACTCCGACAGACCCGAACCCACTCCGCCAGACCCTAACCCACTCCGCCAGACCCGAACCCACTCCGCCAGACCCGAACCCAGTCCGCCACACCCAAACCCACTCCGCCAGACCCGAACCCACTCCGCCAGACCCAAACCCACTCCGCCAGACCCCTACCCACTCCGCCAGACACGAACCCACTCCTCCAAACCCGAACCCACTCCGCCAGACCACAACCCACTCCGCCAGACCCGAACCCACTCCGACAGACCCAAACCCACTCCGCCAGACCCAAACCCACTCCGCCAGACCCCAACCCACTGCGCCAGACCCGAACCCACTCCGCCAGATCCGAACCCACTCCGCCAGACCCGAACCAACTCCGCCAGACCCCAACCCAATGCGCCAGACCCGAACCCACTCCGCCAGACCCCAACCCACTCCGCCAGACCCGAACCCACACCGACAGACCCGAACCCACTCCGCCAGACCCTAACCCACTCCGCCAGACCCGAACCCACTCCGCCAGACCCAAACCCAGTCCGCCACACCCAAACCCACTCCGCCAGACCCAAACCCACTCCGCAGGACCCAAACCCTATCCGCCAGACCCAAACCCACTCCGCCAGACCCAAACCCACTCCGCAAGACCCGAACCCACTCCGCCAGACCCGAACCCACTCCGCCAGACCCCAACCCACTCCGCCAGACCCGTACCCACTCCGACAGACCCGAACCCACTCCGCCAGACCCTAACCCACTCCGCCAGACCCGAACCCACTCGGCCAGACCCGAACCAACTCCGCCAGACCCGAACCCACTCCGCCAGACCCGAACCCACTCCGCCAGACACAAACCCACTCCGCCAGACCCAAACCCACTCCGCCAGACCCTAACCCACTGCGCCAGACCCGAACCCACTCCGCCAGACCCGAACCCACTCCGCCAGACCCCAACCCACTCAGCCGGACCCGAACCCACACCGACAGACCCGAACCCACTCTGCCAGACCCTAACCCACTCCTCCAGACCCGATCCCACTCCGCCAGACCCGAACCCACTCCGCCAGACCCCAACCCACTCCGCCAGACCCCAACCCACTCCGCCAGACCCAAACCCACTCCGCAGAACCCAAACCCTCTCCGCCAAACCCAAACCCACTCCGCCAGACCCGAAACCACTCCGCCAGACCCGAACCCACTCCGCCAGACCCCAACCCACTGCGCCAGACCCGAACCCACTCCGCCAGACCCGAACCCACTCGGGCAGACCCGAACCAACTCTGCCAGACCCGAACCCACTCCGCCAGACACGAACCCACTCCGCCAGACCCCAACCCACTCCGCCAGACCCGTACCCACTCCGACAGACCCGAACCCACTCCGCCAGACCCCAACCCACTGCGCCAGACCCGAACCCACTCCGCCAGACCCGAACCCACTCCGCCAGACCCGAACCAACTCTGCCAGACCCGAACCCACTCCGCCAGACCCGAACCCACTCCGCCAGACCCCAACCCACTCCGCCAGACCCGTACCCACTCCGACAGACCCGAACCCACTCCGCCAGACCCTAACCCACTCCGCCAGACCCGAACCCACTCCGCCAAACCCGAACCCAGTCCGCCACACCCAAACCCACTCCGCCAGACCCGAACCCACTCCGCCAGACCCAAACCCACTCCGCCAGACCCCTACCCACTCCGCCAGACCCGAACCCACTCCGCCAAACCCGAACCCACTCCGCCAGACCACAACCCACTCCGCCAGACCCGAACCCACTCCGACAGACCCGAACCCACTCCGCCAGACCCAAACCCACTCCGCCAGACCCCAACCCACTGCGCCAGACCCGAACCCACTCCGCCAGACCCGAACCCACTCCGCCAGACCCAAACCAACTCCGCCAGACCCCAACCCACTGCGCCAGACCCGAACCCACTCCGCCAGACCCCAACCCACTCCGCCAGACCCGAACCCACACCGACAGACCCGAACCCACTCCGCCAGACCCTAACCCACTCCGCCAGACCCGAACCCACTCCGCCAGACCCAAACCCAGTCCGCCACACCCAAACCCACTCCGCCAGACCCAAACCCACTCCGCAGGACCCAAACCCTATCCGCCAGACCCCAACCCACTCCGCCAGACCCGAAACCACTCTGCCAGACCCGAACCCACTCCGCCAGACCCAAACACACTCCGCCAGACCCAAACCCACTCCGCCAGACCCCAACCCACTCCGCCAGACCCCAACCCACTCCGCCAGACGCCAACCCACTCCGCCAGACCCCAACCCACTCCGCCAGACCCAAACCCACTCCGCAAGACCCGAACCCACTCCGCCAGACCCGAACCCACTCCGCCAGACCCCAACCCACTCCGCCAGACCCGTACCCACTCCGACAGACCCGAACCCACTCCGCCAGACCCTAACCCACTCCGCCAGACCCGAACCCACTCGGCCAGACCCGAACCCACTCCGCCAGACCCGAACCCACTCCGCCAGACCCGAACCCACTCCGCCAGACACCAACCCACTCCGCCAGACCCAAACCCACTCCGCCAGACCCTAACCCACTGCGCCAGACCCGAACCCACTCCGCCAGACCCGAACCCACTCCGCCAGACCCCAACCCACTCAGCCGGACCCGAACCCACACCGACAGACCCGAACCCACTCCGCCAGACCCTAACCCACTCCTCCAGACCCGAACCCACTCCGCCAGACCCGAACCCACTCCGCCAGACCCCAACCCACTCCGCCAGACCCCAACCCACTCCGCCAGACCCAAACCCACTCCGCAGAACCCAAACCCTCTCCGCCAAACCCAAACCCACTCCGCCAGACCCGAAACCACTCCGCCAGACCCGAACCCACTCCGCCAGACCCCAACCCACTGCGCCAGACCCGAACCCACTCCGCCAGACCCGAACCCACTCGGGCAGACCCGAACCAACTCTGCCAGACCCGAACCCACTCCGCCAGACCCGAACCCACTCCGCCAGACCCCAACCCACTCCGCCAGACCCGTACCCACTCCGACAGACCCGAACCCACTCCGCCAGACCCTAACCCACTCCGCCAGACACGAACCCACTCCGCCAGACCGCAACCCACTCCGCCAGACCCGAACCCACTCCGACAGACCCGAACCCACTCCGCCAGACCCAAACCCACTCCGCCAGACCCCAACCCACTGCGCCAGACCCGAACCCACTCCGCCAGACCCGAACCCACTCCGCCAGACCCGAACCAACTCCGCCGGACCCCAACCCACTGCGCCAGACCCGAACCCACTCCGCCAGACCCCAACCCACTCCGCCAGACCCGAACCCACACCGACAGACCCGAACCCACTCCGCCAGACCCTAACCCACTCCGCCAGACCCGAACCCACTCCGCCAGACCCGAACCCAGTCCGCCACACCCAAACCCACTCCGCCAGACCCAAACGCACTCCGCAGGACCCAAACCCTATCCGCCAGACCCAAACCCACTCCGCCAGACCCGAAACCACTCTGCCAGACCCGAACCCACTCCGCCAGACCCAAACCCACTCCGCCAGACCCAAACCCACTCCGCCAGACCCCAACCCACTCCGCCAGACCCCAACCCACTCTGCCAGACGCCAACCCACTCCGCCAGACCCCAACCCACTCCGCCAGACCCAAACCCACTCCGCAAGACCCGAACCCACTCCGCCAGACCCTAACCCACTCCGCCAGACCCGAACCCACTCTGCCAGACCGAAACCCACTCCGCCAGACCCCAACCCACTCCGCCAGACCCGACCCCACTCCGACAGACCCGAACCCACTCCGCCAGACCCTAACCCACTCCGCCAGACCCGAACCCACTCCGCCAGACCCGAACCCAGTCCGCCACACCCAAACCCACTCCGCCAGACCCAAACCCACTCTGCAGGACCCAAACCCTCTCCGCCAGACCCAAACCCACTCCGCCAGACCCGAAACCACTCCGCCAGACCCGAACCCACTCCGCCAGACCCCAACCCACTGCGCCAGACCCGAACCCATTCCGCCAGACCCGAACCCACTCCGCCAGACCCGAACCAACTCTGCCAGACCCGAACCCACTCCGCCAGACCCGAACCCACACCGCCAGACCCCAACCCACTCCGCCAGACCCGCACCCACTCCGACAGACCCGAAAACACTCCGCCAGACCCTAACCCACTCCGCCAGACCCAAACCCACTCCGCCAGACCCCAACCCACTCCGCCAGACCCGAACCCACTCCGACAGACCCCAACCCACTGCGCCAGACCCCAACCCACTCCGCCAGACCCGAACCCACTACGCCAGACCCGAACCATCTCCGCCAGAACTGAACCCACTCCGCCAGACCCGAACCCACTCCGCCAGACCCCAACCCACTCCGCCAGACCGTACCCACTCCGACAGACCCGAACCCACTCCGCCAGACCCTAACCCACTCCGCCGGACCCGAACCCACTCCGCCAGACCGATACCCACTCCGCCAGACCCGAACCCACTCCGCCAGACCCAAACCCACTCCGCCAGACCCAAACCCACTCCGCCAGACCCGAACCCACTCCGCCAGATGCAAACCCAGTCCGCCACACCCAAACCCACTCCGCCAGACCCCAACCCACTGCGCCAGACCCGAACCCACTCCGCCAGACCCGAACCCACTCCGCCAGACCCGAACCAACTCCGCCAGACCCGAACCCATTCCGCCAGACCCGAACCCACTCCGCAGGACCCGAACCCTCTCCGCCAGACTCAAACCCACTCCGCCAGACCCGAAACCACTCCACCAGACCCGAACCCACTCCGCCAGACCCCAACCCACTGCGCCAGACCCGAACCCACTCCGCCAGACCCGAACCCACTCCGCCAGACCCGAACCAACTCCACCAGACCCGAACCCACTCCGCCAGACGTGAACCCACTCCGCCAGACCCCAACCCACTCCGCCAGACCCGTACCCACTCCGACAGACCCAAACCCACTCCGCCAGACCCTAACCCACTCCGCAAGACCCGAACCCACTCCACCAGACCCGAACCCAGTCCGCCACACCCAAACCCACTCCGCCAGACCCGAACCCACTCCGCCAGACCCAAACCCACTCCGCCAGACCCAAACCCAATCCGCCACACCCAAACCCACTCCGCCAGACCCCAACCCACTGCGCCAGACCCGAACCCACTCCGCCAGACCCGAACCCACTCCGCCAGACCCGAATCAACTCCGCCAGACCCGAACCCATTCCGCCAGACCCGAACCCACTCCGCCAGACCCCAACCCACTCCGCCAGACCCGAACCCACACCGACAGACCCGAACCCACTCCGCCAGACACTAACCCACTCCGCCAGACCCGAACCCACTCCGCCAGACCCGAACCCAGTCCGCCACACCCAAACCCACTCCGCCAGACCCAAACCCACTCCGCAGGACCCAAACCCTCTCCGCCAGACCCAAACCCACTCCGCCAGACCCGAAACCACTCTGCCAGACCCGAACCCACTCCGCCAGACCCAAACCCACTCCGCCAGACCCGAACCCACTCCGCCAAACCCAAACCCACTCCGCCATACCACAACCCACTCCTCCAGACCCGAACCCACACCGACAGACCCGAACCCACTCCGCCAGACCCAAACCCACTCCGCCAGACCCCAACCCACTCCGCCAGACCCCAACCCACTCCGCCAGACCCAAACCCACTCCGCAGGACCCAAACCCTCTCCGCCAGACTCAAACCCACTCCGCCAGACCCGAAACCACTCCACCAAACCCGAACCCACTCCGCCAGACCCCAACCCACTGCGCCAGACCCGAACCCACTCCGCCAGACCCGAACCCACTCCGCCAGACCCGAACCAACTCCGCCAGACCCGAACCCACTCCGCCAGACCCGAACCCACTCCGCCAGACCCCAACCCACTCCGCCAGACCCGTACCCACTCCGACAGACCCAAACCCACTCCGCCAGACCCTAACCCACTCCGCCAGACCCGAACCCACTCCGCCAGACCCGAACCCAGTCCGCCACACCCAAACCCACTCCGCCAGACCCGAACGCACTCCGCCAGACCTGAACCCACTCCGCCAGACCCCAACCCACTCCGCCAGACCCGAACCCACTCTGCCAAACCCGAACCCACTCCGCTAGACCACAACCCACTCCGCCAGACCCGAACCCACTCCGACAGACCCGAACCCACTCCGCCAGACCTAAACCCACTCCGCCGGACCCGAACCCACTCCGCCAGACCCGAGCCCACTCCGCCAGACCCCAACCCACTCCGCCAGACCCCAACCCACTGCGCCAGACCCGAACCCACTCCGCCAGACCCGAACCCAGTCCGCCACACCCAAACCCACTCCGCCAGACCCGAACCCACTCCGCCAGACCCCAACCCACTCCGCCAGACCCGAACCCACACCTACAGACCCGAACCCACTCCGCCAGACCCTAACCCACTCCGCTAGACCCGAACCCACTCCGCCAGACCCGAACCCAGTCCGCCACACCCAAACCCACTCCGCCAGACCCACGCCCACTCCGCAGGACCCAAACCCTCTCCGCCAGACCCAAACCCACTCCGCCAGACCCGAACCCACTCTGCCAGACCCGAACCCACTCCGCCAGACCCAAACCCACTCCGCAGGACCCAAACCCTCTCCGCCAGACCCAAACCCACTCCGCCACACCCGAAACCACTCTGCCAGACCCGAACACACTCCGCCAGACCCAAACCCACTCCGCCAGACCCGAACCCACTCCGCCAAACCCGAACCCACTCCGCCATACCACAACCCACTCCTCCAGACCCGAACCCACACCGACAGACCCGAACCCACTCCGCCAGACCCAAACCCACTCCGCCAGACCCCAACCCACTCCGCCAGACCCCAACCCACTCCGCCAGACCCAAACCCACTCCGCAGGACCCAAACCCTCTCCGCCAGACTCAAACTCACTCCGCCAGACCCGAAACCACTCCGCCAGACCCGAACCCACTCCGCCAGACCCCAACCCACTGCGCCAGACCCGAACCCACTCCGCCAGACCCGAACCCACTCCGCCAGACCCGAACCAACTCCGCCAGACCCGAACCCACTCCGCCAGACCCGAACCCACTCCGCCAGACCCCAACCCACTCCGCCAGACCCGTACCCACTCCGACAGACCCAAACCCACTCCGCCAGACCCGAACCCACTCCGACAGACCCGAACCCACTCCGCCAGACCCAAACCCACTCCGCCAGACCCTAACCCACTCCGCCAGACCCGAACCCACTCCGCCAGACCCGAACCCAGTCCGCCACACCCAAACCCACTCCGCCAGACCCGAACCCACTCCGCCAGACCCAAACCCACTCCGCCAGACCCGAACCCACTCCGCCAGACCCGAACCCACTCCGCCAAACCCGAACCCACTCCGCTAAACCACAACCCACTCCGCCAGACCCGAACCCACTCCGACAGACCCGAACCCACTCCGCCAGACCTAAACCCACTCCGCCGGACCCGAACCCACTCCGCCAGACCCACACCCACTCCGCCAGACCCCAACCCACTCCGCCAGACCCCAACCCACTCCGCCAGACCCCAACCCACTGCGCCAGACCCGAACCCACTCCGCCAGACCCGAACCCATTCCGCCACACCCAAACCCACTCCGCCAGACCCAAACCCACTCCGCCAGACCCGAACCCACTCCGCCAGACCCAAACCCACTCCGCCAGACCCGAACCCACTCCGCCAGACCTCAACCCACTCCGCCAGACCCAAACCCACTCCGCCAGACCCCAACCCACTGCGCCAGACCCGAACCCACTCCGCCAGACCCGAACCCACTCCGCCAGACCCGAACCCACTCCGCCAGACCCGAACCCACTCCGCCAGACCCGAACCCACTCCGCCAGACACGAACCAACTCCGCCAGACCACAACCCACTCCGCCAGACCCGAAACCACTCCGCCAGAGCCGAACCCATTCCGCCAGACCCGAACCCACTCCGCCAGACCCGAACCCACTCCGCCAGACCCGAACCCACTCCGCCAGACCCCAACCCACTCCGCCAGACCCGAACCCACACCTACAGACCCGAACCCACTCCGCCAGACCCTAACCCACTCCGCTAGACCCGAACCCACTCCGCCAGACCCGAACCCACTCCGCCAGACCCAAACCCACTCCGCAGGACCCAAACCCTCTCCGCCAGACCCAAACCCACTCCGCCAGACCCGAAACCACTCTGCCAGACCCGAACCCACTCCGCCAGACCCAAACCCACTCCGCCAGACCCAAACCCACACCGCCAGACCCCAACCCACTCCGCCAGACCCCAACCCACTCCGCCAGACGCCAACCCACTCCGCGAGACCCAAACCCACTCCGCAAGACACGAACCCACTCCGCCAGACCCGAACCCACTCCGCCAGACCCCAACCCACTCCGCCAGACCCGTACCCACTCCGACAGACCCGAACCCACTCCGCCAGACCCTAACCCACTCCGCCAGACCCGAACACACTCCGCCAGACCGAAACCCACTCCGCCAGACCCCAACCCACTCCGCCAGACCCGAACCCACTCCGACAGACCCAAACCCACTCCGCCAGACCCGAACCCACTCCGCCAGACCCGAACCCACTCCGCCAGACCCAAACCCACTCCGCAGGACCCAAACCCTCTCCGCCAGACCCAAACCCACTCCGCCAGACCCGAAACCACTCTGCCAGACCCGAACCCACTCCGCCAGACCCAAACCCACTCCGCCAGACCCAAACCCACTCCGCCAGACCCCAACCCACTCCGCCAGACCCCAACCCACTCCGCCAGACGCCAACCCACTCCGCCACACCCCAACCCACTCCGCCAGACCCGTACCCACTCCGACAGACCCGAACCCACTCCGCCAGACCCTAACCCACTCCGCCAGACCCGAACACACTCCGCCAGACCGAAACCCACTCCGCCAGACCCCAACCCACTCCGCCAGACCCGAACCCACTCCGACAGACCCGAACCCACTCCGCCAGACCCTAACCCACTACGCCATTCCCGAACCCACTCCGCCAGACCTGAACCCAGTCCGCCACACCCAAACCCACTCCGCCAGACCCAAACCCACTCTGCAGGACCCAAACCCTCTCCGCCAGACCCAAACCCACTCCGCCAGACCCGAAACCACTCCGCCAGACCCAAACCCACTCCGCCAGACCCCAACCCACTGCGCCAGACCCGAACCCACTCCGCCAGACCCGAACCCACTCCGCCAGACCCGAACCAACTCCGCCAGACCCGAACCCACTCCGCCAGACCCGAACCCACACCGCCAGACCCCAACCCACTCCGCCAGACCCGTACCCACTCCGATAGACCCGAAAACACTCCGCCAGACTCTAACCCACTCCGCCAGACCCAAACCCACTCCGCCAGACCCGAACCCAGTCCGCCACACCCAAACCCACTCCGCCAGACCTGAACCCACTCCGCCAGACCCAAACCCACTCCGCCAGACCCCAACCCACTCCGCCAGACCCGAACCCACTCCGACAGACCCAAACCCACTCCGCAGGACCCAAACCCTCTCCGCCAGACCCAAACCCACTCCGCCACACCCGAAACCACTCTGCCAGACCCGAACACACTCCGCCAGACCCAAACCCACTCCGCCAGACCCGAACCCACTCCGCCAAACCCGAACCCACTCCGCCATACCACAACCCACTCCTCCAGACCCGAACCCACACCGACAGACCCGAACCCACTCCGCCAGACCCAAACCCACTCCGCCAGACCCCAACCCACTCCGCCAGACCCCAACCCACTCCGCCAGACCCAAACCCACTCCGCAGGACCCAAACCCTCTCCGCCAGACTCAAACCCACTCCGCCAGACCCGAAACCACTCCGCCAGACCCGAACCCACTCCGCCAGACCCCAACCCACTGCGCCAGACCCGAACCCACTCCGCCAGACCCGAACCCACTCCGCCAGACCCGAACCAACTCCGCCAGACCCGAACCCACTCCGCCAGACCCGAACCCACTCCGCCAGACCCCAACCCACTCCGCCAGTCCCGTACCCACTCCGACAGACCCAAACCCACTCCGCCAGACCCGAACCCACTCCGACAGACCCGAACCCACTCCGCCAGACCCAAACCCACTCCGCCAGACCCTAACCCACTCCGCCAGACCTGAACCCACTCCGCCAGACCCGAACCCAGTCCGCCACACCCAAACCCACTCCGCCAGACCCGAACCCACTCCGCCAGACCCAAACCCACTCCGCCAGACCCGAACCCACTCCGCCAGACCCGAACCCACTCCGCCAAACCCGAACCCACTCCGCTAAACCACAACCCACTCCGCCAGACCCGAACCCACTCCGACAGACCCGAACCCACTCCGCCAGACCTAAACTTACTCCGCCGGACCCGAACCCACTCCGCCAGACCCACACCCACTCCGCCAGACCCCAACCCACTCCGCCAGACCCCAACCCACTCCGCCAGACCCCAACCCACTGCGCCAGACCCGAACCCACTCCGCCAGACCCGAACCCATTCCGCCACACCCAAACCCACTCCGCCAGACCCAAACCCACTCCGCCAGACCCGAACCCACTCCGCCAGACCCAAACCCACTCCGCCAGACCCGAACCCACTCCGCCAGACCTTAACCCACTCCGCCAGACCCAAACCCACTCCGCCAGACCCCAACCCACTGCGCCAGACCCGAACCCACTCCGCCAGACCCGAACCCACTCCGCCAGACCCGAACCCACTCCGCCAGACCCGAACCCACTCCGCCAGACCCGAACCCACTCCGCCAGACCCGAACCAACTCCGCCAGACCACAACCCACTCCGCCAGACCCGAAACCACTCCGCCAGAGCCGAACCCATTCCGCCAGACCCGAACCCACTCCGCCAGACCCGAACCCACTCCGCCAGACCCGAACCCACTCCGCCAGACCCCAACCCACTCCGCCAGACCCGAACCCACACCTACAGACCCGAACCCACTCCGCCAGACCCTAACCCACTCCGCTAGACCCGAACCCACTCCGCCAGACCCGAACCCACTCCGCCAGACCCAAACCCACTCCGCAGGACCCAAACCCTCTCCGCCAGACCCAAACCCACTCTGCAGGACCCAAACCCTCTCCGCCAGACCCAAACCCACTCCGCCAGACCCGAAACCACTCCGCCAGACCCGAACCCACTCCGCCAGACCCCAACCCACTGCGCCAGACCCGAACCCACTCCGCCAGACCCGAACCCACTCCGCCAGACCCGAACCAACTCCGCCAGACCCGAACCCACTCCGCCAGACCCGAACCCACACCGCCAGACCCCAACCCACTCCGCCAGACCCGTACCCACTCCGATAGACCCGAAAACACTCCGCCAGACTCTAACCCACTCCGCCAGACCCAAACCCACTCCGCCAGACCCGAACCCAGTCCGCCACACCCAAACCCACTCCGCCAGACCTGAACCCACTCCGCCAGACCCAAACCCACTCCGCCAGACCCCAACCCACTCCGCCACACCCGAACCCACTCCGACAGACCCAAACCCACTGCGCCAGACCCGAACCCACTCCGCCAGATCCGAACCCACTCCGCCAGACCCGAACCAACTCCGCCAGAACCGAACCCACTCCGCCAGACCCGAACCCACTCCGCCAGACCCAAACCCACTCCGCCAGACCCAAACCCACTCCGCCAGACACGAACCCACTCCGCCAGACCCAAACCCACTCCGCCAGACCCCAACCCACTGCGCCAGACCCGAACCCACTCCGCCAGACCCGAACCCACTCCACCAGACCCGAACCAACTCCGCCAGACCCCAACCCACTCCGCCAGACCCGAACCCACTCCGCCAGACCCGAACCCACTCCGCCAGACCCGAACCCACACCGACAGACCCGAACCCACTACGCCAGACCCTAACCCACTCCGCCAGACCCGAACCCACTCCGCCAGACCCGAACCCAGTCCGCCACACCCAAACCCACTCCGCCAGACCCAAACCCACTCCGCAGGACCCAAACCCTCTCCGCCAGACCCAAACCCACTCCGCCAGACCCGAAACCACTCTGCCAGACCCGAACCCACTCCGCCAGACCCAAACCCACTCCGCCAGACCCGAACCCACTCCGCCAAACCCGAACCCACTCCGCCATACCACAACCCACTCCTCCAGACCCGAACCCACACCGACAGACCCGAACCCACTCCGCCAGACCCAAACCCACTCCGCCAGACCCCAACCCACTCCGCCAGACCCCAACCCACTCCGCCAGACCCAAACCCACTCCGCAGGACCCAAACCCTCTCCGCCAGACCCAAACCCACTCCGCCAGACCCAAACCCACTCCTCCAGACCCGAACCTACTCCGCCAGACCCAAACCCACTCCGCCAGACCCAAACCCACTCCGCCAGACCCCAACCCACTGCGCCAGACGCGAACCCACTCCGCCAGACCCGAACCCACTCCGTCAGACCCGAACTAACTCCGCCAGACCCGAACCCAGTCCGCCACACCCAAACCCACTCCGCCAGACCCAAACCCACTCCGCAGGACCCAAACCCTCTCCGCCAGACCCAAACCCACTCCGCCAGACCCGAAACCACTCTGCCAGACCCGAACCCACTCCGCCAGACCCAAACCCACTCCGCCAGACCCGAACCCACTCCGCCAAACCCGAACCCACTCCGCCATACCACAACCCACTCCTCCAGACCCGAACCCATACCGACAGACCCGAACCCACTCCGCCAGACCCAAACCCACTCCGCCAGACCCCAACCCACTCCGCCAGACCTCAACCCACTCCGCCAGACCCTAACCCACTCCGCCAGACCCGAACCCACTCCGCCAGACCCAAACCCACTCCGCAGGACCCAAACCCTCTCCGCCAGACCCAAACCCACTCCGCCAGACCCGAAACCACTCTGCCAGACCCGAACCCACTCCGCCAGACCCAAACCCACTCCGCCAGACCCGAACCCACTCCGCCAAACCCGAACCCACACCGCCATACCACAACCCACTCCTCCAGACCCGAACCCATACCGACAGACCCGAACCCACTCCGCCAGACCCAAACCCACTCCGCCAGACCCCAACCCACTCCGCCAGACCCCAACCCACTCCGCCAGACCCGTACCCACTCCGACAGACCCGAACCCACTCCGCCAGACCCTAACCCACTCCGCCAGACCCGAACCCACTCCGCCAGACCCGAACCCAGTCCGCCACACCCAAACCCAGTCCGTCAGACCCGAACCCACTCCGCCAGACCCCAACCCACTCCGCCAGACCCGAACCCACTCCGCCAAACCCTAACCCACTCCGCCAGACCCGAACCCACTCCGCCAGACCCGAACCCAGTCCGCCACACCCAAACCCACTCCGCAAGACCCGAACCGACTCCGCCAGACCCAAACCCGCTCCGCCAGACCCCAACCCACTCCGCCAGACCCGAACCCACTCCGCCAAACCCGAACCCACTCCGCTAGACCACAACCCACTCCGCCAGACCCGGACCCACTCCGACAGACCCGAGCCTACTCCGCCAGACCCAAACCCACTCCGCCAGACCCGAACCCACTCCGCCAGACCCGAACCCACTCCGCCAGACCCAAACCCACTCTGCCAGACCCAAACCCACTCCGCCAGACCCCAACCCAATGCGCCAGACCCGAACCCACTCCGCCAGACCCGAACCAACTCCGCCAGACCCGAACCCACTCCGCCAGACCCGAACCCATTCCGCCAGACCCCAACCCACCCCGCCAGACCCGAACCCACACCGACAGACCCGAACCCACTCCGCCAGACCCTAACCCACTCTGCCAGACCCGAACCCACTCCGCCAGACCCGAACCCAGTCCGCCACACCCAAACCCACTCCGCCAGACCCGAACCCAGTCCGCCACACCCAAACCCACTCCGCCAGACCCAAACCCACTCCGCAGGACCCAAACCCTCTCCGCCAGACCCAAACCCACTCCGCCAGACCCGAAACCACTCTGCCAGACCCGAACCCACTCCGCCAGACCCAAACCCACTCCGCCAGACCTGAACCCACTCCGCCAATCCCGAACCCACTCCGCCAGACCCGAACCCAGTCCGCCACACCCAAACCCACTCCGCCAGACCCAAACCCACTCCGCAGGACACAAACCCTCTCCGCCAGACCCAAACCCACTCCGCCAGACCCGAAACCACTCTGCCAGACCCGAACCCACTCCGCCAGACCCAAACCCACTCCGCCAGACCTGAACCCACTCCGCCAAACCCGAACCCACTCCGCCATACCACAACCCACTCCGCCAGACCCGAACCCACACCGACAGACCCGAACCCACTCCGCCAGACCCAAACCCACTCCGCCATACCCCAACCCACTCCGCCAGACCCCAACCCACTCCGCCAGACCCCAACCCACTACGCCAGACCTGAACCCACTCCGCCAGACCCTAACCCACTCCGCCAGACCCAAACCCACTCCGCCAGACCCGAACCCACTCCGCCAGACCCGAACCCACTCCGCCAGACCCGAACCCACTCCGCCAGACCCGAACCCACTCCGCCAGACCCGAACCCACTCCGCCAGACCCGAACCCACTCCGCCAGACCCGAACCCACTCCGCCACACACGAACCCACTCCGCCAGACCCAAACCCACTCCGCCAGACCCAAACCCGCTCCGCCGGACCCGAACCAACTCCGCCAGAACCAAACCCACTCCGCCAGACCCAAACCCACTCCGCCAGACCCAAACCCACTCCGCCAGGCCCAAACCAACTCCTCCAGACCCAAACCCACTCCGCCAGACCCCAACCCACTCCGCCAGACCACAGCCCACTCCGCCAGACCCCAACCCACACCGACAGACCCGAACCCACTCCGCCAGACCCGAACCCACTCCGCCAGACCCGAACCCAATCCGCCAGACCCGAACCAACTCCGCCAGACCCGAACCCACTCCTCCAGACCCGAACCCACTCCGCCAGTCCCAAACCCTCTCCGCCAGTCCTGAACCCACTCTGCCAGACCCGAACCCACTCCGCCAGACCTGAGCCAACTCCGCCAGACCCGAACCCACTCCGTCAGACCCCAACCCACTCTGCCAGACCCCAACCGACTACGCCAGACCTGAACCCCCTCCGCCAGACCCTAACCCACTCCGCCAGACCCAAACCCACTCCGCCAGACCCAAACCCACTCCGCCAGACCCTAACCCACTCCGCCAGACCCTAACCCACTCCGCCAGACCCCAACCCACTCCGCCAGACCCCCACCCACTCGGCCAGACCCCATCCCATTCCGCCAGACCCCAACCCACTCCGCCAGACCCAAACCCACTCCGCCAGACCCGAAACCACTCCGCCAGACCCGAACCCACTCCGTCAGACCCGAAATACTCCGCCAGACCCGAACCCACTCCGCCAGACCCGAACCCACTCCGCCAGACCCCAACCCACTCCGCCAGACCCGAACCCACACCGACAGACCCGAACCCACTCCGCCAGACCCTAACCCACTCCGCCAGACCCGAACCCACTACGCCAGACCCAAACCCACTCCGCAGGACCCAAACCCTCTCCGCCAGACCCAAACCCACTCCGCCAGACCCGAAACCACTCTGCCAGACCCGAATCCACTCCGCCAGACCCAAACCCACTCCGCCAGACCCGAACCCACTCCGCCAAACCCGAACCCACACCGCCATACCACAACCCACTCCTCCAGACCCGAACCCATACCGACAGACCCGAACCCACTCCGCCAGACCCAAACCCACTCCGCCAGACCCCAACCCACTCCGCCAGACCCCAACCCACTCCGCCAGACCCCAACCCACTCCGCCAGACCCGTACCCACTCCGACAGACCCGAACCCACTCCGCCAGACCCTAACCCACTCCGCCAGACCCGAACCCACTCCGCCAGACCCGAACCCAGTCCGCCACACCCAAACCCACTCCGCCAGACCCGAACCCACTCCGCCAGACCCAAACCCACTCCGCCAGACCCCAACCCACTCCGCCAGACCCGAACCCACTCCGCCAAACCCGAACCCACTCCGCTAGACCACAACCCACTCCGCCAGACCCGAACCCACTCCGACAGACTCAAACCCACTCCGCCAGACCCAAACCTACTCCGCCAGACCCAAACCCACTCCGCCAGACCCCAACCCACTGCGCCAGACCCGAACCCACTCCGCCAGACTCAAACCCACTCCGCCAGACCCGAACCAACTCCGCCAGACCCGAACCCACTCCGCAAGACCCGAACCCATTCCGCCAGACACAAACCCACCCCGCCAGACCCGAACCCACACCGACAGACCCGAACCCACTCTGCCAGACCCTAACCCACTCTGCCAGACCCTAACCCACTCCGCCAGACCGGAACCCACTCCGCCAGACCCCAACACACTCCGCCAGACCCGAACCCACTCCGCCAGACCCCAACCCACTCCGCCTGACCCGAACCCACACCGGCAGACCCGAACCCACTCCGCCAGACCCTAACCCACTCCGCCAGACCCGAACCCACTCCGCCAGACCCGAACCCAGTCCGCCACACCCAAACCCACTCCGCCAGACCCAAACCCACTCCGCAGGACCCAAACCCTCTCCGCCAGACCCAAACCCACTCCGCCAGACCCGAAACCACTCTGCCAGACACAAACCCACTCCGCCAGACCCGAACCCACTCCGCCAGACCCCAACCCACTCCGCCAGACCCGAACCCACACCGACAGACCCGAACCCACTCCGCCAGACGCTAACCCACTCCGCCAGACCCGAACCCACTCCGCCAGACCCGAACCCAGTCCGTCACACCCAAACCCACTCCGCCAGACCCAAACCCACTCCGCAGGACCCAAACCCTCTCCGCCAGACCCAAACCCACTCCGCCAGACCCGAAACCACTCTGCCAGACCCGAACCCACTCCGCCAGACCCAAACCCACTCCGCCAGACCCGAACCCACTCCGCCAAACCCGAACCCACTCCGCCATGCCACAACCCACTCCTCCAGACCCGAACCCACACCGACAGACCCGAACCCATTCCGCCAGACCCGAACCCACTCCGCCAGACCCCAACCCACTCCGCCAGACCCCAACCCACTCCGCCAGACCCAAATCCACTCCGCAGGACCCAAACCCTCTCCGCCAGACCCAAACCCACTCCGCCAGACCCGAAACCACTCCGCCAGACCCGAACCCACTCCGCCAGACCAAAACCCACTGCGCCAGACCGGAACCCACTCCGCCAGACCCGAACCCACTCCGCCAGACCCGAACCAACTCCGCCAGACCCGAACCCACTCCGCCAGACCCGAACCCACTCCGCCAGACCCTAACCCACTCCGCCAGACCCGAACCCACTCCGCCAGACCCGAACCCAGTCCGCCACACCCAAACCCACTCCGCCAGACCCAAACCCACTCCGCAGGACCCAAACCCTCTCCGCCAGGCCCAAACCCACTCCGCCAGACCCGAAACCACTCTGCCAGACACAAACCCACTCCGCCAGACCCGAACCCACTCCGCCAGACCCCAACCCACTCCGCCAGACCCGAACCCACACCGACAGACCCGAACCCACTCCGCCAGACGCTAACCCACTCCGCCAGACCCGAACCCACTCCGCCAGACCCGAACCCAGTCCGTCACACCCAAACCCACTCCGCCAGACCGAAACCCACTCCGCAGGACCCAAACCCTCTCCGCCAGACCCAAACCCACTCCGCCAGACCCGAAACCACTCTGCCAGACCCGAACCCACTCCGCCAGACCCAAACCCACTCCGCCAGACCCGAACCCACTCCGCCAAACCCGAACCCACTCCGCCATACCACAACCCACTCCTCCAGACCCGAACCCACACCGACAGACCCGAACCCACTCCGCCAGACCCGAACCCACTCCGCCAGACCCCAACCCACTCCGCCAGACCCCAACCCACTCCGCCAGACCCAAATCCACTCCGCAGGACCCAAACCCTCTCCGCCAGACCCAAACCCACTCCGCCAGACCCGAAACCACTCCTCCAGACCCGAACCCACTCCGCCAGACCAAAACCCACTGCGCCAGACCGGAACCCACTCCGCCAGACCCGAACCCACTCCGCCAGACCCGAACCAACTCCGCCAGACCCGAACCCACTCCGCCAGACCCGAACCCACTCCGCCAGACCCTAACCCACTCCGCCAGACCCGAACCCACTCCGCCAGACCCGAACCCAGTCCGCCACACCCAAACCCACTCCGCCAGACGCGAACCCACTCCGCCAGACCCAAACCCACTCCGCCAGACCCGAACCCACTCCGCCAGACCCGAACCCACTCCGACAGACCCGAACCCACTCCGCCAGACCCAAACCCACTCCGCCAGACCCGAACCCACTCCGCCAGACCCGAACCCACTCCGCCAGACCCAAACCCACTCCGCCAGACCCAAACCCACTCCGCCAGACCCGAAACCACTGCGCCAGACCCGAACCCACTCCGCCAGACCCGAACCCACTCCGCCAGACCCGAACCAACTCCGCCAGACCCGAACCCACTCCGCCAGACCCGAACCCATTCCGGCAGACCCCAACCCAACCCGCCAGACCCCAACCCACACCGACAGACCCGAACCCACTCCGCCAGACCCGAACCCAGTCCGCCACACCCAAACCCACTCCGCCAGACCCGAACCCAGTCCGCCACACCCAAACCCACTCCGCCAGACCCAAACCCACTCCGCAGGACCCAAACCCTCTCCGCCAAACCCAAACCCACTCCACCAGACCCGAAACCACTCTGCCAGACCCGAACCCACTCCGCCAGACCCAAACCCACTCCGCCAGACCCAAACCCACTCCGCCAGACCAAAACCCACTGCGCCAGACCGGAACCCACTGCGCCAGACCCGAACCCACTCCGCCAGACCCGAACCCACTCCGTCAGACCCGAACCAACTCCGCCAGACCCGAACCCACTCCGTCAGACCCGAACCCACTCCGCCAGACCCCAACCCACTCCGCCAGACCCCAACCCACACCGACAGACCCGAACCCACTCCGCCAGACCCTAACCCACTCCGCCAGACCCGAACCCACTCCGCCAGACCCGAACCCAGTCCGCCACACCCAAACCCACTCCGCCAGACCCAAACCCACTCCGCAGGACCCAAAACCTCTCCGCCAGACCCAAACCCACTCCGCCAGACCCGAAACCACTCTGCCAGACCCGAACCCACTCCGCCAGACCCAAACCCACTCCGCCAGACCCGAACCCACTCCGCCAAACCCGAACCCACTCCGCCATACCACAACCCACTCCTCCAGACCCGAACCCACACCGACAGACCCGAACCCACTCCGCCAGACCCAAACCCACTCCGCCAGACCCCAACCCACTCCGCCAGACCCAAACCCACTCCGCAGGACCCAAACCCTCTCCGACAGACCCGAACCCACTCTGCCAGACCCTAACCCACTCCGCCAGACCCGAACCCACTCCGCCACACCCGAACCCACTCCGTCAGACCCGAACCAACTCCGCCAGACCCGAACCCACTCCGCCAGACCCGAACCCACTCCGCCAGACCCCAACTCACTCCGCCAGACCCGAACCCACACCGACAGACCCGAACCCACTCCGCCAGACCCTAACCCACTCCGCCAGACCCGAACCCACTCCGCCAGACCCGAACCCAGTCCGCCACACCCAAACCCACTCCGCCAGACCCAAACCCACTCCGCAGGACCCAAACCCTCTCCGCCAGACCCAAACCCACTCCGCCAGACCCGAAACTACTCTGCCAGACCCAAACCCACTCCGCCAGACCCGTACCCACTCCGCCAGACCCCAACCCACTCCGCCAGACCCAAACCCACACCGACAGAACCGAACCCACTCCGCCAGACCCTAACCCACTCCGCCAGACCCGAACCCACTCCGCCAGACCCGAACCCAGTCCGCCACACCCAAACCCACTCCGCCAGACCCAAACCCACTCCGCAGGACCCAAACCCTCTCCGCCAGACCCAAACCCACTCCGCCAGACCAAAAACCACTCTGCCAGACCCGAACCCACTCCGCCAGACCCAAACCCACTCCGCCAGACCCGAACCCACTCCGCCAAACCCGAACCCACTCCGCCATACCACAACCCACTCCTCCAGACCCGAACCCACACCGACAGACCCGAACCCACTCCGCCAGACCCAAACCCACTCCGCCAGACCCCAACCCACTCCGCCAGACCCCAACCCACTCCGCCAGACCCAAACCCACTCCGCAGGACCCAAACCCTCTCCGCCAGACCCAAACCCACTCCGCCAGACCCGAAACCACTCCGCCAGACCCGAACCCACTCCGCCAGACCAAAACCCACTGCGCCAGACCGGAACCCACTCCGCCAGACCCGAACCCACTCCGCCATACCCGAACCAACTCCGCCAGTCCCGAACCCACTCCGCCAGACCCGAACCCACTCCGCCAGACCCCAACCCACTCCGCCAGACCCGTACCCACTCCGACAGACCCGAACCCACTCCGCCAGACCCTAGCCCACTCCGCCAGACCCGAACCCACTCCGCCAGACCCGAACCCAGTCCGCCACACCCAAACCCACTCCGCCAGACCCGAACCCACTCCGTCAGACCCAAACCCACTCCGCCAGACCCCAACCCACTCCGCCAGACCCGAACCCACTCCGCCAAACCCGAACCCACTCCGCTAGACCACAACCCACTCCGCCAGACCCGAACCCACTCCGACAGACCCGAACCCACTCCGCCAGACCCGAACCCACTCCGCCAGACCCGAACCCACTCCGCCAGACCCGAGCCCACTCCGCCAGACCCAAACCCACTCCGCCAGACCCTAACCCACTTCGCCAGACCCCAATCCACTGCGCCAGACCCGAACCCACTCCGCCAGACCCGAACCCACTCCGCCAGACCCGAACCAACTCTGCCAGACCCGAACCCACTCCGCCAGACCCGAACCCATTCCGCCAGACCCCAACCCACCCCGCCAGACCCGAACCCACACCGACAGACCGGAACCCAGTCCGCCACACCCAAACCCACTCCGCCAGACCCAAACCCACTCCGCAGGACCCAAACCCTCTCCGCCAGACCCAAACCCACTCCGCCAGAACCGAAACCACTCTGCCAGACCCGAACCCACTCCGCCAGACCCAAACCCACTCCGCCAGACCTCAACCCACTCCGCCAAACCCGAACCCACTCCGCCATACCACAACCCACTCCGCCAGACCCGAACCCACACCGACAGACCCGAACCCACTCCGCCAGACCCAAACCCACTCCGCCATACCCCAACCCACTCCGCCAGACCCCAACCCACTCCGCCAGACCCCAACCCACTACGCCAGACCCGAACCCACTCCGCCAGACCCGAACCCACTCCGCCAGACCCCAACCCACTCCGCCAGACCCCAACCCACTCCGCCAGACCCCTACCCACTCCGCCAGACCCCAACCCACTCCGCCAGACCCAAACCCACTCCGCCAGACCCGAACCCACTCCGCCAGACCCGAACCCACTCCGCCAGACCCGAACCCACTCCGCCAGACCCGAACCCACTCCGCCAGACCCGAACCCACTCCGCCAGACCCGAATCCACTCCGCCAGACCCGAACCCACTCCGCCAGACCCGAACCCACTCCGCCACACACAAACCCACACCGCCAGACCCAAACCCACTCCGCCAGACCCAAACCCGCTCCGCCAGACCCGAACCAACTCCGCCAGAACCAAACCCACTCCGCCAGACCCAAACCCACTCCGCCAGACCCAAACCCACTCCGCCAGACCCGAACCCACTCCGCCAAACCCGAACCCACTCCGCCATACCACAACCCACTCCTCCAGACCCGAACCCACACCGACAGACCCGAACCCACTCCGCCAGACCCAAACCCACTCCGCCAGACCCCAACCCACTCCGCCAGACCCCAACCCACTCCGCCAGACCCAAACCCACTCCGCCAGACCCGAACCCACTCCGCCACACCCGAACCCACTCCGTCAGACCCGAACCAAATCCGCCAGAACCGAACCCACTCCGCCAGACCCGAACCCACTCCGCCAGACCCCAACTCACTCCGCCAGACCCGAACCCACACCGACAGACCCGAACCCACTCCGCCAGACCCTAACCCACTCCGCCAGACCCGAACCCACTCCACCAGACCCGAACCCAGTCCGCCACACCCAAACCCACTCCGCCAGACCCAAACCCACTCCGCAGGACCCAAACCCTCTCCGCCAGACCCAAACCCACTCCGCCAGACCCGAAACCACTCTGCCAGCCCAAACCCACTCCGCCAGACCCGTACCCACTCCGCCAGACCCCAACCCACTCCGCCAGACCCAAACCCACACCGACAGACCCGAACCCACTCCGCCAGACCCTAACCCACTCCGCCAGACCCGAACCCAGTCCGCCACACCCAAACCCACTCCGCCAGACCCAAACCCACTCCGCAGGACCCAAACCCTCTCCGCCAGACCCAAACCCACTCCGCCAGACCCGAAACCACTCTGCCAGACCCGAACCCACTCCGCCAGACCCCAACCCACTCCGCCAGACCCCAACCCACTCCGCCAGACCCCAACCCACTCCGCCAGACCCCAACCCACTCCGCCAGACCCAAACCCACTCCGCCAGACCCGAACCCACTCCGCCAGACCCGAACCCACTCCGCCAGACCCGAACCCACTCCGCCAGACCCGAACCCACTCCGCCAGACCCGAACCCACTCCGCCAGACCCGAACCCACTCCGCCAGACCCGAACCCGCTCCGCCACACACAAACCCACTCCGCCAGACCCAAACCCACTCCGCCAGACCCAAACCCGCTCCGCCGGACCCGAACCAACTCCGCCAGAACCAAACCCACTCCGCCAGACCCAAACCCACTCCGCCAGAACCAAACCCACTCCGCCAGGCCCAAACCAACTCCACCAGACCCAAACCCACTCCGCCAGACCCGAACCCACTCCGCCAGACCACAACCCACTCCGCCAGACCCGAACCCACACCGACAGACCCGAACCCACTCCGCCAGACCCGAACCCACTCCGCCAGATCCGAACCCACTCCGCCAGACCCGAACCAACTCCGCCAGACCCGACACCTCTCCTCCAGACCCGAACCCACTCCGCCAGACCCAAACCCTCTCCGCCAGTCCTGAACCCACTCTGCCAGATCCGAACCCACTCCGCCAGACCCGAGCCAACTCCGCCAAACCCGAACCCACTCCGTCAGACCCCAACCCACTCCGCCAGACCCCAACCCACTACGCCAGACCTGAACCCACTCCGCCAGACCCTAACCCACTCCGCCAGACCCAAACCCACTCAGCCAGACCCAAACCCACTCCGCCAGACCCTAACCCACTCCGCCAGACCCGAACCCACTCCGCCAGACCCCAACCCACTCCGCCAGACCCCCACCCACTCCGCCAGACCCCATCCCACTCCGCCAGACCCCAACCCACTCCGCCAGACCCAAACCCACTCCGCCAGGCCCGAACCCACTCCGCCAGACCCGAACCCACTCCGCCAGACCCGAACCCACTCCGCCAGACCCGAACCCACTCCGCCAGACCCCAACCCATTCCGCCAGACCCAAACCCTCTCCGCCAGACCCAAACCCACTCCGCCAGACCCGAAACCACTCCGCCAGACCCAAACCCACTCCGCCAGACCAAAACCCACTGCGCCAGACCGGAACCCACTGCGCCAGACCCGAACCCACTCCGCCAGACCCGAACCCACTCCGTCAGACCCGAACCAACTCCGCCAGACCCGAACCCACTCCGCCAGACCCAAACCCACTCCGCCAGACCCCAACCCACTCCGCCAGACCCGAACCCACACCGACAGACCCGAACCCACTCCGCCAGACCCTAACACACTCCGCCAGACGCGAACCCAGTCCGCCACACCCAAACCCACTCCGCCAGACCCAAACCCACACCGCAGGACCCAAACCCTCTCCGCCAGACCCAAACCCACTCCGCCAGACCCGAAACCACTCTGCCAGACCCGAACCCACTCCGCCAGACCCAAACCCACTCCGCCAGACCCGAACCCACTCCGCCAAACCCGAACCCACTCCGCTATACCACAACCCACTCCTCCAGACCCGAACCCACACCGACAGACCCGAACCCACTCCGCCAGACCCAAACCCACTCCGCCAGACCCCAACCCACTCCGCCAGACCCCAACCCACTCCGCCAGACCCAAACCCACTCCGCAGGACCCAAACCCTCTCTGCCAGACCCAAACCCACTCCGCCAGACCCCAACCCACTCCGCCAGACCCGAACCCACTCCGCCAAACCCGAACCCACTCCGCCAGACCACAACCCACTCCGCCAGACCCGAACCCACTCCGACAGACCCGAACCCACTCCGCCAGACCCAAACCCACTCCGCCAGACCCGAACCCACTCCGCCAGACCCGAACCCACTCCGCCAGACCCAAACCCTCTCCGCCAGACCCCAACCCACTGCGCCAGACCCGAACCCACTCCGCCAGACCCGAACCCACTCCGCCAGACCCTAACCAACTCCGCCAGACCCGAACCCACTCCGCCAGACCCGAACCCATTCCGCCAGACCCCAACCCACCCCGCCAGACCCGAACCCACACCGACAGACCCGAACCCACTCCGCCAGACCCCAACCCACTCCGCCAGACCCGAACCCACTCCGCCAAACCCGAACCCACTCCGCTAGACCACAACCCACTCCGCCAGACCCGAACCCACTCCGACAGACCCGAACCCACTCCGCCAGACCCAAACCCACTCCGCCAGACCCGAACCCACTCCGCCAGACCCGAACCCACTCCGCCAGACCCAAACCCACTCCGCCAGACCCTAACCCACTCCGCCAGACCCCAATCCACTGCGCCAGACCCGAACCCACTCCGCCAGACCCGAACCCACTCCGCCAGACCCGAACCAACTCCGCCAGACCCGAACCCACTCCGCCAGACCCGAACCCATTCCGCCAGACGCCAACCCACCCCGCCAGACCCGAACCCACACCGACAGACCCGAACCCAGTCCGCCACACCCAAACCCACTCCGCCAGACCCAAACCCACTCCGCAGGACCCAAACCCTCTCCGCCAGACCCAAACCCACTCCGCCAGACCCGAAACCACTCTGCCAGACCCGAACCCACTCCGCCAGACCCAAACCCACTCCGCCAGACCTCAACCCACTCCGCCAAACCCGAACCCACTCCGCCACACCACAACCCACTCCGCCAGACCCGAACCCACACCGACAGACCCGAACCCACTCCGCCAGACCCAAACCCACTCCGCCAGACCCGAACCCACTCCGCCAGACCCTAACCCACTCCGCCAGACCCAAACCCACTCCGCCAGACCCGAACCCACTCCGCCAGACCCCAACCCACTCCGCCAGACCCCAACCCACTCCGCCAGACCCGAACCCACTCCGCCAGACCCGAACCCACTCCGCCAGACCCGAACCCACTCCGCCAGACCCGAACCCACTCCGCCAGACCCGAACCCACTCCGCCTGACCCGAACCCACTCCGCCAGACCCGAACCCACTCCGCCACACACGAACCCACTCCGCCAGACCCAAACCCACTCCGCCAGACCCAAACCCGCTCCGCCGGACCCGAGCCAACTCCGCCAGAACCAAAGCCACTCCGCCAGACCCAAACCCACTCCGCCAGAACCAAACCCACTCCGCCAGACCCAAACCCACTCCGCCAGACCCAAACCCACTCCGCCAGACCCAAACCCACTCCGCCAGACTCAAGGCCACTCCGCCAGACCTGAACCCACTCCGCCAGACCTGAACCCACTCCGCCAGACCCCAACCCACTCCGCCAGACCCCAACCCACTCCGCCAGACCCGAAGCCACTCCGCCAGACCCGAACCCACTCCGCCAGAACCTAACACACTCTGCCAGACCCAAACCCACTCCGCCAGACCCGAACACAATCCGCCAGACCCAAACCCACTCCCCCAGACCCAAACCCACTCCGCCAGACCCGAACCCACTCCGCCAGACCCGAACGCACTCTGCCAGACCCGTACCCACTCCGCCAGACCCCAACCCACTCCGCCACACACAAACCCACTCCGCCAGACCCAAACCCACTCCGCCAGACCCACACCCACTCCGCCAGACCCAAACCCACTCCGCCAGTCCCAAACCCACTCCGCCAGACCCAAACCCACTCTGCCAGTCCTAAACACACTCCGCCAGACCCAAACCCACTCCGCCAGCTCCAAACCCACTCCGCAAGACCCGAACCCACTCCGCCAGACCCCAAACCCACTTCGCCAGACACAAACCCACTCCGCCAGACCCAAACCCACTCCGCCAGACCCAAACCCACTCCGCCAGAACCAAACCCACTCCGCCAGACCCGAACCCTCTCCGCCAAACCCGAACCCACACCGCCAGACCCCGACCGACTCCGCCAGACCCGAACCCACTCTGACAGACCCGAACCCACTCCGCCAGACCCCAACGCACTCCGCCACACACGAACCCACTCCGCCAAACCCGAATCCACTCCGTCAGACCAGAACCCACTCCGCCAGACCCAAACCCACTCCGCCAGACCTAAACCAACTCCGCCAGACCCAAACCCACTCCGCCAAACCCGAACCCACTCCGCCAGACCCCAACCCACTCCGCCAGACCCCAACCCACTCGTACAGACCCGAATCCACTCCGCCAGACCCGAACCCACTCCGCCAGACCCCAACCCACTCCGCCAGACCCCAACCCACTCCGCCAGTCCCGAGCCCACTCCGCCAGACTGCAACCCAATCCGCCAGACCCCAACCCACTCCGACAGACCCGAACCCACTCCGCCAGACCCGAACCCACTCCGCCAGACCCCAACCCACTCCGCCAGACCCCAACCCACTCCGCCAGACCCCAACCCACTCCTCTAGTCCCGAACCCACTCCGCCAGACACGAACCCGCCCCGCCATACCCGAACCCACTCCGCCAGACCCGAACCCACTCCGCCAGACCAAAAACCCACTCCGCCAGACCCGAACCCACTCCGCCAGTCCCGAACCCACTCCGCCAGACCCGAACCCACTCCGCCAGACCCCAACCCACTCCGCCAGACTCAAACCCACTCCGCCAGGCCCAAACCCACTCCGCCAGACCCAAACCCACTCCGCCAGACCTAAACCAACCCCGCCGGACACAAACCCACTCCGCCAGACCCAAACCCACTCCGCCAGACCCAAACCCACTCCGCCAGACCCAAACCCACTCCGCCAGACCCAAACCCACTCCACCAGACCCCAACGCACTCCGCCAGACCTGAACCCACTCCGACAGACCCGAACCCACTCCGCCAGACCCCAACCCACTCCGCCAGACCCGAAGCCACTCCGCCAGACCCAAACCCACTCCGCCAGACCCTAACACACTCTGCCAGACCCAAACCCACTCCGCCAGACCCCAACCCACTCCGCCAGACTCAAACCCACTCCGCCAGGCCCAAACCCACTCCGCCAGACCCAAACCCACTCCGCCAGACCTAAACCAACCCCGCCAGACACAAACCCACTCCGCCAGACCCAAACCCACTCCGCCAGACCCAAACCCACTCCGCCAGACCCAAACCCACTCCACCAGACCCCAACGCACTCCGCCAGACCTGAACCCACTCCGACAGACCCGAACCCACTCCGCCAGACCCCAACCCACTCCGCCAGACCCGAAGCCACTCCGCCAGACCCAAACCCACTCCGCCAGACCCTAACACACTCTGCCAGACCCAAACCCACTCCGCCAGACCCCAACCCACTCCGCCAGACTCAAACCCACTCCGCCAGGCCCAAACCCACTCCGCCAGACCCAAACCCACTCCGCCAGACCTAAACCAACCCCGCCAGACACAAACCCACTCCGCCAGACCCAAACCCACTCCGCCAGACCCAAACCCACTCCGCCAGACCCAAACCCACTCCACCAGACCCCAACGCACTCCGCCAGACCTGAACCCACTCCGACAGACCCGAACCCACTCCGCCAGACCCCAACCCACTCCGCCAGACCCGAAGCCACTCCGCCAGACCCAAACCCACTCCGCCAGACCCTAACACACTCTGCCAGACCCAAACCTCTCCGCCAGACCCAAACCCACTCCGCCAGACCCAAACCCACTCCGCCAGACCTAAACACACTCCGCTAGACCCAAACCCACTCCGCCAGCCCCAAACCCACTCCGCCAGACCCTAACCCACTCCGCCAGACCCCAAACCCTCTTCGCCAGAAACAAACCCACTCCGCCAGCCCCAAACCCACTCCGCCAGACCCAAACCCACTCCGCCAGACCCAAACCCACTCCGCCAGACAGAAACCCACTCCGCCAGCCCCAAACCCACTCCGCCAGACAGAAACCCACTCCGCCAGACCCAAACCCACTCCGCCAGACCCAAACCCACTCCGCCAGACCCAAACCCACTCCGCCAGACCGAAACCCACTCCGCCAGACCCGAACCCACTCCGCCAGATCCGAACCCACTCCGCCAGACCCCAACCCACTCCGCCAGACCCCAACCCACTCCGCCAGACCCCAACCCACTCCGCCAGACCCCAACCCACTTTGCCAAACCCGAACCCACTCCGCCAGACCACAACGCACTCCGCCAGACCCCAACCCACTCCGCCAGACTCCAACCCACTCCCCCAGACCCGAACCAATCCGCCAGACCCGAACCCACTCCGCCAGACCCCAACCCACTCCGCCAGACCCCAACCCACTCCGCCAGACCCAACCCCACTCCGCCAGACCCAAACCCACGCCGCCAGACCCAAACCCACTCCGCCAGACCCAAACCCACTCCGCCAGACCCCAACCCACTCCGCCAGACCCAAACCCACTCCGCCAGACCCGAACCCACTCCGCCAGACCCAAACCCACTCCGCCAGACCCAAATCCACTCCGCCAGACACAAACCCACTCCGCCAGACCCGAACCCACTCCGTCAGACCACAACCCACTCTGCCAGACCCGAACCCACACCGACAGACCCGACCCCACTCCGCCAGACCCAAACCCACTCCGCCAGACCCGAACCCATTCCGCAAGATCCGAACCCACTCCGCCAGACCCCAACCCACTCTGACAGACCCCAACCCACTCCGCCAGACCCGAACCCACTCCGCCAGACCCAAACCCACTCCGCCAAACCCCAACCCGCTCCGCCAGACCCCAACCCACTCCGCCAGACCCCAACCCACTCCGCCAGACTCCAACCCACTCCCCCAGACCCCTACCCACTCCGCGACACCCCAACCCGCTCCGCCAGACCCCAACCCACTCCGCCAGACCCAAACCCACTCCGCCAGACCCAAACCCACTCCGCTAGACCCGAACCCACTCCGCCAGACCCGAACCCACTCCGCCAGACCCAAACCCACTCCGCCCGTCCCAAACCCACTCCGCCAGACCCAAACCCACTCCGCCAGAGCTAAACACACTCCGCCAGACCCAAACCCACTCCGCCAGCCCGAAACCCACTCCGCCAGACCCTAACCCACTCCGCCAGACCCCAAACCCACTGCGCCAGACACAAACCCACTCCGCCTGACCCAAACCCACTCCGCCAGACCCAAACCCACTCCGCTAGACCCAAACCCACTCCGCCAGACCCAAACCCACTCCGCCAGACCCCAACTCACTCCGCCAGCCCCAAACCCACTCCGCCAGCCCGAAACCCACTCCGCCAGACCCTAACCCACTCCGCCAGACCCCAAACCCACTGCGCCAGACACAAACCCACTCCGTCAGACCCGAACCCACTCCGCCAGACACAAACCCACTCCGCCAGACCTAAACCAACTCCGCCAGACCCAAACCCACTCCGCCAAACCCGAACCCACTCCGCCAGACCCCAACCCACTCCGCCAGAACCGAACCCACTCGTACAGACCCGAACCCACTCCGCCAGACCCGAACCCACTCCGCCAGACCCAACCCACTCCGCCAGACCCCAACCCACTCCGCCAGTCCCGAGCCCACTCCGCCAGACTCCCACCCACTCTGCCAGACCCCAACCCACTCCGACACACCTGAACCCACTCCGCCAGACCCGAACCCACTCCGCCAGACCCCAACCCACTCCGCCAGACCCCAACCCACTCCGCCAGACCCCAACCCACTCCTCTAGTCCCGAACCCACTCCGCCAGACCCGAACCCGCTCCGCCATACCCGAACCCACTCCGCCAGACCCGAACCCACTCCGCCAGACCGAAAAACCCACTCCGCCAGACCCAAACCCACTCCGCCAGACCCAAACCCACACCGCCAGACCCAAACCCACTCCGCCAGACGCGAACCCACTTCGCCAGTCCCGAACCCACTCCGCCAGACCCGAACCCACTCCGCCAGACCCCAACCCACTCCGCCACACCTGAACCCACTCCGCCAGACCCGAACCCACTCCGCCAGACCCCAACCCACTCCGCCAGACCCGAAGCCACTCCGCCAGACCCAAACCCACTCCGCCAGACCCGAACACACTCTGCCAGACCCAAACCCACTCCGCCAGACCCAAACCCACTCCGCCAGACCCAAACCCACTCCACCAGACACAAACCAACTCCGCCAGACCCAAACCCACTCCGCCAGACCCAAACCAACTCCGCCAGACCCAATCCCACTCCGCCAGACCCAAACCCACTCCGCCAGACCCAAACCCATTCATCCAGATGCAAACCCACTCCGCCAGACCCGAACCCACTCCACCAGACCCAAACCCACTCCCCCAGACCCAAACCCACTCCGTCAGTCCCCAAACCCACTCCGCCAGACCCCAACTCACTCCGCCAGAACCAAACCCACTCCGCCAGACCCGAACCCTCTCCGCCAAACCCGAACCCACACCGCCAGACCCCGACCGACTCCGCCAGACCCGAACCCACTCTGACAGACCCGAACCCACTCCGCCAGACCCCAACCCACTCCGCCACACACGAACCCACTCCGCCAAACCCGAACCCACTCCGTCAGACCAGAACCCACTCCGCCAGACCCAAACCCACTCCGCCAGACCTAAACCAACTCCGCCAGTCCCAAACCCACTCCGCCAAACCCGAACCCACTCCGCCAGACCCCAACCCACTCCGCCAGACCCGAACCCACTCGTACAGACCCGAACCCACTCCGCCAGACCCCAACCCACTCCGCCAGACCCCAACCCACTCCGCCAGTCCCGAGCCCACTCCGCCAGACTGCAACCCAATCCGCCAGACCCCAACCCACTCCGACAGACCCGAACCCACTCCGCCAGACCCGAACCCACTCCGCCAGACCCCAACCCACTCCGCCAGACCCCAACCCACTCCGCCAGACCCCAACCCACTCCTCTAGTCCCGAACCCACTCCGCCAGACACGAACCCGCTCCGCCATACCCGAACCCACTCCGCCAGACCCGAACCCACTCCGCCAGACCAAAAACCCACTCCGCCAGACCCGAACCCACTCCGCCAGTCCCGAACCCACTCCGCCAGACCCGAACCCACTCCGCCAGACCCCAACCCACTCCGCCAGACTCAAACCCACTCCGCCAGGCCCAAACCCACTCCGCCAGACCCAAACCCACTCCGCCAGACCTAAACCAACCCCGCCAGACACAAACCCACTCCGCCAGACCCAAACCCACTCCGCCAGACCCAAACCCACTCCGCCAGACCCAAACCCACTCCACCAGACCCCAACGCACTCCGCCAGACCTGAACCCACTCCGACAGACCCAAACCCACTCCGCCAGACCCCAACCCACTCCGCCAGACCCGAAGCCACTCCGCCAGACCCAAACCCACTCCGCCAGACCCTAACACACTCTGCCAGACCCAAACCTCTCCGCCAGACCCAAACCCACTCCGCCAGACCCAAACGCACTCCGCCAGACCTAAACACACTCCGCTAGACCCAAACCCACTCCGCCAGCCCCAAACCCACTCCGCCAGACCCTAACCCACTCCGCCAGACCCCAAACCCTCTTCGCCAGAAACAAACCCACTCCGCCAGCCCCAAACCCACTCCGCCAGACCCAAACCCACTCCGCCAGACCCAAACCCACTCCGCCAGACAGAAACCCACTCCGCCAGCCCCAAACCCACTCCGCCAGACAGAAACCCACTCCGCCAGACCCAAACCCACTCCGCCAGACCCAAACCCACTCCGCCAGACCCAAACCCACTCCGCCAGACCCAAACCCACTCCGCCAGACTCAAGGCCACTCCGCCAGACCTGAACCCACTCCGCCAGACCTGAACCCACTCCGCCAGACCCCAACCCACTCCGCCAGACCCCAACCCACTCCGCCAGACCCGAAGCCACTCCGCCAGACCCGAACCCACTCCGCCAGAACCTAACACACTCTGCCAGACCCAAACCCACTCCGCCAGACCCGAACACAATCCGCCAGACCCAAACCCACTCCCCCAGACCCAAACCCACTCCGCCAGACCCGAACCCACTCCGCCAGACCCGAACGCACTCTGCCAGACCCGTACCCACTCCGCCAGACCCCAACCCACTCCGCCACACACAAACCCACTCCGCCAGACCCAAACCCACTCCGCCAGACCCACACCCACTCCGCCAGACCCAAACCCACTCCGCCAGTCCCAAACCCACTCCGCCAGACCCAAACCCACTCTGCCAGTCCTAAACACACTCCGCCAGACCCAAACCCACTCCGCCAGCTCCAAACCCACTCCGCAAGACCCGAACCCACTCCGCCAGACCCCAAACCCACTTCGCCAGACACAAACCCACTCCGCCAGACCCAAACCCACTCCGCCAGACCCAAACCCACTCCGCCAGAACCAAACCCACTCCGCCAGACCCGAACCCTCTCCGCCAAACCCGAACCCACACCGCCAGACCCCGACCGACTCCGCCAGACCCGAACCCACTCTGACAGACCCGAACCCACTCCGCCAGACCCCAACCCACTCCGCCACACACGAACCCACTCCGCCAAACCCGAATCCACTCCGTCAGACCAGAACCCACTCCGCCAGACCCAAACCCACTCCGCCAGACCTAAACCAACTCCGCCAGACCCAAACCCACTCCGCCAAACCCGAACCCACTCCGCCAGACCCCAACCCACTCCGCCAGACCCCAACCCACTCGTACAGACCCGAATCCACTCCGCCAGACCCGAACCCACTCCGCCAGACCCCAACCCACTCCGCCAGACCCCAACCCACTCCGCCAGTCCCGAGCCCACTCCGCCAGACTGCAACCCAATCCGCCAGACCCCAACCCACTCCGACAGACCCGAACCCACTCCGCCAGACCCGAACCCACTCCGCCAGACCCCAACCCACTCCGCCAGACCCCAACCCACTCCGCCAGACCCCAACCCACTCCTCTAGTCCCGAACCCACTCCGCCAGACACGAACCCGCCCCGCCATACCCGAACCCACTCCGCCAGACCCAAACCCACTCCGCCAGACCCAAACCCACTCCGCCAGACCCAAACCCACTCCGCCAGACCCAAACCCACTCCACCAGACCCCAACGCACTCCGCCAGACCTGAACCCACTCCGACAGACCCGAACCCACTCCGCCAGACCCCAACCCACTCCGCCAGACCCGAAGCCACTCCGCCAGACCCAAACCCACTCCGCCAGACCCTAACACACTCTGCCAGACCCAAACCCACTCCGCCAGACCCCAACCCACTCCGCCAGACTCAAACCCACTCTGCCAGGCCCAAACCCACTCCGCCAGACCCAAACCCACTCCGCCAGACCTAAACCAACCCCGCCAGACACAAACCCACTCCGCCAGACCCAAACCCACTCCGCCAGACCCAAACCCACTCCGCCAGACCCAAACCCACTCCACCAGACCCCAACGCACTCCGCCAGACCTGAACCCACTCCGACAGACCCGAACCCACTCCGCCAGACCCCAACCCACTCCGCCAGACCCGAAGCCACTCCGCCAGACCCAAACCCACTCCGCCAGACCCTAACACACTCTGCCAGACCCAAACCCACTCCGCCAGACCCCAACCCACTCCGCCAGACTCAAACCCACTCCGCCAGGCCCAAACCCACTCCGCCAGACCCAAACCCACTCCGCCAGACCTAAACCAACCCCGCCAGACACAAACCCACTCCGCCAGACCCAAACCCACTCCGCCAGACCCAAACCCACTCCGCCAGACCCAAACCCACTCCACCAGACCCCAACGCACTCCGCCAGACCTGAACCCACTCCGACAGACCCGAACCCACTCCGCCAGACCCCAACCCACTCCGCCAGACCCGAAGCCACTCCGCCAGACCCAAACCCACTCCGCCAGACCCTAACACACTCTGCCAGACCCAAACCTCTCCGCCAGACCCAAACCCACTCCGCCAGACCCAAACCCACTCCGCCAGACCTAAACACACTCCGCTAGACCCAAACCCACTCCGCCAGCCCCAAACCCACTCCGCCAGACCCTAACCCACTCCGCCAGACCCCAAACCCTCTTCGCCAGAAACAAACCCACTCCGCCAGCCCCAAACCCACTCCGCCAGACCCAAACCCACTCCGCCAGACCCAAACCCACTCCGCCAGACAGAAACCCACTCCGCCAGCCCCAAACCCACTCCGCCAGACAGAAACCCACTCCGCCAGACCCAAACCCACTCCGCCAGACCCAAACCCACTCCGCCAGACCCAAACCCACCCCGCCAGACCCAAACCCACTCCGCCAGACTCAAGGCCACTCCGCCAGACCTGAACCCACTCCGCCAGACCTGAACCCACTCCGCCAGACCCCAACCCACTCCGCCAGACCCCAACCCACTCCGCCAGACCCGAAGCCACTCCGCCAGACCCGAACCCACTCCGCCAGAACCTAACACACTCTGCCAGACCCAAACCCACTCCGCCAGACCCGAACACACTCCGCCAGACCCAAACCCACTCCCCCAGACCCAAACCCACTCCGCCAGACCCAAACCCACTCCGCCAGACCCGAACGCACTCCGCCAGACCCGTACCCACTCCGCCAGACCCCAACCCACTCCGCCACACACAAACCCACTCCCCCAGACCCAAACCCACTCCGCCAGACCCACACCCACTCCGCCAGACCCAAACCCACTCCGCCAGTCCCAAACCCACTCCGCCAGACCCAAACCCACTCTGCCAGTCCTAAACACACTCCGCCAGACCCAAACCCACTCCGCCAGCTCCAAACCCACTCCGCAAGACCCGAACCCACTCCGCCAGACCCCAAACCCACTTCGCCAGACACAAACCCACTCCGCCAGACCCAAACCCACTCCGCCAGACCCAAACCCACTCCGCCAGAACCAAACCCACTCCGCCAGACCCGAACCCACTCCGCCAGACCCCAACCAACTCCGTCAGATCCGAACCCACTCCGCCAGACCCGAACCTTCTCCGCCAGACCCAAACCCACTCCGCCAGACCCAAACCCACTCCGCCAGACCTAAACCAACTCCGCCAGACCCAAACCCACTCCGCCAGACCCAAACTCACTCCGCCAGAAACAAACCAACTCCGCCAGACCCGAACCCACTCCGCCAGACCCCAACCCACTCCGCCAGACGCGAACCTACTCGTACAGACCCGAACCCACTCCGCCAGACCCGAACACACTCCGCCAGACCCAAACCCACTCAGCCAGACCCGAACCCACTCCGCCAGATCCGAACCCACTCCGCCAGACCCGAACCCACTCCGCCAGACCCCAACCCACTCCGCCAGACCCGAACCCACTCCGACAGACCCGAACCCACTCCGCCATACCATAACCCACTGGCCAGACCCGAACCCACTCCGCCAGACCCCAACCCACTCCGGCAGACCCCAACCCACTCCGCCAGTCCCGAACCCACTCCGCCAGACCCCAACCCACTCCGCCAAACCCAAACCCACTCCGCCAGACCCAAACCCACTCCGCCAGACCCAAACCCACTCCGCCAGACCCAAACCCACTCCGCCAGATCCAAACCCACTCCGCCAGACCCAAACCCACTCCGCCAGACCCGAACCCACTCCGCCAGACCCAAACCCACTCCCCCAGACCCAAACCCACTCCGCCAGACCCGAAACCCACTCCGCCAGACCCAAACCCACTCCGCCAGACCCAAACCCACTCCGCCACACACAAACCCACTCAGCCAGACCCAAACCCACTCGTACAGACCCCAACCCACTCCGCCAGACCCCAACCCACTCCGCCAGTCCCGAGCCCACTCCGCCAGACTGCAACCCACTCCGCCAGACCCCAACCCACTCCGACAGACCCCAACCCACTCCGCCAGACCCGAACCCACTCCGCCAGACCCCAACCCACTCCGCCAGACGCCAACCCACTCCGCCAGACCCCAACCCACTCCTCTAGTCCCGAACCCACTCCGCCAGGCACGAACCCGCTCCGCCACACCCGAACCCACTCCGCCAGACCCGAACCCACTCCGCCAGACCAAAAACCCACTCCGCCAGACCCGAACCCACTCCGCCAGTCCCGAACCCACTCCGCCAGACCCGAACCCACTCCGCCAGACCCCAACCCACTCCGCCAGACTCAAACCCACTCCGCCAGGCCCAAACCCACTCCGCCAGACCCAAACCCACTCCGCCAGACCTAAACCAACCCCGCCAGACACAAACCCACTCCGCCAGACCCAAACCCACTCCGCCAGACGCAAACCCACTCCGCCAGACCCAAACCCACTCCGCCAGACCCCAACCCACTCCGCCAGACCTGAACCCACTCCGCCAGACCCGAACCCACTCCGCCAGACCCCAACCCACTCCGCCAGACCCGAAGCCACTCCGCCAGACCCAAACCCACTCCGCCAGACCCTAACACACTCTGCCAGACCCAAACCTCTCCGCCAGACCCAAACCCACTCCGCCAGACACAAACCCACTCCGCCAGACACAAACCAACTCCGCCAGACCCAAACCCACTCCGCCAGACCCAAACCAACTCCGCCAGACCCAATCCCACTCCGCCAGACCCCAAACCCTCTTCGCCAGAAACAAACCCACTCCGCCAGACCAAAACCCACTCCGCCAGACCCAAACCCACTCCGCCAGACCCAAACCCACTCCGCCAGACAGAAACCCACTCCGCCAGCCCCAAACCCACTCCGCCAGACAGAAACCCACTCCGCCAGACCCAAACCCACTCCGCCAGACCCAAACCCACTCCGCCAGACGCAAACCCACTCCGCCAGACCCAAACCCACTCCGCCAGACTCAAGGCCACTCCGCCAGACCTGAACCCACTCCGCCAGACCTGAACCCACTCCGCCAGACCCCAACCCACTCCGCCAGACCCCAACCCACTCCGCCAGACCCAAAGCCACTCCGCCAGACCCGAACCCACTCCGCCAGACCCTAACACACTCTGCCAAACCCAAACCCACTCCGCCAGACCCGAACACACTCCGCCAGACCCAAACCCACTCCCCCAGACCCAAACCCACTCCGCCAGACCCGAACACACTCCGCCAGACCCGAACCCACTCCGCCAGACCCGTACCCACTCCGCCAGACCCCAACCCACTCCGCCACACACAAACCCACTCCGCCAGACCCAAACCCACTCCGCCAGACCCACACCCACTCCGCCAGACCCAAACCCACTCCGCCAGTCCCAAACCCACTCCGCCAGACCCAAACCCACTCTGCCAGTCCTAAACACACTCCGCCAGACCCAAACCCACTCCGCCAGCTCCAAACCCAATCCGCAAGACCCGAACCCACTCCGCCAGACCCCAAACCCACTTCGCCAGACACAAACCCACTCCGCCAGACCCAAACCCACTCCGCCAGACCCAAACCCACTCCGCCAGAACCAAACCCACTCCGCCAGACCCGAACCCACTCCGCCAGACCCCAACCAACTCCGTCAGATCCGAACCCACTCCGCCAGACCCGAACCTTCTCCGCCAGACCCAAACCCACTCCGCCAGACCCAAACCCACTCCGCCAGACCTAAACCAACTCCGCCAGACCCAAACCCACTCCGCCAGACCCAAACTCACTCCGCCAGAAACAAACCAACTCCGCCAGACCCGAACCCACTCCGCCACACCCGAACCCACTCCGCCAGACCCCAACCCACTCCGCCAGACCCGAACCCACTCCGACAGACCCGAACCCACTCCGCCATACCATAACCCACTCCGCCAGACCCGAACCCACTCCGCCAGACCCCAACCCACTCCGGCAGACCCCAACCCACTCCGCCAGTCCCGAACCCACTCCGCCAGACCCCAACCCACTCCGCCAAACCCAAACCCACTCCGCCAGACCCAAACCCACTCCGCCAGACCCAAACCCACTCCGCCAGACCCAAACCCACTCCGTCAGACCCAAACCCACTCCGCCAGACCCAAACCCACTCCGCCAGACCCGAACCCACTCCGCCAGACCCAAACCCACTCCCCCAGACCCAAACCCACTCCGCCAGACCCGAAACCCACTCCGCCAGACCCAAACCCACTCCGCCAGACCCAAACCCACTCCGCCACACACAAACCCACTCAGCCAGACCCAAACCCACTCCGCCAGACCCAAACCCACTCCGCCAGTCCCGAACCTACTCCGCTAGTACCAAACCCACTCCGCCACACCCAAACCCACTCCGCCAGACCTAAACACACTCCGCCAGACCCAAACCCACTCCGCCAGACCCAAACTCACTCCGCCAGAACCAAACCACATCCGCAAGACCCGAACCCACTCCGCCACACCCGAACCCACTCCGCCAGACCATAACCCACTCCGCCAGACCCGAACCCACTCCGCCAGACACAAACCCACTCCGCCAGACCCGAAACCACTCCGCCAGACCCCAACCCACTCCACCAGACCCCAACCCACTCCGCCAGACCCAAACGCACTCCGCCAGACCCGACCCCACTCCGCCAGACCTGAACCCACACCGCCAGACGCGAACCCACTCCGCCAGACCACAAACCCACTCCGACAGACCCAAACCCACTCCGCCAGACCCAAACCCACTCCGCCAGCCCCAAACCCACTCCGCCAGACGCAAACCCACTCAGCCAGACCCAAACCCACTCCGCCAGACCCGAACCCACTCCGCCAGACCCGAACCCACTCCGCCAGACCCGAACCCACTCCGCCAGACCACAACCCACTGCGCCAGACCCAACCCCACTCCGCCAGACGCAAACACACTCCGCCAGACCCAAACCCCCTCCGCCAGACCCAAACCCACTCCGCCAGACCCGAACCCACTCCGCCACACCCGAACCCACTGCGCCACACCCGAACCCACTCCGCCAGAACCTAACCCACTCCGCCAGACCCGAACCCACTCCGCCAGACCCCAAACCCACTTCGCCAGACACAAACCCACTCCGCCAGACCCAAACCCACTCCGCCAGACCCAAACCCACTCCGCCAGAACCAAACCCACTCCGCCAGACCCGAACCCACTCCGCCAGACCCCAACCAACTCCGTCAGATCCGAACCCACTCCGCCAGACCCGAACCTTCTCCGCCAGACCCAAACCCACTCCGCCAGACCCAAACCCACTCCGCCAGACCTAAACCAACTCCGCCAGACCCAAACCCACTCCGCCAGACCCAAACTCACTCCGCCAGAAACAAACCAACTCCGCCAGACCCGAACCCACTCCGCCACACCCGAACCCACTCCGCCAGACCCCAACCCACTCCGCCAGACCCGAACCCATTCCGACAGACCCGAACCCACTCCGCCATACCATAACCCACTCCGCCAGACCCGAACCCACCCTGCCAGACCCCAACCCACTCCGCCAAACCCAAACCCACTCCGCCAGACCCAAACCCACTCCGCCAGACCCAAACCCACTCCGCCAGACCCAAACCCACTCCGCCAGACCCAAACCCACTCCGCCAGACCCAAACCCACTCCGCCAGACCCGAACCCACTCCGCCAGACCCAAACCCACTCCCCCAGACCCAAACCCACTCTGCCAGACCCGAAACCCACTCCTCCAGACCCAAACCCACTCCGCCAGACCCAAACCCACTCCGCCACACACAAACCCACTCAGCCAGACCCAAACCCACTCCGCCAGACCCGAACCCACTCCGCCAGACCCCAACCCACTCCGCCAGACCCAAACCCACTCCGCCAGACCCAAACCCACTCCGCCAGACCCAAACCCACTCCGCCAGACCCAAACCCACTCCGCCAGACCCAAACCCACTCCGCCAGACCCGAACCCACTCCGCCAGACCCAAACCCACTCCCCCAGACCCAAACCCACTCCGCCAGACCCGAAACCCACTCCGCCAGACCCAAACCCACTCCGCCAGACCCAAACCCACTCCGCCACACACAAACCCACTCAGCCAGACCCAAACCCACTCCGCCAGACCCAAACCCACTCCGCCAGTCCCGAACCTACTCCGCTAGTACCAAACCCACTCCGCCACACCCAAACCCACTCCGCCAGACCTAAACACACTCCGCCAGACCCAAACCCACTCCGCCAGACCCAAACTCACTCCGCCAGAACCAAACCACATCCGCAAGACCCGAACCCACTCCGCCACACCCGAACCCACTCCGCCAGACCATAACCCACTCCGCCAGACCCGAACCCACTCCGCCAGACACAAACCCACTCCGCCAGACCCGAAACCACTCCGCCAGACCCCAACCCACTCCACCAGACCCCAACCCACTCCGCCAGACCCAAACGCACTCCGCCAGACCCGACCCCACTCCGCCAGACCTGAACCCACACCGCCAGACGCGAACCCACTCCGCCAGACCACAAACCCACTCCGACAGACCCAAACCCACTCCGCCAGACCCAAACCCACTCCGCCAGCCCCAAACCCACTCCGCCAGACGCAAACCCACTCAGCCAGACCCAAACCCACTCCGCCAGACCCGAACCCACTCCGCCAGACCCGAACCCACTCCGCCAGACCCGAACCCACTCCGCCAGACCACAACCCACTGCGCCAGACCCAACCCCACTCCGCCAGACCCAAACACACTCCGCCAGACCCAAACCCCCTCCGCCAGACCCAAACCCACTCCGCCAGACCCGAACCCACTCCGCCACACCCGAACCCACTGCGCCACACCCGAACCCACTCCGCCAGACCCGAACCCACTCCGCCAGACCCGAACCCACTCCGCCAGACCCCAAACCCACTTCGCCAGACACAAACCCACTCCGCCAGACCCAAACCCACTCCGCCAGACCCAAACCCACTCCGCCAGAACCAAACCCACTCCGCCAGACCCGAACCCACTCCGCCAGACCCCAACCAACTCCGTCAGATCCGAACCCACTCCGCCAGACCCGAACCTTCTCCGCCAGACCCAAACCCACTCCGCCAGACCCAAACCCACTCCGCCAGACCTAAACCAACTCCGCCAGACCCAAACCCACTCCGCCAGACCCAAACTCACTCCGCCAGAAACAAACCAACTCCGCCAGACCCGAACCCACTCCGCCACACCCGAACCCACTCCGCCAGACCCCAACCCACTCCGCCAGACCCGAACCCATTCCGACAGACCCGAACCCACTCCGCCATACCATAACCCACTCCGCCAGACCCGAACCCACTCCGCCAGACCCCAACCCACTCCGCCAAACCCAAACCCACTCCGCCAGACCCAAACCCACTCCGCCAGACCCAAACCCACTCCGCCAGACCCAAACCCACTCCGCCAGACCCAAACCCACTCCGCCAGACCCAAACCCACTCCGCCAGACCCGAACCCACTCCGCCAGACCCAAACCCACTCCCCCAGACCCAAACCCACTCTGCCAGACCCGAAACCCACTCCTCCAGACCCAAACCCACTCCGCCAGACCCAAACCCACTCCGCCACACACAAACCCACTCAGCCAGACCCAAACCCACTCCGCCAGACCCGAACCCACTCCGCCAGACCCCAACCCACTCCGCCAGACCCGAAGCCACTCCGCCAGACCCAAACCCACTCCGCCAGACCCTAACACACTCTGCCAGACCCAAACCTCTCCGCCAGACCCAAACCCACTCCGCCAGACACAAACCCACTCCGCCAGACACAAACCAACTCCGCCAGACCCAAACCCACTCCGCCAGACCCAAACCAACTCCGCCAGACCCAATCCCACTCCGCCAGACCCCAAACCCTCTTCGCCAGAAACAAACCCACTCCGCCAGACCCAAACCCACTCCGCCAGACCCAAACCCACTCCGCCAGACCCAAACCCACTCCGCCAGACAGAAACCCACTCCGCCAGCCCCAAACCCACTCCGCCAGACAGAAACCCACTCCGCCAGACCCAAACCCACTCCGCCAGATCCAAACCCACTCCGCCAGACCCAAACCCACTCCGCCAGACCCAAACCCACTCCGCCAGACTCAAGGCCACTCCGCCAGACCTGAACCCACTCCGCCAGACCCCAACCCACTCCGCCAGACCACAACCCACTCCGCCAGACCCAAAGCCACTCCGCCAGACCCGAACCCACTCCGCCAGACCCTAACACACTCTGCCAGACCCAAACCCACTCCGCCAGACCCGAACACACTCAGCCAGACCCAAACCCACTCCCCCAGACCCAAACCCACTCCTCCAGACCCGAACCCACTCCGCCAGACCCGAACCCACTCCGCCAGACCCGTACCCACTCCGCCAGACCCCAACCCACTCCGCCACACACAAACCCACTCCGCCAGACCCAAACCCACTCCGCCAGACCCACACCCACTCCGCCAGACCCAAACCCACTCCGCCAGTCCCAAACCCACTCCGCCAGACCCAAACCCACTCTGCCAGTCCTAAACACACTCCGCCAGACCCAAACCCACTCCGCCAGCTCCAAACCCAATCCGCAAGACCCGAACCCACTCCGCCAGACCCCAAACCCACTTCGCCAGACACAAACCCACTCCGCCAGACCCAAACCCACTCCGCCAGACCCGAACCCACTCCGCCAGACCCCAACCAACTCCGTCAGATCCGAACCCACTCCGCCAGACCCGAACCTTCTCCGCCAGACCCAAACCCACTCCGCCAGACCCAAACCCACTCCGCCAGACCTAAACCAACTCCGCCAGACCCAAACCCACTCCGCCAGACCCAAACTCACTCCGCCAGAAACAAACCAACTCCGCCAGACCCGAACCCACTCCGCCACACCCGAACCCACTCCGCCAGACCCCAACCCACTCCGCCAGACCCGAACCCACTCCGACAGACCCGAACCCACTCCGCCATACCATAACCCACTCCGCCAGACCCGAACCCACTCCGCCAGACCCCAACCCACTCCGCCAGACCCAAACCCACTCCGCCAGACCCAAACCCACTCCGCCAGACCCAAACCCACTCCGCCAGACCCAAACCCACTCCGCCAGACCCAAACCCACTCCGCCAGACCCGAACCCACTCCGCCAGACCCAAACCCACTCCCCCAGACCCAAACCCACTCCGCCAGACCCGAAACCCACTCCGCCAGACCCAAACCCACTCCGCCAGACCCAAACCCACTCCGCCACACACAAACCCACTCAGCCAGACCCAAACCCACTCCGCCAGACCCAAACCCACTCCGCCAGTCCCGAACCTACTCCGCTAGTACCAAACCCACTCCGCCACACCCAAACCCACTCCGCCAGACCTAAACACACTCCGCCAGACCCAAACCCACTCCGCCAGACCCAAACTCACTCCGCCAGAACCAAACCACATACGCAAGACCCGAACCCACTCCGCCACACCCGAACCCACTCCGCCAGACCATAACCCACTCCGCCAGACCCGAACCCACTCCGCCAGACACAAACCCACTCCGCCAGACCCGAAACCACTCCGCCAGACCCCAACCCACTCCACCAGACCCCAACCCACTCCGCCAGACCCAAACGCACTCCGCCAGACCCGACCCCACTCCGCCAGACCTGAACCCACACCGCCAGACGCGAACCCACTCCGCCAGACCACAAACCCACTCCGACAGACCCAAACCCACTCCGCCAGACCCAAACCCACTCCGCCAGCCCCAAACCCACTCCGCCAGACGCAAACCCACTCAGCCAGACCCAAACCCACTCCGCCAGACCCGAACCCACTCCGCCAGACCCGAACCCACTCCGCCAGACCCGAACCCACTCCGCCAGACCACAACCCACTGCGCCAGACCCAACCCCACTCCGCCAGACCCAAACACACTCCGCCAGACCCAAACCCCCTCCGCCAGACCCAAACCCACTCCGCCAGACCCGAACCCACTCCGCCACACCCGAACCCACTGCGCCACACCCGAACCCACTCCGCCAGACCCGAACCCACTCCGCCAGACCCGAACCCACTCCGCCAGACCCCAAACCCACTTCGCCAGACACAAACCCACTCCGCCAGACCCAAACCCACTCCGCCAGACCCAAACCCACTCCGCCAGAACCAAACCCACTCCGCCAGACCCGAACCCACTCCGCCAGACCCCAACCAACTCCGTCAGATCCGAACCCACTCCGCCAGACCCGAACCTTCTCCGCCAGACCCAAACCCACTCCGCCAGACCCAAACCCACTCCGCCAGACCTAAACCAACTCCGCCAGACCCAAACCCACTCCGCCAGACCCAAACTCACTCCGCCAGAAACAAACCAACTCCGCCAGACCCGAACCCACTCCGCCACACCCGAACCCACTCCGCCAGACCCCAACCCACTCCGCCAGACCCGAACCCATTCCGACAGACCCGAACCCACTCCGCCATACCATAACCCACTCCGCCAGACCCGAACCCACTCCGCCAGACCCCAACCCACTCCGCCAAACCCAAACCCACTCCGCCAGACCCAAACCCACTCCGCCAGACCCAAACCCACTCCGCCAGACCCAAACCCACTCCGCCAGACCCAAACCCACTCCGCCAGACCCAAACCCACTCCGCCAGACCCGAACCCACTCCGCCAGACCCAAACCCACTCCCCCAGACCCAAACCCACTCTGCCAGACCCGAAACCCACTCCTCCAGACCCAAACCCACTCCGCCAGACCCAAACCCACTCCGCCACACACAAACCCACTCAGCCAGACCCAAACCCACTCCGCCAGACCCGAACCCACTCCGCCAGACCCCAACCCACTCCGCCAGACCCGAAGCCACTCCGCCAGACCCAAACCCACTCCGCCAGACCCTAACACACTCTGCCAGACCCAAACCTCTCCGCCAGACCCAAACCCACTCCGCCAGACACAAACCCACTCCGCCAGACACAAACCAACTCCGCCAGACCCAAACCCACTCCGCCAGACCCAAACCAACTCCGCCAGACCCAATCCCACTCCGCCAGACCCCAAACCCTCTTCGCCAGAAACAAACCCACTCCGCCAGACCCAAACCCACTCCGCCAGACCCAAACCCACTCCGCCAGACCCAAACCCACTCCGCCAGACAGAAACCCACTCCGCCAGCCCCAAACCCACTCCGCCAGACAGAAACCCACTCCGCCAGACCCAAACCCACTCCGCCAGATCCAAACCCACTCCGCCAGACCCAAACCCACTCCGCCAGACCCAAACCCACTCCGCCAGACTCAAGGCCACTCCGCCAGACCTGAACCCACTCCGCCAGACCCCAACCCACTCCGCCAGACCACAACCCACTCCGCCAGACCCAAAGCCACTCCGCCAGACCCGAACCCACTCCGCCAGACCCTAACACACTCTGCCAGACCCAAACCCACTCCGCCAGACCCGAACACACTCGGCCAGACCCAAACCCACTCCCCCAGACCCAAACCCACTCCTCCAGACCCGAACCCACTCCGCCAGACCCGAACCCACTCCGCCAGACCCGTACCCACTCCGCCAGACCCCAACCCACTCCGCCACACACAAACCCACTCCGCCAGACCCAAACCCACTCCGCCAGACCCACACCCACTCCGCCAGACCCAAACCCACTCCGCCAGTCCCAAACCCACTCCGCCAGACCCAAACCCACTCTGCCAGTCCTAAACACACTCCGCCAGACCCAAACCCACTCCGCCAGCTCCAAACCCAATCCGCAAGACCCGAACCCACTCCGCCAGACCCCAAACCCACTTCGCCAGACACAAACCCACTCCGCCAGACCCAAACCCACTCCGCCAGACCCGAACCCACTCCGCCAGACCCCAACCAACTCCGTCAGATCCGAACCCACTCCGCCAGACCCGAACCTTCTCCGCCAGACCCAAACCCACTCCGCCAGACCCAAACCCACTCCGCCAGACCTAAACCAACTCCGCCAGACCCAAACCCACTCCGCCAGACCCAAACTCACTCCGCCAGAAACAAACCAACTCCGCCAGACCCGAACCCACTCCGCCACACCCGAACCCACTCCGCCAGACCCCAACCCACTCCGCCAGACCCGAACCCACTCCGACAGACCCGAACCCACTCCGCCATACCATAACCCACTCCGCCAGACCCGAACCCACTCCGCCAGACCCCAACCCACTCCGCCAGACCCAAACCCACTCCGCCAGACCCAAACCCACTCCGCCAGACCCAAACCCACTCCGCCAGACCCAAACCCACTCCGCCAGACCCAAACCCACTCCGCCAGACCCGAACCCACTCCGCCAGACCCAAACCCACTCCCCCAGACCCAAACCCACTCCGCCAGACCCGAAACCCACTCCGCCAGACCCAAACCCACTCCGCCAGACCCAAACCCACTCCGCCACACACAAACCCACTCAGCCAGACCCAAACCCACTCCGCCAGACCCAAACCCACTCCGCCAGTCCCGAACCTACTCCGCTAGTACCAAACCCACTCCGCCACACCCAAACCCACTCCGCCAGACCTAAACACACTCCGCCAGACCCAAACCCACTCCGCCAGACCCAAACTCACTCCGCCAGAACCAAACCACATACGCAAGACCCGAACCCACTCCGCCACACCCGAACCCACTCCGCCAGACCATAACCCACTCCGCCAGACCCGAACCCACTCCGCCAGACACAAACCCACTCCGCCAGACCCGAAACCACTCCGCCAGACCCCAACCCACTCCACCAGACCCCAACCCACTCCGCCAGACCCAAACGCACTCCGCCAGACCCGACCCCACTCCGCCAGACCTGAACCCACACCGCCAGACGCGAACCCACTCCGCCAGACCAGAAACCCACTCCGACAGACCCAAACCCACTCCGCCAGACCCAAACCCACTCCGCCAGCCCCAAACCCACTCCGCCAGACGCAAACCCACTCAGCCAGACCCAAACCCACTCCGCCAGACCCGAACCCACTCCGCCAGACCCGAACCCACTCCGCCAGACCCGAACCCACTCCGCCAGACCACAACCCACTGCGCCAGACCCAACCCCACTCCGCCAGACCCAAACACACTCCGCCAGACCCAAACCCCCTCCGCCAGACCCAAACCCACTCCGCCAGACCCGAACCCACTCCGCCACACCCGAACCCACTGCGCCACACCCGAACCCACTCCGCCAGACCCGAACCCACTCCGCCAAACCCGAACCCACTCCGCCAGACCCCAAACCCACTTCGCCAGACACAAACCCACTCCGCCAGACCCAAACCCACTCCGCCAGACCCAAACCCACTCCGCCAGAACCAAACCCACTCCGCCAGACCCGAACCCACTCCGCCAGACCCCAACCAACTCCGTCAGATCCGAACCCACTCCGCCAGACCCGAACCTTCTCCGCCAGACCCAAACCCACTCCGCCAGACCCAAACCCACTCCGCCAGACCTAAACCAACTCCGCCAGACCCAAACCCACTCCGCTAGACCCAAACTCACTCCGCCAGAAACAAACCAACTCCGCCAGACCCGAACCCACTCCGCCACACCCGAACCCACTCCGCCAGACCCCAACCCACTCCGCCAGACCCGAACCCATTCCGACAGACCCGAACCCACTCCGCCATACCATAACCCACTCCGCCAGACCCGAACCCACTCCGCCAGACCCCAACCCACTCCGCCAAACCCAAACCCACTCCGCCAGACCCAAACCCACTCCGCCAGACCCAAACCCACTCCGCCAGACCCAAACCCACTCCGCCAGACCCAAACCCACTCCGCCAGACCCAAACCCACTCCGCCAGACCCGAACCCACTCCGCCAGACCCAAACCCACTCCCCCAGACCCAAACCCACTCTGCCAGACCCGAAACCCACTCCTCCAGACCCAAACCCACTCCGCCAGACCCAAACCCACTCCGCCACACACAAACCCACTCAGCCAGACCCAAACCCACTCCGCCAGACCCAAACCCACTCCGCCAGTCCCGAACCTACTCCGCTAGTAGCAAACCCACTCCGCCAGACCCAAACCCACTCCGCCAGACCTAAACACACTCCGCCAGACCCAAACACACTCCGCCAGACCCAAACCCCCTCCGCCAGACCCAAACCCACTCCGCCAGACCCGAACCCACTCCGCCACACCCGAACCCACTGCGCCACACCCGAACCCACTCCGCCAGACCCGAACCCACTCCGCCAGACCCGAACCCACTCCGCCAGACCCGAACCCACTCCGCCAGACCCGAACCCACTCCGCCAGACCCGAACCCAATCCGCCAGACCCGAACCCACTCCGCCAGACCCCAACCCACTCCGCCAGACCCCAACCCACTCCGCCAGACTCCAACCCACTCCCCCAGACCCCAACCCACTCCGCCAGACCCCAACCCACTCCGCCAGACCCCAACCCACTCCGCCAGACCCAAACCCACTGCGCCAGACCCAAACCCACTCCGCCAGACCTAAACCCACACCGCCAGACCCGAACCCACTCCGCCAGACCCGAACCCACTCCGCCAGACCCGAACCGACTACGCCAGACCCGAAACCACTCCGCCAGACCCGAACCCACTCCGCCAGATCCGAAGCCACTCCGCCAGACTCCAACCCACTCCCCCAGACCCCAACCCACTCCGCCAGACCCCAACCCACTCCGCCAGAACCCAACCCACTCCGCCAGACCCAAACCCACTCCGCCAGACCCAAACCCACACCGCCAGACCCGAACATACTCCGCCAGACCCGAACCCACTCCGCCAGACACGAACCCACTCCGCCAGACCCGAACATACTCCGCCAGACCCGAACCCACTCCGCCAGACCCCAACCCACTCCGCTAGACCCCAAACCCACTCCGCCAGACCCAAACACACTTCGCCAGAACCCAACCCACTCCGCCAGACCCAAACCCACTCCGCCAGACCCAAACCCACTCCGCCAGACCCAAACCCACTCCGCCAGACCCAAACCCACTCCGCCAGACACAAACCCACTCCGCCAGACCCGAACCCACTCCGCCAGACCACAACCCACTCCGCCAGACCCGAACACACATGGACAGACCCGACCCCACTCCGCCAGACCCGAACCCACTCCGCCAGACCCGAACATACTCCGCCAGACCCGAACCCACTCCGCCAGACCCCAACCCACTCCGCTAGACCCCAAACCCACTCCGCCAGACCCAAACCCACTTCGCCAGACCCAAACCCACTCCGCCAGACCCAAACCCACTCCGCCAGACCCAAACCCATTCCGCCAGACACAAACCCACTCCGCCAGACCCGAACCCAATCCGCCAGACCACAACCCACTCCGCCAGACCCGAACCCACACCGACAGACCCGACCCCACTCCGCCAGACCCAAACCCACTCCGCCAGACCCGAACCCATTCCGCCAGATCCGAACCCACTCCGCCAGACCGCAACCCACTCCGCCAGACCCCAACCCACTCCGCCAGACCCCAACCCACCCCGCCAGATCCTAACCCACTCCGCCAAACCCGAACCCACTCCGCCAGACCACAACCCACTCCGCCAGACCCGAACCCACACCGACAGACCCGAACCCACTCCGCCAGACCCAAACCCACTCCGCCAGACCCGAACCCACTCCGCCAGACCCGAACCCACTCCGCCAGACCCAAACCCACTCCGCCAGACCCCAACCCACTCCGCCTGACCCAACCCACTGCGCCAGACCCAAACACACTCCGCCAGACCCAAACCCACTCCGCGAGACCCGAAACCACTCCGCGAGACCCAAACCCACTCCGCTAGACCCCAAACCCACTCCGCTAGACCCGAACCCACTCGGCCAGACCCGAACGCACTCGGCCAGACCCGAACATACTCCGCCACAGCCGAACCCACTCCGCCAGACCCCAACCCACTCCGCTAGACCCCAAACCCACTCCGCCTGACCCAAACCCACCCCGACAGGCCCGAACCCACTCCGCCAGACCACAACCCACTCCGCCAGACCCGAACACACATGGACAGACCCGACCCCACTCCGCCAGACCCGAACCCACTCCGCCAGACCCGAACATACTCCGCCAGACCCGAACCCACTCCGCCAGACCCCAACCCACTCCGCTAGACCCCAAACCCACTCCGCCTGACCCAAACCCACTCCGCCAGACCCAATCCCACTCCGCCAGACGCAAACCCAATCCGCCAGACCCAAACCCACTCCGCCAGACACAAACCCACTCCGCCAGACCCAAACCCACTCCGCCTGACCCAAACCCACTCCGCCAGACCCGAACCCACTCCGCCAGACCCGAACCCACTCCGCCAGACCCAAACCCACTCCGCCAGACCCCAACCCACTCCGCCTGACCCCAACCCACTGCGCCAGACCCAAACACACTCCGCCAGACCCTTACCCACTCCGCTAGACCCGAACCCACTCCGCCAGACCCGAACGCACTCCGCCAGACCCGAACATACTCCGCCACAGCCGAACCCACTCCGCCAGACCCCAACCCACTCCGCTAGACCCCAAACCCACTCCGCCTGACCCAAACCCACCCCGACAGGCCCGAACCCACTCCGTCAGACCCAATCCCACTCCGCCAGACGCAAACCCACTCCGCCAGACCCAAACCCACTCCGCCAGACCCAACCCACTCCGCCAGACCCAAACCCACTCCGCCAGACCCAAACCCACTCCGCCAGACCCGAACACACTCCGCCATACCCGAACCCACTCCGCCAGACCACAACCCACTCCCCCAGACCCTAACCCACACTGACAGACCCGAACCCACTCCGCCAGACCCAAACCCACTCCGCCAGACCCGAACCCACTCCGCCAGACCCGAACCCACTCCGCCAGACCCAAACCCACTCCGCCAGACCCAAACCCACTCCGCCAGACCCTAACCCACTCCGCCAGACCAGAACCAACTCCGCCAGACCCGAACCCACTCCCCCAGACCCGAACCCACTCCGCCAGACCACAACCCACTCCGCCAGACCCAAACCCACTCTGCCAGACACAAACCCACTCCGCCAGACCCGAACCCACTCCGCCAGACCACAACCCACTCCGCCAGACCCGAACACACATGGACAGACCCGTCCCCAGTCCGCCAGACCCGAACCCACTCCGCCAGACCCGAACATACTCCGCCAGACGCGAACCCACTCCGCCAGACCCCAACCCACTCCGCTAGACCCCAAACCCACTCCGCCAGACCCAAACCCACTTCGCCAGACCCAAACCCACTCCGCCAGACCCAAACCCACTCCGCCAGACCCAAACCCATTCCGCCAGACACAAACCCACTCCGCCAGACCCGAACCCAATCCGCCAGACCACAACCCACTCCGCCAGACCCAAACCCACACCGACAGACCCGACCCCACTCCGCCAGACCCAAACCCACTCCGCCAGACCGAACCCATTCCGCCAGATCCGAACCCACTCCGCCAGACCGCAACCCACTCCGCCAGACCCCAACCCACTCCGCCAGACCCCAACCCACCCCGCCAGATCCTAACCCACTCCGCCAAACCCGAACCCACTCCGCCAGACCACAACCCACTCCGCCAGACCCGAACCCACTCCGCCAGACCCGAACCCACTCCGCCAGACCCCAACCCACTGCGCCAGACACGAACCCACTCCGCCAGACCCGAACCCACTCCGCCAGACGCGAACCAACTCCGCCAGACCCGAACCCACTCCGCCAGACCTGAACACATTCCGCCAGACCCCAACCACCCCGCCAGACCCGAACCCACACCGACAGACCCGAACCCACTCCGCCAGACCCTAACCCACTCCGCCAGACCCGAACCCACTCCGCCAGACCCGAACCCACTCCGCCAGACCCTAACCCACTCCGCCAGACCCGAACCCACTCCGCCAGACCCGAACCCACTCCGCCAGACCCAAACCCACTCCGGCAGACCCAAACCCACTCCGCCAGACCCGAACCCACTCCGCCAGACCCGAACCCACTCCGCCAGACCCGAACCCACTCCGCCAGACCCCAACCCACTCCGCCAGACCCGAACCCACTCCGCCAGACCCGAACCCACTCCGCCAGACCCCAACCCACTGCGCCAGACCCGAACCCACTCCGCCAGACCCGAACCCACTCCGTCAGACCCGAACCAACTCCGCCAGACCCCAACCCACTCCGCCAGACCCGAACCCACACCGACAGACCCGAACCCACTCCGCCAGACCCTAACCCACTCCGCCAGGCCCGAACCCACTCCGCCAGGCCCGAACCCATTCCGCCAGACCACAACCCACTCCGCCAGACCCGAACCCACACCGACAGACCCGAACCCACTCCGCCAGACCCAAACCCACTCCGCCAGACCCGAACCCATTCCGCCAGACCCGAACCAACTCCGCCAGACCCGAACCCACTCCTCCAGACCCGAACCCACTCCGCCAGACCCAAACCCACTCCGCCAGACCCAAACCCACTCCGCCAGACCCCAACCCACTCCGCCAGACCCGAATCCACTCCGCCAAACCCGAACCCACTCCGCTAGACCACAACCCACTCCGCCAGACCCGAACCCACTCCGACAGACCCGAACCCACTCCGCCAGACCCAAACCCACTCCGCCAGACCCTAACCCACTCCGCCAGACCCAAACCCACTCCGCCAGACCCCAACCCACTCCGCCAGACACCAACCCACTCCGCCAGACCCGAACCCACTCCGCCAGGCCTGAACCCACTCCGCCAGACCCGAACCCACTCCGCCAGACCCGAACCCACTCCGCCAGACCCGAACCCACTCCGCCAGACCCCAACCCATTCCGCCAGAACCAAACCCACTCCGCCAGACCCGAACCCACTCCGCCAAACCCGAACCCACTCCGCCAGACCCCAACCCACTCCGCCAGACCCGAACCCACTCCGACAGACCCGAACCCACTGCGCCAGACCCAATCCCACTCCGCCAGACCCAAACCCACTCCGCCAGACCCAAACCCACTCCGCCAGACCCAAACCCACTCTGCCAGACCCAAAACCACTCCGCCAGACCCAAATCCACTCCGCCAGACCCGAACCCACTCCGCCAGACCCGAACCCATTCCGCCAGACCACAACCCACTCCGCCAGACCCGAACCCACACCGACAGACCCGAACCCACTCCGCCAGACCCAAACCCACTCCGCCAGACCCAAACCCATTCCGCCAGATCCGAACCAACTCCGCCAGACCCGAACCCACTCCTCCAGACCCGAACCCACTCCGCCAGATCCAAACCCACTCCGCCAGACCCAAACCCACTCCGCCAGACCCCAACCCACTCCGCCAGACCTGAACCCACTCCGCCAAACCCGAACCCACTCCGCCAGACCCCAACCCACTCCGCCAGACCCGAACCCACTCCGCCAAACCCGAACCCACTCCGCTAGACCACAACCCACTCCGCCAGACCCGAACCCACTCCGACAGACCCGAACCCACTCCGCCAGACCCAAACCCACTCCGCCAGACCCTAACCCACTCCGCCAGACCCAAACCCACTCCGCCAGACCCCAACCCACTCCACCAGACACCAACCCACTCCGCCAGACCCGAACCCACTCCGCCAGGCCCGAACCCACTCCGCCAGACCCGAACCCACTCCGCCAGACCCGAACCCACTCCGCCAGACCCGAACCCACTCCGCCAGACCCCAACCCATTCCGCCAGAACCAAACCCACTCCGCCAGACCCGAACCCACTCCGCCAAACCCGAACCCACTCCGCCAGACCCCAACCCACTCCGCCAGACCCGAACCCACTCCGACAGACCCGAACCCACTGCGCCAGACCCAATCCCACTCCGCCAGACCCAAACCCACTCCGCCAGACCCAAACCCACTCCGCCAGACCCAAACCCACTCTGCCAGACCCAAACCCACTCCGCCAGACCCAAATCCACTCCGCCAGACCCGAACCCACTCCGCCAGACCCGAACCCATTCCGCCAGACCACAACCCACTCCGCCAGACCCGAACCCACACCGACAGACCCGAACCCACTCCGCCAGACCCAAACCCACTCCGCCAGACCCAAACCCATTCCGCCAGACCCGAACCAACTCCGCCAGACCCGAACCCACTCCTCCAGACCCGAACCCACTCCGCCAGACCCAAACCCACTCCGCCAGACCCAAACCCACTCCGCCAGACCCCAACCCACTCCGCCAGACCCGAACCCACTCCGCCAAACCCGAACCCACTCCGCTAGACCACAACCCACTCCGCCAGACCCGAACCCACTCCGACAGACCCGAACCCACTCCGCCAGACCCAAACCCACTCCGCCAGACCCTAACCCACTCCGCCAGACCCAAACCCACTCCGCCAGACCCCAACCCACTCCGCCAGACACCAACCCACTCCGCCAGACCCGAACCCACTCCGCCAGGCCCGAACCCACTCCGCCAGACCCGAACCCACTCCGCCAGACCCGAACCCACTCCGCCAGACCCGAACCCACTCCGCCAGACCCCAACCCATTCCGCCAGACCCAAACCCACTCTGCCAAACCCGAACCCACTCCGCTAGACCACAACCCACTCCGCCATACCCCAACCCACTCCGCCAGACCCGAACCCACTCCGCCAGACCCCAACCCACTCCGCCAGACCCCAACCCACTACGCCAGACCTGAACCCACTCCGCCAGACCCTAACCCACTCCGCCAGACCCAAACCCACTCCGCCAGACCCGAACCCACTCCGCCAGACCCCAACCCACTCCGCCAGACCCCAACCCACTCCGCCAGACCCCAACCCACTCCGCCAGACCCCAACCCACTCCGCCAGACCCAAACCCACTCCGCCAGACCCGAACCCACTCCGCCAGACCCGAACCCACTCCGCCAGACCCGAACCCACTCCGCCAGACCCGAACCCACTCCGCCAGACCCGAACCCATTCCGCCAGACCACTACCCACTCCGCCAGACCCGAACCCACACCGACAGACCCGAACCCACTCCGCCAGACCCAAACCCACTCCGCCAGACCCAAACCCATTCCGCCAGACCCGAACCAACTCCGCCAGACCCGAACCCACTCCTCCAGACCCGAACCCACTCCGCCAGACCCAAACCCACTCCGCCAGACCCAAACCCACTCCGCCAGACCCCAACCCACTCCGCCAGACCCGAACCCACTCCGCCAAACCCGAACCCACTCCGCTAGACCACAACCCACTCCGCCAGACCCGAACCCACTCCGCCAGACCCGAACCCACTCCTCCAGACCCAAACCCACTCCGCCAGACCCCAACCCACTCCGCCAGACCCGAACCAACTCCGCCAGACCCGAACCCACTCCGCCAGACCCGAACCCACTCCGCCAGACCCGAACCCACTCCGCCAGACCCCAACCCACTGCGCCAGACACGAACCCACTCCGCCAGACCCGAACCCACTCCGCCAGACGCGAACCAACTCCGCCAGACCCGAACCCACTCCGCCAGACCTGAACCCATTCCGCCAGACCCCAACCACCCCGCCAGACCCGAACCCACACCGACAGACCCGAACCCACTCCGCCAGACCCTAACCCACTCCGCCAGACCCGAACCCACTCCGCCAGACCCGAACCCACTCCGCCAGACCCTAACCCACTCCGCCAGACCCGAACCCACTCCGCCAGACCCGAACCCACTCCGCCAGACCCAAACCCACTCCGGCAGACCCAAACCCACTCCGCCAGACCCGAACCCACTCCGCCAGACCCGAACCCACTCCGCCAGACCCGAACCCACTCCGCCAGACCCCAACCCACTCCGCCAGACCCGAACCCACTCCGCCAGACCCGAACCCACTCCGCCAGACCCCAACCCACTGCGCCAGACCCGAACCCACTCCGCCAGACCCGAACCCACTCCGTCAGACCCGAACCAACTCCGCCAGACCCCAACCCACTCCGCCAGACCCGAACCCACACCGACAGACCCGAACCCACTCCGCCAGACCCTAACCCACTCCGCCAGGCCCGAACCCACTCCGCCAGGCCCGAACCCATTCCGCCAGACCACAACCCACTCCGCCAGACCCGAACCCACACCGACAGACCCGAACCCACTCCGCCAGACCCAAACCCACTCCGCCAGACCCGAACCCATTCCGCCAGACCCGAACCAACTCCGCCAGACCCGAACCCACTCCTCCAGACCCGAACCCACTCCGCCAGACCCAAACCCACTCCGCCAGACCCAAACCCACTCCGCCAGACCCCAACCCACTCCGCCAGACCCGAATCCACTCCGCCAAACCCGAACCCACTCCGCTAGACCACAACCCACTCCGCCAGACCCGAACCCACTCCGACAGACCCGAACCCACTCCGCCAGACCCAAACCCACTCCGCCAGACCCTAACCCACTCCGCCAGACCCAAACCCACTCCGCCAGACCCCAACCCACTCCGCCAGACACCAACCCACTCCGCCAGACCCGAACCCACTCCGCCAGGCCTGAACCCACTCCGCCAGACCCGAACCCACTCCGCCAGACCCGAACCCACTCCGCCAGACCCGAACCCACTCCGCCAGACCCCAACCCATTCCGCCAGAACCAAACCCACTCCGCCAGACCCGAACCCACTCCGCCAAACCCGAACCCACTCCGCCAGACCCCAACCCACTCCGCCAGACCCGAACCCACTCCGACAGACCCGAACCCACTGCGCCAGACCCAATCCCACTCCGCCAGACCCAAACCCACTCCGCCAGACCCAAACCCACTCCGCCAGACCCAAACCCACTCTGCCAGACCCAAAACCACTCCGCCAGACCCAAATCCACTCCGCCAGACCCGAACCCACTCCGCCAGACCCGAACCCATTCCGCCAGACCACAACCCACTCCGCCAGACCCGAACCCACACCGACAGACCCGAACCCACTCCGCCAGACCCAAACCCACTCCGCCAGACCCAAACCCATTCCGCCAGATCCGAACCAACTCCGCCAGACCCGAACCCACTCCTCCAGACCCGAACCCACTCCGCCAGACCCAAACCCACTCCGCCAGACCCAAACCCACTCCGCCAGACCCCAACCCACTCCGCCAGACCTGAACCCACTCCGCCAAACCCGAACCCACTCCGCTAGACCACAACCCACTCCGCCAGACCCGAACCCACTCCGACAGACCCGAACCCACTCCGCCAGACCCAAACCCACTCCGCCAGACCCTAACCCACTCCGCCAGACCCAAACCCACTCCGCCAGACCCCAACCCACTCCGCCAGACACCAACCCACTCCGCCAGACCCGAACCCACTCCGCCAGGCCCGAACCCACTCCGCCAGACCCCAACCCACTCCGCCAGACCCGAACCCACTCCGCCAAACCCGAACCCACTCCGCTAGACCACAACCCACTCCGCCAGACCCGAACCCACTCCGACAGACCCGAACCCACTCCGCCAGACCCAAACCCACTCCGCCAGACCCTAACCCACTCCGCCAGACCCAAACCCACTCCGCCAGACCCCAACCCACTCTGCCAGACACCAACCCACTCCGCCAGACCCGAACTTACTCCGCCAGGCCCGAACCCACTCCGCCAGACCCGAACCCACTCCGCCAGACCCGAACCCACTCCGCCAGACCCGAACCCACTCCGCCAGACCTCAACCCATTCCGCCAGACCCAAACCCACTCTGCCAGACCCAAACCCACTCCGCCAGACCCAAACCCACTCCGCCAGTCCCAAACTCACTCCGCCAGAACCAAACCCACTCCGCCAGACCCGAACCCACTCCGCCAAACCCGAACCCACTCCGCCAGACCCCAACCCACTCCGCCAGACCCGAACCCACTCCGACAGACCCGAACCCACTCCGCCAGACCCGATCCCACTCCGCCAGACACCAACCCACTCCGCCAGACACGAACCCACTCCGCCAGGACCGAACCCACTCCGCCAGACCCGAACCCACTCCGCCAGATCCGAACCCACTCCGCCAGACCCGAACCCACTCCGCCAGACCCCAACCCATTCCGCCAGACCCAAACCCACTCTGCCAGACCCAAACCCACTCCGCCAGACCCAAACACACTCCGCCAGACCCAAACTCACTCCGCCAGAACCGAACCCACTCCGCCAGACCCAAACCCACTCCGCCAGACCCGAACCCACTCCGCCAGACCCGAACCCACTCCGCCTGACCCCAACCCACTCCGCCAGACCCGAACCCACTCCGCCAGACCCAAACCCACTCCGCCAGACCCAAACCCACTCCGCCAGACCCAAACTCACTCCGCCAGAACCAAACCCACTCTGCCAGACCACAACCCACTCCGCCAGATTCAAACCCAATCCGCCAGACCCGAACCCACTCCGCCAGACCCCAACCCACTCCGCCAGACCCGAACCCACTCCGCCAGACCCAAACCCACTCCGCCAGACCCAAACCCACTCCGCCAGACCCGAACCCACTCTGCCAGACCCAAACCCACTCCGCCAGACCCGAACCCATTCCGCCAGACCCGAACCAACTCCGCCAGACCCGAACCCACTCCTCCACACCCGAACCCACTCCGCCAGACCCAAACCCACTCCGCCAGACCCAAACCCACTCCGCCAGACCCGAACCCACTCTGCCAGACCACAACCCACTCCCCCAGACCCTAACCCACACCGACAGTCCCGAACCCACTCCGCCAGATCCAAACCCACTCCGCCAGACCCGAACCCACTCCGCCAGACCCGAACCCACTCCGCCAGACCCGAACTCACTCCGCCAGATCCGAACCCACTCCGCCAGACCCTAACCCACTCCGCCAGACCTGAACCCACTCCGCCAGACCCTAACCCACTCCGCCAGACCCGAACCCACTCCGCCAGACCCCAACCCACTCCGCCAGACACCAACCCACTCCGCCAGACCCGAACCCACTCCGCCAGGACCGAACCCACTCCGCCAGACCCGAACCCACTCCGCCAGATCCGAACCCACTCCGCCAGACCCGAACCCACTCCGCCAGACCCCAACCCATTCCGCCAGACCCAAACCCACTCTGCCAGACCCAAACCCACTCCGCCAGACCCAAACACACTCCGCCAGACCCAAACTCACTCCGCCAGAACCGAACCCACTCTGCCAGACCACAACCCACTCCGCCAGATCCAAACCCACTCCGCCAGACCCGAACCCACTCCGCCAGACCCGAACCCACTCCGCCTGACCCCAACCCATTCCGCCAGACCCGAACCCACTCCGCCAGACCCAAACCCACTCCGCCAGACCCAAACCCACTCCGCCAGACCCGAACCCACTCTGCCAGACCCAAACCCACTCCGCCAGACCCGAACCCATTCCGCCAGACCCGAACCAACTCCGCCAGACCCGAACCCACTCCTCCACACCCGAACCCACTCCGCCAGACCCAAACCCACTCCGCCAGACCCAAACCCACTCCGCCAGACCCCAACCCACTCCGCCAGACCCGAACCCACTCCGCCAAACCCGAACCCACTCCGCTGGACCACAACCCACTCCGCCAGACCCGAACCCACTCCGACAGACCCGAACCCACTCCGCCAGACCCAAACCCACTCCGCCAGACCCGAACCCACTCCGCCAGACCCAAACCCACTCCGCCAGACCCCAACCCACTCCGCCAGACACCAACCCACTCCGCCAGACCCGAACCCACTCCGCCAGGACCGAACCCACTCCGCCAGACCCGAACCCACTCCGCCAGACCCGAACCCACTCCGCCAGACCCGAACCCACTCCGCCAGACCCCAACCCATTCCGCCAGACCCAAACCCACTCTGCCAGACCCAAACCCACTCCGCCAGACCCAAACCCACTCCGCCAGACCCAAACTCACTCCGCCAGAACCGAACCCACTCTGCCAGACCACAACCCACTCCCCCAGACCCTAACCCACACCGACAGACCCGAACCCACTCCGCCAGATCCAAACCCACTCCGCCAGACCCGAACCCACTACGCCAGACCCGAACCCACTCCGCCAGACCCGAACTCACTCCGCCAGACCCGAACCCACTCCGCCAGACCCTAACCCACTCCGCCAGACCTGAACCCACTCCGCCAGACCCTAACCCACTCCGCCAGACCCGAACCCACTCCGCCAGACCCTAACCCACTCTGCCAGACCGGAACCCACTCCGCCAGACCCTAACCCACTCCGCAAGACCCGAACCCACTCCGCCAGACCCGAACCCACTCCGCCAGACCCAAACCCACTCCGCCAGACCCAAACCCACTCCGCCAGACCCGAACCCACCCCGCCAGACCCAAACCCACTCCGCCAGACCCAAACCCACTCCGCCAGACCCCAACCCACTGCGCCAGACCCGAACCCACTCCGCCAGACCCGAACCCACTCCGTCAGACCCGAACCAAATCCGCCAGACCCGAACCCACTCCGCTAGACCCGAACCCACTCCGCCAGACCCCAACCCACTCCGCCAGACCCGAACCCACACCGACAGACCCGAACCCACTCCGCCAGACCCGAACCCACTCCGCCAGACCCGAACCCATTCCGCCAGACCACAACCCACTCCGCCAGACCCGAACCCACACCGACAGACCCGAACCCACTCCGCCAGACCCAAACCCACTCCGCCAGACCCGAACCCATTCCGCCAGACCCGAACCAACTCCGCCAGACCCGAACCCACTCCTCCAGACCCGAACCCACTCCGCCAGACCCAAACCCACTCCGCCAGACCCAAACCCAATCCGCCAGACCCCTACCCACTCCGCCAGACCCGAACCCACTCCGCCAAACCCGAACCCACTCCGCTAGCCCACAACCCACTCCGCCAGACCCGAACCCACTCCGACAGACCCGAACCCATTCCGCCAGACCCAAACCCACTCCGCCAGACCCGAACCCACTCCGCCAGACCCAAACCCACTCTGCCAGACCCCAACCCACTCCGCCAGACACCAACCCACTCCGCCAGACCCGAACCCACTCCGCCAGGCCCGAACCCACTCCGCCAGACCCGAACCCACTCCGCCAGACCCAAACCCACTCCGCCAGACCCGAACCCACTCCGCCAGACCCCAACCCATTCCGCCAGACCCGAACCCACTCCGCCAGACCCGAACCCACTCCGCCAGACCCAAACCCACTCCGCCAGACCCAAACCCTCTCCGCCAGACCCAAACTCACTCCGCCAGAACCAAACCCACTCCGCCAGACCCGAACCCACTCCGCCAAACCCGAACCCACTCCGCCAGACCCAAACCCACTCCGCCAGACCCAAACCCACTCCGCCAGACCCGAACCCATTCCGCCAGACCCGAACCAACTCCGCCAGACCCGAACCCACTCCTCCAGACCCGAACCCACTCCGCCAGACCCAAACCCACTTCTCCAGACCCCAACCCACTCCGCCAGACCCGAACCCACTCCGCCAAACCCGAACCCACTCCGCTAGAACACAACCCACTCCGCCAGACCCGAACCCACTCCGACAGACCCGAACCCACTCCGCCAGACCCGAACCCACTCCGCCAGACCCGAACCCACTCCGCCAGACCCAAACCCACTCCGCCAGACCCGAACCCACTCCGCCAGACCCGAACCCACTCCGCCAGACCCGAACCCACTCCGCCAAACCCGAACCCACTCCGCCATACCACAACCCACTCCTCCAGACCCGAACCCACACCGACAGACCCGAACCCACTCCGCCAGACCAAAACCCACTGCGCCAGACCGGAACCCACTCCGCCAGACCAGAACCCACTCCGCCAGTCCCGAACCAACTCCGCCAGACCCGAACCCACTCCGCCAGACCCGAACCCACTCCGCCAGACCCCAACCCACTCCGCCAGACCCGTACCCACTCCGACAGACCCGAACCCACTCCACCAGACCCTAACCCACTCCGCCAGACTCGAACCCACTCCGCCAGACCCGAACCCAGTCCGCCACACCCAAACCCACTCCGCCAGACCAGAACCCACTCCGCCAGACCCAAACCCACTCCGCCAGACCCCAACCCACTCCGTCAGACCCGAACCCACTCCGCCAAACCCGAACCCACTCCGCTAGACCACAACCCACTCCGCCAGACCCGAACCCACTCCGACAGACCCGAACCCACTCCGCCAGACCCAAACCCAATCCGCCAGACCCGAACCCACTCCGCCAGACCCGAACCCACTCCGCCAGACCCAAACCCACTCCGCCAGACCCCAACCCACTGCGCCAGACACGAACCCACTCCGCCAGACCCGAACCCACTCCGCCAGACCCGAACCAACTCCGCCAGACCCGAACCCACTCCGCCAGACCCGAACCCATTCCGCCAGACCCCAACCCACCCCGCCAGACCCGAACCCACACCGACAGACCCGAACCCACTCCGCCAGACCCTAACCCACTCCGCCAGACCCGAACCCACTCCGCCAGACCCGAACCCACTCCGCCAGACCCGAACCCACTCCGCCAGACCCGAACCCACTCCGCCAGACCCGAACCCTCTCCGCCAGACCCAAACCCACTCCGCCAGACCCAAACCCACTCCGCCAGACCCGAACCCACTCCGCCAGACCCGAACCCACTCCGCAAGACCCAAACCCACTCCGCCAGACCCCAACCCACTGCGCCAGACCCGAACCCACTCCGCCAGACCCGAACCCACTCCATCAGACCCGAACCAACCCCGCCAGACCCGAACCCACTCCGCCAGACCCGAACCCACTCCGCCAGACCCCAACCCACTCCGCCAGACCCGAACCCACACCGACAGACCCGAACCCACTCCGCCAGACCCTAACCCACTCCGCCAGACCCGAACCCACTCCGCCAGACCCGAACCCATTCCGCCAGACCACAACCCACTCCGCCAGACCCGAACCCACACCGACAGACCCGAACCCACTCCGCCAGACCCAAACCCACTCCGCCAGACCCGAACCCATTCCGCCAGACCCAAACCAACTCCGCCAGACCTGAACCCACTCCTCCAGTCCCGAACCCACTCCGCCAGACCCAAACCCACTCCGCCAGACCCAAACCCACTCCGCCAGACCCCAACCCACTCCGCCAGACCCGAACCCACTCCGCCAAACCCGAACCCACTCTGCTAGACCACAACCCACTCCGCCAGACCCGAACCCACTCCGACAGACCCGAACCCACTCCGACAAACCCAAACCCACTCCGCCAGACCCTAACCCACTCCGCCAGACCCAAACCCACTCCGCCAGACCCCAACCCACTCCGCCAGACACCAACCCACTCCGCCAGACCCGAACTTACTCCGCCAGGCCCGAACCCACTCCGCCAGACCCGAACCCACTCCGCCAGACCCGAACCCACTCCGCCAGACCCGAACCCACTCCGCCAGACCCCAACCCATTCCGCCAGACCCAAACCCACTCCGCCAGACCCAAACCCACTCCGCCAGACCCAAACCCACTCCGCCAGTCCCAAACTCACTCCGCCAGAACCAAACCCACTCCGCCAGACCCGAACCCACTCCGCCAAACCCGAACCCACTCCGCCAGACCCCAACCCACTCCGCCAGACCCGAACCCACTCCGACAGACCCGAACCCACTCCGCCAGACCCGATCCCACTCCGCCAGACCCAAACCCACTCCGCCAGACCCAAACCCACTCCGCCAGACCCAAACCCACTCTGCCAGACCCAAACCCACTCCGCCAGACCCAAATCCACTCCGCCAGACCCGCACCCACTCCGCCATACCCGAACCCACTCCGCCAGACCACAACCCACTCCCCCAGACCCTAACCCACACCGACAGACTCGAACCCACTCCGCCAGATCCAAACCCACTCCGCCAGACCCGAACCCACTCCGCCAGACCCGAACCCACTCCGCCAGACCCGAACTCACACCGCCAGACCCGAACCCACTCCGCCAAACCCGAACCCACTCCGCTGGACCACAACCCACTCCGCCAGACCCGAACCCACACAGACAGAACCGAACCCACTCCGCCAGACCCAAACCCATTCCGCCAGACCCGAACCCACACCGCCAGACCCAAACCCACTCCGCCAGACCCCAACCCACTCCGCCAGACACCAACCCACTCCGCCAGACCCGAACCCACTCCGCCAGGACCGAACCCACTCCGCCAGACCCGAACCCACTCCGCCAGACCCGAACCCACTCCGCCAGACCCGAACCCACTCCGCCAGACCCCAACCCATTCCGCCAGACCCAAACCCACTCTGCCAGACCCAAACCCACTCCGCCAGACCCAAACACACTCCGCCAGACCCAAACTCACTCCGCCAGAACCGAACCCATTCCGCCAGACCCGAACCAACTCCGCCAGACCCGAACCCACTCCTCCACACCCGAACCCACTCCGCCAGACCCAAACCCACTCCGCCAGACCCAAACCCACTCCGCCAGACCCCAACCCACTCCGCCAGACCCGAACCCACTCCGCCAAACCCGAACCCACTCCGCTGGACCACAACCCACTCCGCCAGACCCGAACCCACTCCGACAGACCCGAACCCACTCCGCCAGACCCAAACCCACTCCGCCAGACACGAACCCACTCCGCCAGACCCCAACCCACTCCTCCAGACCCGAACCCACTCCGCCAGACCCAAACCCACTCCGCCAGACCCAAACCCACTCCGCCAGACCCCAACCCACTCCGCCAGACCCGAACCCACTCCGCCAAACCCGAACCCACTCTGCTAGACCACAACCCACTCCGCCAGACCCGAACCCACTCCGACAGACCCGAACCCACTCCGACAAACCCAAACCCACTCCGCCAGACCCTAACCCACTCCGCCAGACCCAAACCCACTCCGCCAGACCCCAACCCACTCCGCCAGACACCAACCCACTCCGCCAGACCCGAACTTACTCCGCCAGGCCCGAACCCACTCCGCCAGACCCGAACCCACTCCGCCAGACCCGAACCCACTCCGCCAGACCCGAACCCACTCCGCCAGACCCCAACCCATTCCGCCAGACCCAAACCCACTCCGCCAGACCCAAACCCACTCCGCCAGACCCAAACCCACTCCGCCAGTCCCAAACCTACTCCGCCAGAACCAAACCCACTCCGCCAGACCCGAACCCACTCCGCCAAACCCGAACCCACTCCGCCAGACCCCAACCCACTCCGCCAGACCCGAACCCACTCCGACAGACCCGAACCCACTCCGCCAGACCCGATCCCACTCCGCCAGACCCAAACCCACTCCGCCAGACCCAAACCCACTCCGCCAGCCCCAAACCCACTCTGCCAGACCCAATCCCACTCCGCCAGACCCAAATCCACTCCGCCAGACCCGCACCCACTCCGCCATACCCGAACCCACTCCGCCAGACCACAACCCACTCCCCCAGACCCTAACCCACACCGACAGACTCGAACCCACTCCGCCAGATCCAAACCCACTCCGCCAGACCCGAACCCACTCCGCCAGACCCGAACCCACTCCGCCAGACCCGAACTCACTCCGCCAGACCCGAACCCACTCCGCCAAACCCGAACCCACTCCGCTGGACCACAACCCACTCCGCCAGACCCGAACCCACTCAGACAGAACCGAACCCACTCCGCCAGACCCAAACCCATTCCGCCAGACCCGAACCCACACCGCCAGACCCAAACCCACTCCGCCAGACCCCAACCCACTCCGCCAGACACCAACCCACTCCGCCAGACCCGAACCCACTCCGCCAGGACCGAACCCACTCCGCCAGACCCGAACCCACTCCGCCAGACCCGAACCCACTCCGCCAGACCCGAACCCACTCCGCCAGACCCCAACCCATTCCGCCAGACCCAAACCCACTCTGCCAGACCCAAACCCACTCCGCCAGACCCAAACACACTCCGCCAGACCCAAACTCACTCCGCCAGAACCGAACCCATTCCGCCAGACCCGAACCAACTCCGCCAGACCCGAACCCACTCCTCCACACCCGAACCCACTCCGCCAGACCCAAACCCACTCCGCCAGACCCAAACCCACTCCGCCAGACCCCAACCCACTCCGCCAGACCCGAACCCACTCCGCCAAACCCGAACCCACTCCGCTGGACCACAACCCACTCCGCCAGACCCGAACCCACTCCGACAGACCCGAACCCACTCCGCCAGACCCAAACCCACTCCGCCAGCCCCGAACCCACTCCGCCAGACCCCAACCCACTCCGCCAGACCCCAACCCACTCCGCCAGACACCAACCCACTCCGCCAGACCCGAACCCACTCCGCCAGGACCGAACCCACTCCGCCAGACCCGAACCCACTCCGCCAGACCCGAACCCACTCCGCCAGACCCGAACCCACTCCGCCAGACCCCAACCCATTCCGCCAGACCAAAACCCACTCTGCCAGACGCAAACCCACTCTGCCAGACCCAAACCCACTCCGCCAGACCCAAACTCACTCCGCCAGAACCGAACCCACTCTGCCAGACCACAACCCACTCCCCCAGACCCTAACCCACACCGACAGACCCGAACCCACTCCGCCAGATCCAAACCCACTCCGCCAGACCCGAACCCACTCCGCCAGACCCGAACCCACTCCGCCAGACCCGAACTCATTCCGCCAGACCCGAACCCACTCCGCCAGACCCTAACCCACTCCGCCAGACCTGAACCCACTCCGCCAGACCCTAACCCACCCCGCCAGACCCGAACCCACTCCGCCAGACCCTAACCCACTCCGCCAGACCGGAACCCACTCCGCCGGACCCTAACCCACTCCGCAAGACCTGAACCCACTCCGCCAGACCCGAACCCACTCCGCCAGACCCAAACCCACTCCGCCAGACCCAAACCCACTCCGCCAGACGCGAACCCACTCCGCCAGACCCAAACCCACTCCGCCAGACCCAAACCCACTCCGCCAGACCCCAACCCACTGCGCCAGACCCGAACCCACTCCGCCAGACCCGAACCCACTCCGCCAGACCCGAACCAAATCCGCCAGGCCCGAACCCACTCCGCCAGACCCGAACCCACTCCGCCAGACCCGAACCCACTCCGCCAGACCCGAACCCACTCCGCCAGACCAAACCCACTCCGCCAGACCCAAACTCACACCGCCAGAACAAAACCCACTCCGCCAGACCCGAACCCACTCCGCCAAATCCGAACCCACTCCGCCAGACCCGAACCCACTCCGCCAGACCCAAACCCACTCCGCCAGACCCGAACCCATTCCGCCAGACCCGAACCAACTCCGCCAGACCCGAACCCACTCCTCCAGACCCGAACCCACTCCGCCAGACCCAAACCCACTCCGCCAGACCCAAACCCACTCCGCCAGACCCCAACCCACTCCGCCAGACCCGAACCCACTCCGCCAAACCCGAACCCACTCCGCTAGACCACAACCCACTCCGCCAGACCCGAACCCACTCCGACAGACCCGAACCCACTCCGCCAGACCCAAACCCACTGCGCCAGACCCGAACCCACTCCGCCAGACCCAAACCCACTCCGCCAGACCCCAACCCACTCCGCCAGACACCAACCCACTCCGCCAGACCCGAACCCACTCCGCCAGGCCCGAACCCATTCCGCCAGACCCGAACCAACTCCGCCAGACCCGAACCCACTCCTCCACACCCGAACCCACTCCGCCAGACCCAAACCCACTCCGCCAGACCCAAACCCACTCCGCCAGACCCCAACCCACTCCGCCAGACCCGAACCCACTCCGCCAAACCCGAACCCACTCCGCTGGACCACAACCCACTCCGCCAGACCCGAACCCACTCCGACAGACCCGAACCCACTCCGCCAGACCCAAACCCACTCCGCCAGACCCGAACCCACTCCGCCAGACCCAAACCCACTCCGCCAGACCCCAACCCACTCCGCCAGACACCAACCCACTCCGCCAGACCCGAACCCACTCCGCCAGGACCGAACCCACTCCGCCAGACCCGAACCCACTCCGCCAGACCCGAACCCACTCCGCCAGACCCGAACCCACTCCGCCAGACCCCAACCCATTCCGCCAGACCCGAACCCACTCCGCCAGACCCAAACCCACTCCGCCAGACCCGAACCCATTCCGCCAGACCCAAACCAACTCCGCCAGACCTGAACCCACTCCTCCAGACCCGAACCCACTCCGCCAGACCCAAACCCACTCCGCCAGACCCCAACCCACTCCGCCAGACCCGAACCCACTCCGCCAAACCCGAACCCACTCTGCTAGACCACAACCCACTCCGCCAGACCCGAACCCACTCCGACAGACCCGAACCCACTCCGACAAACCCAAACCCACTCCGCCAGACCCTAACCCACTCCGCCAGACCCAAACCCACTCCGCCAGACCCCAACCCACTCCGCCAGACACCAACCCACTCCGCCAGACCCGAACTTACTCCGCCAGGCCCGAACCCACTCCGCCAGACCCGAACCCACTCCGCCAGACCCGAACCCACTCCGCCAGACCCGAACCCACTCCGCCAGACCCCAACCCATTCCGCCAGACCCAAACCCACTCTGCCAGACCCAAACCCACTCCGCCAGACCCAAACCCACTCCGCCAGTCCCAAACTCACTCCGCCAGAACCAAACCCACTCCGCCAGACCCGAACCCACTCCGCCACACCCGAACCCACTCCGCCAGACCCCAACCCACTCCGCCAGACCCGAACCCACTCCGACAGACCCGAACCCACTCCGCCAGACCCGATCCCACTCCGCCAGACCCAAACCCACTCCGCCAGACCCAAACCCACTCCGCCAGACCCAAACCCACTCTGCCAGACACAAACCCACTCCGCCAGACCCAAATCCACTCCGCCAGACCCGCACCCACTCCGCCATACCCGAACCCACTCCGCCAGACCACAACCCACTCCCCCAGACCCTAACCCACACCGACAGACTCGAACCCACTCCGCCAGATCCAAACCCACTCCGCCAGACCCGAACCCACTCCGCCATACCCGAACCCACTCCGCCAGACCCGAACTCACTCCGCCAGACCCGAACCCACTCCGCCAAACCCGAACCCACTCCGCTGGACCACAACCCACTCCGCCAGACCCGAACCCACTCAGACAGAACCGAACCCACTCCGCCAGACCCAAACCCATTCCGCCAGACCCGAACCCACACCGCCAGACCCAAACCCACTCCGCCAGACCCCAACCCACTCCGCCAGACACCAACCCACTCCGCCAGACCCGAACCCACTCCGCCAGGACCGAACCCACTCCGCCAGACCCGAACCCACTCCGCCAGACCCGAACCCACTCCGCCAGACCCGAACCCACTCCGCCAGACCCCAACCCACTCCGCCAGACACCAACCCACTCCGCCAGACCCGAACCCACTCCGCCAGGACCGAACCCACTCCGCCAGACCCGAACCCACTCCGCCAGACCCGAACCCACTCCTCCACACCCGAACCCACTCCGCCAGACCCAAACCCACTCCGCCAGACCCAAACCCACTCCGCCAGACCCCAACCCACTCCGCCAGACCCGAACCCACTCCGCCAAACCCGAACCCACTCCGCTGGACCACAACCCACTCCGCCAGACCCGAACCCACTCCGACAGACCCGAACCCACTCCGCCAGACCCAAACCCACTCCGCCAGACCCGAACCCACTCCGCCAGACCCAAACCCACTCCGCCAGACCCCAACCCACTCCGCCAGACACCAACCCACTCCGCCAGACCCGAACCCACTCCGCCAGGACCGAACCCACTCCGCCAGACCCGAACCCACTCCGCCAGACCCGAACCCCCTCCGCCAGACCCGAACCCACTCCGCCAGACCCCAACCCATTCCGCCAGACCAAAACCCACTCTGCCAGACGCAAACCCACTCTGCCAGACCCAAACCCACTCCGCCAGACCCAAACTCACTCCGCCAGAACCGAACCCACTCTGCCAGACCACAACCCACTCCCCCAGACCCTAACCCACACCGACAGACCCGAACCCACTCCGCCAGATCCAAACCCACTCCGCCAGACCCGAACCCACTCCGCCAGACCCGAACCAACTCCGCCAGACCCGAACCCACTCCTCCAGACCCGAACCCACTCCGCCAGACCCAAACCCACTCCGCCAGACCCAAACCCACTCCGCCAGACCCTAACCCACCCCGCCAGACCCGAACCCACTCCGCCAGACCCTAACCCACTCCGCCAGACCGGAACCCACTCCGCCGGACCCTAACCCACTCCGCAAGACCTGAACCCACTCCGCCAGACCCGAACCCACTCCGCCAGACCCAAACCCACTCCGCCAGACCCAAACCCACTCCGCCAGACGCGAACCCACTCCGCCAGACCCAAACCCACTCCGCCAGACCCAAACCCACTCCGCCAGACCCCAACCCACTGCGCCAGACCCGAACCCACTCCGCCAGACCCGAACCCACTCCGCCAGACCCGAACCAAATCCGCCAGGCCCGAACCCACTCCGCCAGACCCGAACCCACTCCGCCAGACCCGAACCCACTCCGCCAGACCCGAACCCACTCCGCCAGACCCGAACCCACTCCGCCAGACCCAAACTCACACCGCCAGAACAAAACCCACTCCGCCAGACCCGAACCCACTCCGCCAAACCCGAACCCACTCCGCCAGACCCGAACCCACTCCGCCAGACCCAAACCCACTCCGCCAGACCCGAACCCATTCCGCCAGACCCGAACCAACTCCGCCAGACCCGAACCCACTCCTCCAGACCCGAACCCACTCCGCCAGACCCAAACCCACTCCGCCAGACCCAAACCCACTCCGCCAGACCCCAACCCACTCCGCCAGACCCGAACCCACTCCGCCAAACCCGAACCCACTCCGCTAGACCACAACCCACTCCGCCAGACCCGAACCCACTCCGACAGACCCGAACCCACTCCGACAGACCCGAACCCACTCCGCCAGACCCAAACCCACTCCGTCAGACCCGAACCCACTCCGCCAGACCCAAACCCACTCCGCCAGACCCCAATCCACTCCGCCAGACACCAACCCACTCCGCCAGACCCGAACCCACTCCGCCAGGCCCGAACCCATTCCGCCAGACCCGAACCAACTCCGCCAGACCCGAACCCACTCCTCCACACCCGAACCCACTCCGCCAGACCCAAACCCACTCCGCCAGACCCAAACCCACTCCGCCAGACCCGAACCCACTCCGCCAGACCCGAACCCACTCCGCCAAACCCGAACCCACTCCGCTGGACCACAACCCACTCCGCCAGACCCGAACCCACTCCGACAGACCCGAACCCACTCCGCCAGACCCAAACCCACTCCGCCAGACCCGAACCCACTCCGCCAGACCCAAACCCACTCCGCCAGACCCCAACCCACTCCGCCAGACACCAACCCACTCCGCCAGACCCGAACCCACTCCGCCAGGACCGAACCCACTCCGCCAGACCCGAACCCACTCCGCCAGACCCGAACCCACTCCGCCAGACCCGAACCCACTCCGCCAGACCCCAACCCATTCCGCCAGACCCAAACCCACTCTGCCAGACCCAAACCCACTCCGCCAGACCCAAACCCACTCCGCCAGACCCAAACTCACTCCGCCAGAACCGAACCCACTCTGCCAGACCACAACCCACTCCCCCAGACCCTAACCCACACCGACAGACCCAAACCCACTCCGCCAGACCCCAACCCACTGCGCCAGACCCGAACCCACTCCGCCAGACCCGAACCCACTCCGTCAGACCCGAACCAAATCCGCCAGACCCGAACCCACTCCGCCAGACCGGAACCCACTCCGCCAGACCCCAACCCACTCCGCCAGACCCGAACCCACACCGACAGACCCGAACCCACTCCGCCAGACCCGAACGCACTCCGCCAGACCCGAACCCATTCCGCCAGACCACAACCCACTCCGCCTGACCCGAACCCACACCGACAGACCCGAACCCACTCCGCCAGACCCAAACCCACTCCGCCAGACCCGAACCCATTCCGCCAGACCCGAACCAACTCCGCCAGACCCGAACCCACTCCTCCAGACCCGAACCCACTCCGCCAGACCCGAACCCACTCCGCCAGACCCAAACCCACTCCGCCAGACCCCAACCCACTCCGCCAGACCCCAACCCACTCCGCCAAACCCGAACCCACTCCGCTAGCCCACAACCCACTCCGCCAGACCCGAACCCACTCCGACAGACCCGAACCCACTCCGCCAGACCCAAACCCACTCCGCCAGACCCGAACCCACTCCGTCAGACCCAAACCCACTCTGCCAGACCCCAACCCACTCCGCTAGACACCAACCCACTCCGCCAGACCTGAACCCACTCCGCCAGGCCCGAACCCACTCCGCCAGACCCGAACCCACTCCGCCAGACCCGAACCCACTCCGCCAGACCCGAACCCACTCCGCCAGACCCCAACCCACTCCGCCAGACCCAAACTCACACCGCCAGAACAAAACCCACTCCGCCAGACCCGAACCCACTCCGCCAAACCCGAACCCACTCCGCCAGACCCGAACCCACTCCGCCAGACCCAAACCCACTCCGCCAGACCCGAACCCATTCCGCCAGACCCGAACCAACTCCGCCAGACCCGAACCCACTCCTCCAGACCCGAACCCACTCCGCCAGACCCAAACCCACTCCGCCAGACCCAAACCCACTCCGCCAGACCCCAACCCACTCCGCCAGACCCGAACCCACTCCGCCAAACCCGAACCCACTCCGCTAGACCACAACCCACTCCGCCAGACCCGAACCCACTCCGACAGACCCGAACCCACTCCGCCAGACCCAAACCCACTCCGCCAGACCCGAACCCACTCCACCAGACCCAAACCCACTCCGCCAGACCCCAACCCACTCCGCCAGACACCAACCCACTCCGCCAGACCCGAACCCACTCCGCCAGGCCCGAACCCATTCCGCCAGACCCGAACCAACTCCGCCAGACCCGAACCCACTCCTCCACACCCGAACCCACTCCGCCAGACCTAAACACACTCCGCCAGACCCAAACCCACTCCGCCAGACCCCAACCCACTCCGCCAGACCCGAACCCACTCCGCCAAACCCGAACCCACTCCGCTGGACCACAACCCACTCCGCCAGACCCGAACCCACTCCGACAGACCCGAACCCACTCCGCCAGACCCAAACCCACTCCGCCAGACCCGAACCCACTCCGCCAGACCCAAACCCACTCCGCCAGACCCCAACCCACTCCGCCAGACACCAACCCACTCCGCCAGACCCGAACCCACTCCGCCAGGACCGAACCCACTCCGCCAGACCCGAACCCACTCCGCCAGACCCGAACCCACTCCGCCAGACCCGAACCCACTCCGCCAGACCCCAACCCATTCCGCCAGACCCAAACCCACTCTGCCAGACCCAAACCCACTCCGCCAGACCCAAACCCACTCCGCCAGACCCAAACTCACTCCGCCAGAACCGAACCCACTCTGCCAGACCACAACCCACTCCCCCAGACCCTAACCCACACCGACAGACCCAAACCCACTCCGCCAGACCCTAACCCACTCCGCCAGACCGAACCCACTCCGCCAGACCCTAACCCACTCCGCCAGACCGGAACCCACTCCGCCAGACCCTAACCCACTCCGCAAGACCTGAACCCACTCCGCCAGACCCGAACCCACTCCGCCAGACCCGAACCCACTCCGCCAGACCCGAACCCACTCCGCCAGACCCGAACCCACTCCGCCAGACCCCAACCCATTCCGCCAGACCCAAACCCACTCTGCCAGACCCAAACCCACTCCGCCAGACCCAAACCCACTCCGCCAGACCCAAACTCACTCCGCCAGAACCGAACCCACTCTGCCAGACCACAACCCACTCCCCCAGACCCTAACCCACACCGACAGACCCAAACCCACTCCGCCAGACCCCAACCCACTGCGCCAGACCCGAACCCACTCCGCCAGACCCGAACCCACTCCGTCAGACCCGAACCAAATCCGCCAGACCCGAACCCACTCCGCCAGACCGGAACCCACTCCGCCAGACCCCAACCCACTCCGCCAGACCCGAACCCACACCGACAGACCCGAACCCACTCCGCCAGACCCGAACGCACTCCGCCAGACCCGAACCCATTCCGCCAGACCACAACCCACTCCGCCTGACCCGAACCCACACCGACAGACCCGAACCCACTCCGCCAGACCCAAACCCACTCCGCCAGACCCGAACCCATTCCGCCAGACCCGAACCAACTCCGCCAGACCCGAACCCACTCCTCCAGACCCGAACCCACTCCGCCAGACCCGAACCCACTCCGCCAGACCCAAACCCACTCCGCCAGACCCCAACCCACTCCGCCAGACCCCAACCCACTCCGCCAAACCCGAACCCACTCCGCTAGCCCACAACCCACTCCGCCAGACCCGAACCCACTCCGACAGACCCGAACCCACTCCGCCAGACCCAAACCCACTCCGCCAGACCCGAACCCTCTCCGTCAGACCCAAACCCACTCTGCCAGACCCCAACCCACTCCGCTAGACACCAACCCACTCCGCCAGACCTGAACCCACTCCGCCAGGCCCGAACCCACTCCGCCAGACCCGAACCCACTCCGCCAGACCCGAACCCACTCCGCCAGACCCGAACCCACTCCGCCAGACCCCAACCCACTCCGCCAGACCCAAACTCACACCGCCAGAACAAAACCCACTCCGCCAGACCCGAACCCACTCCGCCAAACCCGAACCCACTCCGCCAGACCCGAACCCACTCCGCCAGACCCAAACCCACTCCGCCAGACCCGAACCCATTCCGCCAGACCCGAACCAACTCCGCCAGACCCGAACCCACTCCTCCAGACCCGAACCCACTCCGCCAGACCCAAACCCACTCCGCCAGACCCAAACCCACTCCGCCAGACCCCAACCCACTCCGCCAGACCCGAACCCACTCCGCCAAACCCGAACCCACTCCGCTAGACCACAACCCACTCCGCCAGACCCGAACCCACTCCGACAGACCCGAACCCACTCCGCCAGACCCAATCCCACTCCGCCAGACCCGAACCCACTCCACCAGACCCAAACCCACTCCGCCAGACCCCAACCCACTCCGCCAGACACCAACCCACTCCGCCAGACCCGAACCCACTCCGCCAGGCCCGAACCCGTTCCGCCAGACCCGAACCAACTCCGCCAGACCCGAACCCACTCCTCCACACCCGAACCCACTCCGCCAGACCTAAACACACTCCGCCAGACCCAAACCCACTCCGCCAGACCCCAACCCACTCCGCCAGACCCGAACCCACTCCGCCAAACCCGAACCCACTCCGCTGGACCACAACCCACTCCGCCAGACCCGAACCCACTCCGACAGACCCGAACCCACTCCGCCAGACCCAAACCCACTCCGCCAGACCCGAACCCACTCCGCCAGACCCAAACCCACTCCGCCAGACCCCAACCCACTCCGCCAGACACCAACCCACTCCGCCAGACCCGAACCCACTCCGCCAGGACCGAACCCACTCCGCCAGACCCGAACCCACTCCGCCAGACCCGAACCCACTCCGCCAGACCCGAACCCACTCCGCCAGACCCCAACCCATTCCGCCAGACCCAAACCCACTCTGCCAGACCCAAACCCACTCCGCCAGACCCAAACCCACTCCGCCAGACCCAAACTCACTCCGCCAGAACCGAACCCACTCTGCCAGACCACAACCCACTCCCCCAGACCCTAACCCACACCGACAGACCCAAACCCACTCCGCCAGACCCTAACCCACTCCGCCAGACCGAACCCACTCCGCCAGACCCTAACCCACTCCGCCAGACCGGAACCCACTCCGCCAGACCCTAACCCACTCCGCAAGACCTGAACCCACTCCGCCAGACCCGAACCCACTCCGCCAGACCCAAACCCACTCCGCCAGACCCAAACCCACTCCGCCAGACGCGAACCCACTCCGCCAGACCCAAACCCACTCCGCCAGACCCAAACCCACTCCGCCAGACCCCAACCCACTGCGCCAGACCCGAACCCACTCCGCCAGACCCAAACCCACTCCGCCAGACCCTAACCCACTCCGCCAGACCGAACCCACTCCGCCAGACCCTAACCCACTCCGCCAGACCGGAACCCACTCCGCCAGACCCTAACCCACTCCGCAAGACCTGAACCCACTCCGCCAGACCCGAACCCACTCCGCCAGACCCAAACCCACTCCGCCAGACCCAAACCCACTCCGCCAGACGCGAACCCACTCCGCCAGACCCAAACCCACTCCGCCAGACCCAAACCCACTCCGCCAGACCCCAACCCACTGCGCCAGACCCGAACCCACTCCGCCAGACCCGAACCCACTCCGTCAGACCCGAACCAAATCCGCCAGACCCGAACCCACTCCGCCAGACCCGAACCCACTCCGCCAGACCCGAACCCACTCCGCCAGACCCGAACCCACACCGACAGACCCGAACCCACTCCGCCAGACCTGAACCCACTCCGCCAGACCCGAACCCATTCCGCCAGACCACAACCCACTCCGCCTTACCCGAACCCACACCGACAGACCCGAACCCACTCCGCCAGACCCAAACCCACTCCGCCAGACCCGAACCCATTCCGCCAGACCCGAACCAACTCCGCCAGACCCGAACCCACTCCTCCAGACCCGAACCCACTCCGCCAGACCCAAACCCACTCCGCCAGACCCAAACCCACTCCGCCAGACCCGAACCCACTCCGCCAGACCTGAACCCACTCCGCCAGACCCGAACCCACTCCGCTAGCCCACAACCCAATCCGCCAGACCCGAACCCACTCCGACAGACCCGAACCCACTCCGCCAGACCCAAACCCACTCCGCCAGACCCGAACCCACTCCGCCAGACCCAAACCCACTCTGCCAGACCCCAACCCACTCCGCCAGACACCAACCCACTCCGCCAGACCCGAACCCACTCCGCCAGGCCCGAACCCACTCCGCCAGACCCGAACCCACTCCGCCAAACCCGAACCCACTCCGCCAGACCCAAACCCACTCCGCCAGACCCCAACCCACTCCGCCAGACACCAACCCACTCCGCCAGACCCGAACCCACTCCCCCAGGCCCGAACCCACTCCGCCAGACCCGAACCCACTCCGCCAGACCCGAACCCACTCCGCCAGACCCGAACCCACTCCGCCAGTCCCCAACCCATTCCGCCAGACCCAAACCCACTCTGCCAGACCCAAACCCACTCCGCCAGACCCAAACCCACTCCGCCAGACCCAAACTCACTCCGCCAGAACCAAACCCACTCCGCCAGACCCGAACCCACTCCGCCAAACCCGAACCCACTCCGCCAGACCCCAACAAACTCCGCCAGACCCCAACCCAGTCCGCCAGACCCGAACCCACTCCGCCAGACCCAAACCCACTCCGCCAGACCCCAACCCACTGCGCCAGACCCGAACCCACTCCGCCAGACCCGAACCCACTCCGCCAGACCCGAACCAACTCCGCCAGACCCGAACCCACTCCGCCAGACCCGAACCCATTCCGCCAGACCCCAACCCATCCCGCCAGACCTGAACCCACACCGCCAGACCCGAACCCACTCCGCCAGACCCCAACCCACTCCGCCAGACCCCAACCCACACCGACAGACCCGAACCCACTCCGCCAGACCCGAACCCACTCCGCCAGACCCGAACCCATTCCGCCAGACCACAACCCACTCCGCCAGACCCAAACCCACTCCGCCAGACCCCAACCCACTCCGCCACACCCGAACCCACTCCGCCACACCCGAACCCACTCCGCCAGACCCGAACCCATTCCGCCAGACCCGAACCAACTCCGCCAGACCCGAACCCACTCCTCCAGACCCGAACCCACTCCGCCAGACCCAAACCCACTCCGGCAGACCCAAACCCACTCCGCCAGACCCCAACCCACTCCGCCAGACCCGAACCCACTCCGCCAAACCCGAACCCACTCCGCTAGACCACAACCCACTCCGCCAGACCCGAACCCACTCCGACAGACCCGAACCCACTCCGCCAGACCCAAACCCACTCCGCCAGACCCGAACCCACTCCGCCAGACCCAAACCCACTCCGCCAGACCCCAATCCACTCCGCCAGACACCAACCCACTCCGCCAGACCCGAACCCACTCCGCCAGGCCCGAACCCATTCCGCCAGACCCGAACCAACTCCGCCAGACCCGAACCCACTCCTCCACACCCGAACCCACTCCGCCAGACCCAAACCCACTCCGCCAGACCCAAACCCACTCCGCCAGACCCGAACCCACTCCGCCAGACCCGAACCCACTCCGCCAAACCCGAACCCACTCCGCTGGACCACAACCCACTCCGCCAGACCCGAACCCACTCCGACAGACCCGAACCCACTCCTCCACACCCGAACCCACTCCGCCAGACCTAAACACACTCCGCCAGACCCAAACCCACTCCGCCAGACCCCAACCCACTCCGCCAGACCCGAACCCACTCCGCCAAACCCGAACCCACTCCGCTGGACCACAACCCACTCCGCCAGACCCGAACCCACTCCGACAGACCCGAACCCACTCCGCCAGACCCAAACCCACTCCGCCAGACCCGAACCCACTCCGCCAGACCCAAACCCACTCCGCCAGACCCCAACCCACTCCGCCAGACACCAACCCACTCCGCCAGACCCGAACCCACTCCGCCAGGACCGAACCCACTCCGCCAGACCCGAACCCACTCCGCCAGACCCGAACCCACTCCGCCAGACCCGAACCCACTCCGCCAGACCCCAACCCATTCCGCCAGACCCAAACCCACTCTGCCAGACCCAAACCCACTCCGCCAGACCCAAACCCACTCCGCCAGACCCAAACTCACTCCGCCAGAACCGAACCCACTCTGCCAGACCACAACCCACTCCCCCAGACCCTAACCCACACCGACAGACCCAAACCCACTCCGCCAGACCCTAACCCACTCCGCCAGACCGAACCCACTCCGCCAGACCCTAACCCACTCCGCCAGACCGGAACCCACTCCGCCAGACCCTAACCCACTCCGCAAGACCTGAACCCACACCGCCAGACCCGAACCCACTCCGCCAGACCCAAACCCACTCCGCCAGACCCAAACCCACTCCGCCAGACGCGAACCCACTCCGCCAGACCCAAACCCACTCCGCCAGACCCAAACCCACTCCGCCAGACCCCAACCCACTGCGCCAGACCCGAACCCACTCCGCCAGACCCAAACCCACTCCGCCAGACCCTAACCCACTCCGCCAGACCGAACCCACTCCGCCAGACCCTAACCCACTCCGCCAGACCGGAACCCACTCCGCCAGACCCTAACCCACTCCGCAAGACCTGAACCCACTCCGCCAGACCCGAACCCACTCCGCCAGACCCAAACCCACTCCGCCAGACCCAAACCCACTCCGCCAGACGCGAACCCACTCCGCCAGACCCAAACCCACTCCGCCAGACCCAAACCCACTCCGCCAGACCCCAACCCACTGCGCCAGACCCGAACCCACTCCGCCAGACCCGAACCCACTCCGTCAGACCCGAACCAAATCCGCCAGACCCGAACCCACTCCGCCAGACCCGAACCCACTCCGCCAGACCCGAACCCACTCCGCCAGACCCGAACCCACACCGACAGACCCGAACCCACTCCGCCAGACCTGAACCCACTCCGCCAGACCCGAACCCATTCCGCCAGACCACAACCCACTCCGCCTTACCCGAACCCACACCGACAGACCCGAACCCACTCCGCCAGACCCAAACCCACTCCGCCAGACCCGAACCCATTCCGCCAGACCCGAACCAACTCCGCCAGACCCGAACCCACTCCTCCAGACCCGAACCCACTCCGCCAGACCCAAACCCACTCCGCCAGACCCAAACCCACTCCGCCAGACCCGAACCCACTCCGCCAGACCTGAACCCACTCCGCCAGACCCGAACCCACTCCGCTAGCCCACAACCCAATCCGCCAGACCCGAACCCACTCCGACAGACCCGAACCCACTCCGCCAGACCCAAACCCACTCCGCCAGACCCGAACCCACTCCGCCAGACCCAAACCCACTCTGCCAGACCCCAACCCACTCCGCCAGACACCAACCCACTCCGCCAGACCCGAACCCACTCCGCCAGGCCCGAACCCACTCCGCCAGACCCGAACCCACTCCGCCAAACCCGAACCCACTCCGCCAGACCCAAACCCACTCCGCCAGACCCCAACCCACTCCGCCAGACACCAACCCACTCCGCCAGACCCGAACCCACTCCCCCAGGCCCGAACCCACTCCGCCAGACCCGAACCCACTCCGCCAGACCCGAACCCACTCCGCCAGACCCGAACCCACTCCGCCAGTCCCCAACCCATTCCGCCAGACCCAAACCCACTCTGCCAGACCCAAACCCACTCCGCCAGACCCAAACCCACTCCGCCAGACCCAAACTCACTCCGCCAGAACCAAACCCACTCCGCCAGACCCGAACCCACTCCGCCAAACCCGAACCCACTCCGCCAGACCCCAACAAACTCCGCCAGACCCCAACCCACTCCGCCAGACCCGAACCCACTCCGCCAGACCCAAACCCACTCCGCCAGACCCCAACCCACTGCGCCAGACCCGAACCCACTCCGCCAGACCCGAACCCACTCCGCCAGACCCGAACCAACTCCGCCAGACCCGAACCCACTCCGCCAGACCCGAACCCATTCCGCCAGACCCCAACCCACCCCGCCAGACCCGAACCCACACCGCCAGACCCGAACCCACTCCGCCAGACCCCAACCCACTCCGCCAGACCCCAACCCACACCGACAGACCCGAACCCACTCCGCCAGACCCGAACCCACTCCGCCAGACCCGAACCCATTCCGCCAGACCACAACCCACTCCGCCAGACCCAAACCCACTCCGCCAGACCCCAACCCACTCCGCCACACCCGAACCCACTCCGCCACACCCGAACCCACTCCGCCAGACCCGAACCCATTCCGCCAGACCCGAACCAACTCCGCCAGACCCGAACCCACTCCTCCAGACCCGAACCCACTCCGCCAGACCCAAACCCACTCCGGCAGACCCAAACCCACTCCGCCAGACCCCAACCCACTCCGCCAGACCCGAACCCACTCCGCCAAACCCGAACCCACTCCGCTAGACCACAACCCACTCCGCCAGACCCGAACCCACTCCGACAGACCCGAACCCACTCCGCCAGACCCAAACCCACTCCGCCAGACCCGAACCCACTCCGCCAGACCCAAACCCACTCCGCCAGACCCCAATCCACTCCGCCAGACACCAACCCACTCCGCCAGACCCGAACCCACTCCGCCAGGCCCGAACCCATTCCGCCAGACCCGAACCAACTCCGCCAGACCCGAACCCACTCCTCCACACCCGAACCCACTCCGCCAGACCCAAACCCACTCCGCCAGACCCAAACCCACTCCGCCAGACCCGAACCCACTCCGCCAGACCCGAACCCACTCCGCCAAACCCGAACCCACTCCGCTGGACCACAACCCACTCCGCCAGACCCGAACCCACTCCGACAGACCCGAACCCACTCCGCCAGACCCAAACCCACTCCGCCAGACCCGAACCCACTCCGCCAGACCCAAACCCACTCCGCCAGACCCCAACCCACTCCGCCAGACACCAACCCACTCCGCCAGACCCGAACCCACTCCGCCAGGACCGAACCCACTCCGCCAGACCCGAACCCACTCCGCCAGACCCGAACCCACTCCGCCAGACCCGAACCCACTCCGCCAGACCCCAACCCATTCCGCCAGACCCAAACCCACTCTGCCAGACCCAAACCCACTCCGCCAGACCCAAACCCACTCCGCCAGACCCAAACTCACTCCGCCAGAACCGAACCCACTCTGCCAGACCACAACCCACTCCCCCAGACCCTAACCCACACCGACAGACCCAAACCCACTCCGCCAGACCCCAACCCACTGCGCCAGACCCGAACCCACTCCGCCAGACCCGAACCCACTCCGTCAGACCCGAACCAAATCCGCCAGACCCGAACCCACTCCGCCAGACCGGAACCCACTCCGCCTAACCCCAACCCACTCCGCCAGACCCGAACCCACACCGACAGACCCGAACCCACTCCGCCAGACCCGAACGCACTCCGCCAGACCCGAACCCATTCCGCCAGACCACAACCCACTCCGCCTGACCCGAACCCACACCGACAGACCCGAACCCACTCCGCCAGACCCAAACCCACTCCGCCAGACCCGAACCCATTCCGCCAGACCCGAACCAACTCCGCCAGACCCGAACCCACTCCTCCAGACCCGAACCCACTCCGCCAGACCCGAACCCACTCCGCCAGACCCAAACCCACTCCGCCAGACCCCAACCCACTCCGCCAGACCCCAACCCACTCCGCCAAACCCGAACCCACTCCGCTAGCCCACAACCCACTCCGCCAGACCCGAACCCACTCCGACAGACCCGAACCCACTCCGCCAGACCCAAACCCACTCCGCCAGACCCGAACCCACTCCGCCAGACCCAAACCCACTCTGCCAGACCCCAACCCACTCCGCTAGACACCAACCCACTCCGCCAGACCCGAACCCACTCCGACAGGCCCGAACCCACTCCGCCAGACCCGAACCCACTCCGCCAGACCCGAACCCACTCCGCCAGACCCGAACCCACTCCGCCAGATCCCAACCCACTCCGCCAAACCCAAACTCACACCGCCAGAACAAAACCCACTCCGCCAGACCCGAACCCACTCCGCCAAACCCGAACCCACTCCGCCAGACCCGAACCCACTCCGCCAGACCCAAACCCACTCCGCCAGACCCGAACCCATTCCGCCAGACCCGAACCAACTCCGCCAGACCCGAACCCACTCCTCCAGACCCGAACCCACTCCGCCAGACCCAAACCCACTCCGCCAGACCCAAACCCACTCCGCCAGACCCCAACCCACTCCGCCAGACCCGAACCCACTCCGCCAAACCCGAACCCACTCCGCTAGACCACAACCCACTCCGCCAGACCCGAACCCACTCCGACAGACCCGAACCCACTCCGCCAGACCCAAACCCACTCCGCCAGACCCGAACCCACTCCACCAGACCCAAACCCACTCCGCCAGACCCCAACCCACTCCGCCAGACACCAACCCACTCCGCCAGACCCGAACCCACTCCGCCAGGCCCGAACCCATTCCGCCAGACCCGAACCAACTCCGCCAGACCCGAACCCACTCCTCCACACCCGAACCCACTCCGCCAGACCTAAACACACTCCGCCAGACCCAAACCCACTCCGCCAGACCCCAACCCACTCCGCCAGACCCGAACCCACTCCGCCAAACCCGAACCCACTCTGCTGGACCACAACCCACTCCGCCAGACCCGAACCCACTCCGACAGACCCGAACCCACTCCGCCAGACCCAAACCCACTCCGCCAGACCCAAACCCACTCCGCCAGACCCGAACCCACTCCGCCAGACCCAAACCCACTCCGCCAGACCCCAACCCACTCCGCCAGACACCAACCCACTCCGCCAGACCCGAACCCACTCCGCCAGGACCGAACCCACTCCGCCAGACCCGAACCCACTCCGCCAGACCCGAACCCACTCCGCCAGACCCGAACCCACTCCGCCAGACCCCAACCCATTCCGCCAGACCCAAACCCACTCTGCCAGACCCAAACCCACTCCGCCAGACCCAAACCCACTCCGCCAGACCCAAACTCACTCCGCCAGAACCGAACCCACTCTGCCAGACCACAACCCACTCCCCCAGACCCTAACCCACACCGACAGACCCAAACCCACTCCGCCAGACCCCAACCCACTGCGCCAGACCCGAACCCACTCCGCCAGACCCGAACCCACTCCGTCAGACCCGAACCAAATCCGCCAGACCCGAACCCACTCCGCCAGACCGGAACCCACTCCGCCTAACCCCAACCCACTCCGCCAGACCCGAACCCACACCGACAGACCCGAACCCACTCCGCCAGACCCGAACGCACTCCGCCAGACCCGAACCCATTCCGCCAGACCACAACCCACTCCGCCTGACCCGAACCCACACCGACAGACCCGAACCCACTCCGCCAGACCCAAACCCACTCCGCCAGACCCGAACCCATTCCGCCAGACCCGAACCAACTCCGCCAGACCCGAACCCACTCCTCCAGACCCGAACCCACTCCGCCAGACCCGAACCCACTCCGCCAGACCCAAACCCACTCCGCCAGACCCCAACCCACTCCGCCAGACCCCAACCCACTCCGCCAAACCCGAACCCACTCCGCTAGCCCACAACCCACTCCGCCAGACCCGAACCCACTCCGACAGACCCGAACCCACTCCGCCAGACCCAAACCCACTCCGCCAGACCCGAACCCACTCCGCCAGACCCAAACCCACTCTGCCAGACCCCAACCCACTCCGCTAGACACCAACCCACTCCGCCAGACCCGAACCCACTCCGACAGGCCCGAACCCACTCCGCCAGACCCGAACCCACTCCGCCAGACCCGAACCCACTCCGCCAGACCCGAACCCACTCCGCCAGATCCCAACCCACTCCGCCAAACCCAAACTCACACCGCCAGAACAAAACCCACTCCGCCAGACCCGAACCCACTCCGCCAAACCCGAACCCACTCCGCCAGACCCGAACCCACTCCGCCAGACCCAAACCCACTCCGCCAGACCCGAACCTATTCCGCCAGACCCGAACCAACTCCGCCAGACCCGAACCCACTCCTCCAGACCCGAACCCACTCCGCCAGACCCAAACCCACTCCGCCAGACCCAAACCCACTCCGCCAGACCCCAACCCACTCCGCCAGACCCGAACCCACTCCGCCAAACCCGAACCCACTCCGCTAGACCACAACCCACTCCGCCAGACCCGAACCCACTCCGACAGACCCGAACCCACTCCGCCAGACCCAAACCCACTCCGCCAGACCCGAACCCACTCCACCAGACCCAAACCCACTCCGCCAGACCCCAACCCACTCCGCCAGACACCAACCCACTCCGCCAGACCCGAACCCACTCCGCCAGGCCCGAACCCATTCCGCCAGACCCGAACCAACTCCGCCAGACCCGAACCCACTCCTCCACACCCGAACCCACTCCGCCAGACCTAAACACACTCCGCCAGACCCAAACCCACTCCGCCAGACCCCAACCCACTCCGCCAGACCCGAACCCACTCCGCCAAACCCGAACCCACTCCGCTGGACCACAACCCACTCCGCCAGACCCGAACCCACTCCGACAGACCCGAACCCACTCCGCCAGACCCAAACCCACTCCGCCAGACCCGAACCCACTCCGCCAGACCCAAACCCACTCCGCCAGACCCCAACCCACTCCGCCAGACACCAACCCACTCCGCCAGACCCGAACCCACTCCGCCAGGACCGAACCCACTCCGCCAGACCCGAACCCACTCCGCCAGACCCGAACCCACTCCGCCAGACCCGAACCCACTCCGCCAGACCCCAACCCATTCCGCCAGACCCAAACCCACTCTGCCAGACCCAAACCCACTCCGCCAGACCCAAACCCACTCCGCCAGACCCAAACTCACTCCGCCAGAACCGAACCCACTCTGCCAGACCACAACCCACTCCCCCAGACCCTAACCCACACCGACAGACCCAAACCCACTCCGCCAGACCCTAACCCACTCCGCCAGACCGAACCCACTCCGCCAGACCCTAACCCACTCCGCCAGACCGGAACCCACTCCGCCAGACCCTAACCCACTCCGCAAGACCTGAACCCACTCCGCCAGACCCGAACCCACTCCGCCAGACCCAAACCCACTCCGCCAGACCCAAACCCACTCCGCCAGACGCGAACCCACTCCGCCAGACCCAAACCCACTCCGCCAGACCCAAACCCACTCCGCCAGACCCCAACCCACTGCGCCAGACCCGAACCCACTCCGCCAGACCCAAACCCACTCCGCCAGACCCTAACCCACTCCGCCAGACCCAAACCCACTCCGCCAGACGCGAACCCACTCCGCCAGACCCAAACCCACTCCGCCAGACCCAAACCCACTCCGCCAGACCCCAACCCACTGCGCCAGACCCGAACCCACTCCGCCAGACCCGAACCCACTCCGTCAGACCCGAACCAAATCCGCCAGACCCGAACCCACTCCGCCAGACCCGAACCCACTCCGCCAGACCCGAACCCACTCCGCCAGACCCGAACCCACACCGACAGACCCGAACCCACTCCGCCAGACCTGAACCCACTCCGCCAGACCCGAACCCATTCCGCCAGACCACAACCCACTCCGCCTTACCCGAACCCACACCGACAGACCCGAACCCACTCCGCCAGACCCAAACCCACTCCGCCAGACCCGAACCCATTCCGCCAGACCCGAACCAACTCCGCCAGACCCGAACCCACTCCTCCAGACCCGAACCCACTCCGCCAGACCCAAACCCACTCCGCCAGACCCAAACCCACTCCGCCAGACCCGAACCCACTCCGCCAGACCCGAACCCACTCCGCTAGCCCACAACCCAATCCGCCAGACCCGAACCCACTCCGACAGACCCGAACCCACTCCGCCAGACCCAAACCCACTCCGCCAGACCCGAACCCACTCCGCCAGACCCAAACCCACTCTGCCAGACCCCAACCCACTCCGCCAGACACCAACCCACTCCGCCAGACCCGAACCCACTCCGCCAGGCCCGAACCCACTCCGCCAGACCCGAACCCACTCCGCCAAACCCGAACCCACTCCGCCAGACCCAAACCCACTCCGCCAGACCCCAACCCACTCCGCCAGACACCAACCCACTCCGCCAGACCCGAACCCACTCCCCCAGGCCCGAACCCACTCCGCCAGACCCGAACCCACTCCGCCAGACCCGAACCCACTCCGCCAGACCCGAACCCACTCCGCCAGTCCCCAACCCATTCCGCCAGACCCAAACCCACTCTGCCAGACCCAAACCCACTCCGCCAGACCCAAACCCACTCCGCCAGACCCAAACTCACTCCGCCAGAACCAAACCCACTCCGCCAGACCCGAACCCACTCCGCCAAACCCGAACCCACTCCGCCAGACCCCAACAAACTCCGCCAGACCCCAACCCACTCCGCCAGACCCGAACCCACTCCGCCAGACCCAAACCCACTCCGCCAGACCCCAACCCACTGCGCCAGACCCGAACCCACTCCGCCAGACCCGAACCCACTCCGCCAGACCCGAACCAACTCCGCCAGACCCGAACCCACTCCGCCAGACCCGAACCCATTCCGCCAGACCCCAACCCACCCCGCCAGACCCGAACCCACACCGCCAGACCCGAACCCACTCCGCCAGACCCCAACCCACTCCGCCAGACCCCAACCCACACCGACAGACCCGAACCCACTCCGCCAGACCCGAACCCACTACGCCAGACCCGAACCCATTCCGCCAGACCACAACCCACTCCGCCAGACCCAAACCCACTCCGCCAGACCCCAACCCACTCCGCCACACCCGAACCCACTCCGCCACACCCGAACCCACTCCGCTAGCCCACAACATAATCCGCCAGACCCGAACCCACTCCGACAGACCCGAACCCACTCCGCCAGACCCTAACCCACTCCGCCAGACCCGAACCCACTCCGCCAGACCCAAACCCACTCTGCCAGACCCCAACCCACTCCGCCAGACACCAACCCACTCCGCCAGACCCGAACCCACTCCGCCAGGCCCGAACCCACTCCGCCAGACCCGAACCCACTCCGCCAGACCCGAACCCACTCCGCCAGACCCGAACCCACTCCGCCAGACCCCAACCCATTCCGCCAGACCCGAACCCACTCCGCCAGACCCGAACCCACTCCGCCAGACCCGAACCCACTCCGCCAGACCCGAACCCACTCCGCCAGACCCCAACTCACTCCGCCAGAACCGAACCCACTCCGCCAGACCCGAACCCACTTCGCCAAACCCGAACCCACTCCGCCAGACCCGAACCCACTCCGCCAGACCCAAACCCACTCCGCCAGACCCGAACCCATTCCGCCAGACCCGAACCAACTCCGCCAGACCCGAACCCACTCCTCCAGACCCGAACCCACTCCGCCAGACCCAAACCCACTCCGCCAGACCCAAACCCACTCCGCCAGACCCCAACCCACTCCGCCAGACCCGAACCCACTCCGCCAACCCCGAACCCACTCCGCTAGACCACAACCCACTCCGCCAGACCCGAACCCACTCCGACAGACCCGAACCCACTCCGCCAGACCCAAACCCACTCCGCCAGACCCGAACCCACTCCGCCAGACCCAAACCCACTCCGCCAGACCCCAACCCACTCCGCCAGACACCAACCCACTCCGCCAGACCCGAACCCACTCCCCCAGGCCCGAACCCACTCCGCCAGACCCGAACCCACTCCGCCAGACCCCAACCCATTCCGCCAGACCCAAACCCACTCTGCCAGACCCAAACCCACTCCGCCAGACCCAAACCCACTCCGCCAGACCCAAACTCACTCCGCCAGAACCAAACCCACTCCGCCAGACCCGAACCCACTCCGCCAAACCCGAACCCACTCCGCCAGACCCCAACCCACTCCGCCAGACCCGAACCCACTCCGCCAGACCCGAACCCACTCCGCCAGACCCTAACCCACTCCGCAAGACCCCAACCCACTGCGCCAGACCCGAACCCACTCCGCCAGACCCGAACCCACTCCGTCAGACCCGAACCAACTCCGCCAGACCCGAACCCACTCCGCCAGACCCGAACCCATTCCGCCAGACCCCAACCCACCCCGCCAGACCCGAACCCACACCGACAGACCCGAACCCACTCCGCCAGACCCTAGCCCACTCCGCCAGACCCGAACCCACTCCGCCAGACCCGAACCCACTCCGCCAGACCCGAACCCACTCCGCCAGACCCGAACCCACTCCGCCAGACCCGAACCCACTCCGCCAGACTCGAACCCACTCCGCCAGACCCCAACCCGCTCCGCCAGACCCGAACCCTCTCCGCCAGACCCGAACCCACTCCGCCAGACCCGAACCCACTCCGCCAGACCCCAACCCACTGCGCCAGACCCGAACCCACTCCGCCAGACCCAAACCCACTCTGCCAGACCCCAACCCACTCCGCCAGACACCAACCCACTCCGCCAGACCCGAACCCACTCCGCCAGGCCCGAACCCACTCCGCCAGACCCGAACCCACTCCGCCAGACCCGAACCCACTCCGCCAGACCCGAACCCACTCCGCCAGACCCCAACCCATTCCGCCAGACCCGAACCCACTCCGCCAGACCCGAACCCACTCCGCCAGACCCGAACCCACTCCGCCAGACCCGAACCCACTCCGCCAGACCCCAACTCACTCCGCCAGAACCGAACCCACTCCGCCAGACCCGAACCCACTTCGCCAAACCCGAACCCACTCCGCCAGACCCGAACCCACTCCGCCAGACCCAAACCCACTCCGCCAGACCCGAACCCATTCCGCCAGACCCGAACCAACTCCGCCAGACCCGAACCCACTCCTCCAGACCCGAACCCACTCCGCCAGACCCAAACCCACTCCGCCAGACCCAAACCCACTCCGCCAGACCCCAACCCACTCCGCCAGACCCGAACCCACTCCGCCAACCCCGAACCCACTCCGCTAGACCACAACCCACTCCGCCAGACCCGAACCCACTCCGACAGACCCGAACCCACTCCGCCAGACCCAAACCCACTCCGCCAGACCCGAACCCACTCCGCCAGACCCAAACCCACTCCGCCAGACCCCAACCCACTCCGCCAGACACCAACCCACTCCGCCAGACCCGAACCCACTCCCCCAGGCCCGAACCCACTCCGCCAGACCCGAACCCACTCCGCCAGACCCCAACCCATTCCGCCAGACCCAAACCCACTCTGCCAGACCCAAACCCACTCCGCCAGACCCAAACCCACTCCGCCAGACCCAAACTCACTCCGCCAGAACCAAACCCACTCCGCCAGACCCGAACCCACTCCGCCAAACCCGAACCCACTCCGCCAGACCCCAACCCACTCCGCCAGACCCGAACCCACTCCGCCAGACCCGAACCCACTCCGCCAGACCCTAACCCACTCCGCAAGACCCCAACCCACTGCGCCAGACCCGAACCCACTCCGCCAGACCCGAACCCACTCCGTCAGACCCGAACCAACTCCGCCAGACCCGAACCCACTCCGCCAGACCCGAACCCATTCCGCCAGACCCCAACCCACCCCGCCAGACCCGAACCCACACCGACAGACCCGAACCCACTCCGCCAGACCCTAGCCCACTCCGCCAGACCCGAACCCACTCCGCCAGACCCGAACCCACTCCGCCAGACCCGAACCCACTCCGCCAGACCCGAACCCACTCCGCCAGACCCGAACCCACTCCGCCAGACTCGAACCCACTCCGCCAGACCCCAACCCGCTCCGCCAGACCCGAACCCTCTCCGCCAGACCCGAACCCACTCCGCCAGACCCGAACCCACTCCGCCAGACCCCAACCCACTGCGCCAGACCCGAACCCACTCCGCCAGACCCGAACCCACTCCATCAGACCCGAACCAACTCCGCCAGACCCGAACCCACTCCGTCAGACCCGCACCCACTCCGCCAGACCCCAACCCACTCCGCCAGACCCGAACCCACACTGACAGACCCGAACCCACTCCGCCAGACCCTAACCCACTCCGCCAGACCCGAACCCACTCCGCCAGACCCGAACCCATTCCGCCAGACCACAACCCACTCCGCCAGACCCGAACCCACACCGACAGACCCGAACCCACTCCGCCAGACCCAAACCCACTCCGCCAGACCCGAACCCACTCCGCCAACCCCGAACCCACTCCGCTAGACCACAACCCACTCCGCCAGACCCGAACCCACTCCGACAGACCCGAACCCACTCCGCCAGACCCAAACCCACTCCGCCAGACCCGAACCCACTCCGCCAGACCCAAACCCACTCCGCCAGACCCCAACCCACTCCGCCAGACACCAACCCACTCCGCCAGACCCGAACCCACTCCCCCAGGCCCGAACCCGCTCCGCCAGACCCGAACCCACTCCGCCAGACCCCAACCCATTCCGCCAGACCCAAACCCACTCCGCCAGACCCAAACCCACTCCGCCAGACCCAAACCCACTCCGCCAGACCCAAACTCACTCCGCCAGAACCAAACCCACTCCGCCAGACCCGAACCCACTCCGCCAAACCCGAACCCACTCCGCCAGACCCCAACCCACTCCGCCAGACCCGAACCCACTCCGCCAGACCCGAACCCACTCCGCCAGACCCAAACCCACTCCGCAAGACCCCAACCCACTGCGCCAGACCCGAACCCACTCCGCCAGACCCGAACCCACTCCGCCAGACCCAAACCCACTCCGCAAGACCCCAACCCACTGCGCCAGACCCGAACCCACTCCGCCAGACCCGAACCCACTCCGTCAGACCCGAACCAACTCCGCCAGACCCGAACCCACTCCGCCAGACCCGAACCCATTCCGCCAGACCCCAACCCACCCCGCCAGACCCGAACCCACACCGACAGACCTGAACCCACTCCGCCAGACCCTAGCCCACTCCGCCAGACCCGAACCCACTCCGCCAGACCCGAACCCACTCCGCCAGACCCGAACCCACTCCGCCAGACCCGAACCCACTCCGCCAGACCCGAACCCACTCCGCCAGACCCGAACCCACTCCGCCACACTCGAACCCACTCCGCCAGACCCCAACCCGCTCCGCCAGACCCGAACCCTCTCCGCCAGACCCGAACCCACTCCGCCAGACCCGAACCCACTCCGCCAGACCCCAACCCACTGCGCCAGACCCGAACCCACTCCGCCAGACCTGAACCCACTCCATCAGACCCGAACCAACTCCGCCAGACCCGAACCCACTCCGTCAGACCCGCACCCACTCCGCCAGACCCCAACCCACTCCGCCAGACCCGAACCCACACTGACAGACCCGAACCCACTCCGCCAGACCCTAACCCACTCCGCCAGACCCGAACCCACTCCGCCAGACCCGAACCCATTCCGCCAGACCACAACCCACTCCGCCAGACCCGAACCCACACCGACAGACCCGAACCCACTCCGCCAGACCCAAACCCACTCCGCCAGACCCGAACCCATTCCGCCAGACCCGAACCAACTCCGCCAGACCCGAACCCACTCCTCCAGACCCGAACCCACTCCGCCAGACCCAAACCCACTCCGCCAGACCCAAACCCACTCCGCTAGACCACAACCCACTCCGCCAGACCCGAACCCACTCCGACAGACCCAAACCCACTCCGCCAGACCCAAACCCACTCCGCCAGACCCGAACCCACTCCACCAGACCCAAACCCACTCCGCCAGACCCCAACCCACTCCGCCAGACACCAACCCACTCCGCCAGACCCGAACCCACTCCGCCAGGCCCGAACCCATTCCGCCAGACCCGAACCAACTCCGCCAGACCCGAACCCACTCCTCCACACCCGAACCCACTCCGCCAGACCTAAACACACTCCGCCAGACCCAAACCCACTCCGCCAGACCCCAACCCACTCCGCCAGACCTGAACCCACTCCGCCAAACCCGAACCCACTCCGCTGGACCACAACCCACTCCGCCAGACCCGAACCCACTCCGACAGACCCGAACCCACTCCGCCAGACCCAAACCCACTCCGCCAGACCCGAACCCACTCCGCCAGACCCAAACCCACTCCGCCAGACCCCAACCCACTCCGCCAGACACCAACCCACTCCGCCAGACCCGAACCCACTCCGCCAGGACCGAACCCACTCCGCCAGACCCGAACCCACTCCGCCAGACCCGAACCCACTCCGCCAGACCCGAACCCACTCCGCCAGACCCCAACCCATTCCGCCAGACCCAAACCCACTCTGCCAGACCCAAACCCACTCCGCCAGACCCAAACCCACTCCGCCAGACCCAAACTCACTCCGCCAGAACCGAACCCACTCTGCCAGACCACAACCCACTCCCCCAGACCCTAACCCACACCGACAGACCCAAACCCACTCCGCCAGACCCTAACCCACTCCGCCAGACCGAACCCACTCCGCCAGACCCTAACCCACTCCGCCAGACCGGAACCCACTCCGCCAGACCCTAACCCACTCCGCAAGACCTGAACCCACTCCGCCAGACCCGAACCCACTCCGCCAGACCCAAACCCACTCCGCCAGACCCAAACCCACTCCGCCAGACGCGAACCCACTCCGCCAGACCCAAACCCACTCCGCCAGACCCAAACCCACTCCGCCAGACCCCAACCCACTGCGCCAGACCCGAACCCACTCCGCCAGACCCAAACCCACTCCGCCAGACCCTAACCCACTCCGCCAGACCGAACCCACTCCGCCAGACCCTAACCCACTCCGCCAGACCGGAACCCACTCCGCCAGACCCTAACCCACTCCGCCAGACCCAAACCCACTCCGCCAGACGCGAACCCACTCCGCCAGACCCAAACCCACTCCGCCAGACCCAAACCCACTCCGCCAGACCCCAACCCACTGCGCCAGACCCGAACCCACTCCGCCAGACCCGAACCCACTCCGTCAGACCCGAACCAAATCCGCCAGACCCGAACCCACTCCGCCAGACCCGAACCCACTCCGCCAGACCCGAACCCACTCCGCCAGACCCGAACCCACACCGACAGACCCGAACCCACTCCGCCAGACCTGAACCCACTCCGCCAGACCCCAACCCATTCCGCCAGACCACAACCCACTCCGCCTTACCCGAACCCACACCGACAGACCCGAACCCACTCCGCCAGACCCAAACCCACTCCGCCAGACCCGAACCCATTCCGCCAGACCCGAACCAACTCCGCCAGACCCCAACCCACTGCGCCAGACCCGAACCCACTCCGCCAGACCCGAACCCACTCCGCCAGACCCAAACCCACTCCGCAAGACCCCAACCCACTGCGCCAGACCCGAACCCACTCCGCCAGACCCGAACCCACTCCGTCAGACCCGAACCAACTCCGCCAGACCCGAACCCACTCCGCCAGACCCGAACCCATTCCGCCAGACCCCAACCCACCCCGCCAGACCCGAACCCACACCGACAGACCTGAACCCACTCCGCCAGACCCTAGCCCACTCCGCCAGACCCGAACCCACTCCGCCAGACCCGAACCCACTCCGCCAGACCCGAACCCACTCCGCCAGACCCGAACCCACTCCGCCAGACCCGAACCCACTCCGCCAGACCCGAACCCACTCCGCCACACTCGAACCCACTCCGCCAGACCCCAACCCGCTCCGCCAGACCCGAACCCTCTCCGCCAGACCCGAACCCACTCCGCCAGACCCGAACCCACTCCGCCAGACCCCAACCCACTGCGCCAGACCCGAACCCACTCCGCCAGACCTGAACCCACTCCATCAGACCCGAACCAACTCCGCCAGACCCGAACCCACTCCGTCAGACCCGCACCCACTCCGCCAGACCCCAACCCACTCCGCCAGACCCGAACCCACACTGACAGACCCGAACCCACTCCGCCAGACCCTAACCCACTCCGCCAGACCCGAACCCACTCCGCCAGACCCGAACCCATTCCGCCAGACCACAACCCACTCCGCCAGACCCGAACCCACACCGACAGACCCGAACCCACTCCGCCAGACCCAAACCCACTCCGCCAGACCCGAACCCATTCCGCCAGACCCGAACCAACTCCGCCAGACCCGAACCCACTCCTCCAGACCCGAACCCACTCCGCCAGACCCAAACCCACTCCGCCAGACCCAAACCCACTCCGCTAGACCACAACCCACTCCGCCAGACCCGAACCCACTCCGACAGACCCGAACCCACTCCGCCAGACCCAAACCCACTCCGCCAGACCCGAACCCACTCCACCAGACCCAAACCCACTCCGCCAGACCCCAACCCACTCCGCCAGACACCAACCCACTCCGCCAGACCCGAACCCACTCCGCCAGGCCCGAACCCATTCCGCCAGACCCGAACCAACTCCGCCAGACCCGAACCCACTCCTCCACACCCGAACCCACTCCGCCAGACCTAAACACACTCCGCCAGACCCAAACCCACTCCGCCAGACCCCAACCCACTCCGCCAGACCTGAACCCACTCCGCCAAACCCGAACCCACTCCGCTGGACCACAACCCACTCCGCCAGACCCGAACCCACTCCGACAGACCCGAACCCACTCCGCCAGACCCAAACCCACTCCGCCAGACCCGAACCCACTCCGCCAGACCCAAACCCACTCCGCCAGACCCCAACCCACTCCGCCAGACACCAACCCACTCCGCCAGACCCGAACCCACTCCGCCAGGACCGAACCCACTCCGCCAGACCCGAACCCACTCCGCCAGACCCGAACCCACTCCGCCAGACCCGAACCCACTCCGCCAGACCCCAACCCATTCCGCCAGACCCAAACCCACTCTGCCAGACCCAAACCCACTCCGCCAGACCCAAACCCACTCCGCCAGACCCAAACTCACTCCGCCAGAACCGAACCCACTCTGCCAGACCACAACCCACTCCCCCAGACCCTAACCCACACCGACAGACCCAAACCCACTCCGCCAGACCCTAACGCACTCCGCCAGACCGAACCCACTCCGCCAGACCCTAACCCACTCCGCCAGACCGGAACCCACTCCGCCAGACCCTAACCCACTCCGCAAGACCTGAACCCACTCCGCCAGACCCGAACCCACTCCGCCAGACCCAAACCCACTCCGCCAGACCCAAACCCACTCCGCCAGACGCGAACCCACTCCGCCAGACCCAAACCCACTCCGCCAGACCCAAACCCACTCCGCCAGACCCCAACCCACTGCGCCAGACCCGAACCCACTCCGCCAGACCCAAACCCACTCCGCCAGACCCTAACCCACTCCGCCAGACCGAACCCACTCCGCCAGACCCTAACCCACTCCGCCAGACCGGAACCCACTCCGCCAGACCCTAACCCACTCCGCCAGACCCAAACCCACTCCGCCAGACGCGAACCCACTCCGCCAGACCCAAACCCACTCCGCCAGACCCAAACCCACTCCGCCAGACCCCAACCCACTGCGCCAGACCCGAACCCACTCCGCCAGACCCGAACCCACTCCGTCAGACCCGAACCAAATCCGCCAGACCCGAACCCACTCCGCCAGACCCGAACCCACTCCGCCAGACCCGAACCCACTCCGCCAGACCCGAACCCACACCGACAGACCCGAACCCACTCCGCCAGACCTGAACCCACTCCGCCAGACCCCAACCCATTCCGCCAGACCACAACCCACTCCGCCTTACCCGAACCCACACCGACAGACCCGAACCCACTCCGCCAGACCCAAACCCACTCCGCCAGACCCGAACCCATTCCGCCAGACCCGAACCAACTCCGCCAGACCCGAACCCACTCCTCCAGACCCGAACCCACTCCGCCAGACCCAAACCCACTCCGCCAGACCCAAACCCACTCCGCCAGACCCGAACCCACTCCGCCAGACCTGAACCCACTCCGCCAGACCCGAACCCACTCCGCTAGCCCACAACCCAATCCGCCAGACCCGAACCCACTCCGACAGACCCGAACCCACTCCGCCAGACCCAAACCCACTCCGCCAGACCCGAACCCACTCCGCCAGACCCAAACCCACTCTGCCAGACCCCAACCCACTCCGCCAGACACCAACCCACTCCGCCAGACCCGAACCCACTCCGCCAGGCCCGAACCCACTCCGCCAGACCCGAACCCACTCCGCCAAACCCGAACCCACTCCGCCAGACCCAAACCCACTCCGCCAGACCCCAACCCACTCCGCCAGACACCAACCCACTCCGCCAGACCCGAACCCACTCCCCCAGGCCCGAACCCACTCCGCCAGACCCGAACCCACTCCGCCAGACCCGAACCCACTCCGCCAGACACGAACCCACTCCGCCAGTCCCCAACCCATTCCGCCAGACCCAAACCCACTCTGCCAGACCCAAACCCACTCCGCCAGACCCAAACCCACTCCGCCAGACCCAAACTCACTCCGCCAGAACCAAACCCACTCCGCCAGACCCGAACCCACTCCGCCAAACCCGAACCCACTCCGCCAGACCCCAACAAACTCCGCCAGACCCCAACCCACTCCGCCAGACCCGAACCCACTCCGCCAGACCCAAACCCACTCCGCCAGACCCCAACCCACTGCGCCAGACCCGAACCCACTCCGCCAGACCCGAACCCACTCCGCCAGACCCGAACCAACTCCGCCAGACCCGAACCCACTCCGCCAGACCCGAACACATTCCGCCAGACCCCAACCCACCCCGCCAGACCCGAACCCACACCGCCAGACCCGAACCCACTCCGCCAGACCCCAACCCACTCCGCCAGACCCCAACCCACACCGACAGACCCGAACCCACTCCGCCAGACCCGAACCCACTCCGCCAGACCCGAACCCATTCCGCCAGACCACAACCCACTCCGCCAGACCCAAACCCACTCCGCCAGACCCCAACCCACTCCGCCACACCCGAACCCACTCCGCCACACCCGAACCCACTCCGCTAGCCCACAACCCAATCCGCCAGACCCGAACCCACTCCGACAGACCCGAACCCACTCCGCCAGACCCTAACCCACTCCGCCAGACCCGAACCCACTCCGCCAGACCCAAACCCACTCTGCCAGACCCCAACCCACTCCGCCAGACACCAACCCACTCCGCCAGACCCGAACCCACTCCGCCAGACCCGAACCCATTCCGCCAGACCCCAACCCACCCCGCCAGACCCGAACCCACACCGCCAGACCCGAACCCACTCCGCCAGACCCCAACCCACTCCGCCAGACCCCAACCCACACCGACAGACCCGAACCCACTCCTCCAGACCCGAACCCACTCCGCCAGACCCAAACCCACTCCGCCAGACCCAAACCCACTCCGCCAGACCCCAACCCACTCCGCCAGACCCGAACCCACTCCGCCAACCCCGAACCCACTCCGCTAGACCACAACCCACTCCGCCAGACCCGAACCCACTCCGACAGACCCGAACCCACTCCGCCAGACCCAAACCCACTCCGCCAGACCCGAACCCACTCCGCCAGACCCAAACCCACTCCGCCAGACCCCAACCCACTCCGCCAGACACCAACCCACTCCGCCAGACCCGAACCCACTCCCCCAGGCCCGAACCCACTCCGCCAGACCCGAACCCACTCCGCCAGACCCCAACCCATTCCGCCAGACCCAAACCCACTCTGCCAGACCCAAACCCACTCCGCCAGACCCAAACCCACTCCGCCAGACCCAAACTCACTCCGCCAGAACCAAACCCACTCCGCCAGACCCGAACCCACTCCGCCAAACCCGAACCCACTCCGCCAGACCCCAACCCACTCCGCCAGACCCGAACCCACTCCGCCAGACCCGAACCCACTCCGCCAGACCCGAACCCACTCCGCAAGACCCCAACCCACTGCGCCAGACCCGAACCCACTCCGCCAGACCCGAACCCACTCCGTCAGACCCGAACCAACTCCGCCAGACCCGAACCCACTCCGCCAGACCCGAACCCATTCCGCCAGACCCCAACCCACCCCGCCAGACCCGAACCCACACCGACAGACCCGAACCCACTCCGCCAGACCCTAGCCCACTCCGCCAGACCCGAACCCACTCCGCCAGACCCGAACCCACTCCGCCAGACCCGAACCCACTCCGCCAGACCCGAACCCACTCCGCCAGACCCGAACCCACTCCGCCAGACTCGAACCCACTCCGCCAGACCCCAACCCGCTCCGCCAGACCCGAACCCTCTCCGCCAGACCCGAACCAACTCCGCCAGACCCGAACCCACTCCGCCAGACCCCAACCCACAGCGCCAGACCCGAACCCACTCCGCCAGACCCGAACCCACTCCATCAGACCCGAACCAACTCCGCCAGACCCGAACCCACTCCGTCAGACCCGCACCCACTCCGCCAGACCCCAACCCACTCCGCCAGACCCGAACCCACACTGACAGACCCGAACCCACTCCGCCAGACCCTAACCCACTCCGCCAGACCCGAACCCACTCCGCCAGACCCGAGCCCATTCCGCCAGACCACAACCCACTCCGCCAGACCCGAACCCACACCGACAGACCCGAACCCACTCCGCCAGACCCAAACCCACTCCGCCAGACCCGAACCCATTCCGCCAGACCCGAACCAACTCCGCCAGACCCGAACCCACTCCTCCAGACCCGAACCCACTCCGCCAGACCCAAACCCACTCCGCCAGACCCGAACCCATTCCGCCAGACCCGAACCAACTCCGCCAGACCCGAACCCACTCCTCCAGACCCGAACCCACTCCGCCAGACCCAAACCCACTCCGCCAGACCCAAACCCACTCCGCTAGACCACAACCCACTCCGCCAGACCCGAACCCACTCCGACAGACCCGAACCCACTCCGCCAGACCCAAACCCACTCCGCCAGACCCGAACCCACTCCACCAGACCCAAACCCACTCCGCCAGACCCCAACCCACTCCGCCAGACACCAACCCACTCCGCCAGACCCGAACCCATTCCGCCAGGCCCGAACCCATTCCGCCAGACCCGAACCAACTCCGCCAGACCCGAACCCACTCCTCCACACCCGAACCCACTCCGCCAGACCTAAACACACTCCGCCAGACCCAAACCCACTCCGCCAGACCCCAACCCACTCCGCCAGACCCGAACCCACTCCGCCAAACCCGAACCCACTCCGCTGGACCACAACCCACTCCGCCAGACCCGAACCCACTCCGACAGACCCGAACCCACTCCGCCAGACCCAAACCCACTCCGCCAGACCCGAACCCACTCCGCCAGACCCAAACCCACTCCGCCAGACCCCAACCCACTCCGCCAGACACCAACCCACTCCGCCAGACCCGAACCCACTCCGCCAGGACCGAACCCACTCCGCCAGACCCGAACCCACTCCGCCAGACCCGAACCCACTCCGCCAGACCCGAACCCACTCCGCCAGACCCCAACCCATTCCGCCAGACCCAAACCCACTCTGCCAGACCCAAACCCACTCCGCCAGACCCAAACCCACTCCGCCAGACCCAAACTCACTCCGCCAGAACCGAACCCACTCTGCCAGACCACAACCCACTCCCCCAGACCCTAACCCACACCGACAGACCCAAACCCACTCCGCCAGACCCTAACCCACTCCGCCAGACCGAACCCACTCCGCCAGACCCTAACCCACTCCGCCAGACCGGAACCCACTCCGCCAGACCCTAACCCACTCCGCAAGACCTGAACCCACTCCGCCAGACCCGAACCCACTCCGCCAGACCCAAACCCACTCCGCCAGACCCAAACCCACTCCGCCAGACGCGAACCCACTCCGCCAGACCCAAACCCACTCCGCCAGACCCAAACCCACTCCGCCAGACCCCAACCCACTGCGCCAGACCCGAACCCACTCCGCCAGACCCGAACCCACTCCGTCAGACCCGAACCAAATCCGCCAGACCCGAACCCACTCCGCCAGACCCGAACCCACTCCGCCAGACCCGAACCCACTCCGCCAGACCCGAACCCACACCGACAGACCCGAACCCACTCCGCCAGACCTGAACCCACTCCGCCAGACCCGAACCCATTCCGCCAGACCACAACCCACTCCGCCTTACCCGAACCCACACCGACAGACCCGAACCCACTCCGCCAGACCCAAACCCACTCCGCCAGACCCGAACCCATTCCGCCAGACCCGAACCAACTCCGCCAGACCCGAACCCACTCCTCCAGACCCGAACCCACTCCGCCAGACCCAAACCCACTCCGCCAGACCCAAACCCACTCCGCCAGACCCGAACCCACTCCGCCAGACCTGAACCCACTCCGCCAGACCCGAACCCACTCCGCTAGCCCACAACCCAATCCGCCAGACCCGAACCCACTCCGACAGACCCGAACCCACTCCGCCAGACCCAAACCCACTCCGCCAGACCCGAACCCACTCCGCCAGACCCAAACCCACTCTGCCAGACCCCAACCCACTCCGCCAGACACCAACCCACTCCGCCAGACCCGAACCCACTCCGCCAGGCCCGAACCCACTCCGCCAGACCCGAACCCACTCCGCCAAACCCGAACCCACTCCGCCAGACCCAAACCCACTCCGCCAGACCCCAACCCACTCCGCCAGACACCAACCCACTCCGCCAGACCCGAACCCACTCCCCCAGGCCCGAACCCACTCCGCCAGACCCGAACCCACTCCGCCAGACCCGAACCCACTCCGCCAGACCCGAACCCACTCCGCCAGTCCCCAACCCATTCCGCCAGACCCAAACCCACTCTGCCAGACCCAAACCCACTCCGCCAGACCCAAACCCACTCCGCCAGACCCGAACCCACTCCACCAGACCCAAACCCACTCCGCCAGACCCCAACCCACTCCGCCAGACACCAACCCACTCCGCCAGACCCGAACCCACTCCGCCAGGCCCGAACCCATTCCGCCAGACCCGAACCAACTCCGCCAGACCCGAACCCACTCCTCCACACCCGAACCCACTCCGCCAGACCTAAACACACTCCGCCAGACCCAAACCCACTCCGCCAGACCCCAACCCACTCCGCCAGACCCGAACCCACTCCGCCAAACCCGAACCCACTCCGCTGGACCACAACCCACTCCGCCAGACCCGAACCCACTCCGACAGACCCGAACCCACTCCGCCAGACCCAAACCCACTCCGCCAGACCCGAACCCACTCCGCCAGACCCGAACCCACTCCGCCAGACCCCAACCCACTCCGCCAGACACCAACCCACTCCGCCAGACCCGAACCCACTCCGCCAGGACCGAACCCACTCCGCCAGACCCGAACCCACTCCGCCAGACCCGAACCCACTCCGCCAGACCCGAACCCACTCCGCCAGACCCCAACCCATTCCGCCAGACCCAAACCCACTCTGCCAGACCCAAACCCACTCCGCCAGACCCAAACCCACTCCGCCAGACCCAAACTCACTCCGCCAGAACCGAACCCACTCTGCCAGACCACAACCCACTCCCCCAGACCCTAACCCACACCGACAGACCCAAACCCACTCCGCCAGACCCTAACCCACTCCGCCAGACCGAACCCACTCCGCCAGACCCTAACCCACTCCGCCAGACCGGAACCCACTCCGCCAGACCCTAACCCACTCCGCAAGACCTGAACCCACTCCGCCAGACCCGAACCCACTCCGCCAGACCCAAACCCACTCCGCCAGACCCAAACCCACTCCGCCAGACGCGAACCCACTCCGCCAGACCCAAACCCACTCCGCCAGACCCAAACCCACTCCGCCAGACCCCAACCCACTGCGCCAGACCCGAACCCACTCCGCCAGACCCAAACCCACTCCGCCAGACCCTAACCCACTCCGCCAGACCGAACCCACTCCGCCAGACCCTAACCCACTCCGCCAGACCGGAACCCACTCCGCCAGACCCTAACCCACTCCGCAAGACCTGAACCCACTCCGCCAGACCCGAACCCACTCCGCCAGACCCAAACCCACTCCGCCAGACCCAAACCCACTCCGCCAGACGCGAACCCACTCCGCCAGACCCAAACCCACTCCGCCAGACCCAAACCCACTCCGCCAGACCCCAACCCACTGCGCCAGACCCGAACCCACTCCGCCAGACCCGAACCCACTCCGTCAGACCCGAACCAAATCCGCCAGACCCGAACCCACTCCGCCAGACCCGAACCCACTCCGCCAGACCCGAACCCACTCCGCCAGACCCGAACCCACACCGACAGACCCGAACCCACTCCGCCAGACCTGAACCCACTCCGCCAGACCCGAACCCATTCCGCCAGACCACAACCCACTCCGCCTTACCCGAACCCACACCGACAGACCCGAACCCACTCCGCCAGACCCAAACCCACTCCGCCAGACCCGAACCCATTCCGCCAGACCCGAACCAACTCCGCCAGACCCGAACCCACTCCTCCAGACCCGAACCCACTCCGCCAGACCCAAACCCACTCCGCCAGACCCAAACCCACTCCGCCAGACCCGAACCCACTCCGCCAGACCTGAACCCACTCCGCCAGACCCGAACCCACTCCGCTAGCCCACAACCCAATCCGCCAGACCCGAACCCACTCCGACAGACCCGAACCCACTCCGCCAGACCCAAACCCACTCCGCCAGACCCGAACCCACTCCGCCAGACCCAAACCCACTCTGCCAGACCCCAACCCACTCCGCCAGACACCAACCCACTCCGCCAGACCCGAACCCACTCCGCCAGGCCCGAACCCACTCCGCCAGACCCGAACCCACTCCGCCAAACCCGAACCCACTCCGCCAGACCCAAACCCACTCCGCCAGACCCCAACCCACTCCGCCAGACACCAACCCACTCCGCCAGACCCGAACCCACTCCCCCAGGCCCGAACCCACTCCGCCAGACCCGAACCCACTCCGCCAGACCCGAACCCACTCCGCCAGACCCGAACCCACTCCGCCAGTCCCCAACCCATTCCGCCAGACCCAAACCCACTCTGCCAGACCCAAACCCACTCCGCCAGACCCAAACCCACTCCGCCAGACCCAAACTCACTCCGCCAGAACCAAACCCACTCCGCCAGACCCGAACCCACTCCGCCAAACCCGAACCCACTCCGCCAGACCCCAACCCACTCCGCCAGACCCGAACCCACTCCGCCAGACCCGAACCCACTCCGCCAGACCCAAACCCACTCCGCAAGACCCCAACCCACTGCGCCAGACCCGAACCCACTCCGCCAGACCCGAACCCACTCCGTCAGACCCGAACCAACTCCGCCAGACCCGAACCCACTCCGCCAGACCCGAACCCATTCCGCCAGACCCCAACCCACCCCGCCAGACCCGAACCCACACCGACAGACCCGAACCCACTCCGCCAGACCCTAGCCCACTCCGCCAGACCCGAACCCACTCCGCCAGACCCGAACCCACTCCGCCAGACCCGAACCCACTCCGCCAGACCCGAACCCACTCCGCCAGACCCGAACCCATTCCGCCAGACTCGAACCCACTCCGCCAGACCCCAACCCGCTCCGCCAGACCCGAACCCTCTCCGCCAGACCCGAACCCACTCCGCCAGACCCGAACCCACTCCGCCAGACCCCAACCCACTGCGCCAGACCCGAACCCACTCCGCCAGACCCGAACCCACTCCATCAGACCCGAACCAACTCCGCCAGACCCGAACCCACTCCGTCAGACCCGCACCCACTCCGCCAGACCCCAACCCACTCCGCCAGACCCGAACCCACACTGACAGACCCGAACCCACTCCGCCAGACCCTAACCCACTCCGCCAGACCCCAACCCACTCCGCCAGACCCGAACCCATTCCGCCAGACCACAACCCACTCCGCCAGACCCGAACCCACACCGACAGACCCGAACCCACTCCGCCAGACCCAAACCCACTCCGCCAGACCCGAACCCATTCCGCCAGACCCGAACCAACTCCGCCAGACCCGAACCCACTCCTCCAGACCCGAACCCACTCCGCCAGACCCAAACCCACTCCGCCAGACCCAAACCCACTCCGCTAGACCACAACCCACTCCGCCAGACCCGAACCCACTCCGACAGACCCGAACCCACTCCGCCAGACCCAAACCCACTCCGCCAGACCCGAACCCACTCCACCAGACCCAAACCCACTCCGCCAGACCCCAACCCACTCCGCCAGACACCAACCCACTCCGCCAGACCCCAACCCACTCCGCCAGACACCAACCCACTCCGCCAGACCCGAACCCACTCCGCCAGGACCGAACCCACTCCGCCAGACCCGAACCCACTCCGCCAGACCCGAACCCACTCCGCCAGACCCGAACCCACTCCGCCAGACCCCAACCCATTCCGCCAGACCCAAACCCACTCTGCCAGACCCAAACCCACTCCGCCAGACCCAAACCCACTCCGCCAGACCCAAACTCACTCCGCCAGAACCGAACCCACTCTGCCAGACCACAACCCACTCCCCCAGACCCTAACCCACACCGACAGACCCAAACCCACTCCGCCAGACCCTAACCCACTCCGCCAGACCGAACCCACTCCGCCAGACCCTAACCCACTCCGCCAGACCGGAACCCACTCCGCCAGACCCTAACCCACTCCGCAAGACCTGAACCCACTCCGCCAGACCCGAACCCACTCCGCCAGACCCAAACCCACTCCGCCAGACCCGAACCCACTCCGCCAGACGCGAACCCACTCCGCCAGACCCAAACCCACTCCGCCAGACCCAAACCCACTCCGCCAGACCCCAACCCACTGCGCCAGACCCGAACCCACTCCGCCAGACCCAAACCCACTCCGCCAGACCCTAACCCACTCCGCCAGACCGAACCCACTCCGCCAGACCCTAACCCACTCCGCCAGACCGGAACCCACTCCGCCAGACCCTAACCCACTCCGCAAGACCTGAACCCACTCCGCCAGACCCGAACCCACTCCGCCAGACCCAAACCCACTCCGCCAGACCCAAACCCACTCCGCCAGACGCGAACCCACTCCGCCAGACCCAAACCCACTCCGCCAGACCCAAACCCACTCCGCCAGACCCCAACCCACTGCGCCAGACCCGAACCCACTCCGCCAGACCCGAACCCACTCCGTCAGACCCGAACCAAATCCGCCAGACCCGAACCCACTCCGCCAGACCCGAACCCACTCCGCCAGACCCGAACCCACTCCGCCAGATCCGAACCCACACCGACAGACCCGAACCCACTCCGCCAGACCTGAACCCACTCCGCCAGACCCGAACCCATTCCGCCAGACCACAACCCACTCCGCCTTACCCGAACCCACACCGACAGACCCGAACCCACTCCGCCAGACCCAAACCCACTCCGCCAGACCCGAACCCATTCCGCCAGACCCGAACCAACTCCGCCAGACCCGAACCCACTCCTCCAGACCCGAACCCACTCCGCCAGACCCAAACCCACTCCGCCAGACCCAAACCCACTCCGCCAGACCCGAACCCACTCCGCCAGACCTGAACCCACTCCGCCAGACCCGAACCCACTCCGCTAGCCCACAACCCAATCCGCCAGACCCGAACCCACTCCGACAGACCCGAACCCACTCCGCCAGACCCAAACCCACTCCGCCAGACCCGAACCCACTCCGCCAGACCCAAACCCACTCTGCCAGACCCCAACCCACTCCGCCAGACACCAACCCACTCCGCCAGACCCGAACCCACTCCGCCAGGCCCGAACCCACTCCGCCAGACCCGAACCCACTCCGCCAAACCCGAACCCACTCCGCCAGACCCAAACCCACTCCGCCAGACCCCAACCCACTCCGCCAGACACCAACCCACTCCGCCAGACCCGAACCCACTCCCCCAGGCCCGAACCCACTCCGCCAGACCCGAACCCACTCCGCCAGACCCGAACCCACTCCGCCAGACCCGAACCCACTCCGCCAGTCCCCAACCCATTCCGCCAGACCCAAACCCACTCTGCCAGACCCAAACCCACTCCGCCAGACCCAAACCCACTGCGCCAGACCCAAACTCACTCCGCCAGAACCAAACCCACTCCGCCAGACCCGAACCCACTCCGCCAAACCCGAACCCACTCCGCCAGACCCCAACAAACTCCGCCAGACCCCAACCCACTCCGCCAGACCCGAACCCACTCCGCCAGACCCAAACCCACTCCGCCAGACCCCAACCCACTGCGCCAGACCCGAACCCACTCCGCCAGACCCGAACCCACTCCACCAGACCCAAACCCACTCCGCCAGACCCCAACCCACTCCGCCAGACACCAACCCACTCCGCCAGACCCGAACCCACTCCGCCAGGCCCGAACCCATTCCGCCAGACCCGAACCAACTCCGCCAGACCCGAACCCACTCCTCCACACCCGAACCCACTCCGCCAGACCTAAACACACTCCGCCAGACCCAAACCCACTCCGCCAGACCCCAACCCACTCCGCCAGACCCGAACCCACTCCGCCAAACCCGAACCCACTCCGCTGGACCACAACCCACTCCGCCAGACCCGAACCCACTCCGACAGACCCGAACCCACTCCGCCAGACCCAAACCCACTCCGCCAGACCCGAACCCACTCCGCCAGACCCAAACCCACTCCGCCAGACCCCAACCCACTCCGCCAGACACCAACCCACTCCGCCAGACCCGAACCCACTCCGCCAGGACCGAACCCACTCCGCCAGACCCGAACCCACTCCGCCAGACCCGAACCCACTCCGCCAGACCCGAACCCACTCCGCCAGACCCCAACCCATTCCGCCAGACCCAAACCCACTCTGCCAGACCCAAACCCACTCCGCCAGACCCAAACCCACTCCGCCAGACCCAAACTCACTCCGCCAGAACCGAACCCACTCTGCCAGACCACAACCCACTCCCCCAGACCCTAACCCACACCGACAGACCCAAACCCACTCCGCCAGACCCTAACCCACTCCGCCAGACCGAACCCACTCCGCCAGACCCCAACCCACTGCGCCAGACCCGAACCCACTCCGCCAGACCCGAACCCACTCCACCAGACCCAAACCCACTCCGCCAGACCCCAACCCACTCCGCCAGACACCAACCCACTCCGCCAGACCCGAACCCACTCCGCCAGGCCCGAACCCATTCCGCCAGACCCGAACCAACTCCGCCAGACCCGAACCCACTCCTCCACACCCGAACCCACTCCGCCAGACCTAAACACACTCCGCCAGACCCAAACCCACTCCGCCAGACCCCAACCCACTCCGCCAGACCCGAACCCACTCCGCCAAACCCGAACCCACTCCGCTGGACCACAACCCACTCCGCCAGACCCGAACCCACTCCGACAGACCCGAACCCACTCCGCCAGACCCAAACCCACTCCGCCAGACCCGAACCCACTCCGCCAGACCCAAATCCACTCCGCCAGACCCCAACCCACTCCGCCAGACACCAACCCACTCCGCCAGACCCGAACCCACTCCGCCAGGACCGAACCCACTCCGCCAGACCCGAACCCACTCCGCCAGACCCGAACCCACTCCGCCAGACCCGAACCCACTCCGCCAGACCCCAACCCATTCCGCCAGACCCAAACCCACTCTGCCAGACCCAAACCCACTCCGCCAGACCCAAACCCACTCCGCCAGACCCAAACTCACTCCGCCAGAACCGAACCCACTCTGCCAGACCACAACCCACTCCCCCAGACCCTAACCCACACCGACAGACCCAAACCCACTCCGCCAGACCCTAACCCACTCCGCCAGACCGAACCCACTCCGCCAGACCCTAACCCACTCCGCCAGACCGGAACCCACTCCGCCAGACCCTAACCCACTCCGCAAGACCTGAACCCACTCCGCCAGACCCGAACCCACTCCGCCAGACCCAAACCCACTCCGCCAGACCCGAACCCACTCCGCCAGACGCGAACCCACTCCGCCAGACCCAAACCCACTCCGCCAGACCCAAACCCACTCCGCCAGACCCCAACCCACTGCGCCAGACCCGAACCCACTCCGCCAGACCCAAACCCACTCCGCCAGACCCTAACCCACTCCGCCAGACCGAACCCACTCCGCCAGACCCTAACCCACTCCGCCAGACCGGAACCCACTCCGCCAGACCCTAACCCACTCCGCAAGACCTGAACCCACTCCGCCAGACCCGAACCCACTCCGCCAGACCCAAACCCACTCCGCCAGACCCAAACCCACTCCGCCAGACGCGAACCCACTCCGCCAGACCCAAACCCACTCCGCCAGACCCAAACCCACTCCGCCAGACCCCAACCCACTGCGCCAGACCCGAACCCACTCCGCCAGACCCGAACCCACTCCGTCAGACCCGAACCAAATCCGCCAGACCCGAACCCACTCCGCCAGACCCGAACCCACTCCGCCAGACCCGAACCCACTCCGCCAGACCCGAACCCACACCGACAGACCCGAACCCACTCCGCCAGACCTGAACCCACTCCGCCAGACCCGAACCCATTCCGCCAGACCACAACCCACTCCGCCTTACCCGAACCCACACCGACAGACCCGAACCCACTCCGCCAGACCCAAACCCACTCCGCCAGACCCAAACCCATTCCGCCAGACCCGAACCAACTCCGCCAGACCCGAACCCACTCCTCCAGACCCGAACCCACTCCGCCAGACCCAAACCCACTCCGCCAGACCCAAACCCACTCCGCCAGACCCGAACCCACTCCGCCAGACCCGAACCCACACCGACAGACCCGAACCCACTCCGCCAGACCTGAACCCACTCCGCCAGACCCGAACCCATTCCGCCAGACCACAACCCACTCCGCCTTACCCGAACCCACACCGACAGACCCGAACCCACTCCGCCAGACCCAAACCCACTCCGCCAGACCCGAACCCATTCCGCCAGACCCGAACCAACTCCGCCAGACCCGAACCCACTCCTCCAGACCCGAACCCACTCCGCCAGACCCAAACCCACTCCGCCAGACCCAAACCCACTCCGCCAGACCCGAACCCACTCCGCCAGACCGGAACCCACTCCGCCAGACCCGAACCCACTCCGCTAGCCCACAACCCAATCCGCCAGACCCGAACCCACTCCGACAGACCCGAACCCACTCCGCCAGACCCAAACCCACTCCGCCAGACCCGAACCCACTCCGCCAGACCCAAACCCACTCTGCCAGACCCCAACCCACTCCGCCAGACACCAACCCACTCCGCCAGACCCGAACCCACTCCGCCAGGCCCGAACCCACTCCGCCAGACCCGAACCCACTCCGCCAAACCCGAACCCACTCCGCCAGACCCAAACCCACTCCGCCAGACCCCAACCCACTCCGCCAGACACCAACCCACTCCGCCAGACCCGAACCCACTCCCCCAGGCCCGAACCCACTCCGCCAGACCCGAACCCACTCCGCCAGACCCGAACCCACTCCGCCAGACCCGAACCCACTCCGCCAGTCCCCAACCCATTCCGCCAGACCCAAACCCACTCTGCCAGACCCAAACCCACTCCGCCAGACCCAAACCCACTGCGCCAGACCCAAACTCACTCCGCCAGAACCAAACCCACTCCGCCAGACCCGAACCCACTCCGCCAAACCCGAACCCACTCCGCCAGACCCCAACAAACTCCGCCAGACCCCAACCCACTCCGCCAGACCCGAACCCATTCCGCCAGACCCAAACCCACTCCGCCAGACCCCAACCCACTGCGCCAGACCCGAACCCACTCCGCCAGACCCGAACCCACTCCGCCAGACCCGAACCAACTCCGCCAGAGCCGAACCCACTCCGCCAGACCCGAACCCATTCCGCCAGACCCCAACCCACCCCGCCAGACCCGAACCCACACCGCCAGAACCGAACCCACTCCGCCAGACCCCAACCCACTCCGCCAGACCCCAACCCACACCGACAGACCCGAACCCACTCCGCCAGACCCGAACCCACTCCGCCAGACCCGAACCCATTCCGCCAGACCACAACCCACTCGGCCAGACCCAAACCCACTCCGCCAGACCCCAACCCACTCCGCCACACCCGAACCCACTCCGCCACACCCGAACCCACTCCGCTAGCCCACAACCCAATCCGCCAGACCCGAACCCACTCCGACAGACCCGAACCCACTCCGCCAGACCCTAACCCACTCCGCCAGACCCGAACCCACTCCGCCAGACCCAAACCCACTCTGCCAGACCCCAACCCACTCCGCCAGACACCAACCCACTCCGCCAGACCCGAACCCACTCCGCCAGGCCCGAACCCACTCCGCCAGACCCGAACCCACTCCGCCAGACCCGAACCCACTCCGCCAGACCCGAACCCACTCCGCCAGACCCGAACCCACTCCGCCAGACCCAAACTCACTCCGCCAGAACCAAACCCACTCCGCCAGACCCGAACCCACTGCGCCAAACCCGAACCCACTCCGCCAGACCCGAACCCACTCCGCCAGACCCAAACCCACTCCGCCAGACCCAAACCCACTCCGCCAGACCCCAACCCACTCCGCCAGACCCGAACCCACTCCGCCAACCCCGAACCCACTCCGCTAGACCACAACCCACTCCGCCAGACCCGAACCCACTCCGACAGACCCGAACCCACTCCGCCAGACCCAAACCCACTCCGCCAGACCCGAACCCACTCCGCCAGACCCAAACCCACTCCGCCAGACCCCAACCCACTCCGCCAGACACCAACCCACTCCGCCAGACCCGAACCCACTCCCCCAGGCCCGAACCCACTCCGCCAGACCCGAACCCACTCCGCCAGACCCCAACCCATTCCGCCAGACCCAAACCCACTCTGCCAGACCCAAACCCACTCCGCCAGACCCAAACCCACTCCGCCAGACCCAAACTCACTCCGCCAGAACCAAACCCACTCCGCCAGACCCGAACCCACTCCGCCAAACCCGAACCCACTCCGCCAGACCCCAACCCACTCCGCCAGACCCGAACCCACTCCGCCAGACCCGAACCCACTCCGCCAGACCCAAACCCACTCCGCAAGACCCCAACCCACTGCGCCAGACCCGAACCCACTCCGCCAGACCCGAACCCACTCCGTCAGACCCGAACCAACTCCGCCAGACCCGAACCCACTCCGCCAGACCCGAACCCATTCCGCCAGACCCCAACCCACCCCGCCAGACCCGAACCCACACCGACAGACCCGAACCCACTCCGCCAGACCCTAGCCCACTCCGCCAGACCCGAACCCACTCCGCCAGACCCGAACCCACTCCGCCAGACCCGAACCCACTCCGCCAGACCCGAACCCACTCCGCCAGACCCGAACCCACTCCGCCAGACTCGAACCCACTCCGCCAGACCCCAACCCGCTCCGCCAGACCCGAACCCTCTCCGCCAGACCCGAACCCACTCCGCCAGACCCGAACCCACTCCGCCAGACCCCAACCCACTGCGCCAGACCCGAACCCACTCCGCCAGACCCGAACCCACTCCATCAGACCCGAACCAACTCCGCCAGACCCGAACCCACTCCGCCAGACCCGAACCCATTCCGCCAGACCACAACCCACTCCGCCAGACCCAAACCCACTCCGCCAGACCCCAACCCACTCCGCCACACCCGAACCCACTCCGCCACACCCGAACCCACTCCGCTAGCCCACAACCCAATCCGCCAGACCCGAACCCACTCCGACAGACCCGAACCCACTCCGCCAGACCCCAACCCATTCCGCCAGACCCAAACCCACTCTGCCAGACCCAAACCCACTCCGCCAGACCCAAACCCACTCCGCCAGACCCAAACTCACTCCGCCAGAACCAAACCCACTCCGCCAGACCCGAACCCACTCCGCCAAACCCGAACCCACTCCGCCAGACCCCAACCCACTCCGCCAGACCCGAACCCACTCCGCCAGACCCGAACCCACTCCGCCAGACCCAAACCCACTCCGCAAGACCCCAACCCACTGCGCCAGACCCGAACCCACTCCGCCAGACCCGAACCCACTCCGTCAGACCCGAACCAACTCCGCCAGACCCGAACCCACTCCGCCAGACCCGAACCCATTCCGCCAGACCCCAACCCACCCCGCCAGACCCGAACCCACACCGACAGACCCGAACCCACTCCGCCAGACCCTAGCCCACTCCGCCAGACCCGAACCCACTCCGCCAGACCCGAACCCACTCCGCCAGACCCGAACCCACTCCGCCAGACCCGAACCCACTCCGCCAGACCCGAACCCACTCCGCCAGACTCGAACCCACTCCGCCAGACCCCAACCCGCTCCGCCAGACCCGAACCCTCTCCGCCAGACCCGAACCCACTCCGCCAGACCCGAACCCACTCCGCCAGACCCCAACCCACTGCGCCAGACCCGAACCCACTCCGCCAGACCCGAACCCACTCCATCAGACCCGAACCAACTCCGCCAGACCCGAACCCACTCCGCCAGACCCGAACCCATTCCGCCAGACCACAACCCACTCCGCCAGACCCAAACCCACTCCGCCAGACCCCAACCCACTCCGCCACACCCGAACCCACTCCGCCACACCCGAACCCACTCCGCTAGCCCACAACCCAATCCGCCAGACCCGAACCCACTCCGACAGACCCGAACCCACTCCGCCAGACCCTAACCCACTCCGCCAGACCCGAACCCACTCCGCCAGACCCAAACAAACTCCGCCAGACCCCAACCCACTCCGCCAGACCCGAACCCACTCCGCCAGACCCAAACCCACTCCGCCAGACCCCAACCCACTGCGCCAGACCCGAACCCACTCCGCCAGACCCGAACCCACTCCGCCAGACCCGAACCAACTCCGCCAGAGCCGAACCCACTCCGCCAGACCCAAACCCACTCCGCCAGACCCGAACCCACTCCGCCAGACCCGAACCCACACCGACAGACCCGAACCCACTCCGCCAGACCTGAACCCACTCCGCCAGACCCGAACCCATTCCGCCAGACCACAACCCACTCCGCCTTACCCGAACCCACACCGACAGACCCGAACCCACTCCGCCAGACCCAAACCCACTCCGCCAGACCCGAACCCATTCCGCCAGACCCGAACCAACTCCGCCAGACCCGAACCCACTCCTCCAGACCCGAACCCACTCCGCCAGACCCAAACCCACTCCGCCAGACCCAAACCCACTCCGCCAGACCCGAACCCACTCCGCCAGACCGGAACCCACTCCGCCAGACCCGAACCCACTCCGCTAGCCCACAACCCAATCCGCCAGACCCGAACCCACTCCGACAGACCCGAACCCACTCCGCCAGACCCAAACCCACTCCGCCAGACCCGAACCCACTCCGCCAGACCCAAACCCACTCTGCCAGACCCCAACCCACTCCGCCAGACACCAACCCACTCCGCCAGACCCGAACCCACTCCGCCAGGCCCGAACCCACTCCGCCAGACCCGAACCCACTCCGCCAAACCCGAACCCACTCCGCCAGACCCAAACCCACTCCGCCAGACCCCAACCCACTCCGCCAGACACCAACCCACTCCGCCAGACCCGAACCCACTCCCCCAGGCCCGAACCCACTCCGCCAGACCCGAACCCACTCCGCCAGACCCGAACCCACTCCGCCAGACCCGAACCCACTCCGCCAGTCCCCAACCCATTCCGCCAGACCCAAACCCACTCTGCCAGACCCAAACCCACTCCGCCAGACCCAAACCCACTGCGCCAGACCCAAACTCACTCCGCCAGAACCAAACCCACTCCGCCAGACCCGAACCCACTCCGCCAAACCCGAACCCACTCCGCCAGACCCCAACAAACTCCGCCAGACCCCAACCCACTCCGCCAGACCCGAACCCACTCCGCCAGACCCAAACCCACTCCGCCAGACCCCAACCCACTGCGCCAGACCCGAACCCACTCCGCCAGACCCGAACCCACTCCGCCAGACCCGAACCAACTCCGCCAGAGCCGAACCCACTCCGCCAGACCCGAACCCATTCCGCCAGACCCCAACCCACCCCGCCAGACCCGAACCCACACCGCCAGAACCGAACCCACTCCGCCAGACCCCAACCCACTCCGCCAGACCCCAACCCACACCGACAGACCCGAACCCACTCCGCCAGACCCGAACCCACTCCGCCAGACCCGAACCCACTCCGCCAGACCCGAACCCACTCCGCCAGACCCAAACCCACTCTGCCAGACCCCAACCCACTCCGCCAGACACCAACCCACTCCGCCAGACCCGAACCCACTCCGCCAGGCCCGAACCCACTCCGCCAGACCCGAACCCACTCCGCCAGACCCGAACCCACTCCGCCAGACCCGAACCCACTCCGCCAGATCCGAACCCACTCCGCCAGACCCAAACTCACTCCGCCAGAACCAAACCCACTCCGCCAGACCCGAACCCACTTCGCCAAACCCGAACCCACTCCGCCAGACCCGAACCCACTCCGCCAGACCCAAACCCACTCCGCCAGACCCAAACCCACTCCGCCAGACCCCAACCCACTCCGCCAGACCCGAACCCACTCCGCCAACCCCGAACCCACTCCGCTAGACCACAACCCACTCCGCCAGACCCGAACCCACTCCGACAGACCCGAACCCACTCCGCCAGACCCAAACCCACTCCGCCAGACCCGAACCCACTCCGCCAGACCCAAACCCACTCCGCCAGACCCCAACCCACTCCGCCAGACACCAACCCACTCCGCCAGACCCGAACCCACTCCCCCAGGCCCGAACCCACTCCGCCAGACCCGAACCCACTCCGCCAGACCCCAACCCATTCCGCCAGACCCAAACCCACTCTGCCAGACCCAAACCCACTCCGCCAGACCCAAACCCACTCCGCCAGACCCAAACTCACTCCGCCAGAACCAAACCCACTCCGCCAGACCCGAACCCACTCCGCCAAACCCGAACCCACTCCGCCAGACCCCAACCCACTCCGCCAGACCCGAACCCACTCCGCCAGACCCGAACCCACTCCGCCAGACCCAAACCCACTCCGCAAGACCCCAACCCACTGCGCCAGACCCGAACCCACTCCGCCAGACCCGAACCCACTCCGTCAGACCCGAACCAACTCCGCCAGACCCGAACCCACTCCGCCAGACCCGAACCTATTCCGCCAGACCCCAACCCACCCCGCCAGACCCGAACCCACACCGACAGACCCGAACCCACTCCGCCAGACCCTAGCCCACTCCGCCAGACCCGAACCCACTCCGCCAGACCCGAACCCACTCCGCCAGACCCGAACCCACTCCGCCAGACCCGAACCCACTCCGCCAGACCCGAACCCACTCCGCCAGACTCGAACCCACTCCGCCAGACCCCAACCCGCTCCGCCAGACCCGAACCCTCTCCGCCAGACCCGAACCCACTCCGCCAGACCCGAACCCACTCCGCCAGACCCCAACCCACTGCGCCAGACCCGAACCCACTCCGCCAGACCCGAACCCACTCCATCAGACCCGAACCAACTCCGCCAGACCCGAACCCACTCCGTCAGACCCGCACCCACTCCGCCAGACCCCAACCCACTCCGCCAGACCCGAACCCACACTGACAGACCCGAACCCACTCCGCCAGACCCTAACCCACTCCGCCAGACCCGAACCCACTCCGCCAGACCCGAACCCATTCCGCCAGACCACAACCCACTCCGCCAGACCCGAACCCACACCGACAGACCCGAACCCACTCCGCCAGACCCAAACCCACTCCGCCAGACCCGAACCCATTCCGCCAGACCCGAACCAACTCCGCCAGACCCGAACCCACTCCTCCAGACCCGAACCCACTCCGCCAGACCCAAACCCACTCCGCCAGACCCAAACCCACTCCGCCAGACCCCAACCCACTCCGCCAGACCCGAACCCACTCCGCCAGACCCGAACCCACTCCGCCAGACCCGAACCCACTCCGCCAGAACCCAACCCATTCCGCCAGACCCAAACCCACTCTGCCAGACCCAAACCCACTCCGCCACACCCAAACCCACTCCGCCAGACCCAAACTCACTCCGCTAGAACCAAACCCACTCCGCCAGACCCGAACCCACTCCGCCAAACCCGAACCCACTCCGCCAGACCCCAACCCACTCCGCCAGACCCGAACCCACTCCGACAGACCCGAACCCACTCCGCCAGACCCAATCCCACTCCGCCAGACCCAAACCCACTCCGCCAGACCCAAACCCACTCCGCCAGACCCAAACCCACTCTGCCAGACCCAAACCCACTCCGCCAGACGCAAATCCACTCCGCCAGACCCGCACCCACTCCGCCATACCCGAACCCACTCCGCCAGACCACAACCCACTCCCCCAGACCCTAGCCCACACCGACAGACCCGAACCCACTCCGCCAGATCCAAACCCACTCCGCCAGACCCGAACCCACTCCGCCAGACCCGAACCCACTCCGCCAGACCCGAACTCACTCCGCCAGACCCGAACCCACTCCGCCAGACCCTAACCCACTCCGCCAGACCTGAACCCACTCCGCCAGACCCTAACCCACTCCGCCAGACCCGAACCCACTCCGCCAGACCCTAACCCACTCCGCCAGACCGGAACCCAATCCGCCAGACCCTAACCCACTCCGCCAGACCCGAACCCACTCCGCCAGACCCGAACCCACTCCGCCAGACCCGAACCCACTCCGCCAGACCCAAACCCACTCCGCCAGACCCAAACCCACTCCGCCAGACCCCAACCCACTGCGCCAGACCCGAACCCACTCCGTCAGACCCGAACCAACTCCGCCAGACCCGAACCCACTCCGCCAGACCCCAACCCACTCCGCCAGACCCCAACCCACTCCGCCAGACCGGAACCCACACCGACAGACCCGAACCCACTCCGCCAGACCCGAACCCACTCCGCCAGACCCCAACCCATTCCGCCAGACCACAACCCACTCCGCCAGACCCGAACCCACACCGACAGACCCGAACCCACTCCGCCAGACCCAAACCCACTCCGCCAGACCCGAACCCATTCCGCCAGACCCGAACCAACTCCGCCAGACCCGAACCCACTCCTCCAGACCCGAACCCACTCCGCCAGACCCGAACCCACTCCGCCAGACCCAAACCCACTCCGCCAGACCCCAACCCACTCCGCCAGACCCGAACCCACTCCGCCACACCCGAACCCACTCCGCCAGACCCGAACCCACTCCGCCAGACCCGAACCCACTCCGCCAGACCCGAACCCACTCCGCCAGACCCCAACCCATTCCGCCAGACCCAAACCCACTCTGCCAGACCCAAACCCACTCCGCCAGACCCAAACCCACTCCGCCAGACCCGAACTCACTCCGCCAGAACCAAACCCACTCCGCCAGACCCAAACCCACTCCGCCAGACCCGAACCCACTCCGCCAGACCCGAACCCACTCCGCCAGACCCGAACCCACTCCTCCAGACCCGAACCCACTCCGCCAGACCCAAACCCACTCCGCCGGACCCAAACCCACTCCGCCAGACCCCAACCCACTCCGCCAGACCCGAACCCACTCCGCCAAACCCGAACCCACTCCGCTAGACCACAACCCACTCAGCCAGACCCGAACCCACTCCGACAGACCCGAACCCACTCCGCCAGACCCAAACCCACTCCGCCAGACCCGAACCCACTCCGCCAGACCCAAACCCACTCCGCCAGACCCCAACCCACTCCGCCAGACACCAACCCACTCCGCCAGACCCCAACCCACTCCGCCAGGCCCGAACCCACTCCACCAGACCCGAACCCACTCCGCCAGACCCGAATCCACTCTGCCAGACCCGAACCCACTCCGCCAGACCCCAACCCATTCCGCCAGACCCAAACCCACTCTGCCAGACCCAAACCCACTCCGCCAGACCCGAACCCACTCTGCCAGACCCGAACCCACTCCGCCAGAGCCGAACCCACTCCGCCAGACCCGAACCCACTCCGCCAGACCCGAACCCACTCCGCCAGACCCGAACTCACTCCGCCAGATCCGAACCCACTCCGCCAGACCCTAACCCACTCCGCCAGACCTGAACCCACTCCGCCAGACCCTAACCCACTCCGCCAGACCCGAACCAACTCCGCCAGACCCGAACCCACTCCGCCAGACCCGAACCCACTCCGCCAGACCCGAACCAACTCCGCCAGACCCGAACCCACTCCGCCAGACCCGAACCCATTCCGCCAGACCCCAACCCACCCCGCCAGACCCGAACCCACACCGCCAGACCCGAACCCACTCCGCCAGACCCCAACCCACTCCGCCAGACCCCAACCCACACCGACAGACCCGAACCCACTCCGCCAGACCCGAACCCACTCCGCCAGACCCGAACCCATTCCGCCAGACCACAACCCACTCCGCTAGACCCAAACCCACTCCGCCAGACACCAACCCACTCCGCCACACCCGAACCCACTCCGCCACACCCGAACCCACTCCGCTAGCCCACAACCCAATCCGCCAGACCCGAACCCACTCCGCCAGACCCAAACCCACTCCGCCAGACCCAAACTCACTCCGCCAGAACCAAACCCACTCCGCCAGACCCGAACCCACTTCGCCAAACCCGAACCCACTCCGCCAGACCCGAACCCACTCCGCCAGACCCAAACCCACTCCGCCAGACCCGAACCCATTCCGCCAGACCCGAACCAACTCCGCCAGACCCGAACCCACTCCTCCAGACCCGAACCCACTCCACCAGACCCAAACCCACTCCGCCAGACCCAAACCCACTCCGCCAGACCCCAACCCACTCCGCCAGACCCGAACCCACTCCGCCAACCCCGAACCCACTCCGCCAGACACCAACCCACTCCGCCAGACCCGAACCCACTCCCCCAGGCCCGAACCCAGTCCGCCAGACCCGAACCCACTCCGCCAGACCCCAACCCATTCCGCCAGACCCAAACCCACTCTGCCAGACCCAAACCCACTCCGCCAGACCCGAACCCACTCCGCCAGACCCGAACCCATTCCGCCAGACCACAACACACTCCGCCAGACCCGAACACACACCGACAGACCCGAACCCACTCCGCCAGACCCAAACCCACTCCGCCAGACCCGAACCCATTCCGCCAGACCCGAACCAACTCCGCCAGACCCGAACCCACTCCTTCAGACCCGAACCCACTCCGCCAGACCCAAACCCACTCCGCCAGACCCAAACCCACTCCGCCAGACCCCAACCCACTCCGCCAGACCCGAACCCACTCCGCCAAACCCGAACCCACTCCGCTAGACCACAACCCACTCCGCCAGACCCGAACCCACTCCGACAGACCCGAACCCACTCCGCCAGTACCGAACCCACTCCGCCAGACCCTAACCCACTCCGCCAGACCCAAACCCACTCCGCCAGACCCCAACCCACTCCGCCAGACACCAACCCACTCCGCCAGACCCGAACCCACTCCGCCAGGCCCGAACCCACTCCGCCAGACCCGAACCCACTCCGCCAGACCCGAACCCACTCCGCCAGACCCGAACCCACTCCGCCAGAACCCAACCCATTCCGCCAGACCCAAACCCACTCTGCCAGACCCAAACCCACTCCGCCACACCCAAACCCACTCCGCCAGACCCAAACTCACTCCGCCAGAACCAAACCCACTCCGCCAGACCCGAACCCACTCCGCCAAACCCGAACCCACTCCGCCAGACCCCAACCCACTCCGCCAGACCCGAACCCACTCCGACAGACCCGAACCCACTCCGCCAGACCCAATCCCACTCCGCCAGACCCAAACCCACTCCGCCAGACCCAAACCCACTCCGCCAGACCCAAACCCACTCTGCCAGACCCAAACCCGCTCCGCCAGACCCAAATCCACTCCGCCAGACCCGCACCCACTCCGCCATACCCGAACCCACTCCGCCAGACCACAACCCACTCCCCCAGACCCTAGCCCACACCGACAGACCCGAACCCACTCCGCCAGATCCAAACCCACTCCGCCAGACCCGAACCCACTCCGCCAGACCCGAACCCACTCCGCCAGACCCGAACTCACTCCGCCAGACCCGAACCCACTCCGCCAGACCCTAACCCACTCCGCCAGACCTGAACCCACTCCGCCAGACCCTAACCCACTCCGCCAGACCCGAACCCACTCCGCCAGACCCTAACCCACTCCGCCAGACCGGAACCCAATCCGCCAGACCCTAACCCACTCCGCCAGACCCGAACCCACTCCGCCAGACCCGAACCCACTCCGCCAGACCCGAACCCACTCCGCCAGACCCAAACCCACTCCGCCAGACCCAAACCCACTCCGCCAGACCCCAACCCACTGCGCCAGACCCGAACCCACTCCGTCAGACCCGAACCAACTCCGCCAGACCCGAACCCACTCCGCCAGACCCCAACCCACTCCGCCAGACCCCAACCCACTCCGCCAGACCGGAACCCACACCGACAGACCCGAACCCACTCCGCCAGACGCGAACCCACTCCGCCAGACCCCAACCCATTCCGCCAGACCACAACCCACTCCGCCAGACCCGAACCCACACCGACAGACCCGAACCCACTCCGCCAGACCCAAACCCACTCCGCCAGACCCGAACCCATTCCGCCAGACCCGAACCAACTCCGCCAGACCCGAACCCACTCCTCCAGACCCGAACCCACTCCGCCAGACCCGAACCCACTCCGCCAGACCCAAACCCACTCCGCCAGACCCCAACCCACTCCGCCAGACCCGAACCCACTCCGCCACACCCGAACCCACTCCGCCAGACCCGAACCCACTCCGCCAGACCCGAACCCACTCCGCCAGACCCGAACCCACTCCGCCAGACCCCAACCCATTCCGCCAGACCCAAACCCACTCTGCCAGACCCAAACCCACTCCGCCAGACCCAAACCCACTCCGCCAGACCCGAACTCACTCCGCCAGAACCAAACCCACTCCGCCAGACCCAAACCCACTCCGCCAGACCCGAACCCACTCCGCCAGACCCGAACCCACTCCGCCAGACCCGAACCCACTCCTCCAGACCCGAACCCACTCCGCCAGACCCAAACCCACTCCGCCGGACCCAAACCCACTCCGCCAGACCCCAACCCACTCCGCCAGACCCGAACCCACTCCGCCAAACCCGAACCCACTCCGCTAGACCACAACCCACTCAGCCAGACCCGAACCCACTCCGACAGACCCGAACCCACTCCGCCAGACCCAAACCCACTCCGCCAGACCCGAACCCACTCCGCCAGACCCAAACCCACTCCGCCAGACCCCAACCCACTCCGCCAGACACCAACCCACTCCGCCAGACCCCAACCCACTCCGCCAGGCCCGAACCCACTCCACCAGACCCGAACCCACTCCGCCAGACCCGAATCCACTCTGCCAGACCCGAACCCACTCCGCCAGACCCCAACCCATTCCGCCAGACCCAAACCCACTCTGCCAGACCCAAACCCACTCCGCCAGACCCGAACCCACTCTGCCAGACCCGAACCCACTCCGCCAGAGCCGAACCCACTCCGCCAGACCCGAACCCACTCCGCCAGACCCGAACCCACTCCGCCAGACCCGAACTCACTCCGCCAGATCCGAACCCACTCCGCCAGACCCTAACCCACTCCGCCAGACCTGAACCCACTCCGCCAGACCCTAACCCACTCCGCCAGACCCGAACCAACTCCGCCAGACCCGAACCCACTCCGCCAGACCCGAACCCACTCCGCCAGACCCGAACCAACTCCGCCAGACCCGAACCCACTCCGCCAGACCCGAACCCATTCCGCCAGACCCCAACCCACCCCGCCAGACCCGAACCCACACCGCCAGACCCGAACCCACTCCGCCAGACCCCAACCCACTCCGCCAGACCCCAACCCACACCGACAGACCCGAACCCACTCCGCCAGACCCGAACCCACTCCGCCAGACCCGAACCCATTCCGCCAGACCACAACCCACTCCGCTAGACCCAAACCCACTCCGCCAGACACCAACCCACTCCGCCACACCCGAACCCACTCCGCCACACCCGAACCCACTCCGCTAGCCCACAACCCAATCCGCCAGACCCGAACCCACTCCGCCAGACCCAAACCCACTCCGCCAGACCCAAACTCACTCCGCCAGAACCAAACCCACTCCGCCAGACCCGAACCCACTTCGCCAAACCCGAACCCACTCCGCCAGACCCGAACCCACTCCGCCAGACCCAAACCCACTCCGCCAGACCCGAACCCATTCCGCCAGACCCGAACCAACTCCGCCAGACCCGAACCCACTCCTCCAGACCCGAACCCACTCCACCAGACCCAAACCCACTCCGCCAGACCCAAACCCACTCCGCCAGACCCCAACCCACTCCGCCAGACCCGAACCCACTCCGCCAACCCCGAACCCACTCCGCCAGACACCAACCCACTCCGCCAGACCCGAACCCACTCCCCCAGGCCCGAACCCAGTCCGCCAGACCCGAACCCACTCCGCCAGACCCCAACCCATTCCGCCAGACCCAAACCCACTCTGCCAGACCCAAACCCACTCCGCCAGACCCGAACCCACTCCGCCAGACCCGAACCCATTCCGCCAGACCACAACACACTCCGCCAGACCCGAACACACACCGACAGACCCGAACCCACTCCGCCAGACCCAAACCCACTCCGCCAGACCCGAACCCATTCCGCCAGACCCGAACCAACTCCGCCAGACCCGAACCCACTCCTTCAGACCCGAACCCACTCCGCCAGACCCAAACCCACTCCGCCAGACCCAAACCCACTCCGCCAGACCCCAACCCACTCCGCCAGACCCGAACCCACTCCGCCAAACCCGAACCCACTCCGCTAGACCACAACCCACTCCGCCAGACCCGAACCCACTCCGACAGACCCGAACCCACTCCGCCAGTACCGAACCCACTCCGCCAGACCCTAACCCACTCCGCCAGACCCAAACCCACTCCGCCAGACCCCAACCCACTCCGCCAGACACCAACCCACTCCGCCAGACCCGAACCCACTCCGCCAGGCCCGAACCCACTCCGCCAGACCCGAACCCACTCCGCCAGACCCGAACCCACTCCGCCAGACCCGAACCCACTCCGCCAGAACCCAACCCATTCCGCCAGACCCAAACCCACTCTGCCAGACCCAAACCCACTCCGCCACACCCAAACCCACTCCGCCAGACCCAAACTCACTCCGCCAGAACCAAACCCACTCCGCCAGACCCGAACCCACTCCGCCAAACCCGAACCCACTCCGCCAGACCCCAACCCACTCCGCCAGACCCGAACCCACTCCGACAGACCCGAACCCACTCCGCCAGACCCAATCCCACTCCGCCAGACCCAAACCCACTCCGCCAGACCCAAACCCACTCCGCCAGACCCAAACCCACTCTGCCAGACCCAAACCCGCTCCGCCAGACCCAAATCCACTCCGCCAGACCCGCACCCACTCCGCCATACCCGAACCCACTCCGCCAGACCACAACCCACTCCCCCAGACCCTAACCCACACCGACAGACCCGAACCCACTCCGCCAGATCCAAACCCACTCCGCCAGACCCGAACCCACTCCGCCAGACCCGAACCCACTCCGCCAGACCCGAACTCACTCCGCCAGACCCGAACCCAATCCGCCAGACCCTAACCCACTCCGCCAGACCTGAACCCACTCCGCCAGACCCTAACCCACTCCGCCAGACCCGAACCCACTCCGCCAGACCCTAACCCACTCCGCCAGACCGGAACCCACTCCGCCAGACCCTAACCCACTCCGCCAGACCCGAACCCACTCCGCCAGACCCGAACCCACTCCGCCAGACCCGAACCCACTCCGCCAGACCCCAACCCACTCCGCCACACCCGAACCCACTCCGCCACACCCGAACCCACTCCGCTAGCCCACAACCCAATCCGCCAGACCCGAACCCACTCCGACAGACCCGAACCCACTCCGCCAGACCCAAACCCACTCCGCCAGACCCGAACCCACTCCGCCAGACCCAAACCCACTCTGCCAGACCCCAACCCACTCCGCCAGACACCAACCCACTCCGCCAGACCCGAACCCACTCCGCCAGGCCCGAACCCACTCCGCCAGACCCGAACCCACTCCGCCAGACCCGAACCCACTCCGCCAGACCCGAACCCACTCCGCCAGACCCCAACCCATTCCGCCAGACCCGAACCCACTCCGCCAGACCCGAACCCACTCCGCCAGACCCGAACCCACTCCGCCAGACCCAAACCCACTCCGCCAGACCCAAACTCACTCCGCCAGAACCAAACCCACTCCGCCAGACCCGAACCCACTTCGCCAAACCCGAACCCACTCCGCCAGACCCGAACCCACTCCGCCAGACCCAAACCCACTCCGCCAGACCCGAACCCATTCCGCCAGACCCGAACCAACTCCGCCAGACCCGAACCCACTCCTCCAGACCCGAACCCACTCCGCCAGACCCAAACCCACTCCGCCAGATCCAAACCCACTCCGCCAGACCCCAACCCACTCCGCCAGACCCGAACCCACTCCGCCAACCCCGAACCCACTCCGCCAGACACCAACCCACTCCGCCAGACCCGAACCCACTCCCCCAGGCCCGAACCCAGTCCGCCAGACCCGAACCCACTCCGCCAGACCCCAACCCATTCCGCCAGACCCAAACCCACTCTGCCAGACCCAAACCCACTCCGCCAGACCCGAACCCACTCCGCCAGACCCGAACCCATTCCGCCAGACCACAACACACTCCGCCAGACCCGAACACACACCGACAGACCCGAACCCACTCCGCCAGACCCAAACCCACTCCGCCAGACCCCAACCCATTCCGCCAGACCCGAACCCACTCCGACAGACCCGAACCCACTCCGCCAGACCCAATCCCACTCCGCCAGACCCAAACCCACTCCGCCAGACCCAAACCCACTCCGCCAGACCCAAACCCACTCTGCCAGACCCAAACCCACTCCGCCAGACCCAAATCCACTCCGCCAGACCCGCACCCACTCCGCCATACCCGAACCCACTCCGCCAGACCACAACCCACTCCCCCAGACCCTAACCCACACCGACAGACCCGAACCCACTCCGCCAGATTCAAACCCACTCTGCCAGACCCGAACCCACTCCGCCAGACCCGAACCCACTCCGCCAGACCCGAACTCACTCCGCCAGACCAGAACCCACTCCGCCAGACCCTAACCCACTCCGCCAGACCTGAACCCACTCCGCCAGACCCTAACCCACTCCGCCAGACCCGAACCCACTCCGCCAGACCCTAACCCACTCCGCCAGACCGGAACCCACTCCGCCAGACCCTAACCCACTCCGCCAGACCCGAACCCACTCCGCCCGACCCGAACCCACTCCGCCAGACCCGAACCCACTCCGCCAGACCCAAACCCACTCCGCCAGACCCAAACCCACTCCGCCAGACCCCAACCCACTGCGCCAGACCCGAACCCACTCCGCCAGACCCGAACCCACTCCGTCAGACCCGAACCAACTCCGCCAGACCCGAACCCACTCCGCCAGACCCCAACCCACTCCGCCAGACCCCAACCCACTCCGCCAGACCGGAACCCACACCGACAGACCCGAACCCACTCCGCCAGACCCGAACCCACTCCGCCAGACCCCAACCCATTCCGCCAGACCACAACCCACTCCGCCAGACCCGAACCCACACCGACAGACCCGAACCCACTCCGCCAGACCCAAACCCACTCCGCCAGACCCGAACCCATTCCGCCAGACCCGAACCAACTCCGCCAGACCCGAACCCACTCCTCCAGACCCGAACCCACTCCGCCAGACCCGAACCCACTCCGCCAGACCCAAACCCACTCCGCCAGACCCCAACCCACTCCGCCAGACCCGAACCCACTCCGCCAAACCCGAACCCACTCCGCTAGACCCGAACCCACTCCGCCAGACCCGAACCCACTCCGCCAGACCCGAACCCACTCCGCCAGACCCCAACCCATTCCGCCAGACCCAAACCCACTCTGCCAGACCCAAACCCACTCCGCCAGACCCAAACCCACTCCGCCAGTCCCAAACTCACTCCGCCAGAACCAAACCCACTCCGCCAGACCCGAACCCACTTCGCCAAACCCGAACCCACTCCGCCAGACCCGAACCCACTCCGCCAGACCCAAACCCACTCCGCCAGACCCGAACCCATTCCGCCAGACCCGAACCAACTCCGCCAGACCCGAACCCACTCCTCCAGACCCGAACCCACTCCGCCAGACCCAAACCCACTCCGCCAGATCCAAACCCACTCCGCCAGACCCCAACCCACTCCGCCAGACCCGAACCCACTCCGCCAACCCCGAACCCACTCCGCCAGACACCAACCCACTCCGCCAGACCCGAACCCACTCCCCCAGGCCCGAACCCAGTCCGCCAGACCCGAACCCACTCCGCCAGACCCCAACCCATTCCGCCAGACCCAAACCCACTCTGCCAGACCCAAACCCACTCCGCCAGACCCGAACCCACTCCGCCAGACCCGAACCCATTCCGCCAGACCACAACACACTCCGCCAGACCCGAACACACACCGACAGACCCGAACCCACTCCGCCAGACCCAAACCCACTCCGCCAGACCCCAACCCATTCCGCCAGACCCGAACCCACTCCGACAGACCCGAACCCACTCCGCCAGACCCAATCCCACTCCGCCAGACCCAAACCCACTCCGCCAGACCCAAACCCACTCCGCCAGACCCAAACCCACTCTGCCAGACCCAAACCCACTCCGCCAGACCCAAATCCACTCCGCCAGACCCGCACCCACTCCGCCATACCCGAACCCACTCCGCCAGACCACAACCCACTCCCCCAGACCCTAACCCACACCGACAGACCCGAACCCACTCCGCCAGATTCAAACCCACTCCGCCAGACCCGAACCCACTCCGCCAGACCCGAACCCACTCCGCCAGACCCGAACTCACTCCGCCAGACCCGAACCCACTCCGCCAGACCCTAACCCACTCCGCCAGACCTGAACCCACTCCGCCAGACCCTAACCCACTCCGCCAGACCCGAACCCACTCCGCCAGACCCTAACCCACTCCGCCAGACCGGAACCCACTCCGCCAGACCCTAACCCACTCCGCCAGACCCGAACCAACTCCGCCAGACCCGAACCCACTCCGCCAGACCCGAACCCACTCCGCCAGACCCAAACCCACTCCGCCAGACCCAAACCCACTCCGCCAGACCCCAACCCACTGCGCCAGACCCGAACCCACTCCGCCAGACCCGAACCCACTCCGTCAGACCCGAACCAACTCCGCCAGACCCGAACCCACTCCGCCAGACCCCAACCCACTCCGCCAGACCCCAACCCACTCCGCCAGACCGGAACCCACACCGACAGACCCGAACCCACTCCGCCAGACCCGAACCCACTCCGCCAGACCCCAACCCATTCCGCCAGACCACAACCCACTCCGCCAGACCCGAACCCACACCGACAGACCCGAACCCACTCCGCCAGACCCAAACCCACTCCGCCAGACCCGAACCCATTCCGCCAGACCCGAACCAACTCCGCCAGACCCGAACCCACTCCTCCAGACCCGAACCCACTCCGCCAGACCCGAACCCACTCCGCCAGACCCAAACCCACTCCGCCAGACCCCAACCCACTCCGCCAGACCCGAACCCACTCCGCCAAACCCGAACCCACTCCGCTAGACCCGAACCCACTCCGCCAGACCCGAACCCACTCCGCCAGACCCGAACCCACTCCGCCAGACCCCAACCCACTCCGCCAGACCCAAACCCACTCCGCCAGACCCGAACCCATTCCGCCAGACCCGAACCAACTCCGCCAGACCCGAACCCACTCCTCCAGACCCGAACCCACTCCGCCAGACCCGAACCCACTCCGCCAGACCCAAACCCACTCCGCCAGACCCCAACCCACTCCGCCAGACCCGAACCCACTCCGCCAAACCCGAACCCACTCCGCTAGACCCGAACCCACTCCGCCAGACCCGAACCCACTCCGCCAGACCCGAACCCACTCCGCCAGACCCCAACCCATTCCGCCAGACCCAAACCCACTCTGCCAGACCCAAACCCACTCCGCCAGACCCAAACCCACTCCGCCAGACCCGAACTCACTCCGCCAGAACCAAACCCACTCCGCCAGACCCGAACCCACTCCGCCAGACCCGAACCCACTCCGCCAGACCCGAACCCACTCCGCCAGACCCCGAACCCACACCTCCAGACCCGAACCCACTCCGCCAGACCCAAACCCACTTCGCCAGACCCAAACCCACTCCGCCAGACCCCAACCCACTCCGCCAGACCCGAACCCACTCCGCCAAACCCGAACCCACTCCGCTAGACCACAACCCACTCAGCCAGACCCGAACCCACTCCGACAGACCCGAACCCACTCCGCCAGACCCAAACCCACTCCGCCAGACCCGAACCCACTCCGCCAGACCCAAACCCACTCCGCCAGACCCCAACCCACTCCGCCAGACACCAACCCACTCCGCCAGACCCCAACCCACTCCGCCAGGCCCGAACCCACTCCACCAGACCCGAACCCACTCCGCCAGACCCGAACCCACTCTGCCAGACCCGAACCCACTCCGCCAGACCCCAACCCATTCCGCCAGACCCAAACCCACTCGGCCAGACCCAAACCCACTCCGCCAGACCCGAACCCACTCTGCCAGACCCGAACCCACTCCGCCAGATCCGAACCCACTCCGCCAGACCCGAACCCACTCCGCCAGACCCGAACCCACTCCGCCAGACCCGAACTCACTCCGCCAGATCCGAACCCACTCCGCCAGACCCTAACCCACTCCGCCAGACCTGAACCCACTCCGCCAGACCCTAACCCACTCCGCCAGACCCGAACCAACTCCGCCAGACCCGAACCCACTCCGCCAGACCCGAGCCCACTCCGCCAGACCCCAACCCACCCCGACAGACCCGAACCCACTCCGCCAGACCCTAACCCACTCCGCCAGACCCGAACCAACCCCGCCAGACCCAAACCCACTCCGCCAGGCCCAAACCAACTCCACCAGACCCAAACCCACTCCGCCAGACCCCAACCCACTCCGCCAGACCACAACCCACTCCGCCAGACCCGAACCCACGCCGACAGACCCGAACCCACTCCGCCAGACCCGAACCCACTCCGCCAGACGAGAACCCACTCCGCCAGACCCAAACCCACTCCACCAAACCCGAACCCACTCCGCCAGACCACAACCCACTCCGTCAGACCCGAACCCACACCGACAGACCCGTACCCACTCCGCCAGACCCAAACCCACTCCGCCAGACCCGAACCCATTCCGTCAGACCCGAACCCACTCCGCCAGACCCTAACCCACTCCGCCAGACCCGAACCCACTCCGCCAGACCCCAACCCACTCCGCCAGACCCCAACCCACTCCGCCAGACTCCAACCCACTCCGCCAGACCCGAACCCACACCGCCAGACCCGAACCCACTCCGCCAGACCCGAACCCACTCCGCCAGACCCCAACCCACTCCGCCAGACCCGAACCCACTCCGCCAGACCCCAACCCACTCCGCCAGACCCGAACCCACTCTGCCAGACCCAAACCCACTCCGCCAGACCCAAACCCACTCCGCCAGACCCAAACTCACTCCGCCAGAACCAATCCCATTCCGCCAGGCCCGAACCCACTCCGCCAGACCCGAACCCACTCCACCAGACCCCAACCCACTCCGCCAGACCCGAACCCACTCCGACAGACCCGAACCCACTCCGCCAGACCCAATCCCACTCCGCCAGACCCAAACCCACTCCGCCAGACCCAAACCCACACCGCCAGACCCAAATCCACTCCGCCAGACCCGCACCCACTCCGCCATACCCGAACCCACTCCGCCAGACCACAACCCACTCCCCCAGACCCTAACCCACACCGACAGACCCGAACCCACTCCGCCAGACCCAAACCCACTCCGCCAGACCCGAACCCACTCCACCAGACCCGAACCCACACCGCCAGACCCGAACCCACTCCGCCAGACCCAAACCCACTCCGCCAGACCATAACCCACTCCGCCAGACCTGAACCCACTCCGCCAGACCCTAACCCACTCCGCCAGACCCCAACCCACTCCGCCAGACCCAAACCCACTCCGCCAGACCCAAACCCACTCTGCCAGACCCAAACCCACTCTGCCAGACCCAAACCCACTCTGCCAGACCCAAACCCACTCCGCCAGACCCGAACCCACTCTGCCAGACCCCAACCCACCCCGCCAGACCCAAACCCACTCCGCCAGACCCAAACCCACTCCGCCAGACCCAAACTCACTCCGCCAGAACCAAACCCACTCCGCCAGACCCAAACCTACTCCGCCAGACCCAAAGCCACTATGCCAGACCCCAACCCATTCCGCCAGACCTGAATCCACTCCGCCAGACTGAAACTCACTCCGCCAGAACCAAACCCACTCTGCCAGACCCGAACCCACTCCGCCAGACCCCAACCCACTCCGCCAGACCCGAACCCACTCCGACAGACACGAACCCACTCCGCCAGACCCGAACCCACTCCGCCAGACCCTAACTCACTCCACCAGACCCAAAGCCACTCCGCCAGAACCGAATCCACTCCGCCAGACCCCAAACCACTCCGCCAGACCCGAAGCCACTCCGCCAGACCCGAACCCACTCCGCCAGACCCCAACCCACTCCGCCACACCCGAACCCACTCCGACAGACCCGAACCCACTCCGCCAGACCCAATCCCACTCCGCCAGACCCAAACCCACTCCGCCAGACCCAAACCCACTCCGCCAGACCCAAACCCACTCTGCCAGACCCAAACCCACTCCGCCAGACCCAAATCCACTCCGCCAGACCCGCACCCACTCCGCCATACCCGAACCCACTCCGCCAGACCACAACCCACTCCCCCAGACCCTAACCCACACCGACAGACCCGAACCCACTCCGCCAGATCCAAACCCACTCCGCCAGACCCGAACCCACTCCGCCAGACCCGAACCCACACCGACAGACCCGAACCCACTCCGCCAGACCCGAACCCACTCCGCCAGACCCCAACCCATTCCGCCAGACCACAACCCACTCCGCCAGACCCGAACCCACACCGACAGACCCGAACCCACTCCGCCAGACCCAAACCCACTCCGCCAGACCCGAACCCATTCCGCCAGACCCGAACCAACTCCGCCAGACCCGAACCCACTCCTCCAGACCCGAACCCACTCCGCCAGACCCGAACCCACTCCGCCAGACCCAAACCCACTCCGCCAGACCCCAACCCACTCCGCCAGACCCGAACCCACTCCGCCAAACCCGAACCCACTCCGCTAGACCCGAACCCACTCCGCCAGACCCGAACCCACTCCGCCAGACCCGAACCCACTCCGCCAGACCCCAACCCATTCCGCCAGACCCAAACCCACTCCGCCAGACCCAAACCCACTCCGCCAGACCCGAACTCACTCCGCCAGAAACAAACCCACTCCGCCAGACCCGAACCCACTCCGCCAGACCCGAACCCACTCCGCCAGACCCGAACCCACTCCGCCAGACCCGAACCCACTCCTCCAGACCCGAACCCACTCCGCCAGACCCAAACCCACTCCGCCAGACCACAACCCACTCCGCCAGACACCAACCCACTCCGCCAGACCCCAACCCACTCCGCCAGGCCCGAACCCACTCCACCAGACCCGAACCCACTCCGCCAGACCCTAACCCACTCCGCCAGACCGGAACCCACTCCGCCAGACCACAACCCACTCCGTCAGACCCGAACCCACACCGACAGACCCGAACCCACTCCGCCAGACCCAAACCCACTCCGCCAGACCCGAACCCATTCCGTCAGACCCGAACCAACTCCGCCAGACCCGAACCCACTCCTCCAGACCCGAACCCACTCCGCCAGACCCAAACCCACTCCGCCAGTCCCGAACCCAATCTGCCAGACCCGAACCCACTCCGCCAGGCCCGAGCCAACTCCGCCAGACCCGAACCCACTCCGCCAGACCCGAACCCACTCCGACAGACCCGAACCCACTCCGCCAGACCCTAACCCACTCCGCCAGACCCGAACCCACTCCGCCAGACCCCAACCCACTCCGCCAGACCCCAACCCACTCTGCCAGACTCCAACCCACTCCGCCAGACCCGAACCCACACCGCCAGACCCGAACCCACTCCGCCAGACCCCAACCCACTCCGCCAGACCCGAACCCTCTCTGCCAGACCCAAACCCACTCCGCCAGACCCAAACCCACTCCGCCAGACCCAAACTCACTCTGCCAGAACCAATCCCATTCCGCCAGACCCGAACCCACTCCGCCAGACGAGAACCCACTCCGCCAGACCCAAACCCACTCCACCAAACCCGAACCCACTCCGCCATACCACAACCCACTCCGTCAGACCCGAACCCACACCGACAGACCCGAACCCACTCCGCCAGACCCAAACCCACTCCGCCAGACCCGAACCCATTCCGTCAGACCCGAACCAACTCCGCCAGACCCGAACCCACTCCTCCAGACCCGAACCCACTCCGCCAGACCCAAACCCACTCCGCCAGTCCCGAACCCAATCTGCCAGACCCGAACCCACTCCGCCAGGCCCGAGCCAACTCCGCCAGACCCGAACCCACTCCGCCAGACCCGAACCCACTCCGACAGACCCGAACCCACTCCGCCAGACCCTAACCCACTCCGCCAGACCCGAACCCACTCCGCCAGACCCCAACCCACTCCGCCAGACCCCAACCCACTCCGCCAGACTCCAACCCACTCCGCCAGACCCGAACCCACACCGCCAGACCCGAACCCACTCCGCCAGACCCCAACCCACTCCGCCAGACCCGAACCCACTCTGCCAGACCCAAACCCACTCCGCCAGACCCAAACCCACTCCGCCAGACCCAAACTCACTCTGCCAGAACCAATCCCATTCCGCCAGACCCGAACCCACTCTGCCAGACCCGAACCCACTCCACCAGACCCCAACCCACTCCGCCAGACCCGAACCCACTCCGACAGACCCGAACCCACTCCGCCAGACCCAATCCCACTCCGCCAGACCCAAACCCACTCCGCCAGACCCAAACCCACACCGCCAGACCCAAATCCACTCCGCCAGACCCGCACCCACTCCGCCATACCCGAACCCACTCCGCCAGACCACAACCCACTCCCCCAGACCCTAACCCACACCGACAGACCCGAACCCACTCCGCCAAACTCAAACCCACTCCGCCAGACCCGAACCCACTCCACCAGACCCGAACCCACACCGCCAGACCCGAACCCACTCCGCCAGACACAAACCCACTCCGCCAGACCATAACCCACTCCGCCAGACCTGAACCCACTCCGCCAGACCCTAACCCACTCCGCCAGACCCCAACCCACTCCGCCAGACCCAAACCCACTCCGCCAGACCCAAACCCACTCTGCCAGACCCAAACCCACTCCGCCAGACCCAAACCCACTCTGCCAGACCCAAACCCACTCTGCCAGACCCAAACTCACTCTGCCAGAACCAAACCCACTCCGCGAGACCCGAACCCACTCTGCCAGACCCCAACCCACCCCGCCAGACCCAAACCCACTCCGCCAGACCCAAACCCACTCCGCCAGACCCAAACTCACTCCGCCAGAACCAAACCCACTCCGCCAGACCCAAACCTACTCCGCCAGACCCAAACCCACTACGCCAGACCCCAACCCATTCCGCCAGACCTGAATCCACTCCGCCAGACTGAAACTCACTCCGCCAGAACCAAACCCACTCTGCCAGACCCGAACCCACTCCGCCAGACCCCAACCCACTCCGCCAGACCCGAACCCACTCCGACAGACACGAACCCACTCCGCCAGACCCGAACCCACTCCGCCAGACCCTAACTCACTCCACCAGACCCAAAGCCACTCCGCCAGACCCGAATCCACTCCGCCAGACCCCAAACCACTCCGCCAGACCCGAACCCACTCCGCCAGACCCGAACCCACTCCGCCAGACCCGAACCCACTCCGCCAGACCCGAACCCACTCCGCCAGACCCTAACCCACTCCGCCAGACGTTAACCCACTCCGCCAGACCCTAACCCACTCCGCCAGACCCGAACCAACTCCGCCAGACCCGAACCCACTCCGCCAGACTCGAACCCACTCCGCCAGACCCCAACCCACTCCGCCAGACCCCAACCCACTCCGACAGACCCGAACCCACTCCGCCAGACCATAACCCACTCCGCCAGACCCGAACCCACTCCGCCAGACCCGAACCCACTTCGCCAGACCCCAACCCACTCCGCCAGACCCAAACCCACTCCGCCAGACCCGAACCCACTCCGCCAGACCCGAACCCACTCCGCCAGACCCGAACCCACTCCGCCAGACGCAAACCCACTCCGCCAGACCCAAACCCACTCCGCCAGACCCGAACCCACTCCGCCAGACCCGAACCCACTCCGCCAGACCCCAACCCACTCCGCCAAACCCGAACCCACTCCGCCAGACCCCAACCCACTCCGCCAGACCCGAACCCACTCCGACAGCCCCGAACCCTCTCCGCCAGACCCCAACCCACTCCGCCGGACCCAAACCCACTCCGCCAGACCCAAACCCACGCCGCCAGACCCAAACCCACTCCGCCAGACCAGAACCCACTCCGCCAGACCCGAACCCACTCCGCCAGACGCGAACCCACTCCGCCAGACCCAAACCCACTCCGCCAGACCCCAACCCACTCCGCCAGACTCCAACCCACTCCCCCAGACCCCAACCCACTCCGCCAGACTCCAACCCACTCCCCCAGACCCGAACCCACTCCGCCAGACCCGAACCCACTCCGCCAGACCCGAACCCACTCCGCCAGACCCGAACATGCTCCACCAGACCCGAACCCACTCCGCCAGACCCCAACCCACTCCGCTAGACCCCAAACCCACTCCGCCAGACCCAAACCCACTCCGCCACACACAAACCCACTCCGCCAGACCCAAACACACTCCGCCAGACCCAAACCCACTCCGCCAGACCCAAGCCCACTCCGCCCGTCCCAAACCCACTCCGCCAGACCCAAACCCACTCCGCCAGACCCGAACATGCTCCGCCAGACCCGAACCCACTCCGCCAGACCCCAACCCACTCCGCTAGACCCCAAACCCACTCCGGCAGACCCAAACCCACTCCGCCAGACACAAACCCTTCTCTGCCAGACACAAACCCACTCCGCCAGACCCAAACCCACTCTGCCAGACCCAAACCCACTCCGCCAGACCCCAAACCCACTCCGCCAGACCCAAACCCACTCCGCCAGACCCAAACCCACTCCGCCAGACCCAAACCCATTCCGCCAGATCCGAACCCACTCCGCCAGACCCCAACCCACTCCGCCAGACCCCAACCCACTCCGCCATACCCCAACCCACTCCGCCAGACCCGAACCCACTCCGCCAGACCCAAACCCACTCCGCCAGACCCAAACCCACTCCGCCAGACCCAAACCCACTCCGCCAGACCCAAACCCACTCCGCCAGACCCCAACCCACTCCGCCAGTCCCGAACCCACTCCGCCAGACCCGAACCCACTCCGCCAGACGCCAACCCAGTCCGCCAGACCTAAACCCACTCCGCCAGACTCAAACCCACTCCGCCAGCCCCAAACCCACTCCGCCAGACCCAAACCCACTCCGCCAGACTCAAACCCACTCCGCCAGGCCCAAACCCACTCCGCCAGACACAAACCCACTCCGCCAGACCCAAACCCACTCCGCCAGACCCAAGCCCACTCCGCCAGACCCAACCCCACTCCGCCAGACCCCAACCCACTCCGCCACACCCAAGCCCACTCCGCCAGACCCAAACCCACTCCGCCAGACCCAAACCCACTCCGCCAGACCTAAACCAACTCCGCCAGACCCAAACCCACTCCGCCAAACCCGAACCCACTCCGCCAGACCCCAACCCACTCCGCCAGACCCGAACCCACTCGTACAGACCCGAACCCACTCCGCCAAACCCGAACCCACTCCGCCAGACCCCAACCCACTCCGCCAGACCCCAACCCACTCCGCCAGACCCCAACCCATTCCGCCAGACCCGAACCCACTCCGCCAGACCCGAACCCACTCCGCGAGACCCGAACCCACTCCGCCAGACCCCAACCCACTCCGCCAGACGCCAACCCACTCCGCCAGACCCAAACCCACTCCGCCAGACCCGAACCCACTCCGCCAGACCCGAACCCACTCCGCGAGACCCGAAACCACTCCGCCAGACCCGAACCCACTCCGCCACACCCGAACCCACTCCGCCAGACCCAAACCCACTCCGCCAGACCCGAACTCACTCCGCCAGACCCGAACCCACTCCGCCAGATCCCAACCCACTCCGCCAGACCCCAACCCACTCCGCCAGACCCCAACCCACTCCGCCAGACCCCAACCCACTCCGCCAGACTCCAACCCACTCCGCCAGACCCCAACCCACTCCGCCAGACTCCAACCCACTCCCCCAGACCCCAACCCACTCCGCGACACCACAACCCACTCCGCCAGACCCAAACCCACTCCGCCAGACCCAAACCCACTCCGCTAGGCCCGAACCCACTCCGCCAGACCCGAACCCACTCCGCCAGACCCGAACATCCTCCGCCACACCTGAACCCACTCCTCCAGACCCCAACCCACTCCGCCAGACCCAAAACCCACTCCGCCTGACCCAAACCCACTCCGCCAGACCCAAACCCACTCCGCCACACACAAACCCACTCCGCCAGACCCAAACACACTCCGCCAGACCCAAACCCACTCCGCCAGACCCAAGCCCACTCCGCCCGTCCCAAACCCACTCCGCCAGACCCAAACCCACTCCGCCAGACCCGAACATGCTCCGCCAGACCCGAACCCACTCCGCCAGACCCCAACCCACTCCGCTAGACCCCAAACCCACTCCGGCAGACCCAAACCCACTCCGCCAGACACAAACCCTTCTCTGCCAGACCCAAACCCACTCCGCCAGACCCAAACCCACTCTGCCAGACCCAAACCCACTCCGCCAGACCCCAAACCCACTCCGCCAGACCCAAACCCACTCCGCCAGACACAAACGCACTCCGCTAGACACAAAATCACTCCGCCAGACCCGAACCCACTCCGCCAGACCACAACCCACTCCGCCAGACCCGAACCCACACCGACAGACCCGACCCCACTCCGCCAGACCCAAACCCACTCCGCCAGACCCGAACCCATTCCGCCAGATCCGAACCCACTCCGCCAGACCCCAACCCACTCCGCCAGACCCCAACCCACTCCGCCAGACCCCAACCCACTCCGCCAGACCCGAACCTACTCCGCCAGACCCAAACCCACTCCGCCAGACCCAAACCCACTCCGCCAGACCCAAACCCACTCCGCCAGACCCAAACCCACTCCGCCAGACCCCAACCCACTCCGCCAGTCCCGAACCCACTCCGCCAGACCCGAACCCACTCCGCCAGACCCCAACCCAGTCCGCCAGACCTAAACCCACTCCGCCAGACTCAAACCCACTCCGCCAGCCCCAAACCCACTCCGCCAGACCCAAACCCACTCCGCCAGACTCAAACCCACTCCGCCAGGCCCAAACCCACTCCGCCAGACACAAACCCACTCCGCCAGACCCAAACCCACTCCGCCAGACCCAAGCCCACTCCGCCAGACCCAACCCCACTCCGCCAGACCACAACCCACTCCGCCACACCCAAGCCCACTCCGCCAGACCCAAACCCACTCCGCCAGACCCAAACCCACTCCGCCAGACCTAAACCAACTCCGCCAGACCCAAACCCACTCCGCCAAACCCGAACCCACTCCGCCAGACCCCAACCCACTCCGCCAGACGCGAACCCACTCGTACAGACCCGAACCCACTCCGCCAAACCCGAACCCACTCCGCCAGACCCCAACCCACTCCGCCAGACCCCAACCCACTCCGCCAGACCCCAACCCACTCCGCCAGACCCCAACCCACTCCGCCAGACCCGAACCCACTCCGCCAGACCAAAAACCCACTCCGCCAGACCCAAACCCACTCCGCCAGACCCAAATACACTCCGCCAGACCCAAACCCACTCCGCCAGACCCAAACCCACTCCGCCAGACCCAAACCCACTCCGCCAGACCCAAACCCACTCCGCCAGACCCAAACCCACTCCGCCAGACCCCAACCCACTCCGCCAGTCCCGAACCCACTCCGCCAGACCCGAACCCACTCCGCCAGACGCCAACCCAGTCCGCCAGACCTAAACCCACTCCGCCAGACTCAAACCCACTCCGCCAGCCCCAAACCCACTCCGCCAGACCCAAACCCACTCCGCCAGACTCAAACCCACTCCGCCAGGCCCAAACCCACTCCGCCAGACACAAACCCACTCCGCCAGACCCAAACCCACTCCGCCAGACCCAAGCCCACTCCGCCAGACCCAACCCCACTCCGCCAGACCCCAACCCACTCCGCCACACCCAAGCCCACTCCGCCAGACCCAAACCCACTCCGCCAGACCCAAACCCACTCCGCCAGACCTAAACCAACTCCGCCAGACCCAAACCCACTCCGCCAAACCCGAACCCACTCCGCCAGACCCCAACCCACTCCGCCAGACCCGAACCCACTCGTACAGACCCGAACCCACTCCGCCAAACCCGAACCCACTCCGCCAGACCCCAACCCACTCCGCCAGACCCCAACCCACTCCGCCAGACCCCAACCCATTCCGCCAGACCCGAACCCACTCCGCCAGACCCGAACCCACTCCGCGAGACCCGAACCCACTCCGCCAGACCCCAACCCACTCCGCCAGACGCCAACCCACTCCGCCAGACCCAAACCCACTCCGCCAGACCCGAACCCACTCCGCCAGACCCGAACCCACTCCGCGAGACCCGAAACCACTCCGCCAGACCCGAACCCACTCCGCCACACCCGAACCCACTCCGCCAGACCCAAACCCACTCCGCCAGACCCAAACCCACTCTGCCAGACCCAAACCCACTCCGCCAGACCCCAAACCCACTCCGCCAGACCCAAACCCACTCCGCCAGACACAAACGCACTCCGCCAGACACAAACCCACTCCGCCAGACCCGAACCCACTCCGCCAGACCACAACCCACTCCGCCAGACCCGAACCCACACCGACAGACCCGACCCCACTCCGCCAGACCCAAACCCACTCCGCCAGACCCGAACCCATTCCGCCAGATCCGAACCCACTCCGCCAGACCCCAACCCACTCCGCCAGACCCCAACCCACTCCGCCAGACCCCAACCCACTCCGCCAGACCCGAACCCACTCCGCCAGACCCAAACCCACTCCGCCAGACCCAAACCCACTCCGCCAGACCCAAACCCACTCCGCCAGACCCAAACCCACTCCGCCAGACCCCAACCCACTCCGCCAGTCCCGAACCCACTCCGCCAGACCCGAACCCACTCCGCCAGACCCCAACCCAGTCCGCCAGACCTAAACCCACTCCGCCAGACTCAAACCCACTCCGCCAGCCCCAAACCCACTCCGCCAGACCCAAACCCACTCCGCCAGACTCAAACCCACTCCGCCAGGCCCAAACCCACTCCGCCAGACACAAACCCACTCCGCCAGACCCAAACCCACTCCGCCAGACCCAAGCCCACTCCGCCAGACCCAACCCCACTCCGCCAGACCACAACCCACTCCGCCACACCCAAGCCCACTCCGCCAGACCCAAACCCACTCCGCCAGACCCAAACCCACTCCGCCAGACCTAAACCAACTCCGCCAGACCCAAACCCACTCCGCCAAACCCGAACCCACTCCGCCAGACCCCAACCCACTCCGCCAGACGCGAACCCACTCGTACAGACCCGAACCCACTCCGCCAAACCCGAACCCACTCCGCCAGACCCCAACCCACTCCGCCAGACCCCAACCCACTCCGCCAGACCCCAACCCACTCCGCCAGACCCCAACCCACTCCGCCAGACCCGAACCCACTCCGCCAGACCAAAAACCCACTCCGCCAGACCCAAACCCACTCCGCCAGACCCAAATACACTCCGCCAGACCCAAACCCACTCCGCCAGACCCAAACCCACTCCGCCAGACCCAAACCCACTCCGCCAGACCCAAACCCACTCCGCCAGACCCAAACCCACTCCGCCAGACCCCAACCCACTCCGCCAGTCCCGAACCCACTCCGCCAGACCCGAACCCACTCCGCCAGACGCCAACCCAGTCCGCCAGACCTAAACCCACTCCGCCAGCCCCAAACCCACTCCGCCAGCCCCAAACCCACTCCGCCAGACCCAAACCCACTCCGCCAGACTCAAACCCACTCCGCCAGGCCCAAACCCACTCCGCCAGACACAAACCCACTCCGCCAGACCCAAACCCACTCCGCCAGACCCAAGCCCACTCCGCCAGACCCAACCCCACTCCGCCAGACCCCAACCCACTCCGCCACACCCAAGCCCACTCCGCCAGACCCAAACCCACTCCGCCAGACGCAAACCCACTCCGCCAGACCTAAACCAACTCCGCCAGACCCAAACCCACTCCGCCAAACCCGAACCCACTCCGCCAGACCCCAACCCACTCCGCCAGACCCGAACCCACTCGTACAGACCCGAACCCACTCCGCCAAACCCGAACCCACTCCGCCAGACCCCAACCCACTCCGCCAGACCCCAACCCACTCCGCCAGACCCCAACCTATTCCGCCAGACCCGAACCCACTCCGCCAGACCCGAACCCACTCCGCGAGACCCGAACCCACTCCGCCAGACCCCAACCCACTCCGCCAGACGCCAACCCACTCCGCCAGACCCAAACCCACTCCGCCAGACCCGAACCCACTCCGCCAGACCCGAACCCACTCCGCGAGACCCGAAACCACTCCGCCAGACCCGAACCCACTCCGCCACACCCGAACCCACTCCGCCAGACCCAAACCCACTCCGCCAGACCCGAACTCACTCCGCCAGACCCGAACCCACTCCGCCAGATCCCAACCCACTCCGCCAGACCCCAACCCACTCCGCCAGACCCCAACCCACTCCGCCAGACCCCAACCCACTCCGCCAGACTCCAACCCACTCCGCCAGACCCCAACCCACTCCGCCAGACTCCAACCCACTCCCCCAGACCCCAACCCACTCCGCGACACCACAACCCACTCCGCCAGACCCAAACCCACTCCGCCAGACCCAAACCCACTCCGCTAGGCCCGAACCCACTCCGCCAGACCCGAACCCACTCCGCCAGACCCGAACATCCTCCGCCACACCTGAACCCACTCCTCCAGACCCCAACCCACTCCGCCAGACCCAAAACCCACTCCGCCTGACCCAAACCCACTCCGCCAGACCCAAACCCACTCCGCCACACACAAACCCACTCCGCCAGACCCAAACACACTCCGCCAGACCCAAACCCACTCCGCCAGACCCAAGCCCACTCCGCCCGTCCCAAACCCACTCCGCCAGACCCAAACCCACTCCGCCAGACCCGAACATGCTCCGCCAGACCCGAACCCACTCCGCCAGACCCCAACCCACTCCGCTAGACCCCAAACCCACTCCGGCAGACCCAAACCCACTCCGCCAGACACAAACCCTTCTCTGCCAGACCCAAACCCACTCCGCCAGACCCAAACCCACTCTGCCAGACCCAAACCCACTCCGCCAGACCCCAAACCCACTCCGCCAGACCCAAACCCACTCCGCCAGACACAAACGCACTCCGCCAGACACAAACCCACTCCGCCAGACCCGAACCCACTCCGCCAGACCACAACCCACTCCGCCAGACCCGAACCCACACCGACAGACCCGACCCCACTCCGCCAGACCCAAACCCACTCCGCCAGACCCGAACCCATTCCGCCAGATCCGAACCCACTCCGCCAGACCCCAACCCACTCCGCTAGACCCCAACCCACTCCGCCAGACCCCAACCCACTCCGCCAGACCCGAACCCACTCCGCCAGACCCAAACCCACTCCGCCAGACCCAAACCCACTCCGCCAGACCCAAACCCACTCCGCCAGACCCAAACCCACTCCGCCAGACCCCAACCCACTCCGCCAGTCCCGAACCCACTCCGCCAGACCCGAACCCACTCCGCCAGACCCCAACCCAGTCCGCCAGACCTAAACCCACTCCGCCAGACTCAAACCCACTCCGCCAGCCCCAAACCCACTCCGCCAGACCCAAACCCACTCCGCCAGACTCAAACCCACTCCGCCAGGCCCAAACCCACTCCGCCAGACACAAACCCACTCCGCCAGACCCAAACCCACTCCGCCAGACCCAAGCCCACTCCGCCAGACCCAACCCCACTCCGCCAGACCCCAACCCACTCCGCCACACCCAAGCCCACTCCGCCAGACCCAAACCCACTCCGCCAGACCCAAACCCACTCCGCCAGACCTAAACCAACTCCGCCAGACCCAAACCCACTCCGCCAAACCCGAACCCACTCCGCCAGACCCCAACCCACTCCGCCAGACGCGAACCCACTCGTACAGACCCGAACCCACTCCGCCAAACCCGAACCCACTCCGCCAGACCCCAACCCACTCCGCCAGACCCCAACCCACTCCGCCAGACCCAACCCCACTCCGCCAGACCCCAACCCACTCCGCCACACCCAAGCCCACTCCGCCAGACCCAAACCCACTCCGCCAGACCCAAACCCACTCCGCCAGACCTAAACCAACTCCGCCAGACCCAAACCCACTCCGCCAAACCCGAACCCACTCCGCCAGACCCCAACCCACTCCGCCAGACCCCAACCCACTCGTACAGACCCGAACCCACTCCGCCAGACCCGAACCCACTCCGCCAGACCCCAACCCACTCCGCCAGACCCCAACCCACTCCGACAGACCCGAACCCACTCCGCCAGACCATAACCTACTCCGCCAGACCCGAACCCACTCCGCCAGACCCGAACCCACTCCGCCAGACCCCAACCCACTCCGCCAGAACCCAACCCACTCCTCTAGTCCCGAACCTACTCCGCCAGACCCGAACCCACTCCTCTAGTCCCGAACCTACTCAGCCAGACCCGAACACACTCCGCCATACCCGAACCCACTCCGCCAGACCCGAACCCACTCCGCCAGACCAAAAACCCACTCCGCCAGACCCAAACCCACTCCTCCAGACCCAAACACACTCCGCCAGACCCAAACCCACTCCGCCAGACCCAAACCCACTCCGCCAGACCCAAACCCACTCCGCCAGACCCAAACCCACTCCGCCAGACCCAAACCCACTCATCCAGACACAAACCCACTCCGCCAGACCCAAAACCACTCATCCAGACCCAAAACCACTCCGCCAGACCCCAACCCACTCCGCCAGACCCCAACCCACTCCGACAGACCCGAACCCACTCCGCCAGACCATAACCTACTCCGCCAGACCCGAACCCACTCCGCCAGACCCGAACCCACTCCGCCAGACCCCAACCCACTCCGCCAGACCCCAACCCACTCCTCTAGTCCCGAACCCACTCTGCCAGACCCGAACCCACTCCGCCATACCCGAACCCACTCCGCCAGACCCGAACCCACTCCGCCAGACCAAAAACCCACTCCGCCAGACCCAAACCCACTCCGCCAGACCCAAACACACTCCGCCAGGCCCAAACCCACTCCGCCAGACCCAAACCCACTCCGCCAGACCCAAACGCACTCCGCCAGACCCCAACCCACTCCGCCAGTCCCGAACCCACTCCGCCAGACCCGAACCCACTCCGCCAGACCCCAACCCACTCCGCCAGACTCAAACCCACTCCGCCAGGCCCAAACCCACTCCGCCAGACCCAAACCCACTCCGCCAGACCCAAACCAACTCCGCCAGACCCAAACCAAATCCGCCAGACCCAAACCCACTCCGCCAGACCCAAACAGACTCCGCCAGACCCAAACCTACTCCGCCAGACACAAACCCACTCCGCCAGACCCAAACCCACTCATCCAGATGCAAAACCACTCCGCCAGACCCCAACCCACTCCGCCAGACCCCAACCCACTCCGACAGACCCGAACCCACTCCGCCAGACCTAAACCAACTCCGCCAGACCCAAACCCACTCCGCCAGTCCCGAGCCCACTCCGCCAGACTCCAACCCACTCCGCCAGACCCCAACCCACTCCGACAGACCCGAACCCACTCCGCCAGACCATAACCTACTCCGCCAGACCCCAACCCACTCCGCCAGACCCCAACCCACTCCGCCAGACCCCAACCCACTCCGCCAGACCCCAACCCACTCCTCTAGTCCCGAACCCACTCCGCCAGACCCGAACCCACTCCGCCATACCCGAACCCACTCCGCCAGACCCGAACCCAATCCGCCAGACCAAAAACCCACTCCGCCGGACCCAAACCCACTCCGCCAGACCCAAACCCACTCCGCCAGACCCAAACCCACTCCGCCAGACCCAAACCCACTCCGCCAGACCCAAACACACTCCGCCAGACCCCAACCCACTCCGCCAGTCCTGAACCCACTCCGCCAGACCCAAACCCACTCCGCCAGACCCCAACCCAGTCCGCCAGACCTAAACCCCCTCCGCCAGACTCAAACCCACTCCGCCAGCCCCAAACCCACTCCGCCAGACCCAAACCCACTCCGCCAGACTCAAACCCACTCCGCCAGGCCCAAACCCACTCCGCCAGACACAAACCCACTCCGCCAGACCCAAACCCACTCCGCCAGACACAAACGCACTCCGCCAGACACAAACCCACTCCGCCAGACCCGAACCCACTCCGCCAGACCACAACCCACTCCGCCAGACCCGAACCCACACCGACAGACCCGACCCCACTCCGCGAGACCCAAACCCACTCCGCCAGACCCGAACCCATTCCGCCAGATCCGAACCCACTCCGCCAGACCCCAACCCACTCCGCCAGACCCCAACCCACTCCGCCAGACCCCAACCCACTCCGCCAGACCCGAACCCACTCCGCCAGACCCAAACCCACTCCGCCAGACCCAAACCCACTCCGCCAGACCCAAACCCACTCCGCCAGACCCAAACCCACTCCGCCAGACCCCAACCCACTCCGCCAGTCCCGAACCCACTCCGCCAGACCCGAACCCACTCCGCCAGACCCCAACCCAGTCCGCCAGACCTAAACCCACTCCGCCAGACTCAAACCCACTCCGCCAGCCCCAGACCCACTCCGCCAGACCCAAACCCACTCCGCCAGACTCAAACCCACTCCGCCAGGTCCAAACCCACTCCGCCAGACACAAACCCACTCCGCCAGACCCAAACCCACTCCGCCAGACCCAAGCCCACTCCGCCAGACCCAACCCCACTCCGCCAGACCCCAACCCACTCCGCCACACCCAAGCCCACTCCGCCAGACCCAAACCCACTCCGCCAGACCCAAACCCACTCCGCCAGACCCAAACCAACTCCGCCAGACCCAAACCCACTCCGCCAAACCCGAACCCACTCCGCCAGACCCCAACCCACTCCGCCAGACGCGAACCCACTCGTACAGACCCGAACCCACTCCGCCAAACCCGAACCCACTCCGCCAGACCCCAACCCACTCCGCCAGACCCCAACCCACTCCGCCAGACCCCAACCCACTCCGCCAGACCCCAACCCACTCCGCCAGACCCGAACCCACTCCGCCAGACCAAAAACCCACTCCGCCAGACCCAAACCCACTCCGCCAGACCCAAATACACTCCGCCAGACCCAAACCCACTCCGCCAGACACAAACCCACTCCGCCAAACCCGAACCCACTCCGCCAGACCCGAACCCACTCCGCCAGACGCGAACCCACTCGTACAGACCCGAACCCACTCCGCCAAACCCGAACCCACTCCGCCAGACCCCAACCCACTCCGCCAGACCCCAACCCACTCCGCCAGACCCCAACCCACTCCGCCAGACCCCAACCCACTCCGCCAGACCCGAACCCACTCCGCCAGACCAAAAACCCACTCCGCCAGACCCAAACCCACTCAGCCAGACCCAAATACACTCCGCCAGACCCAAAACCACTCCGCCAGACCCAAACCCACTCCGCCAGACCCAAACCCACTCCGCCAGACCCAAACCCACTCCGCCAGACCCAAACCCACTCCGCCAGACCCCAACCCACTCCGCCAGTCCCGAACCCACTCCGCCAGACCCGAACCCACTCCGCCAGACGCCAAACCAGTCCGCCAGACCTAAACCCACTCCGCCAGACTCAAACCCACTCCGCCAGCCCCAAACCCACTCCGCCAGACCCAAACCCACTCCGCCAGACTCAAACCCACTCCGCCAGGCCCAAACCCACTCCGCCAGACACAAACCCACTCCGCCAGACCCAAACCCACTCCGCCAGACCCAAGCCCACTCCGCCAGACCCAACCCCACTCCGCCAGACCCCAACCCACTCCGCCACACCCAAGCCCACTCCGCCAGACCCAAACCCACTCCGCCAGACCCAAACCCACTCCGCCAGACCTAAACCAACTCCGCCAGACCCAAACCCACTCCGCCAAACCCGAACCCACTCCGCCAGACCCCAACCCACTCCGCCAGACCCGAACCCACTCGTACAGACCCGAACCCACTCCGCCAAACCCGAACCCACTCCGCCAGACCCCAACCCACTCCGCCAGACCCCAACCCACTCCGCCAGACCCCAACCCATTCCGCCAGACCCGAACCCACTCCGCCAGACCCGAACCCACTCCGCGAGACCCGAACCCACTCCGCCAGACCCCAACCCACTCCGCCAGACGCCAACCCACTCCGCCAGACCCAAACCCACTCCGCCAGACCCGAACCCACTCCGCCAGACCCGAACCCACTCCGCGAGACCCGAAACCACTCCGCCAGACCCGAACCCACTCCGCCACACCCGAACCCACTCCGCCAGACCCAAACCCACTCCGCCAGACCCGAACTCACTCCGCCAGACCCGAACCCACTCCGCCAGATCCCAACCCACTCCGCCAGACCCCAACCCACTCCGCCAGACCCCAACCCACTCCGCCAGACCCCAACCCACTCCGCCAGACTCCAACCCACTCCGCCAGACCCCAACCCACTCCGCCAGACTCCAACCCACTCCCCCAGACCCCAACCCACTCCGCGACACCACAACCCACTCCGCCAGACCCAAACCCACTCCGCCAGACCCAAACCCACTCCGCTAGGCCCGAACCCACTCCGCCAGACCCGAACCCACTCCGCCAGACCCGAACATCCTCCGCCACACCTGAACCCACTCCTCCAGACCCCAACCCACTCCGCCAGACCCAAAACCCACTCCGCCTGACCCAAACCCACTCCGCCAGACCCAAACCCACTCCGCCACACACAAACCCACTCCGCCAGACCCAAACACACTCCGCCAGACCCAAACCCACTCCGCCAGACCCAAGCCCACTCCGCACGTCCCAAACCCACTCCGCCAGACCCAAACCCACTCCGCCAGACCCGAACATGCTCCGCCAGACCCGAACCCACTCCGCCAGACCCCAACCCACTCCGCTAGACCCCAAACCCACTCCGGCAGACCCAAACCCACTCCGCCAGACACAAACCCTTCTCTGCCAGACCCAAACCCACTCCGCCAGACCCAAACCCACTCTGCCAGACCCAAACCCACTCCGCCAGACCCCAAACCCACTCCGCCAATCCCAAACCCACTCCGCCAGACACAAACGCACTCCGCCAGACACAAACCCACTCCGCCAGACCCGAACCCACTCCGCCAGACCACAACCCACTCCGCCAGACCCGAACCCACACCGACAGACCCGACCCCACTCCGCCAGACCCAAACCCACTCCGCCAGACCTGAACCCATTCCGCCAGATCCGAACCCACTCCGCCAGACCCCAACCCACTCCGCCAGACCCCAACCCACTCCGCCAGACCCCAACCCACTCCGCCAGACCCGAACCCACTCCGCCAGACCCAAACCCACTCCGCCAGACCCAAACCCACTCCGCCAGACCCAAACCCACTCCGCCAGACCCAAACCCACTCCGCCAGACCCCAACCCACTCCGCCAGTCCCGAACCCACTCCGCCAGACCCGAACCCACTCCGCCAGACCCCAACCCAGTCCGCCAGACCTAAACCCACTCCGCCAGACTCAAACCCACTCCGCCAGCCCCAAACCCACTCCGCCAGACCCAAACCCACTCCGCCAGACTCAAACCCACTCCGCCAGGCCCAAACCCACTCCGCCAGACACAAACCCACTCCGCCAGACCCAAACCCACTCCGCCAGACCCAAGCCCACTCCGCCAGACCCAACCCCACTCCGCCAGACCCCAACCCACTCCGCCACACCCAAGCCCACTCCGCCAGACCCAAACCCACTCCGCCAGACCCAAACCCACTCCGCCAGACCTAAACCAACTCCGCCAGACCCAAACCCACTCCGCCAAACCTGAACCCACTCCGCCAGACCCCAACCCACTCCGCCAGACGCGAACCCACTCGTACAGACCCGAACCCACTCCGCCAAACCCGAACCCACTCCGCCAGACCCCAACCCACTCCGCCAGACCCCAACCCACTCCGCCAGACCCCAACCCACTCCGCCAGACCCCAACCCACTCCGCCAGACCCGAACCCACTCCGCCAGACCAAAAACCCACTCCGCCAGACCCAAACCCACTCCGCCAGACCCAAATACACTCCGCCAGACCCAAACCCACTCCGCCAGACACAAACCCACTCCGCCAGACCCAAACCCACTCCGCCAGACCCAAACCCACTCCGCCAGACCCAACCCCACTCCGCCAGACCCCAACCCACTCCGCCACACCCAAGCCCACTCCGCCAGACCCAAACCCACTCCGCCAGACCCAAACCCACTCTGCCAGACCTAAACCAACTCCGCCAGACCCAAACCCACTCCGCCAAACCCGAACCCACTCCGCCAGACCCCAACCCACTCCGCCAGACCCCAACCCACTCGTACAGACCCGAACCCACTCCGCCAGACCCGAACCCACTCCGCCAGACCCCAACCCACTCCGCCAGACCCCAACCCACTCCGACAGACCCGAACCCACTCCGCCAGACCATAACCTACTCCGCCAGACCCGAACCCACTCCGCCAGACCCGAACCCACTCCGCCAGACCCCAACCCACTCCGCCAGAACCCAACCCACTCCTCTAGTCCCGAACCTACTCCGCCAGACCCGAACCCACTCCTCTAGTCCCGAACCTACTCAGCCAGACCCGAACACACTCCGCCATACCCGAACCCACTCCGCCAGACCCGAACCCACTCCGCCAGACCAAAAACCCTCTCCGCCAGACCCAAACCCACTCCGCCAGACCCAAACACACTCCGCCAGACCCAAACACACTCCGCCAGACCCAAACCCACTCCGCCAGACCCAAACCCACTCCGCCAGACCCAAACCCACTCCGCCAGACCCAAACCCACTCCGCCAGACCCAAACCCACTCATCCAGACACAAACCCACTCCGCCAGACCCAAACCCACTCATCCAGACCCAAAACCACTCCGCCAGACCCCAACCCACTCCGCCAGACCCCAACCCACTCCGACAGACCCGAACCCACTCCGCCAGACCATAACCTACTCCGCCAGACCCGAACCCACTCCGCCAGACCCGAACCCACTCCGCCAGACCCCAACCCACTCCGCCAGACCCCAACCCACTCCTCTAGTCCCGAACCCACTCCGCCAGACCCGAACCCACTCCGCCATACCCGAACCCACTCCGCCAGACCCGAACCCACTCCGCCAGACCAAAAACCCACTCCGCCAGACCCAAACCCACTCCGCCAGACCCAAACACACTCCGCCAGGCCCAAACCCACTCCGCCAGACCCAAACCCACTCCGCCAGACCCAAACGCACTCCGCCAGACCCCAACCCACTCCGCCAGTCCCGAACCCACTCCGCCAGACCCGAACCCACTCCGCCAGACCCCAACCCACTCCGCCAGACTCAAACCCACTCCGCCAGGCCCAAACCCACTCCGCCAGACCCAAACCCACTCCGCCAGACCCAAACCAACTCCGCCAGACCCAAACCAAATCCGCCAGACCCAAACCCACTCCGCCAGACCCAAACACACTCCGCCAGACCCAAACCTACTCCGCCAGACACAAACCCACTCCGCCAGACCCAAACCCACTCATCCAGATGCAAAACCACTCCGCCAGACCCCAACCCACTCCGCCAGACCCCAACCCACTCCGACAGACCCGAACCCACTCCGCCAGACCAAAACCAACTCCGCCAGACCCAAACCCACTCCGCCAGTCCCGAGCCCACTCCGCCAGACTCCAACCCACTCCGCCAGACCCCAACCCACTCCGACAGACCCGAACCCACTCCGCCAGACCATAACCTACTCCGCCAGACCCCAACCCACTCCGCCAGACCCCAACCCACTCCGCCAGACCCCAACCCACTCCGCCAGACCCCAACCCACTCCTCTAGTCCCGAACCCACTCCGCCAGACCCGAACCCACTCCGCCATACCCGAACCCACTCCGCCAGACCCGAACCCAATCCGCCAGACCAAAAACCCACTCCGCCGGACCCAAACCCACTCCGCCAGACCCAAACCCACTCCGCCAGACCCAAACCCACTCCGCCAGACCCAAACCCACTCCGCCAGACCCAAACACACTCCGCCAGACCCCAACCCACTCCGCCAGTCCTGAACCCACTCCGCCAGACCCAAACCCACTCCGCCAGACCCCAACCCAGTCCGCCAGACCTAAACCCCCTCCGCCAGACTCAAACCCACTCCGCCAGCCCCAAACCCACTCCGCCAGACCCAAACCCACTCCGCCAGACTCAAACCCACTCCGCCAGGCCCAAACCCACTCCGCCAGACACAAACCCACTCCGCCAGACCCAAACCCACTCCGCCAGACACAAACGCACTCCGCCAGACACAAACCCACTCCGCCAGACCCGAACCCACTCCGCCAGACCACAACCCACTCCGCCAGACCCGAACCCACACCGACAGACCCGACCCCACTCCGCCAGACCCAAACCCACTCCGCCAGACCCGAACCCATTCCGCCAGATCCGAACCCACTCCGCCAGACCCCAACCCACTCCGCCAGACCCCAACCCACTCCGCCAGACCCCAACCCACTCCGCCAGACCCGAACCCACTCCGCCAGACCCAAACCCACTCCGCCAGACCCAAACCCACTCCGCCAGACCCAAACCCACTCCGCCAGACCCAAACCCACTCCGCCAGACCCCAACCCACTCCGCCAGTCCCGAACCCACTCCGCCAGACCCGAACCCACTCCGCCAGACCCCAACCCAGTCCGCCAGACCTAAACCCACTCCGCCAGACTCAAACCCACTCCGCCAGCCCCAAACCCACTCCGCCAGACCCAAACCCACTCCGCCAGACTCAAACCCACTCCGCCAGGCCCAAACCCACTCCGCCAGACACAAACCCACTCCGCCAGACCCAAACCCACTCCGCCAGACCCAAGCCCACTCCGCCAGACCCAACCCCACTCCGCCAGACCCCAACCCACTCCGCCACACCCAAGCCCACTCCGCCAGACCCAAACCCACTCCGCCAGACCCAAACCCACTCCGCCAGACCTAAACCAACTCCGCCAGACCCAAACCCACTCCGCCAAACCCGAACCCACTCCGCCAGACCCCAACCCAATCCGCCAGACGCGAACCCACTCGTACAGACCCGAACCCACTCCGCCAGACCCGAACCCACTCCGCCAGACCCCAACCCACTCCGCCAGACCCCAACCCACTCCGCCAGACCCCAACCCACTCCGCCAGACCCCAACCCACTCCGCCAGACCCGAACCCACTCCGCCAGACCAAAAACCCACTCCGCCAGACCCAAACCCACTCCGCCAGACCCAAATACACTCCGCCAGACCCAAACCCACTCCGCCAGACACAAACCCACTCCGCCAGACCCAAACCCACTCCGCCAGACCCAAACCCACTCCGCCAGACCCAACCCCACTCCGCCAGACCCCAACCCACTCCGCCACACCCAAGCCCACTCCGCCAGACCCAAACCCACTCCGCCAGACCCAAACCCACTCCGCCAGACCTAAACCAACTCCGCCAGACCCAAACCCACTCCGCCAAACCCGAACCCACTCCGCCAGACCCCAACCCACTCCGCCAGACCCCAACCCACTCGTACAGACCCGAACCCACTCCGCCAGACCCGAACCCACTCCGCCAGACCCCAACCCACTCCGCCAGACCCCAACCCACTCCGACAGACCCGAACCCACTCCGCCAGACCATAACCTACTCCGCCAGACCCGAACCCACTCCGCCAGACCCGAACCCACTCCGCCAGACCCCAACCCACTCCGCCAGAACCCAACCCACTCCTCTAGTCCCGAACCTACTCCGCCAGACCCGAACCCACTCCTCTAGTCCCGAACCTACTCAGCCAGACCCGAACACACTCCGCCATACCCGAACCCACTCCGCCAGACCCGAACCCACTCCGCCAGACCAAAAACCCACTCCACCAGACCCAAACCCACTCCGCCAGACCCAAACACACTCCGCCAGACCCAAACCCACTCCGCCAGACCCAAACCCACTCCGCCAGACCCAAACCCACTCCGCCAGACCCAAACCCACTCCGCCAGACCCAAACCCACTCATCCAGACACAAACCCACTCCGCCAGACCCAAACCCACTCATCCAGACCCAAAACCACTCCGCCAGACCCCAACCCACTCCGCCAGACCCCAACCCACTCCGACAGACCCGAACCCACTCCGCCAGACCATAACCTACTCCGCCAGACCCGAACCCACTCCGCCAGACCCGAACCCACTCCGCCAGACCCCAACCCACTCCGCCAGACCCCAACCCACTCCTCTAGTCCCGAACCCACTCTGCCAGACCCGAACCCACTCCGCCATACCCGAACCCACTCCGCCAGTCCCGAACCCACTCCGCCAGACCAAAAACCCACTCCGCCAGACCCAAACCCACTCCGCCAGACCCAAACACACTCCGCCAGGCCCAAACCCACTCCGCCAGACCCAAACCCACTCCGCCAGACCCAAACGCACTCCGCCAGACCCCAACCCACTCCGCCAGTCCCGAACCCACTCCGCCAGACCCGAACCCACTCCGCCAGACCCCAACCCACTCCGCCAGACTCAAACCCACTCCGCCAGGCCCAAACCCACTCCGCCAGACCCAAACCCACTCCGCCAGACCCAAACCAACTCCGCCAGACCCAAACCAAATCCGCCAGACCCAAACCCACTCCGCCAGACCCAAACACACTCCGCCAGACCCAAACCTACTCCGCCAGACACAAACCCACTCCGCCAGACCCAAACCCACTCATCCAGATGCAAAACCACTCCGCCAGACCCCAACCCACTCCGCCAGACCCCAACCCACTCCGACAGACCCGAACCCACTCCGCCAGACCTAAACCAACTCCGCCAGACCCAAACCCACTCCGCCAGTCCCGAGCCCACTCCGCCAGACTCCAACCCACTCCGCCAGACCCCAACCCACTCCGACAGACCCGAACCCACTCCGCCAGACCATAACCTACTCCGCCAGACCCCAACCCACTCCGCCAGACCCCAACCCACTCCGCCAGACCCCAACCCACTCCGCCAGACCCCAACCCACTCCTCTAGTCCCGAACCCACTCCGCCAGACCCGAACCCACTCCGCCATAACCGAACCCACTCCGCCAGACCCGAACCCAATCCGCCAGACCAAAAACCCACTCCGCCGGACCCAAACCCACTCCGCCAGACCCAAACCCACTCCGCCAGACCCAAACCCACTCCGCCAGACCCAAACCCACTCCGCCAGACCCAAACACACTCCGCCAGACCCCAACCCACTCCGCCAGTCCTGAACCCACTCCGCCAGACCCAAACCCACTCCGCCAGACCCCAACCCAGTCCGCCAGACCTAAACCCCCTCCGCCAGACTCAAACCCACTCCGCCAGCCCCAAACCCACTCCGCCAGACCCAAACCCACTCCACCAGACTCAAACCCACTCCGCCAGGCCCAAACCCACTCCGCCAGACACAAACCCACTCCGCCAGACCCAAACCCACTCCGCCAGACCCAAGCCCACTCCGCCAGACCCAACCCCACTCCGCCAGACCCCAACCCACTCCGCCACACCCAAGCCCACTCCGCCAGACCCAAACCCACTCCGCCAGACCCAAACCCACTCCACCAGACCTAAACCAACTGCGCCAGACCCAAACCCACTCCGCCAAACCCGAACCCACTCCGCCAGACCCCAACCCACTCCGCCAGACCCGAACCAGCTCCGCCAGACCCGAACCCACTCCGCCAGACCAAAAACCCACTCCCCCAGAGCCAAACCCACTCCGCCAGACCCAAACCCACTCCGCCAGACCCAAACCCACTCCGCCAGACCCAAACCCACTCCGCCAGACCCCAACCCACTCCGCCAGTCCCGAACCCACTCCGCCAGACCCGAACCCACTCCGCCAGACCCCAACCCACTCCGCCAGACTCAAACCCACTCCGCCAGGCCCAAACCCACTCCGCCAGACCCAAACCCACTCCGCCAGACTCAAACCCACTCCGCCAGGCCCAAACCCACTCCGCCAGACCCAAACCCACTCCGCCAGACAGAAACCCACTCCGCCAGCCCCAAACCCACTCCGCCAGACACAAACACACTCCGCCAGACCCAAGCCCACTCCGCCAGACCCAACCCCACTCCGCCAGACCCCAACCCACTCCGCCAGACCCCAACCCACTCCGCGAGACCTGAACCCACTCCGCCAGACCCGAACCCACTCCGCCAGACCCGAACCCACTCCGCCAGACCCAAACCAACTCCGCCAGACACAAACCCACTCGGCCAGACCCAAAACCACTCCGCCAGACCCCAACCCACTCCGCCAGACCCCAACCCACTCCGACAGACCCGAACCCACACCGCCAGACCCAAACCAACTCCGCCAGACCCAAACCCACTCCGCCAGTCCCGAGCCCACTCCGCCAGACTCCAACCCACTCCGCCAGACCCCAACCCACTCCGACAGACCCGAACCCACTCCGCCAGACCATAACCGACTCCGCCAGACCCGAACCCACTCCGCCAGACCCGAACCCACTCCGCCAGACCCCAACCCACTCCGCCAGACCCCAACCCACACCTCTAGTCCCGAACCCACTCCGCCAGACCCGAACCCACTCCGCCATACCCCAACCCACTCCGCCAGACCCGAACCCACTCCGCCAGACCAAAAACCCACTCCGCCGGACCCAAACCCACTCCGCCAGACCCAAACCCACTCTGCCAGACCCAAACCCACTCCGCCAGACCCAACCCCACTCCGCCAGACCCCAACCCACTCCGCCAGTCCCGAACCCACTCCGCCAGACCCGAACCCACTCCGCCAGACCCCAACCCAGTCCGCCAGACTCAAACCCACTCCGCCAGCCCCAAACCCACTCCGCCAGACCCAAACCCACTCTGCCAGACTCAAACCCACTCCGCCAGGCCCAAACCCACTCCGCCAGACACAAACCCACTCCGCCAGACCCAAAACCCACTCCGCCAGACCCAAGCCCACTCCTTCCAGACCCAACCCCACTCCGCCAGACCCCAACCCACTCCGCCACACCCAAGCCCACTCCGCCAGACCCAAACCCACTCCGCCAGACCCAAACCCACTCCGCCAGAACTAAACCAACTCCGCCAGACCCAAACCCACTCCGCCAAACCCGAACCCACTCCGCCAGACCCGAACCCACTCCGCCAGACCCCAACCCACTCCGCCAGACCCCAACCCACTCCGACAGACCCGAACCCACTCCGCCAGACCTAAACCAACTCCGCCAGACCCAAACCCACTCCGCCAGTCCCGAGCCCACTCCGCCAGACTCCAACCCACTCCGCCAGACCCCAACCCACTCCGACAGACCCGAACCCACTCCGCCAGACCATAACCTACTCCGCCAGACCCCAACCCACTCCGCCAGACCCCAACCCACTCCGCCAGACCCCAACCCACTCCGCCAGACCCCAACCCACTCCTCTAGTCCCGAACCCACTCCGCCAGACCCGAACCAGCACCGCCATACCCCAGACCCCGACCCACTCCGCCAGACCCGAACCCACTCTGACAGACCCGAACCCACTCCGCCAGACCCCAACCCACTCCGCCACACACGAACCCACTACGCCAAACCCGAACCCACTCCGCCAGACCCGAACCCACTCCGCCAGACCCGAACCCACTCCGCCAGACCCTAACCCACTCCGCCCGACCCCAAACCCACTCCGCCAGACCCAAACCCACTCCGCCAGACCCAAACACACTCCGCCAGACACAAACCCACTCCGCCAGACCCAAACCCACTCCGCCAGACCCAAACCCACTCCGCCAGACCCAAACCCACTCCGCCAGACCCAAACCCACTCCGCCAGACCCAAACCCACTCCGCCAGACCCAAACCCACTCCGCCAGACCTAAACCAACTCCGCCAGACCCAAACCCAATCCGCCAAACCCGAACCCACTCCTCCAGACCCCAACCCACTCCGCCAGACCCCAACCCACTCCGACAGACCCCAACCCACTCCGCCAAACCCAAACCCACTCCGCCAGACCCAAACCCACTCCGCCAGACCCAAACCCACTCCGCCAGACCCAAACACACTCCGCCAGACACAAACCCACTCCGCCAGACCCAAACCCACTCCGCCAGACCCAAACCCACTCCGCCAGACCCAAACCCACTCCGCCTGACCCAAACCCACTCCGCCAGACCCAAACCCACTCCGCCAGACCCAAACCCACTCCGCCAGACCTAAACCAACTCCGCCAGACCCAAACCCAATCCGCCAAACCCGAACCCACTCCTCCAGACCCCAACCCACTCCGCCAGACCCCAACCCACTCCGCCAGACCCCAACCCACTCCGCCAAACCCAAACCCACTCCGCCAGACCCAAACCCACTCCGCCAGACCCCAACCCACTCCGCCAGACTCAAACCCACTCCGCCAGGCCCAAACCCACTCCGCCAGACCCAAACCCACTCCGCCAGACTCAAACCCACTCCGCCAGGCCCAAACCCACTCCGCCAGACACAAACCCACTCCGCCAGACCCAAACCCACTCCGCCAGACCCAAGCCCACTCCGCCAGACCCAACCCCACTCCGCCAGACCCCAACCCACTCCGCCACACCCAAGCCCACTCCGCCAGACCCAAACCCACTCCGCCAAACCGAAACCCACTCCGCCAGACCTAAACCAACTCCGCCAGACCCAAACCCACTCCGCCAAACCCGAACCCACTCCGCCAGACCCCAACCCACTCTGCCAGACCCGAACCCACTCGTACAGACCCCAACCCACTCCGCCAGACCCAAACCAACTCCGCCAGACCCAAACCCACTCCGCCAGACCCCAACCCACTCCGACAGACCCGAACCCACTCCGCCAGACCTAAACCAACTCCGCCAGACCCAAACCCACTCCGCCAGTCCCGAGCCCACTCCGCCAGACTCCAACCCACTCCGCCAGACCGCAACCCACTCCGACAGACCCGAACCCACTCCGCCAGACCATAACCTACTCCGCCAGACCCGAACCCACTCCGCCAGACCCGAACCCACTCCGCCACACCCCAACCCACTCCGCCAGACCCCAACCCAGTCCTCTAGTCCCAACCCCACTCCGCCAGACCCCAACCCACTCCGCCAGACCCCAACCCACTCCGCCAGACCTGAACCCACTCCGCCAGACCCGAACCCAATCCGCCAGACCCAAACCCACTCCGCCAGACCCGAAGCCACTCCGCCTGACCCAAACCCACTCCGCCAGACCCTAACACACTCTGCCAGACCCAAACCCACTCCGCCAGACCTGAACCAACTCCGCCAGACCCAAACCCACTCCGCCAGTCCCGAGCCCACTCCGCCAGACTCCAACCCACTCCGCCAGACCCCAACCCACTCCGACAGACCCGAACCCACTCCGCCAGACCATAACCTACTCCGCCAGACCCGAACCCACTCCGCCAGACCCGAACCCACTCCGCCAGACCCCAACCCACTCCGCCAGACCCCAACCCACTCCTCTACTCCCGAACCCACTCCGCCAGACCCAAACCAACTCCGCCATACTCGAACCCACTCCGCCAGACCCAAACCCACTCTGCCAGACCAAAAACCCACTCCGCCAGACCCAAACACACTCTGCCAGACCCAAACCCACTCCGCCAGACCCAAACCCACTCCGCCAGACCCAAACCCACTGCACCAGACACAAACCAACTCCGCCAGACCCAAACCCACTCCGCCAGACCCCAACCCACTCCGACAGACCCAAACCCACTCCGCCAGACCATAACCTACTCCGCCAGACCCGAACCCACTCCGCCAGACCCGAACCCACTCCGCCAGACCCCAACCCACTCCGCCAGACCCCAACCCACTCCTCTACTCCCGAACCCACTCCGCCAGACCCGAACCAACTCGGCCATACCCGAACCCACTCCGCCAGACCCAAACCCACTCCGCCAGACCAAAAACCCACTCCGCCAGACCCAAACACACTCTGCCAGACCCAAACCCACTCCGCCAGACCCAAACCCACTCCGCCAGACCCAAACCCACTCCACCAGACACAAACCAACTCCGCCAGACCCAAACCCACTCCGCCAGTCCCAAACCAACTCCGCCAGACCCAAACCCACTCCGCCAGACCCAAACCCACTCCGCCAGACCCAAACCCACTCATCCAGACACAAACCCACTCCGCCAGACCCAAACCCACTCCGCATGACCCCAACCCACTCCGACAGACCCGAACCCACTCCGCCAGACCTAAACCAACTCCGCCAGACCCAAACCCACTCCGCCAGTTCCGAGCCCACTCCGCCAGATTCCAACCCACTCCGCCAGACCCCAACCCACTCCGACAGACCCGAACCCACTCCGCCAGACCATAACCTACTCCGCCAGACCCGAACCCACTCCGCCAGACCCGAACCCACTCCGCCAGACCCCAACCCACTCCGCCAGACCCCAACCCACTCCTCTAGTCCCGAACCCACTCCGCCAGACCCGAACCAACTCCGCCATACCCGAACCCACTCCGCCAGACCCGAACCCACTCCGCCAGACCAAAAACCCTCTCCGCCAGACCCAAACCCACTCCGCCAGACCCAAACCCACTCCGCCAGACCCAAACCCACTCCGCCAGACCCAAACCCACTCCGCCAGACCCCAACCCACTCCGCCAGTCCCAAACCCACTCCGCCAGACCCCAACCCACTCCGCCAGACCCCAACCCACTCCGCCAGACTCAAACCCACTCCGCCAGACCCAAACCCACTCCGCCAGACCCAAACCCACTCCGCCAGGCCCAAACCCACTCCGCCAGGCCCAAACCCACTCCGCCAGACCCCAACCCACTCCGCCAGACTGAAACCCACTCCGCCAGGCCCAAACCCACTCCGCCAGGCCCAAACCCACTCCGCCAGACTCAAACCCACCGCCAGACCTAAACCAACTCCGCCAGACCCAAACCCACTCCGCCAAACCCGAACCCACTCCGCCAGACCCCAACCCACTCCGCCAGACCCGAACCCACTCGTACAGACCCGAACCCACTCCGCCAGACCCGAACCCACTCCGCCAGACCCCAACCCACTCCGCCAGACCCCAACCCACTCCGACAGACCCGAACCCACTCCGCCAGACCTAAACCAACTCCGCCAGACCCAAACCCACTCCACCAGTCCCGAGCCCACTCCGACAGACTCCAACCCTCTCCGCTAGACCCCAAACCACTCCGCCAGACCCGAAGCCACTCCGCCAGACCATAACCTACTCCGCCAGACCCGAACCCACTCCGCCAGACCCGAATCCACTCCGCCAGACCCCAACCCACTCTGCCAAGACCCCAACCCACTCCTCTAGTACCGAACCCACTCCGCCAGACCCGAACCCACTCCGCCATACCCGAACCCACTCCGCCAGACCCGAACCAACTCCGCCATACCCGAACCCACTCCGCCAGACCCGAACCCACTCCGCCAGACCAAAAACCCACTCTGCCAGACCCAAACCCACTCCGCCAGACCCAAACCCACTCCGCCAGACCAAAACCCACTCCGCCAGACCCAAACCCACTCCGCCAGACCCCAACCCACTCCGCCAGTCCCAAACCCACTCCGCCAGACCCGAACCCACTCCGCCAGACCCCAACCCACTCCGCCAGACTCAAACCCACTCCGCCAGGCCCAAACCCACTCCGCCAGACCCAAACCCACTCCTCCAGACTCAAACCCACTCCGCCAGGCCCAAAGCCACTCCGCCAGACCCAAACCCACTCCGCCAGACAGAAACCCACTCCGCCAGCCCCAAACCCACTCCGCCAGACCCAAGCCCACTCCGCCAGACCCAAACCCACTCCGCCAGACCCATACCCACTCCACCAGACACAAACCAACTCCGCCAGACCCAAACCCACTCTGCCAGACCCAAACCAACTCCGCCAGACCCAAACCCACTCCGCCAGACCCAAACCCACTCCGCCAGACCCAAACCCACTCATCCAGACACAAACCCACTCCGCCAGACCCAAACCCACTCATCCAGACCCAAAACCACTCCGCCAGACCCAAACCAACTCCGCCAGACCCAAACCCACTCCGCCAGACCCCAACCCACTCCGACAGACCCGAACCCACTCCGCCAGACCTAAACCAACTCCGCCAGACCCAAACCCACTCCGCCAGTCCTGAGCCCACTCTGCCAGACTCCAACCCACTCCGCCAGACCCCAACCCACTCCGACAGACCCGAACCCACTCCGCCAGACCATAACCTACTCCGCCAGACCCGAACCCACTCCGCCAGACCCGAACCCACTCCGCCAGACACCAACCCACTCCGCCAGACCCCAACCCAGTCCTCTAGTCCCGAACCCACTCCGCCAGACCCGAACCCACTCCGCCAGACCAAAAACCCACTCCGCCAGACCCAAACCCACTCCGCCAGACCCAAACCCACTCCGCCAGACCCAAACCCACTCCGCCAGACCCAAACCCACTCCGCCAGACCCCAACCCACTCCGCCAGTCCCGAACCCACTCCGCCAGACCCCAACCCACTCCGCCAGACCCCAACCCACTCCGCCAGACCTGAACCCACACCGCCAGACCCGAACCAACTCCGCCAGACCCAAACCCACTCCGCCAGTCCCGAGCCCACTCCGCCAGACTCCAATCCACTCCGCCAGACCCCAACCCACTCCGCCAGACCCCAACCCACTCCGCCAGACCCAAACCCACTCCGCCAGACCAAAAACCCACTCCGCCAGACCCAAACACACTCTGCCAGACCCAAACCCACTCCGCCAGACCCAAACCCACTCCGCCAGACCCAAACCCACTCCACCAGACAAACCAACTCCGCCAGACCCAAACCCACTCCGCCAGTCCCAAACCAACTCCGCCAGACCCAAACCCACTCCGCCAGACCCAAACCCACTCCGCCAGACCCCAACCCACTCCGCCAGTCCCGAACCCACTCCGCCAGACCCGAACCCACTCTGCCAGACCCCAACCCACTCCGCCAGACTCAAACCCACTCCGCCAGGCCCAAACCCACTCCGCCAGACCCAAACCCACTCCGCCAGACCCAAACCAACTCCGCCAGACCCAAACCAAATCCGCCAGACCCAAACCCACTCCGCCAGACCCAAACACACTCCGCCAGACCCAAACCTACTCCGCCAGACACAAACCCACTCCGCCAGACCCAAACCCACTCATCCAGATGCAAAACCACTCCGCCAGACCCCAACCCACTCCGCCAGACCCCAACCCACTCCGACAGACCCGAACCCACTCCGCCAGACCTAAACCAACTCCGCCAGACCCAAACCCACTCCGCCAGTCCCGAGCCCACTCCGCCAGACTCCAACCCACTCCGCCAGACCCCAACCCACTCCGACAGACCCGAACCCACTCCGCCAGACCATAACCTACTCCGCCAGACCCGAACCCACTCCGCCAGACCCGAACCCACTCCGCCAGACCCCAACCCACTCCGCCATACCCGAACCCACTCCGCCAGACCCGAACCCAATCCGCCAGACCAAAAACCCACTCCGCCGGACCCAAACCCACTCCGCCAGACCCAAACCCACTCCGCCAGACCCAAACCCACTCCGCCAGACACAAACCCACTCCGCCAGACCCAAACCCACTCCGCCAGACCCCAACCCACTCCGCCAGTCCCGAACCCACTCCGCCAGACCCAAACCCACTCCGCCAGACCCCAACCCAGTCCGCCAGACCTAAACCCACTCCGCCAGACTCAAACCCACTCCGCCAGCCCCAAACCCACTCCGCCAGACCCAAACCCACTCCGCCAGACTCAAACCCACTCCGCCAGACCCAAACCCACTCCGCCAGACCCAAACCCACTCCGCCAGACCCAACCCCACTCCGCCAGACCCCAACCCACTCCGCCACACCCAAGTCCACTCCGCCAGACCCAAACCCACTCCGCCAGACCCAAACCCACTCCGCCAGACCTAAACCAACTCCGCCAGACCCAAACCCACTCCGCCAAACCCGAACCCACTCCGCCAGACCCAACCCACTCCGCCAGACCCGAACCCACTCGTACAGACCCGAACCCACTCCGCCAGACCCGAACCCACTCCGCCAGACCCCAACCCACTCCGCCAGACCCCAACCCACTCCGACAGACCCGAACCCACTCCGCCAGACCTAAACCAACTCCGCCAGACCCAAACCCACTCCGCCAGTCCCGAGCCCACTCCGCCAGACTCCAAACCACTCCGCCAGACCCCAACCCACTCCGAAAGACCCGAACCCACTCCGCCAGACCATAACCTACTCCGCCAGACCCGAACCCACTCCGCCAGACCCCAACCCACTCCGCCAGACCCCAACCCACTCCGCCAGACCCCAACCCACTCCGCCAGACCCAAACGCACTCCGCCAGACCCCAACCCACTCCGCCAGTCCCGAACCCACTCCGCCAGACCCGAACCCACTCCGCCAGACCCCAACCCACTCCGCCAGACTCAAACCCACTCCGCCAGGCCCAAACCCACTCCGCCAGACCCAAACCCACTCCGCCAGACTCAAACCCACTCCGCCAGGCCCAAACCCACTCCGCCAGACCAAAACCCACTCCGCCAGACAGAAACCCACTCCGCCAGCCCCAAACCCACTCCGCCAGACACAAACACACTCCGCCAGACCCAAGCCCACTCCGCCAGACCCAACCCCACTCCGCCAGACCCCAACCCACTCCGTCAGACCCGAACCCACTCCGCCAGACCTGAACCCTCTCCGCCAGACCCGAACCCACTCCGCCAGACCCGAACCCACTCCGCCAGACCCAAACCAACTCCGCCAGACACAAACCCACTCGGCCAGACCCAAAACCACTCCGCCAGACCCCAACCCACTCCGCCAGACCCCAACCCACTCCGACAGACCCGAACCCACACCGCCAGACCCAAACCAACTCCGCCAGACCCAAACCCACTCCGCCAGTCCCGAGCCCACTCCGCCAGACTCCAACCCACTCCGCCAGACCCCAACCCACTCCGACAGACCCGAACCCACTCCGCCAGACCATAACCTACTCCGCCATACCCGAACCCACTCCGCCAGACCCGAACCCACTCCGCCAGACCCCAACCCACTCCGCCAGACCCCAACCCACTCCTCTAGTCCCGAACCCACTCCGCCAGACCCGAACCCACTCCGCCATACCCGAACCCACTCCGCCAGACCCGAACCCACTCCGCCAGACCAAAAACCCACTCCGCCGGACCCAAACCCACTCCGCCAGACCCAAACCCACTCTGCCAGACCCAAACCCACTCCGCCAGACCCAACCCCACTCCGCCAGACCCCAACCCACTCCGCCAGTCCCGAACCCACTCCGCCAGACCCGAACCCACTCCGCCAGACCCCAACCCAGTCCGCCAGACTCAAACCCACTCCGCCAGCCCCAAACCCACTCCGCCAGACCCAAACCCACTCTGCCAGACTCAAACCCACTCCGCCAGGCCCAAACCCACTCCGCCAGACACAAACCCACTCCGCCAGACCCAAACCCACTCCGCCAGACCCAAGCCCACTCCGCCAGACCCAACCCCACTCCGCCAGACCCCAACCCACTCCGCCACACCCAAGCCCACTCCGCCAGACCCAAACCCACTCCGCCAGACCCAAACCCACTCCGCCAGAACTAAACCAACTCCGCCAGACCCAAACCCACTCCGCCAAACCCGAACCCACTCTGCCAGACCCCAACCCACACCGCCAGACCCGAACCCACTCGTACAGATCCGAACCCACTCCGCCTGACCCGAACCCACTCCGCCAGACCCCAACCCACTCCGCCAGACCACAACCCACTCCGACAGACCCGAACCCACTCCGCCAGACCTAAACCAACTCCGCCAGACCCAAACCCACTCCGCCAGTCCCGAGCCCACTCCGCCAGACTCCAACCCACTCCGCCAGACCCCAACCCACTCCGACAGACCCGAACCCACTCCGCCAGACCATAACCTACTCCGCCAGACCCCAACCCACTCCGCCAGACCCCAACCCACTCCGCCAGACCCCAACCCACTCCGCCAGACCCCAACCCACTCCTCTAGTCCCGAACCCACTCCGCCAGACCCGAACCACCACCGCCATACCCGAACCCACTCCGCCAGACCTGAACCCACTCCGCCAGACCAAAAACCCACTCCGCCAGAGCCAAACCCACTCCGCCAGACCCAAACCCACTCCGCCAGACCCAAACCCACTCCGCCAGACCCAAACCCACTCCGCCAGACCCCAACCCACTCCGCCAGTCCCGAACCCACTCCGCCAGACCCGAACCCACTCCGCCAGACCCCAACCCACTCCGCCAGACTCAAACCCACTCCGCCAGGCCAAACCCACTCCGCCAGACCCAAACCCACTCCGCCAGACTCAAACCCACTCCGCCAGGCCCAAACCCACTCCGCCAGACCCAACCCACTCCGCCAGACAGAAACCCACTCCGCCAGCCCCAAACCCACTCCGCCAGACACAAACACACTCCGCCAGACCCAAGCCCACTCCGCCAGACCCAACCCCACTCCGCCAGACCCCAACCCACTCCGCCAGACCCGACCGCACTCCGCCAGACCTGAACCCACTCCGCCAGACCCGAACCCACTCCGCCAGACCACAACCCACTCCGCCAGACCCGAACCCACTCCGCCAGACCCAAACCCACTCCGCCAGACCCTAACACACTCTGCCAGACCCAAATCCACTCCGCCAGACCCAAACCCACTCCGCCAGACCCATACCCACTCCACCAGACACAAACCAACTCCGCCAGACCCAAACCCACTCCGCCAGACCCAAACCAACTCCGCCAGACACAAACCCACTCGGCCAGACCCAAAACCACTCCGCCAGACCCCAACCCACTCCGCCAGACCCCAACCCACTCCGACAGACCCGAACCCACTCCGCCAGACCTAAACCAACTCCGCCAGACCCAAACCCACTCCGCCAGTCCCGAGCCCACTCCGCCAGACCCAAACCCACTCCGACAGACCCGAACCCACTCCGCCAGACCCGAAGCCACTCCGCCAGACCCAAACCCACTCCGCCAGACCATAACCTACTCCGCCAGACCCGAACCCACTCCGCCAGACCCGAACCCACTCCGCCAGACCCCAACCCACTCCGCCAGACCCCAACCCACTCCTCTAGTCCCGAACCCACTCCGCCAGACCCGAACCCACTCCGCCATACCCGAACCCACTCCGCCAGACCCGAACCCACTCCGCCAGACAAAAAACCCACTCCGCCAGACCCAAACCCACTCCGCCAGACCCAAACACACTCCGCCAGACCCAAACCCACTCCGCCAGACCCAAACCCACTCCGCCAGACCCAAACCCACTCCGCCAGACCCCAACCCACTCCGCCAGTCCCGAACCCACTCCGCCAGACCCGAACCCACTCCGCCAGACCCCAACCCACTCCGCCAGACCCGAACCCACTCCGCCAGACCCAAACCAACTCCGCCAGACACAAACCCACTCGGCCAGACCCAAAACCACTCCGCCAGACCCCAACCCACTCCGCCAGACCCCAACCCACTCCGACAGACCCGAACCCACACCGCCAGACCCAAACCAACTCCGCCAGACCCAAACCCACTCCGCCAGTCCCGAGCCCACTCCGCCAGACTCCAACCCACTCCGCCAGACCCCAACCCACTCCGACAGACCCGAACCCACTCCGCCAGACCATAACCTACTCCGCCATACCCGAACCCACTCCGCCAGACCCGAACCCACTCCGCCAGACCCCAACCCACTCCGCCAGACCCCAACCCAATCCTCTAGTCCCGAACCCACTCCGCCAGACCCGAACCCACTCCGCCATACCCGAACCCACTCCGCCAGACCCGAACCCACTCCGCCAGACCAAAAACCCACTCCGCCGGACCCAAACCCACTCCGCCAGACCCAAACCCACTCTGCCAGACCCAAACCCACTCCGCCAGACCCAACCCCACTCCGCCAGACCCCAACCCACTCCGCCAGTCCCGAACCCACTCCGCCAGACCCGAACCCACTCCGCCAGACCCCAACCCAGTCCGCCAGACTCAAACCCACTCCGCCAGCCCCAAACCCACTCCGCCAGACCCAAACCCACTCTGCCAGACTCAAACCCACTCCGCCAGGCCCAAACCCACACCGCCAGACACAAACCCACTCCGCCAGACCCAAACCCACTCCGCCAGACCCAAGCCCACTCCGCCAGACCCAACCCCACTCCGCCAGACCCCAACCCACTCCGCCACACCCAAGCCCACTCCGCCAGACCCAAACCCACTCCGCCAGACCCAAACCCACTCCGCCAGACCCCAACCCACACCGCCAGACCCGAACCCACTCGTACAGATCCGAACCCACTCCGCCAGACCCGAACCCACTCCGCCAGACCCCAACCCACTCCGCCAGACCACAACCCACTCCGACAGACCCGAACCCACTCCGCCAGACCTAAACCAACTCCGCCAGACCCAAACCCACTCCGCCAGTCCCGAGCCCACTCCGCCAGACTCCAACCCACTCCGCCAGACCCCAACCCACTCCGACAGACCCGAACCCACTCCGCCAGACCATAACCTACTCCGCCAGACCCCAACCCACTCCGCCAGACCCCAACCCACTCCGCCAGACCCCAACCCACTCCGCCAGACCCCAACCCACTCCTCTAGTCCCGAACCCACTCCGCCAGACCCGAACCAGCACCGCCATACCCGAACCCACTCCGCCAGACCTGAACCCACTCCGCCAGACCAAAAACCCACTCCGCCAGAGCCAAACCCACTCCGCCAGACCCAAACCCACTCCGCCAGACCCAAACCCACTCCGCCAGACCCAAACCCACTCCGCCAGACAGAAACCCACTCCGCCAGCCCCAAACCCACTCCGCCAGACACAAACACACTCCGCCAGACCCAAGCCCACTCCGCCAGACCCAACCCCACTCCGCCAGACCCCAACCCACTCCGCCAGACCCGAACGCACTCCGCCAGACCTGAACCCACTCCGCCAGACCCGAACCCACTCCGCCAGACCACAACCCACTCCGCCAGACCCGAAGCCACTCCGCCAGACCCAAACCCACTCCGCCAGACCCTAACACACTCTGCCAGACCCAAATCCACTCCGCCAGACCCAAACCCACTCCGCCAGACCCATACCCACTCCACCAGACACAAACCAACTCCGCCAGACCCAAACCCACTCCGCCAGACCCAAACCAACTCCGCCAGACACAAACCCACTCGGCCAGACCCAAAACCACTCCGCCAGACCCCAACCCACTCCGCCAGACCCCAACCCACTCCGACAGACCCGAACCCACTCCGCCAGACCTAAACCAACTCCGCCAGACCCAAACCCACTCCGCCAGTCCCGAGCCCACTCCGCCAGACCCAAACCCACTCCGACAGACCCGAACCCACTCCGCCAGACCCGAAGCCACTCCGCCAGACCCAAACCCACTCCGCCAGACCATAACCTACTCCGCCAGACCCGAACCCACTCCGCCAGACCCGAACCCACTCCGCCAGACCCCAACCCACTCCGCCAGACCCCAACCCACTCCTCTAGTCCCGAACCCACTCCGCCAGACCCGAACCCACTCCGCCATACCCGAACCCACTCCGCCAGACCCGAACCCACTCCGCCAGACAAAAAACCCACTCCGCCAGACCCAAACCCACTCCGCCAGACCCAAACACACTCCGCCAGACCCAAACCCACTCCGCCAGACCCAAACCCACTCCGCCAGACCCAAACCCACTCCGCCAGACCCCAACCCACTCCGCCAGTCCCGAACCCACTCCGCCAGACCCGAACCCACTCCGCCAGACCCCAACCCACTCCGCCAGACTCAAACCCACTCCGCCAGGCCCAAACCCACTCCGCCAGACCCAAACCCACTCCGCCAGACTCAAACCCACTCCGCCAGGCCCAAACCCACTCCGCCAGACACAAATCCACTCCGCCAGACCCAAACCCACTCCGCCAGACCCAAACCCACTCCGCCAGACCCAACCCCACTCCGCCAGACCCCAACCCACTCCGCTAGACCCGAAGCCACTCCGCCAGACCCAAACCCACTCCGCCAGACCCTAACACACTCTGCCAGACCCAAACCCACTCCGCCAGACCCAAACCCACTCCGCCAGACCCAAACCCACTCCACCAGACAGAAACCAACTCCGCCAGACCCAAACCCACTCCGCCAGACCCAAACCCACTCATCCAGACACAAACCCACTCCGCCAGACCCAAACCCACTCATCCAGACCCAAAACCACTCCGCCAGACCCCAACCCACTCCGCCAGACCCCAACCCACTCCGACAGACCCGAACCCACTCCGGCAGACCTAAACCAACTCCGCCAGACCCAAACCCACTCCGCCAGTCCCGAGCCCACTCCGCCAGACCCGAACCCACTCCGCCAGACTCCAACCCACTCCGCCAGACCCCAACCCACTCCGACAGACCCGAACCCACTCCGCCAGACCATAACCTACTCCGCCAGACCCGAACCCACTCCGCCAGACCCGAACCCACTCCGCCAGACCCCAACCCAGTCCGCCAGACCCAAACCCACACCGTCAGACCCCAATTCACTCCGCCAGAACCAAACCCTCTCCGCCAGACCCGAACCCTCTCCGCCAAACCCGAACTCATACCGCCAGACCCCGACCCACTCCGCCAGACCCGAACCCACTCTGACAGACCCGAACCCACTCCGCCAGACCCCAACCCACTCCGCCACACACGAACCCACTCCGCCAAACCCGAACCCGCTCCCCCAGACCCGAACCCACTCCGCCAGACCCGAACCCACTCCGCCAGACCCTAACCCACTCCGCCCGACCCCAAACCCACTCCGCCAGACCCAAACCCACTCCGCCAGACCCAAACACACTCCGCCAGACACAAACCCACTCCGCCAGACCCAAACCCACTCCGCCAGACCCAAACCCACTCCGCCAGACCCAAACCCACTCCGCCAGACCCAAACCCACTCCGCCAGACCCAAACCCACTGCGCCAGACCCAAACCCACTCCGCCAGACCTAAACCAACTCCGCCAGACCCAAACCCAATCCGCCAAACCCGAACCCACTCCTCCAGACCCCAACCCACTCCGCCAGACCCCAACCCACTCCGACAGACCCAAACCCACTCCGCCAGACCTAAACCAACTCCGCCAGACCCAAACCCACTCCGCCAGTCCCGAGCCCACTCCGCCAGACTCCAACCCACTCCGCCAGACCCGAACCCACTCCGACAGACCCGAACCCACTCCGCCAGACCATAACCTACTCCGCCAGACCCGAACCCACTCCGCCAGAACCGAACCCACTCCGCCAGACCCCAACCCACTCCGCCAGACCCCAACCCACTCCTCTCGTCCCGAACCCACTCCGCCAGACCCGAACCCACTCCGCCATACCCGAACCCACTCCGCCAGACCCGAACCCACTCCGCCAGACCAAAAACCCACTCCGCCAGACCCAAACCCACTCAGCCAGACCCAAATCCACTCCGCCAGACCCAAACCCACTCCGCCAGACCCCAACCCACTCCGCCAGACCCCAACCCACTCCGCCAGTCCCGAACCCACTCCGCCAGACCCCAACCCACTCCGCCAGACCCCAACCCACTCCGCAAGACTCAAACCCACTCCGCCAGGCCCAAACCCACTCCGCCAGACCCAAACCCACTCCGCCAGACTCAAACCCAATCCGCCAGGCCCAAACCCACTCCGCCAGACCCCAACCCACTCCGCCAGACCCGAACCCACTCCGCCAGACCTGAACCCACTCCGCCAGACCCGAACCCACTCCGCCATATCCGAACCCACTCCGCCAGACCCGAACCCACTCCGCCAGACCAAAAACCCACTCCGCCAGACCCAAACCCACTCCGCCAGACCCAAACCCACTCCGCCAGGCCCAAACCCACTCCGCCAGACCCAAACCCACTCCGCCAGAACCAACCCACTCCGCCAGACACAAACCCACTCCGCCAGACCCAAGCCCACTCCGCCAGACCCAACCCCACTCCGCCAGACCCCAACCCACTCCGCCAGACCCGAACCCACTCCGCCAGACCTGAACCCACTCCGCCAGACCCGAACCCACTCCGCCAGACCCCAACCCACTCCGCCAGACCCGAAGCCACTCCGCCTGACCCAAACCCACTCCGCCAGACCCTAACACACTCTGCCAGACCCAAACCCACTCCGCCAGACCCAAACCCACTCCGCCAGACCCAAACCCACTCCACCAGACACAAACCAACTCCGCCAGACGCAAACCCACTCCGCCAGAACCAAACCAACTCCGCCAGACCCAAACCCACTCCGCCAGACCCAAACCCACTCCGCCAGACCCAAACCCACTCATCCAGACACAAATCCATTCCGCCAGACCCAAACCCACTCATCCAGACCCAAAACCACTCCGCCAGACCCCAACCCACTCCGCCAGACCCCAACCCACTCCGACAGACCCGAACCCACTCCGCCAGACTTAAACCAACTCCGCCAGACACCAACCCACTCCGCCAGACTCCAACCCAATCCGCCAGACCCCAACCCACTCCGACAGACCCGAACCCACTCCGCCAGACCATAACCTACTCCGCCAGACCCGAACCCACTCCGCCAGACCCCAACCCACTCCGCCAGACCCCAACCCACTCCGCCAGACCCCAACCCACTCCTCTACTCCCGAACCCACTCCGCCAGACCCGAACCCACTCCGCCATACCCGAACCCACTCCGCCAGACCCGAACCCACTCCGCCAGACCAAAAACCCACTCCGCCGGACCCAAACCCACTCCGCCAGACCCAAACCCACTCCGCCAGACCCAAACCCACTCCGCCAAACCCAAACCCACTCCGCCATACCCCAACCCACTCCGCCAGACCCCAACCCACTCCGCCAAACCCAAACCCACTCCGCCAGACCCAAACCCACTCCGCCAGACCCCAACCCACTCCGCCAGACTCAAACCCACTCCGCCAGGCCCAAACCCACTCCGCCAGACCCAAACCCACTCCGCCAGACTCAAACCCACTCTGCCAGGCCCAAACCCACTCCGCCAGACACAAACCCACTCCGCCAGACCCAAACCCACTCCGCCAGACCCAAGCCCACTCCGCCAGACCCAACCCCACTCCGCCACACCCCAACCCACTCCGCCACACCCAAGCCCACTCCGCCAGACCCAAACCCACTCCGCCAAACCGAAACCCACTCCGCCAGACCTAAACCAACTCCGCCAGACCCAAACCCACTCCGCCAAACCCGAACCCACTCCGCCAGACCCCAACCCACTCTGCCAGACCCGAACCCACTCGTACAGACCACAACCCACTCCGCCAGACCCGAACCCACTCCGCCAGACCCCAACCCACTCCGCCAGACCCCAACCCACTCCGACAGACCCGAACCCACTCCGCCAGACCTAAACCATCTCCGCCAGACTCAAACCCACTCCGCCAGTCCCGAGCCCACTCCACCAGACTCCAACCCACTCCGCCAGACCCCAACCCACTCCGACAGACCCGAACCCACTCCGCCAGACCATAACCTACTCCGCCAGACCCGAACCCACTCCGCCAGACACAAACCAACTCCGCCAGACCCAAACCCACTCCGCCAGACCCAAACCAACTCCGCCAGACCCAAACCCACTCCGCCAGACCCAAACCCACTCCGCCAGACCCAAACCCACTCATCCAGACACAAACCCACTCCGACAGACCCAAACCCACTCATCCAGACCCAAAACCACTCCGCCAGACCCCAACCCACTCCGCCAGACCCCAACCCACTCCGACAGACCCGAACCCACTCCGCCAGACCTGAACCAACTCCGCCAGACCCAAACCCACTCCGCCAGTCCCGAGCCCACTCCGCCAGACTCCAACCCACTCCGCCAGACCCCAACCCACTCCGACAGACCCGAACCCACTCCGCCAGACCATAACCTACTCCGCCAAACCCGAACCCACTCCGCCAGACCCGAACCCACTCCGCCAGACCCCAACCCACTCCGCCAGACCACAACCCACTCCTCTACTCCCGAACCCACTCCGCCAGACCCGAACCAACTCCGCCATACCCGAACCCACTCCGCCAGACCCAAACCCACTCCGCCAGACCAAAAACCCACTCCGCCAGACCCAAACACACTCTGCCAGACCCAAACCCACTCCGCCAGACCCAAACCCACTCCGCCAGACCCAAACCCACTCCACCAGACACAAACCAACTCCGCCAGACCCAAACCCACTCCGCCAGTCCCAAACCAACTCCGCCAGACACAAACCCACTCCGCCAGACCCAAACCCACTCCGCCAGACACAAACCCACTCATCCAGACACAAACCCACTCCGCCAGACCCAAACCCACTCCGCCAGACCCCAACCCACTCCGACAGACTCGAACCCACTCCGCCAGACCTAAACCCACTCCGCCAGACCCAAACCCACTCCGCCAGACCCCAACCCACTCCGCCAGACCCCAACCCACTCCTCTAGTCCCGAACCCACTCCGCCAGACCCGAACCAACTCCGCCATACCCGAACCCACTCCGCCAGACCCGAACCCACTCCGCCAGACCAAAAACCCTCTCCGCCAGACCCAAACCCACTCCGCCAGACCCAAACCCACTCCGCCAGACCCAAACCCACTCCGCCAGACCCAAACCCACTCCGCCAGACCCCAACCCACTCCGCCAGTCCCAAACCCACTCCGCCAGACCCGAACCCACTCCGCCAGACCCGAACCCACTCCGCCAGACTCAAACCCACTCCGCCAGACCCGAACCCACTCCGCCAGACCCAAACCCACTCCGCCAGGCCCAAACCCACTCCGCCAGGCCCAAACCCACTCCGCCAGACCCCAACCCACTCCGCCAGACTCAAACCCACTCCGCCAGGACCAAACCCACTCCGCCAGACCCAATCCCACTCCGCCAGACTCAAACCCACTCCGCCAGGCCCAAACCCACTCCGCCAGACACAAACCCACTCCGCCAGACCCAAACCCACTCCGCCAGACCCAAGCCCACTCCGCCAGACCCAACCCCACTCCGCCAGACCCCAACCCACTCCGCCACACCCAAGTCCACTCCGCCAGACCCAAACCCACTCCGCCAGACACAAACCCACTCCGCCAGACCTAAACCAACTCCGCCAGACCCAAACCCACTCCGCCAAACCCGAACCCACTCCGCCAGACCCCAACCCACTCCGCCAGACCCGAACCCACTCGTACAGACCCGAACCCACTCCGCCAGACCCGAACCCACTCCGCCAGACCCCAACCCACTCCGCCAGACTCCAACCCACTCCGACAGACCCCAACCCACTCCGCCAGACCTAAACCAACTCCGCCAGACCCAAACCCACTCCGCCAGTCCTGAGCCCACTCCGACAGACTCCAACCCTCTCCGCTAGACCCCAACTCACTCCGCCAGACCCGAAGCCACTCCGCCAGACCATAACCTACTCCGCCAGACCCGAACCCACTCCGCCAGACCCGAATCCACTCCGCCAGACCCCAACCCACTCTGCCAGACCCCAACCCACTCCTCTAGTCCCGAACCCACTCTGCCAGACCCGAACCAACACCGCCATACCCGAACCCACTCCGCCAGACCCGAACCCACTCCGCCAGACCAAAAACCCACTCTGCCAGACCCAAACCCACTCCGCCAGACCCAAACCCACTCCGCCAGCCCCAAACCCACTCCGCCAGACCCAAGCCCACTCCGCCAGACCCAACCCCACTCCGCCAGACCCGAACCCACTCCGCCAGACCCGAACCCACTCCGCCAGACCTGAACCCACTCCGCCAGACCCGAACCCACTCCGCCAGACCCCAACCCACTCCGCCAGACCCGAAGCCACTCCGCCAGACCCAAACCCACTCCGCCAGACCCTAACACAGTCTGCCAGACCCAAACCCACTCCGCCAGACCCAAACCCACTCCGCCAGACCCATACCCACTCCACCAGACACAAACCAACTCCGCCAGACCCAAACCCACTCCGCCAGACCCAAACCAACTCCGCCAGACCCAAACCCACTCCGCCAGACCCAAACCCACTCCGCCAGAGCCAAACCCACTCATCCAGACACAAACCCACTCCGCCAGACCCAAACCCACTCATCCAGACCCAAAACCACTCCGCCAGACCCAAACCAACTCCGCCAGACCCAAACCCACTCCGCCAGACCCCAACCCACTCCGACAGACCCGAACCCACTCCGCCAGACCTAAACCAACTCCGCCAGACCCAAACCCACTCCGCCAGTCCCGAGCCCACTCCGCCAGACTCCAACCCACTCCGCCAGACCCCAACCCACTCCGACAGACCCGAACCCACTCCGCCAGACCATAACCTACTCCGCCAGACCCAAACCCACTCCGCCAGACCCGAACCCACTCCGCCACACCCCAACCCACTCCGCCAGACCCCAACCCAGTCCTCTAGTCCCAACCCCACTCCGCCAGACCCCAACCCACTCCGCCAGACCCGAGCCCACTCCGCCAGACCTGAACCCACTCCGCCAGACCCAGACCCAATCCGCCAGACCCCAACCCACTCCGCCTGACCCGAAGCCACTCCGCCTGACCCAAACCCACTCCGCCAGACCCTAACACACTCTGCCAGACCCAAACCCACTCCGCCAGACCTGAACCAACTCCGCCAGACCCAAACCCACTCCGCCAGTCCCGAGCCCACTCCGCCAGACTCCAACCCACTCCGCCAGACCCCAACCCACTCCGACAGACCCGAGCCCACTCCGCCAGACCATAACCTACTCCGCCAGACCCGAACCCACTCCGCCAGACCCGAACCCACTCCGCCAGACCCCAACCCACTCCGCCAGACCCCAACCCACTCCTCTACTCCCGAACCCACTCCGCCAGACCCGAACCAACTCCGCCATACCCGAACCCACTCCGCCAGACCCAAACCCACTCTGCCAGACCAAAAACCCACTCTGCCAGACCCAAACACACTCTGCCAGACCCAAACCCACTCCGCCAGACCCAAACCCACTCCGCCAGACCCAAACCCACTGCACCAGACACAAACCAACTCCGCCAGACCCAAACCCACTCCGCCAGACCCCAACCCACTCCGACAGACCCAAACCCACTCCGCCAGACCATAACCTACTCCGCCAGACCCGAACCCACTCCGCCAGACCCGAACCCACTCCGCCAGACCCCAACCCACTCCGCCAGACCCCAACCCACTCCTCTACTCCCGAACCCACTCCGCCAGACCCGAACCAACTCCGCCATACCCGAACCCACTCCGCCAGACCCAAACCCACTCCGCCAGACCAAAAACCCACTCCGCCAGACCCAAACACACTCTGCCAGACCCAAACCCACTCCGCCAGACCCAAACCCACTCCGCCAGACCCAAACCCACTCCACCAGACACAAACCAACTCCGCCAGACCCAAACCCACTCCGCCAGTCCCAAACCAACTCCGCCAGACCCAAACCCACTCCGCCAGACCCAAACCCACTCCGCCAGACCCAAACCCACTCATCCAGACACAAACCCACTCCGCCAGACCCAAACCCACTCTGCCAGACCCCAACCCACTCCGACAGACCCGAACCCACTCCGCCAGACCTAAACCAACTCCGCCAGACCCAAACCCACTCCGCCAGTTCCGAGCCCACTCCGCCAGACTCCAACCCACTCCGCCAGACCCCAACCCACTCCGACAGATCCGAACCCACTCCGCCAGACCATAACCTACTCCGCCAGACCCGAACCCACTCCGCCAGACCCCAACCCACTCCGCCAGACCCCAACCCACTCCGCCAGACCCCAACCCACTCCTCTAGTCCCGAACCCACTCCGCCAGACCCGAACCAACTCCGCCATACCCGAACCCACTCCGCCAGACCCGAACCCACTCCGCCAGACCAAAAACCCTCTCCGCCAGACCCAAACCCACTCCGCCAGACCCAAACCCACTCCGCCAGACCCAAACCCACTCCGCCAGACCCAAACCCACTCCGCCAGACCCCAACCCACTCCGCCAGTCCCAAACCCACTCCGCCAGACCCGAACCCACTCCGCCAGACCCGAACCCACTCCGCCAGACCCGAACCCACTCCGCCAGACCCAAACCCACTCCGCCAGGCCCAAACCCACTCCGCCAGGCCCAAACCCACTCCGCCAGACCCCAACCCACTCCGCCAGACTCAAACCCACTCCGCCAGGACCAAACCCACTCCGCCAGACCCAATCCCACTCCGCCAGACTCAAACCCACTCCGCCAGGCCCAAACCCACTCCGCCAGACACAAACCCACTCCGCCAGACCCAAACCCACTCCGCCAGACCCAAGCCCACTCCGCCAGACCCAACCCCACTCCGCCAGACCCCAACCCACTCCGCCACACCCAAGCCCACTCCGCCAGACCCAAACCCACTCCGCCAGACACAAACCCACTCCGCCAGACCTAAACCAACTCCGCCAGACCCAAACCCACTCCGCCAAACCCGAACCCACTCCGCCAGACCCCAACCCACTCCGCCAGACCCGAACCCACTCGTACAGACCCGAACCCACTCCGCCAGACCCGAACCCACTCCGCCAGACCCCAACCCACTCCGCCAGACTCCAACCCACTCCGACAGACCCCAACCCACTCCGCCAGACCTAAACCAACTCCGCCAGACCCAAACCCACTCCGCCAGTCCTGAGCCCACTCCGACAGACTCCAACCCTCTCCGCTAGACCCCAACTCACTCCGCCAGACCCGAAGCCACTCCGCCAGACCATAACCTACTCCGCCAGACCCGAACCCACTCCGCCAGACCCGAATCCACTCCGCCAGACCCCAACCCACTCTGCCAGACCCCAACCCACTCCTCTAGTCCCGAACCCACTCTGCCAGACCCGAACCAACACCGCCATACCCGAACCCACTCCGCCAGACCCGAACCCACTCCGCCAGACCAAAAACCCACTCTGCCAGACCCAAACCCACTCCGCCAGACCCAAACCCACTCCGCCAGCCCCAAACCCACTCCGCCAGACCCAAGCCCACTCCGCCAGACCCAACCCCACTCCGCCAGACCCGAACCCACTCCGCCAGACCCGAACCCACTCCGCCAGACCTGAACCCACTCCGCCAGACCCGAACCCACTCCGCCAGACCCCAACCCACTCCGCCAGACCCGAAGCCACTCCGCCAGACCCAAACCCACTCCGCCAGACCCTAACACAGTCTGCCAGACCCAAACCCACTCCGCCAGACCCAAACCCACTCCGCCAGACCCATACCCACTCCACCAGACACAAACCAACTCCGCCAGACCCAAACCCACTCCGCCAGACCCAAACCAACTCCGCCAGACCCAAACCCACTCCGCCAGACCCAAACCCACTCCGCCAGAGCCAAACCCACTCATCCAGACACAAACCCACTCCGCCAGACCCAAACCCACTCATCCAGACCCAAAACCACTCCGCCAGACCCAAACCAACTCCGCCAGACCCAAACCCACTCCGCCAGACCCCAACCCACTCCGACAGACCCGAACCCACTCCGCCAGACCTAAACCAACTCCGCCAGACCCAAACCCACTCCGCCAGTCCCGAGCCCACTCCGCCAGACTCCAACCCACTCCGCCAGACCCCAACCCACTCCGACAGACCCGAACCCACTCCGCCAGACCATAACCTACTCCGCCAGACCCAAACCCACTCCGCCAGACCCGAACCCACTCCGCCACACCCCAACCCACTCCGCCAGACCCCAACCCAGTCCTCTAGTCCCAACCCCACTCCGCCAGACCCCAACCCACTCCGCCAGACCCGAGCCCACTCCGCCAGACCTGAACCCACTCCGCCAGACCCAGACCCAATCCGCCAGACCCCAACCCACTCCGCCTGACCCGAAGCCACTCCGCCTGACCCAAACCCACTCCGCCAGACCCTAACACACTCTGCCAGACCCAAACCCACTCCGCCAGACCTGAACCAACTCCGCCAGACCCAAACCCACTCCGCCAGTCCCGAGCCCACTCCGCCAGACTCCAACCCACTCCGCCAGACCCCAACCCACTCCGACAGACCCGAACCCACTCCGCCAGACCATAACCTACTCCGCCAGACCCGAACCCACTCCGCCAGACCCGAACCCACTCCGCAAGACCCCAACCCACTCCGCCAGACCCCAACCCACTCCTCTACTCCCGAACCCACTCCGCCAGACCCGAACCAACTCCGCCATACCCGAACCCACTCCGCCAGACCCAAACCCACTCTGCCAGACCAAAAACCCACTCTGCCAGACCCAAACACACTCTGCCAGACCCAAACCCACTCCGCCAGACCCAAACCCACTCCGCCAGACCCAAACCCACTGCACCAGACACAAACCAACTCCGCCAGACCCAAACCCACTCCGCCAGACCCCAACCCACTCCGACAGACCCAAACCCACTCCGCCAGACCATAACCTACTCCGCCAGACCCGAACCCACTCCGCCAGACCCGAACCCACTCCGCCAGACCCCAACCCACTCCGCCAGACCCCAACCCACTCCTCTACTCCCGAACCCACTCCGCCAGACCCGAACCAACTCCGCCATACCCGAACCCACTCCGCCAGACCCAAACCCACTCCGCCAGACCAAAAACCCACTCCGCCAGACCCAAACACACTCCGCCAGACCCAAACCCACTCCACCAGACACAAACCAACTCCGCCAGACCCAAACCCACTCCGCCAGTCCCAAACCAACTCCGCCAGACCCAAACCCACTCCGCCAGACCCAAACCCACTCCGCCAGACCCAAACCCACTCATCCAGACACAAACCCACTCCGCCAGACCCAAACCCACTCTGCCAGACCCCAACCCACTCCGACAGACCCGAACCCACTCCGCCAGACCTAAACCAACTCCGCCAGACCCAAACCCACTCCGCCAGTTCCGAGCCCACTCCGCCAGACTCCAACCCACTCCGCCAGACCCCAACCCACTCCGACAGATCCGAACCCACTCCGCCAGACCATAACCTACTCCGCCAGACCCGAACCCACTCCGCCAGACCCCAACCCACTCCGCCAGACCCCAACCCACTCCGCCAGACCCCAACCCACTCCTCTAGTCCCGAACCCACTCCGCCAGACCCGAACCAACTCCGCCATACCCGAACCCACTCCGCCAGACCCGAACCCACTCCGCCAGACCAAAAACCCTCTCCGCCAGACCCAAACCCACTCCGCCAGACCCAAACCCACTCCGCCAGACCCAAACCCACTCCGCCAGACCCAAACCCACACCGCCAGACCCCAACCCACTCCGCCAGTCCCAAACCCACTCCGCCAGACCCGAACCCACTCCGCCAGACCCCAACCCACTCCGCCAGACTCAAACCCACTCCGCCAGACCCAAACCCACTCCGCCAGACCCAAACCCACTCCGCCAGGCCCAAACCCACTCCGCCAGGCCCAAACCCACTCCGCCAGACCCCAACCCACTCCGCCAGACTCAAACCCACTCCGCCAGGCCCAAACCCACTCCGCCAGACCCAAACCCACTCCGCCAGACTCAAACCCACTCCGCCAGACCTAAACCAACTCCGCCAGACACAAACCCACTCCGCCAAACCCGAACCCACTCCGCCAGACCCCAACCCACTCCGCCAGACCCGAACCCACTCGTACAGACCCGAACCCACTCCGCCAGACCCGAACCCACTCCGCCAGACCCCAACCCACTCCGCCAGACCCCAACCCACTCCGACAGACCCGAACCCACTCCGCCAGACCTGAACCAACTCCGCCAGACCCAAACCCACTCCACCAGTCCCGAGCCCACTCCGACAGACTCCAACCCTCTCCGCTAGACCCCAAACCACTCCGCCAGACCCGAAGCCACTCCGCCAGACCATAACCTACTCCGCCAGACCCGAACCCACTCCGCCAGACCCGAATCCACTCCGCCAGACCCCAACCCACTCTGCCAGACCCCAACCCACTCCTCTAGTCCCGAACCCACTCCGCCAGACCCGAACCAACTCCGCCATACCCGAACCCACTCCGCCAGACCCGAACCCACTCCGCCAGACCAAAAACCCACTCTGCCAGACCCAAACCCACTCCGCCAGACCCAAACCCACTCCGCCAGACCAAAACCCACTCCGCCAGACCCAAACCCACTCCGCCAGACCCCAACCCACTCCGCCAGTCCCGAACACACTCCGCCAGACCCGAACCCACTCCGCCAGACCCCAACCCACTCCGCCAGACTCCAACCCACTCCGCCAGGCCCAAACCCACTCCGCCAGACCCAAACCCACTCCTCCAGACTCAAACCCAATCCGCCAGGCCCAAAGCCACTCCGCCAGACCCAAACCCACTCCGCCAGACAGAAACCCACTCCGCCAGCCCCAAACCCACTCCGCCAGACCCAAGCCCACTCCGCCAGACCCAACCCCACTCCGCCAGACCCCAACCCACTCCGCCAGACCCGAACCCACTCCGCCAGACCTGAACCCACTCCGCCAGACCCCAACCCACTCCGCCAGACCCGAAGCCACTCCGCCAGACCCAAACCCACTCCGCCAGACCCTAACACACTCTGCCAGACCCAAACCCACTCCGCCAGACCCAAGCCCACTCCGCCAGACCCATACCCACTCCACCAGACACAAACCAACTCCGCCAGACCCAAACCCACTCCGCCAGACCCAAACCAACTCCGCCAGACCCAAACCCACTCCGCCAGACCCAAACCCACTCCGCCAGACCCAAACCCACTCATCCAGACACAAACCCACTCCGCCAGACCCAAACCCACTCATCCAGACCCAAAACCACTCCGCCAGACCCAAACCAACTCCGACAGACCCAAACCCACTCCGCCAGACCCCAACCCACTCCGACAGACCCGAACCCACTCCGCCAGACCTAAACCAACTCCGCCAGACCCAAACCCACTCCGCCAGTCCTGAGCCCACTCCGCCAGACTCCAACCCACTCCGCCAGACCCCAACCCACTCCGACAGACCCGAACCCACTCCGCCAGACCATAACCTACTCCGCCAGACCCGAACCCACTCCGCCAGACCCGAACCCACTCCGCCAGACCCGAACCCACTCCGCCAGACCCCAACCCACTCCGCCAGACCCCAACCCAGTCCTCTAGTCCCGAACCCACTCCGCCAGACCCAAACCCACTCCGCCAGACCCCAACCCACTCCGCCAGTCCCGAACCCACTCCGCCAGACCCCAACCCACTCCGCCAGACCCCAACCCACTCCGCCAGACCCGAACCCACTCCGCCAGACCCCAACCCACTCCGCCAGACCCCAACCCAGTCCTCTAGTCCCGAACCCACTCCGCCAGACCCAAACCCACTCCGCCAGACCCCAACCCACTCTGCCAGACCCAAACCCACTCCGCCAGTCCCGAGCCCACTCCGCCAGACTCCAATCCACTCCGCCAGACCCCAACCCACTCCGCCAGACCCCAACCCACTCCGCCAGACCCAAACCCACTCCGCCAGACCAAAAACCCACTCCGCCAGACCCAAACACACTCTGCCAGACCCAAACCCACTCCGCCAGACCCAAACCCACTCCGCCAGACCCAAACCCACTCCACCAGACAAACCAACTCCGCCAGACCCAAACCCACTCCGCCAGTCCCAAACCAACTCCGCCAGACCCAAACCCACTCCGCCAGACCCAAACCCACTCCGCCAGACCCAAACCCACTCATCCAGACACAAACCCACTCCGCCAGACCCAAACCCACTCCGCCAGACCCCAACCCACTCCGACAGACCCGAACCCACTCCGCCAGACCTAAACCAACTCCGCCAGACCCAAACCCACTCCGCCAGTTTCGAGCCCACTCCGCCAGACTCCAACCCACTCCGCCAGACCCCAACCCACTCCGACAGACCCGAACCCACTCCGCCAGACCATAACCTACTCCGCCAGACCCGAACCCACTCCGCCAGACCAGAACCCACTCCGCCAGGCCCCAACCCACTCCGCCAGACCCCAACCCACTCCTCTAGTCCCGAACCCACTCCGCCAGACCCGAACCCACTCCGCCAGACCCGAACCCACTCCGCCAGACCAAAAACCCTCTCCGCCAGACCCAAACCCACTCCGCCAGACCCAAACCCACTCCGCCAGACCCAAACCCACTCCGCCAGACCCAAACCCATTCCGCCAGACCCCAACCCACTCCGCCAGTCCCAAACCCACTCCGCCAGACCCGAACCCACTCCGCCAGACCCGAACCCACTCCGCCAGACTCAAACCCACTCCGCCAGGCCCAAACCCACTCCGCCAGACCCAAACCCACTCCGCCAGACTCAAACCCACTCCGCCAGGCCCAAACCCACTCCGCCAGACACAAACCCACTCCGCCAGACCCAAACCCACTCCGCCAGACCCAAGCCCACTCCGCCAGACCCAACCCCACTCCGCCAGACCCCAACCCACTCCGCCACACCCAAGCCCACTCCGCCACACCCAAACCCACTCCGCCAGACACAAACCCACTCCGCCAGACCTAAACCAACTCCGCCAGACCCAAACCCACTCCGCCAAACCCGAACCCACTCCGCCAGACCCCAACCCACTCCGCCAGACCCGAACCCACTCGTACAGACCCGAACCCACTCCGCCAGACCCGAACCCACTCCGCCAGACCCCAACCCACTCCGCCAGACCCCAACCCACTCCGACGGACCCGAACCCACTCCGCCAGACCTAAACCAACTCCGCCAGACCCAAACCCACTCCGCCAGTCCCAAGCCCACTCCGACAGACTCCAACCCTCTCCGCTAGACCCCAACCCACTCCGCCAGACCCGAAGCCACTCCGCCAGACCATAACCTACTCCGCCAGACCCGAACCCACTCCGCCAGACCCGAATCCACTCCGCCAGACCCCAACCCACTCTGCCAGACCCCAACCCACTCCTCTAGTCCCGAACCCACTCCGCCAGACCCGAACCAACTCCGCCATACCCGAACCCACTCCGCCAGACCCGAACCCACTCCGCCAGACCAAAAACCCACTCCGCCAGACCCAAACCCACTCCGCCAGACCCAAACCCACTCCGCCAGACCAAAACCCACTCCGCCAGACCCAAACCCACTCCGCCAGACCCCAACCCACTCCGCCAGTCCCGAACCCACTCCGCCAGACCCGAACCCACTCCGCCAGACCCCAACCCACTCCGCCAGACTCAAACCCACTCCGCCAGGCCCAAACCCACTCCGCCAGACCCAAACCCACTCCGCCAGACCCCAACCCACTCCGCCAGACCCAAACCCACTCCGCCAGGCCCAAAGCCACTCCGCCAGACCCAAACCCACTCCGCCAGACCCTAACACACTCTGCCAGACCCAAACCCACTCCGCCAGACCCAAACCCACTCCGCCAGACCCATACCCACTCCACCAGACACAAACCAACTCCGCCAGTCCCAAACCCACTCCGCCAGACCCAAACCAACTCCGCCAGACCCAAACCCACTCCGCCAGACCCAAACCCACTCCGCCAGACCCAAACCGACTCATCCAGACACAAACCCACTCCGCCAGACCCAAACCCACTCATCCAGACCCAAAACCCACTCCGCCAGACCTAAACCAACTCCGCCAGACCCAAACCCACTCCGCCAGTCCCGCGCCCACTCCGCCAGACTCCAACCCACTCCGCCAGACCCCAACCCACTCCGACAGACCCGAACCCACTCCGCCAGACCATAACCTACTCCGCCAGACCCGAACCCACTCCGCCAGACCCCAACCCACTCCGCCAGACCCCAACCCAGTCCTCTAGTCCCGAACCCACTCCGCCAGACCCGAACCCACTCCGCCAGACCCAAACCCACTCCGCCAGACCCGAACCCACTCCGCCAGACCCGAACCCACTCCGCCAGACCAAAAACCCACTCCGCCAGACCCAAACCCACTCCGCCAGACCCAAACCCACTCCGCCAGACCCAAACCCACTCCACCAGACCCAAACCCACTCCGCCAGACCCCAACCCACTCCGCCAGTCCCGAACCCACTCCGCCAGACCCAAACCCACTCATCCAGACACAAACCCACTCCGCCAGACCCAAACCCACTCATCCAGACCCAAAACCACTCCGCCAGACCCAAACCAACTCCGCCAGACCCAAACCCACTCCGCCAGACCCCAACCCACTCCGACAGACCCGAACCCACTCCGCCAGACCTAAACCAACTCCGCCAGACCCAAACCCACTCCGCCAGTCCCGAGCCCACTCCGCCAGACTCCAACCCACTCCGCCAGACCCCAACCCACTCCGACAGACCCGAACCCACTCCACCAGACCATAACCTACTCCGCCAGACCCGAACCCACTCCGCCAGACCCGAACCCACTCCGCCAGACCCCAACCCACTCCGCCAGACCCCAACCCAGTCCTCTAGTCCCGAACCCACTCCGCCAGACCCGAACCCACTCCGCCAGACCCAAACCCACTCCGCCAGACCCGAACCCACTCCGCCAGACCCCAACCCACTCCGCCAGACCCCAACCCAGTCCTCTAGTCCCGAACCCACTCCGCCAGACCCAAACCCACTCCGCCAGACCCCAACCCACTCCGCCAGTCCCGAAACCACTCCGCCAGACCCCAACCCACTCCGCCAGACCCCAACCCACTCCGCCAGACCTGAACCCACACCGCCAGACCCGAATCAACTCCGCCAGACCCAAACCCACTCCACCAGTCCCGAGCCCACTCCGCCAGACTCCAATCCACTCCGCCAGACCCCAACCCACTCCGCCAGACCCCAACCCACTCCGCCAGACCCAAACCCACTCCGCCAGACCAAAAACCCACTCCGCCAGACCCAAACACACTCTGCCAGACTCAAACCCACTCCGCCAGACCCAAACCCACTCCGCCAGACCCAAACCCACTCCACCAGACAAACCAACTCCGCCAGACCCAAACCCACTCCGCCAGTCCCAAACCAACTCCGCCAGACCCAAACCCACTCCGCCAGACCCAAACCCACTCCGCCAGACCTAAACCCACTCATCCAGACACAAACCCACTCCGCCAGACCCAAACCCACTCCGCCAGACCCCAACCCACTCCGACAGACCCGAACCCACTCCGCCAGACCTAAACCAACTCCGCCAGACCCAAACCCACTCCGCCAGTTTCGAGCCCACTCCGCCAGACTCCAACCCACTCCGCCAGACCCCAACCCACTCCGACAGACCCGAACCCACTCCGCCAGACCATAACCTACTCCGCCAGACCCGAACCCACTCCGCCAGACCAGAACCCACTCCGCCAGGCCCCAACCCACTCCACCAGACCCCAACCCACTCCTCTAGTCCCGAACCCACTCCGCCAGACCCGAACCCACTCCGCCAGACCCGAACCCACTCCGCCAGACCAAAAACCCTCTCCGCCAGACCCAAACCCACTCCGCCAGACCCAAACCCACTCCGCCAGACCCAAACCCACTCCGCCAGACCCAAACCCACTCCGCCAGACCCCAACCCACTCCGCCAGTCCCAAACCCACTCCGCGAGACCCGAACCCACTCCGCCAGACCCGAACCCACTCCGCCAGACTCAAACCCACTCCGCCAGGCCCAAACCCACTCCGCCAGACCCAAACCCACTCCGCCAGACTCAAACCCACTCCGCCAGGCCCAAACCCACTCCGCCAGACACAAACCCACTCCGCCAGACCCAAACCCACTCCGCCAGACCCAAGCCCACTCCGCCAGACCCAACCCCACTCCGCCAGACCCCAACCCACTCCGCCACACCCAAGCCCACTCCGCCACACCCAAACCCACTCCGCCAGACACAAACCCACTCCGCCAGACCTAAACCAACTCCGCCAGACCCAAACCCACTCCGCCAAACCCGAACCCACTCCGCCAGACCCCAACCCACTCCGCCAGACCCGAACCCACTCGTACAGACCCGAACCCACTCCGCCAGACCCGAACCCACTCCGCCAGACCCCAACCCACTCCGCCAGACCCCAACCCACTCCGACGGACCCGAACCCACTCCGCCAGACCTAAACCAACTCCGCCAGACCCAAACCCACCCCGCCAGTCCCAAGCCCACTCCGACAGACTCCAACCCTCTCCGCTAGACCCCAACCCACTCCGCCAGACCCGAAGCCACTCCGCCAGACCATAACCTACTCCGCCAGACCCGAACCCACTCCGCCAGACCCGAATCCACTCCGCCAGACCCCAACCCACTCTGCCAGACCCCAACCCACTCCTCTAGTCCCGAACCCACTCCGCCAGACCCGAACCAACTCCGCCATACCCGAACCCACTCCGCCAGACCCGAACCCACTCCGCCAGACCAAAAACCCACTCCGCCAGACCCAAACCCACTCCGCCAGACCCAAACCCACTCCGCCAGACCAAAACCCACTCCGCCAGACCCAAACCCACTCCGCCAGACCCCAACCCACTCCGCCAGTCCCGAACCCACTCCGCCAGACCCGAACCCACTCCGCCAGACCCCAACCCACTCCGCCAGACTCAAACCCACTCCGCCAGGCCCAAACCCACTCCGCCAGACCCAAACCCACTCCGCCAGACCCCAACCCACTCCGCCAGACCCAAACCCACTCCGCCAGGCCCAAAGCCACTCCGCCAGACCCAAACCCACTCCGCCAGACCCTAACACACTCTGCCAGACTCCAATCCACTCCGCCAGACCCCAACCCACTCCGCCAGACCCCAACCCACTCCGCCAGACCCAAACCCACTCCGCCAGACCAAAAACCCACTCCGCCAGACCCAAACACACTCTGCCAGACCCAAACCCACTCCGCCAGACCCAAACCCACTCCGCCAGACCCAAACCCACTCCACCAGACAAACCAACTCCGCCAGACCCAAACCCACTCCGCCAGTCCCAAACCAACTCCGCCAGACCCAAACCCACTCCGCCAGACCCCAACCCACTCCGACAGACCCGAACCCACTCCGCCAGACCTAAACCAACTCCGCCAGACCCAAACCCACTCCGCCAGTTTCGAGCCCACTCCGCCAGACTCCAACCCACTCCGCCAGACCCCAACCCACTCCGACAGACCCGAACCCACTCCGCTAGACCATAACCTACTCCGCCAGACCTGAACCCACTCCGCCAGACCAGAACCCACTCCGCCAGGCCCCAACCCACTCCACCAGACCCCAACCCACTCCTCTAGTCCCGAACCCACTCCGCCAGACCCGAACCCACTCCGCCAGACCCGAACCCACTCCGCCAGACCAAAAACCCTCTCCGCCAGACCCAAACCCACTCCGCCAGACCCAAACCCACTCCGCCAGACCCAAACCCACTCCGCCAGACCCAAACCCACTCCGCCAGACCCCAACCCACTCCGCCAGTCCCAAACCCACTCCGCGAGACCCGAACCCACTCCGCCAGACCCGAACCCACTCCGCCAGACTCAAACCCACTCCGCCAGGCCCAAACCCACTCCGCCAGACCCAAACCCACTCCGCCAGACTCAAACCCACTCCGCCAGGCCCAAACCCACTCCGCCAGACACAAACCCACTCCGCCAGACCCAAACCCACTCCGCCAGACCCAAGCCCACTCCGCCAGACCCAACCCCACTCCGCCAGACCCCAACCCACTCCGCCACACCCAAGCCCACTCCGCCACACCCAAACCCACTCCGCCAGACACAAACCCACTCCGCCAGACCTAAACCAACTCCGCCAGACCCAAACCCACTCCGCCAAACCCGAACCCACTCCGCCAGACCCCAACCCACTCCGCCAGACCCGAACCCACTCGTACAGACCCGAACCCACTCCGCCAGACCCGAACCCACTCCGCCAGACCCCAACCCACTCCGCCAGACCCCAACCCACTCCGACGGACCCGAACCCACTCCGCCAGACCTAAACCAACTCCGCCAGACCCAAACCCACCCCGCCAGTCCCAAGCCCACTCCGACAGACTCCAACCCTCTCCGCTAGACCCCAACCCACTCCGCCAGACCCGAAGCCACTCCGCCAGACCATAACCTACTCCGCCAGACCCGAACCCACTCCGCCAGACCCGAATCCACTCCGCCAGACCCCAACCCACTCTGCCAGACCCCAACCCACTCCTCTAGTCCCGAACCCACTCCGCCAGACCCCAACCAACTCCGCCATACCCGAACCCACTCCGCCAGACCCGAACCCACTCCGCCAGACCAAAAACCCACTCCGCCAGACCCAAACCCACTCCGCCAGACCCAAACCCACTCCGCCAGACCAAAACCCACTCCGCCAGACCCAAACCCACTCCGCCAGACCCCAACCCACTCCGCCAGTCCCGAACCCACTCCGCCAGACCCGAACCCACTCCGCCAGACCCCAACCCACTCCGCCAGACTCAAACCCACTCCGCCAGGCCCAAACCCACTCCGCCAGACCCAAACCCACTCCGCCAGACCCCAAACCACTCCGCCAGACCCAAACCCACTCCGCCAGGCCCAAAGCCACTCCGCCAGACCCAAACCCACTCCGCCAGACCCTAACACACTCTGCCAGACCCAAACCCACTCCGCCAGACCCAAACCCACTCCGCCAGACCCATACCCACTCCACCAGACACAAACCAACTCCGCCAGACCCAAACCCACTCCGCCAGACCCAAACCAACTCCGCCAGACCCAAACCCACTCCGCCAGACCCAAACCCACTCCGCCAGACCCAAACCGACTCATCCAGACACAAACCCACTCCGCCAGACCCCAACCCACTCCGCCAGTCCCGAACCCACTCCGCCAGACCCAAACCCACTCCGCCAGACCCAAACCAACTCCGCCAGGCCCAAACCCACTCCGCCAGACCCAAACCCACTCCGCCAGACCCAAACCCACTCCGCCAGACCCCAACCCACTCCGCCAGTCCCGAACCCACTCCGCCAGACCCGAACCCACTCCGCCAGACCCCAAACCCTCTTCGCCAGAAACAAACCCACTCTGCCAGACCCAAACCCACTCCGCCAGCCCCAAACCCACTCCGCCAGACAGAAACCCACTCCGCCAGACCCAAACCCACTCCGCCAGACCCAAACCAACTCCGCCAGACCCAAACCCACTCCGCCAGACCCAAGCCCACTCCGCCAGACCCAAACCCACTCCGCCAGACCCCAACCCACTCCGCCAGACCTGAAGCCACTCCGCCAGACCCAAACCCACTCCGCCAGACCCAAACCCACTCCGCCAGACCCCAAACCCACTCCGCCAGACTCAAACCCACTCCGCAAGACCCTAACCCACTCCGCCAGACCCCAAACCCACTTCGCCAGACACAAACGCACTCCGCCAGACCCAAACGCACTCCGCCAGACCCAAACCCTCTCCGCCAGACCCAAACCCACTCCGCCAGACCCAAACCCACTCCGCCAGACCCCAACTCACTCCGCCATAACCAAACCCACTCCGCCAGACCCGAACCCACTCCGCCAGACCCCAACCAACTCCGCCAGATCCGAACCCACTCCGCCAGACCTGAACCTACTCCGCCAGACCCAAACCCACTCCGCCAGACCCAAACCCACTCCGCCAGACCTAAACCAACTCCGCCAGACCCAAACCCACTCCGCCAGACCCAAACCCACTCCGCCAGACCCATACTCACTCCGCCAGAACCAAACCATCTCCGCCAGACCCGAACCCACTCCGCCACACCCGAACCCACTCCGCCAGACCCCAACCCACTCCGCCAGACGCGAACCCACTCGTACAGACCCGAACCCACTCCGCCAGACCCGAACCCACTCCGCCAGACCCAAACGCACTCCGCCAGACCCGAACCCACTCCGCCAGACCCGAATCTACTCCGCCAGACCCAAACCCACTCCGCCAGACCCGAACCCACTCCGACAGACCCGAACCCACTCCGCCAGACCACAACCCACTCCCCCAGACCCGAACCCACTCCGCCAGACCCCAACCCACTCCGGCAGACCCCAACCCACTCCGCCAGTCCCCAACCCACTCCGCCAGTCCCGAACCCACTCCGCCAGACCCCAACCCACTCCGCCAGACCCAAACCCACTCCGCCAGACCCAAACCCACTCCGCCAGACCCAAACCCACTCCGCCAGACCCAAACCCACTCCGCCAGACTCAAACCCACTCCGCCAGACCCAAGCCCACTCCGCCAGACTCAACCCCACTCCGCCAGACCCTAACACACTCTGCCAGACACAAACCAACTCCGCCAGACCCAAACCCACTCCGCCAGACCCAAACCCACTCCACCAGACACAAACCAACTCCGCCAGACCCAAACCCACTCCGCCAGACCCAAACCAACTCCGCCAGGCCCAAACCCACTCCGCCAAACCCAAACCCACTCATCCAGACACAAACCCACTCCGCCAGACCTTAACCAACTCCGCCAGACCCAAACCCACTCCGCCAGTCCCGAGCCCACTCCGCCAGACCCCAACCCACTCCGCCAGACCACAACCCACTCCTCTAGTCCCGAACCCACTCCGCCAGACCCGAACCCACTCTGCCATACACGAACCCACTCCGCCAGACCCGAACCCACTCCGCCAGACCAAAACCCCACTCCGCCAGACCCAAACCCACTCCGCCAGACCCAAACCCACTCCGCCAGACCCAAACCCACTCCGCCAGACCCAAACCCACTCCGCCAGACCCGAACCCACTCCGCCAGACCCGAACCCACTCCGCCAGACCCCAAACCCTCTTCGCCAGAAACAAACCCACTCTGCCAGACCCAAACCCACTCCGCCAGCCCCAAACCCACTCCGCCAGACAGAAACCCACTCCGCCAGACCCAAACCCACTCCGCCAGACCCAAGCCCACTCCGCCAGACCCAAACCCACTCCGCCAGACCCCAACCCACTCCGCCAGACCTGAAGCCACTCCGCCAGACCCAAACCAACTCCGCCAGACCCAAACCCACTCCGCCAGACCCAAACCCACTCCGCCAGACCCAAACCGACTCATCCAGACACAAACCCACTCCGCCAGACCCCAACCCACTCCGCCAGTCCCGAACCCACTCCGCCAGACCCAAACCCACTCCGCCAGACCCAAACCAACTCCGCCAGGCCCAAACCCACTCCGCCAGACCCAAACCCACTCCGCCAGACCCAAACCCACTCCGCCAGACCCCAACCCACTCCGCCAGTCCCGAACCCACTCCGCCAGACCCGAACCCACTCCGCCAGACCCCAAACCCTCTTCGCCAGAAACAAACCCACTCTGCCAGACCCAAACCCACTCCGCCAGCCCCAAACCCACTCCGCCAGACAGAAACCCACTCCGCCAGACCCAAACCCACTCCGCCAGACCCAAACCCACTCCGCCAGACCCAAACCCACTCCGCCAGACCCAAGCCCACTCCGCCAGACCCAAACCCACTCCGCCAGACCCCAACCCACTCCGCCAGACCTGAAGCCACTCCGCCAGACCCAAACCCACTCCGCCAGACCCAAACCCACTCCGCCAGACCCCAAACCCACTCCGCCAGACTCAAACCCACTCCGCAAGACCCTAACCCACTCCGCCAGACCCCAAACCCACTTCGCCAGACACAAACCCACTCCGCCAGACCCAAACGCACTCCGCCAGACCCAAACCCTCTCCGCCAGACCCAAACCCACTCCGCCAGACCCAAACCCACTCCGCCAGACCCCAACTCACTCCGCCATAACCAAACCCACTCCGCCAGACCCGAACCCACTCCGCCAGACCCCAACCAACTCCGCCAGATCCGAACCCACTCCGCCAGACCTGAACCTACTCCGCCAGACCCAAACCCACTCCGCCAGACCCAAACCCACTCCGCCAGACCTAAACCAACTCCGCCAGACCCAAACCCACTCCGCCAGACCCAAACCCACTCCGCCAGACCCATACTCACTCCGCCAGAACCAAACCATCTCCGCCAGACCCGAACCCACTCCGCCACACCCGAACCCACTCCGCCAGACCCCAACCCACTCCGCCAGACGCGAACCCACTCGTACAGACCCGAACCCACTCCGCCAGACCCGAACCCACTCCGCCAGACCCAAACGCACTCCGCCAGACCCGAACCCACTCCGCCAGACCCGAATCCACTCCGCCAGACCCAAACCCACTCCGCCAGACCCGAACCCACTCCGACAGACCCGAACCCACTCCGCCAGACCACAACCCACTCCCCCAGACCCGAACCCACTCCGCCAGACCCCAACCCACTCCGGCAGACCCCAACCCACTCCGCCAGTCCCCAACCCACTCCGCCAGTCCCGAACCCACTCCGCCAGACCCCAACCCACTCCGCCAGACCCAAACCCACTCCGCCAGACCCAAACCCACTCCGCCAGACCCAAACCCACTCCGCCAGACCCAAACCCACTCCGCCAGACTCAAACCCACTCCGCCAGACCCAAGCCCACTCCGCCAGACTCAACCCCACTCCGCCAGACCCTAACACACTCTGCCAGACACAAACCAACTCCGCCAGACCCAAACCCACTCCGCCAGACCCAAACCCACTCCACCAGACACAAACCAACTCCGCCAGACCCAAACCCACTCCGCCAGACCCAAACCAACTCCGCCAGGCCCAAACCCACTCCGCCAAACCCAAACCCACTCATCCAGACACAAACCCACTCCGCCAGACCTTAACCAACTCCGCCAGACCCAAACCCACTCCGCCAGTCCCGAGCCCACTCCGCCAGACCCCAACCCACTCCGCCAGACCACAACCCACTCCTCTAGTCCCGAACCCACTCCGCCAGACCCGAACCCACTCTGCCATACACGAACCCACTCCGCCAGACCCGAACCCACTCCGCCAGACCAAAACCCCACTCCGCCAGACCCAAACCCACTCCGCCAGACCCAAACCCACTCCGCCAGACCCAAACCCACTCCGCCAGACCCAAACCCACTCCGCCAGACCCCAACCCACTCCGCCAGTCCCGAACCCACTCCGCCAGACCCGAACCCACTCCGCCAGACCCCAAACCCTCTTCGCCAGAAACAAACCCACTCTGCCAGACCCAAACCCACTCCGCCAGCCCCAAACCCACTCCGCCAGACAGAAACCCACTCCGCCAGACCCAAACCCACTCCGCCAGACCCAAGCCCACTCCGCCAGACCCAAACCCACTCCGCCAGACCCCAACCCACTCCGCCAGACCTGAAGCCACTCCGCCAGACCCAAACCCACTCCGCCAGACCCAAACCCACTCCGCCAGACCCCAAACCCACTCCGCCAGACTCAAACCCACTCCGCAAGACCCTAACCCACTCCGCCAGACCCCAAACCCACTTCGCCAGACACAAACCCACTCCGCCAGACCCAAACGCACTCCGCCAGACCCAAACCCTCTCCGCCAGACCCAAACCCACTCCGCCAGACCCAAACCCACTCCGCCAGACCCCAACTCACTCCGCCATAACCAAACCCACTCCGCCAGACCCGAACCCACTCCACCAGACCCCAACCAACTCCGCCAGATCCGAACCCACTCCGCCAGACCCGAACCTACTCCGCCAGACCCAAACCCACTCCGCCAGACCCAAACCCACTCCGCCAGACCTAAACCAACTCCGCCAGACCCAAACCCACTCCGCCAGACCCAAACCCACTCCGCCAGACCCAAACTCACTCCGCCAGAACCAAACCATCTCCGCCAGACCCGAACCCACTCCGCCACACCCGAACCCACTCCGCCAGACCCCAACCCACTCCGCCAGACGCGAACCCACTCGTACAGACCCGAACCCACTCCGCCAGACCCGAACCCACTCCGCCAGACCCAAACGCACTCCGCCAGACCCGAACCCACTCCGCCAGACCCGAATCCACTCCGCCAGACCCAAACCCACTCCGCCAGACCCGAACCCACTCCGACAGACCCGAACCCACTCCGCCAGACCACAACCCACTCCCCCAGACCCGAACCCACTCCGCCAGACCCCAACCCACTCCGTCAGACCCCAACCCACTCCGCCAGTCCCGAACCCACTCCGCCAAACCCCAACCCACTCCGCCAGACCCAAACCCACTCCGCCAGACCCAAACCCACTCCGCCAGACCCAAACCCACTCCGCCAGACCCAAACCCACTCCGCCAGACCCAAACCCACTCCGCCAGACCCAAACCAACTCCGCCAGACCCAAACCCACTCCGCCAGACCCCAAACCCACTCCGCCAGATCCAAACCCACTCCGACAGACCCCAACCCACTCCGACAGACCCGAACCCACTCCACCAGACCATAACCTACTCCGCCAGACCCGAACCCACTCCGCCAGACCCGAACCCACTCCGCCAGACCCCAACCCACTCCGCCAGACCCCAACCCAGTCCTCTAGTCCCGAACCCACTCCGCCAGACCCGAACCCACTCCGCCAGACCCAAACCCACTCCGCCAGACCCGAACCCACTCCGCCAGACCCGAACCCACTCCGCCAGACACGAACCCACTCCTCCAGACCCAAACCCACTCCGCCAGACCCAAACCCACTCCGCCAGACCTAAACCCACTCCGCCAGACCCCAACCCACTCCGCCATTCCCGAACCCACTCCGCCAGACCCGAACCCACTCCGCCAGACCCCAACCCACTCCGCCAGACTCAAACCCACTCCGCCAGGCCCAAACCCACTCCGCCAGACCCAAACCCACTCCGCCAAACTCAAACCCACTCCGCCAGACCCAAGCCCACTCCGCCAGACCCAACCCCACTCCGCCAGACCCTAACACACTCTGCCAGACACAAACCAACTCCGCCAGACCCAAACCCACTCCGCCAGACCCAAACCCACTCCACCAGACACAAACCAACTCCGCCAGACCCAAACCCACTCCGCCAGACCCAAACCAACTCCGCCAGGCCCAAACCCACTCCGCCAGACCCAAACCCACTCCGCCAGACCCAAACCCACTCCGCCAGACCCCAACCCACTCCGCCAGTCCCGAACCCACTCCGCCAGACCCGAACCCACTCCGCCAGACCCCAAACCCTCTTCGCCAGAAACAAACCCACTCTGCCAGACCCAAACCCACTCCGCCAGCCCCAAACCCACTCCGCCAGACAGAAACCCACTCCGCCAGACCCAAACCCACTCCGCCAGACCCAAACCCACTCCGCCAGACCCAAACCCACTCCGCCAGACCCAAGCCCACTCCGCCAGACCCAAACCCACTCCGCCAGACCCCAACCCACTCCGCCAGACCTGAAGCCACTCCGCCAGACCCAAACCCACTCCGCCAGACCCAAACCCACTCCGCCAGACCCCAAACCCACTCCGCCAGACTCAAACCCACTCCGCAAGACCCTAACCCACTCCGCCAGACCCCAAACCCACTTCGCCAGACACAAACCCACTCCGCCAGACCCAAACGCACTCCGCCAGACCCAAACCCTCTCCGCCAGACCCAAACCCACTCCGCCAGACCCAAACCCACTCCGCCAGACCCCAACTCACTCCGCCATAACCAAACCCACTCCGCCAGACCCGAACCCACTCCGCCAGACCCCAACCAACTCCGCCAGATCCGAACCCACTCCGCCAGACCCGAACCTACTCCGCCAGACCCAAACCCACTCCGCCAGACCCAAACCCACTCCGCCAGACCTAAACCAACTCCGCCAGACCCAAACCCACTCCGCCAGACCCAAACCCACTCCGCCAGACCCAAACTCACTCCGCCAGAACCAAACCATCTCCGCCAGACCCGAACCCACTCCGCCACACCCGAACCCACTCCGCCAGACCCCAACCCACTCCGCCAGACGCGAACCCACTCGTACAGACCCGAACCCACTCCGCCAGACCCGAACCCACTCCGCCAGACCCAAACGCACTCCGCCAGACCCGAACCCACTCCGCCAGACCCGAATCCACTCCGCCAGACCCAAACCCACTCCGCCAGACCCGAACCCACTCCGACAGACCCGAACCCACTCCGCCAGACCACAACCCACTCCCCCAGACCCGAACCCACTCCGCCAGACCCCAACCCACTCCGGCAGACCCCAACCCACTCCGCCAGTCCCCAACCCACTCCGCCAGTCCCGAACCCACTCCGCCAGACCCCAACCCACTCCGCCAGACCCAAACCCACTCCGCCAGACCCAAACCCACTCCGCCAGACCCAAACCCACTCCGCCAAACCCAAACCCACTCCGCCAGACTCAAACCCACTCCGCCAGACCCAAGCCCACTCCGCCAGACTCAACCCCACTCCGCCAGACCCTAACACACTCTGCCAGACACAAACCAACTCCGCCAGACCCAAACCCACTCCGCCAGACCCAAACCCACTCCACCAGACACAAACCAACTCCGCCAGACCCAAACCCACTCCGCCAGACCCAAACCAACTCCGCCAGGCCCAAACCCACTCCGCCAAACCCAAACCCACTCATCCAGACACAAACCCACTCCGCCAGACCTTAACCAACTCCGCCAGACCCAAACCCACTCCGCCAGTCCCGAGCCCACTCCGCCAGACCCCAACCCACTCCGCCAGACCACAACCCACTCCTCTAGTCCCGAACCCACTCCGCCAGACCCGAACCCACTCCGCCATACCCGAACCCACTCCGCCAGACCCGAACCCACTCCGCCAGACCAAAAACCCACTCCGCCAGACCCAAACCCACTCCGCCAGACCCAAACCCACTCCGCCAGACCCAAACCCACTCCGCCAGACCCAAACCCACTCCGCCAGACCCCAACCCACTCCGCCAGTCCCGAACCCACTCCGCCAGACCCGAACCCACTCCGCCAGACCCCAAACCCTCTGCGCCAGAAACAAACCCACTCTGCCAGACCCAAACCCACTCCGCCAGCCCCAAACCCACTCCGCCAGACAGAAACCCTCTCCGCCAGACCCAAACCCACTCCGCCAGACCCAAACCCACTCCGCCAGACCCAAACCCACTCCGCCAGACCCAAGCCCACTCCGCCAGACCCAAACCCACTCCGCCAGACCCCAACCCACTCCGCCAGACCTGAAGCCACTCCGCCAGACCCAAACCCACTCCGCCAGACCCAAACCCACTCCGCCAGACCCCAAACCCACTCCGCCAGACTCAAACCCACTCCGCAAGACCCTAACCCACTCCGCCAGACCCCAAACCCACTTCGCCAGACACAAACCCACTCCGCCAGACCCAAACGCACTCCGCCAGACCCAAACCCTCTCCGCCAGACCCAAACCCACTCCGCCAGACCCAAACCCACTCCGCCAGACCCCAACTCAATCCGCCATAACCAAACCCACTCCGCCAGACCCGAACCCACTCCGCCAGACCCCAACCAACTCCGCCAGATCCGAACCCACTCCGCCAGACCCGAACCTACTCCGCCAGACCCAAACCCACTCCGCCAGACCCAAACCCACTCCGCCAGACCTAAACCAACTCCGCCAGACCCAAACCCACTCCGCCAGACCCAAACCCACTCCGCCAGACCCAAACTCACTCCGCCAGAACCAAACCATCTCCGCCAGACCCGAACCCACTCCGCCACACCCGAACCCACTCCGCCAGACCCCAACCCACTCCGCCAGACGCGAACCCACTCGTACAGACCCGAACCCACTCCGCCAGACCCGAACCCACTCCGCCAGACCCAAACGCACTCCGCCAGACCCGAACCCACTCCGCCAGACCCGAATCCACTCCGCCAGACCCAAACCCACTCCGCCAGACCCGAACCCACTCCGACAGACCCGAACCCACTCCGCCAGACCACAACCCACTCCCCCAGACCCGAACCCACTCCGCCAGACCCCAACCCACTCCGGCAGACCCCAACCCACTCCGCCAGTCCCGAACCCACTCCGCCAGACCCCAACCCACTCCGCCAGACCCAAACCCACTCCGCCAGACCCAAACCCACTCCGCCAGACCCAAACCCACTCCGCCAGACCCAAACCCACTCCGCCAGACCCAAACCCACTCCGCCAGACCCAAACCAACTCCGCCAGACCCAAACCCACTCCACCAGACCCCAAACCCACTCCGCCAGATCCAAACCCACTCCGACAGACCCAAACCCACTCCGCCAGACCCAAACCAGCTCCGCCAGACCCAAACCCACTCCGCCAGACCCAAACCCACTCCGCCAGACCCCAACCCACTCCTCCAGACCCAAACCCACTCCGCCAGACCCAAACCCACTCCACCAGACACCAACCAACTCCGCCAGACCCAAACCCACTCCGCCAGACCCAAACCCACTCCGCCAGACCCAAACCCACTCCGCCAGACCCAAAACCCACTCATCCAGACCCAAACCCACTCCGCCAGACCCAACCCCACTCCGCCAGACCCCAACCCACTCCGCCAGACCCGAACCCACTCCGCCAGACCCCAAACCCACTCCGCCAGGCCCAAACCCACTCCGCCAGACCCAAACCCACTCCGCCAGACCCAAACCCACTCCGCCAGACCCAAACTCACTCCGCCAGAACCAAACCAACTCCGCCAGACCCGAACCCACTCCGCCACACCCGAACCCACTCCGCCAGACCCCAACCCACTCCGCCAGACGCGAACCCACTCGTACAGACCCGAACCCACTCCGCCAGACCCGAACCCACTCCGCCAGACCCAAACCCACTCCGCCAGACCCGAACCCACTCCGCCAGACCCAAATCCACTCCGCCAGACCCAAACCCACTCCGCCAGACCCAAACCCACTCCGCCAGACCCAAACCAACTCCGCCAGACCCAAACCCACTCCGCCAGACCCCAAACCCACTCCGCCAGATCCAAACCCACTCCGCCAGACCCAAACCCACTCCGCCAGACCCAAACCAGCTCCGCCAGACCCAAACCCACTCCGCCAGACCCAAACCCACTCCGCCAGACCCCAACCCACTCCGCCAGACCCAAACCCACTCCGCCAGACCCAAACCCACTCCGCCAGACCCAAACCCACTCCGCCAGACCCTAACACACTCTGCCAGACCCAAACCCACTCCGCCAGACCCAAACCCACTCCGCCAGACCCAAACCCACTCCACCAGACACAAACCAACTCCGCCAAACCCAAACCCACTCCGCCAGACCCAAACCCACTCCGCCAGACCCAAACCCACTCCGCCAGACCCAAGCCCACTCTGCCAGACCCAAACCCACTCCGCCAGAACCCAACCCACTCCGCCAGACCCGAAGCCACTCCGCCAGTCCCAAACCCACTCCGCCAGACTCTAACACACTCTGCCAGACCCAAACCCACTCCGCCAGACCCAAACCCACTCCGCCAGACCCAAACCCACTCCGCCAGACCCAAACCAACTCCGCCAGACCCAAACCCACTCCGCCAGAACGAAACCAACTCCGCCAGACCCAAACCCACCCCGCCAGACCCAAACCCACTTCGCCAGACCCAAACCCACTCATCCAGACCCAAACCCACTCCACCAGACCCGAACCCACTCCGCCAGACCCAAACCCACTCCCCCAGACCCAAACACACTCCGCCAGACCCGAACCCACTCCGCCAGACCCAAACCCACTCCGCCAAACCCCAAACCCACACCGCCAGACCCAAACCCACTCCGCCACACACAAACACACTCCGCCAGACCCAAACCCACTCCGCCAGACCCAAACCCACTCCGCCAGACCCAAGCTCACTCCGCCAGTCCCAAACCCACTCCGCCAGACCCAAACCCACTCCGCCAGTCCTACACACACGCCGCCAGACCCAAACCCACTCCGCCAGCCCCAAACCCACTCCGCAAGACCCTAACCCACTCTGCCAGACCCCAAACCCACTTTGCCAGACACAAACCCACTCCGCCAGACCCAAACCCACTCCGCCAGACCCAAACCCTCTCCGCCAGACCCAAACCCACTCCGCCAGACCCAAACCCACTCCGCCAAACCCAAACCCACTCCGCCAGACCCCAACTCACTCCGCCATAACCAAACCCACTCCGCCAGACCCAAACCCACTCCGCCAGACCCAAACCAACTCCGCCAGACCCAAACCCACTCCGCCAGACCCCAAACCCACTCCGCCAGATCCAAACCCACTCCGCCAGACCCAAACCCACTCCGCCAGACCCAAACCAGCTCCGCCAGACCCAAACCCACTCCGCCAGACCCAAACCCACTCCGCCAGACCCCAACCCACTCCGCCAGACCCAAACCCACTCCGCCAGACCCAAACCCACTCCGCCAGACCCAAACCCACTCCGCCAGACCCTAACACACTCTGCCAGACCCAAACCCACTCCGCCAGACCCAAACCCACTCCGCCAGACCCAAACCCACTCCACCAGACACAAACCAACTCCGCCAAACCCAAACCCACTCCGCCAGACCCAAACCCACTCCGCCAGACCCAAACCCACTCCGCCAGACCCAAGCCCACTCCGCCAGACCCAAACCCACTCCGCCAGACCCCAACCCACTCCGCCAGACCCGAAGCCACTCCGCCAGTCCCAAACCCACTCCGCCAGACTCTAACACACTCTGCCAGACCCAAACCCACTCCGCCAGACCCAAACCCACTCCGCCAGACCCAAACCCACTCCGCCAGACCCAAACCAACTCCGCCAGACCCAAACCCACTCCGCCAGAACGAAACCAACTCCGCCAGACCCAAACCCACCCCGCCAGACCCAAACCCACTTCGCCAGACCCAAACCCACTCATCCAGACCCAAACCCACTCCGCCAGACCCGAACCCACTCCGCCAGACCCAAACCCACTCCCCCAGACCCAAACACACTCCGCCAGACCCGAACCCACTCCGCCAGACCCAAACCCACTCCGCCAAACCCCAAACCCACACCGCCAGACCCAAACCCACTCCGCCACACACAAACCCACTCCGCCAGACCCAAACCCACTCCGCCAGACCCAAACCCACTCCGCCAGACCCAAGATCACTCCGCCAGTCCCAAACCCACTCCGCCAGACCCAAACCCACTCCGCCAGTCCTAAACACACGCCGCCAGACCCAAACCCACTCCGCCAGCCCCAAACCCACTCCGCAAGACCCTAACCCACTCCGCCAGACCCCAAACCCACTTCGCCAGACACAAACCCACTCCGCCAGACCCAAACCCACTCCGCCAGACCCAAACCCTCTCCGCCAGACCCAAACCCACTCCGCCAGACCCAAACCCACTCCGCCAAACCCAAACCCACTCCGCCAGACCCCAACTCACTCCGCCATAACCAAACCCACTCCGCCAGACCCGAACCTTCTCCGCCAGACCCAAACCCACTCCGCCAGACCCAAACCCACTCCGCCAGACCTAAACCAACTCCGCCAGACCCAAACCCACTCCGCCAGACCCAAACCCACTCCGCCAGACCCAAACTCACTCCGCCAGAACCAAACCATCTCCGCCAGACCCGAACCCACTCCGCCACACCCGAACCCACTCCGCCAGACCCCAACCCACTGCGCCAGACACAAACCCACTCCGCCAGACCCAAACCCACTCCACCAGACACAAACCAACTCCGCCAGACCCAAACCCACTCCGCCAGACCCAAACCAACTCCGCCAGAGCCAAACCCACTCCGCCAGACCCCAACCCACTCCGCCAGACCCAAACCCACTCCGCCAGACCCAAACCCACTCATCCAGACACAAACCCACTCCGCCAGACCCAAACCCACTCATCCAAACCCAAACCCACTCCGCCAGACCCGAACCCACTCCGCCAGACCCAAACCCACTCCTCCAGACAAAACCCACTCCGCCAGACCCCAAACCCTCTTCGCCAGAAACAAACCCACTCTGCCAGACGCAAACCCACTCCGGCAGCCCCAAACCCACTCCGCCAGACAGAAACCCACTCCGCCAGACCCAAACCCACTCCGCCAGACCCAAACCCACTCCGCCAGACCCAAGCCCACTCCGCCAGACCCAAACCCACTCCGCCAGACCCCAACCCACTCCGCCAGACCCAAAGCCACTCCGCCAGACCCAAACCCACTCCGCCAGACCCAAACCCACTCCGCCAGACTCTAACACACTCTGCCAGACCCAAACCCACTCCGCCAGACCCAAACCCACTCCGCCAGACCCAAACCCACTCCGCCAGACCCAAACCAACTCCGCCAGACCCAAACCCACTCCGCCAGAACCAAACCAACTCCGCCAGCCCCAAACCCACTCCGCCAGACCCAAACCCACTCCGCCAGACCCAAACCCACTCATCCAGACCCAAACCCACTCCGCCAGACCCGAACCCACTCCGCCAGACCCAAACCCACTCCCCTAGGCCCAAACACACTCCGCCAGACCCGAACCCACTCCGCCAGAACCAAACCAACTCCGCCAGACCCAAACCCACTCCGCCAGACCCAAGCTCACTCCGCCAGTCCCAAACCCACTCCGCCAGACCCAAACCCACTCCGCCAGTCCTAAACACACGCCGCCAGACCCAAACCCACTCCGCCAGCCCCAAACCCACTCCGAAAGACCCTAACCCTCTCCGCCAGACCCCAAACCCACTTCGCCAGACACAAACCCACTCCGCCAGACCCAAACCCACTCCGCCAGACCCAAACCCTCTCCGCCAGTCCTAAACACACGCCGCCAGACCCAAACCCACTCCGCCAGCCCCAAACCCACTCCGCAAGACCCTAACCCACTCCGCCAGACCCCAAACCCACTTCGCCAGACACAAACCCACTCCGCCAGACCCAAACCCACTCCGCCAGACCCAAACCCTCTCCGCCAGACCCACACCCACTCCGCCAGACCCAAACCCACTTCGCCAGACCCCAACTCACTCCGCCATAACCAAACCCACTCCGCCAGACCCGAACCCACTCCGCCAGACCCCAACCAACTCCGCCAGATCCGAACCCACTCCGCCAGACCCGAACCTACTCCGCCAGACCCAAACCCACTCCGCCAGACCCAAACCCACTCCGCCAGACCCAAACCCACTCCGCCAGACCCCAACCCACTCCGCCAGACGCGAACCCACTCGTACAGACCCGAACCCACTCCGCCAGACCCGAACCCACTCCGCCAGACCCAAACCCACTCCGCCAGACCCAAACCCACTCCGCCAGACCCGAATCCACTCTGCCAGACCCAAACCCACTCATCCAGACACAAATCCACTCCGCCAGACCCAAACCCACTAATCCAAACCCAAACCCACTCCGCCAGACCCGAACCCACTCCGCCAGACCCAAACCCACTCCCCCAGACAAAACCCACTCCGCCAGACCCCAAACCCTCTTCGCCAGAAACAAACCCACTCTGCCAGACCCAAACCCACTCCACCAGCCCCAAACCCACTCCGCCAGACCCCAACCCACTCCGCCAGACCCGAAGCCACTCCGCCAGACCCAAACCCACTCCGCCAGACTCTAACACACTCTGCCAGACCCAAACCCACTCCGCCAGACCCAAACCCACTCCGCCAGACCCAAACCCACTCCGCCAGACCCAAACCAACTCCGCCAGACCCAAACCCACTCCGCCAGACCCAAACCCACTCCGCCAGATCCAAACCCACTCATCCAGACCCAAACCCACTCCGCCAGACCCGAACCCACTCCGCCAGACCCAAACCCACTCCCCCAGACCCAAACACACTCCGCCAGACCCGAACCCACTCCGCCAGACCCAAACCCACTCCGCCAGACCCCAAACCCACTCCGCCAGACCCAAACCCACTCCGCCAGACCCAAACCCACTCCGCCACACACAAACCCACTCCGCCAGACCCAAACCCACTCCGCCAGACCCAAACCCACTCCGCCAGACCCAAGCTCACTCCGCCAGTCCCAAACCCACTCCGCCAGACCCAAACCCACTCAGCCAGTCCTAAACACACGCCGCCAGACCCAAACCCACTCCGCCAGCCCCAAACCCACTCCGCAAGACCCTAACCCACCCCGCCAGACCCTAAACCCACTTCGCCAGACACAAACCCACTCCGCCAGACCCAAACCCACTCCGCCAGACCCAAACCCTCTCCGCCAGACCCAAATCCACTCCGCCAGACCCAAACCCACTCCGCCAGACCCAAACCCACTACGCCAAACCCCAAACCCACACCGCCAGACCCAAACCCACTCCGCCACACACAAACCCACTCCGCCAGACCCAAACCCACTCCGCCAGACCCAAACCCACTCCGCCAGACCCAAGATCACTCCGCCAGTCCCAAACCCACTCCGCCAGACCCATACCCACTCCGCCAGTCCTAAACACACGCCGCCAGACCCAAACCCACTCCGCCAGCCCCAAACCCACTCCGCAAGACCCTAACCCACTCCGCCAGACCCCAAACCCACTTCGCCAGACACAAACCCACTCCGCCAGACCCAAACCCACTCCGCCAGACCCAAACCCTCTCCGCCAGACCCAAACCCACTCCGCCAGACCCAAACCCACTCCGCCAAACCCAAACCCACTCCGCCAGACCCCAACTCACTCCGCCATAACCAAACCCACTCCGCCAGACCCGAACCTTCTCCGCCAGACCCAAACCCACTCCGCCAGACCCAAACCCACTCCGCCAGACCTAAACCAACTCCGCCAGACCCAAACCCACTCCGCCAGACCCAAACCCACTCCGCCAGACCCAAACCCACTCCGCCAGAACCAAACCATCTCCGCCAGACCCGAACCCACTCCGCCACACCCGAACCCACTCCGCCAGACCCCAACCCACTGCGCCAGACACAAACCCACTCCGCCAGACCCAAACCCACTCCACCAGACACAAACCAACTCCGCCAGACCCAAACCCACTCCGCCAGACCCAAACCAACTCCGCCAGAGCCAAACCCACTCCGCCAGACCCCAACCCACTCCGCCAGACCCAAACCCACTCATCCAGACACAAACCCACTCCGCCAGACCCAAACCCACTCATCCAAACCCAAACCCACTCCGCCAGACCCGAACCCACTCCGCCAGACCCAAACCCACTCCCCCAGAAAAAACCCACTCCGCCAGACCCCAAACCCTCTTCGCCAGAAACAAACCCACTCTGCCAGACGCAAACCCACTCCGCCAGCCCCAAACCAACTCCGCCAGACCCAAACCCACTCCGCCAGACCCAAACCCACTCCGCCAGACCCAAACCCACTCATCCAGACCCAAACCCACTCCGCCAGACCCGAACCCACTCCGCCAGACCCAAACCCACTCCCCTAGGCCCAAACACACTCCGCCAGACCCGAACCCACTCCGCCAGACCCAAACCCACTCCGCCAGACCCCAAACCCACTCCGCCAGAACCAAACCAACTCCGCCAGACCCAAACCGACTCCGCCAGACCCAAGCTCACTCCGCCAGTCCCAAACCCACTCCGCCAGACCCAAACCCACTCCGCCAGTCCTAAACACACGCCGCCAGACCCAAACCCACTCCGCCAGCCCCAAACCCACTCCGAAAGACCCTAACCCACTCCGCCAGACCCCAAAACCACTTCGCCAGACACAAACCCACTCCGCCAGACCCAAACCCACTCCGCCAGACCCAAACCCTCTCCGCCAGTCCTAAACACACGCCGCCAGACCCAAACCCACTCCGCCAGCCCCAAACCCACTCCGCAAGACCCTAACCCACTCCGCCAGACCCCAAACCCACTCCGCCAGACCCGAACCCACTCCGACAGACCCGAACCCACTCCGCCAGACCACAACCCACTCCCCCAGACCCGAACCCACTCCGCCAGACCCCAACCCACTCCGGCAGACCCCAACCCACTCCGCCAGTCCCGAACCCACTCCGCCAGACCCCAACCCACTCCGCCAGACCCAAACCCACTCCGCCAGACCCAAACCCACTCCGCCAGACCCAAACCCACTCCGCCAGACCCAAACCCACTCCGCCAGACCCAAACCTACTCCGCCAGACCCAAACCAACTCCGCCAGACCCAAACCCACTCCGCCAGACCCCAAACCCACTCCGCCAGATCCAAACCCACTCCGACAGACCCAAACCCACTCCGCCAGACCCAAACCAGCTCTGCCAGACCCAACCCACTCCGCCAGACCTAAACCCACTCCGCCAGACCCCAACCCACTCCACCAGACCCAAACCCACTCCGCCAGACCCAAACCCACTCCACCAGACACCAACCAACTCCGACAGACCCAAACCCACTCCGCCAGACCCAAACCCACTCCGCCAGACCCAAACCCACTCCGCCAGACCCAAACCCACTCATCCAGACCCAAACCCACTCCGCCAGACCCAACCCCACTCCGCCAGACCCCAACCCACTCCGCCAGACCCGAACCCACTCCGCCAGACCCCAAACCCACTCCGCCAGGCCCAAACCCACTCCGCCAGACCCAAACCCACTCCGCCAGACCCAAACCCACTCCGCCAGACCCAAACTCACTCCGCCAGAACCAAACCAACTCCGCCAGACCCGGACCCACTCCGCCACACCCGAACCCACTCCGCCAGACCCCAACCCACTCCGCCAGACGCGAACCCACTCGTACAGACCCGAACCCACTCCGCCAGACCCGAACCCACTCCGCCAGACCCAAACCCACTCCGCCAGACCCGAACCCACTCCGCCAGACCCGAATCCACTCCGCCAGACCCAAACCCACTCCGCCAGACCCAAACCCACTCCGCCAGACCCAAACCAACTCCGCCAGACCCAAACCCACTCCGCCAGACCCCAAACCCACTCCGCCAGATCCAAACCCACTCCGCCAGACCCAAACCCACTCCGCCAGACCCAAACCAGCTCCGCCAGACCCAAACCCACTCCGCCAGACCCAAACCCACTCCGCCAGACCCCAACCCACTCCGCCAGACCCAAACCCACTCCGCCACACCCAAACCCACTCCGCCAGACCCAAACCCACTCCGCCAGACCCTAACACACTCTGCCAGACCCAAACCCACTCCGCCAGACCCAAACCCACTCCGCCAGACCCAAACCCACTCCACCAGACACAAACCAACTCCGCCAAACCCAAACCCACTCCGCCAGACCCAAACCCACTCCGCCAGACCCAAACCCACTCCGCCAGACCCAAGCCCACTCCGCCAGACCCAAACCCACTCCGCCAGACCCCAACCCACTCCGCCAGACCCGAAGCCACTCCGCCAGTCCCAAACCCACTCCGCCAGACTCTAACACACTCTGCCAGACCCAAACCCACTCCGCCAGACCCAAACCCACTCCGCCAGACCCAAACCCACTCCGCCAGACCCAAACCAACTCCGCCAGACCCAAACCCACTCCGCCAGAATGAAACCAACTCCGCCAGACCCAAACCCACCCCGCCAGACCCAAACCCACTTCGCCAGACCCAAACCCACTCATCCAGACCCAAACCCACTCCGCCAGACCCGAACCCACTCCGCCAGACCCAAACCCACTCCCCCAGACCCAAACACACTCCGCCAGACCCGAACCCACTCCGCCAGACCCAAACCCACTCCGCCAAACCCCAAACCCACACCGCCAGACCCAAACCCACTCCGCCACACACAAACCCACTCCGCCAGACCCAAACCCACTCCGCCAGACCCAAACCCACTCCGCCAGACCCAAGCTCACTCCGCCAGTCCCAAACCCACTCCGCCAGACCCAAACCCACTCCGCCAGTCCTACACACACGCCGCCAGACCCAAACCCACTCCGCCAGCCCCAAACCCACTCCGCAAGACCCTAACCCACTCTGCCAGACCCCAAACCCACTTCGCCAGACACAAACCCACTCCGCCAGACCCAAACCCACTCCGCCAGACCCAAACCCTCTCCGCCAGACCCAAACCCACTCCGCCAGACCCAAACCCACTCCGCCAAACCCAAACCCACTCCGCCAGACCCCAACTCACTCCGCCATAACCAAACCCACTCCGCCAGACCCAAACCCACTCCGCCAGACCCAAACCAACTCCGCCAGACCCAAACCCACTCCGCCAGACCCCAAACCCACTCCGCCAGATCCAAACCCACTCCGCCAGACCCAAACCCACTCCGCCATACCCAAACCAGCTCCGCCAGACCCAAACCCACTCCGCCAGACCCAAACCCACTCCGCCAGACCCCAACCCACTCCGCCAGACCCAAACCCACTCCGCCAGACCCAAACCCACTCCGCCAGACCCTAACACACTCTGCCAGACCCAAACCCACTCCGCCAGACCCAAACCCACTCCGCCAGACCCAAACCCACTCCACCAGACACAAACCAACTCCGCCAAACCCAAACCCACTCCGCCAGACCCAAACCCACTCCGCCAGACCCAAACCCACTCCGCCAGACCCAAGCCCACTCCGCCAGACCCAAACCCCCTCCGCCAGACCCCAACCCACTCCGCCAGACCCGAAGCCACTCCGCCAGTCCCAAACCCACTCCGCCAGACTCTAACACACTCTGCCAGACCCAAACCCACTCCGCCAGACCCAAACCCACTCCGCCAGACCCAAACCCACTCCGCCAGACCCAAACCAACTCCGCCAGACCCAAACCCACTCCGCCAGAACGAAACCAACTCCGCCAGACCCAAACCCACCCCGCCAGACCCAAACCCACTTCGCCAGACCCAAACCCACTCATCCAGACCCAAACCCACTCCGCCAGACCCGAACCCACTCCGCCAGACCCAAACCCACTCCCCCAGACCCAAACACACTCCGCCAGACCCGAACCCACTCCGCCAGACCCAAACCCACTCCGCCAAACCCCAAACCCACACCGCCAGACCCAAACCCACTCCGCCACACACAAACCCACTCCGCCAGACCCAAACCCACTCCGCCAGACCCAAACCCACTCCGCCAGACCCAAGATCACTCCGCCAGTCCCAAACCCACTCCGCCAGACCCATACCCACTCCGCCAGTCCTAAACACACGCCGCCAGACCCAAACCCACTCCGCCAGCCCCAAACCCACTCCGCAAGACCCTAACCCACTCCGCCAGACCCCAAACCCACTTCGCCAGACACAAACCCACTCCGCCAGACCCAAACCCACTCCGCCAGACCCAAACCCTCTCCGCCATAACCAAACCCACTCCGCCAGACCCGAACCTTCTCCGCCAGACCCAAACCCACTCCGCCAGACCCAAACCCACTCCGCCAGACCTAAACCAACTCCGCCAGACGCAAACCCACTCCGCCAGACCGAAACCCACTCCGCCAGACCCAAACCCACTCCGCCAGAACCAAACCATCTCCGCCAGACCCGAACCCACTCCGCCACACCCGAACCCACTCCGCCAGACCCCAACCCACTGCGCCAGACACAAACCCACTCCGCCAGACCCAAACCCACTCCACCAGACACAAACCAACTCCGCCAGACCCAAACCCACTCCGCCAGACCCAAACCAACTCCGCCAGAGCCAAACCCACTCCGCCAGACCCCAACCCACTCCGCCAGACCCAAACCCACTCATCCAGACACAAACCCACTCCGCCAGACCCAAACCCACTCATCCAAACCCAAACCCACTCCGCCAGACCCGAACCCACTCCGCCAGACCCAAACCCACTCCGCCACACACAAACCCACTCCGCCAGACCCAAACCCACTCCGCCAGACCCAAACCCACTCCGCCAGACCCAAACCCACTCCGCCAGTCCTACACACACGCCGCCAGACCCAAACCCACTCCGCCAGCCCCAAACCCACTCCGCAAGACCCTAACCCACTCTGCCAGACCCCAAACCCACTTCGCCAGACAAAAAACCCACTCCGCCAGACCCAAACCCACTCCGCCAGACCCAAACCCTCTCCGCCAGACCCAAACCCACTCCGCCAGACCCAAACCCACTCCGCCAAACCCAAACCCACTCCGCCAGACCCCAACTCACTCCGCCATAACCAAACCCACTCCGCCAGACCCAAACCCACTCCGCCAGACCCAAACCAACTCCGCCAGACCCAAACCCACTCCGCCAGACCCCAAACCCACTCCGCCAGATCCAAACCCACTCCGCCAGACCCAAACCCACTCCGCCAGACCCAAACCAGCTCCGCCAGACCCAAACCCACTCCGCCAGACCCAAACCCACTCCGCCAGACCCCAACCCACTCCGCCAGACCCAAACCCACTCCGCCAGACCCAAACCCACTCCGCCAGACCCTAACACACTCTGCCAGACCCAAACCCACTCCGCCAGACCCAAACCCACTCCGCCAGACCCAAACCCACTCCACCAGACACAAACCAACTCCGCCAAACCCAAACCCACTCCGCCAGACCCAAACCCACTCCGCCAGACCCAAACCCACTCCGCCAGACCCAAGCCCACTCCGCCAGACCCAAACCCCCTCCGCCAGACCCAAACCCACTCCGCCAGACCCGAAGCCACTCCGCCAGTCCCAAACCCACTCCGCCAGACTCTAACACACTCTGCCAGACCCAAACCCACTCCGCCAGACCCAAACCCACTCCGCCAGACCCAAACCCACTCCGCCAGACCCAAACCAACTCCGCCAGACCCAAACCCACTCCGCCAGAACGAAACCAACTCCGCCAGACCCAAACCCACCCCGCCAGACCCAAACCCACTTCGCCAGACCCAAACCCACTCATCCAGACCCAAACCCACTCCGCCAGACCCGAACCCACTCCGCCAGACCCAAACCCACTCCCCCAGACCCAAACACACTCCGCCAGACCCGAACCCACTCCGCCAGACCCAAACCCACTCCGCCAAACCCCAAACCCACACCGCCAGACCCAAACCCACTCCGCCACACACAAACCCACTCCGCCAGACCCAAACCCACTCCGCCAGACCCAAACCCACTCCGCCAGACCCAAGATCACTCCGCCAGTCCCAAACCCACTCCGCCAGACCCATACCCACTCCGCCAGTCCTAAACACACGCCGCCAGACCCAAACCCACTCCGCCAGCCCCAAACCCACTCCGCAAGACCCTAACCCACTCCGCCAGACCCCAAACCCACTTCGCCAGACACAAACCCACTCCGCCAGACCCAAACCCACTCCGCCAGACCCAAACCCTCTCCGCCAGACCCAAACCCACTCCGCCAGACCCAAACCCACTCCGCCAAACCCAAACCCACTCCGCCAGACCCCAACTCACTCCGCCATAACCAAACCCACTCCGCCAGACCCGAACCTTCTCCGCCAGACCCAAACCCACTCCGCCAGACCCAAACCCACTCCGCCAGACCTAAACCAACTCCGCCAGACCCAAACCCACTCCGCCAGACCGAAACCCACTCCGCCAGACCCAAACCCACTCCGCCAGAACCAAACCATCTCCGCCAGACCCGAACCCACTCCGCCACACCCGAACCCACTCCGCCAGACCCCAACCCACTGCGCCAGACACAAACCCACTCCGCCAGACCCAAACCCACTCCACCAGACACAAACCAACTCCGCCAGACCCAAACCCACTCCGCCAGACCCAAACCAACTCCGCCAGAGCCAAACCCACTCCGCCAGACCCCAACCCACTCCGCCAGACCCAAACCCACTCATCCAGACACAAACCCACTCCGCCAGACCCAAACCCACTCATCCAAACCCAAACCCACTCCGCCAGACCCGAACCCACTCCGCCAGACCCAAACCCACTCCCCCAGAAAAAACCCACTCCGCCAGACCCCAAACCCTCTTCGCCAGAAACAAACCCACTCTGCCAGACGCAAACCCACTCCGCCAGCCCCAAACCAACTCCGCCAGACCCAAACCCACTCCGCCAGACCCAAACCCACTCCGCCAGACCCAAACCCACTCATCCAGACCCAAACCCACTCCGCCAGACCCGAACCCACTCCGCCAGACCCGAACCCACTCCCCTAGGCCCAAACACACTCCGCCAGACCCGAACCCACTCCGCCAGACCCAAACCCACTCCGCCAGACCCCAAACCCACTCCGCCAGAACCAAACCAACTCCGCCAGACCCAAACCCACTCCGCCAGACCCAAGCTCACTCCGCCAGTCCCAAACCCACTCCGCCAGACCCAAACCCACTCCGCCAGTCCTAAACACACGCCGCCAGACCCAAACCCACTCCGCCAGCCCCAAACCCACTCCGAAAGACCCTAACCCACTCCGCCAGACCCCAAACCCACTTCGCCAGACACAAACCCACTCCGCCAGACCCAAACCCACTCCGCCAGACCCAAACCCACTCCGCCAGACCCCAAACCCACTTCGCCAGACACAAACCCACTCCGCCAGACCCAAACCCACTCCGCCAGACCCAAACCCTCTCCGCCAGACCCACACCCACTCCGCCAGACCCAAACCCACTCCGCCAGACCGCAACTCACTCCGCCATAACCAAACCACCTCCGCCAGACCCGAACCCACTCCGCCAGACCCCAACCAACTCCGCCAGATCCGAACCCACTCCGCCAGACCCGAACCTACTCCGCCAGACCCAAACCCACTCCGCCAGACCCAAACCCACTCCGCCAGACCCAAACCCACTCCGCCAGACCCCAACCCACTCCGCCAGACGCGAACCCACTCGTACAGACCCGAACCCACTCCGCCAGACCCGAACCCACTCCGCCAGACCCAAACCCACTCCGCCAGACCCGAACCCACTCCGCCAGACCCGAATCCACTCTGCCAGACCCAAACCCACTCATCCAGACACAAACCCACTCCGCCAGACCCAAACCCACTCATCCAAACCCAAACCCACTCCGCCAGACCCGAACCCACTCCGCCAGACCCAAACCCACTCCCCCAGACAAAACCCACTCCGCCAGACCCCAAACCCTCTTCGCCAGAAACAAACCCACTCTGCCAGACCCAAACCCACTCCACCAGCCCCAAACCCACTCCGCCAGACCCCAACCCACTCCGCCAGACCCGAAGCCACTCCGCCAGACCCAAACCCACTCCGCCAGACTCTAACACACTCTGCCAGACCCAAACCCACTCCGCCAGACCCAAACCCACTCCGCCAGACCCAAACCCACTCCGCCAGACCCAAACCAACTCCGCCAGACCCAAACCCACTCCGCCAGACCCAAACCCACTCCGCCAGATCCAAACCCACTCATCCAGACCCAAACCCACTCCGCCAGACCCGAACCCACTCCGCCAGACCCAAACCCACTCCCCCAGACCCAAACACACTCCGCCAGACCCGAACCCACTCCGCCAGACCCAAACCCACTCCGCCAGACCCCAAACCCACTCCGCCAGACCCAAACCCACTCCGCCAGACCCAAACCCACTCCGCCACACACAAACCCACTCCGCCAGACCCAAACCCACTCCGCCAGACCCAAACCCACTCCGCCAGACCCAAGCTCACTCCGCCAGTCCCAAACCCACTCCGCCAGACCCAAACCCACTCAGCCAGTCCTAAACACACGCCGCCAGACCCAAACCCACTCCGCCAGCCCCAAACCCACTCCGCAAGACCCTAACCCACCCCGCCAGACCCCAAACCCACTTCGCCAGACACAAACCCACTCCGCCAGACCCAAACCCACTCCGCCAGACCCAAACCCTCTCCGCCAGACCCAAATCCACTCCGCCAGACCCAAACCCACTCCGCCAGACCCAAACCCACTCCGCCAGACCCCAACTCACTCCGCCATAACCAAACCCACTCCGCCAGACCCGAACCCACTCCGCCAGACCCCAACCAACTCCGCCAGATCCGAACCCACTCCGCCAGACCCGAACCTACTCCGCCAGACCCAAACCCACTCCGCCAGACCCAAACCCACTCCACCAGACCTAAACCAACTCCGCCAGACCCAAACCCACTCCGCCAGACCCAAACCCACTCCGCCAGACACAAACTCACTCCGCCAGACCCAAACCCACTCCGCCACACCCGAACCCACTCCGCCAGACCCCAACCCACTCCGCCAGACGCGAACCCACTCGTACAGACCCGAAACCACTCCGCCAGACCCGAACCCACTCCGCCAGACCCAAACCCACTACGCCAGTCCCGAACCCACTCCGCCAGACCCGAATCCACTCCGCCAGACCCGAACCCACTCCGCCAGACCATAACCCACTCCGCCAGACCCGAACCCACTCCGCCAGACACCAACCCACTCCGGCAGACCCCAACCCACTCCGCCAGTCCCGAACCCACTCCGCCAGACCCCAACCCACTCCGCCAGACCCAAACCAACTCCGCCAGACCCAAACCAACTCCGCCAGACCCAAACCCACTCCGCCAGACCCCAAACCCACTCCGCCAGATCCAAACCCACTCCGCCATAACCAAACCCACTCCGCCAGACCCGAACCCACTCCGCCAGACCCGAACCCACTCCGCCAGACCCAAACCCACTCCCCCAAACCCAAACCCACTCCGCCAGACCCCAAACCCACTCCGCCAGGCCCAAACCCACTCCGCCAGACCTAAACCAACTCCGCCAAACCCAAACCCACTCCGCCAGACCCGAACCCAATCCGCCAGACCCCAACCCACTCCGCCAGACCCCAACCCACTGCGCCAGACACAAACCCACTCCGCCAGACCCAAACCCACTCCACCAGACACAAACCAACTCCGCCAGACCCAAACCCACTCCGCCAGACCCAAACCAACTCCGCCAGAGCCAAACCCACTCCGCCAGACCCCAACCCACTCCGCCAGACCCAAACCCACTCATCCAGACACAAACCCACTCCGCCAGACCCAAACCCACTCATCCAAACCCAAACCCACTCCGCCAGACCCGAACCCACTCCGCCAGACCCAAACCCACTCCCCCAGAAAAAACCCACTCCGCCAGACCCCAAACCCTCTTCGCCAGAAACAAACCCACTCTGCCAGACGCAAACCCACTCCGCCAGCCCCAAACCAACTCCGCCAGACCCAAACCCACTCCGCCAGACCCAAACCCACTCCGCCAGACCCAAACCCACTCATCCAGACCCAAACCCACTCCGCCAGACCCGAACCCACTCCGCCAGACCCGAACCCACTCCCCTAGGCCCAAACACACTCCGCCAGACCCGAACCCACTCCGCCAGACCCAAACCCACTCCGCCAGACCCCAAACCCACTCCGCCAGAACCAAACCAACTCCGCCAGACCCAAACCCACTCCGCCAGACCCAAGCTCACTCCGCCAGTCCCAAACCCACTCCGCCAGACCCAAACCCACTCCGCCAGTCCTAAACACACGCCGCCAGACCCAAACCCACTCCGCCAGCCCCAAACCCACTCCGAAAGACCCTAACCCACTCCGCCAGACCCCAAACCCACTTCGCCAGACACAAACCCACTCCGCCAGACCCAAACCCACTCCGCCAGACCCAAACCCACTCCGCCAGACCCCAAACCCACTTCGCCAGACACAAACCCACTCCGCCAGACCCAAACCCACTCCGCCAGACCCAAACCCTCTCCGCCAGACCCACACCCACTCCGCCAGACCCAAACCCACTCCGCCAGACCGCAACTCACTCCGCCATAACCAAACCACCTCCGCCAGACCCGAACCCACTCCGCCAGACCCCAACCAACTCCGCCAGATCCGAACCCACTCCGCCAGACCCGAACCTACTCCGCCAGACCCAAACCCACTCCGCCAGACCCAAACCCACTCCGCCAGACCCAAACCCACTCCGCCAGACCCCAACCCACTCCGCCAGACGCGAACCCACTCGTACAGACCCGAACCCACTCCGCCAGACCCGAACCCACTCCGCCAGACCCAAACCCACTCCGCCAGACCCGAACCCACTCCGCCAGACCCGAATCCACTCTGCCAGACCCAAACCCACTCATCCAGACACAAACCCACTCCGCCAGACCCAAACCCACTCATCCAAACCCAAACCCACTCCGCCAGACCCGAACCCACTCCGCCAGACCCAAACCCACTCCCCCAGACAAAACCCACTCCGCCAGACCCCAAACCCTCTTCGCCAGAAACAAACCCACTCTGCCAGACCCAAACCCACTCCACCAGCCCCAAACCCACTCCGCCAGACCCCAACCCACTCCGCCAGACCCGAAGCCACTCCGCCAGACCCAAACCCACTCCGCCAGACTCTAACACACTCTGCCAGACCCAAACCCACTCCTCCAGACCCAAACCCACTCCGCCAGACCCAAACCCACTCCGCCAGACCCAAACCAACTCCGCCAGACCCAAACCCACTCCGCCAGACCCAAACCCACTCCGCCAGATCCAAACCCACTCATCCAGACCCAAACCCACTCCGCCAGACCCGAACCCACTCCGCCAGACCCAAACCCACTCCCCCAGACCCAAACACACTCCGCCAGACCCGAACCCACTCCGCCAGACCCAAACCCACTCCGCCAGACCCCAAACCCACTCCGCCAGACCCAAACCCACTCCGCCAGACCCAAACCCACTCCGCCACACACAAACCCACTCCGCCAGACCCAAACCCACTCCGCCAGACCCAAACCCACTCCGCCAGACCCAAGCTCACTCCGCCAGTCCCAAACCCACTCCGCCAGACCCAAACCCACTCAGCCAGTCCTAAACACACGCCGCCAGACCCAAACCCACTCCGCCAGCCCCAAACCCACTCCGCAAGACCCTAACCCACCCCGCCAGACCCCAAACCCACTTCGCCAGACACAAACCCACTCCGCCAGACCCAAACCCACTCCGCCAGACCCAAACCCTCTCCGCCAGACCCAAATCCACTCCGCCAGACCCAAACCCACTCCGCCAGACCCAAACCCACTCCGCCAGACCCCAACTCACTCCGCCATAACCAAACCCACTCCGCCAGACCCGAACCCACTCCGCCAGACCCCAACCAACTCCGCCAGATCCGAACCCACTCCGCCAGACCCGAACCTACTCCGCCAGACCCAAACCCACTCCGCCAGACCCAAACCCACTCCACCAGACCTAAACCAACTCCGCCAGACCCAAACCCACTCCGCCAGACCCAAACCCACTCCGCCAGACACAAACTCACTCCGCCAGACCCAAACCCACTCCGCCACACCCGAACCCACTCCGCCAGACCCCAACCCACTCCGCCAGACGCGAACCCACTCGTACAGACCCGAAACCACTCCGCCAGACCCGAACCCACTCCGCCAGACCCAAACCCACTACGCCAGTCCCGAACCCACTCCGCCAGACCCGAATCCACTCCGCCAGACCCGAACCCACTCCGCCAGACCATAACCCACTCCGCCAGACCCGAACCCACTCCGCCAGACACCAACCCACTCCGGCAGACCCCAACCCACTCCGCCAGTCCCGAACCCACTCCGCCAGACCCCAACCCACTCCGCCAGACCCAAACCAACTCCGCCAGACCCAAACCAACTCCGCCAGACCCAAACCCACTCCGCCAGACCCCAAACCCACTCCGCCAGATCCAAACCCACTCCGCCATAACCAAACCCACTCCGCCAGACCCGAACCCACTCCGCCAGACCCGAACCCACTCCGCCAGACCCAAACCCACTCCCCCAAACCCAAACCCACTCCGCCAGACCCCAAACCCACTCCGCCAGGCCCAAACCCACTCCGCCAGACCTAAACCAACTCCGCCAAACCCAAACCCACTCCGCCAGACCCGAACCCAATCCGCCAGACCCCAACCCACTCCGCCAGACGCGAACCCACTCGTACAGACCCGAACCCACTCCGCCAGACCCGAACCCACTCCGCCAGACCCAAACCCACTCCGCCAGACCCGAACCCACTCCGCCAGACCCGAATCCACTCCGCCAGACCCAAACCCACTCCGCCAGACCCGAACCCACTCCGACAGACCCCAACCCACTCCGGCAGACCCCAACCCACTCCGCCAGTCCCGAACCCACTCCGCCAGACCCCAACCCACTCCGCCAGACCCAAACCCACTCCGCCAGACCCAAACCCACTCCGCCAGACCCAAACCCACTCCGCCAGACCCAAACCCACTCCGCCAGACCCAAACCCACTCCGCCAGACCCACACCAACTCCGCCAGACCCAAACCCACTCCGCCAGACCCCAAACCCACTCCGCCAGAACCAAACCCACTCCGCCAGTCCCAAACCCACTCCGCCAGACCCAAACCCACTCAGCCAGTCCTAAACACACGCCGCCAGACCCAAACCCACTCCGCCAGCCCCAAACCCACTCCGCAAGACCCTAACCCACCCCGCCAGACCCCAAACCCACTTCGCCAGACACAAACCCACTCCGCCAGACCCAAACCCACTCCGCCAGACCCAAACCCTCTCCGCCAGACCCAAATCCACTCCGCCAGACCCAAACCCACTCCGCCAGACCCAAACCCACTCCGTCAGACCACAACTCACTCCGCCATAACCAAACCCACTCCGCCAGACCCGAACCCACTCCGCCAGACCCCAACCAACTCCGCCAGATCCGAACCCACTCCGCCAGACCCGAACCTACTCCGCCAGACCCAAACCCACTCCGCCAGACCCAAACCCACTCCACCAGACCTAAACCAACTCCGCCAGACCCAAACCCACTCCGCCAGACCCAAACCCACTCCGCCAGACACAAACTCACTCCGCCAGACCCAAACCCACTCCGCCACACCCGAACCCACTCCGCCAGACCCCAACCCACTCCGCCAGACGCGAACCCACTCGTACAGACCCGAAACCACTCCGCCAGACCCGAACCCACTCCGCCAGACCCAAACCCACTACGCCAGTCCCGAACCCACTCCGCCAGACCCGAATCCACTCCGCCAGACCCAAACCCACTCCGCCAGACCCGAACCCACTCCGACAGACCCGAACCCACTCCGCCAGACCATAACCCACTCCGCCAGACCCGAACCCACTCCGCCAGACCCCAACCCACTCCGGCAGACCCCAACCCACTCCGCCAGTCCCGAACCCACTCCGCCAGACCCCAACCCACTCCGCCAGACCCAAACCAACTCCGCCAGACCCAAACCAACTCCGCCAGACCCAAACCCACTCCGCCAGACCCCAAACCCACTCCGCCAGATCCAAACCCACTCCGCCATAACCAAACCCACTCCGCCAGACCCGAACCCAATCCGCCAGACCCCAACCCACTCCGCCAGACGCGAACCCACTCGTACAGACCCGAACCCACTCCGCCAGACCCGAACCCACTCCGCCAGACCCAAACCCACTCCGCCAGACCCGAACCCACTCCGCCAGACCCGAATCCACTCCGCCAGACCCAAACCCACTCCGCCAGACCCGAACCCACTCCGACAGACCCGAACCCGCTCCGCCAGACCATAACCCACTCCGCCAGACCCGAACCCACTCCGCCAGACCCGAACCCACTCCGGCAGACCCCAACCCACTCCGCCAGTCCCGAACCCACTCCGCCAGACCCCAACCCACTCCGCCAGACCCAAACCCACTCCGCCAGACCCAAACCCACTCCGTCAGACCCAAACCCACTCCGCCAGACCCAAACCCACTCCGCCAGACCCAAACCAACTCCGCCAAACCCAAACCCACTCCGCCAGACCCAAACCCACTCCGCCAGACCCAAACCCACTCCGCCAGACCCAAGCCCACTCCGCCAGACCCAAACCCCCTCCGCCAGACCCAAACCCACTCCGCCAGACCCGAAGCCACTCCGCCAGTCCCAAACCCACTCCGCCAGACTCTAACACACTCTGCCAGACCCAAACCCACTCCGCCAGACCCAAACCCACTCCGCCAGACCCAAACCCACTCCGCCAGACCCAAACCAACTCCGCCAGACCCAAACCCACTCCGCCAGAACGAAACCAACTCCGCCAGACCCAAACCCACCCCGCCAGACCCAAACCCACTTCGCCAGACCCAAACCCACTCATCCAGACCCAAACCCACTCCGCCAGACCCGAACCCACTCCGCCAGACCCAAACCCACTCCCCCAGACCCAAACACACTCCGCCAGACCCGAACCCACTCCGCCAGACCCAAACCCACTCCGCCAAACCCCAAACCCACACCGCCAGACCCAAACCCACTCCGCCACACACAAACCCACTCCGCCAGACCCAAACCCACTCCGCCAGACCCAAACCCACTCCGCCAGACCCAAGATCACTCCGCCAGTCCCAAACCCACTCCGCCAGACCCATACCCACTCCGCCAGTCCTAAACACACGCCGCCAGACCCAAACCCACTCCGCCAGCCCCAAACCCACTCCGCAAGACCCTAACCCACTCCGCCAGACCCCAAACCCACTTCGCCAGACACAAACCCACTCCGCCAGACCCAAACCCACTCCGCCAGACCCAAACCCTCTCCGCCAGACCCAAACCCACTCCGCCAGACCCAAACCCACTCCGCCAAACCCAAACCCACTCCGCCAGACCCCAACTCACTCCGCCATAACCAAACCCACTCCGCCAGACCCGAACCTTCTCCGCCAGACCCAAACCCACTCCGCCAGACCCAAACCCACTCCGCCAGACCTAAACCAACTCCGCCAGACCCAAACCCACTCCGCCAGACCGAAACCCACTCCGCCAGACCCAAACCCACTCCGCCAGAACCAAACCATCTCCGCCAGACCCGAACCCACTCCGCCACACCCGAACCCACTCCGCCAGACCCCAACCCACTGCGCCAGACACAAACCCACTCCGCCAGACCCAAACCCACTCCACCAGACACAAACCAACTCCGCCAGACCCAAACCCACTCCGCCAGACCCAAACCAACTCCGCCAGAGCCAAACCCACTCCGCCAGACCCCAACCCACTCCGCCAGACCCAAACCCACTCATCCAGACACAAACCCACTCCGCCAGACCCAAACCCACTCATCCAAACCCAAACCCACTCCGCCAGACCCGAACCCACTCCGCCAGACCCAAACCCACTCCCCCAGAAAAAACCCACTCCGCCAGACCCCAAACCCTCTTCGCCAGAAACAAACCCACTCTGCCAGACGCAAACCCACTCCGCCAGCCCCAAACCAACTCCGCCAGACCCAAACCCACTCCGCCAGACCCAAACCCACTCCGCCAGACCCAAACCCACTCATCCAGACCCAAACCCACTCCGCCAGACCCGAACCCACTCCGCCAGACCCGAACCCACTCCCCTAGGCCCAAACACACTCCGCCAGACCCGAACCCACTCCGCCAGACCCAAACCCACTCCGCCAGACCCCAAACCCACTCCGCCAGAACCAAACCAACTCCGCCAGACCCAAACCCACTCCGCCAGACCCAAGCTCACTCCGCCAGTCCCAAACCCACTCCGCCAGACCCAAACCCACTCCGCCAGTCCTAAACACACGCCGCCAGACCCAAACCCACTCCGCCAGCCCCAAACCCACTCCGAAAGACCCTAACCCACTCCGCCAGACCCCAAACCCACTTCGCCAGACACAAACCCACTCCGCCAGACCCAAACCCACTCCGCCAGACCCAAACCCACTCCGCCAGACCCCAAACCCACTTCGCCAGACACAAACCCACTCCGCCAGACCCAAACCCACTCCGCCAGACCCAAACCCTCTCCGCCAGACCCACACCCACTCCGCCAGACCCAAACCCACTCCGCCAGACCGCAACTCACTCCGCCATAACCAAACCACCTCCGCCAGACCCGAACCCACTCCGCCAGACCCCAACCAACTCCGCCAGATCCGAACCCACTCCGCCAGACCCGAACCTACTCCGCCAGACCCAAACCCACTCCGCCAGACCCAAACCCACTCCGCCAGACCCAAACCCACTCCGCCAGACCCCAACCCACTCCGCCAGACGCGAACCCACTCGTACAGACCCGAACCCACTCCGCCAGACCCGAACCCACTCCGCCAGACCCAAACCCACTCCGCCAGACCCGAACCCACTCCGCCAGACCCGAATCCACTCTGCCAGACCCAAACCCACTCATCCAGACACAAACCCACTCCGCCAGACCCAAACCCACTCATCCAAACCCAAACCCACTCCGCCAGACCCGAACCCACTCCGCCAGACCCAAACCCACTCCCCCAGACAAAACCCACTCCGCCAGACCCCAAACCCTCTTCGCCAGAAACAAACCCACTCTGCCAGACCCAAACCCACTCCACCAGCCCCAAACCCACTCCGCCAGACCCCAACCCACTCCGCCAGACCCGAAGCCACTCCGCCAGACCCAAACCCACTCCGCCAGACTCTAACACACTCTGCCAGACCCAAACCCACTCCGCCAGACCCAAACCCACTCCGCCAGACCCAAACCCACTCCGCCAGACCCAAACCAACTCCGCCAGACCCAAACCCACTCCGCCAGACCCAAACCCACTCCGCCAGATCCAAACCCACTCATCCAGACCCAAACCCACTCCGCCAGACCCGAACCCACTCCGCCAGACCCAAACCCACTCCCCCAGACCCAAACACACTCCGCCAGACCCGAACCCACTCCGCCAGACCCAAACCCACTCCGCCAGACCCCAAACCCACTCCGCCAGACCCAAACCCACTCCGCCAGACCCAAACCCACTCCGCCACACACAAACCCACTCCGCCAGACCCAAACCCACTCCGCCAGACCCAAACCCACTCCGCCAGACCCAAGCTCACTCCGCCAGTCCCAAACCCACTCCGCCAGACCCAAACCCACTCAGCCAGTCCTAAACACACGCCGCCAGACCCAAACCCACTCCGCCAGCCCCAAACCCACTCCGCAAGACCCTAACCCACCCCGCCAGACCCCAAACCCACTTCGCCAGACACAAACCCACTCCGCCAGACCCAAACCCACTCCGCCAGACCCAAACCCTCTCCGCCAGACCCAAATCCACTCCGCCAGACCCAAACCCACTCCGCCAGACCCAAACCCACTCCGCCAGACCCCAACTCACTCCGCCATAACCAAACCCACTCCGCCAGACCCGAACCCACTCCGCCAGACCCCAACCAACTCCGCCAGATCCGAACCCACTCCGCCAGACCCGAACCTACTCCGCCAGACCCAAACCCACTCCGCCAGACCCAAACCCACTCCACCAGACCTAAACCAACTCCGCCAGACCCAAACCCACTCCGCCAGACCCAAACCCACTCCGCCAGACACAAACTCACTCCGCCAGACCCAAACCCACTCCGCCACACCCGAACCCACTCCGCCAGACCCCAACCCACTCCGCCAGACGCGAACCCACTCGTACAGACCCGAAACCACTCCGCCAGACCCGAACCCACTCCGCCAGACCCAAACCCACTACGCCAGTCCCGAACCCACTCCGCCAGACCCGAATCCACTCCGCCAGACCCGAACCCACTCCGCCAGACCATAACCCACTCCGCCAGACCCGAACCCACTCCGCCAGACACCAACCCACTCCGGCAGACCCCAACCCACTCCGCCAGTCCCGAACCCACTCCGCCAGACCCCAACCCACTCCGCCAGACCCAAACCAACTCCGCCAGACCCAAACCAACTCCGCCAGACCCAAACCCACTCCGCCAGACCCCAAACCCACTCCGCCAGATCCAAACCCACTCCGCCATAACCAAACCCACTCCGCCAGACCCGAACCCACTCCGCCAGACCCGAACCCACTCCGCCAGACCCAAACCCACTCCCCCAAACCCAAACCCACTCCGCCAGACCCCAAACCCACTCCGCCAGGCCCAAACCCACTCCGCCAGACCGAAACCAACTCCGCCAAACCCAAACCCACTCCGCCAGACCCGAACCCAATCCGCCAGACCCCAACCCACTCTGCCAGACCCCAACCCACTGCGCCAGACACAAACCCACTCCGCCAGACCCAAACCCACTCCACCAGACACAAACCAACTCCGCCAGACCCAAACCCACTCCGCCAGACCCAAACCAACTCCGCCAGAGCCAAACCCACTCCGCCAGACCCCAACCCACTCCGCCAGACCCAAACCCACTCATCCAGACACAAACCCACTCCGCCAGACCCAAACCCACTCATCCAAACCCAAACCCACTCCGCCAGACCCGAACCCACTCCGCCAGACCCAAACCCACTCCCCCAGAAAAAACCCACTCCGCCAGACCCCAAACCCTCTTCGCCAGAAACAAACCCACTCTGCCAGACGCAAACCCACTCCGCCAGCCCCAAACCAACTCCGCCAGACCCAAACCCACTCCGCCAGACCCAAACCCACTCCGCCAGACCCAAACCCACTCATCCAGACCCAAACCCACTCCGCCAGACCCGAACCCACTCCGCCAGACCCGAACCCACTCCCCTAGGCCCAAACACACTCCGCCAGACCCGAACCCACTCCGCCAGACCCAAACCCACTCCGCCAGACCCCAAACCCACTCCGCCAGAACCAAACCAACTCCGCCAGACCCAAACCCACTCCGCCAGACCCAAGCTCACTCCGCCAGTCCCAAACCCACTCCGCCAGACCCAAACCCACTCCGCCAGTCCTAAACACACGCCGCCAGACCCAAACCCACTCCGCCAGCCCCAAACCCACTCCGAAAGACCCTAACCCACTCCGCCAGACCCCAAACCCACTTCGCCAGACACAAACCCACTCCGCCAGACCCAAACCCACTCCGCCAGACCCAAACCCACTCCGCCAGACCCCAAACCCACTTCGCCAGACACAAACCCACTCCGCCAGACCCAAACCCACTCCGCCAGACCCAAACCCTCTCCGCCAGACCCACACCCACTCCGCCAGACCCAAACCCACTCCGCCAGACCGCAACTCACTCCGCCAGACCCCAACCAACTCCGCCAGATCCGAACCCACTCCGCCAGACCCGAACCTACTCCGCCAGACCCAAACCCACTCCGCCAGACCCAAACCCACTCCGCCAGACCCAAACCCACTCCGCCAGACCCCAACCCACTCCGCCAGACGCGAACCCACTCGTACAGACCCGAACCCACTCCGCCAGACCCGAACCCACTCCGCCAGACCCAAACCCACTCCGCCAGACCCGAACCCACTCCGCCAGACCCGAATCCACTCTGCCAGACCCAAACCCACTCATCCAGACACAAACCCACTCCGCCAGACCCAAACCCACTCATCCAAACCCAAACCCACTCCGCCAGACCCGAACCCACTCCGCCAGACCCAAACCCACTCCCCCAGACAAAACCCACTCCGCCAGACCCCAAACCCTCTTCGCCAGAAACAAACCCACTCTGCCAGACCCAAACCCACTCCACCAGCCCCAAACCCACTCCGCCAGACCCCAACCCACTCCGCCAGACCCGAAGCCACTCCGCCAGACCCAAACCCACTCCGCCAGACTCTAACACACTCTGCCAGACCCAAACCCACTCCTCCAGACCCAAACCCACTCCGCCAGACCCAAACCCACTCCGCCAGACCCAAACCAACTCCGCCAGACCCAAACCCACTCCGCCAGACCCAAACCCACTCCGCCAGATCCAAACCCACTCATCCAGACCCAAACCCACTCCGCCAGACCCGAACCCACTCCGCCAGACCCAAACCCACTCCCCCAGACCCAAACACACTCCGCCAGACCCGAACCCACTCCGCCAGACCCAAACCCACTCCGCCAGACCCCAAACCCACTCCGCCAGACCCAAACCCACTCCGCCAGACCCAAACCCACTCCGCCACACACAAACCCACTCCGCCAGACCCAAACCCACTCCGCCAGACCCAAACCCACTCCGCCAGACCCAAGCTCACTCCGCCAGTCCCAAACCCACTCCGCCAGACCCAAACCCACTCAGCCAGTCCTAAACACACGCCGCCAGACCCAAACCCACTCCGCCAGCCCCAAACCCACTCCGCAAGACCCTAACCCACCCCGCCAGACCCCAAACCCACTTCGCCAGACACAAACCCACTCCGCCAGACCCAAACCCACTCCGCCAGACCCAAACCCTCTCCGCCAGACCCAAATCCACTCCGCCAGACCCAAACCCACTCCGCCAGACCCAAACCCACTCCGCCAGACCCCAACTCACTCCGCCATAACCAAACCCACTCCGCCAGACCCGAACCCACTCCGCCAGACCCCAACCAACTCCGCCAGATCCGAACCCACTCCGCCAGACCCGAACCTACTCCGCCAGACCCAAACCCACTCCGCCAGACCCAAACCCACTCCACCAGACCTAAACCAACTCCGCCAGACCCAAACCCACTCCGCCAGACCCAAACCCACTCCGCCAGACACAAACTCACTCCGCCAGACCCAAACCCACTCCGCCACACCCGAACCCACTCCGCCAGACCCCAACCCACTCCGCCAGACGCGAACCCACTCGTACAGACCCGAAACCACTCCGCCAGACCCGAACCCACTCCGCCAGACCCAAACCCACTACGCCAGTCCCGAACCCACTCCGCCAGACCCGAATCCACTCCGCCAGACCCGAACCCACTCCGCCAGACCATAACCCACTCCGCCAGACCCGAACCCACTCCGCCAGACACCAACCCACTCCGGCAGACCCCAACCCACTCCGCCAGTCCCGAACCCACTCCGCCAGACCCCAACCCACTCCGCCAGACCCAAACCAACTCCGCCAGACCCAAACCAACTCCGCCAGACCCAAACCCACTCCGCCAGACCCCAAACCCACTCCGCCAGATCCAAACCCACTCCGCCATAACCAAACCCACTCCGCCAGACCCGAACCCACTCCGCCAGACCCGAACCCACTCCGCCAGACCCAAACCCACTCCCCCAAACCCAAACCCACTCCGCCAGACCCCAAACCCACTCCGCCAGGCCCAAACCCACTCCGCCAGACCTAAACCAACTCCGCCAAACCCAAACCCACTCCGCCAGACCCGAACCCAATCCGCCAGACCCCAACCCACTCCGCCAGACGCGAACCCACTCGTACAGACCCGAACCCACTCCGCCAGACCCGAACCCACTCCGCCAGACCCAAACCCACTCCGCCAGACCCGAACCCACTCCGCCAGACCCGAATCCACTCCGCCAGACCCAAACCCACTCCGCCAGACCCGAACCCACTCCGACAGACCCCAACCCACTCCGGCAGACCCCAACCCACTCCGCCAGTCCCGAACCCACTCCGCCAGACCCCAACCCACTCCGCCAGACCCAAACCCACTCCGCCAGACCCAAACCCACTCCGCCAGACCCAAACCCACTCCGCCAGACCCAAACCCACTCCGCCAGACCCAAACCCACTCCGCCAGACCCACACCAACTCCGCCAGACCCAAACCCACTCCGCCAGACCCCAAACCCACTCCGCCAGAACCAAACCCACTCCGCCAGTCCCAAACCCACTCCGCCAGACCCAAACCCACTCAGCCAGTCCTAAACACACGCCGCCAGACCCAAACCCACTCCGCCAGCCCCAAACCCACTCCGCAAGACCCTAACCCACCCCGCCAGACCCCAAACCCACTTCGCCAGACACAAACCCACTCCGCCAGACCCAAACCCACTCCGCCAGACCCAAACCCTCTCCGCCAGACCCAAATCCACTCCGCCAGACCCAAACCCACTCCGCCAGACCCAAACCCACTCCGTCAGACCACAACTCACTCCGCCATAACCAAACCCACTCCGCCAGACCCGAACCCACTCCGCCAGACCCCAACCAACTCCGCCAGATCCGAACCCACTCCGCCAGACCCGAACCTACTCCGCCAGACCCAAACCCACTCCGCCAGACCCAAACCCACTCCACCAGACCTAAACCAACTCCGCCAGACCCAAACCCACTCCGCCAGACCCAAACCCACTCCGCCAGACACAAACTCACTCCGCCAGACCCAAACCCACTCCGCCACACCCGAACCCACTCCGCCAGACCCCAACCCACTCCGCCAGACGCGAACCCACTCGTACAGACCCGAAACCACTCCGCCAGACCCGAACCCACTCCGCCAGACCCAAACCCACTACGCCAGTCCCGAACCCACTCCGCCAGACCCGAATCCACTCCGCCAGACCCAAACCCACTCCGCCAGACCCGAACCCACTCCGACAGACCCGAACCCACTCCGCCAGACCATAACCCACTCCGCCAGACCCGAACCCACTCCGCCAGACCCCAACCCACTCCGGCAGACCCCAACCCACTCCGCCAGTCCCGAACCCACTCCGCCAGACCCCAACCCACTCCGCCAGACCCAAACCAACTCCGCCAGACCCAAACCAACTCCGCCAGACCCAAACCCACTCCGCCAGACCCCAAACCCACTCCGCCAGATCCAAACCCACTCCGCCATAACCAAACCCACTCCGCCAGACCCGAACCCACTCCGCCAGACCCCAACCCACTCCGCCAGACGCGAACCCACTCGTACAGACCCGAACCCACTCCGCCAGACCCGAACCCACTCCGCCAGACCCAAACCCACTCCGCCAGACCCGAACCCACTCCGCCAGACCCGAATCCACTCCGCCAGACCCAAACCCACTCCGCCAGACCCGAACCCACTCCGACAGACCCGAACCCGCTCCGCCAGACCATAACCCACTCCGCCAGACCCGAACCCACTCCGCCAGACCCGAACCCACTCCGGCAGACCCCAACCCACTCCGCCAGTCCCGAACCCACTCCGCCAGACCCCAACCCACTCCGCCAGACCCAAACCCACTCCGCCAGACCCAAACCCACTCCGTCAGACCCAAACCCACTCCGCCAGACCCAAACCCACTCCGCCAGACCCAAACCCACTCCGCCAGACCCAAACCAACTCCGCCAGACCCAAACCCACTCCGCCAGACCCCAAACCCACTCCGCCAGATCCAAACCCACTCCGCCAGACCCAAACCCACTCCGCCAGACCCAAACCAGCTCCGCCAGACCCAAACCCACTCCGCCAGACCCAAACCCACTCCGCCAGACCCAAACCCACTCCGCCAGACCCAAACCAGCTCCGCCAGACCCAAACCCACTCCGCCAGACCCAAACCCACTCCGCCAGACCCCAACCCACTCCGCCAGACCCAAACCCACTCCGCCAGACCCAAACCCACTCATCCAGACCCAAACCCACTCCGCCAGACCCGAACCCACTCCGCCAGACCCAAACCCACTCCCCCAGACCCAAACACACTCCGCCAGACCCCAAACCCACTCCGCCAGGCCCAAACCCACTCCGCCAGACCCAAACCCACTACGCCACACACAAACCCACTCCGCCAGACCCAAACCCACTCCGCCAGACCCAAACCCACTCCGCCTGTCCCAAACCCACTCCGCCAGACCCAAACCCACTCCGCCAGACCCTAACCCACTCCGCCAGACCCCAAACCATCTTCGCCAGAAACAAACCCACTCCGCCAGACCCAAACCCACTCCGCCAGACCCAAACCCACTCCGCCAGACAGAAACCCACTCCGCCAGCCCCAAACCCACTCCGCCAGACAGAAACCCACTCCGCCAGACCCAAACCCAATCCGCCAGACCCAAACCCACTCCGCCAGACCCAAACCCACTCCGCCAGACCCAAGCCCACTCCGCCAGACCCAACCCCACTCCGCCAGACCCCAACCCACTCCGCCTGACCCGAACCCACTCCGCCAGACCTGAACCCACTCCGCCAGACCCCAACCCATTCCGCCAGACCCCAACCCACTGCGCCAGACCAGAAGCCACTCCGCCAGACCCAAACCCACTCCGCCAGACCCTAACACACTCTTCCAGACCCAAACCCACTCCGCCAGACCCAAACCCAGTCCGCCAGACCCAAACCCACTCCGCCAGACCCAAACCAACTCCGCCAGACCCAAACCCACTCCGCCAGACCCAAACCAACTCCGCCAAACCCAAACCCACGCCGCCAGACCCAAACCCACTCCGCCAGCCCCAAACCCACTCCGCAAGACCCTAACCCACCCCGCCAGACCCCAAACCCACTTCGCCAGACACAAACCCACTCCGCCAGACCCAAACCCACTCCGCCAGACCCAAACCCTCTCCGCCAGACCCAAATCCACTCCGCCAGACCCAAACCCACTCCGCCAGACCCAAACCCACTCCGCCAGACCCCAACTCACTCCGCCATAACCAAACCCACTCCGCCAGACCCGAACCCACTCCGCCAGACCCCAACCAACTCCGCCAGATCCGAACCCACTCCGCCAGACCCGAACCTACTCCGCCAGACCCAAACCCACTCCGCCAGACCCAAACCCACTCCGCCAGACCTAAACCAACTCCGCCAGACCCAAACCCACTCCGCCAGACCCAAACCCACTCCGCCAGACACAAACTCACTCCGCCAGACCCAAACCCACTCCGCCACACCCGAACCCACTCCGCCAGACCCCAACCCACTCCGCCAGACGCGAACCCACTCGTACAGACCCGAAACCACTCCGCCAGACCCGAACCCACTCCGCCAGACCCAAACCCACTCCGCCAGTCCCGAACCCACTCCGCCAGACCCGAATCCACTCCGCCAGACCCAAACCCACTCCGCCAGACCCGAACCCACTCCGACAGACCCGAACCCACTCCGCCAGACCATAACCCACTCCGCCAGACCCGAACCCACTCCGCCAGACCCCAACCCACTCCGGCAGACCCCAACCCACTCCGCCAGTCCCGAACCCACTCCGCCAGACCCCAACCCACTCCGCCAGACCCAAACCAACTCCGCCAGACCCAAACCAACTCCGCCAGACCCAAACCCACTCCGCCAGACCCCAAACCCACTCCGCCAGATCCAAACCCACTCCGCCATAACCAAACCCACTCCGCCAGACCCGAACCCACTCCGCCAGACCCGAACCCACTCCGCCAGACCCAAACCCACTCCGCCAGACCCCAAACCCACTCCGCCAGGCCCAAACCCACTCCGCCAGACCTAAACCAACTCCGCCAAACCCAAACCCACTCCGCCAGACCCGAACCCACTCCGCCAGACCCCAACCCACTCCGCCAGACGCGAACCCACTCGTACAGACCCGAACCCACTCCGCCAGACCCGAACCCACTCCGCCAGACCCAAACCCACTCCGCCAGACCCGAACCCACTCCGCCAGACCCGAATCCACTCCGCCAGACCCAAACCCACTCCGCCAGACCCGAACCCACTCCGACAGACCCGAACCCGCTCCGCCAGACCATAACCCACTCCGCCAGACCCGAACCCACTCCGCCAGACCCCAACCCACTCCGGCAGACCCCAACCCACTCCGCCAGTCCCGAACCCACTCCGCCAGACCCCAACCCACTTCGCCAGACCCAAACCCACTCCGCCAGACCCAAACCCACTCCGCCAGACCCAAACCCACTCCGCCAGACCCAAACCCACTCCGCCAGACCCAAACCCACTCCGCCAGACCCAAACCAACTCCGCCAGACCCAAACCCACTCCGCCAGACCCCAAACCCACTCCGCCAGAACCAAACCCACTCCGCCAGACCCAAACCCACTCCGCCAGACCCAAACCAGCTCCGCCAGACCCAAACCCACTCCGCCAGACCCAAACCCACTCCGCCAGACCCAAACCCACTCCGCCAGACCCAAACCAGCTCCGCCAGACCCAAACCCACTCCGCCAGACCCAAACCCACTCCGCCAGACCACAACCCACTCCGCCAGACCCAAACCCACTCCGCCAGACCCAAACCCACTCATCCAGACCCAAACCCACTCCGCCAGACCCGAACCCACTCCGCCAGACCCAAACCCACTCCCCCAGACCCAAACACACTCCGCCAGACCCCAAACCCACTCCGCCAGGCCCAAACCCACTCCGCCAGACCCAAACCCACTACGCCACACACAAACCCTCTCCGCCAGACCCAAACCCACTCCGCCAGACCCAAACCCACTCCGCCTGTCCCAAACCCACTCCGCCAGACCCAAACCCACCCCGCCAGACCCTAACCCACTCCGCCAGACCCCAAACCATCTTCGCCAGAAACAAACCCACTCCGCCAGACCCAAACCCACTCCGCCAGACCCAAACACACTCCGCCAGACAGAAACCCACTCCGCCAGCCCCAAACCCACTCCGCCAGACAGAAACCCACTCCGCCAGACCCAAGCCCACTCCGCCAGACCCAACCCCACTCCGCCAGACCCCAACCCACTCCGCCTGACCCGAACCCACTCCGCCAGACCTGAACCCACTCCGCCAGACCCCAGCCCACTCCGCCAGACCCCAACCCACTGCGCCAGACCAGAAGCCACTCCGCCAGACCCAAACCCACTCCGCCAGACCCTAACACACTCTTCCAGACCCAAACCCACTCCGCCAGACCCAAACCCAGTCCGCCAGACCCAAACCCACTCCGCCAGACCCAAACCAACTCCGCCAGACCCAAACCCACTCCGCCAGACCCAAACCAACTCCGCCAAACCCAAACCCACTCCGCCAGACCCAAACCCACTCCGCCAGACCCAAACCCACTCATCCAGACCCAAACCCACTCCGCCAGACCCGAACCCATTCCGCCAGACCCAAACCCAATCCGCCAGACCCAAACCCACTCCGCCAGACCCAAACCCACTCCGCCAGACCCAAACCCACTCCGCCAGACCCAAACCAACTCCGCCAGACCCAAACCCACTCCGCCAGACCCCAAACCCACTCCGCCAGATCCAAACCCACTCCGCCAGACCCAAACCCACTCCGCCAGACCCAAACCCACTCATCCAGACCCAAACCCACTCCGCCAGACCCAAACCCACTCATCCAGACCCAAACCCACTCCGCCAGACCCGAACCCACTCCGCCAGACCCAAACCCACTCCCCCAGACCCAAACACACTCCGCCAGACCCCAAACCCACTCCGCCAGGCCCAAACCCACTCCGCCAGACCCAAACCCACTACGCCACACACAAACCCACTCCGCCAGACCCAAACCCACTCCGCCAGACCCAAACCCACTCCACCAGACACAAACCAACTCCGCCAGACCCAAACCCACTCCGCCAGACCCAAACCCACTCCGCCAGACCCCAAACCCACTCATCCAGACCCAAACCCACTCCGCCAGACCCAAACCCACTCATCCAGACACAAACCCACTCCGCCAGACCCGAACCCACTCCGCCAGACCCAAACCCACTCCCCCAGACCCAAACACACTCCGCCAGACCCCAAACCCACTCCGCCAGGCCCAAACCCACTCCGCCAGACCCAAACCCACTCCGCCAGACCCAAACCCACTCCGCCAGACCCAAACCCACTCCGCCAGACCCAAACCCACTCCGCCAGTCCCAAACCCACTCCGCCAGACCCAAACCCACTCCGCCAGACCTAAACACACTCCGCCAGACCCAAACCCACTCCGCCAGCCCCAAACCCACTCCGCCAGACCCTAACCCACTCCGCCAGACCCCAAACCCTCTTCGCCAGAAACAAAGCCACTCCGCCAGACCCAAACCCACTCCGCCAGACCCAAACCCACTCCGCCAGACAGAAACCCACTCCACCAGCCCCAAACCCACTCCGCCAGACCGAAACCCACTCCGCCAGACCCAAACCAAATCCGCCAGACCCAAACCCACTCCGCCAGACCCAAGCCCACTCCGCCAGACCCAAACCCACTCCGCCAGACCCAAGCCCACTCCGCCAGACCCAAACCCACTCCGCCAGACCCAAACCCACTCCCCCACACCCAAACACACTCCGCCAGACCCCAAACCCACTCCGCCAGGCCCAAACCCACTCCGCCAGACCCAAACCCACTCCGCCAGACCCAAACCCACTCCGCCAGACCCAAACCCACTCCGCCAGACCCAAACCCACTCCGCCAGTCCCAAACCCACTCCGCCAGACCCAAACCCACTCCGCCAGACCTAAACACACTCCGCCAGACCCAAACCCACTCCGCCAGCCCCAAACCCACTCCGCCAGACCCTAACCCACTCCGCCAGACCCCAAACCCTCTTCGCCAGAAACAAACCCACTCCGCCAGACCCAAACCCACTCCGCCAGACCCGAACCCACTCCGCCAGACCCAAACCCACTCCCCCAAACCCAAACCCACTCCGCCAGACCCCAAACCCACTCCGCCAGGCCCAAACCCACTCCGCCAGACCTAAACCAACTCCGCCAAACCCAAACCCACTCCGCCAGACCCGAACCCACTCCGCCAGACACAAACCAACTCCGCCAGACCCAAACCCACTCCGCCAGACCCAAACCAACTCCGCCAGACCCAAACCCACTCCGCCAGACCCAAACCCACTCCGCCAGACCCAAACCCACTCATCCAGACCCAAACCCACTCCGCCAGACCCAAACCCACTCATCCAGACCCAAACCCACTCCGCCAGACCCGAACCCACTCCGCCAGACCCAAACCCACTCCCCCAGACCCAAACACACTCCGCCAGACCCCAAACCCACTCCGCCAGGCCCAAACCCACTCCGCCAGACCCAAACCCACTACGCCACACACAAACCCACTCCGCCAGACCCAAACCCACTCCGCCAGACCCAAACCCACTCCGCCAGTACCAAACCTACTCCGCCAGACCCAAACCCACTCCGCCACACCCTAACCCACTCCGCCAGACCCCAAACCATCTTCGCCAGAAACAAACCCACTCCGCCAGACCCAAACCCACTCCGCCAGACCCAAACCCACTCCGCCAGACAGAAACCCACTCCGCCAGCCCCAAACCCACTCCGCCAGACAGAAACCCACTCCGCCAGACCCAAACCCAATCCGCCAGACCCAAACCCACTCCGCCAGACCCAAACCCACTCCGCCAGACCCAAGCCCACTCCGCCAGACCCAACCCCACTCCGCCAGACCCCAACCCACTCCGCCTGACCCGAACCCACTCCGCCAGACCTGAACCCACTCCGCCAGACCCCAACCCACTCCGCCAGACCCCAACCCACTGCGCCAGACCAGAAGCCACTCCGCCAGACCCAAACCCACTCCGCCAGACCCTAACACACTCTTCCAGACCCAAACCCACTCCGCCAGACCCAAACCCAGTCCGCCAGACCCAAACCCACTCCGCCAGACCCAAACCAACTCCGCCAGACCCAAACCCACTCCGCCAGACCCAAACCAACTCCGCCAAACCCAAAACCACTCCGCCAGACCCAAACCCACTCCGCCAGACCCAAACCCACTCATCCAGACCCAAACCCACTCCGCCAGACCCGAACCCATTCCGCCAGACCCAAACCCACTCCGCCAGACCCAAACCCACTCCGCCAGACCCAAACCCACTCCGCCAGACCCAAACCCACTCCGCCAGACCCAAACCAACTCCGCCAGACCCAAACCCACTCCGCCAGACCCCAAACCCACTCCGCCAGATCCAAACCCACTCCGCCAGACCCAAACCCACTCCGCCAGACCCAAACCCACTCCGCCAGACCCAAACCCACTCCACCAGACCCAAACCCACTCCGCCAGACCCCAAACCCACTCCGCCAGATCCAAACCCACTCCGCCAGACCCAAACCCACTCCGCATGACCCAAACCCACTCATCCAGACCCAAACCCACTCCGCCAGACCCAAACCCACTCATCCAGACCCAAACCCACTCCGCCAGACCCGAACCCACTCCGCCAGACCCAAACCCACTCCGCCAGACCCCAAACCCACTCCGCCAGGCCCAAACCCACTCCGCCAGACCCAAACCCACTACGCCACACACAAACCCACTCCGCCAGACCCAAACCCACTCCGCCAGACCCAAACCCACTCCACCAGACCCAAACCCACTCCGCCAGACCCCAAACCCACTCCGCCAGATCCAAACCCACTCCGCCAGACCCAAACCCACTCCGCCAGACCCAAACCCACTCATCCAGACCCAAACCCACTCCGCCAGACCCAAACCCACTCATCCAGACCCAAACCCACTCCGCCAGACCCGAACCCACTCCGCCAGACCCAAACCCACTCCCCCAGACCCAAACACACTCCGCCAGACCCCAAACCCACTCCGCCAGGCCCAAACCCACTCCGCCAGACCCAAACCCACTACGCCACACACAAACCCACTCCGCCAGACCCAAACCCACTCCGCCAGACCCAAACCCACTCCACCAGACACAAACCAACTCCGCCAGACCCAAACCCACTCCGCCAGACCCAAACCCACTCCGCCAGACCCCAAACCCACTCATCCAGACCCAAACACACTCCGCCAGACGCCAAACCCACTCCGCCAGGCCCAAACCCACTCCGCCACACCCAAACCCACTCCGCCAGACCCAAACCCACTCCGCCAGACCCAAACCCACTCCGCCAGACCCAAACCCACTCCGCCAGTCCCAAACCCACTCCGCCAGACCCAAACCCACTCCGCCAGACCTAAACACACTCCGCCAGACCCAAACCCACTCCGCCAGCCCCAAACCCACTCCGCCAGACCCTAACCCACTCCGCCAGACCCCAAACCCTCTTCGCCAGAAACAAACCCACTCCGCCAGACCCAAACCCACTCCGCCAGACCCAAACCCACTCCGCCAGACAGAAACCCACTCCGCCAGCCCCAAACCCACTCCGCCAGACAGAAACCCACTCCGCCAGACCCAAACCAAATCCGCCAGACCCAAACCCACTCCGCCAGACCCAAGCCCACTCCGCCAGACCCAAACCCACTCCGCCAGACCCAAGCCCACTCCGCCAGACCCAAACCCACTCCGCCAGACCCAAACCCACTCCCCCACACCCAAACACACTCCGCCAGACCCCAAACCCACTCCGCCAGGCCCAAACCCACTCCGCCAGACCCAAACCCACTCCGCCAGACCCAAACCCACTCCGCCAGACCCAAACCCACTCCGCCAGACCCAAACCCACTCCGCCAGACCCAAACCCACTCCGCCACACACAAACCCACTCCGCCAGACCCAAACCCACTCCGCCAGACCCAAACCCACTCCGCCAGACCCAAGCTCACTCCGCTAGTCCCAAACCCACTCCGCCAGACCCAAACCCACTCAGCCAGTCCTAAACACACGCCGCCAGACCCAAACCCACTCCGCCAGCCCCAAACCCACTCCGCAAGACCCTAACCCACCCCGCCAGACCCCAAACCCACTTCGCCAGACACAAACCCACTCCGCCAGACCCAAACCCACTCCGCCAGACCCAAACCCTCTCCGCCAGACCCAAATCCACTCCGCCAGACCCAAACCCACTCCGCCAGACCCAAACCCACTCCGCCAGACCCCAACTCACTCCGCCATAACCAAACCCACTCCGCCAGACCCGAACCCACTCCGCCAGACCCCAACCAACTCCGCCAGATCCGAACCCACTCCGCCAGACCCGAACCTACTCCGCCAGACCCAAACCCACTCCGCCAGACCCAAACCCACTCCACCAGACCTAAACCAACTCCGCCAGACCCAAACCCACTCCGCCAGACCCAAACCCACTCCGCCAGACACAAACTCACTCCGCCAGACCCAAACCCACTCCGCCACACCCAAACCCACTCCGCCAGACCCCAACCCACTCCGCCAGACGCGAACCCACTCGTACAGACCCGAAACCACTCCGCCAGACCCGAACCCGCTCCGCCAGACCCAAACCCACTCCGCCAGTCCCGAACCCACTCCGCCAGACCCGAATCCACTCCGCCAGACCCAAACCCACTCCGCCAGACCCGAACCCACTCCGACAGACCCGAACCCACTCCGCCAGACCATAACCCACTCCGCCAGACCCGAACCCACTCCGCCAGACCCCAACCCACTCCGGCAGACCCCAACCCACTCCGCCAGTCCCGAACCCACTCCGCCAGACCCCAACCCACTCCGCCAGACCCAAACCAACTCCGCCAGACCCAAACCAACTCCGCCAGACCCAAACCAACTCCGCCAGACCCAAACCCACTCCGCCAGACCCCAAACCCACTCCGCCAGATCCAAACCCACTCCGCCATAACCAAACCCACTCCGCCAGACCCGAACCCACTCCGCCAGACCCGAACCCACTCCGCCAGACCCAAACCCACTCCCCCAAACCCAAACCCACTCCGCCAGACCCCAAACCCACTCCGCCAGGCCCAAACCCACTCCGCCAGACCTAAACCAACTCCGCCAAACCCAAACCCACTCCGCCAGACCCGAACCCACTCCGCCAGACCCCAACACACTCCGCCAGACGCGAACCCACTCGTACAGACCCGAACCCACTCCGCCAGACCCGAACCCACTCCGCCAGACCCAAACCCACTCCGCCAGACCCGAACCCACTCCGCCAGACCCGAATCCACTCCGCCAGACCCAAACCCACTCCGCCAGACCCGAACCCACTCCGACAGACCCGAACCCGCTCCGCCAGACCATAACCCACTCCGCCAGACCCGAACCCACTCCGCCAGACCCCAACCCACTCCGGCAGACCCCAACCCACTCCGCCAGTCCCGAACCCACTCCGCCAGACCCCAACCCAATCCGCCAGACCCAAACCCACTCCGCCAGACCCAAACCCACTCCGCCAGACCCAAACCCACTCCGCCAGACCCAAACCCACTCCGCCAGACCCAAACCCACTCCGCCAGACCCAAACCAACTCCGCCAGACCCAAACCCACTCCGCCAGACCCCAAACCCACTCCGCCAGATCCAAACCCACTCCGCCAGACCCAAACCCACTCCGCCAGACCCAAACCAGCTCCGCCAGACCCAAACCAACTCCGCCAGACCCAAACCCACTCCGCCAGACCCAAACCCACTCCGCCAGACCCAAACCCACTCATCCAGACCCAAACCCACTCCGCCAGACCCAAACCCACTCATCCAGACCCAAACCCACTCCGCCAGACCCGAACCCACTCCGCCAGACCCAAACCCACACCCCAGACCCAAACACACTCCGCCAGACCCCAAACCCACTCCGCCAGGCCCAAACCCACTCCGCCAGACCCGAACCCAATCCGCCAGACCCCAACACACTCCGCCAGACGCGAACCCACTCGTACAGACCCGAACCCACTCCGCCAGACCCGAACCCACTCCGCCAGACCCAAACCCACTCCGCCAGACCCGAACCCACTCCGCCAGACCCGAATCCACTCCGCCAGACCCAAACCCACTCCGCCAGACCCGAACCCACTCCGACAGACCCGAACCCGCTCCGCCAGACCATAACCCACTCCGCCAGACCCGAACCCACTCCGCCAGACCCCAACCCACTCCGGCAGACCCCAACCCACTCCGCCAGTCCCGAACCCACTCCGCCAGACCCCAACCCAATCCGCCAGACCCAAACCCACTCCGCCAGACCCAAACCCACTCCGCCAGACCCAAACCCACTCCGCCAGACCCAAACCCACTCCGCCAGACCCAAACCCACTCCGCCAGACCCAAACCAACTCCGCCAGACCCAAACCCACTCCGCCAGACCCCAAACCCACTCCGCCAGATCCAAACCCACTCCGCCAGACCCAAACCCACTCCGCCAGACCCAAACCAGCTCCGCCAGACCCAAACCAACTCCGCCAGACCCAAACCCACTCCGCCAGACCCAAACCCACTCCGCCAGACCCAAACCCACTCATCCAGACCCAAACCCACTCCGCCAGACCCAAACCCACTCATCCAGACCCAAACCCACACCCCAGACCCAAACACACTCCGCCAGACCCCAAACCCACTCCGCCAGGCCCAAACCCACTCCGCCAGACCCAAACCCACTACGCCACACACAAACCCACTCCGCCAAACCCAAACCCACTCCGCCAGACCCAAACCCACTCCGCCAGTCCCAAACCCACTCCGCCCAACCCAAACCCACTCCGCCAGACCCTAACCCACTCCGCCAGACCCCAAACCATCTTCGCCAGAAACAAACCCACTCCGCCAGACCCAAACCCACTCCGTCAGACCCAAACCCACTCCGCCAGACAGAAACCCACTCCGCCAGCCCCAAACCCACTCCGCCAGACAGAAACCCACTCCGCCAGACCCAAACCCAATCCGCCAGACCCAAACCCACTCCGCCAGACCTAAACCCACTCCGCCAGACCAAACCCACTCCGCCAGACCCTAACCCACTCCGCCAGACACAAACCCACTCCGCCAGACCCAAACCCACTCCGCCAGACCCAAACCCACTCCGCCAGACCCAAGCCCACTCCGCCAGACCCAACCCCACTCCGCCAGACCCCAACCCACTCCGCCTGACCCGAACCCACTCCGCCAGACCTGAACCCACTCCGCCAGACCCCAACCCACTGCGCCAGACCAGAAGCCACTCCGCCAGACCCAAACCCACTCCGCCAGACCCTAACACACTCTTCCAGACCCAAACCCACTCCGCCAGACCCAAACCCAGTCCGCCAGACCCAAACCCACTCCGCCAGACCCAAACCCACTCCGCCAGACCCAAACCCACTCCGCCAGACCCAAACCAACTCCGCCAGACCCAAACCCACTCCGCCAGACCCCAAACCCACTCCGCCAGATCCAAACCCACTCCGCCAGACCCAAACCCACTCCGCCAGACCCAAACCAGCTCCGCCAGACCCAAACCAACTCCGCCAGACCCAAACCCACTCCGCCAGACCCAAACCCACTCCGCCAGACCCAAACCCACTCATCCAGACCCAAACCCACTCCGCCAGACCCAAACCCACTCATCCAGACCCAAACCCACTCCGCCGGACCCGAACCCACTCCGCCAGACCCAAACCCACAGCCCAGACCCAAACACACTCCGCCAGACCCCAAACCCACTCCGCCAGGCCCAAACCCACTCCGCCAGACCCAAACCCACTACGCCACACACAAACCCACTCCGCCAGACCCAAACCCACTCCGCCAGACCCAAACCCACTCCGCCAGTCCCAAACCCACTCCGCCAGACCCAAACCCACTCCGCCAGACCCTAACCCACTCCGCCAGACCCCAAACCATCTTCGCCAGAAACAAACCCACTCCGCCAGACCCAAACCCACTCCGTCAGACCCAAACCCACTCCGCCAGACAGAAACCCACTCCGCCAGCCCCAAACCCACTCCGCCAGACAGAAACCCACTCCGCCAGACCCAAACCCAATCCGCCAGACCCAAACCCACTCCGCCAGACCCAAACCCACTCCGCCAGACCCAAGCCCACTCCGCCAGACCCAACCCCACTCCGCCAGACCCCAACCCACTCCGCCTGACCCGAACCCACTCCGCCAGACCTGAACCCACTCCGCCAGACCCCAACCCACTGCGCCAGACCAGAAGCCACTCCGCCAGACCCAAACCCACTCCGCCAGACCCTAACACACTCTTCCAGACCCAAACCCACTCCGCCAGACCCAAACCCAGTCCGCCAGACCCAAACCCACTCCGCCAGACCCAAACCAACTCCGCCAGACCCAAACCCACTCCGCCAGACCCAAACCAACTCCGCCAAACCCAAACCCACCCCGCCAGACCCAAACCCACTCCGCCAGACCCAAACCCACTCATCCAGACCCAAACCCACTCCGCCAGACCCGAACCCATTCCGCCAGACCCAAACCCACTCCGCCAGACCCAAACCCACTCCGCCAGACCCAAACCCACTCCGCCAGACCCAAACCAACTCCGCCAGACCCAAACCCACTCCGCCAGACCCCAAACCCACTCCGCCAGATCCAAACCCACTCCGCCAGACCCAAACCCACTCCGCCAGGCCCAAACCCACTCATCCAGTCCCAAACCCACTCCGCCAGACCCAAACCCACTCATCCAGACCCAAACCCACTCCGCCAGACCCGAACCCACTCCGCCAGACCCAAACCCACTCCCCCAGACCCAAACACACTCCGCCAGACCCCAAACCCACTCCGCCAGGCCCAAACCCACTCCGCCAGACCTAAACCAACTCCGCCAAACCCAAACCCACTCCGCCAGACCCGAACCCACTCCGCCAGACCCCAACACACTCCGCCAGACGCGAACCCACTCGTACAGACCCGAACCCACTCCGCCAGACCCGAACCCACTCCGCCAGACCCGAACCCACTCCGCCAGACCCGAATCCACTCCGCCAGACCCCAACCCACTCCGCCAGACCCGAACCCACTCCGACAGACCCGAACCCGCTCCGCCAGACCATAACCCACTCCGCCAGACCCGAACCCACTCCGCCAGACCCCAACCCACTCCGGCAGACCCCAACCCACTCCGCCAGTCCCGAACCCACTCCGCCAGACCCCAACCCAATCCGCCAGACCCAAACCCACTCCGCCAGACCCAAACACACTCCGCCAGACCCAAACCCACTCCGCCAGACCCAAACCCACTCCGCCAGACCCAAACCCACTCCGCCAGACCCAAACCAACTCCGCCAGACCCAAACCCACTCCGCCAGACCCCAAACCCACTCCGCCAGATCCAAACCCACTCCGCCAGACCCAAACCCACTCCGCCAGACCCAAACCAGCTCCGCCAGACCCAAACCAACTCCGCCAGACCCAAACCCACTCCGCCAGACCCAAACCCACTCCGCCAGACCCAAACCCACTCATCCAGACCCAAACCCACTCCGCCAGACCCAAACCCACTCATCCAGACCCAAACCCACTCCGCCGGACCCGAACCCACTCCGCCAGACCCAAACCCACACCCCAGACCCAAACACACTCCGCCAGACCCCAAACCCACTCCGCCAGGCCCAAACCCACTCCGCCAGACCCAAACCCACTACGCCACACACAAACCCACTCCGCCAGACCCAAACCCACTCCGCCAGACCCAAACCCACTCCGCCAGTCCCAAACCCACTCCGCCAGACCCAAACCCACTCCGCCAGACCCTAACCCACTCCGCCAGACCCCAAACCATCTTCGCCAGAAACAAACCCACTCCGCCAGACCCAAACCCACTCCGTCAGACCCAAACCCACTCCGCCAGACAGAAACCCACTCCGCCAGCCCCAAACCCACTCCGCCAGACAGAAACCCACTCCGCCAGACCCAAACCCAATCCGCCAGACCCAAACCCACTCCGCCAGACCCAAACCCACTCCGCCAGACCCAAGCCCACTCCGCCAGACCCAACCCCACTCCGCCAGACCCCAACCCACTCCGCCTGACCCGAACCCACTCCGCCAGACCTGAACCCACTCCGCCAGACCCCAACCCACTGCGCCAGACCAGAAGCCACTCCGCCAGACCCAAACCCACTCCGCCAGACCCTAACACACTCTTCCAGACCCAAACCCACTCCGCCAGACCCAAACCCAGTCCGCCAGACCCAAACCCACTCCGCCAGACCCAAACCAACTCCGCCAGACCCAAACCCACTCCGCCAGACCCAAACCAACTCCGCCAAACCCAAACCCACCCCGCCAGACCCAAACCCACTCCGCCAGACCCAAACCCACTCATCCAGACCCAAACCCACTCCGCCAGACCCGAACCCATTCCGCCAGACCCAAACCCACTCCGCCAGACCCAAACCCACTCCGCCAGACCCAAACCCACTCCGCCAGACCCCAAACCCACTCCGCCAGATCCAAACCCACTCCGCCAGACCCAAACCCACTCCGCCAGGCCCAAACCCACTCATCCAGTCCCAAACCCACTCCGCCAGACCCAAACCCACTCATCCAGACCCAAACCCACTCCGCCAGACCCGAACCCACTCCGCCAGACCCAAACCCACTCCCCCAGACCCAAACACACTCCGCCAGACCCCAAACCCACTCCGCCAGGCCCAAACCCACTCCGCCAGACCTAAACCAACTCCGCCAAACCCAAACCCACTCCGCCAGACCCGAACCCACTCCGCCAGACCCCAACACACTCCGCCAGACGCGAACCCACTCGTACAGACCCGAACCCACTCCGCCAGACCCGAACCCACTCCGCCAGACCCGAACCCACTCCGCCAGACCCGAATCCACTCCGCCAGACCCAAACCCACTCCGCCAGACCCGAACCCACTCCGACAGACCCGAACCCGCTCCGCCAGACCATAACCCACTCCGCCAGACCCGAACCCACTCCGCCAGACCCCAACCCACTCCGGCAGACCCCAACCCACTCCGCCAGTCCCGAACCCACTCCGCCAGACCCCAACCCAATCCGCCAGACCCAAACCCACTCCGCCAGACCCAAACACACTCCGCCAGACCCAAACCCACTCCGCCAGACCCAAACCCACTCCGCCAGACCCAAACCCACTCCGCCAGACCCAAACCAACTCCGCCAGACCCAAACCCACTCCGCCAGACCCCAAACCCACTCCGCCAGATCCAAACCCACTCCGCCAGACCCAAACCCACTCCGCCAGACCCAAACCAGCTCCGCCAGACCCAAACCAACTCCGCCAGACCCAAACCCACTCCGCCAGACCCAAACCCACTCCGCCAGACCCAAACCCACTCATCCAGACCCAAACCCACTCCGCCAGACCCAAACCCACTCATCCAGACCCAAACCCACTCCGCCGGACCCGAACCCACTCCGCCAGACCCAAACCCACACCCCAGACCCAAACACACTCCGCCAGACCCCAAACCCACTCCGCCAGGCCCAAACCCACTCCGCCAGACCCAAACCCACTACGCCACACACAAACCCACTCCGCCAGACCCAAACCCACTCCGCCAGACCCAAACCCACTCCGCCAGTCCCAAACCCACTCCGCCAGACCCAAACCCACTCCGCCAGACCCTAACCCACTCCGCCAGACCCCAAACCATCTTCGCCAGAAACAAACCCACTCCGCCAGACCCAAACCCACTCCGTCAGACCCAAACCCACTCCGCCAGACAGAAACCCACTCCGCCAGCCCCAAACCCACTCCGCCAGACAGAAACCCACTCCGCCAGACCCAAACCCAATCCGCCAGACCCAAACCCACTCCGCCAGACCCAAACCCACTCCGCCAGACCCAAGCCCACTCCGCCAGACCCAACCCCACTCCGCCAGACCCCAACCCACTCCGCCTGACCCGAACCCACTCCGCCAGACCTGAACCCACTCCGCCAGACCCCAACCCACTGCGCCAGACCAGAAGCCACTCCGCCAGACCCAAACCCACTCCGCCAGACCCTAACACACTCTTCCAGACCCAAACCCACTCCGCCAGACCCAAACCCAGTCCGCCAGACCCAAACCCACTCCGCCAGACCCAAACCAACTCCGCCAGACCCAAACCCACTCCGCCAGACCCAAACCAACTCCGCCAAACCCAAACCCACCCCGCCAGACCCAAACCCACTCCGCCAGACCCAAACCCTCTCATCCAGACCCAAACCCACTCCGCCAGACCCGAACCCATTCCGCCAGACCCAAACCCACTCCGCCAGACCCAAACCCACTCCGCCAGACCCAAACCCACTCCGCCAGACCCAAACCAACTCCGCCAGACCCAAACCCACTCCGCCAGACCCCAAACCCACTCCGCCAGATCCAAACCCACTCCGCCAGACCCAAACCCACTCCGCCAGGCCCAAACCCACTCATCCAGACCCAAACCCACTCCGCCAGACCCAAACCCACTCATCCAGACCCAAACCCACTCCGCCAGACCCGAACCCACTCCGCCAGACCCAAACCCACTCCCCCAGACCCAAACACACTCCGCCAGACCCCAAACCCACTCCGCCAGGCCCAAACCCACTCCGCCAGACCTAAACCAACTCCGCCAAACCCAAACCCACTCCGCCAGACCCGAACCCACTCCGCCAGACCCCAACACACTCCGCCAGACGCGAACCCACTCGTACAGACCCGAACCCACTCCGCCAGACCCGAACCCACTCCGCCAGACCCAAACCCACTCCGCCAGACCCGAACCCACTCCGCCAGACCCGAATCCACTCCGCCAGACCCAAACCCACTCCGCCAGACCCGAACCCACTCCGACAGACCCGAACCCGCTCCGCCAGACCATAACCCACTCCGCCAGACCCGAACCCACTCCGCCAGACCCCAACCCACTCCGGCAGACCCCAACCCACTCCGCCAGTCCCGAACCCACTCCGCCAGACCCCAACCCAATCCGCCAGACCCAAACCCACTCTGCCAGACCCAAACCCACTCCGCCAGACCCAAACCCACTCCGCCAGACCCAAACCCACTCCGCCAGACCCAAACCCACTCCGCCAGACCCAAACCAACTCCGCCAGACCCAAACCCACTCCGCCAGACCCCAAACCCACTCCGCCAGATCCAAACCCACTCCGCCAGACCCAAACCCACTCCGCCAGACCCAAACCAGCTCCGCCAGACCCAAACCAACTCCGCCAGACCCAAACCCACTCCGCCAGACCCAAACCCACTCCGCCAGACCCAAACCCACTCATCCAGACCCAAACCCACTCCGCCAGACCCAAACCCACTCATCCAGACCCAAACCCACTCCGCCAGACCCGAACCCACTCCGCCAGACCCAAACCCACACCCCAGACCCAAACACACTCCGCCAGACCCCAAACCCACTCCGCCAGGCCCAAACCCACTCCGCCAGACCCAAACCCACTACGCCACACACAAACCCACTCCGCCAGACCCAAACCCACTCCGCCAGACCCAAACCCACTCCGCCAGTCCCAAACCCACTCCGCCAGACCCAAACCCACTCCGCCAGACCCTAACCCACTCCGCCAGACCCCAAACCATCCTCGCCAGAAACAAACCCACTCCGCCAGACCCAAACCCACTCCGTCAGACCCAAACCCACTCCGCCAGACAGAAACCCACTCCGCCAGCCCCAAACCCACTCCGCCAGACAGAAACCCACTCCGTCAGACCCAAACCCACTCCGCCAGACCCAAACCCAATCCGCCAGACCCAAACCCACTCCGCCAGACCCAAACCCACTCCGCCAGACCCAAGCCCACTCCGCCAGACCCAACCCCACTCCGCCAGACCCCAACCCACTCCGCCTGACCCGAACCCACTCCGCCAGACCTGAACCCACTCCGCCAGACCCCAACCCACTGCGCCAGACCAGAAGCCACTCCGCCAGACCCAAACCCACTCCGCCAGACCCTAACACACTCTTCCAGACCCAAACCCACTCCGCCAGACCCAAACCCAGTCCGCCAGACCCAAACCCACTCCGCCAGACCCAAACCTACTCCGCCAGACCCAAACCCACTCCGCCAGACCCAAACCAACTCCGCCAAACCCAAACCCACCCCGCCAGACCCAAACCCACTCCGCCAGACCCAAACCCACTCATCCAGACCCAAACCCACTCCGCCAGACCCGAACCCATTCCGCCAGACCCAAACCCACTCCGCCAGACCCAAACCCACTCCGCCAGACCCAAACCCACTCCGCCAGACCCAAACCAACTCCGCCAGACCCAAACCCACTCCGCCAGACCCCAAACCCACTCCGCCAGATCCAAACCCACTCCGCCAGACCCAAACCCACTCCGCCAGGCCCAAACCCACTCATCCAGACCCAAACCCACTCCGCCAGACCCAAACCCACTCATCCAGAACCAAACCCACTCCGCCAGACCCGAACCCACTCCGCCAGACCCAAACCCACTCCCCCAGACCCAAACACACTCCGCCAGACCCCAAACCCACTCCGCCAGACCCAAACCCACTACGCCACACACAAACCCACTCCGCCAGACCCAAACCCACTCCGCCAGACCCAAACCCACTCCACCAGACACAAACCAACTCCGCCAGACCCAAACCCACTCCGCCAGACCCAAACCCACTCCGCCAGACCCCAAACCCACTCATCCAGACCCAAACCCACTCCGCCAGACCCAAACCCACTCATCCAGACCCAAACCCACTCCGCCAGACCCGAACCCACTCCGCCAGACCCAAACCCACTCCCCCAGACCCAAACACACTCCGCCAGACCCCAAACCCACTCCGCCAGGCCCAAACCCACTCCGCCAGACCCAAACCCACTCCGCCAGACCCAAACCCACTCCGCCAGACCCAAACCCACTCCGCCAGACCCAAACCCACTCCGCCAGTCCCAAACCCACTCCGCCAGACCCAAACCCACTCCGCCAGACCTAAACACACTCCGCCAGACCCAAACCCACTCCGCCAGCCCCAAACCCACTCCGCCAGACCCTAACCCACTCCGCCAGACCCCAAACCCTCTTCGCCAGAAACAAACCCACTCCGCCAGACCCAAACCCACTCCGCCAGACCCAAACCCACTCCGCCAGACAGAAACCCACTCCGCCAGCCCCAAACCCACTCCGCCAGACAGAAACCCACTCCGCCAGACCCAAACCAAATCCGCCAGACCCAAACCCACTCCGCCAGACCCAAGCCCACTCCGCCAGACCCAAACCCACTCCGCCAGACCCAAGCCCACTCCGCCAGACCCAAACCCACTCCGCCAGACCCAAACCCACTCCCCCACACCCAAACACACTCCGCCAGACCCCAAACCCACTCCGCCAGACCCAAACCCACTCCGCCAGACCCGAACCCAATCCGCCAGACCCAAACCAACTCCGCCAGACCCAAACCCACTCCAACAGACCCAAACCCACTCCGCCAGACCCAAACCCACTCCGCCAGACGCAAACACACTCCGCCAGACCCAAACCCACACCGCCAGACCCAAACCCACTCCGCCAGACCCAAACCCACTCCGCCAGACCCAAACCCACTCCGCCAGACCCAAACCCACTCCGCCAGACCCAAACCCACTCCGCCAGTCCCAAACCCACTCCGCCAGACCCAAACCCACTCCGCCAGACCTAAACACACTCCGCCAGACCTAAACACACTCCGCCAGACCCAAACCCACTCCGCAAGCCCCAAACCCACTCCGCCAGACCCTAACCCACTCCGCCAGACCCCAAACCCTCTTCGCCAGAAACAAACCCACTCCGCCAGACCCAAACCCACTCCGCCAGACCCAAACCCACTCCGCCAGACAGAAACCCACTCCGCCAGCCCCAAACCCACTCCGCCAGACAGAAACCCACTCCGCCAGACCCAAACCAAATCCGCCAGACCCAAACCCACTCCGCCAGACCCAAGCCCACTCCGCCAGACCCGAACCCACTCCGCCAGACCCAAACCCACTCCGCCAGACCCCAAACCCACTCCGCCAGACCCAAACCCACTCCGCCAGACCTAAACACACTCCGCCAGACCCAAACCCACTCCGCCAGCCCCAAACCCACTCCGCCAGACCCTAACCCACTCCGCCAGACCCCAAACCCTCTTCGCCAGAAACAAACCCACTCCGCCAGACCCAAACCCACTCCGCCAGACCCAAACCCACTCCGCCAGACAGAAACCCACTCCGCCAGCCCCAAACCCACTCCGCCAGACAGAAACCCACTCCGCCAGACCCAAACCAAATCCGCCAGACCCAAACCCACTCCGCCAGACCCAAACACACTCCGCCAGACCCGAACCCACTCCGCCAGACCCAAACCCACTCCGCCAGACCCCAAACCCACTCCGCCAGACCCAAACCCACTCCGCCAGACCCAAACCCACTCCGCCACACACAAACCCACTCCGCCAGACCCAAACCCACTCCGCCAGACCCAAACCCACTCCGCCAGACCCAAGCTCACTCCGCCAGTCCCAAACCCACTCCGCCAGACCCAAACCCACTCAGCCAGTCCTAAACACACGCCGCCAGACCCAAACCCACTCCGCCAGCCCCAAACCCACTCCGCAAGACCCTAACCCACCCCGCCAGACCCCAAACCCACTTCGCCAGACACAAACCCACTCCGGCAGACCCAAACCCACTCCGCCAGACCCAAACCCTCTCCGCCAGACCCAAATCCACTCCGCCAGACCCAAACCCACTCCGCCAGACCCAAACCCACTCCGCCAGACCCCAACTCACTCCGCCATAACCAAACCCACTCCGCCAGACCCGAACCCACTCCGCCAGACCCCAACCAACTCCGCCAGATCCGAACCCACTCCGCCAGACCCGAACCTACTCCGCCAGACCCAAACCCACTCCGCCAGACCCAAACCCACTCCACCAGACCTAAACCAACTCCGCCATACCCAAACCCACTCCGCCAGACCCAAACCCACTCCGCCAGACACAAACTCACTCCGCCAGACCCCAAACCCACTCCGCCAGGCCCAAACCCACTCCGCCAGACCTAAACCAACTCCGCCAAACCCAAACCCACTCCGCCAGACCCGAACCCACTCCGCCAGACCCCAACACACTCCGCCAGACGCGAACCCACTCGTACAGACCCGAACCCACTCCGCCAGACCCGAACCCACTCCGCCAGACCTAAACCAACTCCGCCAGACCCAAACCCACTCCGCCAGACCCGAACCCACTCCGCCAGACCCAAACCCACTCCGCCAGACCCGAACCCACTCCGCCAGACCCGAATCCACTCCGCCAGACCCAAACCCACTCCGCCAGACCCGAACCCACTCCGACAGACCCGAACCCGCTCCGCCAGACCATAACCCACTCCGCCAGACCCGAACCCACTCCGCCAGACCCCAACCCACTCCGGCAGACCCCAACCCACTCCGCCAGTCCCGAACCCACTCCGCCAGACCCCAACCCAATCCGCCAGACCCAAACCCACTCTGCCAGACCCAAACCCACTCCGCCAGACCCAAACCCACTCCGCCAGACCCAAACCCACTCCGCCAGACCCAAACCCACTCCGCCAGACCCAAACCTACTCCGCCAGACCCAAACCCACTCCGCCAGACCCCAAACCCACTCCGCCAGATCCAAACCCACTCCGCCAGACCCAAACCCACTCCGCCAGACCCAAACCAGCTCCGCCAGACCCAAACCAACTCCGCCAGACCCAAACCCACTCCGCCAGACCCAAACCCACTCCGCCAGACCCAAACCCACTCATCCAGACCCAAACCCACTCCGCCAGACCCAAACCCACTCATCCAGACCCAAACCCACTCCGCCAGACCCGAACCCACTCCGCCAGACCCAAACCCACACCCCAGACCCAAACACACTCCGCCAGACCCCAAACCCACTCCGCCAGGCCCAAACCCACTCCGCCAGACCCAAACCCACTACGCCACACACAAACCCACTCCGCCAGACCCAAACCCACTCCGCCAGACCCAAACCCACTCCGCCAGTCCCAAACCCACTCCGCCAGACCCAAACCCACTCCGCCAGACCCTAACCCACTCCGCCAGACCCCAAACCATCTTCGCCAGAAACAAACCCACTCCGCCAGACCCAAACCCACTCCGTCAGACCCAAACCCACTCCGCCAGACAGAAACCCACTCCGCCAGCCCCAAACCCACTCCGCCAGACAGAAACCCACTCCGTCAGACCCAAACCCACTCCGCCAGACCCAAACCCAATCCGCCAGACCCAAACCCACTCCGCCAGACCCAAACCCACTCCGCCAGACCCAAGCCCACTCCGCCAGACCCAACCCCACTCCGCCAGACCCCAACCCACTCCGCCTGACCCGAACCCACTCCGCCAGACCTGAACCCACTCCGCCAGACCCCAACCCACTGCGCCAGACCAGAAGCCACTCCGCCAGACCCAAACCCACTCCGCCAGACCCTAACACACTCTTCCAGACCCAAACCCGCTCCGCCAGACCCAAACCCAGTCCGCCAGACCCAAACCCACTCCGCCAGACCCAAACCAACTCCGCCAGACCCAAACCCACTCCGCCAGACCCAAACCAACTCCGCCAAACCCAAACCCACCCCGCCAGACCCAAACCCACTCCGCCAGACCCAAACCCACTCATCCAGACCCAAACCCACTCCGCCAGACCCGAACCCATTCCGCCAGACCCAAACCCACTCCGCCAGACCCAAACCCACTCCGCCAGACCCAAACCCACTCCGCCAGACCCAAACCAACTCCGCCAGACCCAAACCCACTCCGCCAGACCCCAAACCCACTCCGCCAGATCCAAACCCACTCCGCCAGACCCAAACCCACTCCGCCAGGCCCAAACCCACTCATCCAGACCCAAACCCACTCCGCCAGACCCAAACCCACTCATCCAGAACCAAACCCACTCCGCCAGACCCGAACCCACTCCGCCAGACCCAAACCCACTCCCCCAGACCCAAACACACTCCGCCAGACCCCAAACCCACTCCGCCAGACCCAAACCCACTACGCCACACACAAACCCACTCCGCCAGACCCAAACCCACTCCGCCAGACCCAAACCCACTCCACCAGACACAAACCAACTCCGCCAGACCCAAACCCACTCCGCCAGACCCAAACCCACTCCGCCAGACCCCAAACCCACTCATCCAGACCCAAACCCACTCCGCCAGACCCAAACCCACTCATCCAGACCCAAACCCACTCCGCCAGACCCGAACCCACTCCGCCAGACCCAAACCCACTCCCCCAGACCCAAACACACTCCGCCAGACCCCAAACCCACTCCGCCAGGCCCAAACCCACTCCGCCAGACCCAAACCCACTCCGCCAGACCCAAACCCACTCCGCCAGACCCAAACCCACTCCGCCAGACCCAAACCCACTCCGCCAGTCCCAAACCCACTCCGCCAGACCCAAACCCACTCCGCCAGACCTAAACACACTCCGCCAGACCCAAACCCACTCCGCCAGCCCCAAACCCACTCCGCCAGACCCTAACCCACTCCGCCAGACCCCAAACCCTCTTCGCCAGAAACAAACCCACTCCGCCAGACCCAAACCCACTCCGCCAGACCCAAACCCACTCCGCCAGACAGAAACCCACTCCGCCAGCCCCAAACCCACTCCGCCAGACAGAAACCCACTCCGCCAGACCCAAACCAAATCCGCCAGACCCAAACCCACTCCGCCAGACCCAAGCCCACTCCGCCAGACCCAAACCCACTCCGCCAGACCCAAGCCCACTCCGCCAGACCCAAACCCACTCCGCCAGACCCAAACCCACTCCCCCACACCCAAACACACTCCGCCAGACCCCAAACCCACTCCGCCAGGCCCAAACCCACTCCGCCAGACCCAAACCCACTCCGCCAGACCCAAACCCACTCCGCCAGACCCAAACCCACTCCGCCAGACCCAAACCCACTCCGCCAGTCCCAAACCCACTCCGCCAGACCCAAACCCACTCCGCCAGACCTAAACACACTCCGCCAGACCTAAACACACTCCGCCAGACCCAAACCCACTCCGCAAGCCCCAAACCCACTCCGCCAGACCCTAACCCACTCCGCCAGACCCGAACCCACTCCGCCAGACCCAAACCCACTCCGCCAGACCCCAAACCCACTCCGCCAGACCCAAACCCACTCCGCCAGACCTAAACACACTCCGCCAGACCCAAACCCACTCCGCCAGCCCCAAACCCACTCCGCCAGACCCTAACCCACTCCGCCAGACCCCAAACCCTCTTCGCCAGAAACAAACCCACTCCGCCAGACCCAAACCCACTCCGCCAGACCCAAACCCACTCCGCCAGACAGAAACCCACTCCGCCAGCCCCAAACCCACTCCGCCAGACAGAAACCCACTCCGCCAGACCCAAACCAAATCCGCCAGACCCAAACCCACTCCGCCAGACCCAAACACACTCCGCCAGACCCGAACCCACTCCGCCAGACCCAAACCCACTCCGCCAGACCCCAAACCCACTCCGCCAGACCCAAACCCACTCCGCCAGACCCAAACCCACTCCGCCACACACAAACCCACTCCGCCAGACCCAAACCCACTCCGCCAGACCCAAACCCACTCCGCCAGACCCAAGCTCACTCCGCCAGTCCCAAACCCACTCCGCCAGACCCAAACCCACTCAGCCAGTCCTAAACACACGCCGCCAGACCCAAACCCACTCCGCCAGCCCCAAACCCACTCCGCAAGACCCTAACCCACCCCGCCAGACCCCAAACCCACTTCGCCAGACACAAACCCACTCCGGCAGACCCAAACCCACTCCGCCAGACCCAAACCCTCTCCGCCAGACCCAAATCCACTCCGCCAGACCCAAACCCACTCCGCCAGACCCAAACCCACTCCGCCAGACCCCAACTCACTCCGCCATAACCAAACCCACTCCGCCAGACCCGAACCCACTCCGCCAGACCCCAACCAACTCCGCCAGATCCGAACCCACTCCGCCAGACCCGAACCTACTCCGCCAGACCCAAACCCACTCCGCCAGACCCAAACCCACTCCACCAGACCTAAACCAACTCCGCCATACCCAAACCCACTCCGCCAGACACAAACTCACTCCGCCAGACCCAAACCCACTCCGCCACACCCGAACCCACTCCGCCAGACCCCAACCCACTCCGCCAGACGCGAACCCACTCGTACAGACCCGAAACCACTCCGCCAGACCCGAATCCACTCCGCCAGACCCAAGCCCACTCCGCCAGACCCGAACCCACTCCGACAGACCCGAACCCACTCCGCCAGACCATAACCCACTCCGCCAGACCCGAACCCACTCCACCAGACCCCAACCCACTCCGGCAGACCCCAACCCACTCCGCCAGTCCCGAACCCACTCCGCCAGACCCCAACCCACTCCGCCAGACCCAAACCAACTCCGCCAGACCCAAACCAACTCCGCCAGACCCAAACCCACTCCGCCAGACCCCAAACCCACTCCGCCAGATCCAAACCCACTCCGCCATAACCAAACCCACTCCGCCAGACCCGAACCCACTCCGCCAGACCCGAACCCACTCCGCCAGACCCAAACCCACTCCCCCAAACCCAAACCCACTCCGCCAGACCCCAAACCCACTCCGCCAGGCCCAAACCCACTCCGCCAGACCTAAACTAACTCCGCCAAACCCAAACCCACTCCGCCAGACCCGAACCCACTCCGCCAGACCCCAACCCACTCCGCCAGACGCGAACCCACTCGTACAGACCCGAACCCACTCCGACAGACCCGAACCCACTCCGCCAGACCCAAACCCACTCCGCCAGACCCGAACCCACTCCGCCAGACCCGAATCCACTCCGCCAGACCCAAACCCACTCCGCCAGACCCGAACCCACTCCGACAGACCCGAACCCGCTCCGCCAGACCCGAACCCACTCCGCCAGACCCCAACCCACTCCGGCAGACCCCAACCCACTCCGCCAGTCCCGAACCCACTCCGCCAGACCCCAACCCAATCCGCCAGACCCAAACCCACTCCGCCAGACCCAAACCCACTCCGCCAGACCCAAACCCACTCCGCCAGACCCAAACCCACTCCGCCAGACCCAAACCCACTCCGCCAGACCCAAACCAACTCCGCCAGACCCAAACCCACTCCGCCAGACCCCAAACCCACTCCGCCAGATCCAAACCCACTCCGCCAGACCCAAACCCACTCCGCCAGACCCAAACCAGCTCCGCCAGACCCAAACCAACTCCGCCAGACCCAAACCCACTCCGCCAGACCCAAACCCACTCCGCCAGACCCAAACCCACTCATCCAGACCCAAACCCACTCCGCCAGACCCAAACCCACTCATCCAGACCCAAACCCACTCCGCCAGACCCGAACCCACTCCGCCAGACCCAAACCCACACCCCAGACCCAAACACACTCCGCCAGACCCCAAACCCACTCCGCCAGGCCCAAACCCACTCCGCCAGACCCAAACCCACTACGCCACACACAAACCCACTCCGCCAGACCCAAACCCACTCCGCCAGACCCAAACCCACTCCGCCAGTCCCAAACCCACTCCGCCAGACCCAAACCCACTCCGCCAGACCCTAACCCACTCCGCCAGACCCCAAACCATCTTCGCCAGAAACAAACCCACTCCGCCAGACCCAAACCCACTCCGCCAGACCCAAACCCACTCCGCCAGACAGAAACCCACTCCGCCAGCCCCAAACCCACTCCGCCAGACAGAAACCCACTCCGCCAGACCCAAACCCACTCCGCCAGACCCAAACCCACTCATCCAGACCCAAACCCACTCCGCCAGACCCGAACCCATTCCGCCAGACCCAAACCCACTCCGCCAGACCCAAACCCACTCCGCCAGACCCAAACCCACTCCGCCAGACCCAAACCCACTCCGCCAGACCCAAACCAACTCCGCCAGACCCAAACCCACTCCGCCAGACCCCAAACCCACTCCGCCAGATCCAACCCCACTCCGCCAGACCCAAACCCACTCCGCCAGACCCAAACCCACTCATCCAGACCCAAACCCACTCCGCCAGACCCAAACCCACTCATCCAGACCCAAACCCACTCCGCCAGACCCGAACCCACTCCGCCAGACCCAAACCCACTCCCCCAGACCCAAACACACTCCGCCAGACCCCAAACCCACTCCGCCAGACCCAAACCCACTACGCCACACACAAACCCACTCCGCCAGACCCAAACCCACTCCGCCAGACCCAAACCCACTCCAGCAGACACAAACCAACTCCGCCAGACCCAAACCCACTCCGCCAGACCCAAACCCACTCCGCCAGACCCCAAACCCACTCATCCAGACCCAAACCCACTCCGCCAGACCCAAACCCACTCATCCAGACCCAAACCCACTCCGCCAGACCCGAACCCACTCCGCCAGACCCAAACCCACTCCCCCAGACCCAAACACACTCCGCCAGACCCCAAACCCACTCCGCCAGGCCCAAACCCACTCCGCCAGACCCAAACCCACTCCGCCAGACCCAAACCCACTCCGCCAGACCCAAACCCACTCCGCCAGTCCCAAACCCACTCCGCCAGACCCAAACCCACTCCGCCAGACCTAAACACACTCCGCCAGACCCAAACCCACTCCGCCAGCCCCAAACCCACTCCGCCAGACCCTAACCCACTCCGCCAGACCCCAAACCCTCTTCGCCAGAAACAAACCCACTCCGCCAGACCCAAACCCACTCCGCCAGACCCAAACCCACTCCGCCAGACCCGAACCCACTCCGCCAGACCCGAACCCACTCCGCCAGACCCGAACCCACTACGCCAGACCCAAACCCACTCCCCCAAACCCAAACCCACTCCGCCAGACCCCAAACCCACTCCGCCAGGCCCAAACCCACTCCGCCAGACCTAAACTAACTCCGCCAAACCCAAACCCACTCCGCCAGACCCGAACCCACTCCGCCAGACCCCAACCCACTCCGCCAGACGCGAACCCACTCGTACAGACCCGAACCCACTCCGACAGACCCGAACCCACTCCGCCAGACCCAAACCCACTCCGCCAGACCCGAACCCACTCCGCCAGACCCGAATCCACTCCGCCAGACCCAAACCCACTCCGCCAGACCCGAACCCACTCCGACAGACCCGAACCCGCTCCGCCAGACCATAACCCACTCCGCCAGACCCGAACCCACTCCGCCAGACCCCAACCCACTCCGGCAGACCCCAACCCACTCCGCCAGTCCCGAACCCACTCCGCCAGACCCCAACCCAATCCGCCAGACCCAAACCCACTCCGCCAGACCCAAACCCACTCCGCCAGACCCAAACCCACTCCGCCAGACCCAAACCCACTCCGCCAGACCCAAACCCACTCCGCCAGACCCAAACCAACTCCGCCAGACCCAAACCCACTCCGCCAGACCCCAAACCCACTCCGCCAGATCCAAACCCACTCCGCCAGACCCAAACCCACTCCGCCAGACCCAAACCAGCTCCGCCAGACCCAAACCAACTCCGCCAGACCCAAACCCACTCCGCCAGACCCAAACCCACTCCGCCAGACCCAAACCCACTCATCCAGACCCAAACCCACTCCGCCAGACCCAAACCCACTCATCCAGACCCAAACCCACTCCGCCAGACCCGAACCCACTCCGCCAGACCCAAACCCACACCCCAGACCCAAACACACTCCGCCACACCCCAAACCCACTCCGCCAGGCCCAAACCCACTCCGCCAGACACAAACCCACTACGCCACACACAAACCCACTCCGCCAGACCCAAACCCACTCCGCCAGACCCAAACCCACTCCGCCAGTCCCAAACCCACTCCGCCAGACCCAAACCCACTCCGCCAGACCCTAACCCACTCCGCCAGACCCCAAACCATCTTCGCCAGAAACAAACCCACTCCGCCAGACCCAAACCCACTCCGCCAGACCCAAACCCACTCCGCCAGACAGAAACCCACTCCGCCAGCCCCAAACCCACTCCGCCAGACAGAAACCCACTCCGCCAGACCCAAACCCAATCCGCCAGACCCAAACCCACTCCGCCAGACCCAAACCCACTCCGCCAGACCCAAGCCCACTCCGCCAGACCCAACCCCACTCCGCCAGACCCCAACCCACTCCGCCTGACCCGAACCCACTCCGCCAGACCTGAACCCACTCCGCCAGACCCCAACCCACTCCGCCAGACCCCAACCCACTGCGCCAGACCAGAAGCCACTCCGCCAGACCCAAACCCACTCCGCCAGACCCTAACACACTCTTCCAGACCCAAACCCACTCCGCCAGACCCAAACCCAGTCCGCCAGACCCAAACCCACTCCGCCAGACCCAAACCAACTCCGCCAGACCCAAACCCACTCCGCCAGACCCAAACCAACTCCGCCAAACCCAAACCCACTCCGCCAGACCCAAACCCACTCCGCCAGACCCAAACCCACTCATCCAGACCCAAACCCACTCCGCCAGACCCGAACCCATTCCGCCAGACCCAAACCCACTCCGCCAGACCCAAACCCACTCCGCCAGACCCAAACCCACTCCGCCAGACCCCAACCAACTCCGCCAGACCCAAACCCACTCCGCCAGACCCCAAACCCACTCCGCCAGATCCAACCCCACTCCGCCAGACCCAAACCCACTCCGCCAGACCCAAACCCACTCCGCCAGACCCAAACCCACTCATCCAGACCCAAACCCACTCCGCCAGACCCGAACCCATTCCGCCAGACCCAAACCCACTCCGCCAGATCCAAACCCACTCCGCCAGACCCAAACCCACTCCGCCAGACCCAAACCAGCTCCGCCAGACCCAAACCAACTCCGCCAGACCCAAACCCACTCCGCCAGACCCAAACCCACTCCGCCAGACCCAAACCCACTCATCCAGACCCAAACCCACTCCGCCAGACCCAAACCCACTCATCCAGACCCAAACCCACTCCGCCAGACCCGAACCCACTCCGCCAGACCCAAACCCACACCCCAGACTCAAACACACTCCGCCAGACCCCAAACCCACTCCGCCAGGCCCAAACCCACTCCGCCAGACACAAACCCACTACGCCACACACAAACCCACTCCGCCAGACCCAAACCCACTCCGCCAGACCCAAACCCACTCCGCCAGTCCCAAACCCACTCCGCCAGACCCAAACCCACTCCGCCAGACCCTAACCCACTCCGCCAGACCCCAAACCATCTTCGCCAGAAACAAACCCACTCCGCCAGACCCAAACCCACTCCGCCAGACCCAAACCCACTCCGCCAGACAGAAACCCACTCCGCCAGCCCCAAACCCACTCCGCCAGACAGAAACCCACTCCGCCAGACCCAAACCCAATCCGCCAGACCCAAACCCACTCCGCCAGACCCAAACCCACTCCGCCAGACCCAAGCCCACTCCGCCAGACCCAACCCCACTCCGCCAGACCCCAACCCACTCCGCCTGACCCGAACCCACTCCGCCAGACCTGAACCCACTCCGCCAGACCCCAACCCACTCCGCCAGACCCCAACCCACTGCGCCAGACCAGAAGCCACTCCGCCAGACCCAAACCCACTCCGCCAGACCCTAACACACTCTTCCAGACCCAAACCCACTCCGCCAGACCCAAACCCAGTCCGCCAGACCCAAACCCACTCCGCCAGACCCAAACCAACTCCGCCAGACCCAAACCCACTCCGCCAGACCCAAACCAACTCCGCCAAACCCAAACCCACTCCGCCAGACCCAAACCCACTCCGCCAGACCCAAACCCACTCATCCAGACCCAAACCCACTCCGCCAGACCCGAACCCATTCCGCCAGACCCAAACCCACTCCGCCAGACCCAAACCCACTCCGCCAGACCCAAACCCACTCCGCCAGACCCAAACCCACTCCGCCAGACCCAAACCAACTCCGCCAGACCCAAACCCACTCCGCCAGACCCCAAACCCACTCCGCCAGATCCAACCCCACTCCGCCAGACCCAAACCCACTCCGCCAGACCCAAACCCACTCATCCAGACCCAAACCCACTCCGCCAGACCCAAACCCACTCATCCAGACCCAAACCCACTCCGCCAGACCCGAACCCACTCCGCCAGACCCAAACCCACTCCCCCAGACCCAAACACACTCCGCCAGACCCCAAACCCACTCCGCCAGACCCAAACCCACTACGCCACACACAAACCCACTCCGCCAGACCCAAACCCACTCCGCCAGACCCAAACCCACTCCGCCAGACCCAAACCCACTCCGCCAGACCCCAAACCCACTCATCCAGACCCAAACCCACTCCGCCAGACCCAAACCCACTCATCCAGACCCAAACCCACTCCGCCAGACCCAAACCCACTCATCCAGACCCAAACCCACTCCGCCAGACCCGAACCCACTCCGCCAGACCCAAACCCACTCCCCCAGACCCAAACACACTCCGCCAGACCCCAAACCCACTCCGCCAGGCCCAAACCCACTCCGCCAGACCCAAACCCACTCCGCCAGACCCAAACCCACTCCGCCAGATCCAAACCCACTCCGCCAGACCCAAACCCACTCCGCCAGTCCCAAACCCACTCCGCCAGACCCAAACCCACTCCGCCAGACCTAAACACACTCCGCCAGACCCAAACCCACTCCGCCAGCCCCAAACCCACTCCGCCAGACCCTAACCCACTCCGCCAGACCCCAAACCCTCTTCGCCAGAAACAAACCCACTCCGCCAGACCCAAACCCACTCCGCCAGACCCAAACCCACTCCGCCAGACAGAAACCCACTCCGCCAGCCCCAAACCCACTCCGCCAGACAGAAACCCACTCCGCCAGACCCAAACCAAATCCGCCAGACCCAAACCCACTCCGCCAGACCCAAACCCACTCCGCCAGACCCAAGCCCACTCCGCCAGACCCAAACCCACTCCGCCAGACCCAAACCCACTCCCCCACACCCAAACACACTCCGCCAGACCCCAAACCCACTCCGCCAGGCCCAAACCCACTCCGCCAGACCCAAACCCACTCCGCCAGACCCAAACCCACTCCGCCAGACACAAACCCACTCCGCCAGACCCAAACCCACTCCGCCAGTCCCAAACCCACTCCGCCAGACCCAAACCCACTCCGCCAGACCTAAACACACTCCGCCAGACCTAAACACACTCCGCCAGACCCAAACCCACTCCGCCAGCCCCAAACCCACTCCGCCAGACCCTAACCCACTCCGCCAGACCCCAAACCCTCTTCGCCAGAAACAAACCCACTCCGCCAGACCCAAACCCACTCCGCCAGACCCAAACCCACTCCGCCAGACAGAAACCCACTCCGCCAGCCCCAAACCCACTCCGCCAGACAGAAACCCACTCCGCCAGACCCAAACCAAATCCGCCAGACCCAAACCCACTCCGCCAGACCCAAGCCCACTCCGCCAGACCCAAACCCACTCCGCCAGACCCAAGCCCACTCCGCCAGACCCAAACCCACTCCGCCAGACCCAAACCCACTCCGCCAGACCCAAACCAACTCCGCCAGACCCAAACCCACTCCGCCAGACCCAAACCAACTCCGCCAAACCCAAACCCACTCCGCCAGACCCAAACCCACTCCGCCAGACCCAAACCCACTCATCCAGACCCAAAGCCACTCCGCCAGACCCGAACCCACTCCGCCAGACCCGAACCCACTCCGCCAGACCCAAACCCACTCCGCCAGATCCAAACCCACTCCGCCAGACCCAAACCTATTCCGCCAGACCCAAACCCACTCCGCCAGACCCAAACCCACTCCGCCAGACCTAAACCAACTCCGCCAGACCAAAACTCACTCCGCCAGTACCAAACCAACTCCGCCAGACCCGAACCCACTCCGCCACACCCAAACCCACTCCGCCAGACCACAACCCACTCCGCCAGACGCGAACCCACTCGTACAGACCCGAACCCACTCCGCCAGACCCGAACCCACTCCGCCAGGCCCAAACCCACTCCGCCAGACCCAAACCCACTCCGCCTGACCCGAACCCACTCCGCCAGACCCGAACCCACTCCGCCAGACCCCAACCCACTCCGCAAGACCCGAACCCACTCCGACAGACCCGAACCCACTCCGCCAGACCATAACCCACTCCGCCAGACCCGAACCCACTCCGCCAGACCCCAACCCACTCCGGCAGTCCCGAACCCACTCCGCCAGACCCCAACCCACTCCGCCAGACCCAAACCCACTCCGCCAGACCCAAACCCACTCCGCCAGACCCAAACCCACTCCGCCAGACCCAAACCCACTCCGCCAGACCCAAACCCACTCCGCCAGTCCCAAACCCACTCCGCCAGACCCAAACCCACTCCGCCAGTCCTAAACACACTCCGCCAGACCCAAACCCTCTCCGCCAGACCCAAACCCACTCCGCCAGACCCAAACCCACTCCGCCAGACCCAAACCCACTCCGCCAGACCCCAACTCACTCCGCCAAAACGAAACCCACTCCGCCAGACCCGAACCCACTCCGCCAGACCCCAACCCACTCCGCCAGATCCGAACCCACTCCGCCAGACCCAAACCCACTCCGCCAGACCCAAACTCACTCCGCCAGAACCAACCCAACTCCGCCAGACCCGAACCCACTCCGCCACACCCGAACCCACTCCGCCAGACTCTAACACACTCTGCCAGACCCAAACCCACTCCGCCAGACCCAAACCCACTCCGCCAGACCCAAACCCACTCCGCCAGACCCAAACCAACTCCGCCAGACCCAAACCCACTCCGCCAGACCCAAACCCACTCTGCCAGACCCAAACCCACTCATCCAGACCCAAACCCACTCCGCCAGACCCGAACCCACTCCGCCAGACCCAAACCCACTCCCCCAGACCCAAACACACTCCGCCAGAATGAAACCCACTCTGCCAGACCCGAACCCACTCCGCCAGACCCCAACCCACTCCGCCAGATCCAAACCCACTCCGCCAGACCCAAACCCACTCCGCCAGTCCCAAACCCACTCCGCCAGACCCAAACCCACTCCGCCAGACCTAAACACACTCCGCCAGACCCAAACCCACTCCGCCAGCCCCAAACCCACTCCGCCAGACCCAAACCCACTCCGCCAGACCCTAACCCACTCCGCCAGACCCCAAACCCTCTTCGCCAGACCCAAACCCACTCCGCCAGACCCAAACCCACTCCGCCAGACAGAAACCCACTCCGCCAGCCCCAAACCCACTCCGCCAGACAGAAACCCACTCCGCCAGACCCAAACCCAATCCGTCAGACCCAAACCCACTCCGCCAGACCCAAACCCACTCCGCCAGACCCAAGCCCACTCCGCCAGACCCAACCCCACTCCGCCAGACCCCAACCCACTCCGCCTGACCCGAACCCACTCCGCCAGACCTGAACCCACTCCGCCAGACCCCAACCCACTCCGCCAGACCCCAACCCACTCGGCCAGACCCGAAGCCACTCCGCCAGGCCCAAACCCACTCCGCCAGACCCTAACACACTCTTCCAGACCCAAACCCACTCGGCCAGACCCAAACCCACTCCGCCAGACCCAAACCAACTCCGCCAGACCCAAACCCACTCCGCCAGACCCAAACCAACTCCGCCAAACCCAAACCCACTCCGCCAGACCCAAACCCACTCCGCCAGACCCAAACCCACTCATCCAGACCCAAACCCACTCCGCCAGACCCGAACCCACTCCGCCAGACCCGAACCCACTCCGCCAGACCCAAACCCACTCCGCCAGACCCAAACCCACTCCGCCAGACCCAAACCCACTCCCCCAGACCCAAACCAACTCCGCCAGACCCAAACCCACTCTGCCAGACCCCAAACCCACTCCGCCAGATCCAAACCCACTCCGCCAGACCCAAACCCACTCCGCCAGACCCAAACCAGCTCCGCCAGACCCAAACCCACTCCGCCAGAGCCAAACCCACTCCGCCAGACCCCAACCCACTCCGCCAGACCCAAACCCACTCCGCCAGACCCAAACCCACTCCACCAGACACAAACTAACTCCGCCAGACCCAAACCCACTCCGCCAGACCCAAACCAACTCCGCCAGACCCAAACCCACTCCGCCAGACCCAAACCCACTCCGCCAGACCCAAACCCACTCATCCAGACCCAAACCCACTCCGCCAGACCCAAACCCACTCATCCAGACCCAAACCCACTCCGCCAGACCCAAACCCACTCATCCAGACCCAAACCCACTCCGCCAGACCCGAACCCACTCCGCCAGACCCAAACCCACTCCCCCAGACCCAAACACACTCCGCCAGACCCCAAACCCACTCCGTCAGGCCCAAACCCACTCCGCCAGACCCAAACCCACTACGCCACACACAAACCCACTCCGCCAGACCCAAACTCACTCCGCCAGAACCAACCCAACTCCGCCAGACCCGAACCCACTCCGCCACACCCGAACCCACTCCGCCAGACTCTAACACACTCTGCCAGACCCAAACCCACTCCGCCAGACCCAAACCCACTCCGCCAGACCCAAACCCACTCCGCCAGACCCAAACCAACTCGGCCAGACCCAAACCCACTCCGGCAGACCCAAACCCACTCCGCCAGACCCAAACCCACTCATCCAGACCCAAACCCACTCCGCCAGACACGAACCCACTCCGCCAGACCCAAACCCACTCCCCCAGACCCAAACACACTCCGCCAGAATGAAACCCACTCTGCCAGACCCGAACCCACTCCGCCAGACCCCAACCCACTCCGCCAGATCCAAACCCACTCCGCCAGACCCAAACCCACTCCGCCAGTCCCAAACCCACTCCGCCAGACCCAAACCCACTCCGCCAGACCTAAACACACTCCGCCAGACCCAAAGCCACTCCGCCAGCCCCAAACCCACTCCGCCAGACCCTAACCCACTCCGCCAGACCCCAAACCCTCTTCGCCAGAAACAAACCCACTCCGCCAGACTCAAACCCACTCCGCCAGACCCAAACCCACTCCGCCAGACCCAAACCCACTCCGCCAGACAGAAACCCACTCCGCCAGCCCCAAACCCACTCCGCCAGACAGAAACCCACTCCGCCAGACCCAAACCCAATCCGCCAAACCCAAACCCACTCCGCCAGACCCAAACCCACTCCGCCAGGCCCAAGCCCACTCCGCCAGACCCAAGCCCACTCCGCCAGACCCCAACCCACTCCGCCTGACCCGAACCCACTCCGCCAGACCTGAACCCACTCCGCCAGTCCCCAACCCACTCCGCCAGACCCCAACCCACTCGGCCAGACCCGAAGCCACTCCGCCAGACCCTAACACACTCTTCCAGACCCAAACCCACTCCGCCAGACCCAAACCCACTCCGCCAGACCCAAACCAACTCCGCCAGACCCAAACCCATTCCGCCAGACCCAAACCAACTCCGCCAAACCCAAACCCACTCCGCCAGACCCAAACCCACTCCGCCAGACCTAAACCAACTCCGCCAGACCCAAACCCACTCCGCCAGACCCAAACTCACTCCGCCAGAACCAACCCAACTCCGCCAGACCCGAACCCACTCCGCCACACCCGAACCCACTCCGCCAGACTCTAACACACTCTGCCAGACCCAAACCCACTCCGCCAGACCCAAACCCACTCCGCCACACCCAAACCAACTCCGCCAGACCCAAACCCACTCCGTCAGACCCAAACCCACTCCGCCAGACCCAAACCCACTCATCCAGACCCAAACCCACTCCGCCAGACCCGAACCCACTCCGCCAGACCCAAACCCACTCCGCCAGACCCAAACACACTCCGCCAGAATGAAACCCACTCTGCCAGACCCGAACCCACTCCGCCAGACCCCAACCCACTCCGCCAGATCCAAACCCACTCCGCCAGACCCAAACCCACTCCGCCAGTCCCAAACCCACTCCGCCAGACCCAAACCCACTCCGCCAGACCTAAACACACTCCGCCAGACCCAAACCCACTCCGCCAGCCCCAAACCCACTCCGCCAGACCCTAACCCACTCCGCCAGACCCCAAACCCTCTTCGCCAGAAACAAACCCACTCCGCCAGACCCAAACCCACTCCGCCAGACCCAAACCCACTCCGCCAGACCCAAACCCACTCCACCAGACACAAACTAACTCCGCCAGACCCAAACCCACTCCGCCAGACCCAAACCAACTCCGCCAGACCCAAACCCACTCCGCCAGAACCAAACCCACTCCGCCAGACCCAAACCCACTCATCCAGACCCAAACCCACTCCGCCAGACCCAAACCCACTCATCCAGACCCAAACCCACTCCGCCAGACCCAAACCCACTCATCCAGACCCAAACCCACTCCGCCAGACCCGAACCCACTCCGCCAGACCCAAACCCACTCCCCCAGACCCAAACACACTCCGCCAGACCCCAAACCCACTCCGTCAGGCCCAAACCCACTCCGCCAGACCCAAACCCACTACGCCACACACAAACCCACTCCGCCAGACCCAAACTCACTCCGCCAGAACCAACCCAACTCCGCCAGACCCGAACCCACTCCGCCACACCCGAACCCACTCCGCCAGACTCTAACACACTCTGCCAGACCCAAACCCACTCCGCCAGACCCAAACCCACTCCGCCAGACCCAAACCCACTCCGCCAGACCCAAACCAACTCCGCCAGACCCAAACCCACTCCGGCAGACCCAAACCCACTCCGCCAGACCCAAACCCACTCATCCAGACCCAAACCCACTCCGCCAGACCCGAACCCACTCCGCCAGACCCAAACCCACTCCCCCAGACCCAAACACACTCCGCCAGAATGAAACCCACTCTGCCAGACCCGAACCCACTCCGCCAGACCCCAACCCACTCCGCCAGATCCAAACCCACTCCGCCAGACCCAAACCCACTCCGCCAGTCCCAAACCCACTCCGCCAGACCCAAACCCACTCCGCCAGACCTAAACACACTCCGCCAGACCCAAAGCCACTCCGCCAGCCCCAAACCCACTCCGCCAGACCCTAACCCACTCCGCCAGACCCCAAACCCTCTTCGCCAGAAACAAACCCACTCCGCCAGACTCAAACCCACTCCGCCAGACCCAAACCCACTCCGCCAGACCCAAACCCACTCCGCCAGACAGAAACCCACTCCGCCAGCCCCAAACCCACTCCGCCAGACAGAAACCCACTCCGCCAGACCCAAACCCAATCCGCCAAACCCAAACCCACTCCGCCAGACCCAAACCCACTCCGCCAGGCCCAAGCCCACTCCGCCAGACCCAAGCCCACTCCGCCAGACCCCAACCCACTCCGCCTGACCCGAACCCACTCCGCCAGACCTGAACCCACTCCGCCAGTCCCCAACCCACTCCGCCAGACCCCAACCCACTCGGCCAGACCCGAAGCCACTCCGCCAGGCCCAAACCCACTCCGCCAGACCCTAACACACTCTTCCAGACCCAAACCCACTCCGCCAGACCCAAACCCACTCCGCCAGACCCAAACCAACTCCGCCAGACCCAAACCCATTCCGCCAGACCCAAACCAACTCCGCCAAACCCAAACCCACTCCGCCAGACCCAAACCCACTCCGCCAGACCTAAACCAACTCCGCCAGACCCAAACCCACTCCGCCAGACCCAAACTCACTCCGCCAGAACCAACCCAACTCCGCCAGACCCGAACCCACTCCGCCACACCCGAACCCACTCCGCCAGACTCTAACACACTCTGCCAGACCCAAACCCACTCCGCCAGACCCAAACCCACTCCGCCACACCCAAACCAACTCCGCCAGACCCAAACCCACTCCGCCAGACCCAAACCCACTCCGCCAGACCCAAACCCACTCATCCAGACCCAAACCCACTCCGCCAGACCCGAACCCACTCCGCCAGACCCAAACCCACTCCGCCAGACCCAAACACACTCCGCCAGAATGAAACCCACTCTGCCAGACCCGAACCCACTCCGCCAGACCCCAACCCACTCCGCCAGATCCAAACCCACTCCGCCAGACCCAAACCCACTCCGCCAGTCCCAAACCCACTCCGCCAGACCCAACCCACTCCGCCAGACCTAAACACACTCCGCCAGACCCAAACCCACTCCGCCAGCCCCAAACCCACTCCGCCAGACCCTAACCCACTCCGCCAGACCCCAAACCCTCTTCGCCAGAAACAAACCCACTCCGCCAGACCCAAACCCACTCCGCCAGACCCAAACCCACTCCGCCAGACCCAAACCCACTCCGCCAGACAGAAACCCACTCCGCCAGCCCCAAACCAACTCCGCCAGACAGAAACCCACTCCGCCAGACCCAAACCCAATCCGCCAGACCCAAACCCACTCCGCCAGACCCAAACCCACTCCGCCAGACCCAAGCCCACTCTGCCAGACCCAACCCCACTCCGCCAGACCCAAACCCACTCCGCCTGACCCGAACCCACTCCGCCAGACCTGAACCCACTCCGCCAGACCCGAACCCACTCCGCCAGACAGAAACCCACTCCGCCAGACCCAAACCCAATCCGCCAGACCCAAACCCACTCCGCCAGACCCAAACCCACTCCGCCAGACCCAACCCCACTCCGCCAGACCCAACCCCACTCCGCCAGACCCCAACCCACTCCGCCTGACCCAAACCCACTCCGCCAGACCCAAACCCACTCCGCCAGACCCAAACCCACTCCGCCAGACAGAAACGCACTCCGCCAGACCCCAACCCACTCGGCCAGACCCGAAGCCACTCCGCCAGGCCCAAACCCACTCCGCCAGACCCAAACCCACTCCGCCAGTCCCAAACCCACTCCGCCAGACCCAAACCCACTCCGCCAGACCTAAACACACTCCGCCAGACCCAAAGCCACTCCGCCAGCCCCAAACCCACTCCGCCAGACCCTAACCCACTCCGCCAGACCCCAAACCCTCTTCGCCAGAAACAAACCCACTCCGCCAGACTCAAACCCACTCCGCCAGACCCAAACCCACTCCGCCAGACCCAAACCCACTCCGCCAGACAGAAACCCACTCCGCCAGCCCCAAACCCACTCCGCCAGACAGAAACCCACTCCGCCAGACCCAAACCCAATCCGCCAAACCCAAACCCACTCCGCCAGACCCAAACCCACTCCGCCAGGCCCAAGCCCACTCCGCCAGACCCAAGCCCACTCCGCCAGACCCCAACCCACTCCGCCTGACCCGAACCCACTCCGCCAGACCTGAACCCACTCCGCCAGTCCCCAACCCACTCCGCCAGACCCCAACCCACTCGGCCAGACCCGAAGCCACTCCGCCAGGCCCAAACCCACTCCGCCAGACCCTAACACACTCTTCCAGACCCAAACCCACTCCGCCAGACCCAAACCCACTCCGCCAGACCCAAACCAACTCCGCCAGACCCAAACCCATTCCGCCAGACCCAAACCAACTCCGCCAAACCCAAACCCACTCCGCCAGACCCAAACCCACTCCGCCAGACCTAAACCAACTCCGCCAGACCCAAACCCACTCCGCCAGACCCAAACTCACTCCGCCAGAACCAACCCAACTCCGCCAGACCCGAACCCACTCCGCCACACCCGAACCCACTCCGCCAGACTCTAACACACTCTGCCAGACCCAAACCCACTCCGCCAGACCCAAACCCACTCCGCCACACCCAAACCAACTCCGCCAGACCCAAACCCACTCCGCCAGACCCAAACCCACTCCGCCAGACCCAAACCCACTCATCCAGACCCAAACCCACTCCGCCAGACCCGAACCCACTCCGCCAGACCCAAACCCACTCCGCCAGACCCAAACCCACTCCGCCAGACCCAAACCCACTCATCCAGACCCAAACCCACTCCGCCAGACCCGAACCCACTCCGCCAGACCCAAACACACTCCGCCAGAATGAAACCCACTCTGCCAGACCCGAACCCACTCCGCCAGACCCCAACCCACTCCGCCAGATCCAAACCCACTCCGCCAGACCCAAACCCACTCCGCCAGTCCCAAACCCACTCCGCCAGACCCAACCCACTCCGCCAGACCTAAACACACTCCGCCAGACCCAAACCCACTCCGCCAGCCCCAAACCCACTCCGCCAGACCCTAACCCACTCCGCCAGACCCCAAACCCTCTTCGCCAGAAACAAACCCACTCCGCCAGACCCAAACCCACTCCGCCAGACCCAAACCCACTCCGCCAGACCCAAACCCACTCCGCCAGACAGAAACCCACTCCGCCAGCCCCAAACCAACTCCGCCAGACAGAAACCCACTCCGCCAGACCCAAACCCAATCCGCCAGACCCAAACCCACTCCGCCAGACCCAAACCCACTCCGCCAGACCCAAGCCCACTCTGCCAGACCCAACCCCACTCCGCCAGACCCAAACCCACTCCGCCTGACCCGAACCCACTCCGCCAGACCTGAACCCACTCCGCCAGACCCGAACCCACTCCGCCAGACAGAAACCCACTCCGCCAGACCCAAACCCAATCCGCCAGACCCAAACCCACTCCGCCAGACCCAAACCCACTCCGCCAGACCCAAGCCCACTCCGCCAGACCCAACCCCACTCCGCCAGACCCCAACCCACTCCGCCTGACCCAAACCCACTCCGCCAGACCCAAACCCACTCCGCCAGACCCAAACCCACTCCGCCAGACAGAAACGCACTCCGCCAGACCCCAACCCACTCGGCCAGACCCGAAGCCACTCCGCCAGGCCCAAACCCACTCCGCCAGACCCAAACCCACTCCCCCAGACCCAAACACACTCCGCCAGACCCCAAACCCACTCCGCCAGACCCAAACCCACTACGCCACACACAAACCCACTCCGCCAGACCCAAACCCACTCCGACAGACCCAAACCCACTCCGCCAGACCCAAACCCACTCCGCCAGACCTAAACACACTCCGCCAGACCCAAACCCACTCCGCCAGCCCCAAACCCACTCCGCCAGACCCTAACCCACATTGCCAGACCCCAAACCCTCTTCGCCAGAAACAAACCCACTCCGCCAGACCCAAACCCACTCCGCCAGACCCAAACCCACTCCGCCAGACCCAAACCCAATCCGCCAGACAGAAACCCACTCCGCCAGCCCCAATCCCACTCCGCCAGACAGAAACCCACTCCGCCAGACCCAAACCCAATCCGCCAGACCCAAACCAACTCCGCCAGACCCAAACCCACTCCGCCAGACCCAAACCCACTCCGCCAGACCCAAACCCACTCATCCAGACCCAAACCCACTCCGCCAGACCCGAACCCACTCCGCCAGACCCAAACCCACTCCGCCAGACCCAAACACACTCCGCCAGAATGAAACCCACTCTGCCAGACCCGAACCCACTCCGCCAGACCCCAACCCACTCCGCCAGATCCAAACCCACTCCGCCAGACCCAAACCCACTCCGCCAGTCCCAAACCCACTCCGCCAGACCCAACCCACTCCGCCAGACCTAAACACACTCCGCCAGACCCAAACCCACTCCGCCAGCCCCAAACCCACTCCGCCAGACCCTAACCCACTCCGCCAGACCCCAAACCCTCTTCGCCAGAAACAAACCCACTCCGCCAGACCCAAACCCACTCCGCCAGACCCAAACCCACTCCGCCAGACCCAAACCCACTCCACCAGACAGAAACCCACTCCGCCAGCCCCAAACCAACTCCGCCAGACAGAAACCCACTCCGCCAGACCCAAACCCAATCCGCCAGACCCAAACCCACTCCGCCAGACCCAAACCCACTCCGCCAGACCCAAGCCCACTCCGCCAGACCCAACCCCACTCCGCCAGACCCAAACCCACTCCGCCTGACCCGAACCCACTCCGCCAGACCTGAACCCACTCCGCCAGACCCGAACCCACTCCGCCAGACAGAAACCCACTCCGCCAGACCCAAACCCAATCCGCCAGACCCAAACCCACTCCGCCAGACCCAAACCCACTCCGCCAGACCCAAGCCCACTCCGCCAGACCCAACCCCACTCCGCCAGACCCCAACCCACTCCGCCTGACCCAAACCCACTCCGCCAGACCCAAACCCACTCCGCCAGACCCAAACCCACTCCGCCAGACAGAAACGCACTCCGCCAGACCCCAACCCACTCGGCCAGACCCGAAGCCACTCCGCCAGGCCCAAACCCACTCCGCCAGACCCAAACCCACTCCCCCAGACCCAAACACACTCCGCCAGACCCCAAACCCACTCCGCCAGACCCAAACCCACTACGCCACACACAAACCCACTCCGCCAGACCCAAACCCACTCCGACAGACCCAAACCCACTCCGCCAGACCCAAACCCACTCCGCCAGACCTAAACACACTCCGCCAGACCCAAACCCACTCCGCCAGCCCCAAACCCACTCCGCCAGACCCTAACCCACATTGCCAGACCCCAAACCCTCTTCGCCAGAAACAAACCCACTCCGCCAGACCCAAACCCACTCCGCCAGACCCAAACCCACTCCGCCAGACCCAAACCCACTCCGCCAGACAGAAACCCACTCCGCCAGCCCCAATCCCACTCCGCTAGACAGAAACCCACTCCGCCAGACCCAAACCCAATCCGCCAGACCCAAACCCACTCCGCCAGACCCAAACCCACTCCACCAGACCCAAGCCCACTCCGCCAGACCCAACCCCACTCCGCCAGACCCCAACCCACTCCGCCAGACCCGAACCCACTCTGCCAGACCCAAACCCACTCCGCCAGACCCAAACCCACTCCGCCAGACCCAAACCCACTCCGCCAGACCCAAACCAACTCCGCCAAACCCAAACCCACTCCGCCAGACCCAAACCCACTCCGCCAGACCCAAACCCACTCATCCAGACCCAAACCCACTCCGCCAGACCCGAACCCACTCCGCCAGACCCAAACCCACTCCGCCAGACCCGAACCCACTCCGCCAGACCCAAACCCACGCCGCCAGACCCGAACCTACTCCGCCAGACCCAAACCCACTCCGCCAGACCCAAACCCACTCCGCCAGACCCAAACCCACTCCGCCAGACCCAAACCCACTCCGCCAGTCCCAAACCCACTCCGCCAGACCCAAACCCACTCCGCCAGTCCCAAACCCACTCCGCCAGACCCAAACCCACTCCGCAAGACCCAAACCCACTCCGCCAGACCCCAACCCACTCCGCCAGACCCGAACCCACTCCGCCAGACACAAACCCACTCCGCCAGACCCAAACCCACTCCGCCAGACCCAAACCCTCTCCGCCAGACCCAAACCCACTCCGCCAGACCCAAACCCACTCCGCCAGACCCAAACCCACTCCGCCAGACCCCAACTCACTCCGCCAAAACGAAACCCACTCCGCCAGACCCCAACCCACTCCGCCAGACCCCAACCCACTCCGCCATATCCGAACCCACTCCGCCAGACCCGAACCTATTCCGCCAGACCCAAACACACTCCGCCAGACCCAAACCCACTCCGCCAGACCTAAACCAACTCCGCCAGACCCAAACCCACTCCGCCAGACCCAAACTCACTCCGCCAGAACCAAACCAAATCCGCCAGACCCGAACCCACTCCGCCACACCCGAACCCACTCCGCCAGACTCTAACACACTCTGCCAGACCCAAACCCACTCCGCCAAACCCAAACCCACTCCGCCAGACCCAAACCCACTCCGCCAGACCCAAACCAACTCCGCCAGACCCAAACCCACTCCGCCAGTCCCAAACCCACTCCGCCAGACCCAAACCCACTCATCCAGACCCAAACACACTCCGCCAGAATGAAACCCGCTCTGCCAGACCCGAACCCACTCCGCCAGACCCCAACCCACTCCGCCAGATCCAAACCCACTCCGCCAGACCCAAACCCACTCCGCCAGTCCCAAACCCACTCCGCCAGACCCAAACCCACTCCGCCAGACTTAAACACACTCAGCCAGACCCAAACCCACTCCGCCAGCCCCAAACCCACTCCGCCAGACCCTAACCCACTCCGCCAGACGCCAAACCCTCTTCGCCAGAAACAAACCCACTCCGCCAGACCCAAACCCACTCCGCCAGACCCAAACCCACTCCGCCAGACCCAAACCCACTCCGCCAGACAGAAACCCACTCCGCCAGCCCCAAACCCACTCCGCCAGACCCCAACCCACTCCGCCAGACCCAAACCCACTCCGCCAGACCCAAACCCACTCCGCCAGACCCAAACCCGCTCCGCCAGACCCAAGCCCACTCCGCCAGACCCAACCCCACTCCGCCAGACCCCAACCCACTCCGCCTGACCCGACCCCACTCCGCCAGACCTCAACCCACTCCGCCAGACCCCAACCCACTCCGCCAGACCCCAACCCACTCGGCCAGACCCGAAGTCACTCCGCCAGGCCCATACCCACTCCGCCAGACCCTAACACACTCTTCCAGACCCAAACCCACTCCGCCAGACCCAAACCCACTCCGCCAGACCCAAACCAACTCCGCCAGACCCAAACCCACTCCGCCAGACCCAAACCAACTCCGCCAAACCCAAACCCACTCCGCCAGACCCAAACCCACTCCGCCAGACCCAAACCCACTCATCCAGACCCAAACCCACTCCGCCAGACCCGAACCCACTCCGCCAGACCCAAACCCACTCCGCCAGACCCAAACCCACTCCGCCAGACCCAAACCCACTCCGCCAGTCCCAAACCCACTCCCCCAGACCCAAACCAACTCCGCCAGACCCAAACCCACTCCGCCAGACCCCAAACCCACTCCGCCAGATCCAAACCCACTCCGCCAGACCCAAACCCACTCCGCCAGACCCAAACCAGCTCCGCCAGACCCAAACCCACTCCGCCAGACCCAAACCCACTCCGCCAGACCCCAACCCACTCCGCCAGACCCAAACCCACTCCGCCAGACCCAAACCCACTCCGCCAGACACAAACCAACTCCGCCAGACCCAAACCCACTCCGCCAGACCCAAACCAACTCCGCCAGACCCAAACCCACTCCGCCAGACCCAAACCCACTCCGCCAGACCCAAACCCACTCATCCAGACCCAAACCCACTCCGCCAGACCCAAACCCACTCATCCAGACCCAAACCCACTCCGCCAGACCCGAACCCACTCCGCCAGACCCAAACCCACTCCCCCAGACCCAAACACACTCCGCCAGACCCCATACCCACTCCGCCAGGCCCAAACCCACTCCGCCAGACACAAACCCACTACGCCACACACAAACCCACTCCGCCAGACCCAAACCCACTCCGCCAGACCCAAACCCACTCCGCCAGACCCAAACCCACTCCGCCAGTCCCAAACCCACTCCGCCAAACACAAACCCACTCCGCCAGACCCAAACCCACTCCGCCAGACCCAAACCAACTCCGCCAGACCCAAACCCACTCCGCCAGACCCTAACCCACTCCGCCAGACCCAAACCCAATCATCCAGACCCAAACCCACTCCGCCAGACCCGAACCCACTCCGCCAGACCCAAACCCACTCCCCCAGACCCAAACACACACCGCCAGAATGAAACCCACTCTGCCAGACCCGAACCCACTCCGCCAGACCCCAACCCACTCCGCCAGATCCAAACCCACTCCGCCAGTCCCAAACCCACTCCGCCAGACCCAAACCCACTCCGCCAGACGTAAACACACTCCGCCAGACCCAAACCCACTCCGCCAGCCCCAAACCCACTCCGCCAGACCCTAACCCACTCCGCCAGACCCCAAACCCTCTTCGCCAGAAACAAACCCACTCCGCCAGACCCAAACCCACTCCGCCAGACCCAAACCCACTCCGCCAGACCCAAACCCACTCCGCCAGACAGAAACCCACTCCGCCAGCCCCAAACCCACTCCGCCAGACAGAAACCCACTCCGCCAGACCCAAACCCAATCCGCCAGACCCAAACCCACTCCGCCAGACCCAAACCCACTCCGCCAGACCCAAGCCCACTCCGCCAGACCCAACCCCACTCCGCCAGACCCCAACCCACTCCGCCTGACCCGAACCCACTCCGCCAGACCTGAACCCACTCCGCCAGACCCCAACCCACTCCGCCAGACCCCAACCCACTCGGCCAGACCCGAAGCCACTCCGCCAGGCCCAAACCCACTCCGCCAGACCCTAACACACTCTTCCAGACCCAAACCCACTCCGCCAGACCCAAACCCACTCCGCCAGACCCAAACCAACTCCGCCAGACCCAAACCCACTCCGCCAGACCCAAACCAACTCCGCCAAACCCAAACCCACTCCGCCAGACCCAAACCCACTCCGCCAGACCCAAACCCACTCATCCAGACCCAAACCCACTCCGCCAGACCCGAACCCACTCCGCCAGACCCACACTCACTCCCCCAGACCCAAACCAACTCCGCCAGACCCAAACCCACTCCGCCAGACCCCAAACCCACTCCGCCAGATCCAAACCCACTCCGCCAGACCCAAACCCACTCCGCCAGACCCAAACCCACGCCGCCAGACCCAAACCCACTCCGCCAGACCCCAAACCCACTCCGCCAGGCCCAAACCCACTCCGCCAGACCCAAACCCACTCCGACAGACCCAAACCCACTCCGCCAGACCCAAACCCACTCCGCCACACACAAACCCACTCCGCCAGACCCAAACCCACTCCGCCAGACCCAAACCCACTCCGCCAGACCCAAACCCACTCCGCCAGTCCCAAACCCACTCCGTCAGACCCAAACCCACTCCGCCAGTCCTAAACACACTCCGCCAAACCCAAACCCACTCCGCCAGCCCCAAAGCCACTCCGCAAGACCCAAACCCACTCATCCAGACCCAAACCCACTTCGCCAGACACAAACCCGCTCCGCCAGTCCCGAAACCACTCCGCCAGACCCCAACCCACTCCGCCAGATCCAAACCCACTCCGCCAGACCCAAACCCACTCCGCCAGTCCCAAACCCACTCCGCCAGACCCAAACCCACTCCGCCAGACGTAAACACACTCAGCCAGACCCAAACCCACTCCGCCAGCCCCAAACCCACTCCGCCAGACCCTAACCCACTCCGCCAGACGCCAAACCCTCTTCGCCAGAAACAAACCCACTCCGCCAGACCCAAACCCACTCCGCCAGACCCAAACCCACTCCGCCAGACCCAAACCCACTCCGCCAGACAGAAACCCACTCCGCCAGCCCCAAACCCACTCCGCCAGACCCCAACCCACTCCGCCAGACCCAAACCCACTCCGCCAGACCCAAACCCACTCCGCCAGACCCAAACCCACTCCGCCAGACCCAAGCCCACTCCGCCAGACCCAACCCCACTCCGCCAGACCCCAACCCACTCCGCCTGACCCGACCCCACTCCGCCAGACCTCAACCCACTCCGCCAGACCCCAACCCACTCCGCCAGACCCCAACCCACTCGGCCAGACGCGAAGCCACTCCGCCAGGCCCATACCCACTCCGCCAGACCCTAACACACTCTTCCAGACCCAAACCCACTCCGCCAGACCCAAACCCACTCCGCCAGACCCAAACCAACTCCGCCAGACCCAAACCCACTCCGCCAGACCCAAACCAACTCCGCCAAACCCAAACCCACTCCGCCAGACCCAAACCCACTCCGCCAGACCCAAACCCACTCATCCAGACCCAAACCCACTCCGCCAGACCCGAACCCACTCCGCCAGACCCAAACCCACTCCGCCAGACCCAAACCCACTCCGCCAGACCCAAACCCACTCCGCCAGTCCCAAACCCACTCCCCCAGACCCAAACCAACTCCGCCAGACCCAAACCCACTCCGCCAGACCCCAAACCCACTCCGCCAGATCCAAACCCACTCCGCCAGACCCAAACCCACTCCGCCAGACCCAAACCAGCTCCGCCAGACCCAAACCCACTCCGCCAGACCCAAACCCACTCCGCCAGACCCCAACCCACTCCGCCAGACCCAAACCCACTCCGCCAGACCCAAACCCACTCCGCCAGACACAAACCAACTCCGCCAGACCCAAACCCACTCCGCCAGACCCAAACCAACTCCGCCAGACCCAAACCCACTCCGCCAGACCCAAACCCACTCCGCCAGACCCCAACCCACTCCGGCAGACCCAAACCCTCTCCGCCAGACCCAAACCCACTCCGCCAGACCCAAACCCACTCCGCCAGACCCAAGCCCACTCCGCCAGACCCAACCCCACTCCGCCAGACCCCAACCCACTCCGCCTGACCCGACCCCACTCCGCCAGACCTCAACCCACTCCGCCAGACCCCAACCCACTCCGCCAGACCCCAACCCACTCGGCCAGACCCGAAGCCACTCCGCCAGGCCCATACCCACTCCGCCAGACCCTAACACACTCTTCCAGACCCAAACCCACTCCGCCAGACCCAAACCCACTCCGCCAGACCCAAACCAACTCCGCCAGACCCAAACCCACTCCGCCAGACCCAAACCAACTCCGCCAAACCCAAACCCACTCCGCCAGACCCAAACCCACTCCGCCAGACCCAAACCCACTCATCCAGACCCAAACCCACTCCGCCAGACCGGAACCCACTCCGCCAGACCCAAACCCACTCCGCCAGACCCAAACCCACTCCGCCAGACCCAAACCCACTCCGCCAGTCCCAAACCCACTCCCCCAGACCCAAACCAACTCCGCCAGACCCAAACCCACTCCGCCAGACCCCAAACCCACTCCGCCAGATCCAAACCCACTCCGCCAGACCCAAACCCACTCCGCCAGACCCAAACCAGCTCTGCCAGACCCAAACCCACTCCGCCAGACCCAAACCCACTCCGCCAGACCCCAACCCACTCCGCCAGACCCAAACCCACTCCGCCAGACCCAAACCCACTCCGCCAGACACAAACCAACTCCGCCAGACCCAAACCCACTCCGCCAGACCCAAACCAACTCCGCCAGACCCGAACCCACTCCGCCAGACCCAAACCCACTCCCCCAGACCCAAACACACTCCGCCAGACCCCAAACCCACTCCGCCAGGCCCAAACCCACTCCGCCAGACCCAAACCCACTACGCCACACACAAACCCACTCCGCCAGACCCAAACCCACTCCGCCAGACCCAAACCCACTCCGCCAGACCCAAACCCACTCCGCCAGTCCCAAACCCACTCCGCCAAACACAAACCCACTCCGCCAGACCCAAACCCACTCCGCCAGACCCAAACCAACTCCGCCAGACCCAAACCCACTCCGCCAGACCCTAACCCACTCCGCCAGACCCAAACCCAATCATCCAGACCCAAACCCACTCCGCCAGACCCGAACCCACTCCGCCAGACCCAAACCCACTCCCCCAGACCCAAACACACACCGCCAGAATGAAACCCACTCTGCCAGACCCGAACCCACTCCGCCAGACCCCAACCCACTCCGCCAGATCCAAACCCACTCCGCCAGACCCAAACCCACTCCGCCAGTCCCAAACCCACTCCGCCAGACCCAAACCCACTCCGCCAGACGTAAACACACTCCGCCAGACCCAAACCCACTCCGCCAGCCCCAAACCCACTCCGCCGGACCCTAACCCACTCCGCCAGACCCCAAACCCTCTTCGCCAGAAACAAACCCACTCCGCCAGACCCAAACCCACTCCGCCAGACCCAAACCCACTCCGCCAGACCCAAACCCACTCCGCCAGACAGAAACCCACTCCGCCAGCCCCAAACCCACTCCGCCAGACAGAAACCCACTCCGCCAGACCCAAACCCAATCCGCCAGACCCAAACCCACTCCGCCAGACCCAAACCCACTCCGCCAGACCCAAGCCCACTCCGCCAGACCCAACCCCACTCCGCCAGACCCCAACCCACTCCGCCTGACCCGAACCCACTCCGCCAGACCTGAACCCACTCCGCCAGACCCCAACCCACTCCGCCAGACCCCAACCCACTCGGCCAGACCCGAAGCCACTCCGCCAGGCCAAAACCCACTCCGCCAGACCCTAACACACTCTTCCAGACCCAAACCCACTCCGCCAGACCCAAACCCACTCCGCCAGACCCAAACCAACTCCGCCAGACCCAAACCCACTCCGCCAGACCCAAACCAACTCCGCCAAACCCAAACCCACTCCGCCAGACCCAAACCCACTCTGCCAGACCCAAACCCACTCATCCAGACCCAAACCCACTCCGCCAGACCCGAACCCACTCCGCCAGACCCAAACCCACTCCGCCAGACCCACACTCACTCCCCCAGACCCAAACCAACTCCGCCAGACCCAAACCCACTCCGCCAGACCCCAAACCCACTCCGCCAGATCCAAACCCACTCCGCCAGACCCAAACCCACTCCGCCAGACCCAAACCCACGCCGCCAGACCCAAACCCACTCCGCCAGACCCCAAACCCACTCCGCCAGGCCCAAACCCACTCCGCCAGGTCCAAACCCACTCCGACAGACCCAAACCCACTCCGCCAGACCCAAACCCACTCCGCCACACACAAACCCACTCCGCCAGACCCAAACCCACTCCGCCAGACCCAAACCCACTCCGCCAGACCCAAACCCACTCCGCCAGTCCCAAACCCACTCCGCCAGACCCAAACCCACTCCGCCAGTCCTAAACACACTCCGCCAAACCCAAACCCACTCCGCCAGCCCCAAAGCCACTCCGCCAGACCCAAACCAACTTAGCCAGACCCAAACCCACTCCGCCAGACCCAAACCCACTCCGCCAGACCCAAGCCCACTCAGCCAGACCCAACCCCACTCCGCCAGACCCAAACCCACTCCGCCAGACCACAACCCACTCCGACAGACCACAACCCACTCCGACAGACCCGAACCCACTCCGCCAGACCCGAACCCACTCCGCCAGAACCCAACCCACTCCGCCAGACCCAAACCCACTCTGCCAGCCCCGAACCCACTCCGCCAGACCCAAACCCACCCCGCCAGACCCCAAACCCACTCCGCCAGACCCAAACCCACTCCGCCAGACCCAAACCCACTCCGCCAGACCCAAACCAACTCCGCCAGACCAAAACCCACTCCCCCAGACCCCAAACCCACTCCGCCAGACCCCAACCCACTCCGCCAGACCCAAACCCACTCCGCCAGACCCAAACCCACTCCGCCAGACCCAAACCCACTCCGCCAGACCCAAACCCACTCCGCCAGACCCCAACCCACTCCGCCAGACCCCAACCCAATCCGCCAGACCCCAACCCACTCCGCCAGACCCAAACCCACACCGACAGACCCGAACCCACTCCGCCAGACCCCAACCCACACCGCCAGACCCCGAACCCACTCTGCCAGCCCCGAACCCACTCCGCCAGACCCAAACCCACCCCGCCAGACCCCAAACCCACTCCGCCAGACACAAACCAACTCCGCCAGACCAAAACCCACTCCGCCAGACCCAAACCCACTCCGACAGACCCAAACCCACTCCGCCAGACCCAAACCCACTCCGCCAGACCCAAACCAACTCCGCCATACCCAAACCCACTCCGCCAGACCCAAACCCACTCCGCCAGACCCAAACCCACTCCGCCAGACCCAAACTTACTGCGCCAGACCCAAACCCACTCCGCCAGTCCCAAACCCACTCCGCCAGACACGAACCCACTCTGCCAGACCCCAACCCACTCCGCCAGACCCAAACCCACTCCGCCAGACTCAAACCCACTCCGCCAGACCGAAGCCCACTCCGCCAGACCCAAGCCCACTCCGCCAGACCCAAACCCACTCCGCCAGACCCAAACCCACTCCGCCAGACCCAAACCCACTCCGCCAGAACCAAACCCACTCCGCCAGACCCAAACCCACTCCGCCAGGCCCAAACCCACTCCGTCAGACCCAAACCCACTCCGCCAGACCCAAACCCACTCCGCCAGACCCAAACCCACTCCGCCAGACCCAAACTCACTCCTCCAGAACCAAACTCACTCCGCCAGACCCGAACCCACTCCGCCAAACCCCAACCCACTCCGCCAGACACCAACCCACTCCGACAGGCCTAAACCCACTGCGCCAGACCCAAACCCACTGCGCCAGACCCAAACCCACTCGGCCAGACCCCAAACCCACTTCGCCAGACCCCAAACCCCCTCCGCCAGACCCAAACTCACTCGGCCAGACCCCAACCCACTCCGCCAGACCCAAACTCACTCCGCCAGAACCAAACCCACTCCGACAGACCCGAACCCACTCCGCCAGACCCGAACCCACTCCGCCAGACCCGAACCCACTCCGCCGTACCCCAACCCACCCAGCCAGACCCCAACCCACTCCGCCAGACCCAAACCCACTCCGCCAGACCCGAACCCACTCCGCCAGACCCCACACCCACTCCGCCAGACCCAAACCCACTCCGCCAGACCCAAACCCACTCCGCCAGACCCAAACCCACTCCGCCAGACCCGAACCCTCTCCGCCAGTCCCAAACCCACTCCGCCAGACCCAAACCCACTCCGCCAGACCCAAACCCACTCCGCCAGACCCCAACCCACTCCTCCAGACCCGAACCCACTCCGCCAGACCCCAACCCACTCCGCCAGAACCCAACCCACTCCGCCAGATCCAAACCCACTCCGCCAGCCACAAACCCACTCCGCCAGACCCAAACCCACCCCGCCAGACCCCAAACCCACTCCGCCAGTCCCAAACCCACTCCGCCAGACCCAAACCAACTCCGCCAGACCCAAACCCACTCCGCCAGACCAAAACCCACTCCGCCAGACCCAAACCCACTCCGCCCGACCCAAACCCACTCCGCCAGACCCAAACCCACTCCGCCAGACCCAAACCCACTCCGCCAGACCCATACCCACTCCGCCAGACCCAAACAAACTCCGCCAGTCCCAAACCCACTCCGCCAGCCCCAAACCCACTCCGCCAGACACAAACCCACTCCGCCAGACCCATACCCACTCCGCCAGACCCAAACCCACTCCGCCAGACCCAAACCCACTCCGCCAGACCCAAACTCACTCCGACAGACCCGAACCCACTCCGCCAAACCCCAACCCACTCCGCCAGACCCCAACCCACTCCTCCAGACCCCAACCCACTCCGACAGACCCGAACCCACTCCGCCAGACCCGAACCCAATCCGCCATACCCCAACCCATTCCGCCAGACCCAAACCCACTCCGCCAGACCCGAACCCTCTCCGCCAGACCCCAACCCACTCCGCCAGACCCCAACCCACTCCGCCAGACCCAAACCCACTCCGCCAGACCCAAACCCACTCCGCCAGACCCAAACCCACTCCGCCAGACCCAAACCCACTCCGCCAGACACAAACCCACTCCGCCAGACCCAAACCCACTCCGCCAGACCCCAAACCCACTCCCCCAGACCCCAAACCCACTCCGCCAGACCCAAACCCACTCCGCCAGACCCAAACCCACTCCGCCAGACACAAACCCACTCCGCCAGACCCAAACCCACTCCGCCAGACCCCAACCCACTCCGCCAGACCCCAACCCAATCCGCCAGACCCCAACCCACTCCGCCAGACCCAAACCCACACAGACAGACCCGAACCCACTCCGCCAGACCCCAACCCACACCGCCAGACCCCGAACCCACTCTGCCAGCCCCGAACCCATTCCGCCAGACCCAAACCCACCCCGCCAGACCCCAAATCCACTCCGCCAGACACAAACCCACTCCGCCAGACCCAAACCCACTCCGCCAGACCCAAACCAACTCCGCCAGACCAAAACCCACTCCGCCAGACCCAAACCCACTCCGCCAGACCCAAACCAACTCCGCCATACCCAAACCCACTCCGCCAGACCCAAACCCACTCCGCCAGACCCAAACCCACTCCGCCAGACCCAAACTTACTGCGCCAGACCCAAACCCACTCCGCCAGTCCCAAACCCACTCCACCAGACACAAACCCACTCTGCCAGACCCCAACCCACTCCGCCAGACCCAAACCCACTCCGCCAGACTCAAACCCACTCCGCCAGACCGAAGCCCACTCCGCCAGACCCAAGCCCACTCCGCCAGACCCAAACCCACTCCGCCAGACCCAAACCCACTCCGCCAGACCCAAACCCACTCCGCCAGAACCAAACCCACTCCGCCAGACCCAAACCCACTCCGCCAGGCCCAAACCCACTCCGCCAGACCCAAACCCACTCCGCCAGACCCAAACCCACTCCGCCAGACCCAAACCCACTCCGCCAGACCCAAACTCACTCCTCCAGAACCAAACTCACTCCGCCAGACCCGAACCCACTCCGCCAAACCCCAACCCACTCCGCCAGACACCAACCCACTCCGACAGGCCTAAACCCACTGCGCCAGACCCAAACCCACTGCGACAGACCCAAACCCACTCCCCCAGACCCCAAACCCACTTCGCCAGACCCCAAACCCCATCCGCCAGACCCAAACTCACTCCGCCAGACCCCAACCCACTCCGCCAGACCCAAACTCACTCCGCCAGAACCAAACCCACTCCGACAGACCCGAACCCACTCCGCCAGACCCGAACCCACTCCGCCAGACCCGAACCCACTCCGCCGTACCCCAACCCACCCAGCCAGACCCCAACCCACTCCGCCAGACCCAAACCCACTCCGCCAGACCCGAACCCACTCCGCCAGACACCACACCCACTCCGCCAGACCCAAACCCACTCCGCCAGACCCAAACCCACTCCGCCAGACCCAAACCCACTCCGCTAGACCCGAACCCTCTCCGCCAGACCCAAACCCACTCCGCCAGACCCAAACCCACTCCGCCAGACCCAAACCCACTCCGCCAGACCCCAACCCACTCCTCCAGACCCGAACCCACTCCGCCAGACCCAAACCCACCCCGCCAGACCCCAAACCCACTCCGCCAGACCCAAACTTACTGCGCCAGACCCAAACCCACTCCGCCAGTCCCAAACCCACTCCGCCAGACACGGACCCACTCCGCCAGACCCCAACCCACTCCGCCAGTCCCAAACCCACTCCGCCAGACCGGAACCCACTCCGCCAGACCCGAACCCACTCCGCCAGACCCGAACCCACCCAGCCAGACCCCAACCCACTCCGCCAGACCCAAACCCACTCCGCCAGACCCGAACCCACTCCGCCAGACCCCACACCCACTCCGCCAGACCCAAACCCACTCTGCCAGACCCAAACCCACTCCGCCAGACCCAAACCCACTCCGCTAGACCCGAACCCTCTCCGCCAGGCCCAAACCCACTCCGCCCGACCCAAACCCTCTCCGCCAGACCCAAACCCACTCCGCCAGACCCAAACCCACTCCGCCAGTCCCAAACCCACTCCGCCAGCCCCAAACCCACTCCGCCAGACACAAACCCACTCCGCCAGACCCCAAACCCACTCCGCCAGACCCCAACCCACTCCGCCAGACCCAAACCCACTCCGCCAGACCCAAACCCACTCCGCCAGACCCAAACCCACTCCGCCAGACCCAAACCCACTCGGCCAGACCCAAACCCACTCCGCCAGACCCAAACTCACTCCGACAGACCCGAACCCACTCTGCCAAACCCCAACCCACTCCGCCAGACCCCAACCCACTCCTCCAGACCCCAACCCACTCCGCCAGACCGAAGCCCACTCCGCCAGACCCAAGCCCACTCCGCCAGACCCAAACCCACTCCGCCAGACCCAAACCCACTCCGCCAGACCCAAACCCACTCCGCCAGAACCAAACCCACTCCGCCAGACCCAAACCCACTCCGCCAGGCCCAAACCCACTCCGTCAGACCCAAACCCACTCCGCCAGACCCAAACCCACTCCGCCAGACCCAAACCCACTCCGCCAGACCCAAACTCACTCCTCCAGAACCAAACTCACTCCGCCAGACCCGAACCCACTCCGCCAAACCCCAACCCACTCCGCCAGACACCAACCCACTCCGACAGGCCTAAACCCACTGCGCCAGACCCAAACCCACTGCGCCAGACCCAAACGCACTCGGCCAGACCCCAAACCCACTTCGCCAGACCCCAAACCCCCTCCGCCAGACCCAAACTCACTCGGCCAGACCCCAACCCACTCCGCCAGACCCAAACTCACTCCGCCAGAACCAAACCCACTCCGACAGACCCGAACCCACTCCGCCAGACCCGAACCCACTCCGCCAGACCCGAACCCACTCCGCCGTAACCCAACCCACCCAGCCAGACCCCAACCCACTCCGCCAGACCCAAACCCACTCCGCCAGACCCGAACCCACTCCGCCAGACCCCACACCCACTCCGCCAGACCCAAACCCACTCCGCCAGACCCAAACCCACTCCGCCAGACCCAAACCCACTCCGCCAGACCCGAACCCTCTCCGCCAGACCCAAACCCACTCCGCCAGACCCAAACCCACTCCGCCAGACCCAAACCCACTCCGCCAGACCCCAACCCACTCCTCCAGACCCGAACCCACTCCGCCAGACCCCAACCCACTCCGCCAGAACCCAACCCACTCCGCCAGATCCAAACCCACTCCGCCAGCCACAAACCCACTCCGCCAGACCCAAACCCACCCCGCCAGACCCCAAACCCACTCCGCCAGTCCCAAACCCACTCCGCCAGACCCAAACCAACTCCGCCAGACCCAAACCCACTCCGCCAGACCAAAACCCACTCCGCCAGACCCAAACCCACTCCGCCAGACCCAAACCCACTCCGCCAGACCCAAACTTACTGCGCCAGACCCAAACCCACTCCGCCAGTCCCAAACCCACTCCGCCAGGCACGGACCCACTCCGCCAGACGCCAACCCACTCCGCCAGTCCCAAACCCACTCCGCCAGACCGGAACCCACTCCGCCAGACCTGAAACCACTCCGCCAGACCCGAACCCACCCAGCCAGACCCCAACCCACTCCGCCAGACCCAAACCCACTCCGCCAGATCCGAACCCACTCCGCCAGACCCCACACCCACTCCGCCAGACCCAAACCCACTCCGCCAGACCCAAACCCACTCCGCCAGACCCAAACCCACTTCGCTAGACCCGAACCCTCTCCGCCAGGCCCAAACCCACTCCGCCCGACCCAAACCCACTCCGCCAGACCCAAACCCACTCCGCCAGACCCAAACCCACTCCGCCAGACCCATACCCACTCCGCCAGACCCAAACCCACTCCGCCAGTCCCAAACCCACTCCGCCAGCCCCAAACCCACTCCGCCAGACACAAACCCACTCCGCCAGACCCATACCCACTCCGCCAGACCCAAACCCACTCCGCCAGACCCAAACCCACTCCGCCAGACCCAAACTCACTCCGACAGACCCGAACCCACTCCGCCAAACCCCAACCCACTCCGCCAGACCCCAACCCACTCCTCCAGACCCCAACCCACTCCGACAGACCCGAACCCACTCCGCCAGACCCGAACCCAATCCGCCATACCCCAACCCATTCCGCCAGACCCAAACCCACTCCGCCAGACCCGAACCCTCTCCGCCAGACCCCAACCCACTCCGCCAGACCCCAACCCACTCCGCCAGACCCAAACCCACTCCGCCAGACCCAAACCCACTCCGCCAGACCCAAACCCACTCCGCCAGACCCAAACCCACTCCGCCAGACACAAACCCACTCCGCCAGACCCAAACCCACTCCGCCAGACCCCAAACCCACTCCCCCAGACCCCAAACCCACTCCGCCAGACCCCAACCCACTCCGCCAGACCCAAACCCACTCCGCCAGACCCAAACCCACTCCGCCAGACACAAACCCACTCCGCCAGACCCAAACCCACTCCGCCAGACCCCAACCCACTCCGCCAGACCCCAACCCAATCCGCCAGACCCCAACCCACTCCGCCAGACCCAAACCCACACAGACAGACCCGAACCCACTCCGCCAGCCCCGAACCCACTCCGCCAGACCCAAACCCACCCCGCCAGACCCCAAATCCACTCCGCCAGACACAAACCCACTCCGCCAGACCCAAACCCACTCCGCCAGACCCAAACCAACTCCGCCAGACCAAAACCCACTCCGCCAGACCCAAACCCACTCCGCCAGACCCAAACCAACTCCGCCATACCCAAACCCACTCCGCCAGACCCAAACCCACTCCGCCAGACCCAAACCCACTCCGCCAGACCCAAACTTACTGCGCCAGACCCAAACCCACTCCGCCAGTCCCAAACCCACTCCGCCAGACACAAACCCACTCTGCCAGACCCCAACCCACTCCGCCAGACCCAAACCCACTCCGCCAGACTCAAACCCACTCCGCCAGACCGAAGCCCACTCCGCCAGACCCAAGCCCACTCCGCCAGACCCAAACCCACTCCGCCAGACCCAAACCCACTCCGCCAGACCCAAACCCACTCCGCCAGAACCAAACCCACTCCGCCAGACCCAAACCCACTCCGCCAGGCCCAAACCCACTCCGCCAGACCCAAACCCACTCCGCCAGACCCAAACCCACTCCGCCAGACCCAAACCCACTCCGCCAGACCCAAACTCACTCCTCCAGAACCAAACTCACTCCGCCAGACCCGAACCCACTCCGCCAAACCCCAACCCACTTCGCCAGACCCCAAACCCCATCCGCCAGACCCAAACTCACTCCGCCAGACCCCAACCCACTCCGCCAGACCCAAACTCACTCCGCCAGAACCAAACCCACTCCGACAGACCCGAACCCACTCCGCCAGACCCGAACCCACTCCGCCAGACCCGAACCCACTCCGCCGTACCCCAACCCACCCAGCCAGACCCCAACCCACTCCGCCAGACCCAAACCCACTCCGCCAGACCCGAACCCACTCCGCCAGACACCACACCCACTCCGCCAGACCCAAACCCACTCCGCCAGACCCAAACCCTCTCCGCCAGACCCAAACCCACTCCGCTAGACCCGAACCCTCTCCGCCAGACCCAAACCCACTCCGCCAGACCCAAACCCACTCCGCCAGACCCAAACCCACTCCGCCAGACCCCAACCCACTCCTCCAGACCCAAACCCACTCCGCCAGACCCAAACCCACTCCGCCAGACCCGAACCCTCTCCGCCAGACCCAAACCCACTCCGCCAGACCCAAACCCACTCCGCCAGACCCAAACCCACTCCGCCAGACCCAAACTCACTCCTCCAGAACCAAACTCACTCCGCCAGACCCGAACCCACTCCGCCAAACCCCAACCCACTCCGCCAGACACCAACCCACTCCGACAGGCCTAAACCCACTGCGCCAGACCCAAACCCACTGCGACAGACCCAAACCCACTCCCCCAGACCCCAAACCCACTTCGCCAGACCCCAAACCCCATCCGCCAGACCCAAACTCACTCCGCCAGACCCCAACCCACTCCGCCAGACCCAAACTCACTCCGCCAGAACCAAACCCACTCCGACAGACCCGAACCCACTCCGCCAGACCCGAACCCACTCCGCCAGACCCGAACCCACTCCGCCGTACCCCAACCCACCCAGCCAGACCCCAACCCACTCCGCCAGACCCAAACCCACTCCGCCAGACCCGAACCCACTCCGCCAGACACCACACCCACTCCGCCAGACCCAAACCCACTCCGCCAGACCCAAACCCACTCCGCCAGACCCAAACCCACTCCGCTAGACCCGAACCCTCTCCGCCAGACCCAAACCCACTCCGCCAGACCCAAACCCACTCCGCCAGACCCAAACCCACTCCGCCAGACCCCAACCCACTCCTCCAGACCCGAACCCACTCCGCCAGACCCAAACCCACCCCGCCAGACCCCAAACCCACTCCGCCAGACCCAAACTTACTGCGCCAGACCCAAACCCACTCCGCCAGTCCCAAACCCACTCCGCCAGACACGGACCCACTCCGCCAGACCCCAACCCACTCCGCCAGTCCCAAACCCACTCCGCCAGACCGGAACCCACTCCGCCAGACCCGAACCCACTCCGCCAGACCCGAACCCACCCAGCCAGACCCCAACCCACTCCGCCAGACCCAAACCCACTCCGCCAGACCCGAACCCACTCCGCCAGACCCCACACCCACTCCGCCAGACCCAAACCCACTCTGCCAGACCCAAACCCACTCCGCCAGACCCAAACCCACTCCGCTAGACCCGAACCCTCTCCGCCAGGCCCAAACCCACTCCGCCCGACCCAAACCCTCTCCGCCAGACCCAAACCCACTCCGCCAGACCCAAACCCACTCCGCCAGTCCCAAACCCACTCCGCCAGCCCCAAACCCACTCCGCCAGACACAAACCCACTCCGCCAGACCCCAAACCCACTCCGCCAGACCCCAACCCACTCCGCCAGACCCAAACCCACTCCGCCAGACCCAAACCCACTCCGCCAGACCCAAACCCACTCCGCCAGACCCAAACCCACTCGGCCAGACCCAAACCCACTCCGCCAGACCCAAACTCACTCCGACAGACCCGAACCCACTCTGCCAAACCCCAACCCACTCCGCCAGACCCCAACCCACTCCTCCAGACCCCAACCCACTCCGCCAGACCGAAGCCCACTCCGCCAGACCCAAGCCCACTCCGCCAGACCCAAACCCACTCCGCCAGACCCAAACCCACTCCGCCAGACCCAAACCCACTCCGCCAGAACCAAACCCACTCCGCCAGACCCAAACCCACTCCGCCAGGCCCAAACCCACTCCGTCAGACCCAAACCCACTCCGCCAGACCCAAACCCACTCCGCCAGACCCAAACCCACTCCGCCAGACCCAAACTCACTCCTCCAGAACCAAACTCACTCCGCCAGACCCGAACCCACTCCGCCAAACCCCAACCCACTCCGCCAGACACCAACCCACTCCGACAGGCCTAAACCCACTGCGCCAGACCCAAACCCACTGCGCCAGACCCAAACCCACTCGGCCAGACCCCAAACCCACTTCGCCAGACCCCAAACCCCCTCCGCCAGACCCAAACTCACTCGGCCAGACCCCAACCCACTCCGCCAGACCCAAACTCACTCCGCCAGAACCAAACCCACTCCGACAGACCCGAACCCACTCCGCCAGACCCGAACCCACTCCGCCAGACCCGAACCCACTTCGCCGTAACCCAACCCACCCAGCCAGACCCCAACCCACTCCGCCAGACCCAAACCCACTCCGCCAGACCCGAACCCACTCCGCCAGACCCCACACCCACTCCGCCAGACCCAAACCCACTCCGCCAGACCCAAACCCACTCCGCCAGACCCAAACCCACTCCGCCAGACCCGAACCCTCTCCGCCAGACCCAAACCCACTCCGCCAGACCCAAACCCACTCCGCCAGACCCAAACCCACTCCGCCAGACCCCAACCCACTCCTCCAGACCCGAACCCACTCCGCCAGACCCCAACCCACTCCGCCAGAACCCAACCCACTCCGCCAGATCCAAACCCACTCCGCCAGCCACAAACCCACTCCGCCAGACCCAAACCCACCCCGCCAGACCCCAAACCCACTCCGCCAGTCCCAAACCCACTCCGCCAGACCCAAACCAACTCCGCCAGACCCAAACCCACTCCGCCAGACCAAAACCCACTCCGCCAGACCCAAACCCACTCCGCCAGACCCAAACCCACTCCGCCAGACCCAAACTTACTGCGCCAGACCCAAACCCACTCCGCCAGTCCCAAACCCACTCCGCCAGGCACGGACCCACTCCGCCAGACGCCAACCCACTCCGCCAGTCCCAAACCCACTCCGCCAGACCGGAACCCACTCCGCCAGACCCGAAACCACTCCGCCAGACCCGAACCCACCCAGCCAGACCCCAACCCACTCCGCCAGACCCAAACCCACTCCGCCAGATCCGAACCCACTCCGCCAGACCCCACACCCACTCCGCCAGACCCAAACCCACTCCGCCAGACCCAAACCCACTCCGCCAGACCCAAACCCACTTCGCTAGACCCGAACCCTCTCCGCCAGGCCCAAACCCACTCCGCCCGACCCAAACCCACTCCGCCAGACCCAAACCCACTCCGCCAGACCCAAACCCACTCCGCCAGACCCATACCCACTCCGCCAGACCCAAACCCACTCCGCCAGTCCCAAACCCACTCCGCCAGCCCCAAACCCACTCCGCCAGACACAAACCCACTCCGCCAGACCCATACCCACTCCGCCAGACCCAAACCCACTCCGCCAGACCCAAACCCACTCCGCCAGACCCAAACTCACTCCGACAGACCCGAACCCACTCCGCCAAACCCCAACCCACTCCGCCAGACCCCAACCCACTCCTCCAGACCCCAACCCACTCCGACAGACCCGAACCCACTCCGCCAGACCCGAACCCAATCCGCCATACCCCAACCCATTCCGCCAGACCCAAACCCACTCCGCCAGACCCGAACCCTCTCCGCCAGACCCCAACCCACTCCGCCAGACCCCAACCCACTCCGCCAGACCCAAACCCACTCCGCCAGACCCAAACCCACTCCGCCAGACCCAAACCCACTCCGCCAGACCCAAACCCACTCCGCCAGACACAAACCCACTCCGCCAGACCCAAACCCACTCCGCCAGACCCCAAACCCACTCCCCCAGACCCCAAACCCACTCCGCCAGACCCCAACCCACTCCGCCAGACCCAAACCCACTCCGCCAGACCCAAACCCACTCCGCCAGACACAAACCCACTCCGCCAGACCCAAACCCACTCCGCCAGACCCCAACCCACTCCGCCAGACCCCAACCCAATCCGCCAGACCCCAACCCACTCCGCCAGACCCAAACCCACACAGACAGACCCGAACCCACTCCGCCAGCCCCGAACCCACTCCGCCAGACCCAAACCCACCCCGCCAGACCCCAAATCCACTCCGCCAGACACAAACCCACTCCGCCAGACCCAAACCCACTCCGCCAGACCCAAACCAACTCCGCCAGACCAAAACCCACTCCGCCAGACCCAAACCCACTCCGCCAGACCCAAACCAACTCCGCCATACCCAAACCCACTCCGCCAGACCCAAACCCACTCCGCCAGACCCAAACCCACTCCGCCAGACCCAAACTTACTGCGCCAGACCCAAACCCACTCCGCCAGTCCCAAACCCACTCCGCCAGACACAAACCCACTCTGCCAGACCCCAACCCACTCCGCCAGACCCAAACCCACTCCGCCAGACTCAAACCCACTCCGCCAGACCGAAGCCCACTCCGCCAGACCCAAGCCCACTCCGCCAGACCCAAACCCACTCCGCCAGACCCAAACCCACTCCGCCAGACCCAAACCCACTCCGCCAGAACCAAACCCACTCCACCAGACCCAAACCCACTCCGCCAGGCCCAAACCCACTCCGCCAGACCCAAACCCACTCCGCCAGACCCAAACCCACTCCGCCAGACCCAAACCCACTCCGCCAGACCCAAACTCACTCCTCCAGAACCAAACTCACTCCGCCAGACCCGAACCCACTCCGCCAAACCCCAACCCACTTCGCCAGACCCCAAACCCCATCCGCCAGACCCAAACTCACTCCGCCAGACCCCAACCCACTCCGCCAGACCCAAACTCACTCCGCCAGAACCAAACCCACTCCGACAGACCCGAACCCACTCCGCCAGACCCGAACCCACTCCGCCAGACCCGAACCCACTCCGCCGTACCCCAACCCACCCAGCCAGACCCCAACCCACTCCGCCAGACCCAAACCCACTCCGCCAGACCCGAACCCACTCCGCCAGACACCACACCCACTCCGCCAGACCCAAACCCACTCCGCCAGACCCAAACCCTCTCCGCCAGACCCAAACCCACTCCGCTAGACCCGAACCCTCTCCGCCAGACCCAAACCCACTCCGCCAGACCCAAACCCACTCCGCCAGACCCAAACCCACTCCGCCAGACCCCAACCCACTCCTCCAGACCCGAACCCACTCCGCCAGACCCAAACCCACTCCGCTAGACCCGAACCCTCTCCGCCAGACCCAAACCCACTCCGCCAGACCCAAACCCACTCCGCCAGACCCAAACCCACTCCGCCAGACCCCAACCCACTCCTCCAGACCCGAACCCACTCCGCCAGACCCCAACCCACTCCGCCAGAACCCAACCCACTCCGCCAGATCCAAACCCACTCCGCCAGCCACAAACCCACTCCGCCAGACCCAAACCCACCCCGCCAGACCCCAAACCCACTCCGCCAGTCCCAAACCCACTCCGCCAGACCCAAACCAACTCCGCCAGACCCAAACCCACTCCGCCAGACCAAAACCCACTCCGCCAGACCCAAACCCACTCCGCCAGACCCAAACCCACTCCGCCAGACCCAAACTTACTGCGCCAGACCCAAACCCACTCCGCCAGTCCCAAACCCACTCCGCCAGACACGGACCCACTCCGCCAGACCCCAACCCACTCCGCCAGTCCCAAACCCACTCCGCCAGTCCGGAACCAACTCCGCCAGACCCGAACCCACTCCGCCAGACCCGAACCCACCCAGCCAGACCCCAACCCACTCCGCCAGACCCAAACCCACTCCGCCAGACCCAAACCCACTCCGCCAGACCCCACACCCACTCCGCCAGACCCAAAACCACTCTGCCAGACCCAAACCCACTCCGCCAGACCCAAACCCACTCCGCTAGACCCGAACCCTCTCCGCCAGGCCCAAACCCACTCCGCCCGACCCAAACCCTCTCCGCCAGACCCAAACCCACTCCGCCAGACCCAAACCCACTCCGCCAGTCCCAAACCCACTCCGCCAGCCCCAAACCCACTCCGCCAGACACAAACCCACTCCGCCAGACCCCAAACCCACTCCGCCAGACCCCAACCCACTCCGCCAGACCCAAACCCACTCCGCCAGACCCAAACCCACTCCGCCAGACCCAAACCCACTTCGCCAGACCCAAACCCACTCGGCCAGACCCAATCCCACTCCGCCAGACCCAAACTCACTCCGACAGACCCGAACCCACTCCGCCAAACCCCAACCCACTCCGCCAGACCCCAACCCACTCCTCCAGACCCCAACCCACTCCGACAGACCCGAACCCACTCCGCCAGACCCGAACCCACTCCGCCAGACCCAAACCCACTCCGCCAGACCCAAACCCACTCCGCCAGACCCGAACCCTCTCCGCCAGACCCCAACCCACTCCGCCAGACCCCAACCCACTCCGCCTGACCCAAACCCACTCCGCCAGAACCAAACCCACTCCGCCAGACCCAAACCCACTCTGCCAGACCCAAACCCACTCCGCCAGACCCAAACCCACTCCGCCAGACCCAAACCCACTCCGCCAGACCCCAAACCCACTCCGCCAGACCCAAACCCACTCCGCCAAAACCGAACCCACTCCGCCAGACCCAAACCCACTCCGCCAGACGCAAACCCACTCAGCCAGACCCAAACCCACTCCGCCCGACCCACACCAACTCCGCCAGACCCAAACCCACTCCGCCAGACCCAAACCCACTCAGCCAGACCCAAACCCACTCCGCCCGACCCACACCAACTCCGCCAGACCCAAATCCACTCCGCCAGACCCAAACCCACTCCGCCAGACCCAAACCCACTCCGCCAGACCCAAACCCACTCCGCCAGACCCAAACCCACTCCGCCAGACCCAAACCCACTCCGCCAGACCCAAACCCACTCCGCCAGTCCCAAACCCACTCCGCCAGACCCAAACCCACTCCGCCAGACCCATACCCACTCCGCCAGACCCAAACCCACTCCGCCAGTCCCAAACCCACTCCGCCAGCCCCAAACCCACTCCGCCAGACACAAACCCACTCCGCCAGACCCCAAACCCACTCCGCCAGACCCCAACCCACTCCGCCAGACCCAAACCCACTCCGCCAGACCCAAACCCACTCCGCCACACCCAAACCCACTCCGCCAGACCCAAACCCACTCGGCCAGACCCAAACTCACTCCGCCAGACCCAAACTCACTCCGACAGAAGCGAACCCACTCCGCCAAACCCCAACCCACTCCGCCAGACCCCAACCCACACCTCCAGATCCCAACCAACTCCGACAGACCCGAACCCACTCCGCCAGACCCGAACCCAATCCGCCATACCCCAACCCATTCCGCCAGACCCAAACCCACTCCGCCAGACCCGAACCCTCTCCGCCAGACCCCAACCCACTCCGCCAGACCCCAACCCACTCCGCCAGACCCAAACCCACTCCGCCAGACCCAAACCCACTCCGCCAGACCCAAACCCACTCCGCCAGACCCAAACCCACTCCGCCAGACCCAAACCCACTCCGCCAGACCCAAACCCACTCCGCCAGTCCCAAACCCACTCCGCCAGACCCAAACCCACTCCGCCAGACCCAAACCCACTCGGCCAGACCCAAACTCACCCCGCCAGACCCAAACTCACTCCGACAGAAGCGAACCCACTCCGCCAAACCCCAACCCACTCCGCCAGACCCCAACCCACACCTCCAGACCCCAACCCACTCCGACAGACCCGAACCCACTCCGCCAGACCCGAACCCAATCCGCCATACCCCAACCCATTCCGCCAGACCCAAACCCACTCCGCCAGACCCGAACCCTCTCCGCCAGACCCCAACCCACTCCGCCAGACCCCAACCCACTCCGCCAGACCAAAACCCACTCCGCCAGACCCACACCCACTCCGCCAGACCCAAACCCACTCCGCCAGACCCAAACCCACTCCGCCAGACCCAAACCCACTCCGCCAGACCCAAACCCACTCCGCCAGTCCCAAACCCACTCCGCCAGACCCAAACCCACTCCGCCAGACCCATACCCACTCCGCCAGACCCAAACCCACTCCGCCAGTCCCAAACCCACTCCGCCAGACCCGAACCCACTCCGCCAGACCCCAACCCACTCCGCCAGACCCCAACCCACTCCGCCAGACCCAAACCCACTCCGCCAGACCCCAAACCCACTCCGCCAGACCCAAACCCACTCCGCCATACCCAAACCCACTCCGCCAGATGCAAACCCACTCAGCCAGACCCAAACCCACTCCGCCCGACCCACACCAACTCCGCCAGACCCAAACCCACTCCGCCAGACCCAAACCCACTCCGCCAGACACAAACCCACTCCGCCAGACCCCAACTCACTCCGCCAGACCCAAACACACTCCGTCAGCCCCAAACCCACTCTGCCATAACCAAACCCAGTCCGCCAGAACCAAACCCACTCCGCTAGACAAAAAACACACTCAAGTAGACCCAAACCCAAACCCAATCCACTAGACCCAAACACAAACCCACTCCGCTAGACACAAACCCACTCCGCGAGATACAAACCCACTCCGCTAGACCCAAACCCACTCCGCTTGACCCAAACCCAAACCCACTCCGCCAGACCCAAACCCACTCCGCCAGACCCCAACCCACTCCGCCAGACCCAAACACACTCCGTCAGCCCCAAACCCACTCCGCCAGACCCAAACCCACTCCGCCAGACCCAAACCCACTCCGCCAGACCCAAACCCACTCCGCCAGACCAAAACCCACTCTGCTAGACCCAAACCCACTCCGCTAGACCCAAACCCACTCCGCTAAACGCAAACCCAAACCCACTCCGCTAGACCCAAACCCAAACCCACTCCGCCAGACCCAAACCCACTCCGCCAGACCCAAACTTACTCCGCCAGACCCAAACCCACTCCGCCAGACCCAAACCCACTCGGCCAGACCCAAACTCACTCCGCCAGACCCAAACTCACTCCGACAGAAGCGAACCCACTCCGCCAAACCCCAACCCACTCCGCCAGACCCCAACCCACACCTCCAGACCCCAACCCACTCCGACAGACCCGAACCCACTCCGCCAGACCCGAACCCAATCCGCCATACCCCAACCCATTCCGCCAGACACAAACCCACTCCGCCAGACCCGAACCCTCTCCGCCAGACCCCAACCCACTCCGCCAGACCCCAACCCACTCCGCCAGACCCAAACCCACTCCGCCAGACCCAAACCCACTCCGCCAGACCCAAACCCACTCCGCCAGACCCAAACCCACTCCGCCAGACCCAAACCCACTCCGCCAGACCCAAACCCACTCCGCCAGTCCCAAACCCACTCCGCCAGACCCAAACCCACTCCGCCAGACCCATACCCACTCCGCCAGACCCAAACCCACTCCGCCAGTCCCAAACCCACTCCGCCAGACCCGAACCCACTCCGCCAGACCCCAACCCACTCCGCCAGACCCCAACCCACTCCGCCAGACCCAAACCCACTCCGCCAGACCCCAAACCCACTCCGCCAGACCCAAACCCACTCCGCCATACCCAAACCCACTCCGCCAGACGCAAACCCACTCAGCCAGACCCTAACCCACTCCGCCCGACCCACACCAACTCCGCCAGACCCAAACCCACTCCGCCAGACCCAAACCCACTCCGCCAGACACAAACCCACACCGCCAGACCCCAACTCACTCCGCCAGACACAAACCCACACCGCCAGACTCCAAACCCACTCCGCCAGACCCAATCCCACTCCGCCAGACACGAACCCACTCCGCCAGACCCCAACTCACTCCGCCAGACCCAAACACACTCCGTCAGCCCCAAACCCACTCCGCCAGACCCAAACCCAGTCCGCCAGACCCAAACCCACTCCGCTAGACAAAAAACACACTCAAGTAGACCCAGACCCAAACCCAAACCCACTCCACTAGACCCAAACACAAACCCACTCCGCTAGACACAAACCCACTCCGCGAGACACAAACCCACTCCGCTAGACCCAAACCCACTCCGCTTGACCCAAACCCAAACCCACTCCGCCAGACCCAAACCCACTCCGCCAGACCCCAACCCACTCCGCCAGACCCAAACACACTCCGTCAGCCCCAAACCCACTCCGACAGACCCAAACCCACTCCGCCAGACCCAAACCCACTCCGCCAGACCCAAACCCACTCCGCCAGACCAAAACCCACTCTGCTAGACCCAAACCCACTCCGCTAGACCCAAACCCACTCCGCTAAACGCAAACCCAAACCCACTCCGCTAGACCCAAACCCAAACCCACTCCGCCACACCCAAACCCACTCCGCCAGACCCAAACTTACTCCGCCAGACCCAAACCCACTCCGCCAGACACGAACCCACTCCGCCAGACCCAAACCCACTCCGCCAAACCCAAACCCACTCCGCCAGACCCACACCCACTCCGCCAGACCAAAACCCACTCCCCTAGACCCAAACCCACTCTGCTAGACCCAAACCCACTCCGCTAGACCCAAACCCACTCCGCTAGACCCAAACCCAAACCCACTCCGCTAGACCCAAACCCAAACCTACTCCGCTAGACCCAAACCCACTCCGCCAGACCCCAAACCCACTCCGCCAGACCCCAAACCCACTCCGCCAGACCCACAACCCCCTCCGCCAGACCCAAACCCACTGCGCCAGACCCAAACCCACTCCGCCAGATCCAAACCCACCCCGCCAGACCAAAACCCACTCCGCTGGACCCAAACCCACTCCGCTAGACCCAAACCCACTCCGCGAGACCCAAACACACTCCGCCAGAACCAAACCCACCCCGCCAGACCAAAACCCACTCCGCCAGACGTAAACCCACTCCGCCAGACGTAAACCCACTCCGCCAGACCCAAACCCACTCCGCCAGACCCAAACCCACTCCGCCAGACCCCAACACACTCCGCCAGACCCCAACCCACTCCGCCAGACCCCATCCCACTCCGCCAGACCCGAACCCACTCCGCCAGACCCAAACCCACTCCGCTAGACCCAAACCCACTCCGCTGGATCCAAACCCACTCCGCTAGACAAAAAACACACTCAACTAGACCCAAACCCAAACCCACTCCACTAGACCCAAACCCAAACCCACTCCGCTGGACCCAAAAACAAACCCACTCCGCTAGACACAAACCCACTCCGCCAGACCCAAACCCACTCCACGAGACCCAAACCAACTCCGCTGGACCCAAACCCAAACCCACTCCGCTGGACCCAAACCCACTCCGCTAGACCCAAACCCACTCCGCTAGACCCAAACCCACTCCGCCAGACCCAAACTTACTCCGCCAGACCCAAACCCACTCCGCCAGACACAAACCCACACCGCCAGACTCCAAATATACTCCGCCAGACCCAAACCCACTCCGCCAGACACGAACCCACTCCGCCAGACCCCAATCCACTCCGCCAGACCCAAACACACGCCGTCAGCCCCAAACCCACTCCGCCAGCCCCAAACCCACTCCACCAGACCCAAACCCACTCCGCCAGACCCAAACTTACTCCGCCAGACCCAAACCCACTCCGCCAGACACAAACCCACTCCGCCAGACCCCAAACCCACTCCGCCAGACCAAAACCCACTCCGCCAGACCAAAACCCACTCCGCCAGACCCCAACCCACTCCGCCAGACCCAAACCCACTCCGCCAGCCCCAAACCCACTCCGCCAGACCCAAACCCACTCCGCCAAACCCAAACCCACTCAGCCAGACCCAAACCCACTCCGGCAGACCAAAACCCACTCCGCCAGACCCAAACCCACTCCGCCAGACCCAAACCCACTCCGCCAGACCCAAACCAACTCCGCCAGACCCAAACCCACTCCGCCAGACCCAAACGCACTCCTGCACACCAAAACCCACCTCGCCAGACCCAAACCCACTCCGCCAGACCCAAACCCACTACGCTAGACCCAAACCCACTCCGCTAGACCCAAACCCAAACCCACTCCGCAAGACCCAAACCCAAACCCACTCCGCAAGACCCAAACCCACTCCGCTAGACCCAAACCCACGCCGCGAGACCCAAACCCACTCTGCCAGCCCCAAACCCACTCCGCCAGACCCAAACCCACTCCGGCAGACCAAAACCCACTCCGCCAGACCCAAACCCACTCCGCCAGACCCAAACCCACTCCGCCAGACCCAAACCAACTCCGCCAGACCCAAACCCACTCCGCCAGACCCAAACGCACTCCTGCAGACCAAAACCCACTCCGTCAGACCCAAACCCACTCCGCCAGACCCAAACCCACTCCGCTAGACCCAAACCCACTCCGCTAGACCCAAACCCAAACCCACTCCGCAAGACCCAAACCCAAACCCACTCCGCTAGACCCAAACCCACTCCGCTAGACCCAAACCCACTCTGCTAGACCCAAACCCACTCCTCTAGACCCAAAGCCAAACCCACTCCGCAAGACCCAAACCCAAACCCACTCCGCTAGACCCAAACCCACTCCGCCAGCCCCAAACCCACTCCGCCAGACCCAAACCCACTCCGCCAGACCCAAGCCCACTTCGCCAGACCCAACCCCACTCCGCCAGACCCAAACCCACTCTGCCAGACCCCAACCCACTCCGCCAGACCCCAACCCACTCCGCCAGACCCGAACCCACTCAGCCAGACCCAAACCCACTCCGCCAGACCCAAACCCACTCCGCTGGACCCAAACCGAATCCGCTAGACCCCAACCCACTCCGCCAGGCCCGAACCCACTCCGCCAGACCCAAACCTACTCCACTAGACCAAAACCCACTCCGCTAGACAAAAAACACACTCAACTAGACCCAAACTCAAACCCACTCCACTAGACCCAAACCCACTCCGCTGGACCCAAACACAAACCCACTCCGCTAGACCCAAACCCACTCCGCCAGACCCAAACCCACTCCGCCAGACACAAACCCACTCCACCAGACCCAAACCCACTCCGCCAGACCCAAACTTACTCCGCCAGACCCAAACCCACTCCGCCAGACACAAACCCACTCCGCCAGACCCCAAACCCACTCCGCCAGACCAAAACCCACTCCGCCAGACACGAACCCACTCCGCCAGACCCCAACCCACTCCGCCAGACCCAAACCCACTCCGCCAGCCCCAAACCCACTCCGCCAGACCCAAACCCGCTCCGCCAAACCCAAACCCACTCAGCCAGACCCAAACCCACTCCGGCAGACCAAAACCCACTCCGCCAGACCCAAACCCACTCCGCCAGACCCAAACCCACTCCGCCAGACCCAAACCAACTCCGCCAGACCCAAACCCACTCCGCCAGACCCAAACCCACTCCTGCAGACCAAAACCCACTCCGCCAGACCCAAACCCACTCCGCCAGACCCAAACCCACTCCGCCAGACCCAAACCCACTCCGCCAGACCCAAACTTACTCCGCCAGACCCAAACCCACTCCGACAGACACAAACACACACCGCCAGGCTCCAAACATACTCCGCCAGACCCAAACCCACTCCGCCAGACACGAACCCACTCCGCCAGACCCCAATCCACTCTGCCAGACCCAAACACACTCCGTCAGCCCCAAACCCACTCCGCCAGGCCCAAACCCACTCCGCCAAACCCAAACCCACTCCGCCAGACCCATACCCACTCCGCCAGACCAAAACCCACTCCGCTAGACCCAAACCCACTCCGCTAGACCCACACCCAAACCCACTCCGCTAGACCCTAACCCAAACCCACTCCGCTAGACCCAAACCCACTCCGCTAGACCCAAACCCACGCCGCGAGTCCCAAACCCACTCTTCCAGACCCAAACCCACTCCGCCAGACCCAAACCCACTCCGCTGGACCCAATCCCACTCCGCTAGACAAAAAACACACTCAACTAGACCCAAACCCAAACCCACTCCACTAGACCCAAACCCACTCCGCTGGACCCAAACACAAACCCACTCCGCGAGACCCAAACACACTCTGCCAGACCCAAACCCACTCCGCCAGACCCAAACCCACTCCGCCAGACCCAAACCCACTCCGCCAGACCCAAACCCACTCCGCTGGACCCAAACCGACTCCGCCAGACCCAAACCTACTCCGCTAGACCCAAACCCACTCCGCTAGACCCAAACGCACTCCGCTAGACCCAAACCCAAACCCACTCCGCTAGACCCAAACCCAAACCCACTCCACTAGACCCAAACCCACTCCGCTGGACCCACACCCACTCCGCCAGACCCAAGCCCACTCCGCCATACCCAAGCCCACTCCGCCAGACCCAAACCCACTCCGCCAGACCCAAACCCACTCTGCCAGACCCAAACCCACTGCACGAGACCCAAACCCACTCCGCCAGACCCAAACCCACTCCGCCAGACCCAAACCCACTCCGCCAGACCAAAACGCACTCCGCCAGACCCAAACCCACTCCGCCAGACCAAAACCCACTCCGCCAGACCAAAACCCACTCCGCCAGACCCAAACCCACTCCGCCAGACCCAAACCCACTCCGCCAGACCCAAACCCACTCCGCCAGACCCAAGCCCACTCCGCCAGACCCAACCCCACTCCGCCAGACCCAAGCTCACTCCGCCAGACAACAACCCACTCCGCCAGACCCCAACCCTCTCCGCCAGACCCGAACCCACTCCGCCAGACCCAAACCCACACCGCTAGACCCAAACCCACTCCGCTAGACCCAAACCCACTCCGCTAGACCCAAACACACTCAACTAGACCCAAACACAAACCCACTCCACCATACCCAAACCCAAACCCACTCCGCTGGACACAAACCAACTCCGCTACACTCAAACGCACTCCGCTGGACCCAAACCCACTCCGTTAGACCCAAACCCACTCCGCTCGACCCAAACCCACTCCGCTACACCCAAACCCACTCCGCTAGACCCAAACCCAAACCCACTCCGCCAGACCCAAACTCACTCCGCCAGACCCAAACCTACTCCGCCAGACCCAAACCCACTCCGCTAGATCCAAACCAACTCCGCCAGACCCAAGCCCACTCCGCCAGACCCAAACCCACACCGCCAGACCCAAACCCACTCCGCCAGACCTAAACCCACTCCACCAGACCCAAACCCACTCCGCCAGACCCAAGCCCACTCCGCCAGACCCAACCCCACTCCGCCAGACCCAAGCTCACTCCGCCAGACAACAACCCACTCCACCAGACCCCAACCCTCTCCGCCAGACCCGAACCCACTCCGCCAGACCCAAACCCGCACCGCTAGACCCAAACCCACTCCGCTAGACCCAAACCCTCTCCGCTAGACCCAAACACACTCAACTAGACCCAAACCCAAAACCACTCCACCATACCCAAACCCAAACCCACTCCGCTGGACACAAACCAACTCCGCTACACTCAAACGCACTCCGCTAGACCCAAACCCTCTCCGCTAGAACCAAACCCACTCCGCCCGACCCAAACCCACTCCGCTACACCCAAACCCACTCCGCTAGACCCAAACCCAAACCCACTCCGCCAGACCCAAACCCACTCCGCCAGACCCAAACCTACTCCGCCAGACCCAAACCCACTCCGCTAGATCCAAACCAACTCCGCCAGACCCAAGCCCACTCCGCCAGACCCAAACCCACACCGCCAGACCCAAACCCACTCCGCCAGACCCAAACCCACTGCGCCAGACCCAAACCCACTCAGCCAGACCCCAAAACCACTCCGCCAGACCCCAAAGACCCTCCGCCAGACCCCAAACCCACTCCGCCAGACCCAAACCCACACCGCCAGACCCAAACCCACTCCGCTAGACCCAAAACCACTCCGCTAGACCCAAACCCAAACCCACTCCGCTAGACCAAAACCCACTCCGCCACACCGGAACCCACTCCGCCAGACCAAAACGCACTCCGCCAGACCCAAACCCACTCCGCCAGACCAAAACCCACTCCACCAGACCAAAACCCACTCCGCCAGACCCAAACCCACTCCGCCAGACCCAAACCCACTCCGCCAGACCCAAACCCACTCCGCCAGACCCAAGCCCACTCCGCCAGACCCAACCCGACTCCGCCAGACCCAAGCTCACTCCGCCAGACAACAACCCACTCCGCCAGACCCCAACCCTCTCCGCCAGACCCGAACCCACTCCGCCAGACCCAAACCCACACCGCTAGACCCAAACCCACTCCGCTAGACCCAAACCCACTCCGCTAGACCCAAACACACTCAACTAGACCCAAACACAAACCCACTCCACCATACCCAAACCCAAACCCACTCCGCTGGACACAAACCAACTCCGCTACACTCAAACGCACTCCGCTAGACCCAAACCCACTCCGTTAGACCCAAACCCACTCCGCTCGACCCAAACCCACTCCGCTACACCCAAACCCACTCCGCTAGACCCAAACCCAAACCCACTCCGCCAGACCCAAACCCACTCCGCCAGACCCAAACCTACTCCGCCAGACCCAAACCCACTCCGCTAGATCCAAACCAACTCTGCCAGACCAAGCCCACTCCGCCAGACCCAAACTCACACCGCCAGACCCAAACCCACTCCGCCAGACCTAAACCCACTCCACCAGACCCAAACCCACTCCGCCAGACCCAAGCCCACTCCGCCAGACCCAACCCCACTCCGCCAGACCCAAGCTCACTCCGCCAGACAACAACCCACTCCGCCAGACCCCAACCCTCTCCGCCAGACCCGAACCCACTCCGCCAGACCCAAACCCGCACCGCTAGACCCAAACCCACTCCGCTAGACCCAAACCCTCTCCGCTAGACCCAAACACACTCAACTAGACCCAAACCCAAAACCACTCCACCATACCCAAACCCAAACCCACTCCGCTGGACACAAACCAACTCCGCTACACTCAAACGCACTCCGCTAGACCCAAACCCACTCCGCTAGAACCAAACCCACTCCGCTCGACCCAAACCCACTCCGCTACACCCAAACCCACTCCGCCAGACCCAAACCCACTCCGCCAGACCCAAACCCACTCCGCCAGACACAAACCCACTCCACCAGACCCAAACCCACTCCGCCAGACCCAAACTTACTCCGCCAGACCCAAACCCACTCCGCCAGACACAAACCCACTCCGCCAGACCCCAAACCCACTCCGCCAGACCAAAACCCACTCCGCCAGACACGAACCCACTCCGCCAGACCCCAACCCACTCCGCCAGACCCAAACCCACTCCGCCAGCCCCAAACCCACTCCGCCAGACCCAAACCCGCTCCGCCAAACCCAAACCCACTCAGCCAGACCCAAACCCACTCCGGCAGACCAAAACCCACTCCGCCAGACCCAAACCCACTCCGCCAGACCCAAACCCACTCCGCCAGACCCAAACCAACTCCGCCAGACCCAAACCCACTCCGCCAGACCCAAACCCACTCCTGCAGACCAAAACCCACTCCGCCAGACCCAAACCCACTCCGCCAGACCCAAACCCACTCCGCCAGACCCAAACCCACTCCGCCAGACCCAAACTTACTCCGCCAGACCCAAACCCACTCCGACAGACACAAACACACACCGCCAGGCTCCAAACATACTCCGCCAGACCCAAACCCACTCCGCCAGACACGAACCCACTCCGCCAGACCCCAATCCACTCTGCCAGACCCAAACACACTCCGTCAGCCCCAAACCCACTCCGCCAGGCCCAAACCCACTCCGCCAAACCCAAACCCACTCCGCCAGACCCATACCCACTCCGCCAGACCAAAACCCACTCCGCTAGACCCAAACCCACTCCGCTAGACCCACACCCAAACCCACTCCGCTAGACCCAAACCCACTCCGCTAGACCCAAACCCACGCCGCGAGTCCCAAACCCACTCTTCCAGACCCAAACCCACTCCGCCAGACCCAAACCCACTCCGCTGGACCCAATCCCACTCCGCTAGACAAAAAACACACTCAACTAGACCCAAACCCAAACCCACTCCACTAGACCCAAACCCACTCCGCTGGACCCAAACACAAACCCACTCCGCGAGACCCAAACACACTCTGCCAGACCCAAACCCACTCCGCCAGACCCAAACCCACTCCGCCAGACCCAAACCCACTCCGCCAGACCCAAACCCACTCCGCTGGACCCAAACCGACTCCGCCAGACCCAAACCTACTCCGCTAGACCCAAACCCACTCCGCTAGACCCAAACGCACTCCGCTAGACCCAAACCCAAACCCACTCCGCTAGACCCAAACCCAAACCCACTCCACTAGACCCAAACCCACTCCGCTGGACCCACACCCACTCCGCCAGACCCAAGCCCACTCCGCCATACCCAAGCCCACTCCGCCAGACCCAAACCCACTCCGCCAGACCCAAACCCACTCTGCCAGACCCAAACCCACTGCACGAGACCCAAACCCACTCCGCCAGACCCAAACCCACTCCGCCAGACCCAAACCCACTCCGCCAGACCAAAACGCACTCCGCCAGACCCAAACCCACTCCGCCAGACCAAAACCCACTCCGCCAGACCAAAACCCACTCCGCCAGACCCAAACCCACTCCGCCAGACCCAAACCCACTCCGCCAGACCCAAACCCACTCCGCCAGACCCAAGCCCACTCCGCCAGACCCAACCCCACTCCGCCAGACCCAAGCTCACTCCGCCAGACAACAACCCACTCCGCCAGACCCCAACCCTCTCCGCCAGACCCGAACCCACTCCGCCAGACCCAAACCCACACCGCTAGACCCAAACCCACTCCGCTAGACCCAAACCCACTCCGCTAGACCCAAACACACTCAACTAGACCCAAACACAAACCCACTCCACCATACCCAAACCCAAACCCACTCCGCTGGACACAAACCAACTCCGCTACACTCAAACGCACTCCGCTAGACCCAAACCCACTCCGTTAGACCCAAACCCACTCCGCTCGACCCAAACCCACTCCGCTACACCCAAACCCACTCCGCTAGACCCAAACCCAAACCCACTCCGCCAGACCCAAACTCACTCCGCCAGACCCAAACCTACTCCGCCAGACCCAAACCCACTCCGCTAGATCCAAACCAACTCCGCCAGACCCAAGCCCACTCCGCCAGACCCAAACCCACACCGCCAGACCCAAACCCACTCCGCCAGACCTAAACCCACTCCACCAGACCCAAACCCACTCCGCCAGACCCAAGCCCACTCCGCCAGACCCAACCCCACTCCGCCAGACCCAAGCTCACTCCGCCAGACAACAACCCACTCCACCAGACCCCAACCCTCTCCGCCAGACCCGAACCCACTCCGCCAGACCCAAACCCGCACCGCTAGACCCAAACCCACTCCGCTAGACCCAAACCCTCTCCGCTAGACCCAAACACACTCAACTAGACCCAAACCCAAAACCACTCCACCATACCCAAACCCAAACCCACTCCGCTGGACACAAACCAACTCCGCTACACTCAAACGCACTCCGCTAGACCCAAACCCTCTCCGCTAGAACCAAACCCACTCCGCTCGACCCAAACCCACTCCGCTACACCCAAACCCACTCCGCTAGACCCAAACCCAAACCCACTCCGCCAGACCCAAACCCACTCCGCCAGACCCAAACCTACTCCGCCAGACCCAAACCCACTCCGCTAGATCCAAACCAACTCCGCCAGACCCAAGCCCACTCCGCCAGACCCAAACCCACACCGCCAGACCCAAACCCACTCCGCCAGACCCAAACCCACTGCGCCAGACCCAAACCCACTCAGCCAGACCCCAAAACCACTCCGCCAGACCCCAAAGACCCTCCGCCAGACCCCAAACCCACTCCGCCAGACCCAAACCCACACCGCCAGACCCAAACCCACTCCGCTAGACCCAAAACCACTCCGCTAGACCCAAACCCAAACCCACTCCGCTAGACCAAAACCCACTCCGCCACACCGGAACCCACTCCGCCAGACCAAAACGCACTCCGCCAGACCCAAACCCACTCCGCCAGACCAAAACCCACTCCACCAGACCAAAACCCACTCCGCCAGACCCAAACCCACTCCGCCAGACCCAAACCCACTCCGCCAGACCCAAACCCACTCCGCCAGACCCAAGCCCACTCCGCCAGACCCAACCCGACTCCGCCAGACCCAAGCTCACTCCGCCAGACAACAACCCACTCCGCCAGACCCCAACCCTCTCCGCCAGACCCGAACCCACTCCGCCAGACCCAAACCCACACCGCTAGACCCAAACCCACTCCGCTAGACCCAAACCCACTCCGCTAGACCCAAACACACTCAACTAGACCCAAACACAAACCCACTCCACCATACCCAAACCCAAACCCACTCCGCTGGACACAAACCAACTCCGCTACACTCAAACGCACTCCGCTAGACCCAAACCCACTCCGTTAGACCCAAACCCACTCCGCTCGACCCAAACCCACTCCGCTACACCCAAACCCACTCCGCTAGACACAAACCCAAACCCACTCCGCCAGACCCAAACCCACTCCGCCAGACCCAAACCTACTCCGCCAGACCCAAACCCACTCCGCTAGATCCAAACCAACTCTGCCAGACCCAAGCCCACTCCGCCAGACCCAAACTCACACCGCCAGACCCAAACCCACTCCGCCAGACCTAAACCCACTCCACCAGACCCAAACCCACTCCGCCAGACCCAAGCCCACTCCGCCAGACCCAACCCCACTCCGCCAGACCCAAGCTCACTCCGCCAGACAACAACCCACTCCGCCAGACCCCAACCCTCTCCGCCAGACCCGAACCCACTCCGCCAGACCCAAACCCGCACCGCTAGACCCAAACCCACTCCGCTAGACCCAAACCCTCTCCGCTAGACCCAAACACACTCAACTAGACCCAAACCCAAAACCACTCCACCATACCCAAACCCAAACCCACTCCGCTGGACACAAACCAACTCCGCTACACTCAAACGCACTCCGCTAGACCCAAACCCACTCCGCTAGAACCAAACCCACTCCGCTCGACCCAAACCCACTCCGCTACACCCAAACCCACTCCGCTAGACCCAAACCCAAACCCACTCCGCCAGACCCAAACCCACTCCGCCAGACCCAAACCTACTCCGCCAGACCCAAACCCACTCCGCTAGATCCAAACCAACTCCGCCAGACCCAAGCCCACTCCGCCAGACCCAAACCCACACCGCCAAACCCAAACCCACTCCGCCAGACCCAAACCCACTGCGCCAGACCCAAACCCACTCAGCCAGACCCCAAAACCACTCCGCCAGACCCCAAAGACCCTCCGCCAGACCCCAAACCCACTCCGCCAGACCCAAACCCACACCGCCAGACCCGAACCCACTCCGCCAGACACAAACCCACTCCGCCAGACCCAAACCCAAACCCACTCCGCCAGACCCAAACCCACTCTGCCAGACACAAACCCACTCTGCCAGACCCAAACCAACTCCGCCAGACCCAAACCCACTCCGCCAGACCCAAACCCACTCCGCCAGATCCAAACCCACTCCGCCTGATCCAAGCCCACACCGCCAGACCAAAGCCCTCTCCGCCAGACGCAAACCCACTCCGCCAAACCCAAACCCACTCAGCCAGACCCAAACCCACTCCGGCAGACCAAAACCCACTCCGCCAGACCCAAACCCACTCCGCCAGACCCAAACCCACTCCGCCAGACCCAAACCAACTCCGCCAGACCCAAACCCTCTCCGCCAGACCCAAACCCACTCCTGCAGACCAAAACCCACTCCGCCAGACCCAAACCCACTCCGCCAGACCCAAACCCACTCCGCCAGACCCAAACCCACTCCGCCAGACCCAAACTTACTCCGCCAGACCCAAACCCACTCCGCCAGACACAAACCCACACCGCCAGGCTCCAAACATACTCCGCCAGACCCAAACCCACTCCGCCAGACACGAACCCACTCCGCCAGACCCCAATCCACTCCGCTAGACCCAAACCCACTCCACCAGACCCAAACCCACTCCGCCAGGCCCAAACCCACTCCGCCAAACCCAAACCCACTCCGCCAGACCCAAACTTACTCCGCCAGACCCAAACCCACTCCGCTAGACACAAACCCACTCCGCTAGACCCAAACCCAAACCCACTCCGCTAGACCCAAACCCAAACCCACTCCGCTAGACCCAAACCCACACCGCTAGACCCAAACCCACGCCGCGAGACCCAAACCCACTCCGCTAGACCCAAATCCACTCCACTGGACCCAAACACAAACCTACTCCGCGAGACCCAAACCCACTCTGCCAGACCCAAACCCACTCCGCCAGACCCAAACCCACTCCGCCAGACCCAAATCCACTCCGCTGGACCCAAACACAAACCTACTCCGCGAGACCCAAACCCACTCTGCCAGACCCAAACCCACTCCGCCAGACCCAAACCCACTCCGCCAGACCCAAACCCACTCCGCCAGACCCAAACCCACTCCGCTGGACCCAAACCCACTCTGCCAGACCCAAACCTACTCCGCTAGACCCAAACCCACTCCGCTGGACCCAAACCCACTCTGCTAGACCCAAACCCAAACCCACTCCGCTAGACCCAAACCCAAACCCACTCCACTAGACCCAAACCCACTCCGCTGGACCCAAACCCACTCCGCCAGACCCAAGCCCACTCCGCCATACCCAAGCCCACTCCGCCAGACCCAAACCCACTCCGCCAGACCCAAACCCACTCCGCCAGTCCCAAACCCACTGCTCGAGACCCAAACCCACTCCGCCAGACCCAAAACCACTCCGCCAGACCCAAACCCACTCCGCCAGACCAAAACCCACTCCGCCAGACCCAAACCCACTCCGCCAGACCAAAACCCACTCCGCCAGACCTAAACCCACTCCACCAGACCCAAACCCACTCCGCCAGACCCAAGCCCACTCCGCCAGACCCAACCCCACTCCGCCAGACCCAAGCTCACTCCGCCAGACAACAACCCACTCCGCCAGACCCCAACCCTCTCCGCCAGACCCGAACCCACTCCGCTAGATCCAAACCCACACCGCTAGACCCAAACCCACTCCGCTAGACCCAAACCCACTCCGCTAGACCCAAACCCACTCGACTATACCCAAACCCAAACCCACTCCGCTGGACCCAAACACAAACCCACTCCGCTAGACTCAAACCCACTCCGCAAGAACCAAACCCACTCCGCGAGACCCAAAGCCACTCCGCCAGACCCAAACCCACTCCGCCAGACCCAAAGCCACTCCGCCAGCCCAAGCCCACTCCGCGAGAACCAAGCCCACTCCGCCAGACCAAACCCACTCCGCCAGACCCAAACCCTCTCCACCAGATCCCAACCCACTCCACCAGACCCGAACCCACTCCGCCAGATCCCAACCCACTCCGCCAGACCCAAACCCACTCCGCCAGACCAAAACCCACTCCGCTATACCCAATCCCACTCCGCTAGACCCAAACCCAATAACTAGAGCCAAACCCAAACCCACTCCGCTAGACCCAAACACAAACCCGCTCCGCTAGACACAAACCCACTCCGCCAGTCCCAAACCCACTCCGCCAGACCAAAACCCACTCCGCCAGACCAAAACCCACTCTGCCAGACCAAAACCCACTCCGCCAGACCAAAACCCACTCCGCCAGACCCATACCCACTCTGCCAGACCCAAACCCACTCCGCCAGACCCAAACCCACTCCGCCAGACCAAAACCCACTCTGCCAGAGCAAAACCCACTCTGCCAGACCCAAACCCACTCCGCCAGACCCATACCCACTACGCCAGACCCAAACCCACTCCGCCAGACCCAAACCCACTCAGCCAGACCCCAAAACCACTCCGCCAGACCCCAAAGACCCTCCGCCAGACCCCAAACCCACTCCGCCAGACCCAAACCCACACCGCCAGACCCAAACCCACTCCGCTAGACCCAAAACCACTCCGCTAGACCCAAACCCAAACACACTCCGCTAGACCAAAACCCACTCCGCCACACCCGAACCCACTCCGCCAGACCAAAACGCACTCCGCCAGACCCAAACCCACTCCGCCAGACCAAAACCCACTCCACCAGACCAAAACCCACTCCGCCAGACCCAAACCCACTCCGCCAGACCCAAACCCACTCCGCCAGACCCAAACCCACTCCGCCAGACCCAAGCCCACTCCGCCAGACCCAACCCGACTCCGCCAGACCCAAGCTCACTCCGCCAGACAACAACCCACTCCGCCAGACCCCAACCCTCTCCGCCAGACCCGAACCCACTCCGCCAGACCCAAACCCACACCGCTAGACCCAAACCCACTCCGCTAGACCCAAACCCACTCCGCTAGACCCAAACACACTCAACTAGACCCAAACACAAACCCACTCCACCATACCCAAACCCAAACCCACTCCGCTGGACACAAACCAACTCCGCTACACTCAAACGCACTCCGCTAGACCCAAACCCACTCCGTTAGACCCAAACCCACTCCGCTCGACCCAAACCCACTCCGCTACACCCAAACCCACTCCGCTAGACCCAAACCCAAACCCACTCCGCCAGACCCAAACCCACTCCGCCAGACCCAAACCTACTCCGCCAGACCCAAACCCACTCCGCTAGATCCAAACCAACTCTGCCAGACCCAAGCCCACTCCGCCAGACCCAAACTCACACCGCCAGACCCAAACCCACTCCGCCAGACCTAAACCCACTCCACCAGACCCAAACCCACTCCGCCAGACCCAAGCCCACTCCGCCAGACCCAACCCCACTCCGCCAGACCCAAGCTCACTCCGCCAGACAACAACCCACTCCGCCAGACCCAAACCCGCACCGCTAGACCCAAACCCACTCCGCTAGACCCAAACCCTCTCCGCTAGACCCAAACACACTCAACTAGACCCAAACCCAAAACCACTCCACCATACCCAAACCCAAACCCACTCCGCTGGACACAAACCAACTCCGCTACACTCAAACGCACTCCGCTAGACCCAAACCCACTCCGCTAGAACCAAACCCACTCCGCTCGACCCAAACCCACTCCGCTACACCCAAACCCACTCCGCTAGACCCAAACCCAAACCCACTCCGCCAGACCCAAACCCACTCCGCCAGACCCAAACCTACTCCGCCAGACCCAAACCCACTCCGCTAGATCCAAACCAACTCCGCCAGACCCAAGCCCACTCCGCCAGACCCAAACCCACACCGCCAAACCCAAACCCACTCCGCCAGACCCAAACCCACTGCGCCAGACCCAAACCCACTCAGCCAGACCCCAAAACCACTCCGCCAGACCCCAAAGACCCTCCGCCAGACCCCAAACCCACTCCGCCAGACCCAAACCCACACCGCCAGACCCGAACCCACTCCGCCAGACACAAACCCACTCCGCCAAACCCAAACCCAAACCCACTCCGCCAGACCCAAACCCACTCTGCCAGACACAAACCCACTCTGCCAGACCCAAACCAACTCCGCCAGACCCAAACCCACTCCGCCAGACCCAAACCCACTCCGCCAGATCCAAACCCACTCCGCCTGATCCAAGCCCACACCGCCAGACCAAAGCCCTCTCCGCCAGACGCAAACCCACTCCGCCAAACCCAAACCCACTCAGCCAGACCCAAACCCACTCCGGCAGACCAAAACCCACTCCGCCAGACCCAAACCCACTCCGCCAGACCCAAACCCACTCCGCCAGACCCAAACCAACTCCGCCAGACCCAAACCCTCTCCGCCAGACCCAAACCCACTCCTGCAGACCAAAACCCACTCCGCCAGACCCAAACCCACTCCGCCAGACCCAAAACCACTCCGCCAGACCCAAACCCACTCCGCCAGACCCAAACTTACTCCGCCAGACCCAAACCCACTCCGCCAGACACGAACCCACACCGCCAGGCTCCAAACATACTCCGCCAGACCCAAACCCACTCCGCCAGACACGAACCCACTCCGCCAGACCCCAATCCACTCCGCTAGACCCAAACCCACTCCACCAGACCCAAACCCACTCCGCCAGGCCCAAACCCACTCCGCCAAACCCAAACCCACTCCGCCAGACCCAAACTTACTCCGCCAGACCCAAACCCACTCCGCTAGACACAAACCCACTCCGCTAGACCCAAACCCAAACCCACTCCGCTAGACCCAAACCCAAACCCACTCCGCTAGACCCAAACCCACACCGCTAGACCCAAACCCACACCGCGAGACCCAAACCCACTCCGCTAGACCCAAATCCACTCCACTGGACCCAAACACAAACCTACTCCGCGAGACCCAAACCCACTCTGCCAGACCCAAACCCACTCCGCCAGACCCAAACCCACTCCGCCAGACCCAAATCCACTCCGCTGGACCCAAACACAAACCTACTCCGCGAGACCCAAACCCACTCTGCCAGACCCATACCCACTCCGCCAGACCCAAACCCACTCCGCCAGACCCAAACCCACTCCGCCAGACCCAAACCCACTCCGCTGGACCCAAACCCACTCCGCCAGACCCAAACCTACTCCGCTAGACCCAAACCCACTCCGCTGGACCCAAACCCACTCTGCTAGACCCAAACCCAAACCCACTCCGCTAGACCCAAACCCAAACCCACTCCACTAGACCCAAACCCACTCCGCTGGACCCAAACCCACTCCGCCAGACCCAAGCCCACTACGCCATACCCAAGCCCACTCCGCCAGACCCAAACCCACTCCGCCAGACCCAAACCCACTCCGCCAGTCCCAAACCCACTGCTCGAGACCCAAACCCACTCCGCCAGACCCAAAACCACTCCGCCAGACCCAAACCCACTCCGCCAGACCAAAACCCACTCCGCCAGACCCAAACCCACTCCGCCAGACCAAAACCCACTCCGCCAGACCTAAACCCACTCCACCAGACCCAAACCCACTCCGCCAGACCCAAGCCCACTCCGCCAGACCCAACCCCACTCCGCCAGACCCAAGCTCACTCCGCCAGACAACAACCCACTCCGCCAGACCCCAACCCTCTCCGCCAGACCCGAACCCACTCCGCTAGATCCAAACCCACACCGCTAGACCCAAACCCACTCCGCTAGACCCAAACCCACTCCGCTAGACCCAAACCCACTCGACTATACCCAAACCCAAACCCACTCCGCTGGACCCAAACACAAACCCACTCCGCTAGACTCAAACCCACTCCGCAAGAACCAAACCCACTCCGCGAGACCCAAAGCCACTCCGCCAGACCCAAACCCACTCCGCCAGACCCAAAGCCACTCCGCCAGCCCAAGCCCACTCCGCGAGAACCAAGCCCACTCCGCCAGACCAAACCCACTCCGCCAGACCCAAACCCTCTCCACCAGATCCCAACCCACTCCACCAGACCCGAACCCACTCCGCCAGATCCCAACCCACTCCGCCAGACCCAAACCCACTCCGCCAGACCAAAACCCACTCCGCTATACCCAATCCCACTCCGCTAGACCCAAACCCAATAACTAGAGCCAAACCCAAACCCACTCCGCTAGACCCAAACACAAACCCGCTCCGCTAGACACAAACCCACTCCGCCAGTCCCAAACCCACTCCGCCAGACCAAAACCCACTCCGCCAGACCAAAACCCACTCTGCCAGACCAAAACCCACTCCGCCAGACCAAAACCCACTCCGCCAGACCCATACCCACTCTGCCAGACCCAAACCCACTCCGCCAGACCCAAACCCACTCCGCCAGACCAAAACCCACTCTGCCAGAGCAAAACCCACTCTGCCAGACCCAAACCCACTCCGCCAGACCCATACCCACTACGCCAGACCCAAACCCACTCCGCCAGACCCCAACCCACTCCTCCAGACCCCAACCCTCTCCGCCAGACCCGAACCCACTCCGCCAGACCCAAACCCACTCCGCTAGACCCAAACCTACTCCGCTAGACCCAAACCCACTCCGCTAGACCCAAACACACTCAACTAGACCCAAACCCAAACCCACTCCACTAGACCCAAACCCAACCCACTCCGCTGGGCCCAAACACAAACCCACTCCGCTAGACACAAACCCACTCCGCTAGACCCAAACCCACTCCGCTAGACCCAAACCCACTCTGCTAGACCCAAACCCAAACCCACTCCACTAGTTCCAAACCCACTCCGCTAGCCCCAACCCCACTCGGCTAGATCCAAACACACTCCACCAGACCCAAACCCACTCCGCCAGACCCAAACCCACTCCGCCAGACCCAAACCCTCTCCGCCAGACCCAAACTTACTCCTCCAGACCCAAACCCACTCCGCCAGACCCAAACCAACTCCGCCAGACCCATACCCACTCCGACAGACCCAAACCCACTCCACCAGACCCAAACCCACCGCCAAACACAAACCCACTCCGCCAGACCCAAACCCACTCCGCCAGACCCAAACCCACTCCGCCAGACCCAAACCCACTCCGCCAGACCCAAACCCACTCCGCCAGACCCAAACCCACTCCGCAATACCCAAACCCCCTCCGCCAGACCCAAACCCACTCCGCCAGACCCAAACCCACTCCGCCAGACCCAAACCCACTCCGCCAGACCCAAACCCACTCCGCCAGACCCAAACCCACTCCGCCAGACCCATACCCACTCCGCCAGACCGAAACCCACTCCGCCAGACCCCAAACTCACTCCGCCAGACCCAAACCCACTCCGCCAGACCCAAGCCCACTCCGCCAGACCCAAACCCACTCCGCCAGACCCAAACCCACTCCGCCAGACCCAAACCACTCCGTCAGACCCGAAACCACTCCGCCAGTCCCGAACCCACTCCGCCAGACCCGAACCCACTCCGCCAGACCCAAACTCCCTCCGCCAGACCCAAACCCACTCCGCCAGACCCAAACGCACTCCGCCAGACCCAAACCAACTCCGCCAGAGCCAAACCCACTCCGCCAGACACGAACCCACTCCGCCAGACCCCAATCCACTCCGCTAGACCCAAACCCACTCCACCAGACCCAAACCCACTCCGCCAGGCCCAAACCCACTCCGCCAAACCCAAACCCACTCCGCCAGACCCAAACTTACTCCGCCAGACCCAAACCCACTCCGCTAGACACAAACCCACTCCGCTAGACCCAAACCCAAACCCACTCCGCTAGACCCAAACCCAAACCCACTCCGCTAGACCCAAACCCACACCGCTAGACCCAAACCCACGCCGCGAGACCCAAACCCACTCCGCTAGACCCAAATCCACTCCACTGGACCCAAACACAAACCTACTCCGCGAGACCCAAACCCACTCTGCCAGACCCAAACCCACTCCGCCAGACCCAAACCCACTCCGCCAGACCCAAATCCACTCCGCTGGACCCAAACACAAACCTACTCCGCGAGACCCAAACCCACTCTGCCAGACCCAAACCCACTCCGCCAGACCCAAACCCACTCCGCCAGACCCAAACCCACTCCGCCAGACCCAAACCCACTCCGCTGGACCCAAACCCACTCCGCCAGACCCAAACCTACTCCGCTAGACCCAAACCCACTCCGCTGGACCCAAACCCACTCTGCTAGACCCAAACCCAAACCCACTCCGCTAGACCCAAACCCAAACCCACTCCACTAGACCCAAACCCACTCCGCTGGACCCAAACCCACTCCGCCAGACCCAAGCCCACTCCGCCATACCCAAGCCCACTCCGCCAGACCCAAACCCACTCCGCCAGACCCAAACCCACTCCGCCAGTCCCAAACCCACTGCTCGAGACCCAAACCCACTCCGCCAGACCCAAAACCACTCCGCCAGACCCAAACCCACTCCGCCAGACCAAAACCCACTCCGCCAGACCCAAACCCACTCCGCCAGACCAAAACCCACTCCGCCAGACCTAAACCCACTCCACCAGACCCAAACCCACTCCGCCAGACCCAAGCCCACTCCGCCAGACCCAACCCCACTCCGCCAGACCCAAGCTCACTCCGCCAGACAACAACCCACTCCGCCAGACCCCAACCCTCTCCGCCAGACCCGAACCCACTCCGCTAGAACCAAACCCACACCGCTAGACCCAAACCCACTCCGCTAGACCCAAACCCACTCCGCTAGACCCAAACCCACTCGACTATACCCAAACCCAAACCCACTCCGCTGGACCCAAACACAAACCCACTCCGCTAGACTCAAACCCACTCCGCAAGAACCAAACCCACTCCGCGAGACCCAAAGCCACTCCGCCAGACCCAAACCCACTCCGCCAGACCCAAAGCCACTCCGCCAGCCCAAGCCCACTCCGCGAGAACCAAGCCCACTCCGCCAGACCAAACCCACTCCGCCAGACCCAAACCCTCTCCACCAGATCCCAACCCACTCCACCAGACCCGAACCCACTCCGCCAGATCCCAACCCACTCCGCCAGACCCAAACCCACTCCGCCAGACCAAAACCCACTCCGCTATACCCAATCCCACTCCGCTAGACCCAAACCCAATAACTAGAGCCAAACCCAAACCCACTCCGCTAGACCCAAACACAAACCCGCTCCGCTAGACACAAACCCACTCCGCCAGTCCCAAACCCACTCCGCCAGACCAAAACCCACTCCGCCAGACCAAAACCCACTCTGCCAGACCAAAACCCACTCCGCCAGACCAAAACCCACTCCGCCAGACCCATACCCACTCTGCCAGACCCAAACCCACTCCGCCAGACCCAAACCCACTCCGCCAGACCAAAACCCACTCTGCCAGAGCAAAACCCACTCTGCCAGACCCAAACCCACTCCGCCAGACCCATACCCACTACGCCAGACCCAAACCCACTCCGCCAGACCCCAACCCACTCCTCCAGACCCCAACCCTCTCCGCCAGACCCGAACCCACTCCGCCAGACCCAAACCCACTCCGCTAGACCCAAACCTACTCCGCTAGACCCAAACCCACTCCGCTAGACCCAAACACACTCAACTAGACCCAAACCCAAACCCACTCCACTAGACCCAAACCCAACCCACTCCGCTGGGCCCAAACACAAACCCACTCCGCTAGACACAAACCCACTCCGCTAGACCCAAACCCACTCCGCTAGACCCAAACCCACTCTGCTAGACCCAAACCCAAACCCACTCCACTAGTTCCAAACCCACTCCGCTAGCCCCAACCCCACTCGGCTAGATCCAAACACACTCCACCAGACCCAAACCCACTCCGCCAGACCCAAACCCACTCCGCCAGACCCAAACCCTCTCCGCCAGACCCAAACTTACTCCTCCAGACCCAAACCCACTCCGCCAGACCCAAACCAACTCCGCCAGACCCATACCCACTCCGACAGACCCAAACCCACTCCACCAGACCCAAACCCACCGCCAAACACAAACCCACTCCGCCAGACCCAAACCCACTCCGCCAGACCCAAACCCACTCCGCCAGACCCAAACCCACTCCGCCAGACCCAAACCCACTCCGCCAGACCCAAACCCACTCCGCAATACCCAAACCCCCTCCGCCAGACCCAAACCCACTCCGCCAGACCCAAACCAACTCCGCCAGACCCAAACCCACTCCGCCAGACCCAAACCCACTCCGCCAGACCCAAACCCACTCCGCCAGACCCATACCCACTCCGCCAGACCGAAACCCACTCCGCCAGACCCCAAACTCACTCCGCCAGACCCAAACCCACTCCGCCAGACCCAAGCCCACTCCGCCAGACCCAAACCCACTCCGCCAGACCCAAACCCACTCCGCCAGACCCAAACCACTCCGTCAGACCCGAAACCACTCCGCCAGTCCCGAACCCACTCCGCCAGACCCGAACCCACTCCGCCAGACCCAAACTCCCTCCGCCAGACCCAAACCCACTCCGCCAGACCCAAACGCACTCCGCCAGACCCAAACCAACTCCGCCAGAGCCAAACCCACTCCGCCAGACCCAAGCCCGCTCCGCCAGACCCAAACCCACTCAGCCAGACCCGAACCCACTCCGCCAAACCCGAACCCACTCCGCCAGACCCGAACCCACTCCGCCAGACCCGAACACACTCCGCCAGACCCGAACCCACTCCGCCAGTACCGAACCCCCTCCGCAATACCCAAACCCCCTCCGCCAGACCCAAACCCACTCCGTCAGACCCAAACCTACTCCGCCAGACCCAAACCCACTCCGCCAGACCCATACCCACTCCGCCAGACCGAAACCCACTCCGCCAGACCCCAAACTCACTCCGCCAGACCCAAACCCACTCCGCCAGACCCAAGCCCACTCCGCTCGACCCAAACCCACTCCGCTACACCCAAACCCACTCCGCTAGACCCAAACCCAAACACACTCCGCCAGACCCAAACCCACTCCGCCAGACCCAAACCCACTCCGCTAGACCCAAACCCTCTCCGCTAGACCCAAACACACTCAACTAGACCCAAACCCAAAACCACTCCACCATACCCAAACCCAAACCCACTCCGCTGGACACAAACCAACTCCGCTACACTCAAACGCACTCCGCTAGACCCAAACCCACTCCGTTAGACCCAAACCCACTCCGCTCGACCCAAACCCACTCCGCTACACCCAAACCCACTCCGCTTGACCCAAACCCAAACCCACTCCGCCAGACCCAAACCCACTCCGCCAGACCCAAACCTACTCCGCCAGACCCAAACCCACTCCGCCAGATCCAAACCAACTCCGCCAGACCCAAGCCCACTCCGCCAGACCCAAACCCACACCGCCAGACCCAAACCCACTCCGCCAGACCTAAACCCACTCCACCAGACCCAAACCCACTCCGCCAGACCCAAGCCCACTCTGCCAGACCCAACCCCACTCCGCCAGACCCAAGCTCACTCCGCCAGACAACAACCCACTCCGCCAGACCCCAACCCTCTCCGCCAGACCCGAACCCACTCCGCCAGACCCAAACCCGCACCGCTAGACCCAAACCCACTCCGCTAGACCCAAACCCTCTCCGCTAGACCCAAACACACTCAACTAGACCCAAACCCAAAACCACTCCACCATACCCAAACCCAAACCCACTCCGCTGGACACAAACCAACTCCGCTACACTCAAACGCACTCCGCTAGACCCAAACCCACTCCGCTAGAACCAAACCCACTCCGCTCGACCCAAACCCACTCCGCTACACCCAAACCCACTCCGCTAGACCCAAACCCAAACCCACTCCGCCAGACCCAAACCCACTCCGCCAGACCCAAACCTACTCCGCCAGACCCAAACCCACTCCGCTAGATCCAAACCAACTCCGCCAGACCCAAGCCCACTCCGCCAGACCCAAACCCACACCGCCAGACCCAAACCCACTCCGCCAGACCCAAACCCACTGCGCCAGACCCAAACCCACTCAGCCAGACCCCAAAACCACTCCGCCAGACCCCAAAGACCCTCCGCCAGACCCCAAACCCACTCCGCCAGACCCAAACCCACACCGCCAGACCCAAACCCACTCCGCTAGACCCAAAACCACTCCGCTAGACCCAAACCCAAACCCAAACCCACTCCGCTAGACCAAAACCCACTCCGCCACACACGAACCCACTCCGCCAGACACAAACCCACTCCGCCAAACCCAAACCCAAACCCACTCCGCCAGACCCAAACCCACTCTGCCAGACACAAACCCACTCTGCCAGACCCAAACCAACTCCGCCAGACCCAAACCCTCTCCGCCAGACCCAAACCCACTCCGCCAGACCCAAACCCACTCCGCCAGACCCAAACCCACTCCGCCAGACCCAAACTTACTCCGCCAGACCCAAACCCACTCCGCCAGACACAAACCCACACCACCAGGCTCCAAACATACTCCGCCAGACCCAAACCCACTCCGCCAGACACGAACCCACTCCGCCAGACCCCAATCCACTCCGCTAGACCCAAACCCACTCCACCAGACCCAAACCCACTCCGCCAGGCCCAAACCCACTCCGCCAAACCCAAACCCACTCCGCCAGACCCAAACTTACTCCGCCAGACCCAAACCCACTCCGCTAGACACAAACCCACTCCGCTAGACCCAAACCCAAACCCACTCCGCTAGACCCAAACCCAAACCCACTCCGCTAGACCCAAACCCACACCGCTAGACCCAAACCCACGCCGCGAGACCCAAACCCACTCCGCTAGACCCAAATCCACTCCGCTGGACCCAAACACAAACCTACTCCGCGAGACCCAAACCCACTCTGCCAGACCCAAACCCACTCCGCCAGACCCAAACCCACTCCGCCAGACCCAAATCCACTCCGCTGGACCCAAACACAAACCTACTCCGCGAGACCCAAACCCACTCTGCCAGACCCAAACCCACTCCGCCAGACCCAAACCCACTCCGCCAGACCCAAACCCACTCCGCCAGACCCAAACCCACTCCGCTGGACCCAAACCGACTCCGCCAGACCCAAACCTACTCCGCTAGACCCAAACCCACTCCGCTAGACCCAAACCCACTCTGCTAGACCCAAACCCAAACCCACTCCGCTAGACCCAAACCCAAACCCACTCCACTAGACCCAAACCCACTCCGCTGGACCCAAACCTACTCCGCCAGACCCAAGCCCACTCCGCCATACCCAAGCCCACTCCGCCAGACCCAAACCCACTCCGCCAGACCCAAACCCACTCCGCCAGTCCCAAACCCACTGCTCGAGACCCAAACCCACTCCGCCAGACCCAAACCCACTCCGCCAGATCCAAACCCACTCCGCCAGACCAAAACCCACTCCGCCAGACCCAAACCCACTCCGCCAGACCAAAACCCACTCCGCCAGACCCAAACCCACTCCGCCAGACCCAAGCCCACTCCGCCAGACCCAACCCCACTCCGCCAGACCCAAGCTCACTCCGCCAGACAACAACCCACTCCGCCAGACCCCAACCCTCTCCGCCAGACCCGAACCCACTCCGCTAGATCCAAACCCACACCGCTAGACCCAAACCCACTCCGCTAGACCCAAACCCACTCCGCTAGACCCAAACACACTCAGCTAGACCCAAACCCAAACCCACTCCACCATACCCAAACCCAAACCCACTCCGCTGGACCCAAACCCACTACGCTACACCCAAACCCACTCTGCTAGACCCAAACCCAAACCCACTCCGCCAGACCCAAACCCACTCCGCCAGACCCAAACCTACTCCGCCAGACCCAAACCAACTCCGCTAGATCCAAACCAACTCCGCCAGACCCAAGCCCAATCCGCCAGACCCAAACCCACACCGCCAGACCCAAACCCACTCCGCCAGACCCAAACCCACTGCGCCAGACCCAAACCCACTCCGCCAGACCCCAAAACCACTCCGCCAGACCCCAAAGACCCTCCGCCAGACCCCAAACCCACTCCGCCAGACCCAAACCCACTCCGCCAGACACAAACCCACTCCGCCAGACCCAAATCACTCCGCTTGACCCAAACACAAACCCACTCCGCTAGACACAAACCCACTCCGCTAGACCCAAAACCACTCCGCTAGACCCAAACCCAAACCCACTCCGCTAGACCAAAACCCACTCCGCCACACCCGAACCCACTCTGCCAGACACAAACCCACTCCGCCAAACCCAAACCCAAACCCACTCCGCCAGACCCAAACCCACTCTGCCAGACACAAACCCACTCCGCCAGACCCAAACCAAGTCCGCCAGACCCAAACCCACTCCGCCAGACCCAAACCCACTCCGCCAGACCCAAACCCACTCCGCCTGATCCAAGCCCACACCGCCAGACCCAAACCCACTCCGCCAGACCCCAACCCACTCCGCCAGGCCCCAACCCACTCCGCCAGACCCGAACCCACTCCGCTAAACGCAAACCCACTCCGCCAGACACAAACCCACTCCGCCAGACCCCAAACCCACTCCGCCAGACCCAAACCCACTCCGCCAGACACGAACCCACTCCGCCAGACCCAAACCCACTCCGCCAGACCCAAACCCACTCCGCCAGACCAAAACCCACTCCACCAGACCCAATTCCACTCTGCCAGACCCAAACCCACTCCGCCAGACCCAAAGCCACTCCGCCAGACCAAGCCCACTCCGCCAGACCCAAACCCGCTCCGCCAGACCCAAACCCACTCCGCCAGACCCAAACCCACTCCGCCAGACTCAAACCCACTCCGCCAGACCCAAACCCACTCCGCCAGACCCAAACCACCTCCGCCAGACCCGAACCCACTCCGCCAGATCCCAACCCACTCCGCCAGACACGAACCCACTCCGCCAGACCCAAACCCACTCTGCCAGACCCCAACCCACTCCGCCAGACCCGAACCCACTCCGCTAAACCCAAACCCACTCCGCTAGACCCACACCCACTCCGCTAGACCCAAACACACTAAACTAGACCCAAACCCAAACCCACTCGACTATACCCAAACCCAAACCCACTCCGCTGGACCCAAACACAAACCCACTCCGCTAGACTCAAACCCACTCCGCAAGAACCAAACCCACTCCGCGAGACCCAAAGCCACTCCGCCAGACCCAAACCCACTCCGCCAGACCCAAAGCCACTCCGCCAGCCCAAGCCCACTCCGCGAGAACCAAGCCCACTCCGCCAGACCAAACCCACTCCGCCAGACCCAAACCCTCTCCACCAGATCCCAACCCACTCCACCAGACCCGAACCCACTCCGCCAGATCCCAACCCACTCCGCCAGACCCAAACCCACTCCGCCAGACCAAAACCCACTCCGCTATACCCAATCCCACTCCGCTAGACCCAAACCCAATCCACTAGAGCCAAACCCAAACCCACTCTGCTAGACCCAAACACAAACCCTCTCCGCCAGACCCGAACCCACTCCGCCAGACCCAAACCCACTCCGCTAGACCCAAACCTACTCCGCTAGACCCAAACCCACTCCGCTAGACCCAAACACACTCAACTAGACCCAAACCCAAACCCACTCCACTAGACCCAAACCCAACCCACTCCGCTGGGCCCAAACACAAACCCACTCCGCTAGACACAAACCCACTCCGCTAGACCCAAACCCACTCCGCTAGACCCAAACCCACTCCGCTAGACCCAAACCCAAACCCACTCCACTAGTTCCAAACCCACTCCGCTAGCCCCAACCCCACTCGGCTAGATCCAAACACACTCCACCAGACCCAAACCCACTCCGCCAGACCCAAACCCACTCCGCCAGACCCAAACCCTCTCCGCCAGACCCAAACTTACTCCTCCAGACCCAAACCCACTCCGCCAGACACGAACCCACTCCGCCAGACCCGAACCCACTCCGCCAGACCCGAACACACTCCGCCAGAGTCAAATCCACTCCGACAGACCCGAACCCACTCCGCCAGACCCGAACACACGCCGCCTGACCTGAACCCACTCCGCCAGACCCGAACCCACTCCGCCAGACCCAAACCCCCTCCGCCGGACCCGAACACACTCCGCCAGACCCCAACCCGCTCCGACAGACCCAAACCCACTCCACCAGACCCAAACCCACCGCCAAACACAAACCCACTCCGCCAGACCCAAACCCACTCCGCCAGACCCAAACCCACTCCGCCAGACCCAAACCCACTCCGCCAGACCCAAACCCACTCCGCCAGACCCAAACCCACTCCGCAATACCCAAACCCCCTCCGCCAGACCCAAACCCACTCCGCCAGACCCAAACCCACTCCGCCAGACCCAAACCCACTCCGCCAGTCCCATACCCACTCCGCCAGACCGAAACCCACTCCGCCAGACCCCAAACTCACTCCGCCAGACCCAAACCCACTCCGCCAGACCCAAGCCCACTCCGCCAGACCCAAACCCACTCCGCCAGACCCAAACCCACTCCGCCAGACCCAAACCACTCCGTCAGACCCGAAACCACTCCACCAGTCCCGAACCCACTCCGCCAGACCCGAACCCACTCCGCCAGACCCGAACCCACTCCGCCAGACCCGAACCCACTACGCCAGACCCGAACCCACTCCGCCAGACGCGAACCCACTCCGCCAGACCCGAACCCACTCCGGCCGACCCGAACCCACTCCGCCCGACCCGAACTCACTCCGCCAGACCCGAACCCACTCCGACAGACCCGAACCCACTCCGCCAGACACGAACCCACTCCGCCAGACCCGAACCCACTCCGCCAGACCCGAACCCACTCCGCCAGACCCGAACCCACTCCGCCAGACCAGAACCCACTCCGCCAGACCCTAACCCATTCCGCTAGACCCGAACCCACTCCGCCAGACCCATACCCACTCCGCAGGACCCAAACCCACACCGCCAGACCCCGAACCCTCTCCGGCAGACCCAAACCCACTCCGCCAGACCCAAACCCACTCCGCCAGATCCCAAACCCACTCCGCCAGACCCAAACCCACTCCGCAAGACCCAAACCCCCTCCGCCAGACCCAAACCCACTCCGCCAGACCCAAACCCACTACGCCAGACGCAAACCCACTCCGCCAGACCCAAACTCCCTCCGCCAGACCCAAACCCACTCCGCCAGACCCAAACGCACTCCGCCAGACCCAAACCAACTCCGCCAGAGCCAAACCCACTCCGCCAGACCCAAGCCCGCTCCGCCAGACCCAAACCCACTCCGCCAGACCCAAACCCACTCCGCCAGACCCCAAACCCACTCCGCCAGACCCAAACCCACTCCGCAAGACCCAAACCCCCTCCGCCAGACCCAAACCCACTCCGCCAGTCCCAAACCCACTACGCCAGACCCAAACCCACTCCGCCAGACCCAAACCCCCTCCACCAGACCCAAACCCACTCCGCCAGACCCAAACGCACTCCGCCAGATGCAAACCCACTCCGCCAGACCCAAACCCACTCCGCCTGAACCAAACCCACTCCGCCAGACCCAAACCCACCGCCAGACCCAAACCCACTCCGCTTGACCCAAACCCACTTCGCCAGACCCAAACCCACTCCGCCAGACCCAAACCCACTCCTCAAGACCCAAACCCACTCCGCCAGACCCAAACCCAGTCCGCCAGACCCAAACCCAATCTGCCCGACCCGAACCCACTCCGCCCGATCCGAACCCACTCCGCCAGACCCGAACCCACTCAGCCAGACCCGAACCCACTCCGCCAGACCCGAACCCACTCCGCCAGATCCGAACCCACTCCGCCAGACCCGAACACACTCCGCCAGACCCGAACCCACTCCGCCAGTACCGAACCCCCTCCGCAATACCCAAACCCCCTCCGCCAGACCCAAACCCACTCCGCCAGACCCAAACCTACTCCGCCAGACCCAAACCCACTCCGCCAGACCCATACCCACTCCGCCAGACCGAAACCCACTCCGCCAGACCCCAAACTCACTCCGCCAGACCCAAACCCACTCCGCCAGACCCAAGCCCACTCCGCCAGACCCAAACCCACTCCGCCAGACCCAAACCCACTCCGCCAGACCCAAACCACTCCGTCAGACCCGAATCCACTCCGCCAGTCCCGAACCCACTCCGCCAGACCCGAACCCACTCCGCCAGACCCGAACCCACTCCGCCAGACCCGAACCCACTACGCCAGACCCGAACCCACTCCGCCAGACGCGAACCCACTCCGCCAGACCCGAACCCACTCCGGCCGACCCGAACCCACTCCGCCCGACCCGAACCCACTCCGCCAGACCCGAACCCACTCCGACAGACCCGAACCCACTCCGCCAGACACGATCCCACTCCGCCAGACCCGAACCCACTCCGCCATACCCGAACCCACTCCGCCAGACCCGAACCCACTCCGCCAGACCCAAACCCACACCGCCAGACGCTAACCCATTCCGCTAGACCCGAACCCACTCCGCCAGACCCATACCCACTCCGCAGGACCCAAACCCACTCCGGCAGACCCCGAACCCTCTCCGCCAGACCCAAACCCAATCCGCCAGACCCAAACCCACTCCGCCAGATCCCAAACCCACTCCGCCAGACCCAAACCCACTCCGCAAGACCCAAACCCCCTCCGCCAGACCCAAACCCACACCGCCAGACCCAAACCCACTACGCCAGACCCAAACCCACTCCGCCAGACCCAAACTCCCTCCGCCAGACCCAAACCCACTCCGCCAGACCCAAACGCACTCCGCCAGACCCAAACCAACTCCGCCAGAGCCAAACCCACTCCGCCAGACCCAAGCCCGCTCCGCCAGACCCAAACCCACTCCGCCAGACCCAAACCCACTCCGCCAGACCCCAAACCCACTCCGCCAGACCCAAACCCACTCCGCAAGACCCAAACCCCCTCCGCCAGACCCAAACCCACTCCGCCAGTCCCAAACCCACTACGCCAGACCCAAACCCACTCCGCCAGACCCAAACCCCCTCCACCAGACCCAAACCCACTCCGCCAGACCCAAACGCACTCCGCCAGATGCAAACCCACTCCGCCAGACCCAAACCCACTCCGCCTGAACCAAACCCACTCCCCCAGACCCAAACCCACCGCCAGACCCAAACCCACTCCGCTTGACCCAAACCCACTTCGCCAGACCCAAACCCACTCCGCCAGACCCAAACCCACTCCTCAAGACCCAAACCCACTCCGCCAGACCCAAACCCAGTCCGCCAGACCCAAACCCAATCCGCCCGACCCGAACCCACTCCGCCCGATCCGAACCCACTCCGCCAGACCCGAACCCACTCAGCCAGACCCGAACCCACTCCGCCAGACCCGAACCCACTCCGCCAGACCCGAACCCACTCCGCCAGACCCAAACGCACTCCGCCAGATGCAAACCCACTCCGCCAGACCCAAACCCACTCCGCCTGAACCAAACCCACTCCGCCAGACCCAAACCCACCGCCAGACCCAAACCCACTCCGCTTGACCCAAACCCACTTCGCCAGACCCAAACCCACTCCGCCAGACCCAAACCCACTCCTCAAGACCCAAACCCACTCCGCCAGACCCAAACCCAGTCCGCCAGACCCAAACCCAATCCGCCCGACCCGAACCCACTCCGCCCGATCCGAACCCACTCCGCCAGACCCGAACCCACTCAGCCAGACCCGAACCCACTCCGCCAGACCCGAACCCACTCCGCCAGACCCGAACCCACTTCGCCAGACCCGAACACACTCCGCCAGACCCGAACCCACTCCGCCAGTACCGAACCCCCTCCGCCAGACCCTAACCCACTCCGCCAGACCCAAACCCACTACGCCAGACCCAAACCCACTCCGCCAGACCCAAACCCCCTCCGCCAGACCCAAACCCACTCCGCCAGACCCAAACGCACACTGCCAGACCCGAACCCACTCCGCCAGACCCGAACCCACTCCGCCAGACCCGAACCCACTCCGCCAGACCCGAACCCACTCCGCCAGACCCGAACCCACTACGCCAGACCCGAACCCACTCCGGCCGACCCGAACCCACTCCGCCCGACCCGAACCCACTCCGCCAGACCCGAACCCACTCCGCCAGACCCGAACCCACTCCGCCAGACACGAACCCACTGCGCCACACCCGAACCCACTCCGCCAGACCCGAACCCACTCCGCCAGACCCGAACCCACTCCGCCAGACCCGAACCCACTCCGTCAGACCCGAACCCATTCCGCCAGACACGAGCCCACTCCGCCATCCCAAACCCACTCCGCCAGACCCAAACCCACTCCGCCAGACCCCAAACCTACTCCGCCAGACCCAAACCCACTCCGCAAGACCCAAACCCCCTCCGCCAGACCCAAACCCACTCCGCCAGACCCAAACCCACTACGCCAGTCCCAAACCCACTCCTCCAGACCCAAACCCCCTCCACCAGACCCAAACCCACTCCGCCACACCCAAACGCACTCCGCCAGACCCAAACCCACTCCGCCAGACCCAAACCCACTCCGCCAGACCCAAGCCCACTCCGCCAGACCCAACCCCACTCCGCCAGACCCAAACCCACTCCGCCAGACCCAAACCCACTCCGCCAGACACAAACCCTCTCCGCCAGACCCAAACCCACTCCGCCAGACCCAAACCCACTCCGCCAGACCCAAACCCTCTCCGCCAGACCCAAACTCAGTCCGCCAGACCCAAACCCACTCCGCCAGACCCAAACCTTCTCTGCCAGACCCAAACCCACTCCGCCAGACCCAAACCCACTCCGCCAGACCCAAACCCTCTCCGCCAGACCCAAACCCACTCCGCCAGACCCAAACCCTCTCCGCCAGACCCAAACCCACTCCGCCAGACCCAAACCCACTCCGCCAGACCCAAACCCACTCCGCCAGACCCAAACCCTCTCCGCCAGACCCAAACCCACTCCGCCAGACCCAAACCCACTCCGCCAGACCCAAACCATCTCCGCCAGACCCAAACCCACTCCGCCAGACCCAAACCCACTCCGCCAGACCCAAACCCTCTCCGCCAGACCCAAACCCACTCCCCCAGACCCAAACCCACTCCGCCAGACCCCAACTCACTCCGCCAGAACCAAACCCACTCCGCCAGACCCGAACCCACTCCGCCAGACCCCAATCAACTCCGTCAGATCCGAACCCACTCCGCCAGACCCGAACCTACTCCGCCAGACCCAAACCCACTCCGCCAGACCCAAACCCACTCCGCCAGTCCCAAGCCCACTCCCCCAGACGCAAACCCACTCCGCCAGACCCCAAACCCACTCCGCCAGACCCAAACCCACTCCGCCAGACCCAAACCCACTCCGCCAGACAGAAACCAACTCCGCCAGCCCCAAACCCACTCCGCCAGACAGAAACCCACTCCGCCAGACCCGAACCCACTCCGCCAGACCTAAACCCACTCTGCCAGACCACAACCCACTCCGCCAGACCCCAACCCACTCCGCCAGACCCGAAGCCACTCCGCCAGACCCAAACCCACTCCGCCAGACCCTAACACACTCTGCCAGACCCAAACCCACTCCGCCAGACCCAAACCCACTCCGCCAGACCCAATCCCACTCCGCCAGACCCAAACCAACTCCGCCAGACCCAACCCACTCCGCCAGACCCAAACCAACTCCGCCAGACCCAAACCCACTCCGCCAGACCCAAACCCACTCCGCCAGACCCAAACCCACTCATCCAGACCCAAACCCACTCCGGCAGACCCAAACCCTCTCCCCCAGACCCAAACCCACTCCGCCAGACCCGAACCCACTCCGCCAGACCCGAACCCACTCCGCCAGACCCAAACCCACTCCGCCAGACCCAAACCCACTCCGCCAGACCCAAACCCACTCCGCCAGAAAGAAACCAACTCCGCCAGCCCCAAACCCACTCCGCCAGACAGAAACCCACTCCGCCAGACCCCAACCCACTCCGCCAGACCCGAAGCCACCCCGCCAGACCCAAACCCACTCCGCCAGACCCTAACACACTCTGCAAGACCCAAACCCACTCCGCCAGACCCAAACCCACTCCACCAGACCCAAACCCACTCCGCCAGACCCAAACCCACTCCGCCAGACACAAACCCTCTCCGCCAGACCCAAACCCACTCCGCCAGACCCAAACCCACTCCGCCAGACCCAAACCCTCTCCGCCAGACCCAAACTCAGTCCGCCAGACCCAAACCCACTCCGCCAGACCCAAACCTTCTCTGCCAGACCCAAACCCACTCCGCCAGACCCAAACCCACTCCGCCAGACCCAAACCCTCTCCGCCAGACCCAAACCCACTCCGCCAGACCCAAACCCTCTCCGCCAGACCCAAACCCACTCCGCCAGACCCAAACCCACTCCGCCAGACCCAAACCCACTCCGCCAGACCCAAACCCTCTCCGCCAGACCCAAACCCACTCCGCCAGACCCAAACCCACTCCGCCAGACCCAAACCATCTCCGCCAGACCCAAACCCACTCCGCCAGACCCAAACCCACTCCGCCAGACCCAAACCCTCTCCGCCAGACCCAAACCCACTCCCCCAGACCCAAACCCACTCCGCCAGACCCCAACTCACTCCGCCAGAACCAAACCCACTCCGCCAGACCCGAACCCACTCCGCCAGACCCCAATCAACTCCGTCAGATCCGAACCCACTCCGCCAGACCCGAACCTACTCCGCCAGACCCAAACCCACTCCGCCAGACCCAAACCCACTCCGCCAGTCCCAAGCCCACTCCCCCAGACGCAAACCCACTCCGCCAGACCCCAAACCCACTCCGCCAGACCCAAACCCACTCCGCCAGACCCAAACCCACTCCGCCAGACAGAAACCAACTCCGCCAGCCCCAAACCCACTCCGCCAGACAGAAACCCACTCCGCCAGACCCGAACCCACTCCGCCAGACCTAAACCCACTCTGCCAGACCACAACCCACTCCGCCAGACCCCAACCCACTCCGCCAGACCCGAAGCCACTCCGCCAGACCCAAACCCACTCCGCCAGACCCTAACCCACTCCGCCAGACCCAAACCCACTCCCCCAGACCCAAACCCACTCCGCCAGACCCCAACTCACTCCGCCAGAACCAAACCCACTCCGCCAGACCCGAACCCACTCCGCCAGACCCCAATCAACTCCGTCAGATCCGAACCCACTCCGCCAGACCCGAACCTACTCCGCCAGACCCAAACCCACTCCGCCAGACCCAAACCCACTCCGCCAGTCCCAAGCCCACTCCCCCAGACGCAAACCCACTCCGCCAGACCCCAAACCCACTCCGCCAGACCCAAACCCACTCCGCCAGACCCAAACCCACTCCGCCAGACAGAAACCAACTCCGCCAGCCCCAAACCCACTCCGCCAGACAGAAACCCACTCCGCCAGACCCGAACCCACTCCGCCAGACCTAAACCCACTCTGCCAGACCACAACCCACTCCGCCAGACCCCAACCCACTCCGCCAGACCCGAAGCCACTCCGCCAGACCCAAACCCACTCCGCCAGACCCTAACACACTCTGCCAGACCCAAACCCACTCCGCCAGACCCAAACCCACTCCGCCAGACCCAATCCCACTCCGCCAGACCCAAACCAACTCCGCCAGACCCAACCCACTCCGCCAGACCCAAACCAACTCCGCCAGACCCAAACCCACTCCGCCAGACCCAAACCCACTCCGCCAGACCCAAACCCACTCATCCAGACCCAAACCCACTCCGGCAGACCCAAACCCTCTCCCCCAGACCCAAACCCACTCCGCCAGACCCGAACCCACTCCGCCAGACCCGAACCCACTCCGCCAGACCCAAACCCACTCCGCCAGACCCAAACCCACTCCGCCAGACCCAAACCCACTCCGCCAGAAAGAAACCAACTCCGCCAGCCCCAAACCCACTCCGCCAGACAGAAACCCACTCCGCCAGACCCCAACCCACTCCGCCAGACCCGAAGCCACCCCGCCAGACCCAAACCCACTCCGCCAGACCCTAACACACTCTGCAAGACCCAAACCCACTCCGCCAGACCCAAACCCACTCCACCAGACCCAAACCCACTCCGCCAGACCCAAACCAACTCCGCCAGAGCCAACCCACTCCGCCAGACCCAAACCAACTCCGCCAGACACAAACCCACTCCGCCAGACCCAAACCCACTCCGCCAGACCCAAACCCACTCATCCAGACCCAAACCCACTCCGGCAGACCCAAACCCACTCCCCCAGACCCAAACCCACTCCGCCAGACCCGAACCCACTCCGCCAGACCCGAACCCACTCCGCCAGACCCTAACCCACTCCGCCACACACAAACCCACTCCGCCAGACCCAAACCCACTCCGCCAGACCCAAACCCTCTCCGCCAGACCCAAACCCACTCTGCCAGACCCAAACCCACTCCGCCAGACCCAAACCCTCTCCGCCAGACCCAAACTCAGTCCGCCAGACCCAAACCCACTCCGCCAGACCCAAACCTTCTCTGCCAGACCCAAACCCACTCCGCCAGACCCAAACCCACTCCGCCAGACCCAAGCCCTCTCCGCCAGACCCAAACCCACTCCGCCAGACCCAAACCCTCTCCGCCAGACCCAAACCCACTCTGCCAGACCCAAACCCACTCCGCCAGACCCAAAACCCTGTCCGCCAGACCCAAACCCACTCCGCCAGACCCAAACCCTCTCCGCCAGACCCAAACCCACTCCGCCAGACCCAAACCCACTCCGCCAGACCCAAACCCTCTCCGCCAGACCCAAACCCACTCCACCAGACCCAAACCCACTCCGCCAGACCCCAACTCACTCCGCCAGAACCAAACCCACTCCGCCAGACCCGAACCCACTCCGCCAGACCCCAATCAACTCCGTCAGATCCGAACCCACTCCGCCAGACCCGAACCTACTCCGCCAGACCCAAACCCACTCCGCCAGACCCAAACCCACTCCGCCAGTCCCAAACCCACTCCGCCAGCCCCAAACCCACTCCGCCAGTCCTAAACACACTCCGCCAGACCCAAACCCACTCCGCCAGCTCCAAACCCACTCTGCAAGACCCTAACCCACTCCGCCAGACCCCAAACCCACTTCGCCACACACAAACCCACTCCGCCAGACCCAAACCCACTCCGCCAGACCCAAACCCTCTCCGCCAGACCCAAACCCACTCTGCCAGACCCAAACCCACTCCGCCAGACCCAAACCCTCTCCGCCAGACCCAAACTCAGTCCGCCAGACCCAAACCCACTCCGCCAGACCCAAACCTTCTCTGCCAGACCCAAACCCACTCCGCCAGACCCAAACCCACTCCGCCAGACCCAAGCCCTCTCCGCCAGACCCAAACCCACTCCGCCAGACCCAAACCCTCTCCGCCAGACCCAAACCCACTCTGCCAGACCCAAACCCACTCCGCCAGACCCAAAACCCTGTCCGCCAGACCCAAACCCACTCCGCCAGACCCAAACCCACTCCGCCAGACCCAAACCCTCTCCGCCAGACCCAAACCCACTCCGTCAGACCCAAACCCACTCCGCCAGACCCAAACCTTCTCCGCCAGACCCAAATCCACTCCGCCAGACAGAAACCAACTCCGCCAGCCCCAAACCCACTCCGCCAGACAGAAACCCACTCCGCCAGACCCAAACCCACTCCGCCAGACCCAAACCCACTCCGCCAGACCCAAACCCACTCCGCCAGACCCAAACCCACTCCGCCAGACCCAAGCCCACTCCGCCAGACCCGAACCCACTCCGCCAGACCTGAACCCACTCCGCCAGACCCCAACCCACTCCGCCAGACCCCAACCCACTCCGCCAGACCCGAAGCCACTCCGCCAGACCCAAACCCACTCCGCCAGACCCTAACACACTCTGCGAGACCCAAACCCACTCCGCCAGACCCAAACCCACTCCGCCAGACCCAAACCCACTCCGCCAGACCCAAACCAACTCCGCCAGACCCAACCCACTCCGCCAGATCCAAACCAACTCCGCCCGACCCAAACCCACTCCGCCAGACCCAAACCCACTCCGCCAGACCCAAACCCACTCATCCAGACCCAAACCCACTCCGGCAGACCCAAACCCACTCCCCCAGACCCAACCCACTCCGCCAGACCCGAACCCACTCCGCCAGACCCGAACCTACTCCGCCAGACACGAACCCACTCCGCCAGACCCAAACCCACTCCGCCACACACAAACCCACTCCGCCAGACCCAAACCCACTCCGCCAGACCCAAACCCACTCCGCCAGACCCAAACCCAATCCGCCAGTCCCAAACCCACTCCGCCAGACCAAAACCCACTCCGCCAGTCCTAAACACACTCCGCCAGACCCAAACCCACTCCGCCAGCTCCAAACCCACTCCGCAAGACCCAAACCCACTCCGCCAGACCCAAACCCACTCCGCCAGACCCAAACCCACTCATCCAGACCCAAACCCACTCCGGCAGACCCAAACCCACTCCCCCAGACCCAACCCACTCCGCCAGACCCGAACCCACTCCGCCAGACCCAAACCCACTCCGCCAGACCCAAACCAACTCCGCCAGACCCAACCCACTCCGCCAGACCCAAACCAACTCCGCCAGACCCAAACCCACTCCGCCAGACCCAAACCCACTCCGCCAGACCCAAACCCACTCATCCAGACCCAAACCCACTCCGGCAGACCCAAACCCACTCCCCCAGACCCAACCCACTCCGCCAGACCCGAACCCACTCCGCCAGACCCGAACCCACTCCGCCAGACCCGAACCCACTCCGCCAGACCCGAACCCACTCCGCCACACACAAACCCACTCCGCCAGACCCAAACCCACTCCGCCAGACCCAAACCCACTCCGCCAGACCCAAACCCAATCCGCCAGTCCCAAACCCAATCCGCCAGACCCAAACCCACTCCGCCAGTCCTAAACACACTCCGCCAGACCCAAACCCACTCCGCCAGCTCCAAACCCACTCCGCAAGACCCTAACCCACTCCGCCAGACCCAAACCCTCTCCGCCAGACCCAAACCCACTCCGCCAGACCCAAACCCACTCCGCCAGACCCAAACCCTCTCCGCCAGACCCAAACCCACTCCGCCAGACCTAAACCCACTCCGCCAGACCCAAACCTTCTCCGCCAGACCCAAACCCACTCCGACAGACCCAAACCCACTCCGCCAGACCCAAACCCTCTCCGCCAGACCTAAACCCACTCCGCCAGACCCAAACCCACTCCGCCAGACCCCAACTCACTCCGCCAGAACCAAACCCACTCTGCCAGACCCGAACCCACTCCGCCAGACTCCAACCAACTCCGTCAGATCCGAACCCACTCCGCCAGACCCGAACCTACTCCGCCAGACCCAAACCCACTCCGCCAGACCCTAACACACTCCGCCAGACCCAAACCCACTCCGCCAGACCCAAACCCACTCCGCCAGACCCAAACCCACTCCGCCAGACCCAAACCAACTCCGCCAGACCCAACCCACTCCGCCAGACCCAAACCAACTCCGCCAGACCCAAACCCACTCCGCCAGACCCAAACCCACTCCGCCAGACCCAAACCCACTCATCCAGACCCAAACCCACTCCGGCAGACCCAAACCCACTCCCCCAGACCCAACCCACTCCGCCAGACCCGAACCCACTTCGCCAGACACAAACCCACTCCGCCAGACCCAAACCCACTCCGCCAGACCCAAACCCACTCCGCCAGACCCAAACCCACTCCGCCAGACCCAAACCCACTCCGCCAGATCCGAACCCACTCCGCCAGATCCGAACCCACTCCGCCAGACACAAACCCACTCCGCCAGATCCGAACCCACTCCGCCAGACCCGAACCCACTCCGCCAGACCCAAACCCACTCCGCCAGACCCAAACCCACTCCGCCAGACCTAAACCAACTCCGCCAGACCCAAACCCACTCCGCCAGACCCAAACCCACTCCGCCAGACCCAAACCCACTCCGCCACACCCGAACCCACTCTGCCAGACCCCAACCCACTCCGCCAGACGCGAACCCACTCGTACAGACCCGAACCCACTCCGCCACACCCGAACCCACTCCGCCTGACCGAAACCCACTCCGCCAGACCCGAACCCACTCCGCCAGACCCGAACCCACTCCGCCAGACCCGAACCCACTCCGCCAGAACCGAACCCACTCCGACAGACCCGAACCCACTCCACCAGACCATAACCCACTCCGCCAGACCCGAACCCACTCCGCCAGACCCCTCCCACTCCGGCAGACCCCAACCCACTCCACCAGTCCCGAACCCACTCCGCCAGACCCCAACCCACTCCGCCAGACCCAAACCCACTCCGCCAGACCCAAACCCACTCCGCCAGACCCAAACCTTCTCCGCCAGACCCAAACCCACTCCGCCAGACCCAAACCCACTCCGCCAGACCCGAACCCACTCCGCCAGACCCCAACCAACTCCGTCAGATCCGAACCCACTCCGCCAGACCCGAACCTACTCCGCCAGACCCAAACCCACTCCACCAGACCCAAACCCACTCCGCCAGTCCGAAACCCACTCCCCCAGACCCAAACCCACTCCGCCAGACCCCAAACCCACTCCGCCAGACCCAAACCCACTCCGCCAGACCCAAACCCACTCCGCCAGTCCCAAACCCACTCCGCCAGACCCAAACCCACTCCGCCAGACCCATACCACTCCGCCAGACCCAAACCCACTCCGCCAGACCCAAACCCACTCCGCCAGACCCCAACTCACTCCGCCAGAACCAAACCCACTCCGCCAGACCCGAACCCACTGCGCCAGACCCCAACCCACCCCGCCAGATCCGAACCCACTCCGCCAGACCCGAACCTACTCCGCCAGACCCCAAACCCACTCCGCCAGTCCCAAACCCACTCCCCCAGACCCAAACCCACTCCGCCAGACCCCAAACCCACTCCGCCAGACCCAAACCCACTCCGCCAGACCCAAACCCACTCCGCCAGTCCCAAACCCACTCCGCCAGACCCAAACCCACTCCGCCAGACCTAAACCCACTCCGCCAGACCCAAACCCACTCCGCCAGACCTAAACACACTCCGCCAGAACCCAACCCACTCCGCCAGACCCAAACCCACTCCGCCAGACCCAAACCAACTCCGCCAGACCCAAACCCACTCCGCCAGACCAAAACCCATTCCGCCAGACCCAAACCCACTCATCCAGACCCAAACCCACTCCGCCAGACCCAAACCCACTCATCCAGACCCAAACCCACTCCGCCAGACCCGAACCCACTCCGCCAGACCCAAACCCACTCCGCCAGACACAAACCCACTCCGCCAGACCCCAAACCCACACCGCCAGACCCAAACTCACTCCGCCAGACCCAAACCCACTCCGCCACACACAAACCCACTCCGCCAGACCCAAGCCCACTCCGCCAGACCCCAACCCACTCCGCCAGACCCCAAACCCTCTTCGCCAGAAACAAACCCACTCCGCCAGACCCAAATCCACTCCGCCAGACCCAAACCCACTCCGCCAGACCCAAACCCACTCCGCCAGACCCAAACCCACTCCGCCAGATCCGAACCCACTCCGCCAGACACAAACCCACTCCGCCAGATGCGAACCCACTCCGCCAGACCCAAACCCACTCCGCCAGACCCAAACCCACTCCGCCAGACCCAAACCCACTCCGCCAGACCCAAACCAACTCCGCCAGACCCAAACCCACTCCGCCAGACCCAAACCCACTCCGCCAGACCCAAACCCACTCCGCCACACCCGAACCCACTCCGCCAGACCCCAACCCACTCCGCCAGACCCCAACCCACTCCGCCAGACCCAAGCCCACTCCGCCAGACCCAAACCCACTCCGCCAGACCCAAGCCCACTCCGACAGACCCAACCCCACTCCGCCAGACCCAAACCCACTCCGCCACACCCTAACACACTCTGCCAGACCCAAACCCACTCCGCCAGACCCAAACCCTATCCGCCAGACCCAAACCCACTCCGCCAGACCCAAACCAACTCCGCCAGACCCAAACCCACTCCGCCAGACCCAAACCAACTCCGCCAGACCCAAACCCACTCCGCCAAACCCAAACCCACTCCGCCAGACCCAAACCCACTCACCCAGACCCAAACCCACTCCGCCAGACCAGAACCCACTCCGCCAGACCCAAACCCACTCCGCCAGACACCAAACCCACTCCGCCAGACCCAAACCCACTCCGCCAGATCCAAACCCACTCCGCCACACACAAACCCACTCCGCCAGACCCAAACCAACTCCGCCAGTCCCAAACCCACTCCGCCAGACCCAAACCCACTCCGCCAGTCCTAAACACACTCCGCCAGACCCAAACCCACTCCGCCAGCCCCAAACCCACTCCGCAAGACCCTAACCCACTCCGCCAGACCCCAAACCCACTTCGCCAGACACAAACCCAATCCGCCAGACCCAAACCCACTCCGCCAGACCCAAACCCTCTCCGCCAGACCCAAACCCACTCCGCCAGACCCGAACCCACTTCGCCAGACCCCAACCCACTCCGCCAGACCCAAGCCCACTCCGCCAGACCCAAACCCACTCCGCCAGACCCAAGCCCACTCCGACAGACCCAACCCCACTCCGCCAGACCCAAACCCACTCCGCCACACCCTAACACACTCTGCCAGACCCAAACCCACTCCGCCAGACCCAAACCCTATCCGCCAGACCCAAACCCACTCCGCCAGACCCAAACCAACTCCGCCAGACCCAAACCCACTCCGCCAGACCCAAACCAACTCCGCCAGACCCAAACCCACTCCGCCAAACCCAAACCCACTCCGCCAGACCCAAACCCACTCACCCAGACCCAAACCCACTCCGCCAGACCAGAACCCACTCCGCCAAACCCACTCCGCCAGACACCAAACCCACTCCGCCAGACCCAATCCCACTCCGCCAGACCCAAACCCACTCCGCCACACACAAACCCACTCCGCCAGACCCAAACCAACTCCGCCAGTCCCAAACCCACTCCGCCAGACCCAAACCCACTCCGCCAGTCCTAAACACACTCCGCCAGACCCAAACCCACTCCGCCAGCCCCAAACCCACTCCGCAAGACCCTAACCCACTTCGCCAGACCCCAAACCCACTTCGCCAGACACAAACCCAATCCGCCAGACCCAAACCCACTCCGCCAGACCCAAACCCTCTCCGCCAGACCCAAACCCACTCCGCCAGACCCGAACCCACTCCGCCAAACCCCAACCCACTCCGCCAGACCCAAATCCACTCCGCCAGACCCCAAACCCACTTCGCCAGACACAAACCCAATCCGCCAGACCCAAACCCACTCCGCCAGACCTAAACCAACTCCGCCAGACCCAAACCCACTCCGCCAGACCCAAACCCACTCCGCCACACCCGAACCCACTCCGCCAGACCCCAACCCACTCCGCCAGACCCCAACCCACTCCGCCAGACCCAAGCCCACTCCGCCAGACCCAAACCCACTCCGCCAGACCCAAGCCCACTCCGACAGACCCAACCCCACTCCGCCAGACCCAAACCCACTCCGCCACACCCTAACACACTCTGCCAGACCCAAACCCACTCCGCCAGACCCAAACCCTATCCGCCAGACCCAAACCCACTCCGCCAGACCCAAACCAACTCCGCCAGACCCAAACCCACTCCGCCAGACCCAAACCAACTCCGCCAGACCCAAACCCACTCCGCCAAACCCAAACCCACTCCGCCAGACCCAAACCCACTCACCCAGACCCAAACCCACTCCGCCAGACCAGAACCCACTCCGCCAGACCCAAACCCACTCCGCCAGACACCAAACCCACTCCGCCAGACCCAAACCCACTCCGCCAGATCCAAACCCACTCCGCCACACACAAACCCACTCCGCCAGACCCAAACCAACTCCGCCAGTCCCAAACCCACTCCGCCAGACCCAAACCCACTCCGCCAGTCCTAAACACACTCCGCCAGACCCAAACCCACTCCGCCAGCCCCAAACCCACTCCGCAAGACCCTAACCCACTCCGCCAGACCCCAAACCCACTTCGCCAGACACAAACCCAATCCGCCAGACCCAAACCCACTCCGCCAGACCCAAACCCTCTCCGCCAGACCCAAACCCACTCCGCCAGACCCGAACCCACTTCGCCAGACCCCAACCCACTCCGCCAGACCCAAGCCCACTCCGCCAGACCCAAACCCACTCCGCCAGACCCAAGCCCACTCCGACAGACCCAACCCCACTCCGCCAGACCCAAACCCACTCCGCCACACCGTAACACACTCTGCCAGACCCAAACCCACTCCGCCAGACCCAAACCCTATCCGCCAGACCCAAACCCACTCCGCCAGACCCAAACCAACTCCGCCAGACCCAAACCCACTCCGCCAGACCCAAACCAACTCCGCCAGACCCAAACCCACTCCGCCAAACCCAAACCCACTCCGCCAGACCCAAACCCACTCACCCAGACCCAAACCCACTCCGCCAGACCAGAACCCACTCCGCCAAACCCAAACCCACTCCGCCAGACACCAAACCCACCCCGCCAGACCCAAACCCACTCCGCCAGACCCAAACCCACTCCGCCACACACAAACCCACTCCGCCAGACCCAAACCAACTCCGCCAGTCCCAAACCCACTCCGCCAGACCCAAACCCACTCCGCCAGTCCTAAACACACTCCGCCAGACCCAAACCCACTCCGCCAGCCCCAAACCCACTCCGCAAGACCCTAACCCACTCCGCCAGACCCCAAACCCACTTCGCCAGACACAAACCCAATCCGCCAGACCCAAACCCACTCCGCCAGACCCAAACCCTCTCCGCCAGACCCAAACCCACTCCGCCAGACCCGAACCCACTCCGCCAAACCCCAACCCACTCCGCCAGACCCAAATCCACTCCGCCAGACCGAAACCCACTCCGCCAGACCCAAACCCACTCCGCCAGACCCAAACCCACTACGCCAGACCCCAACTCACTCCGCCAGATCCGAACCCACTGCGCCAGACCCCAACCCACTCCGCCAGATCCGAACCCACTCCGCCAGACCCGAACCTACTCCGCCAGACCCAAACCCACTCCGACAGACCCAAACCCACTCCGCCAGACCCAAACCCACTCCGCCACACCCAAACCCACTCCGCCAGACCCAAATCCACTCCGCCAGACCCAAACCCACTCCGCCAGACCCAAACCCACTCCGCCAGACCCAAACCCACTCCGCCAGACAGAAACCCACTCCGCCAGCCCCAAACCCACTCCGCCAGACCTAAACCCACTCCGCCAGACCCAAACCCACTCCGCCAGTCCCAAACCCACTCCGCCAGACCAGAACCCACTCCGCCAGACCCAAACCCACTCCCCCAGACCCAAACCCACTCCGCCAGACCCGAACCCACTCCGCCAGACCCAAACCCACTCCGCCAGACACCAAACCCACTCCGCCAGACCCAAACCCACTCCGCCAGACCCAAACCCACTCCGCCAGACCCAAACCCACTCCGCCAGACCCGAACCCACTCCGCCAGACCCAAACCCACTCCGCCAGACCTAAACCAACTCCGCCAGTCCCAAACCCACTCCGCCAGACCCAAACCCACTCCGCCAGTCCTAAACACACTCCGCCAGACCCAAACCCACTCCGCCAGCCCCAAATCCACTCCGCAAGACCCTAACCCACTCCGCCAGACCCCAAACCCACTTCGCCAGACACAAACCCAATCCGCCAGACCCAAACCCACTCCGCCAGACCCAAACCCTCTCCGCCAGACCCCAACTCACTCCGCCAGAACCAAACCCACTCCGCCAGACCCGAACCCACTGCGCCAGACCCCAACCCACTCCGCCAGATCCGAACCCACTCCGCCAGACCCGAACCTACTCCGCCATACCCAAACCCACTCCGACAGACCCAAACCCACTCCGCCAGACCCGAACCCACTCCGCCAGACCCAAACCCACTCCGCCAGACCTGAACCCACACCGCCAGACCCAAACCCACTCCGCCAGACACAAACCCACTCCTCCAGACCCCAAACCCACACCGCCAGACCCAAACTCACTCCGCCAGACCCAAACCCACTCCGCCACACACAAACCCACTCCGCCAGACCCAAGCCCACTCCGCCAGAACCCAACCCACTCCGCCAGACCCCAAACCCTCTTCGCCAGAAACAAACCCACTCCGCCAGACCCAAATCCACTCCGCCAGACCCAAACCCACTCCGCCAGACCCAAACCCACTCCGCCAGACCCAAACCCACTCCGCCAGACAGAAACCCACTCCGCCAGCCCCAAACCCACTCCGCCAGACCCAAACCCACTCCGCCAGACCCAAACCCACTCCGCCAGACCCAAACCCACTCCGCCAGACCCAAGCCCACTCCGACAGACCCAACCCCACTCCGCCAGACCCAAACCCACACCGCCACACCCTAACACACTCTGCCAGTCCCAAACCCACTCCGCCAGACCCAAACCCAATCCGCCAGACCCAAACCCACTCCGCCAGACCCAAACCAACTCCGCCAGACCCAAACCCACTCCGCCAGACCCAAACCAACTCCGCCAGACCCAAACCCACTCCGCCAAACACAAACCCACTCCGACAGACCCAAACCCACTCATCCAGACCCAAACCCACTCCGCCAGACCAGAACCCACTCCGCCAGACCCAAACCCACTCCCCCAGACCCAAACCCACTCCGCCAGACCCGAACCCACTCTGCCAGACCCAAACCCACTCCGCCAGACACCAAACCCACTCCGCCAGACCCAAACCTACTCCGCCAGACCCAAACCCTCTCCGCCAGACCCAAACCCACTCCGCCAGACCCGAACCCACTTCGCCAGACCCCAACCCACTCCGCCAGACCCAAGCCCACTCCGCCAGACCCAAACCCACTCCGCCAGACCCAAGCCCACTCCGACAGACCCAACCCCACTCCGCCAGACCCAAACCCACTCCGCCACACCCTAACACACTCTGCCAGACCCAAACCCACTCCGCCAGACCCAAACCCTATCCGCCAGACCCAAACCCACTCCGCCAGACCCAAACCAACTCCGCCAGACCCAAACCCACTCCGCCAGACCCAAACCAACTCCGCCAGACCCAAACCCACTCCGCCAAACCCAAACCCACTCCGCCAGACCCAAACCCACTCACCCAGACCCAAACCCACTCCGCCAGACCAGAACCCACTCCGCCAAACCCACTCCGCCAGACACCAAACCCACTCCGCCAGACCCAATCCCACTCCGCCAGACCCAAACCCACTCCGCCACACACAAACCCACTCCGCCAGACCCAAACCAACTCCGCCAGTCCCAAACCCACTCCGCCAGACCCAAACCCACTCCGCCAGTCCTAAACACACTCCGCCAGACCCAAACCCACTCCGCCAGCCCCAAACCCACTCCGCAAGACCCTAACCCACTTCGCCAGACCCCAAACCCACTTCGCCAGACACAAACCCAATCCGCCAGACCCAAACCCACTCCGCCAGACCCAAACCCTCTCCGCCAGACCCAAACCCACTCCGCCAGACCCGAACCCACTCCGCCAAACCCCAACCCACTCCGCCAGACCCAAATCCACTCCGCCAGACCCCAAACCCACTTCGCCAGACACAAACCCAATCCGCCAGACCCAAACCCACTCCGCCAGACCTAAACCAACTCCGCCAGACCCAAACCCACTCCGCCAGACCCAAACCCACTCCGCCACACCCGAACCCACTCCGCCAGACCCCAACCCACTCCGCCAGACCCCAACCCACTCCGCCAGACCCAAGCCCACTCCGCCAGACCCAAACCCACTCCGCCAGACCCAAGCCCACTCCGACAGACCCAACCCCACTCCGCCAGACCCAAACCCACTCCGCCACACCCTAACACACTCTGCCAGACCCAAACCCACTCCGCCAGACCCAAACCCTATCCGCCAGACCCAAACCCACTCCGCCAGACCCAAACCAACTCCGCCAGACCCAAACCCACTCCGCCAGACCCAAACCAACTCCGCCAGACCCAAACCCACTCCGCCAAACCCAAACCCACTCCGCCAGACCCAAACCCACTCACCCAGACCCAAACCCACTCCGCCAGACCAGAACCCACTCCGCCAGACCCAAACCCACTCCGCCAGACACCAAACCCACTCCGCCAGACCCAAACCCACTCCGCCAGATCCAAACCCACTCCGCCACACACAAACCCACTCCGCCAGACCCAAACCAACTCCGCCAGTCCCAAACCCACTCCGCCAGACCCAAACCCACTCCGCCAGTCCTAAACACACTCCGCCAGACCCAAACCCACTCCGCCAGCCCCAAACCCACTCCGCAAGACCCTAACCCACTCCGCCAGACCCCAAACCCACTTCGCCAGACACAAACCCAATCCGCCAGACCCAAACCCACTCCGCCAGACCCAAACCCTCTCCGCCAGACCCAAACCCACTCCGCCAGACCCGAACCCACTTCGCCAGACCCCAACCCACTCCGCCAGACCCAAGCCCACTCCGCCAGACCCAAACCCACTCCGCCAGACCCAAGCCCACTCCGACAGACCCAACCCCACTCCGCCAGACCCAAACCCACTCCGCCACACCGTAACACACTCTGCCAGACCCAAACCCACTCCGCCAGACCCAAACCCTATCCGCCAGACCCAAACCCACTCCGCCAGACCCAAACCAACTCCGCCAGACCCAAACCCACTCCGCCAGACCCAAACCAACTCCGCCAGACCCAAACCCACTCCGCCAAACCCAAACCCACTCCGCCAGACCCAAACCCACTCACCCAGACCCAAACCCACTCCGCCAGACCAGAACCCACTCCGCCAAACCCAAACCCACTCCGCCAGACACCAAACCCACTCCGCCAGACCCAAACCCACTCCGCCAGACCCAAACCCACTCCGCCACACACAAACCCACTCCGCCAGACCCAAACCAACTCCGCCAGTCCCAAACCCACTCCGCCAGACCCAAACCCACTCCGCCAGTCCTAAACACACTCCGCCAGACCCAAACCCACTCCGCCAGCCCCAAACCCACTCCGCAAGACCCTAACCCACTCCGCCAGACCCCAAACCCACTTCGCCAGACACAAACCCAATCCGCCAGACCCAAACCCACTCCGCCAGACCCAAACCCTCTCCGCCAGACCCAAACCCACTCCGCCAGACCCGAACCCACTCCGCCAAACCCCAACCCACTCCGCCAGACCCAAATCCACTCCGCCAGACCCAAACCCACTCCGCCAGACCCAAACCCACTCCGCCAGACCCAAACCCACTACGCCAGACCCCAACTCACTCCGCCAGATCCGAACCCACTGCGCCAGACCCCAACCCACTCCGCCAGATCCGAACCCACTCCGCCAGACCCGAACCTACTCCGCCAGACCCAAACCCACTCCGACAGACCCAAACCCACTCCGCCAGACCCAAACCCACTCCGCCACACCCAAACCCACTCCGCCAGACCTAAACCAGCTCCGCCAGACCCAAACCTACTCCGCCAGACCCAAACCCACTCCGCCAGACACAAACCCACTCCGCCAGACCCAAACCCACTCCGCCAGACCCAAACCCACACCGCCAGACCCAAACCCACTCCGCCAGACCCAAACCCACTCCGCCAGACCCAAACCCCCTCTGCCAGTCCTAAACACACTCCGCCAGACCCAAACCCACTCCACCAGACCCAAACCCTCTCCGCCAGACCCAAACCCACTCCGCCAGACCCGAACCCACTCCGCCAGACCCAAACCCACTCCGCCAGACACAAACCCACTCCGCCAGACCCCAAACCCACACCGCCAGACCCAAACTCAGTCCGCCAGACCCAAACCCACTCCGCCACACACAAACCCACTCCGCCAGACCCAAGCCCACTCCGCCAGACCCCAACCCACTCCGCCAGACCCCAAACCCTCTTCGCCAGAAACAAACCCACTCCGCCAGACCCAAATCCACTCCGCCAGACCCAAACCCACTCCGCCAGACCCAAACCCACTCCGCCAGACCCAAACCCACTCCGCCAGACAGAAACCCACTCCGCCAGCCCCAAACCCACTCCGCCAGACCTAAACCCACTCCGCCAGACCCAAACCCACTCCGCCAGTCCCAAACCCACTCCGCCAGACCAGAACCCACTCCGCCAGACCCAAACCCACTCCCCCAGACCCAAACCCACTCCGCCAGACCCGAACCCACTCCGCCAGACCCACACCCACTCCGCCAGACACCAAACCCACTCCGCCAGACCCAAACCCACTCCGCCAGACCCAAACCCACTCCGCCAGACCCAAACCCACTCCGCCAGACCCAAACCCACTCCGCCAGACCCAAACCCACTCCGCCAGACCTAAACCAACTCCGCCAGTCCCAAACCCACTCCGCCAGACCCAAACCCACTCCGCCAGTCCTAAACACACTCCGCCAGACCCAAACCCACTCCGCCAGCCCCAAATCCACTCCGCAAGACCCTAACCCACTCCGCCAGACCCCAAACCCACTTCGCCAGACACAAACCCAATCCGCCAGACCCAAACCCACTCCGCCAGACCCAAACCCTCTCCGCCAGACCCCAACTCACTCCGCCAGAACCAAACCCACTCCGCCAGACCCGAACCCACTGCGCCAGACCCCAACCCACTCCGCCAGATCCGAACCCACTCCGCCAGACCCGAACCTACTCCGCCATACCCAAACCCACTCCGACAGACCCAAACCCACTCCGCCAGACCCGAACCCACTCCGCCAGACCCAAACCCACTCCGCCAGACCTGAACCCACACCGCCAGACCCAAACCCACTCCGCCAGACACAAACCCACTCCTCCAGACCCCAAACCCACACCGCCAGACCCAAACTCACTCCGCCAGACCCAAACCCACTCCGCCACACACAAACCCACTCCGCCAGACCCAAGCCCACTCCGCCAGAACCCAACCCACTCCGCCAGACCCCAAACCCTCTTCGCCAGAAACAAACCCACTCCGCCAGACCCAAATCCACTCCGCCAGACCCAAACCCACTCCGCCAGACCCAAACCCACTCCGCCAGACCCAAACCCACTCCGCCAGACAGAAACCCACTCCGCCAGCCCCAAACCCACTCCGCCAGACCCAAACCCACTCCGCCAGACCCAAACCCACTCCGCCAGACCCAAACCCACTCCGCCAGACCCAAGCCCACTCCGACAGACCCAACCCCACTCCGCCAGACCCAAACCCACACCGCCACACCCTAACACACTCTGCCAGTCCCAAACCCACTCCGCCAGACCCAAACCCAATCCGCCAGACCCAAACCCACTCCGCCAGACCCAAACCAACTCCGCCAGACCCAAACCCACTCCGCCAGACCCAAACCAACTCCGCCAGACCCAAACCCACTCCGCCAAACCCAAACCCACTCCGACAGACCCAAACCCACTCATCCAGACCCAAACCCACTCCGCCAGACCAGAACCCACTCCGCCAGACCCAAACCCACTCCCCCAGACCCAAACCCACTCCGCCAGACCCGAACCCACTCTGCCAGACCCAAACCCACTCCGCCAGACACCAAACCCACTCCGCCAGACCCAAACCCACTCCGCCAGACCCAAACCCACTCCGCCAGACCCAAACCCACTCCGCCAGACCCAAACCCACTCCGCCAGACCCAAACCCACTCTGCCAGACCCAAACCAACTCCGCCAGTCCCAAACCCACTCCGCCAGACCCAAACCCACTCCGCCAGTCCTAAACACACTCCGCCAGACCCAAACCCACTCCGCCAGCCCCAAACCCACTCCGCAAGACCCTAACCCACTCCGCCAGACCCCAAACCCACTTCGCCAGACACAAACCCAATCCGCCAGACCCAAACCCACTCCGCCAGACCCAAACCCTCTCCGCCAGACCCAAACCCACTCCGCCAGACCCGAACCCACTCCGCCAGACCCCAACCCAGTCCGCCAGAACCAAATCCACTCCGCGAGACCCAAACCCACCCCGCCAGACCCAAACCCACTCCGCCAGACCCCAACTCACTCCGCCAGAACCAAACCCACTCCGCCAGACCCGAACCCACTGCGCCAGACCCCAACCCACTCCGCCAGATCCGAACCCACTCCGCCAGACCCGAACCTACTCCGCCATACCCAAACCCACTCCGACAGACCCAAACCCACTCCGCCAGACCCGAACCCACTCCGCCACACCCGAACCCACTCCGCCAGACATAAACCAACTCCGCCAGACCCAAACCCACTCCGCCACACACAAACCCACTCCGCCAGACCCAAACCCACTCCGCCAGACCCAAACCCACTCCGCCAGACCCCAACTCACTCCGCCAGAACCAAACCCACTCCGCCAGACCCGAACCCACTGCGCCAGACCCCAACCCACTCCGCCAGATCCGAACCCACTCCGCCAGACCCGAACCTACTCCGCCATACCCAAACCCACTCCGACAGACCCAAACCCACTCCGCCAGACCCGAACCCACTCCGCCAGACCCAAACCCACTCCGCCAGACCTGAACCCACACCGCCAGACCCAAACCCACTCCGCCAGACACAAACCCACTCCTCCAGACCCCAAACCCACACCGCCAGACCCAAACTCACTCCGCCAGACCCAAACCCACTCCGCCACACACAAACCCACTCCGCCAGACCCAAGCCCACTCCGCCAGACCCCAACCCACTCCGCCAGACCCCAAACCCTCTTCGCCAGAAACAAACCCACTCCGCCAGACCCAAATCCACTCCGCCAGACCCAAACCCACTCCGCCAGACCCAAACCCACTCCGCCAGACCCAAACCCACTCCGCCAGACAGAAACCCACTCCGCCAGCCCCAAACCCACTCCGCCAGACCCAAACCCACTCCGCCAGACCCAAACCCACTCCGCCAGACCCAAACCCACTCCGCCAGACCCAAGCCCACTCCGACAGACCCAACCCCACTCCGCCAGACCCAAACCCACACCGCCACACCCTAACACACTCTGCCAGTCCCAAACCCACTCCGCCAGACCCAAACCCAATCCGCCAGACCCAAACCCACTCCGCCAGACCCAAACCAACTCAGCCAGACCCAAACCCACTCCGCCAGACCCAAACCAACTCCGCCAGACCCAAACCCACTCCGCCAAACCCAAACCCACTCCGACAGACCCAAACCCACTCATCCAGACCCAAACCCACTCCGCCAGACCAGAACCCACTCCGCCAGACCCAAACCAACTCCGCCAGTCCCAAACCCACTCCGCCAGACCCAAACCCACTCCGCCAGTCCTAAACACACTCCGCCAGACACAAACCCACTCCGCCAGCCCCAAACCCACTCCGCAAGACCCTAACCCACTCCGCCAGACCCCAAACCCACTTCGCCAGACACAAACCCAATCCGCCAGACCCAAACCCACTCCGCCAGACCCAAACCCTCTCCGCCAGACCCAAACCCACTCCACCAGACCCGAACCCACTCCGCCAGACCCCAACCCAGTCCGCCAGACCCAAATCCACTCCGCCAGACCCAAACCCACCCCGCCAGACGCAAACCCACTCCGCCAGACCCCAACTCACTCCGCCAGAACCAAACCCACTCCGCCAGACCCGAACCCACTGCGCCAGACCCCAACCCACTCCGCCAGATCCGAACCCACTCCGCCAGACCCGAACCTACTCCGCCATACCCAAACCCACTCCGACAGACCCAAACCCACTCCGCCAGACCCGAACCCACTCCGCCACACCCGAACCCACTCCGCCAGACATAAACCAACTCCGCCAGACCCAAACCCACTCCGCCACACACAAACCCACTCCGCCAGACCCAAACCCACTCCGCCAGACCCAAACCCACTCCGCCAGACCCAAACCCACTCCGCCAGACCCAAACCCACTCCGCCAGACCCAAACCCACTCCGCCAGTCCTAAACACACTCCGCCAGACCCAAACCCACTCCGCCAGACCCAAACCCTCTCCGCCAGATCCAAACCCACTCCGCCAGTCCCAAACCCACTCCACCAGACTCCAACCAACTCTGTCAGATCCGAACCCACTCCGCCAGACCCGAACCTACTCCGCCAGACCCAAACCCACTCCGCCAGATCCGAACCCACTCCGCCAGATCTGAACCCACTCCGCCAGACCCAAACCAACTCCGCCAGACCCAAACCCACTCCGCCAAACCCAAACCCACTCCGCCAGACCCAAACCCACTCACCCAGACCCAAACCCACTCCGCCAGACCAGAACCCACTCCGCCAGACCCAAACCCACTCCGCCAGACACCAAACCCACTCCGCCAGACCCAAACCCACTCCGCCAGATCCAAACCCACTCCGCCACACACAAACCCACTCCGCCAGACCCAAACCAACTCCGCCAGTCCCAAACCCACTCCGCCAGACCCAAACCCACTCCGCCAGTCCTAAACACACTCCGCCAGACCCAAACCCACTCCGCCAGCCCCAAACCCACTCCGCAAGACCCTAACCCACTCCGCCAGACCCCAAACCCACTTCGCCAGACACAAACCTAATCCGCCAGACCCAAACCCACTCCGCCAGACCCAAACCCTCTCCGCCAGACCCAAACCCACTTCGCCAGACCCCAACCCACTCCGCCAGACCCAAGCCCACTCCGCCAGACCCAAACCCACTCCGCCAGACCCAAGCCCACTCCGACAGACCCAACCCCACTCCGCCAGACCCAAACCCACTCCGCCACACCCTAACACACTCTGCCAGACCCAAACCCACTCCGCCAGACCCAAACCCTATCCGCCAGACCCAAACCCACTCCGCCAGACCCAAACCAACTCCGCCAGACCCAAACCCACTCCGCCAGACCCAAACCAACTCCGCCAGACCCAAACCCACTCCGCCAAACCCAAACCCACTCCGCCAGACCCAAACCCACTCACCCAGACCCAAACCCACTCCGCCAGACCAGAACCCACTCCGCCAAACCCAAACCCACTCCGCCAGACACCAAACCCACTCCGCCAGACCCAAACCCACTCCGCCAGACCCAAACCCACTCCGCCACACACAAACCCACTCCGCCAGACCCAAACCAACTCCGCCAGTCCCAAACCCACTCCGCCAGACCCAAACCCACTCCGCCAGTCCTAAACACACTCCGCCAGACCCAAACCCACTCCGCCAGCCCCAAACCCACTCCGCAAGACCCTAACCCACTCCGCCAGACCCCAAACCCACTTCGCCAGACACAAACCCAATCCGCCAGACCCAAACCCACTCCGCCAGACCCAAACCCACTCCGCCAGACCCGAACCCACTCCGCCAAACCCCAACCCACTCCGCCAGACCCAAATCCACTCCGCCAGACCCAAACCCACTCCGCCAGACCCAAACCCACTCCGCCAGACCCAAACCCACTACGCCAGACCCCAACTCACTCCGCCAGATCCGAACCCACTGCGCCAGACCCCAACCCACTCCGCCAGATCCGAACCCACTCCGCCAGACCCGAACCTACTCCGCCAGACCCAAACCCACTCCGACAGACCCAAACCCACTCCGCCAGACCCAAACCCACTCCGCCACACCCGAACCCACTCCGCCAGACCTAAACCAGCTCCGCCAGACCCAAACCCACTCCGCCACACACAAACCCACTCCGCCAGACCCAAACACACTCCGCCAGACCCAAACCCACACCGCCAGACCCAAACCCACTCCGCCAGACCCAAACCCACTCCGCCAGACCCAAACCCCCTCTGCCAGTCCTAAACACACTCCGCCAGACCCAAACCCACTCCGCCAGACCCAAACCCTCTCCGCCAGACCCAAACCCACTCCGCCAGACCCGAACCCACTCCGCCAGACCCAAACCCACTCCGCCAGACACAAACCCACTCCGCCAGACCCCAAACCCACTCCGCCAGACCCAAACCCACTCCGCCAGACCCAAACCCACTCCGCCACACACAAACCCACTCCGCCAGACCCAAACCAACTCCGCCAGTCCCAAACCCACTCCGCCAGACCCAAACCCACTCCGCCAGTCCTAAACACACTCCGCCAGACCCAAACCCACTCCGCCAGCCCCAAACCCACTCCGCAAGACCCTAACCCACTCCGCCAGACCCCAAACCCACTTCGCCAGACACAAACCCAATCCGCCAGACCCAAACCCACTCCGCCAGACCCAAACCCTCTCCGCCAGACCCAAACCCACTCCGCCAGACCCGAACCCACTCCGCCAAACCCCAACCCACTTCGCCAGACCCAAATCCACTCCGCCAGACCCAAACCCACTCCGCCAGACCCAAACCCACTCCGCCAGACCCAAACCCACTACGCCAGACCCCAACTCACTCCGCCAGATCCGAACCCACTGCGCCAGACCCCAACCCACTCCGCCAGATCCGAACCCACTCCGCCAGACCCGAACCTACTCCGCCAGACCCAAACCCACTCCGACAGACCCAAACCCACTCCGCCAGACCCAAACCCACTCCGCCACACCCGAACCCACTCCGCCAGACCTAAACCAGCTCCGCCAGACCCAAACCCACTCCGCCACACACAAACCCACTCCGCCAGACCCAAACACACTCCGCCAGACCCAAACCCACACCGCCAGACCCAAACCCACTCCGCCAGACCCAAACCCACTCCGCCAGACCCAAACCCCCTCTGCCAGTCCTAAACACACTCCGCCAGACCCAAACCCACTCCGCCAGACCCAAACCCTCTCCGCCAGACCCAAACCCACTCCGCCAGACCCGAACCCACTCCGCCAGACCCAAACCCACTCCGCCAGACACAAACCCACTCCGCCAGACCCCAAACCCACACCGCCAGACCCAAACTCACTCCGCCAGACCCAAACCCACTCCGCCACACACAAACCCACTCCGCCAGACCCAAGCCCACTCCGCCAGACCCCAACCCACTCCGCCAGACCGCAAACCCTCTTCGCCAGAAACAAACCCACTCCGCCAGACCCAAATCCACTCCGCCAGACCCAAACCCACTCCGCCAGACCCAAACCCACTCCGCCAGACCCAAACCCACTCCGCCAGACAGAAACCCACTCCGCCAGACCCAAACCCACTCCGCCAGACCCAAACCCACTCCGCCAGACCCAAACCCACTCCGCCAGTCCCAAACCCACTCCGCCAGACCCAAGCCCACTCCGACAGACCCAACCCCACTCCGCCAGACCCAAACCCACACCGCCAGACCCAAACCCACTCCGACAGACCCAAACCCACTCATCCAGACCCAAACCCACTCCGCCAGACACCAAACCCACTCCGCCAGACCCAAACCCACTCCGCCAGACCCAAACCCACTCCGCCAGACCCAAACCCACTCCGCCAGACCCAAACCCACTCCGCCAGACCCAAACCCACTCCGCCAGACCCAAACCAACTCCGCCAGTCCCAAACCCACTCCGCCAGACCCAAACCCACTCCGCCAGTCCTAAACACACTCCGCCAGACCCAAACCCACTCCGCCAGCCCCAAACCCACTCCGCAAGACCCTAACCGACTCCGCCAGACCCCAAACCCACTTCGCCAGACACAAACCCAATCCGCCAGACCCAAACCCACTCCGCCAGACCCAAACCCTCTCCGACAGACCCAAACCCACTCCGCCAGACCCGAACCCACTCCGCCAGACCCCAACCCAGTCCGCCAGACCCAAATCCACTCCGCCAGACCCAAACCCACCCCGCCAGACCCAAACCCACTCCGCCAGACCCCAACTCACTCCGCCAGAACCAAACCCACTCCGCCAGACCCGAACCCACTGCGCCAGACCCCAACCCACTCCGCCAGATCCGAACCCACTCCGCCAGACCAAAACCTACTCCGCCATACCCAAACCCACTCCGACAGACCCAAACCCACTCCGCCAGACCCGAACCCACTCCGCCAGACCCAAACCCACTCCGCCAGACCCGAACCCACACCGCCAGACCCAAACCCACTCCGCCAGACACAAACCCACTCCGCCACACCCCAAACCCACACCGCCAGACCCAAACTCACTCCGCCAGACCCAAACCCACTCCGCCACACACAAACCCACTCCGCCAGACCCAAGCCCACTCCGCCAGACCCCAACCCACTCCGCCAGACCCCAAACCCTCTTCGCCAGAAACAAACCCACTCCGCCAGACCCAAATCCACTCCGCCAGACCCAAACCCACTCCGCCAGACCCAAACCCACTCCGCCAGACCCAAACCCACTCCGCCAGAGAGAAACCCACTCCGCCAGCCCCAAACCCACTCCGCCAGACCCAAACCCACTCCGCCAGACCCAAACCCACTCCGACAGACCCAACCCCACTCCGCCAGACCCAAACCCACACCGCCACACCCTAACACACTCTGCCAGTCCCAAACCCACTCCGCCAGACCCAAACCCAATCCGCCAGACCCAAACCCACTCCGCCAGACCCAAACCCACTCCGCCAGACCCAAACCAACTCCGCCAGACCCAAACCCACTCCGCCAAACCCAAACCCACTCCGACAGACCCAAACCCACTCATCCAGACCCAAACCCACTCCGCCAGACCAGAACCCACTCCGCCAGACCCAAACCCACTCCCCCAGACCCAAACCCACTCCGCCAGACCCGAACCCACTCTGCCAGACCCAAACCCACTCCGCCAGACACCAAACCCACTCCGCCAGACCCAAACCCACTCCGCCAGACCCAAACCCACTCCGCCAGACCCAAACCCACTCCGCCAGACCCAAACCCACTCCGCCAGACCCAAACCCACTCCGCCAGACCCAAACCAACTCCGCCAGTCCCAAACCCACTCCGCCAGACCCAAACCCACTCCGCCAGTCCTAAACACACTCCGCCAGACCCAAACCCACTCCGCCAGCCCCAAACCCACTCCGCAAGACCCTAACCCACTCCGCCAGACCCCAAACCCACTTCGCCAGACACAAACCCAATCCGCCAGACCCAAACCCACTCCGCCAGACCCAAACCCTCTCCGCCAGACCCAAACCCACTCCGCCAGACCCGAACCCACTCCGCCAGACCCCAACCCAGTCCGCCAGACCCAAATCCACTCCGCCAGACCCAAACCCACCCCGCCAGACCCAAACCCACTCCGCCAGACCCCAACTCACTCCGCCAGAACCAAACCCACTCCGCCAGACCCGAACCCACTGCGCCAGACCCCAACCCACTCCGCCAGATCCGAACCCACTCCGCCAGACCCGAACCTACTCCGCCATACCCAAACCCACTCCGACAGACCCAAACCCACTCCGCCAGACCCGAACCCACTCCGCCACACCCGAACCCACTCCGCCAGACATAAACCAACTCCGCCAGACCCAAACCCACTCCGCCACACACAAACCCACTCCGCCAGACCCAAACCCACTCCGCCAGACCCAAACCCACTCCGCCAGACCCAAACCCACTCCGCCAGACCCAAACCCACTCCGCCAGACCCAAACCCACTCCGCCAGTCCTAAACACACTCCGCCAGACCCAAACCCACTCCGCCAGACCCAAACCCTCTCCGCCAGACCCAAACCCACTCCGCCAGTCCCAAACCCACTCCGCCAGACTCCAACCAACTCTGTCAGATCCGAACCCACTCCGCCAGACCCGAACCTACTCCGCCAGACCCAAACCCACTCCGCCAGATCCGAACCCACTCCGCCAGATCTGAACCCACTCCGCCAGACACAAACCCACTCCGCCAGATCCGAACCCACTCCGCCAGACCCAAACCCACTCCGCCAGACCCAAACCCACTCCGCCAGACCCAAACCCACTCCGCCAGACCTAAACCAACTCCGCCAGACCCAAACCCACTCCGCCAGACACAAACCCACTCCGCCAGACCCAAACCCACTCCGCCACACCCGAACCCACTCCGCCAGACCCCAACCCACTCCGCCAGACCCCAACCCACTCCGCCAGACCCAAGCCCACTCCGCCAGACCCAAACCCACTCCGCCAGACCCAAGCCCACTCCGACAGACCCAACCCCACTCCGCCAGACCCAAACCCACTCCGCCACACCCTAACACACTCTGCCAGACCCAAACCCACTCCGCCAGACCCAAACCCTATCCGCCAGACCCAAACCCACTCCGCCAGACCCAAACCAACTCCGCCAGACCCAAACCCACTCCGCCAGACCCAAACCAACTCCGCCAGACCCAAACCCACTCCGCCAAACCCAAACCCACTCCGCCAGACCCAAACCCACTCACCCAGACCCAAACCCACTCCGCCAGACCAGAACCCACTCCGCCAGACCCAAACCCACTCCGCCAGACACCAAACCCACTCCGCCAGACCCAAACCCACTCCGCCAGACCCAAACCCACTCCGCCACACACAAACCCACTCCGCCAGACCCAAACCAACTCCGCCAGTCCCAAACCCACTCCGCCAGACCCAAACCCACTCCGCCAGTCCTAAACACACTCCGCCAGACCCAAACCCACTCCGCCAGCCCCAAACCCACTCCGCAAGACCCTAACCCACTCCGCCAGACCCCAAACCCACTTCGCCAGACACAAACCCAATCCGCCAGACCCAAACCCACTCCGCCAGACCCAAACCCTCTCCGCCAGACCCAAACCCACTCCGCCAGACCCGAACCCACTCCGCCAAAGCCCAACCCACTCCGCCAGACCCACATCCACTCCGCCAGACCCAAACCCACTCCGCCAGACCCAAACCCACTCCGCCAGACCCAAACCCACTACGCCAGACCCCAACTCACTCCGCCAGATCCGAACCCACTGCGCCAGACCCCAACCCACTCCGCCAGATCCGAACCCACTCCGCCAGACCCGAACCTACTCCGCCAGACCCACACCCACTCCGACAGACCCAAACCCACTCCGCCAGACCCAAACCCACTCCGCCACACCCGAACCCACTCCGCCAGACCTAAACCAACTCCGCCAGACCCAAACCCACTCCGCCACACACAAACCCACTCCGCCAGACCCAAACCCACTCCGCCAGACCCAAACCCACTCCGCCAGACCCAAACCCACTCCGCCAGACCCAAACCCACTCTGCCAGACCCAAACCCCCTCTGCCAGTCCTAAACACACTCCGCCAGACCCAAACCCACTCCGCCAGACCCAAACCCTCTCCGCCAGACCCAAACCCACTCCGCCAGACCCAAACCCACTCCGCCAGACCCAAACCCTCTCCACCAGACCCAAACCCACTCCGCCAGTCCCAAACCCACTCCGCCAGACCCAAACCCACTCCGCCAGACCTAAACACACACCGCCAGACCCAAACCCACTCCGCCGGACCCAAACCAACTCCGCCAGACCCAAACCCACTCCGCCAGACCCCAAACCCACTCCGCCAGATCCAAACCCACTCCGCCAGACCCAAACCCACTCCGCCAGACCCAAACCCACTCCGCCAGTCCCAAACCCACTCCGCCAGACCCAAACCCACTCCGCCAGACCTAAACACACACCGCCAGACCCAAACCCACTCCGCCGGACCCAAACCAACTCCGCCAGACCCAAACCCACTCCGCCAGACCCCAAACCCACTCCGCCAGATCCAAACCCACTCCGCCAGACCCAAACCCACTCCGCCAGACCCAAACCTACTCCGCCAGACCATAACCCACTCCGCCAGACCCCAACCCACTCCGCCAGACCCAAACCCATTCCGCCAGACCCAAACCCACTCATCCAGTCCCAAACCCACTCCGCCAGACCCAAACCCACTCATCCAGACCCAAACCCACTCCTCCAGACCCGAACCCACTCCGCCAGACCCAAACCCACTCCCCCAGACCCAAACCCACTCCGCCAGACCCCAAACCCACTCTGCCAGACCCAAACTCACTCCGCCAGACCCAAACCCACTCCGCCACACACAAACCCACTCCGCCAGACCCCAAACCCTCTTCGCCAGAAACAAACCCACTCCGCCAGACCCAAATCCACTCCGCCAGACCCAAACCCACTCCGCCAGACCCAAACCCACTCCGCCACACCCGTACCCACTCCGCCAGACCCCAACCAACTCCGCCAGACCCCAACCCACTCCGCCAGACCCAAGCCCACTCCGCCAGACCCAAACCCACTCCGCCAGACCCAAGCCCACTCCGACAGACCCAACCCCACTCCGCCAGACCCAAACCCACTCCGCCACACCCTAACACACTCTGCCAGACCCAAACCCACTCCGCCAGACCCAAACCCTATCCGCCAGACCCAAACCCACTCCGCCAGACCCAAACCAACTCCGCCAGACCCAGACCCACTCCGCCAGACCCAAACCAACTCCGCCAGACCCAAACCCACTCCGCCAAACCCAAACCCACTCCGCCAGACCCAAACCCACTCACCCAGACCCAAACCCACTCGGCCAGACCAGAACCCACTCCGCCAGACCCAAACCCACTCCGCCAGACACCAAACCCACTCCGCCAGACCCAAACCCACTCCGCCAGACCCAAACCCACTCCGCCACACACAAACCCACTCCGCCAGACCCAAACCAACTCCGCCAGTCCCAAACCCACTCCGCCAGACCCAAACCCACTCCGCCAGTCCTAAACACACTCCGCCAGACCCAAACCCACTCCGCCAGCCCCAAACCCACTCCGCAAGACCCTAACCCACTCCGCCAGACCCCAAAGCCACTTCGCCAGACACAAACCCAATCCGCCAGACCCAAACCCACTCCGCCAGACGCAAACCCTCTCCGCCAGACCCAAACCCACTCCGCCAGACCCGAACCCACTCCGCCAGACCCAACCCCACTCCGCCAGACCCAAACCCACTCCGCCACACCCTAACACACTCTGCCAGACCCAAACCCACTCCGCCAGACCCAAACCCACTCCGCCAGACCCAAACCCACTCCGCCACACCCGAACCCACTCCGCCAGACCTAAACCAACTCCGCCAGTCCCAAACCCACTCCGCCACACACAAACCCACTCCGCCAGACCCAAACCCACTCCGCCAGACCCAAACCCACTCCGCCAGACCCAAACCCACTCCGCCAGACCCAAACCCACTCTGCCAGACCCAAACCCCCTCTGCCAGTCCTAAACACACTCCGCCAGACCCAAACCCACTCCGCCAGACCCAAACCCTCTCCGCCAGACCCAAACCCACTCCGCCAGACCCAAACCCACTCCGCCAGACCCAAACCCTCTCCACCAGACCCAAACCCACTCCGCCAGTCCCAAACCCACTCCGCCAGACCCAAACCCACTCCGCCAGACCTAAACACACACCGCCAGACCCAAACCCACTCCGCCGGACCCAAACCAACTCCGCCAGACCCAAACCCACTCCGCCAGACCCCAAACCCACTCCGCCAGATCCAAACCCACTCCGCCAGACCCAAACCCACTCCGCCAGACCCAAACCCACTCCGCCAGTCCCAAACCCACTCCGCCAGACCCAAACCCACTCCGCCAGACCTAAACACACACCGCCAGACCCAAACCCACTCCGCCGGACCCAAACCAACTCCGCCAGACCCAAACCCACTCCGCCAGACCCCAAACCCACTCCGCCAGATCCAAACCCACTCCGCCAGACCCAAACCCACTCCGCCAGACCCAAACCTACTCCGCCAGACCATAACCCACTCCGCCAGACCCCAACCCACTCCGCCAGACCCAAACCCATTCCGCCAGACCCAAACCCACTCATCCAGTCCCAAACCCACTCCGCCAGACCCAAACCCACTCATCCAGACCCAAACCCACTCCTCCAGACCCGAACCCACTCCGCCAGACCCAAACCCACTCCCCCAGACCCAAACCCACTCCGCCAGACCCCAAACCCACTCTGCCAGACCCAAACTCACTCCGCCAGACCCAAACCCACTCCGCCACACACAAACCCACTCCGCCAGACCCCAAACCCTCTTCGCCAGAAACAAACCCACTCCGCCAGACCCAAATCCACTCCGCCAGACCCAAACCCACTCCGCCAGACCCAAACCCACTCCGCCACACCCGTACCCACTCCGCCAGACCCCAACCAACTCCGCCAGACCCCAACCCACTCCGCCAGACCCAAGCCCACTCCGCCAGACCCAAACCCACTCCGCCAGACCCAAGCCCACTCCGACAGACCCAACCCCACTCCGCCAGACCCAAACCCACTCCGCCACACCCTAACACACTCTGCCAGACCCAAACCCACTCCGCCAGACCCAAACCCTATCCGCCAGACCCAAACCCACTCCGCCAGACCCAAACCAACTCCGCCAGACCCAGACCCACTCCGCCAGACCCAAACCAACTCCGCCAGACCCAAACCCACTCCGCCAAACCCAAACCCACTCCGCCAGACCCAAACCCACTCACCCAGACCCAAACCCACTCGGCCAGACCAGTACCCACTCCGCCAGACCCAAACCCACTCCGCCAGACACCAAACCCACTCCGCCAGACCCAAACCCACTCCGCCAGACCCAAACCCACTCCGCCACACACAAACCCACTCCGCCAGACCCAAACCAACTCCGCCAGTCCCAAACCCACTCCGCCAGACCCAAACCCACTCCGCCAGTCCTAAACACACTCCGCCAGACCCAAACCCACTCCGCCAGCCCCAAACCCACTCCGCAAGACCCTAACCCACTCCGCCAGACCCCAAAGCCACTTCGCCAGACACAAACCCAATCCGCCAGACCCAAACCCACTCCGCCAGACGCAAACCCTCTCCGCCAGACCCAAACCCACTCCGCCAGACCCGAACCCACTCCGCCAGACCCAACCCCACTCCGCCAGACCCAAACCCACTCCGCCACACCCTAACACACTCTGCCAGACCCAAACCCACTCCGCCAGACCCAAACCCTATCCGCCAGACCCAAACCCACTCCGCCAGACCCAAACCAACTCCGCCAGACCCAAACCCACTCCGCCAGACCCAAACCAACTCCGCCAGACCCAAACCCACTCCGCCAAACCCAAACCCACTCCGCCAGACCCAAACCCACTCACCCAGACCCAAACCCACTCCGCCAGACCAGAACCCACTCCGCCAGACCCAAACCCACTCCGCCAGACACCAAACCCACTCCGCCAGACCCAAACCCACTCCGCCAGACCCAAACCCACTCCGCCACACACAAACCCACTCCGCCAGACCCAAACCAACTCCGCCAGTCCCAAACCCACTCCGCCAGACCCAAACCCACTCCGCCAGTCCTAAACACACTCCGCCAGACCCAAACCCACTCCGCCAGCCCCAAACCCACTCCGCAAGACCCTAACCCACTCCGCCAGACCCCAAACCCACTTCGCCAGACACAAACCCAATCTGCCAGACCCAAACCCACTCCGCCAGACCCAAACCCTCTCCGCCAGACCCAAACCCACTCCGCCAGACCCGAACCCACTCCGCCAAAGCACAACCCACTCCGCCAGACCCACATCCACTCCGCCAGACCCAAACCCACTCCGCCAGACCCAAACCCACTCCGCCAGACCCAAACCCACTACGCCAGACCCCAACTCACTCCGCCAGATCCGAACCCACTGCGCCAGACCCCAACCCACTCCGCCAGATCCGAACCCACTCCGCCAGACCCGAACCTACTCCGCCAGACCCAAACCCACTCCGACAGACCCAAACCCACTCCGCCAGACCCAAACCCACTCCGCCACACCCGAACCCACTCCGCCAGACCTAAACCAACTCCGCCAGACCCAAACCCACTCCGCCACACACAAACCCACTCCGCCAGACCCAAACCCACTCCGCCAGACCCAAACCCACTCCGCCAGACCCAAACCCACTCCGCCAGACCCAAACCCACTCCGCCAGACCCAAACCCCCTCTGCCAGTCCTAAACACACTCCGCCAGACCCAAACCCACTCCGCCAGACCCAAACCCTCTCCGCCAGACCCAAACCCACTCCGCCAGACCCAAACCCACTCCGCCAGACCCAAACCTTCTCCACCAGACCCAAACCCACTCCGCCAGTCCCAAACCCACTCCGCCAGACCCAAACCCACTCCGCCAGACCTAAACACACACCGCCAGACCCAAACCCACTCCGCCGGAACCAAACCAACTCCGCCAGACCCAAACCCACTCCGCCAGACCCCAAACCCACTCCGCCAGATCCAAATCCACTCCGCCAGACCCAAACCCACTCCGCCAGACCCAAACCCACTCCGCCAGTCCCAAACCCACTCCGCCAGACCCAAACCTACTCCGCCAGACCATAACCCACTCCGCCAGACCCCAACCCACTCCGCCAGACCCAAACCCATTCCGCCAGACCCAAACCCACTCATCCAGACCCAAACCCACTCCGCCAGACCCAAACCCACTCATCCAGACCCAAACCCACTCCTCCAGACCCGAACCCACTCCGCCAGACCCAAACCCACTCCCCCAGACCCAAACCCACTCCGCCAGACCCCAAACCCACTCTGCCAGACCCAAACTCACTCCGCCAGACCCAAACCCACTCCGCCACACACAAACCCACTCCGCCAGACCCCAAACCCTCTTCGCCAGAAACAAACCCACTCCGCAAGACCCAAATCCACTCCGCCAGTCCCAAACCCACTCCGCCAGACCCAAACCCACTCCGCCAGACAGAAACCCACTCCGCCAGCCCCAAACCCACTCCGCCAGACAGAAACCCACTCCGCCAGACCCAAACCCACTCCGCCAGACAGAAACCCACTCCGCCAGCCCCAAACCCACTCCGCCACACACAAACCCACTCCGCCAGACCCAAACCCACTCCGCCAGACCCAAACCCACTCCGCCAGACCTAAACCCACTCCGCCAGACCCAAGCCCACTCCGACAGACCCAACCCCACTCCGACAGACCCAAACCCACTCCGCCAGACCCTAACACACTCTGCCAGACCCAAACCCACTCCGCCAGACCCAAACCAACTCCGCCAGACCCAAACCCACTCCGGCAGACCCAAACCCACTCCGCTGGACCCAAACCCACTCATCCAGACCCAAACCCACTCCGCCAGACCCAAACCCACTCCGCCAGACCCAAACCCACTCCCCCAGACCCAAACCCACTCCGCCAGACCCAAACCCACTCCACCAGACCCAAACCCACTCCGCCAGACACCAAACCCACTCCGCCAGACCCAAACCCACTCCGCCAGACCCAAACCCACTCCGCCAGACCCAAACCAACACCGCCAGACCCAAACCCACTCCGCCAGACCCCAAACCCACTCCGCCAGATCCAAACCCACTCCGCCAGACCCAAACCCACTCCGCCAGACCCAAACCTACTCCGCCAGACCATAACCCACTCCGCCAGACCCCAACCCACTCCGCCAGACCCAAACCCACTCCGCCAGACCCAAACCAACTCCGCCAAACCCAAACCCACTCCGCCAGACCCAAACCCATTCCGCCAGACCCCAACTCACTCCGCCAGAACCAAACCCACTCTGCCAGACCCGAACCCACTCCGCCAGACTCCAACCAACTCCGTCAGATCCGAACCCACTCCGCCAGACCCGAACCTACTCCGCCAGACCCAAACCCACTCCGCCAGAACCGAACCCACTCCGCCAGACCCGAACCTACTCCGCCAGACCCAAACCCACTCCGCCAGAACCGAACCCACTCCGCCAGATCCGAACCCACTCCGCCAGACACAAACCCACTCCGCCAGATCCGAACCCACTCCGCCAGACCCAAACCCACTCCGCCAGACCCAAACCAACTCCGCCAGACCCAAACCCACTCCGCCAGACCTAAACCAACTCCGCCAGACCCAAACCCACTCCGCCAGACCCAAACCCACTCCGCCAGACCCAAACCCACTCCGCCACACCCGAACCCACTCCGCCAGACCCCAACCCACTCCGCCAGACCCCAACCCACTCCGCCAGACCCAAACCCACTCCGCCAGACCCAAACCCACTCCGCCAGACCCAAACCCACTCCGCCAGACCCAAGCCCACTCCGACAGACCCAACCCCACTCCGCCAGACCCAAACCCACTCCGCCACACCCTAACACACTCGGCCAGACCCAAACCCACTCCGCCAGACCCAAACCCAATCCGCCAGACCCAAACCCACTCCGCCAGACCCAAACCAACTCCGCCAGACCCAAACCCACTCCGCCAGACCCAAACCAACTCCGCCAGACCCAAACCCACTCCGCCAAACCCAAACCCACTCCGCCAGACCCAAACCCACTCATCCAGACCCAAACCCACTCCGCCAGACCAGAACCCACTCCGCCAGACCCAAACCCACTCCCCCAGACCCAAACCCACTCCGCCAGACCCGAACCCACTCCGCCAGACCCAAACCCACTCCGCCAGACACCAAACCCACTCCGCCAGACCCAAACCCACTCCGCCAGACCCAAACCCACTCCGCCACACACAAACCCACTCCGCCAGACCCAAACCAACTCCGCCAGTCCCAAACCCACTCCGCCAGACCCAAACCCACTCCGCCAGTCCTAAACACACTCCGCCAGACCCAAACCCACTCCGCCAGCCCCAAACCCACTCCGCAAGACCCTAACCCACTCCGCCAGACCCCAAACCCACTTCGCCAGACACAAACCCAATCCGCCAGACCCAAACCCACTCCGCCAGACCCAAACCCTCTCCGCCAGACCCAAACCCACACCGCCAGACCCGAACCCACTCCGCCAGACCCAAACCCTCTCTGCCAGACCCAAACCCACTCCGCCAGACCCCAACCCACTCCGCCAGACCCAAATCCACTCCGCCAGACCCAAACCCACTCCGCCAGACCCAAACCCACTCCGCCAGACCCCAACTCACTCCGCCAGAACCAAACCCACTCCGCCAGACCCGAACCCAATGCGCCAGACCCCAACCCACTCCGCCAGATCCGAACCCACTCCGCCAGACCCGAACCTACTCCGCCAGACCCAAACCCACTCCGACAGACCCAAACCCACTCCGCCAGACCCGAACCCACTCCGCCACACCCGAACCCACTCCGCCAGACCTAAACCAACTCCGCCAGACCCAAACCCACTCCGCCACACACAAACCCACTCCGCCAGACCCAAACCCACTCCGCCAGACCCAAACCCACTCCGCCAGACCCAAACCCACTCCGCCAGACCCAAACCCACTCCGCCAGACCCAAACCCACTCCGCCAGTCCTAAACACACTCCGCCAGCCCCAAACCCACTCCGCCAGACCCAAACCCTCTCCGCCAGACCCAAACCCACTCCGCCAGACCCAAACCCACTCCGCCAGACCCAAACCGTCTCCGCCAGACCCAAACCCACTCCGCCAGTCCCAAACCCACTCCGCCAGACCCAAACCCACTCCGCCAGACCTAAACACACTCCGCCAGACCCAAACCCACTCCGCCGGACCCAAACCAACTCTGCCAGACCCAAACCCACTCCGCCAGACCCCAAACACACTCCGCCAGATCCAAACCCACTCCGCCAGACCCAAACTCACTCCGCCAGACCCAAACCCACTCCGCCAGACCCAAACCAACTCCGCCAGACCCAAACCCACTCCGCCAGACCCAAACCCATTCCGCCAGACCCAAACCCACTCATCCAGACCCAAACCCACTCCGCCAGACGCAAACCCACTCATCCAGACCCAAACCCACTCCGCCAGACCCGAACCCCCTCCGCCAGACCCAAACCCACTCCCCCAGACCCAAACCCACTCCGCCAGACCCCAAACCCACTCTGCCAGACCCAAACTCACTCCGCCAGACCCAAACCCACTCCGCCACACACAAACCCACTCCGCCAGACCCCAAACCCTCTTCGCCAGAAACAAACCCACTCCGCCAGACCCAAATCCACTCCGCCAGACCCAAACCCACTCCGCCAGACCCAAACCCACTCCGCCAGACAGAAACCCACTCCGCCAGCCCCAAACCCACTCCGCCAGACAGAAACCCACTCCGCCAGACCCAAACCCACTCCGCCAGACCCAAACCCACTCCACCAGACCCAAACCCACTCCGCCAGACCCAAGCCCACTCCGACAGACCCAACCCCACTCCGCCAGACCCAAACCCACTCCGCCAGACCCTAACACACTTTGCCAGACCCAAACCCACTCCGCCAGACCCAAACCCACTCCGCCAGACCCAAACCCACTCCGCCAGACCCAAACCAACTCCGCCAGACCCAAACCCACTCCGCCAGACCCAAACCAACTCCGCCAGACCCAAACCCACTCCGGCAGACCCAAGCCCACTCCGCCAGACCCAAACCCACTCATCCAGACCCAAACCCACTCCGCCAGACCCAAACCCACTCCGCCAGACCCAAACCCACTCCCCCAGACCCAAACCCACTCCGCCAGACCCGAACCCACTCCACCAGACCCAAACCCACTCCGCCAGACACCAAACCCACTCTGCCAGACCCAAACCCACTCCGCCAGACCCAAACCCACTCCGCCAGACCCAAACCCACTCCGCCAGACCCAAACCAACTCCGCCAGACCCAAACCCACTCCGCCAGACCCAAACCAACTCCGCCAGACCCAAACCCACTCCGGCAGACCCAAACCCACTCCGCCAGACCCAAACCCACTAATCCAGACCCAAACCCACTCCGCCAGACCCAAACCCACTCCGCCAGACCCAAACCCACTCCCCCAGACCCAAACCCACTCCGCCAGACCCGAACCCACTCCACCAGACCCAAACCCACTCCGCCAGACACCAAACCCACTCTGCCAGACCCAAACCCACTCCGCCAGACCCAAACCCACTCCGCCAGACCCAAACCAACACCGCCAGACCCAAACCTACTCCGCCAGACCCCAAACCCACTCCGCCAGATCCAAACCCACTCCGCCAGACCCAAACCCACTCCGCCAGACCCAAACCTACTCCGCCAGACCATAACCCACTCCGCCAGACCCCAACCCACTCCGCCAAACCCAAACCCACTCCGCCAGACCCAAACCCTCTCCGCCAGACCTAAACCCACTCCGCCAGACCCAAACCCACTCCGCCAGACCCCAACTCACTCCGCCAGAACCAAACCCACTCTGCCAGAAACGAACCCACTCCGCCAGACGCTAACCCACCCCGCCAGACCCCAACCCACTCCGCCAGACCCGAACCCACTCCGACAGACCCGAACCCAGTCCACCAGACCATAACCCACTCCGCCAGACCCGAACCCACTCCGCCAGACCCCACCCACTCCGGCAGACCCCAACCCACTCCACCAGTCCCGAACCCACTCCGCCAGACCCCAACCCACTCCGCCAGACCCAAACCCACTCCGCCAGACCCAAACCCACTCCGCCAGACCGAAACCCACTCCGCCAGACCCAAACCCACTCCGCCAGACCCAAACCCACTCCCCCAGACCCAAACCCACTCCGCCAGATCCGAACCCACTCCGCCAGACCCGAACCCACTCCGCCAGACCCGAACCCACTCCGCCAGACCCAAACCCACTCCGCCACACACAAACCCACTCCGCCAGACCCAAACCCACTCCGCGAGACCCAAACCCACTCCGCCAGTCCCAAACCCACTCCGCCAGACCCAAACCCACTCCGCCAATCCTAAACACACTCCGCCAGACCCAAACCCACTCCGCCAGACCCAAACCCTCTCCGCCAGACCCAAACCCACTCCGCCAGACCCAAACCCACTCCGCCAGACCCAAGCCCACTCCGCCAGACCCAAACCCACTCCGCCAGACCCAAGCCCACTCCGACAGACCCAACCCCACTCCGCCAGACCCAAACCCACTCCGCCACACACAAACCCACTCCGCCAGACCCAAACCAACTCCGCCAGTCCCAAACCCACTCCGCCAGACCCAAACCCACTCCGCCAGTCCTAAACACACTCCGCCAGACGCAAACCCACTCCGCCAGCCCCAAACCCACTCCGCAAGACCCTAACCCACTCCGCCAGACCCCAAACCCACTTCGCCAGACACAAACCCAATCCGCCAGACCCAAACCCACTCCGCCAGACCCAAACCCTCTCCGCCAGACCCAAACCCACTCCGCCAGACCCGAACCCACTCCGCCAAAGCCCAACCCACTCCGCCAGACCCACATCCACTCCGCCAGACCCAAACCCACTCCGCCAGACCCAAACCCACTCCGCCAGACCCAAACCCACTACGCCAGACCCCAACTCACTCCGCCAGATCCGAACCCACTGCGCCAGACCCCAACCCACTCCGCCAGATCCGAACCCACTCCGCCAGACCCGAACCTACTCCGCCAGACCCAAACCCACTCCGACAGACCCAAACCCACTCCGCCAGACCCAAACCCACTCCGCCACACCCGAACCCACTCCGCCAGACCTAAACCAACTCCGCTAGACCCAAACCCACTCCGCCAGACCCAAACCCACTCCGCCAGACCCAAACCCACTCCGCCAGACCCAAACCCACTCCGCCAGACCCAAACCCACTCCGCCAGACCCAAACCCACTCCGACAGACCCAAACCCACTCCGCCAGACCCAAACCCACTCCGCCACACCCGAACCCACTCCGCCAGACCCAAACCCACTCCGCCAGACCCAAACCCACTCCGCCAGACCCAAACCCACTCCGCCAGACCCAAACCCACTCCGCCAGTCCTAAACACACTCCGCCAGACCCAAACCCACTCCGCCAGACCCAAACCTTCTCCACCAGACCCAAACCCACTCCGCCAGTCCCAAACCCACTCCGCCAGACCCAAACCCACTCCGCCAGACCTAAACACACACCGCCAGACCCAAACCCACTCCGCCGGACCCAAACCAACTCCGCCAGACCCAAACCCACTCCGCCAGACCCCAAACCCACTCCGCCAGATCCAAACCCACTCCGCCAGACCCAAACCCACTCCGCCAGACCCAAACCTACTCCGCCAGACCATAACCCACTCCGCCAGACCCCAACCCACTCCGCCAGACCCAAACCCATTCCGCCAGACCCAAACCCACTCATCCAGACCCAAACCCACTCCGCCAGACCCAAACCCACTCATCCAGACCCAAACCCACTCCTCCAGACCCGAACCCACTCCGCCAGACCCAAACCCACTCCCCCAGACCCAAACCCACTCCGCCAGACCCCAAACCCACTCTGCCAGACCCAAACTCACTCCGCCAGACCCAAACCCACTCCGCCACACACAAACCCACTCCGCCAGACCCCAAACCCTCTTCGCCAGAAACAAACCCACTCCGCCCGACCCAAATCCACTCCGCCAGACCCAAACCCACTCCGCCAGACCCAAACCCACTCCGCCAGACAGAAACCCACTCCGCCAGCCCCAAACCCACTCCGCCAGACAGAAACCCACTCCGCCAGACCCAAACCCACTCCGCCAGACAGAAACCCACTCCGCCAGCCCCAAACCCACTCCGCCAGACAGAAACCCACTCCGCCAGACCCAAACCCACTCCGCCAGACCCAAACCCACTCCGCCAGACCCAAACCCACTCCGCCAGACCCAAGCCCACTCCGACAGACCCAACCCCACTCCGCCAGACCCAAACCCACTCCGCCAGACCCTAACACACTCTGCCAGACCCAAACCCACTCCGCCAGACCCAAACCAACTCCGCCAGACCCAAACCCACTCCGGCAGACCCAAACCCACTCCGCTGGACCCAAACCCACTCATCCAGACCCAAACCCACTCCGCCAGACCCAAACCCACTCCGCCAGACCCAAACCCTCTCCCCCAGACCCAAACCCACTCCGCCAGACCCGAACCCACTCCACCAGACCCAAACACACTCCGCCAGACACCAAACCCACTCCGCCAGACCCAAACCCACTCCGCCAGACCCAAACCCACTCCGCCAGACCCAAACCAACACCGCCAGACCCAAACCCACTCCGCCAGACCCCAAACCCACTCCGCCAGATCCAAACCCACTCCGCCAGACCCAAACCCACTCCGCCAGACCCAAACCTACTCCGCCAGACCATAACCCACTCCGCCAGACCACAACCCACTCCGCCAGACCCAAACCCACTCCGCCAGACCCAAACCAACTCCGCCAAACCCAAACCCACTCCGCCAGACCCAAACCCATTCCGCCAGACCCCAACTCACTCCGCCAGAACCAAACCCACTCTGCCAGACCCGAACCCACTCCGCCAGACTCCAACCAACTCCGTCAGATCCGAACCTACTCCGCCAGACCCAAACCCACTCCGCCAGATCCGAACCCACTCCGCCAGATCCGAACCCACTCCGCCAGACACAAACCCACTCCGCCAGATCCGAACCCACTCCGCCAGACCCAAACCCACTCCGCCAGACCCAAACCCACTCCGCCAGACCCAAACCCACTCCGCCAGACCTAAACCAACTCCGCCAGACCCAAACCCACTCCGCCAGACCCAAACCCACTCCGCCAGACCCAAACCCACTCCGCCACACCCGAACCCACTCCGCCAGACCCCAACCCACTCCGCCAGACCCCAACCCACTCCGCCAGACCCAAACCCACTCCGCCAGACCCAAACCCACTCCGCCAGACCCAAACCCACTCCGCCAGACCCAAGCCCACTCCGACAGACCCAACCCCACTCCGCCAGACCCAAACCCACTCCGCCACACCCTAACACACTCCGCCAGACCCAAACCCACTCCGCCAGACCCAAACCCAATCCGCCAGACCCAAACCCACTCCGCCAGACCCAAACCAACTCCGCCAGACCCAAACCCACTCCGCCAGACCCAAACCAACTCCGCCAGACCCAAACCCACTCCGCCAAACCCAAACCCACTCCGCCAGACCCAAACCCACTCATCCAGACCCAAACCCACTCCGCCAGACCAGAACCCACTCCGCCAGACCCAAACCCACTCCCCCAGACCCAAACCCACTCCGCCAGACCCGAACCCACTCCGCCAGACCCAAACCCACTCCGCCAGACACCAAACCCACTCCGCCAGACCCAAACCCACTCCGCCAGACCCAAACCCACTCCGCCACACACAAACCCACTCCGCCAGACCCAAACCAACTCCGCCAGTCCCAAACCCACTCCGCCAGACCCAAACCCACTCCGCCAGTCCTAAACACACTCCGCCAGACCCAAACCCACTCCGCCAGCCCCAAACCCACTCCGCAAGACCCTAACCCACTCCGCCAGACCCCAAACCCACTTCGCCAGACACAAACCCAATCCGCCAGACCCAAACCCACTCCGCCAGACCCAAACCCTCTCCGCCAGACCCAAACCCACTCCGCCAGACCCGAACCCACTCCGCCAGACACAAACCCTCTCCGCCAGACCAAAACCCACTCCGCCAGACCCCAACCCACTCCGCCAGACCCAAATCCACTCCGCCAGACCCAAACCCACTCCGCCAGACCCAAACCCACTCCGCCAGACCCCAACTCACTCCGCCAGAACCAAACCCACTCCGCCAGACCCGAACCCAATGCGCCAGACCCCAACCCACTCCGCCAGATCCGAACCCACTCCGCCAGACCCGAATCTACTCCGCCAGACCCAAACCCACTCCGACAGACCCAAACCCACTCCGCCAGACCCGAACCCACTCCGCCACACCCGAACCCACTCCGCCAGACCTAAACCAACTCCGCCAGACCCAAACCCACTCCGCCACACACAAACCCACTCCGCCAGACCCAAACCCACTCCGCCAGACCCAAACCCACTCCGCCAGACCCAAACCCAATCCGCCAGACCCAAACCCACTCCGCCAGACCCCAACCCACTCCGCCAGTCCTAAACACACTCCGCCAGACCCAAACCCACTCCACCAGTCCCAAACCCTCTCCGCCAGACCCAAACCCACTCCGCCAGACCCAAACCCACTCCGCCAGACCCAAACCGTCTCCGCTAGACCCAAACCCACTCCGCCAGTCCCAAACCCACTCCGCCAGATCCAAACCCACTCCGCCAGACCTAAACACACTCCGCCAGACCCAAACCCACTCCGCCGGACCCAAACCAACTCTGCCAGACCCAAACCCACTCCGCCAGACCCCAAACCCACTCCGCCAGATCCAAACCCACTCCGCCAGACCCAAACTCACTCCGCCAGACCCAAACCTACTCCGCCAGACCATAACCCACTCCGCCAGACCCCAACCCACTCCGCCAGACCCAAACCCACTCCGCCAGACCCAAACCAACTCCGCCAGACCCAAACCCACTCCGCCAGACCCAAACCCATTCCGCCAGACCCAAACCCACTCATCCAGACCCAAACCCACTCCGCCAGACGCAAACCCACTCATCCAGACCCAAACCCACTCCGCCAGACCCGAACCCACTCCGCCAGACCCAAACCCACTCCCCCAGACCCAAACCCACTCCGCCAGACCCCAAACCCACTCTGCCAGACCCAAATTCACTCCGCCAGACCCAAACCCACTCCGCCACACACAAACCCACTCCGCCAGACCCCAAACCCTCTTCGCCAGAAACAAACCCACTCCGCCAGACCCAAATCCACTCCGCCAGACCCAAACCCACTCCGCCAGACCCAAACCCACTCCGCCAGACCCGAACCCACTCCGCCAGACCCAAACCCACTCCGCCAGACCCAAACCCACTCCGCCAGACCCAAACCCACTCCGCCAGACCCAATCCCACTCCGACAGACCCAACCCCACTCCGCCAGACCCAAACCCACTCCGCCAGACCCTAACACACTTTGCCAGACCCAAACCCACTCCGCCAGACCCAAACCCACTCCGCCAGACCCAAACCCACTCCGCCAGACCCAAACCAACTCCGCCAGACCCAAACCCACTCCGCCAGACCCAAACCAACTCCGCCAGACCCAAACCCACTCCGGCAGACCCAAACCCACTCCGCCAGACCCAAACCCACTCATCCAGACCCAAACCCACTCCGCCAGACCCAAACCCACTCCGCCAGACCCAAACCCACTCCCCCAGACCCAAACCCACTCCGCCAGACCCGAACCCACTCCACCAGACCCAAACCCACTCCGCCAGACACCAAACCCACTCTGCCAGACCCAAACCCACTCCGCCAGACCCAAACCCACTCCGCCAGACCCAAACCAACACCGCCAGACCCAAACCTACTCCGCCAGACCCCAAACCCACTCCGCCAGATGCAAACCCACTCCGCCAGACCCAAACCCACTCCGCCAGACCCAAACCCACTCCGCCAGACCCAAACCCCCTCTGCCAGTCCTAAACACACTCCGCCAGACCCAAACCCACTCCGCCAGACCCAAACCCTCTCCGCCAGACCCAAACCCACTCCGCCAGACCCAAACCCACTCCGCCAGACCCAAACCTTCTCCGACAGACCCAAACCCACTCCGCCAGTCCCAAACCCACTCCGCCAGACCCAAACCCACTCCGCCAGACCTAAACACACACCGCCAGACCCAAACCCACTCCGCCGGACCCAAACCATCTCCGCCAGACCCAAACCCACTCCGCCAGACCCCAAACCCACTCCGCCAGATCCAAACCCACTCCGCCAGACCCAAACCCACTCCGCCAGACCCAAACCTACTCCGCCAGACCATAACCCACTCCGCCAGACCCCAACCCACTCCGCCAGACCCAAACCCATTCCGCCAGACCCAAACCCACTCATCCAGACCCAAACCCACTCCGCCAGACCCAAACCCACTCATCCAGACCCAAACCCACTCCTCCAGACCCGAACCCACTCCGCCAGACCCAAACCCACTCCCCCAGACCCAAACCCACTCCGCCAGACCCCAAACCCACTCTGCCAGACCCAAACTCACTCCGCCAGACCCAAACCCACTCCGCCACACACAAACCCACTCCGCCAGACCCCAAACCCTCTTCGCCAGAAACAAACCCACACCGCCAGACCCAAATCCACTCCGCCAGACCCAAACCCACTCCGCCAGACCCAAACCCACTCCGCCAGACAGAAACCCACTCCGCCAGCCCCAAACCCACTCCGCCAGACAGAAACCCACTCCGCCAGACCCAAACCCACTCCGCCAGACAGAAACCCACTCCGCCAGCCCCAAACCCACTCCGCCAGACAGAAACCCACTCCGCCAGACCCAAACCCACTCCGCCAGACCCAAACCCACTCCGCCAGACCTAAACCCACTCCGCCAGACCCAAGCCCACTCCGACAGACCCAACCCCACTCCGACAGACCCAAACCCACTCCGCCAGACCCTAACACACTCTGCCAGACCCAAACCCACTCCGCCAGACCCAAACCAACTCCGCCAGACCCAAACCCACTCCGGCAGACCCAAACCCACTCCGCTGGACCCAAACCCACTCATCCAGACCCAAACCCACTCCGCCAGACCCAAACCCACTCCGCCAGACCCAAACCCACTCCCCCAGACCCAAACCCACTCCGCCAGACCCAAACCCACTCCACCAGACCCAAACCCGCTCCGCCAGACACCAAACCCACTCCGCCAGACCCAAACCCACTCCGCCAGACCCAAACCCACTCCGCCAGACCCAAACCAACACCGCCAGACCCAAACCCACTCCGCCAGACCCCAAACCCACTCCGCCAGATCCAAACCCACTCCGCCAGACCCAAACCCACTCCGCCAGACCCAAACCTACTCCGCCAGACCATAACCCACTCCGCCAGACCCCAACCCACTCCGCCAGACCCAAACCCACTCCGCCAGACCCAAACCAACTCCGCCAAACCCAAACCCACTCCGCCAGACCCAAACCCATTCCGCCAGACCCCAACTCACTCCGCCAGAACCAAACCCACTCTGCCAGACCCGAACCCACTCCGCCAGACTCCAACCAACTCCGTCAGATCCGAACCCACTCCGCCAGATCCGAACCCACTCCGCCAGACACAAACCCACTCCGCCAGACCCAAACCCACTCCGCCAGACCTAAACCAACTCCGCCAGACCCAAACCCACTCCGCCAGACACAAACCCACTCCGCCAGACCCAAACCCACTCCGCCAGACCCGAACCTACTCCGCCAGACCCAAACCCACTCCGCCAGATCCGAACCCACTCCGCCAGATCCGAACCCACTCCGCCAGACCCAAACCCACTCCGCCAGACCCAAACCCACTCCGCCAGACCCAAACCCACTCCGCCAGACCTAAACCAACTCCGCCAGACCCAAACCCACTCCGCCAGACCCAAACCCACTCCGCCAGACCCAAACCCACTCCGCCACACCCGAACCCACTCCGCCAGACCCCAACCCACTCCGCCAGACCCCAACCCACTCCGCCAGACCCAAACCCACTCCGCCAGACCCAAACCCACTCCGCCAGACCCAAACCCACTCCGCCAGACCCAAGCCCACTCCGACAGACCCAACCCCACTCCGCCAGACCCAAACCCACTCCGCCACACCCTAACACACTCTGCCAGACCCAAACCCACTCCGCCAGACCCAAACCCAATCCGCCAGACCCAAACCCACTCCGCCAGACCCAAACCAACTCCGCCAGACCCAAACCCACTCCGCCAGACCCAAACCAACTCCGCCAGACCCAAACCCACTCCGCCAAACCCAAACCCACTCCGCCAGACCCAAACCCACTCATCCAGACCCAAACCCACTCCGCCAGACCAGAACCCACTCCGCCATACCAAACCCACTCCCCCAGACCCAAACCCACTCCGCCAGACCCGAACCCACTCCGCCAGACCCAAACCCATTCCGCCAGACACCAAACCCACTCCGCCAGACCCAAACCCACTCCGCCAGACCCAAACCCACTCCGCCACACACAAACCCACTCCGCCAGACCCAAACCAACTCCGCCAGTCCCAAACCCACTCCGCCAGACCCAAACCCACTCCGCCAGTCCTAAACACACTCCGCCAGACGCAAACCCACTCCGCCAGCCCCAAACCCACTCCGCAAGACCCTAACCCACTCCGCCAGACCCCAAACCCACTTCGCCAGACACAAACCCAATCCGCCAGACCCAAACCCACTCCGCCAGACCCGAACCCACTCCGCCAGACCCAAACCCTCTCTGCCAGACCCAAACCCACTCCGCCAGACCCCAACCCACTCTGCCAGACCCAAATCCACTCCGCCAGACCCAAACCCACTCCGCCAGACCCAAACCCACTCCGCCAGACCCCAACTCACTCCGCCAGAACCAAACCCACTCCGCCAGACCCGAACCCAATGCGCCAGACCCCAACCCACTCCGCCAGATCCGAACACACTCCGCCAGACCCGAACCTACTCCGCCAGACCCAAACCCACTCCGACAGACCCAAACCCACTCCGCCAGACCCGAACCCACTCCGCCACACCCGAACCCACTCCGCCAGACCTAAACCAACTCCACCAGACCCAAACCCACTCCGCCACACACAAACCCACTCCGCCAGACCCAAACCCACTCCGCCAGACCCAAACCCACTCCGCCAGACCCAAACCCACTCCGCCAGACCCAAACCCACTCCGCCAGACCCAAACCCACTCCGCCAGTCCTAAACACACTCCGCCAGACCCAAACCCACTCCGCCAGACCCAAACCCTCTCCGCCAGACCCAAACCCACTCCGCCAGACCCAAACCCACTCCGCCAGACCCAAACCGTCTCCGCCAGACCCAAACCCACTCCGCCAGTCCCAAACCCACTCCGCCAGACCCAAACCCACTCCGCCAGACCTAAACACACTCCGCCAGACCCAAACCCACTCCGCCGGACCCAAACCAACTCTGCCAGACCCAAACCCACTCCGCCAGACCCCAAACCCTCTCCGCCAGATCCAAACCCACTCCGCCAGACCCAAACTCACTCCGCCAGACCCAAACCTACTCCGCCAGACCCAAACCCACTCCGCCAGACCCAAACCAACTCCGCCAGACCCAAACCCACTCCGCCAGACCCAAACCCATTCCGCCAGACCCAAACCCACTCATCCAGACCCAAACCCACTCCGCCAGATGCAAACCCACTCATCCAGACCCAAACCCACTCCGCCAGACCCGAACCCACTCCGCCAGACCCAAACCCACTCCCCCAGACCCAAAACCACTCCGCCAGACCGCAAACCCACTCTGCCAGACCCAAACTCACTCCGCCAGACGCAAACCCACTCCGCCACACACAAACCCACTCCGCCAGACCCCAAACCCTCTTCGCCAGAAACAAACCCACTCCGCCAGACCCAAATCCACTCCGCCAGACCCAAACCCACTCCGCCAGACCCAAACCCACTCCGCCAGACAGAAACCCACTCCGCCAGCCCCAAACCCACTCCGCCAGACAGAAACCCACTCCGCCAGACCCAAACCCACTCCGCCAGACCCAAACCCACTCCGCCAGACCCAAACCCACTCCGCCAGACCCAAGCCCACTCCGACAGACCCAACCCCACTCCGCCAGACCCAAACCCACTCCGCCAGACCCTAACACACTTTGCCAGACCCAAACCCACTCCGCCAGACCCAAACCCACTCCGCCAGACCCAAACCCACTCCGCCAGACCCAAACCAACTCCGCCAGACCCAAACCCACTCCGCCAGACCCCAACCAACTCCGCCAGACCCAAACCCACTCCGGCAGACCCAAACCCACTCCGCCAGACCCAAACCCACTCATCCAGACCCAAACCCACTCCGCCAGACCCAAACCCACTCCGCCAGACCCAAACCCACTCCCCCAGACCCAAACCCACTCCGCCAGACCCGAACCCACTCCACCAGACCCAAACCCACTCCGCCAGACACCAAACCCACTCTGCCAGACCCAAACCCACTCCGCCAGACCCAAACCCACTCCGCCAGACCCAAACCAACACCGCCAGACCCAAACCTACTCCGCCAGACCCCAAACCCACTCCGCCAGATCCAAACCCACTCCGCCAGACCCAAACCCACTCCGCCAGACCCAAACCTACTCCGCCAGACCATAACCCACTCCGCCAGACCCCAACCCACTCCGCCAAACCCAAACCCACTCCGCCAGACCCAAACCCTCTCCGCCAGACCTAAACCCACTCCGCCAGACCCAAACCCACTCCGCCAGACCCCAACTCACTCCGCCAGAACCAAACCCACTCTGCCAGAAACGAACCCACTCCGCCAGACCCCAACCAACTCCGTCAGATCCGAACCCACTCCGCCAGACCCAAACCCACTCCGCCAGATCCAAACCTACTCCGCCAGATCCGAACCCACTCCGCCAGACACAAACCCACTCCGCCAGATCCGAACCCACTCCGCCAGACCCAAACCCACTCCGCCAGAACCAAACCCACTCCGCCAGACCCAAACCCACTCCGCCAGACCTAAACCAACTCCGCCAGACCCAAACCCACTCCGCCAGCCCCAAACCCACTCCGCCAGACCCAAACCCACTCCGCCACACCCGAACCCACTCCGCCAGACCCCAACCCACTCCGCCAGACGCGAACCCACTCGTACAGACCCGAACCCACTCCGCAAGACCCGAACCCACTCCGCCAGACCCAAACCCACTCCGCCAGACCCGAACCCACTCCGCCAGACCCGAACCCACTCCGCCAGACCCGAACCCACTCCGCCAGACCCGAACCCACTCCGACAGACCCGAACCCACTCCACCAGACCATAACCCACTCCGCCAGACCCGAACCCACTCCGCCAGACCCCACCCACTCCGGCAGACCCCAACCCACTCCACCAGTCCCGAACCCACTCCGCCAGACCCCAACCCACTCCGCCAGACCCAAACCCACTCCGCCAGACCCAAACCCACTCCGCCAGACCCAAACCCACTCCGCCAGACCCAAACCCACTCCGCCAGACCCAAACCCACTCCCCCAGACCCAAACCCACTCCGCCAGATCCGAGCCCACTCCGCCAGACCCGAACCCACTCCGCCAGACCCGAACCCACTCCGCCAGACCCAAACCCACTCCGCCACACACAAACCCACTCCGCCAGACCCAAACCCACTCCGCGAGACCCAAACCCACTCCGCCAGTCCCAAACCCACTCCGCCAGACCCAAACCCACTCCGCCAATCCTAAACACACTCCGCCAGACCCAAACCCACTCCGCCAGACCCAAACCCTCTCCGCCAGACCCAAACCCACTCCGCCAGACCCAAACCCACTCCGCCAGACCCAAACATTCTCCGCCAGACCCAAACCCACTCCGCCAGACCCAAACCCACTCCGCCAGACCCAAACCTTCTCCGCCAGACCCAAACCCACTCCGCCAGACCTAAACACACTCCGCCAGACCCAAACCCACTCCGCCAGACCCAAACCAACTCCGCCAGACCCAAACCCACTCCGCCAGACCCCAAACCCACTCCGCCAGATCCAAACCCACTCCGCCAGACCCAAACCCACTCCGCCAGACCCAAACCTACTCCGCCAGACCATAACCCACTCCGCCAAACCCCAACCCACTCCGCCAGACCCAAACCCACTCCGCCAGACCCAAACCAACTCCGCCAGACCCCAAACCCACTCCGCCAGACCAAAACCCATTCCGCCAGACGCAAACCCACTCATCCAGACCCAAACCCACTCCGCCAGACCCAAACCCACTCATCCAGACCCGAACCCACTCCGCCAGACCCAAACCCACTCCCCCAGACCCAAACCCACTCCGCCAGACACCAAACCCACACCGCCAGACCCAAACTCACTCCGCCAGACCCAAACCCACTCCGCCACACACAAACCCACTCCGCCAGACCCAAACCCACTCCGCCAGACCCAAACCCACTCCGCCAGACCCAAACCCACTCCGCTAGTCCCAAACCCACTCCGCCAGACCCAAACCCACTCCGCCAGCCCCAAGCCCACTCCGCCAGACCCCAACCCACTCCGCCAGACCCCAAACCCTCTTCGCCAGAAACAAACCCACTCCGCCAGACCCAAATCCACTCCGCCAGACCCAAACCCACTCCGCCAGACCCAAACCCACTCCGCCAGACCCAAGCCCACTCCGACAGACCCAACCCCACTCCGCCAGACCCAAACCCACTCCGCCACACCCCAACACACTCTGCCAGACCCAAACCCACTCCGCCAGACCCAAACCCAATCCGCCAGACCCAAACCCACTCCGCCAGACCCAAACCAACTCCGCCAGACCCAAACCCACTCCGCCAGACCCAAACCAACTCCGCCAGACCCAAACCCACTCCGCGAGACCCAAACCAACTCCGCCAAACCCAAACCCATTCCGCCAGACCCAAACCCACTCATCCAGACCCAAACCCACTCCGCCAGACCAGAACCCACTCCGCCAGACCCAAACCCACTCCCCCAGACCCAAACCCACTCCGCCAGATCCAAACCCACTCCGCCAGACCCAAACCCACTCCGCCAGACCCAAACCTACTCCGCCAGACCATAACCCACTCCGCCAGACCCCAACCCACTCCGCCAAACCCAAACCCACTCCGCCAGACCCAAACCCTCTCCGCCAGACCTAAACCCACTCCGCCAGACCCAAACCCACTCCGCCAGACCCCAACTCACTCCGCCAGAACCAAACCCACTCTGCCAGAAACGAACCCACTCCGCCAGACCCCAACCATCTCCGTCAGATCCGAACCCACTCCGCCAGACCCAAACCCACTCCGCCAGATCCAAACCTACTCCGCCAGATCCGAACCCACTCCGCCAGACACAAACCCACTCCGCCAGATCCGAACCCACTCCGCCAGACCCAAACCCACTCCGCCAGAACCAAACCCACTCCGCCAGACCCAAACCCACTCCGCCAGACCTAAACCAACTCCGCCAGACCCAAACCCACTCCGCCAGCCCCAAACCCACTCCGCCAGACCCAAACCCACTCCGCCACACCCGAACCCACTCCGCCAGACCCCAACCCACTCCGCCAGACGCGAACCCACTCGTACAGACCCGAACCCACTCCGCAAGACCCGAACCCACTCCGCCAGACCCAAACCCACTCCGCCAGACCCGAACCCACTCCGCCAGACCCGAACCCACTCCGCCAGACCCGAACCCACTCCGCCAGACCCGAACCCACTCCGACAGACCCGAACCCACTCCACCAGACCATAACCCACTCCGCCAGACCCGAACCCACTCCGCCAGACCCCACCCACTCCGGCAGACCCCAACCCACTCCACCAGTCCCGAACCCACTCCGCCAGACCCCAACCCACTCCGCCAGACCCAAACCCACTCCGCCAGACCCAAACCCACTCCGCCAGACCCAAACCCACTCCGCCAGACCCAAACCCACTCCGCCAGACCCAAACCCACTCCCCCAGACCCAAACCCACTCCGCCAGATCCGAACCCACTCCGCCAGACCCGAACCCACTCCGCCAGACCCGAACCCACTCCGCCAGACCCAAACCCACTCCGCCACACACAAACCCACTCCGCCAGACCCAAACCCACTCCGCGAGACCCAAACCCACTCCGCCAGTCCCAAACCCACTCCGCCAGACCCAAACCCACTCCGCCAGACCTAAACACACTCCGCCAGACCCAAACCCACTCCGCCAGACCCAAACCAACTCCGCCAGACCCAAACCCACTCCGCCAGACCCCAAACCCACTCCGCCAGATCCAAACCCACTCCGCCAGACCCAAACCCACTCCGCCAGACCCAAACCTACTCCGCCAGACCATAACCCACTCCGCCAAACCCCAACCCACTCCGCCAGACCCAAACCCACTCCGCCAGACCCAAACCAACTCCGCCAGACCCCAAACCCACTCCGCCAGACCAAAACCCATTCCGCCAGACCCAAACCCACTCATCCAGACCCAAACCCACTCCGCCAGACCCAAACCCACTCATCCAGACCCGAACCCACTCCGCCAGACCCAAACCCACTCCCCCAGACCCAAACCCACTCCGCCAGACACCAAACCCACACCGCCAGACCCAAACTCACTCCGCCAGACCCAAACCCACTCCGCCACACACAAACCCACTCCGCCAGACCCAAACCCACTCCGCCAGACCCAAACCCACTCCGCCAGACCCAAACCCACTCCGCTAGTCCCAAACCCACTCCGCCAGACCCAAACCCACTCCGCCAGCCCCAAGCCCACTCCGCCAGACCCCAACCCACTCCGCCAGACCCCAAACCCTCTTCGCCAGAAACAAACCCACTCCGCCAGACCCAAATCCACTCCGCCAGACCCAAACCCACTCCGCCAGACCCAAACCCACTCCGCCAGACCCAAGCCCACTCCGACAGACCCAACCCCACTCCGCCAGACCCAAACCCACTCCGCCACACCCCAACACACTCTGCCAGACCCAAACCCACTCCGCCAGACCCAAACCCAATCCGCCAGACCCAAACCCACTCCGCCAGACCCAAACCAACTCCGCCAGACCCAAACCCACTCCGCCAGACCCAAACCAACTCCGCCAGACCCAAACCCACTCCGCGAGACCCAAACCAACTCCGCCAAACCCAAACCCACTCCGCCAGACCCAAACCCACTCATCCAGACCCAAACCCACTCCGCCAGACCAGAACCCACTCCGCCAGTCCCAAACCCACTCCCCCAGACCCAAACCCACTCCGCCAGACCCGAACCCACTCCGCCAGACCCAAACCCACTCCGCCAGACACCAAACCCACTCCGCCAGACCCAAACCCACTCCGCCAGACCCAAATCCACTCCGCCAGACCCAAACCCACTCCGCCACACACAAACCCACTCCGCCAGACGCAAACCGTCTCCGCCAGACCCAAACCCACTCCGCCAGTCCCAAACCCACTCCGCCAGACCCAAACCCACTCCGCCAGACCCAAATCCACTCCGCCAGACCCAAACCCACTCCGCCACACACAAACCCACTCCGCCAGACCCAAACCGTCTCCGCCAGACCCAAACCCACTCCGCCAGTCCCAAACCCACTCCGCCAGACCCAAACCCACTCCGCCAGACCTAAACACACTCCGCCAGACCCAAACCCACTCCGCCGGACCCAAACCAACTCTGCCAGACCCAAACCCACTCCGCCAGACCCCAAACCCTCTCCGCCAGATCCAAACCCACTCCGCCAGACCCAAACTCACTCCGCCAGACCCAAACCTACTCCGCCAGACCCAAACCCACTCCGCCAGACCCAAACCAACTCCGCCAGACCCAAACCCACTCCGCCAGACCCAAACCCATTCCGCCAGACCCAAACCCACTCATCCAGACCCAAACCCACTCCGCCAGATGCAAACCCACTCATCCAGACCCAAACCCACTCCGCCAGACCCGAACCCACTCCGCCAGACCCAAACCCACTCCCCCAGACCCAAACCCACTCCGCCAGACCGCAAACCCACTCTGCCAGACCCAAACTCACTCCGCCAGACGCAAACCCACTCCGCCACACACAAACCCACTCCGCCAGACCCCAAACCCTCTTCGCCAGAAACAAACCCACTCCGCCAGACCCAAATCCACTCCGCCAGACCCAAACCCACTCCGCCAGACCCAAACCCACTCCGCCAGACAGAAACCCACTCCGCCAGCCCCAAACCCACTCCGCCAGACAGAAACCCACTCCGCCAGACCCAAACCCACTCCGCCAGACCCAAACCCACTCCGCCAGACCCAAACCCACTCCGCCAGACCCAAGCCCACTCCGACAGACCCAACCCCACTCCGCCAGACCCAAACCCACTCCGCCAGACCCTAACACACTTTGCCAGACCCAAACCCACTCCGCCAGACCCAAACCCACTCCGCCAGACCCAAACCCACTCCGCCAGACCCAAACCAACTCCGCCAGACCCAAACCCACTCCGCCAGACCCCAACCAACTCCGCCAGACGCGAACCCACTCGTACAGACCCGAACCCACTCCGCAAGACCCGAACCCACTCCGCTAGACCCAAACCCACTCCGCCAGACCCGAACCCACTCCGCCAGACCCGAACCCACTCCGCCAGACCCGAACCCACTCCGCCAGACCCGAACCCACTCCGACAGACCCGAACCCACTCCACCAGACCATAACCCACTCCGCCAGACCCGAACCCACTCCGCCAGACCCCACCCACTCCGGCAGACCCCAACCCACTCCACCAGTCCCGAACCCACTCCGCCAGACCCCAACCCACTCCGCCAGACCCAAACCCACTCCGCCAGACCCAAACCCACTCCGCCAGACCCAAACCCACTCCGCCAGACCCAAACCCACTCCGCCAGACCCAAACCCACTCCCCCAGACCCAAACCCACTCCGCCAGATCCGAGCCCACTCCGCCAGACCCGAACCCACTCCGCCAGACCCGAACCCACTCCGCCAGACCCAAACCCACTCCGCCACACACAAACCCACTCCGCCAGACCCAAACCCACTCCGCGAGACCCAAACCCACTCCGCCAGTCCCAAACCCACTCCGCCAGACCCAAACCCACTCCGCCAATCCTAAACACACTCCGCCAGACCCAAACCCACTCCGCCAGACCCAAACCCTCTCCGCCAGACCCAAACCCACTCCGCCAGACCCAAACCCACTCCGCCAGACCCAAACATTCTCCGCCAGACCCAAACCCACTCCGCCAGACCCAAACCCACTCCGCCAGACCCAAACCTTCTCCGCCAGACCCAAACCCACTCCGCCAGACCTAAACACACTCCGCCAGACCCAAACCCACTCCGCCAGACCCAAACCAACTCCGCCAGACCCAAACCCACTCCGCCAGACCCCAAACCCACTCCGCCAGATCCAAACCCACTCCGCCAGACCCAAACCCACTCCGCCAGACCCAAACCCACTCCGCCAGACCCAAACCCACTCCGCCAGACAGAAACCCACTCCGCCAGCCCCAAACCCACTCCGCCAGACAGAAACCCACTCCGCCAGACCCAAACCCACTCCGCCAGACCCAAACCCACTCCGCCAGACCCAAACCCACTCCGCCAGACCCAAGCCCACTCCGACAGACCCAACCCCACTCCGCCAGACCCAAACCCACTCCGCCAGACCCTAACACACTTTGCCAGACCCAAACCCACTCCGCCAGACCCAAACCCACTCCGCCAGACCCAAACCCACTCCGCCAGACCCAAACCAACTCCGCCAGACCCAAACCCACTCCGCCAGACCCCAACCAACTCCGCCAGACCCAAACCCACTCCGGCAGACCCAAACCCACTCCGCCAGACCCAAACCCACTCATCCAGACCCAAACCCACTCCGCCAGACCCAAACCCACTCCGCCAGACCCAAACCCACTCCCCCAGACCCAAACCCACTCCGCCAGACCCGAACCCACTCCACCAGACCCAAACCCACTCCGCCAGACACCAAACCCACTCTGCCAGACCCAAACCCACTCCGCCAGACCCAAACCCACTCCGCCAGACCCAAACCAACACCGCCAGACCCAAACCTACTCCGCCAGACCCCAAACCCACTCCGCCAGATCCAAACCCACTCCGCCAGACCCAAACCCACTCCGCCAGACCCAAACCTACTCCGCCAGACCATAACCCACTCCGCCAGACCCCAACCCACTCCGCCAAACCCAAACCCACTCCGCCAGACCCAAACCCTCTCCGCCAGACCTAAACCCACTCCGCCAGACCCAAACCCACTCCGCCAGACCCCAACTCACTCCGCCAGAACCAAACCCACTCTGCCAGAAACGAACCCACTCCGCCAGACCCCAACCAACTCCGTCAGATCCGAACCCACTCCGCCAGACCCAAACCCACTCCGCCAGATCCAAACCTACTCCGCCAGATCCGAACCCACTCCGCCAGACACAAACCCACTCCGCCAGATCCGAACCCACTCCGCCAGACCCAAACCCACTCCGCCAGAACCAAACCCACTCCGCCAGACCCAAACCCACTCCGCCAGACCTAAACCAACTCCGCCAGACCCAAACCCACTCCGCCAGCCCCAAACCCACTCCGCCAGACCCAAACCCACTCCGCCACACCCGAACCCACTCCGCCAGACCCCAACCCACTCCGCCAGACGCGAACCCACTCGTACAGACCCGAACCCACTCCGCAAGACCCGAACCCACTCCGCCAGACCCAAACCCACTCCGCCAGACCCGAACCCACTCCGCCAGACCCGAACCCACTCCGCCAGACCCGAACCCACTCCGCCAGACCCGAACCCACTCCGACAGACCCGAACCCACTCCACCAGACCATAACCCACTCCGCCAGACCCGAACCCACTCCGCCAGACCCCACCCACTCCGGCAGACCCCAACCCACTCCACCAGTCCCGAACCCACTCCGCCAGACCCCAACCCACTCCGCCAGACCCAAACCCACTCCGCCAGACCCAAACCCACTCCGCCAGACCCAAACCCACTCCGCCAGACCCAAACCCACTCCGCCAGACCCAAACCCACTCCCCCAGACCCAAACCCACTCCGCCAGATCCGAGCCCACTCCGCCAGACCCGAACCCACTCCGCCAGACCCGAACCCACTCCGCCAGACCCAAACCCACTCCGCCACACACAAACCCACTCCGCCAGACCCAAACCCACTCCGCGAGACCCAAACCCACTCCGCCAGTCCCAAACCCACTCCGCCAGACCCAAACCCACTCCGCCAATCCTAAACACACACCGCCAGACCCAAACCAACACCGCCAGACCCAAACCTACTCCGCCAGACCCCAAACCCACTCCGCCAGATCCAAACCCACTCCGCCAGACCCAAACCCACTCCGCCAGACCCAAACCTACTCCGCCAGACCATAACCCACTCCGCCAGACCCAAACCCACTCCGCCAAACCCAAACCCACTCCGCCAGACCCAAACCCTCTCCGCCAGACCTAAACCCACTCCGCCAGACCCAAACCCACTCCGCCAGACCCCAACTCACTCCGCCAGAACCAAACCCACTCTGCCAGAAACGAACCCACTCCGCCAGACCCCAACCAACTCCGTCAGATCCGAACCCACTCCGCCAGACCCAAACCCACTCCGCCAGATCCAAACCTACTCCGCCAGATCCGAACCCACTCCGCCAGACACAAACCCACTCCGCCAGATCCGAACCCACTCCGCCAGACCCAAACCCACTCCGCCAGAACCAAACCCACTCCGCCAGACCCAAACCCACTCCGCCAGACCTAAACCAACTCCGCCAGACCCAAACCCACTCCGCCAGCCCCAAACCCACTCCGCCAGACCCAAACCCACTCCGCCACACCCGAACCCACTCCGCCAGACCCCAACCCACTCCGCCAGACGCGAACCCACTCGTACAGACCCGAACCCACTCCGCAAGACCCGAACCCACTCCGCCAGACCCAAACCCACTCCGCCAGACCCGAACCCACTCCGCCAGACCCGAACCCACTCCGCCAGACCCGAACCCACTCCGCCAGACCCGAACCCACTCCGACAGACCCGAACCCACTCCACCAGACCATAACCCACTCCGCCAGACCCGAACCCACTCCGCCAGACCCCACCCACTCCGGCAGACCCCAACCCACTCCACCAGTCCCGAACCCACTCCGCCAGACCCCAACCCACTCCGCCAGACCCAAACCCACTCCGCCAGACCCAAACCCACTCCGCCAGACCCAAACCCACTCCGCCAGACCCAAACCCACTCCGCCAGACCCAAACCCACTCCCCCAGACCCAAACCCACTCCGCCAGATCCGAGCCCACTCCGCCAGACCCGAACCCACTCCGCCAGACCCGAACCCACTCCGCCAGACCCAAACCCACTCCGCCACACACAAACCCACTCCGCCAGACCCAAACCCACTCCGCGAGACCCAAACCCACTCCGCCAGTCCCAAACCCACTCCGCCAGACCCAAACCCACTCCGCCAATCCTAAACACACTCCGCCAGACCCAAACCTTCTCCGCCAGACCCAAACCCACTCCGCCAGACCTAAACACACTCCGCCAGACCCAAACCCACTCCACCAGACCCAAACCAACTCCGCCAGACCCAAACCCACTCCGCCAGACCCCAAACCCACTCCGCCAGATCCAAACCCACTCCGCCAGACCCAAACCCACTCCGCCAGACCCAAACCTACTCCGCCAGACCATAACCCACTCCGCCAAACCCCAACCCACTCCGCCAGACCCAAACCCACTCCGCCAGACCCAAACCAACTCCGCCAGACCCCAAACCCACTCCGCCAGACCAAAACCCATTCCGCCAGACGCAAACCCACTCATCCAGACCCAAACCCACTCCGCCAGACCCAAACCCACTCATCCAGACCCGAACCCACTCCGCCAGACCCAAACCCACTCCCCCAGACCCAAACCCACTCCGCCAGACACCAAACCCACACCGCCAGACCCAAACTCACTCCGCCAGACCCAAACCCACTCCGCCACACACAAACCCACTCCGCCAGACCCAAACCCACTCCGCCAGACCCAAACCCACTCCGCCAGACCCAAACCCACTCCGCTAGTCCCAAACCCACTCCGCCAGACCCAAACCCACTCCGCCAGCCCCAAGCCCACTCCGCCAGACCCCAACCCACTCCGCCAGACCCCAAACCCTCTTCGCCAGAAACAAACCCACTCCGCCAGACCCAAATCCACTCCGCCAGACCCAAACCCACTCCGCCAGACCCAAACCCACTCCGCCAGACCCAAGCCCACTCCGACAGACCCAACCCCACTCCGCCAGACCCAAACCCACTCCGCCACACCCCAACACACTCTGCCAGACCCAAACCTACTCCGCCAGACCCAAACCCAATCCGCCAGACCCAAACCCACTCCGCCAGACCCAAACCAACTCCGCCAGACCCAAACCCACTCCGCCAGACCCAAACCAACTCCGCCAGACCCAAACCCACTCCGCGAGACCCAAACCAACTCCGCCAAACCCAAACCCATTCCGCCAGACCCAAACCCACTCATCCAGACCCAAACCCACTCCGCCAGACCAGAACCCACTCCGCCAGACCCAAACCCACTCCCCCAGACCCAAACCCACTCCGCCAGATCCAAACCCACTCCGCCAGACCCAAACCCACTCCGCCAGACCCAAACCTACTCCGCCAGACCATAACCCACTCCGCCAGACCCCAACCCACTCCGCCAGTCCCAAACCCACTCCGCCAGACCCAAACCCACTCCGCCAATCCTAAACACACTCCGCCAGACCCAAACCTTCTCCGCCAGACCCAAACCCACTCCGCCAGACCTAAACACACTCCGCCAGACCCAAACCCACTCCACCAGACCCAAACCAACTCCGCCAGACCCAAACCTACTCCGCCAGACCATAACCCACTCCGCCAAACCCCAACCCACTCCGCCAGACCCAAACCCACTCCGCCAGACCCAAACCAACTCCGCCAGACCCCAAACCCACTCCGCCAAACCCCAACCCACTCCGCCAGACCCAAACCCACTCCGCCAGACCCAAACCAACTCCGCCAGACCCCAAACCCACTCCGCCAGACCAAAACCCATTCCGCCAGACGCAAACCCACTCATCCAGACCCAAACCCACTCCGCCAGACCCAAACCCACTCATCCAGACCCGAACCCACTCCGCCAGACCCAAACCCACTCCCCCAGACCCAAACCCACTCCGCCAGACACCAAACCCACACCGCCAGACCCAAACTCACTCCGCCAGACCCAAACCCACTCCGCCACACACAAACCCACTCCGCCAGACCCAAACCCACTCCGCCAGACCCAAACCCACTCCGCCAGACCCAAACCCACTCCGCTAGTCCCAAACCCACTCCGCCAGACCCAAACCCACTCCGCCAGCCCCAAGCCCACTCCGCCAGACCCCAACCCACTCCGCCAGACCCCAAACCCTCTTCGCCAGAAACAAACCCACTCCGCCAGACCCAAATCCACTCCGCCAGACCCAAACCCACTCCGCCAGACCCAAACCCACTCCGCCAGACCCAAGCCCACTCCGACAGACCCAACCCCACTCCGCCAGACCCAAACCCACTCCGCCACACCCCAACACACTCTGCCAGACCCAAACCTACTCCGCCAGACCCAAACCCAATCCGCCAGACCCAAACCCACTCCGCCAGACCCAAACCAACTCCGCCAGACCCAAACCCACTCCGCCAGACCCAAACCAACTCCGCCAGACCCAAACCCACTCCGCGAGACCCAAACCAACTCCGCCAAACCCAAACCCATTCCGCCAGACCCAAACCCACTCATCCAGACCCAAACCCACTCCGCCAGACCAGAACCCACTCCGCCAGACCCAAACCCACTCCCCCAGACCCAAACCCACTCCGCCAGATCCAAACCCACTCCGCCAGACCCAAACCCACTCCGCCAGACCCAAACCTACTCCGCCAGACCATAACCCACTTCGCCAGACCCCAACCCACTCCGCCAAACCCAAACCCACTCCGCCAGACCCAAACCCTCTCCGCCAGACCTAAACCCACTCCGCCAGACCCAAACCCACTCCGCCAGACCCCAACTCACTCCGCCAGAACCAAACCCACTCTGCCAGAAACGAACCCACTCCGCCAGACCCCAACCAACTCCGTCAGATCCGAACCCACTCCGCCAGACCCAAACCCACTCCGCCAGATCCAAACCTACTCCGCCAGATCCGAACCCACTCCGCCAGACACAAACCCACTCCGCCAGATCCGAACCCACTCCGCCAGACCCAAACCCACTCCGCCAGAACCAAACCCACTCCGCCAGACCCAAACCCACTCCGCCAGACCTAAACCAACTCCGCCAGACCCAAACCCACTCCGCCAGCCCCAAACCCACTCCGCCAGACCCAAACCCACTCCGCCACACCCGAACCCACTCCGCCAGACCCCAACCCACTCCGCCAGACGCGAACCCACTCGTACAGACCCGAACCCACTCCGCAAGACCCGAACCCACTCCGCCAGACCCAAACCCACTCCGCCAGACCCGAACCCACTCCGCCAGACCCGAACCCACTCCGCCAGACCCGAACCCACTCCGCCAGACCCGAACCCACTCCGACAGACCCGAACCCACTCCACCAGACCATAACCCACTCCGCCAGACCCGAACCCACTCCGCCAGACCCCACCCACTCCGGCAGACCCCAACCCACTCCACCAGTCCCGAACCCACTCCGCCAGACCCCAACCCACTCCGCCAGACCCAAACCCACTCCGCCAGACCCAAACCCACTCCGCCAGACCCAAACCCACTCCGCCAGACCCAAACCCACTCCGCCAGACCCAAACCCACTCCCCCAGACCCAAACCCACTCCGCCAGATCCGAACCCACTCCGCCAGACCCGAACCCACTCCGCCAGACCCGAACCCACTCCGCCAGACCCAAACCCACTCCGCCACACACAAACCCACTCCGCCAGACCCAAACCCACTCCGCGAGACCCAAACCCACTCCGCCAGTCCCAAACCCACTCCGCCAGACCCAAACCCACTCCGCCAATCCTAAACACACTCCGCCAGACCCAAACCCACTCCGCCAGACCCAAACCCTCTCCGCCAGACCCAAACCCACTCCGCCAGACCCAAACCCACTCCGCCAGACCCAAACATTCTCCGCCAGACCCAAACCCACTCCGCCAGACCCAAACCCACTCCGCCAGACCCAAACCCACTCCGCCAGACCCAAACCTTCTCCGCCAGACCCAAACCCACTCCGCCAGACCTAAACACACTCCGCCAGACCCAAACCCACTCCGCCAGACCCAAACCAACTCCGCCAGACCCAAACCCACTCCGCCAGACCCCAAACCCACTCCGCCAGATCCAAACCCACTCCGCCAGACCCAAACCCACTCCGCCAGACCCAAACCTACTCCGCCAGACCATAACCCACTCCGCCAAACCCCAACCCACTCCGCCAGACCCAAACCCACTCCGCCAGACCCAAACCAACTCCGCCAGACCCCAAACCCACTCCGCCAGACCAAAACCCATTCCGCCAGACCCAAACCCACTCATCCAGACCCAAACCCACTCCGCCAGACCCAAACCCACTCATCCAGACCCGAACCCACTCCGCCAGACCCAAACCCACTCCCCCAGACCCAAACCCACTCCGCCAGACACCAAACCCACACCGCCAGACCCAAACTCACTCCGCCAGACCCAAACCCACTCCGCCACACACAAACCCACTCCGCCAGACCCAAACCCACTCCGCCAGACCCAAACCCACTCCGCCAGACCCAAACCCACTCCGCTAGTCCCAAACCCACTCCGCCAGACCCAAACCCACTCCGCCAGCCCCAAGCCCACTCCGCCAGACCCCAACCCACTCCGCCAGACCCCAAACCCTCTTCGCCAGAAACAAACCCACTCCGCCAGACCCAAATCCACTCCGCCAGACCCAAACCCACTCCGCCAGACCCAAACCCACTCCGCCAGACCCAAGCCCACTCCGACAGACCCAACCCCACTCCGCCAGACCCAAACCCACTCCGCCACACCCCAACACACTCTGCCAGACCCAAACCCACTCCGCCAGACCCAAACCCAATCCGCCAGACCCAAACCCACTCCGCCAGACCCAAACCAACTCCGCCAGACCCAAACCCACTCCGCCAGACCCAAACCAACTCCGCCAGACCCAAACCCACTCCGCGAGACCCAAACCAACTCCGCCAAACCCAAACCCACTCCGCCAGACCCAAACCCACTCATCCAGACCCAAACCCACTCCGCCAGACCAGAACCCACTCCGCCAGACCCAAACCCACTCCCCCAGACCCAAACCCACTCCGCCAGACCCGAACCCACTCCGCCAGACCCAAACCCACTCCGCCAGACACCAAACCCACTCCGCCAGACCCAAACCCACTCCGCCAGACCCAAATCCACTCCGCCAGACCCAAACCCACTCCGCCACACACAAACCCACTCCGCCAGACCCAAACCAACTCCGCCAGTCCCAAACCCACTCCGCCAGACCCAAACCCACTCCGCCAGTCCTAAACACACTCCGCCAGACCCAAACCCACTCCGCCAGCCCCAAACCCACTCCGCAAGACCCTAACCCACTCCGCCAGACCCCAAACCCACTTCGCCAGACACAAACCCAATCCGCCAGACCCAAACCCACTCCGCCAGACCCAAACCCTCTCCGCCAGACCCAAATCCACTCCGCCAGACCCAAACCCACTCCGCCAGACCCAAACCCACTCCGCCAGACCCCAACTTACTCCGCCAGAACCAAACCCACTCCGCCAGACCCGTACCCACTGCGCCAGACCCCAACCCACTCCGCCAGATCCGAACCCACTCCGCCAGACCCGAACCTACTCCGCCAGACCCAAACCCACTCCGCAAGACCCAAACCCCCTCCGCCAGACCCAAACCCACTCCGCCAGTCCCAAACCCACTCCGCCAGACCCAAACCCACTCCGCCAGACCCAAACCCACTCCGCCAGACCCAAACCCACTCCGCCAGACCCAAACCTTCTCCGCCAGACCCAAACACACTCCGCCAGACCCAAACCTACTCCGCCAGACCATAACCCACTCCGCCAGACCCCAACCCACTCCGCCAGACCCAAACCCACTCCGCCAGACGCAAACCCACTCCGCCAGACCCAAACCCATTCCGCCAGACCCAAACCCACTCATCCAGACCCAAACCCACTCCGCCAGACCCAAACCCACTCATCCAGACCCAAACCCACTCCGCCAGACCCGAACCCACTCCGCCAGACCCAAACCCACTCCCCCAGACCCAAACCCACTCCGCCAGACCCTAAACCCAATCTGCCAGACCCAAACTCACTCCGCCAGACCCAAACCCACTCCGCCACACACAAACCCACTCCGCCAGACCCCAAACCCTCTTCGCCAGAAACAAACCCACTCCGCCAGACCCAAATCCACTCCGCCAGACCCAAACCCACTCCGCCAGACCCAAACCCACTCCGCCAGACAGAAACCCACTCCGCCAGCCCCAAACCCACTCCGCCAGACAGAAACCCACTCCGCCAGACCCAAACCCACTCCGCCAGACCCAAACCCACTCCGCCAGACCAAAACCAACTCCGCCAGACCCAAACCCACTCCGGCAGACCCAAACCAACTCCGCCAGACCCAAACCCACTCCGGCAGACCCAAACGCACTCCGCCAGACCCAAACCCACTCATCCAGACCCAAACCCACTCCGCCAGACCCAAACCCACTCCGCCAGACCCAAACCCACTCCCCCAGACCCAAACCCACTCCGCCAGACCCGAACCCACTCCGCCAGACCCCAACCCACTCCGCCAGACACCAAACCCACTCCGCCAGACCCAAACCCACTCCGCCAGACCCAAACCCACTCCGCCACACACAAACCCACTCCGCCAGACCCAAACCCACTCCGCCAGTCCCAAACCCACTCCGCCAGACCCAAACCCACTCCGCCAGTCCTAAACACACTCCGCCAGACCCAAACCCACTCCGCCAGCCCCAAACCCACACCACAAGACCCTAACCCACTCCGCCAGACCCCAAACCCACTTCGCCAGACACAAACTCAATCCGCCAGACCCAAACCCACTCCGCCAGACCCAAACCCTCTCCGCCAGACCCAAATCCACTCCGCCAGACCCAAACCCACTCCGCCAGACCCAAACCCACTCCGCCACACACAAACCCACTCCGCCAGACCCAAACCCACTCCGCCAGTCCTAAACACACTCCGCCAGACCCAAACCCACTCTGCCAGCCCCAAACCCACACCGCAAGACCCTAACCCACTCCGCCAGACCCCAAACCCACTTCGCCAGACACAAACTCAATCCGCCAGACCCAAACCCACTCCGCCAGACCCAAACCCTCTCCGCCAGACCCAAATCCACTCCGCCAGACCCAAACCCACTCCGCCAGACACAAACCCACTCCGCCAGACCCCAACTCACTCCGCCAGAACCAAACCCACTCCGCCAGACCCGAACCCACTCCGCCAGACCCCAACCCACTCCGCCAGATCCGAACCCACTCCGCCAGACCCGAACCTACTCCGCCAGACCCAAACCCACTCCGACAGACCCAAACCCACTCCGCCAGACCCGAACCCACTCCGCCACACCCGAACCCACTCCGCCAGACCTAAACCAACTCCGCCAGACCCAAACCCACTCCGCCACACACAAACCCACTCCGCCAGACCCAAACCCACTCCGCCAGACCCAAACCCACTCCGCCAGACCCAAACCCACTCCGCCAGTCCCAACCCCACTCCGCCAGACCCAAACCCACTCCGCCAGTCCTAAACACACTCCGCCAGACCCAAACCCACTCCGCCAGACCCAAACCCTCTCCGCCAGACCCAAACCCACTCCGCCAGACCCAAACCCACTCCGCCAGACCCAAACCTTCTCCGCCAGACCCAAACCCACTCCGCCAGACCCAAACCCACTCCGCCAGACACAAACCCTCTCCGCCAGACCCCAACTCACTCCGCCAGAACCAAACCCACTCCGCCAGACCCGAACCCACTGCGCCAGACCCCAACCCACTCCGCCAGATCCGAACCCACTCCGCCAGACCCCAACCTACTCCGCCAGACCCAAACCCACTCCGACAGACCCAAACCCACTCCGCCAGACCCGAACCCACTCCGCCACACCCGAACCCACTCCGCCAGACCTAAACCAACTCCGCCAGACCCAAACCCACTCCGCCACACACAAACCCACTCCGCCAGACCCAAACCCACTCCGCCAGACCCAAACCCACTCCGCCAGACCCAAACCCACTCCGCCAGACCCAAACCCACTCCGCCAGACCCAAACCCACTCCGCCAGACCCAAACCTTCTCCGCCAGACCCAAACCCACTCCGCCAGTCCCAAACCCACTCCGCCAGACCCAAACCCACTCCGCCAGACCTAAACACACTCCGCCAGACCCAAACCCACTCCGCCAGACCCAAACCAACTCCGCCAGACCCAAACCCACTCCGCCAGACCCAAACCAACTCCGCCAGACCCCAACCCACTCCGCCAGATCCGAACCCACTCCGCCAGACCCGAACCTACTCCGCCAGACCCAAACCCACTCCGACAGACCCAAACCCACTCCGCCAGACCCGAACCCACTCCGCCACACCCGAACCCACTCCGCCAGACCTAAACCAACTCCGCCAGACCCAAACCCACTCCGCCACACACAAACCCACTCCGCCAGACCCAAACCCACTCCGCCAGACCCAAACCCACTCCGCCAGACCCAAACCCACTCCGCCAGTCCCAACCCCACTCCGCCAGACCCAAACCCACTCCGCCAGTCCTAAACTCACTCCGCCAGACCCAAACCCACTCCGCCAGACCCAAACCCACTCCGCCAGACACAAACCCTCTCCGCCAGACCCCAACTCACTCCGCCAGAAACAAACCCACTCCGCCAGACCCGAACCCACTGCGCCAGACCCCAACCCACTCCGCCAGATCCGAACCCACTCCGCCAGACCCGAACCTACTCCGCCAGACCCAAACCCACTCCGCCAGTCCCAAACCCACTCCGCCAGACCCAAACCCACTCCGCCAGTCCTAAACACACTCCGCCAGACCCAAACCCACTCCGCCAGCCCCAAACCCACACCACAAGACCCTAACCCACTCCGCCAGACCCCAAACCCACTTCGCCAGACACAAACTCAATCCGCCAGACCCAAACCCACTCCGCCAGACCCAAACCCTCTCCGCCAGACCCAAATCCACTCCGCCAGACCCAAACCCACTCCGCCAGACCCAAACCCACTCCGCCACACACAAACCCACTCCGCCAGACCCAAACCCACTCCGCCAGTCCTAAACACACTCCGCCAGACCCAAACCCACTCTGCCAGCCCCAAACCCACACCGCAAGACCCTAACCCACTCCGCCAGACCCCAAACCCACTTCGCCAGACACAAACTCAATCCGCCAGACCCAAACCCACTCCGCCAGACCCAAACCCTCTCCGCCAGACCCAAATCCAATCCGCCAGACCCAAACCCACTCCGCCAGACACAAACCCACTCCGCCAGACCCCAACTCACTCCGCCAGAACCAAACCCACTCCGCCAGACCCGAACCCACTCCGCCAGACCCCAACCCACTCCGCCAGATCCGAACCCACTCCGCCAGACCCGCACCTACTCCGCCAGACCCAAACCCACTCCGACAGACCCAAACCCACTCCGCCAGACCCGAACCCACTCCGCCACACCCGAACCCACTCCGCCAGACCTAAACCAACTCCGCCAGACCCAAACCCACTCCGCCACACACAAACCCACTCCGCCAGACCCAAACCCACTCCGCCAGACCCAAACCCACTCCGCCAGACCCAAACCCACTCCGCCAGTCCCAACCCCACTCCGCCAGACCCCAACCCACTCCGCCAGATCCGAACCCACTCCGCCAGACCCGCACCTACTCCGCCAGACCCAAACCCACTCCGACAGACCCAAACCCACTCCGCCAGACCCGAACCCACTCCGCCACACCCGAACCCACTCCGCCAGACCTAAACCAACTCCGCCAGACCCAAACCCACTCCGCCACACACAAACCCACTCCGCCAGACCCAAACCCACTCCGCCAGACCCAAACCCACTCCGCCAGACCCAAACCCACTCCGCCAGTCCCAACCCCACTCCGCCAGACCCAAACCCACTCCGCCAGTCCTAAACACACTCCGCCAGACCCAAACCCACTCCGCCAGACCCAAACCCTCTCCGCCAGACCCAAACCCACTCTGCCAGACCCAAACCCACTCCGCCAGACCCAAACCTTCTCCGCCAGACCCAAACCCACTCCGCCAGACCCAAACCCACTCCGCCAGACACAAACCCTCTCCGCCAGACCCCAACTCACTCCGCCAGAACCAAACCCACTCCGCCAGACCCGAACCCACTGCGCCAGACCCCAACCCACTCCGCCAGATCCGAACCCACTCCGCCAGACCCGAACCCACTCCGCCAGACCCAAACCCACTCCGACAGACCCAAACCCACTCCGCCAGACCCGAACCCACTCCGCCACACCCGAACCCACTCCGCCAGACCTAAACCAACTCCGCCAGACCCAAACCCACTCCGCCACACACAAACCCACTCCGCCAGACCCAAACCCACTCCGCCAGACCCAAACCCACTCCGCCAGACCCAAACCCACTCCGCCAGACCCAAACCCACTCCGCCAGACCCAAACCTTCTCCGCCAGACCCAAACCCACTCCGCCAGTCCCAAACCCACTCCGCCAGACCCAAACCCACTCCGCCAGACCTAAACACACTCCGCCAGACCCAAACCCACTCCGCCAGACCCAAACCAACTCCGCCAGACCCAAACCCACTCCGCCAGACCCAAACCAACTCCGCCAGACCCCAACCCACTCCGCCAGATCCGAACCCACTCCGCCAGACCCGAACCTACTCCGCCAGACCCAAACCCACTCCGACAGACCCAAACCCACTCCGCCAGACCCGAACCCACTCCGCCACACCCGAACCCACTCCGCCAGACCTAAACCAACTCCGCCAGACCCAAACCCACTCCGCCACACACAAACCCACTCCGCCAGACCCAAACCCACTCCGCCAGACCCAAACCCACTCCGCCAGACCCAAACCCACTCCGCCAGTCCCAACCCCACTCCGCCAGACCCAAACCCACTCCGCCAGTCCTAAACACACTCCGCCAGACCCAAACCCACTCCGCCAGACCCAAACCCTCTCCGCCAGACCCAAACCCACTCCGCCAGACCCAAACCCACTCCGCCAGACCCAAACCTTCTCCGCCAGACCCAAACCCACTCCGCCAGACCCAAACCCACTCCGCCAGACACAAACCCTCTCCGCCAGACCCCAACTCACTCCGCCAGAACCAAACCCACTCCGCCAGACCCGAACCCACTGCGCCAGACCCCAACCCACTCCGCCAGATCCGAACCCACTCCGCCAGACCCCAACCTACTCCGCCAGACCCAAACCCACTCCGACAGACCCAAACCCACTCCGCCAGACCCGAACCCACTCCGCCACACCCGAACCCACTCCGCCAGACCTAAACCAACTCCGCCAGACCCAAACCCACTCCGCCACACACAAACCCACTCCGCCAGACCCAAACCCACTCCGCCAGACCCAAACCCACTCCGCCAGACCCAAACCCACTCCGCCAGTCCCAACCCCACTCCGCCAGACCCCAACCCACTCCGCCAGATCCGAACCCACTCCGCCAGACCCGCACCTACTCCGCCAGACCCAAACCCACTCCGACAGACCCAAACCCACTCCGCCAGACCCGAACCCACTCCGCCACACCCGAACCCACTCCGCCAGACCTAAACCAACTCCGCCAGACCCAAACCCACTCCGCCACACACAAACCCACTCCGCCAGACCCAAACCCACTCCGCCAGACCCAAACCCACTCCGCCAGACCCAAACCCACTCCGCCAGTCCCAACCCCACTCCGCCAGACCCAAACCCACTCCGCCAGTCCTAAACACACTCCGCCAGACCCAAACCCACTCCGCCAGACCCAAACCCTCTCCGCCAGACCCAAACCCACTCTGCCAGACCCAAACCCACTCCGCCAGACCCAAACCTTCTCCGCCAGACCCAAACCCACTCCGCCAGACCCAAACCCACTCCGCCAGACACAAACCCTCTCCGCCAGACCCCAACTCACTCCGCCAGAACCAAACCCACTCCGCCAGACCCGAACCCACTGCGCCAGACCCCAACCCACTCCGCCAGATCCGAACCCACTCCGCCAGACCCGAACCTACTCCGCCAGACCCAAACCCACTCCGACAGACCCAAACCCACTCCGCCAGACCCGAACCCACTCCGCCACACCCGAACCCACTCCGCCAGACCTAAACCAACTCCGCCAGACCCAAACCCACTCCGCCACACACAAACCCACTCCGCCAGACCCAAACCCACTCCGCCAGACCCAAACCCACTCCGCCAGACCCAAACCCACTCCGCCAGACCCAAACCCACTCCGCCAGACCCAAACCTTCTCCGCCAGACCCAAACCCACTCCGCCAGTCCCAAACCCACTCCGCCAGACCCAAACCCACTCCGCCAGACCTAAACACACTCCGCCAGACCCAAACCCACTCCGCCAGACCCAAACCAACTCCGCCAGACCCAAACCCACTCCGCCAGACCCAAACCAACTCCGCCAGACCCCAACCCACTCCGCCAGATCCGAACCCACTCCGCCAGACCCGAACCTACTCCGCCAGACCCAAACCCACTCCGACAGACCCAAACCCACTCCGCCAGACCCGAACCCACTCCGCCACACCCGAACCCACTCCGCCAGACCTAAACCAACTCCGCCAGACCCAAACCCACTCCGCCACACACAAACCCACTCCGCCAGACCCAAACCCACTCCGCCAGACCCAAACCCACTCCGCCAGACCCAAACCCACTCCGCCAGTCCCAACCCCACTCCGCCAGACCCAAACCCACTCCGCCAGTCCTAAACACACTCCGCCAGACCCAAACCCACTCCGCCAGACCCAAACCCTCTCCGCCAGACCCAAACCCACTCCGCCAGACCCAAACCCACTCCGCCAGACCCAAACCTTCTCCGCCAGACCCAAACCCACTCCGCCAGACCCAAACCCACTCCGCCAGACACAAACCCTCTCCGCCAGACCCCAACTCACTCCGCCAGAACCAAACCCACTCCGCCAGACCCGAACCCACTGCGCCAGACCCCAACCCACTCCGCCAGATCCGAACCCACTCCGCCAGACCCCAACCTACTCCGCCAGACCCAAACCCACTCCGACAGACCCAAACCCACTCCGCCAGACCCGAACCCACTCCGCCACACCCGAACCCACTCCGCCAGACCTAAACCAACTCCGCCAGACCCAAACCCACTCCGCCACACACAAACCCACTCCGCCAGACCCAAACCCACTCCGCCAGACCCAAACCCACTCCGCCAGACCCAAACCCACTCCGCCAGACCCAAACCCACTCCGCCAGACCCAAACCCACTCCGCCAGACCCAAACCTTCTCCGCCAGACCCAAACCCACTCCGCCAGTCCCAAACCCACTCCGCCAGACCCAAACCCACTCCGCCAGACCTAAACCCACTCCGCCAGACCCAAACCCACTCCGCCAGACACAAACCCTCTCCGCCAGACCCAAACCCACTCCGCCAGACCCAAACCCACTCCACCAGACCCAAACCCACTCCGCCAGACCCCAACCCACTCCGCCAGACCCCAACTCACTCCGCCAGAACCAAACCCACTCCGCCAGACCCGAACCCACTGCGCCAGACCCCAACCCACTCCGCCAGATCCGAACCCACTCCGCCAGACCCGAACCTACTCCGCCAGACCCAAACCCACTCCGACAGACCCAAACCCACTCCGCCAGATCCGAACCCACTCCGCCACACCCGAACCCACTCCGCCAGACCTAAACCAACTCCGCCAGACCCAAACCCACTCCGCCACACACAAACCCACTCCGCCAGACCCAAACCCACTCCGCCAGACCCAAACCCACTCCGCCAGACCCAAACCCACTCCGCCAGACCCAAACCCACTCCGCCAGACCCAAACCCACTCCGCCAGACCCAAACCTTCTCCGCCAGACCCAAACCCACTCCGCCAGTCCCAAACCCACTCCGCCAGACCCAAACCCACTCCGCCAGACCTAAACACACTCCGCCAGACCCAAACCCACTCCGCCAGACCCAAACCAACTCCGCCAGACCCAAACCCACTCCGCCAGACCCAAACCAACTCCGCCAGACCCCAACCCACTCCGCCAGATCCGAACCCACTCCGCCAGACCCGAACCCACTCCGCCAGACCTAAACCAACTCCGCCAGACCCAAACCCACTCCGCCACACACAAACCCACTCCGCCAGACCCAAACCCACTCCACCAGACCCAAACCCACTCCGCCAGACCCAAACCCACTCCGCCAGTCCCAACCCCACTACGCCAGACCCAAACACACTCCGCCAGTCCTAAACACACTCCGCCAGACCCAAACCCACTCCGCCAGACCCAAACCCTCTCCGCCAGACCCAAACCCACTCCGCCAGACCCAAACCCACTCCGCCAGACCCAAACCTTCTCCGCCAGACCCAAACCCACTCCGCCAGACCCAAACCCACTCCGCCAGACACAAACCCTCTCCGCCAGACCCCAACTCAATCCGCCAGAACCAAACCCACTCCGCCAGACCCGAACCCACTGCGCCAGACCCCAACCCACTCCGCCAGATCCGAACCCACTCCGCCAGACCCGAACCTACTCCGCCAGACCCAAACCCACTCCGACAGACCCAAACCCACTCCGCCAGACCCGAACCCACTCCGCCACACCCGAACCCACTCCGCCAGACCTAAACCAACTCCGCCAGACCCAAACCCACTCCGCCACACACAAACCCACTCCGCCAGACCCAAACCCACTCCGCCAGACCCAAACCCACTCCGCCAGACCCAAACCCACTCCGCCAGACCCAAACCCACTCCGCCAGACCCAAACCCACTCTGCCAGACCCAAACCTTCTCCGCCAGACCCAAACCCACTCCGCCAGTCCCAAACCCACTCCGCCAGACCCAAACCCACTCCGCCAGACCCAAACCCACTCCGCCAGACCCAAACCCACTCCGCCAGACCCAAACCCACTCCGCCAGACCCAAACCTTCTCCGCCAGACCCAAACCCACTCCGCCAGTCCCAAACCCACTCCGCCAGACCCAAACCCACTCCGCCAGACCAAAACACACTCCACCAGACCCAAACCCACTCCGCCAGACCCAAACCCACTCCGCCAGACCCAAACCCACTCCGCCAGACCCAAACCTTCTCCGCCAGACCCAAACCCACTCCGCCAGTCCCAAACCCACTCCGCCAGACCCAAACCCACTCCGCCAGACCTAAACACACTCCGCCAGACCCAAACCCACTCCGCCAGACCCAAACCAACTCCGCCAGACCCAAACCCACTCCGCCAGACCCAAACCAACTCCGCCAGACCCCAACCCACTCCGCCAGATCCGAACCCACTCCGCCAGACCCGAACCTACTCCGCCAGACCCAAACCCACTCCGACAGACCCAAACCCACTCCGCCAGACACGAACCCACTCCGCCACACCCGAACCCACTCCGCCAGACCCAAACCCACTCCGCCACACACAAACCCACTCCGCCAGACCCAAACCCACTCCGCCAGACCCAAACCCACTCCGCCAGACCCAAACCCACTCCGCCAGACCCAAACCCACTCCGCCAGACCCAAACCTTCTCCGCCAGACCCAAACCCACTCCGCCAGTCCCAAACCCACTCCGCCAGACCCAAACCCACTCCGCCAGACCTAAACACACTCCGCCAGACCCAAACCCACTCCGCCAGACCCAAACCAACTCCGCCAGACCCAAACCCACTCCGCCAGACCCAAACCAACTCCGCCAGACCCCAACCCACTCCGCCAGATCCGAACCCACTCCGCCAGACCCGAACCTACTCCGCCAGACCCAAACCCACTCCGACAGACCCAAACCCACTCCGCCAGACCCGAACCCACTCCGCCACACCCGAACCCACTCCGCCAGACCTAAACCAACTCCGCCAGACCCAAACCCACTCCGCCACACACAAACCCACTCCGCCAGACCCAAACCCACTCCGCCAGACCCAAACCCACTCCGCCAGACCCAAACCCACTCCGCCAGTCCCAACCCCACTCCGCCAGACCCAAACCCACTCCGCCAGTCCTAAACACACTCCGCCAGACCCAAACCCACTCCGCCAGACCCAAACCCTCTCCGCCAGACCCAAACCCACTCCGCCAGACCCAAACCCACTCCGCCAGACCCAAACCTTCTCCGCCAGACCCAAACCCACTCCGCCAGACCCAAACCCACTCCGCCAGACACAAACCCTCTCCGCCAGACCCCAACTCACTCCGCCAGAACCAAACCCACTCCGCCAGACCCGAACCCACTGCGCCAGACCCCAACCCACTCCGCCAGATCCGAACCCACTCCGCCAGACCCCAACCTACTCCGCCAGACCCAAACCCACTCCGACAGACCCAAACCCACTCCGCCAGACCCGAACCCACTCCGCCACACCCGAACCCACTCCGCCAGACCTAAACCAACTCCGCCAGACCCAAACCCACTCCGCCACACACAAACCCACTCCGCCAGACCCAAACCCACTCCGCCAGACCCAAACCCACTCCGCCAGACCCAAACCCACTCCGCCAGTCCCAACCCCACTCCGCCAGACCCCAACCCACTCCGCCAGATCCGAACCCACTCCGCCAGACCCGCACCTACTCCGCCAGACCCAAACCCACTCCGACAGACCCAAACCCACTCCGCCAGACCCGAACCCACTCCGCCACACCCGAACCCACTCCGCCAGACCTAAACCAACTCCGCCAGACCCAAACCCACTCCGCCACACACAAACCCACTCCGCCAGACCCAAACCCACTCCGCCAGACCCAAACCCACTCCGCCAGACCCAAACCCACTCCGCCAGTCCCAACCCCACTCCGCCAGACCCAAACCCACTCCGCCAGTCCTAAACACACTCCGCCAGACCCAAACCCACTCCGCCAGACCCAAACCCTCTCCGCCAGACCCAAACCCACTCTGCCAGACCCAAACCCACTCCGCCAGACCCAAACCTTCTCCGCCAGACCCAAACCCACTCCGCCAGACCCAAACCCACTCCGCCAGACACAAACCCTCTCCGCCAGACCCCAACTCACTCCGCCAGAACCAAACCCACTCCGCCAGACCCGAACCCACTGCGCCAGACCCCAACCCACTCCGCCAGATCCGAACCCACTCCGCCAGACCCGAACCTACTCCGCCAGACCCAAACCCACTCCGACAGACCCAAACCCACTCCGCCAGACCCGAACCCACTCCGCCACACCCGAACCCACTCCGCCAGACCTAAACCAACTCCGCCAGACCCAAACCCACTCCGCCACACACAAACCCACTCCGCCAGACCCAAACCCACTCCGCCAGACCCAAACCCACTCCGCCAGACCCAAACCCACTCCGCCAGACCCAAACCCACTCCGCCAGACCCAAACCTTCTCCGCCAGACCCAAACCCACTCCGCCAGTCCCAAACCCACTCCGCCAGACCCAAACCCACTCCGCCAGACCTAAACACACTCCGCCAGACCCAAACCCACTCCGCCAGACCCAAACCAACTCCGCCAGACCCAAACCCACTCCGCCAGACCCAAACCAACTCCGCCAGACCCCAACCCACTCCGCCAGATCCGAACCCACTCCGCCAGACCCGAACCTACTCCGCCAGACCCAAACCCACTCCGACAGACCCAAACCCACTCCGCCAGACCCGAACCCACTCCGCCACACCCGAACCCACTCCGCCAGACCTAAACCAACTCCGCCAGACCCAAACCCACTCCGCCACACACAAACCCACTCCGCCAGACCCAAACCCACTCCGCCAGACCCAAACCCACTCCGCCAGACCCAAACCCACTCCGCCAGTCCCAACCCCACTCCGCCAGACCCAAACCCACTCCGCCAGTCCTAAACACACTCCGCCAGACCCAAACCCACTCCGCCAGACCCAAACCCTCTCCGCCAGACCCAAACCCACTCCGCCAGACCCAAACCCACTCCGCCAGACCCAAACCTTCTCCGCCAGACCCAAACCCACTCCGCCAGACCCAAACCCACTCCGCCAGACACAAACCCTCTCCGCCAGACCCCAACTCACTCCGCCAGAACCAAACCCACTCCGCCAGACCCGAACCCACTGCGCCAGACCCCAACCCACTCCGCCAGATCCGAACCCACTCCGCCAGACCCCAACCTACTCCGCCAGACCCAAACCCACTCCGACAGACCCAAACCCACTCCGCCAGACCCGAACCCACTCCGCCACACCCGAACCCACTCCGCCAGACCTAAACCAACTCCGCCAGACCCAAACCCACTCCGCCACACACAAACCCACTCCGCCAGACCCAAACCCACTCCGCCAGACCCAAACCCACTCCGCCAGACCCAAACCCACTCCGCCAGACCCAAACCCACTCCGCCAGACCCAAACCCACTCCGCCAGACCCAAACCTTCTCCGCCAGACCCAAACCCACTCCGCCAGTCCCAAACCCACTCCGCCAGACCCAAACCCACTCCGCCAGACCTAAACCCACTCCGCCAGACCCAAACCCACTCCGCCAGACACAAACCCTCTCCGCCAGACCCAAACCCACTCCGCCAGACCCAAACCCACTCCACCAGACCCAAACCCACTCCGCCAGACCCCAACCCACTCCGCCAGACCCCAACTCACTCCGCCAGAACCAAACCCACTCCGCCAGACCCGAACCCACTGCGCCAGACCCCAACCCACTCCGCCAGATCCGAACCCACTCCGCCAGACCCGAACCTACTCCGCCAGACCCAAACCCACTCCGACAGACCCAAACCCACTCCGCCAGATCCGAACCCACTCCGCCACACCCGAACCCACTCCGCCAGACCTAAACCAACTCCGCCAGACCCAAACCCACTCCGCCACACACAAACCCACTCCGCCAGACCCAAACCCACTCCGCCAGACCCAAACCCACTCCGCCAGACCCAAACCCACTCCGCCAGACCCAAACCCACTCCGCCAGACCCAAACCCACTCCGCCAGACCCAAACCTTCTCCGCCAGACCCAAACCCACTCCGCCAGTCCCAAACCCACTCCGCCAGACCCAAACCCACTCCGCCAGACCTAAACACACTCCGCCAGACCCAAACCCACTCCGCCAGACCCAAACCAACTCCGCCAGACCCAAACCCACTCCGCCAGACCCAAACCAACTCCGCCAGACCCCAACCCACTCCGCCAGATCCGAACCCACTCCGCCAGACCCGAACCCACTCCGCCAGACCTAAACCAACTCCGCCAGACCCAAACCCACTCCGCCACACACAAACCCACTCCGCCAGACCCAAACCCACTCCACCAGACCCAAACCCACTCCGCCAGACCCAAACCCACTCCGCCAGTCCCAACCCCACTACGCCAGACCCAAACACACTCCGCCAGTCCTAAACACACTCCGCCAGACCCAAACCCACTCCGCCAGACCCAAACCCTCTCCGCCAGACCCAAACCCACTCCGCCAGACCCAAACCCACTCCGCCAGACCCAAACCTTCTCCGCCAGACCCAAACCCACTCCGCCAGACCCAAACCCACTCCGCCAGACACAAACCCTCTCCGCCAGACCCCAACTCAATCCGCCAGAACCAAACCCACTCCGCCAGACCCGAACCCACTGCGCCAGACCCCAACCCACTCCGCCAGATCCGAACCCACTCCGCCAGACCCGAACCTACTCCGCCAGACCCAAACCCACTCCGACAGACCCAAACCCACTCCGCCAGACCCGAACCCACTCCGCCACACCCGAACCCACTCCGCCAGACCTAAACCAACTCCGCCAGACCCAAACCCACTCCGCCACACACAAACCCACTCCGCCAGACCCAAACCCACTCCGCCAGACCCAAACCCACTCCGCCAGACCCAAACCCACTCCGCCAGACCCAAACCCACTCCGCCAGACCCAAACCCACTCTGCCAGACCCAAACCTTCTCCGCCAGACCCAAACCCACTCCGCCAGTCCCAAACCCACTCCGCCAGACCCAAACCCACTCCGCCAGACCCAAACCCACTCCGCCAGACCCAAACCCACTCCGCCAGACCCAAACCCACTCCGCCAGACCCAAACCTTCTCCGCCAGACCCAAACCCACTCCGCCAGTCCCAAACCCACTCCGCCAGACCCAAACCCACTCCGCCAGACCAAAACACACTCCACCAGACCCAAACCCACTCCGCCAGACCCAAACCCACTCCGCCAGACCCAAACCCACTCCGCCAGACCCAAACCTTCTCCGCCAGACCCAAACCCACTCCGCCAGTCCCAAACCCACTCCGCCAGACCCAAACCCACTCCGCCAGACCTAAACACACTCCGCCAGACCCAAACCCACTCCGCCAGACCCAAACCAACTCCGCCAGACCCAAACCCACTCCGCCAGACCCAAACCAACTCCGCCAGACCCCAACCCACTCCGCCAGATCCGAACCCACTCCGCCAGACCCGAACCTACTCCGCCAGACCCAAACCCACTCCGACAGACCCAAACCCACTCCGCCAGACACGAACCCACTCCGCCACACCCGAACCCACTCCGCCAGACCTAAACCAACTCCGCCAGACCCAAACCCACTCCGCCACACACAAACCCACTCCGCCAGACCCAAACCCACTCCGCCAGACCCAAACCCACTCCGCCAGACCCAAACCCACTCCGCCAGTCCCAACCCCACTCCGCCAGACCCAAACCCACTCCGCCAGTCCTAAACACACTCCGCCAGACCCAAACCCACTCCGCCAGACCCAAACCCTCTCCGCCAGACCCAAACCCACTCCGCCAGACCCAAACCCACTCCGCCAGACCCAAACCTTCTCCGCCAGACCCAAACCCACTCCGCCAGACCCAAACCCACTCCGCCAGACACAAACCCTCTCCGCCAGACCCCAACTCAATCCGCCAGAACCAAACCCACTCCGCCAGACCCGAACCCACTGCGCCAGACCCCAACCCACTCCGCCAGATCCGAACCCACTCCGCCAGACCCGAACCTACTCCGCCAGACCCAAACCCACTCCGACAGACCCAAACCCACTCCGCCAGACCCGAACCCACTCCGCCACACCCGAACCCACTCCGCCAGACCTAAACCAACTCCGCCAGACCCAAACCCACTCCGCCACACACAAACCCACTCCGCCAGACCCAAACCCACTCCGCCAGACCCAAACCCACTCCGCCAGACCCAAACCCACTCCGCCAGACCCAAACCCACTCCGCCAGACCCAAACCCACTCTGCCAGACCCAAACCGTCTCCGCCAGACCCAAACCCACTCCGCCAGTCCCAAACCCACTCCGCCAGACCCAAACCCACTCCGCCAGACCTAAACACACTCCGCCAGACCCAAACCCACTCCGCCAGACCCAAACCAACTCCGCCAGACCCAAACCCACTCCGCCAGACCCAAACCAACTCCGCCAGACCCAAACCCACTCCGCCAGACCCAAACCCATTCCGCCAGACCCAAACCCACTCATCCAGACCCAAACCCACTCCGCCAGACCCAAACCCACTCATCCAGACCCAAACCCACTCCGCCAGACCCGAACCCACTCCGCCAGACCCAAACCCACTCCCCCAGACCCAAACCCACTCCGCCAGACCCCAAACCCACTCCCCCAGACCCAAACCCACTCCGCCAGACCCCAAACCCACTCTGCCAGACCCAAACTCACTCCGCCAGACCCAAACCCACTCCGCCACACACAAATCCACTCCGCCAGACCCCAAACCCTCTTCGCCAGAAACAAACCCACTCCGCCAGACCCAAATCCACTCCGCCAGACCCAAACCCACTCCGCCAGACCCAAACCCACTCCGCCAGACAGAAACCCACTCCGCCAGCCCCAAACCCACTCCGCCAGACAGAAACCCACTCCGCCAGACCCAAACCCACTCCGCCAGACCCAAACCCACTCCGCCAGACCCAAACCCACTCCGCCAGACCCAAGCCCACTCCGACAGACCCAACCCCACTCCGCCAGACCCAAACCCACTCCGCCAGACCCTAACACACTCTGCCAGACCCAAACCCACTCCGCCAGACCCAAACCCACTCCGCCAGACCCAAACCCACTCCGCCAGACCCAAACCAACTCCGCCAGACCCAAACCCACTCCGCCAGACCCAAACCCTCTCCGCCAGACCCAAATCCACTCCGCCAGACCCAAACCCACTCCGCCAGACCCAAACCCACTCCGCCAGACCCCAACCCACTCCGCCAGATCCGAACCCACTCCGCCAGACCTAAACCAACTCCGCCAGACCCAAACCCACTCCGCCACACACAAACCCACTCCGCCAGACCCAAACCCACTCCGCCAGACCGAAACCCACTCCGCCAGACCCAAACCCACTCCGCCAGTCCCAACCCCACTCCGCCAGACCCAAACCCACTCCGCCAGTCCTAAACACACTCCGCCAGACCCAAACCCACTCCGCCAGACCCAAACCCTCTCCGCCAGACCCAAACCCACTCCGCCAGACCCAAACCCACTCCGCCAGACCCAAACCGTCTCCGCCAGACCCAAACCCACTCCGCCAGACCCAAACCCACTCCGCCAGACACAAACCCTCTCCGCCAGACCCAAACCCACTCCGCCAGACCCAAACCCACTCCGCCAGACCCCAACTCACTCCGCCAGAACCAAACCCACTCCGCCAGACCCGAACCCACTCCGCCAGACCCCAACCAACTCCGCCAGTCCCAAACCCACTCCGCCACACACAAACCCACTCCGCCAGACCCAAACCCACTCCACCAGACCCAAACCCACTCCGCCAGACCCAAACCCACTCCGCCAGTCCCAAACCCACTCCGCCAGACCCCAACTCACTCCGCCAGAACCAAACCCACTCCGCCAGACCCCAACCCACTCCGCCAGACCCCAACCAACTCCGCCAGTCCCAAACCCACTCCGCCACACACAAACCCACTCCGCCAGACCCAAACCCACTCCGCCAGACCCAAACCCACTCCGCCAGACCCAAACCCACTCCGCCAGTCCCAACCCCACTCCGCCAGACCCAAACCCACTCCGCCAGTCCTAAACACACTCCGCCAGACCCAAACCCACTCCGCCAGACCCAAACCCTCTCCGCCAGACCCAAACCCACTCCGCCAGACACAAACCCACTCCGCCAGACCCAAACCGTCTCCGCCAGACCCAAACCCACTCCGCCAGACCCAAACCCACTCCGCCAGACACAAACCCTCTCCGCCAGACCCAAACCCACTCCGCCAGACCCAAACCCACTCCGCCAGACCCCAACTCACTCCGCCAGAACCAAACCCACTCCGCCAGACCCGAACCCACTCCGCCAGACCCCAACCAACTCCGCCAGTCCCAAACCCACTCCGCCACACACAAACCCACTCCGCCAGACCCAAACCCACTCCACCAGACCCAAACCCACTCCGCCAGACCCAAACCCACTCCGCCAGTCCCAAACCCACTCCGCCAGACCCAAACCCACTCCGCCAGTCCTAAACACACTCCGCCAGACCCAAACCCACTCCGCCAGACCCAAACCCACTCCGCCAGTCCCAAACCCACTCCCCCAGACCCAAACCCACTCCGCCAGACCCCAAACCCACTCCGCCAGACCCAAACCCACTCCGCCAGACCCAAACCCACTCCGCCAGTCCCAAACCCACTCCGCCAGACCCTAACCCACTCCGCCAGACCCAAACCCACTCCGCCAGACCCTAACCCACTCCGCCGGACCCAAACCAACTCCGCCGGACCCGAACCCACTCCGCCAGACCCGAACCCACTCCGCCAGACCCGAACCCACTCCGCCAGACCCCAACCCACTCCGCCAGACCCCAACCCACTCCGCCAGACCCAAACCTACTCCGTCAGACCCCAAACCCACTCCGCCAGACTCAAACCCACTCCACCAGACCCAAACCCACTCCGCCAGACCCGAACCCACTCCGCCAGACCCGAACCCACTCCGCCACACCCGAACCCACTCCGCCAGACCCGAACCCACTCCGCCAGACCCGAACCCAATCCGCCAGACCCGAACCCACTCGCCAGACCCCAACCCACTCCGCCAGACCCCAACCCACTCCGCCAGACTCCAACCCACTCCCCCAGACCCCAACCCACTCCGCCAGACCCCAACCCACTCCGCCAGACCCCAACCCACTCCGCCAGACCCAAACCCACTCCGCCAGACCCCAAACCCTCTTCGCCAGAAACAAACCCACTCCGCCAGACCGAAACCCACTCCGCCAGACCCAAACCACTCCGCCAGACCCAAACCCACTCTGCCAGACCCAAACCCACTCCGCCAGACCCGAACCCACTCCGCCATAGCCGAACCCACTCCGCCAGACCACAATCCACTCCCCCAGACCCTAACCCACACTGACAGACCCGAACCCACTCCGCCAGACCCAAACCCACTCCGCCAGTCCCGAACCCACTCCGCCAGACCCGAACCCACTCCGCCAGACCCGAACCCACTCCGCCAGACCCGAACCCACTCCGCCAGACCCTAACCCACTCCGCCAGACCCGAACCCACTCCGCCAGACCCTAACCCACTCCGCCAGACCCCAACCCACTCCGCCAGACCCAAACCTACTCCGTCAGACCCCAAACCCACTCCGCCAGACTCAAACCCACTCCACCAGACCCAAACCCACTCCGCCAGACACAAACCCACTCCCCCAGACCCGTACCCACTCCGCCAGACCCGAACCCACACCGACAGACCCGAACCCACTCCGCCAGACCCGAACCCACTCCGCCAGACCCGAACGCACTCCGCCAGACCCCAACCCACTCCGCCAGACCCCAACCCACTGCGCCAGACCCAACCCCACTCCGCCAGACCCAAACACACTCCGCCAGACCCAAACCCCCTCCGCCAGACCCAAACCCACTCCGCCAGACCCGAACCCACTCCGCCAGACCCGAACCCACTCCGCCAGACCCGAACCCACTCCGCCAGACCCGAACCCACTCCGCCAGACCCGAACCCACTCCGCCAGACCCGAACCCACTCCGCCAGACCCGAACCCACTCCGCCAGACCCGAACCCAATCCGCCAGACCCGAACCCACTCCGCCAGACCCCAACCCACTCCGCCAGACCCCAACCCACTCCGCCAGACTCCAACCCACTCCTCCAGACCCCAACCCACTCCGCCAGACCCCAACCCACTCCGCCAGACCCCAACCCACTCCCCCAGACCCAAACCTACTCCGCCAGACCCCAAACCCTCTTCGCCAGAAACAATCCCACTCCGCCAGACCCAAACCCATTCCGCCAGCCCCAAACCCACTCCGCCAGACAGAAACCCACTCCGCAAGACCCAAACCCACTCCGCCAGACCCAAACCCACTCCGCCAGACCCAAACCCACTCCGCTAGATCCAAGCCCACTCCGCCAGACCCCAACCCACTCCGCCAGACCCGAAGCCACTCCGCCAGACCCAAACCCACTCCGCCAGACTCTAACACACTCTGCCAGACCCAAACCCATCCGCCAGACCCAAACCCACACCGCCAGACCCAAACCAACTCCGCCAGACCCAACCCCACTCCGCCAGACCCGAACACACTCCGCCAGACCCAAACCCCCTCCGCCAGACCCAAACCCACTCCGCCAGACCCGAACCCACTCCGCCAGACCCGAACCCACTCCGCCAGACCCGAACCCACTCCGCCAGACCCGAACCCATTCCGCCAGACCCGAACCCACTCCGCCAGACCCGAACCCACTCCGCCAGACCCGAACCCAATCCGCCAGACCCGAACCCACTCCGCCAGACCCGAACCCACTCCGCCAGACCCCAACCCACTCCGCCAGACTCCAACCCACTCCCCCAGACCCCAACCCACTCCGCCAGACCCAAACCCACTCCGCCAGACGCATAACCAGTCCGCCAGACCCAAACCCACTCCGCCAGACCCAAACCCACTCCGCCAGACCCAAACCCACTCCGCCAGACCCAAACCCACTCCGCCAGACCCAAACCTACTCCGCCAGTCCCAAACCCACTACGCCAGACCAAAACCCACTCCGCCAGTCCTGAACACACTCCGCCAGACCCAAACCCACTCCGCCAGCCACAAACCCACTCCGCAAGACCCTAACCCACTCCGCCAGACCCCAAACCCACTTCGCCAGACCCAAACCCACTCCGCCAGACCCAAACCCACTCCGCCAGACCCAAACCCTCTCCGCCACACCCAAACCCACTCCGCCAGACCGAAACCCACTCCGCCAGACCCAAACCCACTCCGCCAGACCCAAACCCACTCTGCCAGACCCAAACCCACTCCGCCAGACCCGAACCCACTCCGCCATAGCCGAACCCACTCCGCCAGACCACAATCCACTCCCCCAGACCCTAACCCACACTGACAGACCAGAACCCACTCCGCCAGACCCAAACCCACTCCGCCAGTCCCGAACCCACTCCGCCAGACCCGAACCCACTCCGCCAGACCCGAACCCACTCCGCCAGACCCGAACCCACTCCGCCAGACCCTAACCCACTCCGCCAGACCCGAACCCACTCCGCCAGACCCTAACCCACTCCGCCAGACCCCAACCCACTCCGCCAGACCCAAACCTACTCCGTCAGACCCCAAACCCACTCCGCCAGACTCAAACCCACTCCACCAGACCCAAACCCACTCCGCCAGACACAAACCCACTCCCCCAGACCCGTACCCACTCCGCCAGACCCGAACCCACACCGACAGACCCGAACCCACTCCGCCAGACCCAAACCCACTCCGCCAGACCCGAACCCACTCCGCCAGACCCGAACGCACTCCGCCAGACCCCAACCCACTCCGCCAGACCCCAACCCACTGCGCCAGACCCAACCCCACTCCGCCAGACCCAAACACACTCCGCCAGACCCAAACCCCCTCCGCCAGACCCAAACCCACTCCGCCAGACCCGAACCCACTCCGCCAGACCCGAACCCACTCCGCCAGACCCGAACCCACTCCGCCAGACCCGAACCCAATCCGCCAGACCCGAACCCACTCCGCCAGACCCCAACCCACTCCGCCAGACCCCAACCCACTCCGCCAGACTCCAACCCACTCCCCCAGACCCCAACCCACTCCGCCAGACCGCAACCCACTCCGCCAGACCCCAACCCACTCCCCCAGACCCAAACCCACTCCGCCAGACCCCAAACCCTCTTCGCCAGAAACAAACCCACTCCGCCAGACCCAAACCCATTCCGCCAGCCCTAAACCCACTCCGCCAGACAGAAACCCACTCCGCCAGACCCAAACCCACTCCGCCAGACCCAAACCCACTCCGCCAGACCCAAATCCACTCCGCTAGATCCAAGCCCACTCCGCCAGACCCCAACCCACTCCGCCAGACCCGAAGCCACTCCGCCAGACCCAAACCCACTCCGCCAGACTCTAACACACTCTGCCAGACCCAAACCCATCCGCCAGACCCAAACCCACTCCGCCAGACCCAAACCCACTCCGCCAGACCCAAACCAACTCCGCCAGACCCAACCCCACTCCGCCAGACCCAAACACACTCCGCCAGACCCAAACCCCCTCCGCCAGACCCAAACCCACTCCGCCAGACCCGAACCCACTCCGCCAGACCCGAACCCACTCCGCGAGACCCGAACCCACTCCGCCAGACCCGAACCCACTCCGCCAGACCCGAAACCCACTCCGCCAGACCCAAACCACTCCGCCAGACCCAAACCCACTCTGCCAGACCCAAACCCACTCCGCCAGACCCGAACCCACTCCGCCATAGCCGAACCCACTCCGCCAGACCACAATCCACTCCCCCAGACCCTAACCCACACTGACAGACCCGAACCCACTCCGCCAGACCCAAACCCACTCCGCCAGTCCCGAACCCACTCCGCCAGACCCGAACCCACTCCGCCAGACCCGAACCCACTCCGCCAGACCCGAACCCACTCCGCCAGACCCTAACCCACTCCGCCAGACCCGAACCCACTCCGCCAGACCCTAACCCACTCCGCCAGACCCCAACCCACTCCGCCAGACCCAAACCTACTCCGTCAGACCCCAAACCCACTCCGCCAGACTCAAACCCACTCCACCAGACCCAAACCCACTCCGCCAGACACAAACCCACTCCCCCAGACCCGTACCCACTCCGCCAGACCCGAACCCACACCGACAGACCCGAACCCACTCCGCCAGACCCGAACCCACTCCGCCAGACCCGAACGCACTCCGCCAGACCCCAACCCACTCCGCCAGACCCCAACCCACTGCGCCAGACCCAACCCCACTCCGCCAGACCCAAACACACTCCGCCAGACCCAAACCCCCTCCGCCAGACCCAAACCCACTCCGCCAGACCCGAACCCACTCCGCCAGACCCGAACCCACTCCGCCAGACCCGAACCCACTCCGCCAGACCCGAACCCACTCCGCCAGACCCGAACCCACTCCGCCAGACCCGAACCCACTCCGCCAGACCCGAACCCACTCCGCCAGACCCGAACCCAATCCGCCAGACCCGAACCCACTCCGCCAGACCCCAACCCACTCCGCCAGACCCCAACCCACTCCGCCAGACTCCAACCCACTCCTCCAGACCCCAACCCACTCCGCCAGACCCCAACCCACTCCGCCAGACCCCAACCCACTCCCCCAGACCCAAACCTACTCCGCCAGACCCCAAACCCTCTTCGCCAGAAACAATCCCACTCCGCCAGACCCAAACCCATTCCGCCAGCCCCAAACCCACTCCGCCAGACAGAAACCCACTCCGCAAGACCCAAACCCACTCCGCCAGACCCAAACCCACTCCGCCAGACCCAAACCCACTCCGCTAGATCCAAGCCCACTCCGCCAGACCCCAACCCACTCCGCCAGACCCGAAGCCACTCCGCCAGACCCAAACCCACTCCGCCAGACTCTAACACACTCTGCCAGACCCAAACCCATCCGCCAGACCCAAACCCACACCGCCAGACCCAAACCAACTCCGCCAGACCCAACCCCACTCCGCCAGACCCGAACACACTCCGCCAGACCCAAACCCCCTCCGCCAGACCCAAACCCACTCCGCCAGACCCGAACCCACTCCGCCAGACCCGAACCCACTCCGCCAGACCCGAACCCACTCCGCCAGACCCGAACCCATTCCGCCAGACCCGAACCCACTCCGCCAGACCCGAACCCACTCCGCCAGACCCGAACCCAATCCGCCAGACCCGAACCCACTCCGCCAGACCCGAACCCACTCCGCCAGACCCCAACCCACTCCGCCAGACTCCAACCCACTCCCCCAGACCCCAACCCACTCCGCCAGACCCAAACCCACTCCGCCAGACGCATAACCAGTCCGCCAGACCCAAACCCACTCCGCCAGACCCAAACCCACTCCGCCAGACCCAAACCCACTCCGCCAGACCCAAACCCACTCCGCCAGACCCAAACCTACTCCGCCAGTCCCAAACCCACTACGCCAGACCAAAACCCACTCCGCCAGTCCTGAACACACTCCGCCAGACCCAAACCCACTCCGCCAGCCACAAACCCACTCCGCAAGACCCTAACCCACTCCGCCAGACCCCAAACCCACTTCGCCAGACCCAAACCCACTCCGCCAGACCCAAACCCACTCCGCCAGACCCAAACCCTCTCCGCCACACCCAAACCCACTCCGCCAGACCGAAACCCACTCCGCCAGACCCAAACCCACTCCGCCAGACCCAAACTCACTCTGCCAGACCCAAACCCACTCCGCCAGACCCGAACCCACTCCGCCATAGCCGAACCCACTCCGCCAGACCACAATCCACTCCCCCAGACCCTAACCCACACTGACAGACCAGAACCCACTCCGCCAGACCCAAACCCACTCCGCCAGTCCCGAACCCACTCCGCCAGACCCGAACCCACTCCGCCAGACCCGAACCCACTCCGCCAGACCCGAACCCACTCCGCCAGACCCTAACCCACTCCGCCAGACCCGAACCCACTCCGCCAGACCCTAACCCACTCCGCCAGACCCCAACCCACTCCGCCAGACCCAAACCTACTCCGTCAGACCCCAAACCCACTCCGCCAGACTCAAACCCACTCCACCAGACCCAAACCCACTCCGCCAGACACAAACCCACTCCCCCAGACCCGTACCCACTCCGCCAGACCCGAACCCACACCGACAGACCCGAACCCACTCCGCCAGACCCAAACCCACTCCGCCAGACCCGAACCCACTCCGCCAGACCCGAACGCACTCCGCCAGACCCCAACCCACTCCGCCAGACCCCAACCCACTGCGCCAGACCCAACCCCACTCCGCCAGACCCAAACACACTCCGCCAGACCCAAACCCCCTCCGCCAGACCCAAACCCACTCCGCCAGACCCGAACCCACTCCGCCAGACCCGAACCCACTCCGCCAGACCCGAACCCACTCCGCCAGACCCGAACCCAATCCGCCAGACCCGAACCCACTCCGCCAGACCCCAACCCACTCCGCCAGACCCCAACCCACTCCGCCAGACTCCAACCCACTCCCCCAGACCCCAACCCACTCCGCCAGACCGCAACCCACTCCGCCAGACCCCAACCCACTCCCCCAGACCCAAACCCACTCCGCCAGACCCCAAACCCTCTTCGCCAGAAACAAACCCACTCCGCCAGACCCAAACCCATTCCGCCAGCCCTAAACCCACTCCGCCAGACAGAAACCCACTCCGCCAGACCCAAACCCACTCCGCCAGACCCAAACCCACTCCGCCAGACCCAAATCCACTCCGCTAGATCCAAGCCCACTCCGCCAGACCCCAACCCACTCCGCCAGACCCGAAGCCACTCCGCCAGACCCAAACCCACTCCGCCAGACTCTAACACACTCTGCCAGACCCAAACCCATCCGCCAGACCCAAACCCACTCCGCCAGACCCAAACCCACTCCGCCAGACCCAAACCAACTCCGCCAGACCCAACCCCACTCCGCCAGACCCAAACACACTCCGCCAGACCCAAACCCCCTCCGCCAGACCCAAACCCACTCCGCCAGACCCGAACCCACTCCGCCAGACCCGAACCCACTCCGCGAGACCCGAACCCACTCCGCCAGACCCGAACCCACTCCGCCAGACCCGAACCCGCTCCGCCAGACCCGAACCCACTCCGCCAGACCCGAACCCACTCCGCCAGACCCGAACCCAATCCGCCAGACCCGAACCCACTCCGCCAGACCCGAACCCACTGCGCCAGACCCCACCCCACTCCGCCAGACCCAAACACACTCCGCCAGACCCAAACCCACTCCGCCAGACCCGAACCCACTCCGCCAGACCCGAACCCACTCCGCCAGACCCGAACCCACTCCGCCAGACCCGAACCCAATCCGCCAGACCCGAACCCACTCCGCCAGACCCCAACCCACTCCGCCAGACCCCAAGCCACTCCGCCAGACTCCAACCCACTCCCCCAGACCCCAACCCACTCCGCCAGACCCCAACCCACTCCGCCAGACCCCAACCCACTCCCCCAGACCCAAACCCACTCCGCCAGACCCCAAACCCTCTTCGCCAGAAACAAACCCACTCCGCCAGACCCAAACCCATTCCGCCAGCCCCAAACCCACTCCGCCAGACAGAAACCCACTCCGCCAGACCCAAACCCACTCCGCCAGACCCAAACCCACTCCGCCAGACCCAAACCCACTCCGCTAGATCCAAGCCCACTCCGCCAGACCCCAACCCACTCCGCCAGACCCGAAGCCACTCCGCCAGACCCAAACCCACTCCGCCAGACTCCAACACACTCTGCCAGACCCAAACCCATCCGCCAGACCCAAACCCACTCCGCCAGACCCGAACCCACTCCGCCAGACCCGAACCCACTCCGCCAGACCCGAACCCACTCCGCCAGACCCGAACCCAATCCGCCAGACCCGAACCCACTCCGCCAGACCCCAACCCACTCCGCCAGACCCCAAGCCACTCCGCCAGACTCCAACCCACTCCCCCAGACCCCAACCCACTCCGCCAGACCCCAACCCACTCCGCCAGACCCCAACCCACTCCCCCAGACCCAAACCCACTCCGCCAGACCCCAAACCCTCTTCGCCAGAAACAAACCCACTCCGCCAGACCCAAACCCATTCCGCCAGCCCCAAACCCACTCCGCCAGACAGAAACCCACTCCGCCAGACCCAAACCCACTCCGCCAGACCCAAACCCACTCCGCCAGACCCAAACCCACTCCGCTAGATCCAAGCCCACTCCGCCAGACCCCAACCCACTCCGCCAGACCCGAAGCCACTCCGCCAGACCCAAACCCACTCCGCCAGACTCCAACACACTCTGCCAGACCCAAACCCATCCGCCAGACCCAAACCCACTCCGCCAGACCCAAACCCACTCCGCCAGACCCAAACCAACTCCGCCAGACCCAACCCCACTCCGCCAGACCCAGACACACTCCGCCAGACCCAAACCCCCTCCGCCAGACCCAAACCCACTCCGCCAGACCCGAACCCACTCCGCCAGACCCAAACCCACTCCGCCAGACCCGAACCCACTCCGCCAGACCCGAACCCACTCCGCCAGACCCGAACCCACTCCGCCAGACCCGAACCCACTCCGCCAGACCCGAACCCACTCCGCCAGACCCGAACCCAATCCGCCAGACCCGAACCCACTCCGCCAGACCCGAACCCACTCCGCCAGACCCCAACCCACTCCCCCAGACCCAAACCCACTCCGCCAGACCCCAAACCCTCTTTGCCAGAAACAAACCCACTCCGCCAGACCCAAACCCATTCCGCCAGCCCCAAACCCACTCCGCCAGACAGAAACCCACTCCGCCAGACCCAAACCCACTCCGCCAGACCCAAACCCACTCCGCCAGACCCAAACCCACTCCGCTAGATCCAAGCCCACTCCGCCAGACCCCAACCCACTCCGCCAGACCCGAAGCCACTCCGCCAGACCCAAACCCACTCCGCCAGACTCTAACACACTCTGCCAGACCCAAACCCACTCCGCCAGACCCAAACCCACTCCGCCAGACCCAAACCCACTCCGCCAGAGCCAAACCAACTCCACCAGACCCAAACCAACTCCGCCAGACCCAAACCCACTCGGCCAGACCCAAACCCACTCATCCAGACCCAAACCCACTCCGCCAGACCCGAACCCACTCCGCCAGACCCAAACCCACTCCGCCAGACCCAAACCCACTCCGCCAGACCCAAACCCACTCATCCAGACCCAAACCCACTCCGCCAGACCCGAACCCACTCCGCCAGACCCAAACCCACTCCCCCAGACCCGAACCCACTCCGCCAGACCCGAACCCACTCCGCCAGACCCAAACCCACTCCCCCAGACCCCAAAACAACTCCGCCAGACCCAAACCCACTCCGCCAGTCCCAAACCCACTACGCCAGACCAAAACCCACTCCGCCAGTCCTAAACACACTCCGCCAGACCCAAACCCACTCCGCCAGCCCCAAAGCCACTCCGCAAGACCCTAACCCACTCCGCCAGACCCCAAACCCACTTCGCCAGACACAAACCCACTCCGCCAGACCCAAACCCACTCCGCCAGACCCAAACCCTCTCCGCCAGACCCGAAGCCACTCCGCCAGACCCAAACCCACTCCGCCAGACTCTAACACACTCTGCCAGACCCAAACCCACTCCGCCAGACCCAAACCCACTCCGCCAGACCCAAACCCACTCCGCCAGAGCCAAACCAACTCCACCAGACCCAAACCAACTCCGCCAGACCCAAACCCACTCGGCCAGACCCAAACCCACTCATCCAGACCCAAACCCACTCCGCCAGACCCGAACCCACTCCGCCAGACCCAAACCCACTCCGCCAGACCCAAACCCACTCCGCCAGACCCAAACCCACTCATCCAGACCCAAACCCACTCCGCCAGACCCGAACCCACTCCGCCAGACCCAAACCCACTCCCCCAGACCCGAACCCACTCCGCCAGACCCGAACCCACTCCGCCAGACCCAAACCCACTCCCCCAGACCCCAAAACAACTCCGCCAGACCCAAACCCACTCCGCCAGTCCCAAACCCACTACGCCAGACCAAAACCCACTCCGCCAGTCCTAAACACACTCCGCCAGACCCAAACCCACTCCGCCAGCCCCAAAGCCACTCCGCAAGACCCTAACCCACTCCGCCAGACCCCAAACCCACTTCGCCAGACACAAACCCACTCCGCCAGACCCAAACCCACTCCGCCAGACCCAAACCCTCTCCGCCACACCCAAACCCACTCCGCCAGACCGAAACCCACTCCGCCAGACCTAAACCCACTCCGCCAGACCCCAACTCACTCCGCCAGAACCAAACCCACTCCGCCAGACCCGAACCCACTCCGCCAGACCCCAACCAACTCCGCCAGATCCGAACCCACTCCGCTAGACCCGAACCTACCCCGCCAGACCCGAACCCACTCCGCCAGTCCCCAAACCCACTCCGCCAGACCCAAACCCACTCCGCCAGACCCCAACTCACTCCGCCAAACCCAAACCCACTCCGCCACACCCAAACCCACTCCGCCAAACCCAAACCCACTCCGCCAGACCCAAACCCACTCCGCCAGACCCAAACCCGCTCCGCCAGACCTAAACCAACTCCGCCAGACCCAAACCCACTCCGCCAGACCCAAACTCACTCCGCCAGAACCAAACCAACTCCGCCAGACCCGAACCCACTCCGCCACACCCGAACCCACTCCGCCAGACCCCAACCCACTCCGCCAGACCCAAACCCACTCCGCCAGACTCTAACACACTCTGCCAGACCCAAACCCATCCGCCAGACCCAAACCCACTCCGCCAGACCCAAACCCACTCCGCCAGACCCAAACCAACTCCGCCAGACCCAACCCCACTCCGCCAGACCCAAACACACTCCGCCAGACCCAAACCCCCTCCGCCAGACCCAAACCCACTCCGCCAGACCCGAACCCACTCCGCCAGACCCGAACCCACTCCGCCAGACCCGAACCCACTCCGCCAGACCCGAACCCACTCCGCCAGACCCGAACCCACTCCGCCAGACCCGAACCCACTCCGCCAGACCCGAACCCACTCCGCCAGACCCGAACCCAATCCGCCAGACCCGAACCCACTCCGCCAGACCCGAACCCACTCCGCCAGACCCCAACCCACTCCGCCAGACTCCAACCCACTCCCCCAGACCCCAACCCACTCCGCCATACCCCAACCCACTCCGCCAGACCCCAACCCACTCCCCCAGACCCAAACCCACTCCGCCAGACCCCAAACCCTCTTTGCCAGAAACAAACCCACTCCGCCAGACCCAAACCCATTCCGCCAGCCCCAAACCCACTCCGCCAGACAGAAACCCACTCCGCCAGACCCAAACCCACTCCGCCAGACCCAAACCCACTCCGCCAAACCCAAACCCACTCCGCTAGATCCAAGCCCACTCCGCCAGACCCCAACCCACTCCGCCAGACACGAAGCCACTCCGCCAGACCCAAACCCACTCCGCCAGACTCTAACACACTCTGCCAGACCCAAACCCACTCCGCCAGACCCAAACCCACTCCGCCAGACCCAAACCCACTCCGCCAGAGCCAAACCAACTCCACCAGACCCAAACCAACTCCGCCAGACCCAAACCCACTCGGCCAGACCCAAACCCACTCATCCAGACCCAAACCCACTCCGCCAGACCCGAACCCACTCCGCCAGACCCAAACCCACTCCGCCAGACCCAAACCCACTCCGCCAGACCCAAACCCACTCATCCAGACCCAAACCCACTCCGCCAGACCCGAACCCACTCCGCCAGACCCAAACCCACTCCCCCAGACCCAAACCCACTCCGCCAGACCCGAACCCACTCCGCCAGACCCAAACCCACTCCCCCAGACCCCAAAACAACTCCGCCAGACCCAAACCCACTCCGCCAGTCCCAAACCCACTACGCCAGACCAAAACCCACTCCGCCAGTCCTAAACACACTCCGCCAGACCCAAACCCACTCCGCCAGCCCCAAACCCACTCCGCAAGACCCTAACCCACTCCGCCAGACCCCAAACCCACTTCGCCAGACACAAACCCACTCCGCCAGACCCAAACCCACTCCGCCAGACCCAAACCCTCTCCGCCACACCCAAACCCACTCCGCCAGACCGAAACCCACTCCGCCAGACCTAAACCCACTCCGCCAGACCCCAACTCACTCCGCCAGAACCAAACCCACTCCGCCAGACCCGAACCCACTCCGCCAGACCCCAAACAACTCCGCCAGATCCGAACCCACTCCGCCAGACCCGAACCTACCCCGCCAGACCCGAACCCACTCCGCCAGTCCCCAAACCCACTCCGCCAGACCCAAACCCACTCCGCCAGACCCCAACTCACTCCGCCAAACCCAAACCCACTCCGCCACACCCAAACCCACTCCGCCAAACCCAAACCCACTCCGCCAGACCCAAACCCACTCCACCAGACCCAAACCCGCTCCGCCAGACCTAAACCAACTCCGCCAGACCCAAACCCACTCCGCCAGACCCAAACTCACTCCGCCAGAACCAAACCAACTCCGCCACACCCGAACCCACTCCGCCACACCCGAACCCACTCCGCCAGACCCCAACCCACTCCGCCAGACGTGAACCCACTCGTACAGACCCGAACCCACTCCGCCAGACCACAACCCACTCCGCCAGACCCGAACCCACTCTGCCAGACCCCAACCCACTCCGGCAGACCCCAACCCACTCCGCCAGTCCCGAACCCACTCCGCCAGACCCCAGCCCACTCCGCCAGACCCCAACCCACTCCCCCAGACCCAAACCCACTCCGCCAGACCCCAAACCCTCTTCGCCAGAAACAAACCCACTCCGCCAGACCCAAACCCATTCCGCCAGCCCCAAACCCACTCCGCCAGACAGAAACCCACTCCGCCAGACCCAAACCCACTCCGCCAGACCCAAACCCACTCCGCCAGACCCAAACCCACTCCGCTAGATCCAAGCCCACTCCGCCAGACCCCAACCCACTCCGCCAGACCCGAAGCCACTCCGCCAGACCCAAACCCACTCCACCAGACTCTAACACACTCTGCCAGACCCAAACCCACTCCGCCAGACCCAAACCCACTCCGCCAGACCCAAACCCACTCCGCCAGAGCCAAACCAACTCCGCCAGACCCAAACCAACTCCGCCAGACCCAAACCAACTCCGCAAGACCCAAACCCACTCCGCCAGACCCAAACCCACTCATCCAGACCCAAACCCACTCCGCCAGACCCGAACCCACTCCGCCAGACCCGAACCCACTCCGCCAGACCCAAACCCACTCCGCCAGACCCAAACCCACTCATCCAGACCCAAACCCACTCCGCCAGACCCGAACCCACTCCCCCAGACCCGAACCCACTCCGCCAGACCCGCACCCACTCCGCCAGACAGAAACCCACTCCGCCAGACCCAAACCCATTCCGCCAGACCCAAACCCACTCCGCCAGACCCAAACCCACTCCGCTAGATCCAAGCCCACTCCGCCAGACCCCAACACACTCCGCCAGACCCGAAGCCACTCCGCCAGACCCAAACCCACTCCGCCAGACTCTAACACACTCTGCCAGACCCAAACCCACTCCGCCAGACCCAAACCCACTCCGCCAGACCCAAACCCACTCCGCCAGAGCCAAACCAACTCCACCAGACCCAAACCAACTCCGCCAGACCCAAACCCACTCGGCCAGACCCAAACCCACTCATCCAGACCCAAACCCACTCCGCCAGACCCGAACCCACTCCGCCAGACCCAAACCCACTCCGCCAGACCCAAACCCACTCCGCCAGACCCAAACCCACTCATCCAGACCCAAACCCACTCCGCCAGACCCGAACCCACTCCGCCAGACCCAAACCCACTCCCCCAGACCCGAACCCACTCCGCCAGACCCGAACCCACTCCGCCAGACCCAAACCCACTCCCCCAGACCCCAAAACAACTCCGCCAGACCCAAACCCACTCCGCCAGACCCGAACCCACTCCGCCAGACCCCAACCAACTCCGCCAGATCCGAACCCACTCCGCCAGACCCGAACCTACCCCGCCAGACCCGAACCCACTACGCCAGTCCCCAAACCCACTCCGCCAGACCCAAACCCACTCCGCCAGACCCCAACTCACTCCGCCAAACCCAAACCCACTCCGCCACACCCAAACCCAATCCGCCAAACCCAAACCCACTCCGCCAGACCCAAACCCACTCCGCCAGACCCAAACCCGCTCCGCCAGACCTAAACCAACTCCGCCAGACCCAAACCCACTCCGCCAGACCCAAACTCACTCCGCCAGAACCAAACCAACTCCGCCAGACCCGAACCCACTCCGCCACACCCGAACCCACTCCGCCAGACCCCAACCCACTCCGCCAGACGTGAACCCACTCGTACAGACCCGAACTCACTCCGCCAGACCACAACCCACTCCGCCAGACCCGAACCCACTCTGCCAGACCCCAACCCACTCCGGCAGACCCCAACCCACTCCGCCAGTCCCGAACCCACTCCGCCAGACCCCAACCCACTCCGCCAGACCCCAACCCACTCCCCCAGACCCAAACCCACTCCGCCAGACCCCAAACCCTCTTCGCCAGAAACAAACCCACTCCGCCAGACCCAAACCCATTCCGCCAGCCCCAAACCCACTCCGCCAGACAGAAACCCACTCCGCCAGACCCAAACCCACTCCGCCAGACCCAAACCCACTCCGCCAGACCCAAACCCACTCCGCTAGATCCAAGCCCACTCCGCCAGACCCCAACCCACTCCGCCAGACCCGAAGCCATTCCGCCAGACCCAAACCCACTCCGCCAGACTCTAACACACTCTGCCAGACCCAAACCCACTCCGCCAGACCCCAAACCCTCTTCGCCAGAAACAAACCCACTCCGCCAGACCCAAACCCATTCCGCCAGCCCCAAACCCACTCCGCCAGACAGAAACCCACTCCGCCAGACCCAAACCCACTCCGCCAGACCCAAACCCACTCCGCCAGACCCAAACCCACTCCGCTAGATCCAAGCCCACTCCGCCAGACCCCAACCCACTCCGCCAGACCCGAAGCCATTCCGCCAGACCCAAACCCACTCCGCCAGACTCTAACACACTCTGCCAGACCCAAACCCACTCCGCCAGAGCCAAACCAACTCCGCCAGACCCAAACCAACTCCGCCAGACCCAAACCAACTCCGCAAGACCCAAACCCACTCCGCCAGACCCAAACCCACTCATCCAGACCCAAACCCACTCCGCCAGACCCGAACCCACTCCGCCAGACCCAAACCCACTCCGCCAGACCCAAACCCACTCCGCCAGACCCAAACCCACTCATCCAGACCCAAACCCACTCCGCCAGACCCGAACCCACTCCAGCAGACCCAAACCCACTCCCCCAGACCCGAACCCACTCCGCCAGACCCGAACCCACTCCGCCAGACCCAAACCCACTCCGCCAGACCCCAAAACCACTCCGCCAGAACCAAACCCACTCCGCCAGACCCAAACCCACTCCGCCACACACAAACCCACTCCGCCAGACCCAAACCCACTCCGCCAGACTCAAACCCACTCCGCCAGACCCAAACCCACTCCGCCAGTCCCAAACCCACAACGCCAGACCAAAACCCACTCCGCCAGTCCTAAACACACTCCGCCAGACCCAAACCCACTCCGCCAGCCCCAAACCCACTCCGCAAGATCCTAACCCACTCCGCCAGACCCCAAACCCACTTCGCCAGACACAAACCCACTCCGCCTGACCCAAACCCACTCCCCCAGACCCGAACGCACTCCGCCAGACCCGAACCCACTCCGCCAGACCCAAACCCACTCCGCCAGACCCAAACCCACTCCGCCAGTCCCAAACCCACTACGCCAGACCAAAACCCACTCCGCCAGTCCTAAACACACTCCGCCAGACCCAAACCCACTCCGCCAGCCCCAAACCCACTCCGCAAGACCCTAACCCACTCCGCCAGACCCCAAACCCACTTCGCCAGACACAAACCCACTCCGCCAGACCCAAACCCACTCCCCCAGACCCGAACCCACTCCGCCAGACCCGAACCCACTCCGCCAGACCCAAACCCACTCCGCCAGACCCCAAAACCACTCCGCCAGACCCAAACCCACTCCGCCAGACCCAAACCCACTCCGCCAGACTCAAACCCACTCCGCCAGACCCAAACCCACTCCGCCAGTCCCAAACCCACTACGCCAGACCGAAACCCACTCCGCCAGACCGAAACCCACTCCGCCAGACCCCAACTCACTCCGCCAGAACCAAACCCACTCCGCCAGACGCGAACCCACTCCGCCAGACCTAAACCAACTCCGCCAGACCCAAACCCACTCCGCCAGACCCAAACTCACTCCGCCAGAACCAAACCAACTCCGCCAGACCCGAACCCACTCCGCCACACCCGAACCCACTCCGCCAAACCCCAACCCACTCCGCCAGACGTGAACCCACTCGTACAGACCCGAACCCACTCCGCCAGACCCGAACCCACTCCGCCAGACCCGAACCCACTCCGCCAGACCCCAACCCACTCCGCCAGACCCGAACCCACTCCGACAGACCCGAACCCACTCCGCCAGACCATAACCCACTCCGCCAGACCCAAACCCACTCTGCCAGACCCCAACCCACTCCGGCAGACCCCAACCCACTCCGCCAGTCCCGAACCCACTCCGCCAGACCCCAACCCACTCCGCCAGACCCAAACCCACTCCGCCAGACCCAAACCCACTCCGCCGGACCCAAACCCACTCCGCCAGACCCAAACCCACTCCGCCAGACCCAAACCCACTCCGCCAGACCCAAACCAACTCCGCCAGACCCAAACCCACTCCGCCAGACCCCAAACCCACTCCGCCAGATCCAAACCCACACCGCGAGACCCAAACACACTCCGCCAGACCCAAACCTGCTCCGCCAGACCCGAACCCACTCCGCCAGACCCACACCAGCTCCGCCATACCCAAACCCACTCCGCCAGACCCAAACCAACTCCGCCAGACCCAAACCCACTCCGCCAGACCCAAACCCACTCGGCCAGACCCAAACCCACTCATCCAGACCCAAACCCACTCCGCCAGACCCAAACCCACTCATCCAGACCCAAACCCACTCCGCCAGACCCGAACCCACTCCGCCAGACCCAAACCCACTCCCCCAGACCCAAACCCACTCCGCCAGACCCCAAACCCACTCCGCCAGACCCAAACCCACTCCGCCAGACCCAAACCCACTCCGCCAGACCCAAACCCACTCCGCCAGTCCCAAACCAACTACGCCAGAACAAAGCCCACTCCGCCAGTCCTAAACACACTCCGCCAGACCCAAACCCACTCCGCCAGCCCCAAACCCACTCCGCAAGACCCTAACCCACTCCGCCAGACCCCAAACCCACTTCGCCAGACACAAACCCACTCCGCCAGACCCAAACCCACTCCGCCAGACCCAAACCCTCTCCGTCACACCCAAACCCACTCCGCCAGACCGAAATCCACTCCGCCAGACCCAAACCCACTCCGCCAGACCCCAACTCACTCCGCCAGAACCAAACCCACTCCGGCAGACCCGAACCCACTCCGCCAGACCCGAACCCACTCCGCCAGACCCCAACCAACTCCGCCAGATCCGAACCCACTCCGCCAGACCCGAACCTACTCCGCCAGACCCAAACCCACTCCGCCAGACCCAAACCCACTCCGCCAGACCTAAACCAACTCCGCCAGACCCAAACCCACTCCGCCAGACCCAAACGCACTCCGCCAGAACCAAACCAACTCCGCCAGACCCGTACCCACTCCGCCACACCCGAACCCACTCCGCCAGACCCAAACCCACTCTGCCAGACACGAACCCACTCCGCCAGACCCGAACCCACTCCGCCAGACCCAAACCCACTCCGCCAGACCCCAACCCACTCCGCCAGACCCAAACCCACTCCGCCAGACCGAAACCCACTCTGCGAGACCCCAACCCACTCCGCCAGACCCAAACCCACTCCACCAGACACAAACCAACTCCGCCAGACCCAAACCCACTCCGCCAGACCCAAACCAACTCCGCCAGACCCAAACCCACTCCGCCAGTCCCAAACCCACTCCGCCAGACCCAAACACACTCATCCAGACCCAAACCCACTCCGCCAGACCCAAACCCACTCATCCAGACCCAAGCCCACTCCGCCAGACCCGAACCCACTCCGCCAGACCCAAACCCACTCCCCCAGACCCAAACCCACTCCGCCAGACCCCAAACCCACTCCGCCAGACCCAAACCCACTCCGCCAGACCCAAACCCACTCCGCCACACACAAACCCACTCCGCCAGACCCAAACCCACTCCGCCAGACCCAAACCCACTCCGCCAGACCCAAACCCACTCCGCCAGTCCCAAACCCACTCCGCCAGACCCAAACCCACTCCGCCAGACCTAAACACACTCCGCCAGACCCAAACCCACTCCGCCAGAACCAAACCAACTCCGCCAGACCCGAACCCACTCCGCCACACTCGAACCCACTCCGCCAGACCCCAACCCACTCCGCCAGACGTGAACCCACTCGTACAGACCCGAACCCACTCCGCCAGACCCCAACCCACTCCGCCAGACCCAAACCCACTCTGCCAGACACGAACCCACTCCGCCAGACCCGAACCCACTCCGCCAGACCCCAACCCACTCCGCCAGACCCGAACCCACTCCGACAGACCCGAACCCACTCCGCCAGACCATAACCCACTCCGCCAGACCCGAACCCACTCTGCCAGACCCCAACCCACTCCGGCAGACCCCAACCCACTCCGCCAGTCCCGAACCCACTCCGCCAGACCCCAACCCACTCCGCCAGCCCCAAACCCACTCCGCCAGACCCAAACCCACTCCGCCAGACCCAAACCCACTCCGCCAGACCCAAACCCACTCCGCCAGACCCAAACCCACTCCGCCAGACCCAAACCAACTCCGCCAGACCCAAACCCACTCCGCCAGACCCCAAACCCACTCCGCCAGATCCAAACCCACACCGCCAGACCCAAACACACTCCGCCAGACCCAAACCTGCTCCGCCAGACCCAAACCCACTCCGCCAGACCCAAACCCACTCCGCCAGACCCCAACCCACTCCGCCAGACCCAAACCCACTCCGCCAGACCGGAACCCACTCTGCGAGACCCCAACCCACTCCGCCAGACCCAAACCCACTCCACCAGACACAAACCAACTCCGCCAGACCCAAACCCACTCCGCCAGACCCAAACCAACTCCGCCAGACCCAAACCCACTCCGCCAGTCCCAAACCCACTCTGCCAGACCCAAACACACTCATCCAGACCCAAACCCACTCCGCCAGACCCAAACCCACTCATCCAGACCCAAACCCACTCCGCCAGACCCGAACCCACTCCGCCAGACCCAAACCCACTCCCCCAGACCCAAACCCACTCCGCCAGACCCCAAACCCACTCCGCCAGACCCAAACCCACTCCGCCAGACCCAAACCCACTCCGCCACACACAAACCCACTCCGCCAGACCCAAACCCACTCCGCCAGACCCAAACCCACTCCGCCAGACCCAAACCCACTCCGCCAGTCCCAAACCCACTCCGCCAGACCCAAACCCACTCCGCCAGACCTAAACACACTCCGCCAGACCCAAACCCACTCCGCCAGCCCAAACCCACTCCGCCAGACCCTAACCCACTCCGCCAGACCACAAACCCTCTTCGCCAGAAACAAACCCACTCCGCCAGACCCAAACCCACTCCGCCAGACCCAAACCCACTCCGCCAGACCCAAACCCACTCCGCCAGACAGAAACCCACTCCGCCAGCCCCAAACCCACTCCGCCAGACCCAAACCCACTCCGCCAGACCCAAACCCACTCCGCCAGACCCTAACACACTCTGCCAGTCCCAAACCCACTCCGCCAGACCCAAACCCACTCCGCCAGACCCAAACCCACCCCGCCAGACCCAAACCAACTCCGCCAGACCCAAACCCACTCCGCCAGACCCAAACCAACTCCGCCAGACCCAAACCCACTCCGCCAGACCCAAACCCACTCCGCCAGTCCTAAACACACTCCGCCAGACCCAATCCCACTCCGCCAGCCCCAAACCCACTCCGCAAGACCCAAACGCACTCCGCCAGACCCCAACGCACTCCGCCAGAACGAAACCCATTCCGCAAGACCAAAACCCACTCCGCCAGACCCAAACCCACTCCGCCAGACCCAAACCCACTCCGCCAGACCCCAACTCACTCCGCCAGAACAAAACCCACTCCGCCAGACCCGAACCCACTCCGCCAGACCCCAACCCACTCCGCCAGATCCGAACCCACTCCGCCAGCCCCGAACCTATTCCGCCAGACCCAAACCCACTCCGCCAGACCCAAACCCACTCCGCCAGACCTAAGCCAACTCCGCCAGACCCAAACCCACTCCGCCAGACCCAAACTCACTCCGCCAGAACCAAACCAACTCCGCCAGACCCCAACCCACTCCGCCAGACCCGAACCCACTCCGCCAGACCTGAACCCACCCCGCCAGACCCCAACCCACTCCGCCAGACCCCAACCCACTCCGCCAGACCCGAAGCCACTCCGCCAGACCCAAACCCACTCCGCCAGACCCTAACACATTCTGCCAGTCCCAAACCCACTCCGCCAGACCCAAACCCACTCCGCCAGACCCAAACCCACCCCGCCAGACCCAAACCAACTCCGCCAGACCCAAACCCACTCCGCCAGACGCAAACCAACTCCGCCAGACCCAAACCCACTCCGCCAGACCCAAACCCACTCCGCCAGACCCAAACCCACTCATCCAGACCCAAACCCACTCCGCCAGACCCGAACCCACTCCGCCAGAACCAAACCCACTCCGCCAGACCCAAACCCACTCCGCCAGACCCCAAACCCACTCCGCCAGACCCAAACCCACTCCGCCAGACCCAAACCCACTCCGCCACACACAAACCCACTCCGCCAGACCCAAACCCACTCCGCCAGACCCAAACCCACTCCGCCAGTCCTAAACACACTCCGCCAGACCCAAACCCACTCCGCCAGCCCCAAACCCACTCCGCAAGACCCAAACGCACTCCGCCAGACCCCAACGCACTCCGCCAGAACGAAACCCACTCTGCCAGACCAAAACCCACTCCGCCAGACCCAAACCCACTCCGCCAGACCCAAACCCACTCCGCCAGACCCCAACTCACTCCGCCAGAACAAAACCCACTCCGCCAGACCCGAACCCACTCCGCCAGACCCCAACCCACTCCGCCAGATCCGAACCCACTCCGCCAGCCCCGAACCTATTCCGCCAGACCCAAACCCACTCCGCCAGACCCAAACCCACTCCGCCAGACCTAAGCCAACTCCGCCAGACCCAAACCCACTCCGCCAGACCCAAACTCACTCCGCCAGAACCAAACCGACTCCGCCAGACCCCGAACCCACTCCGCCAGACCCGAACCCACTCCGCCAGACCACAACCCACTCCGCCAGACTCCAACCCACTCCGCCAGATCCGAACCCACTCCGCCAGACCCCAACCCACTCCGCTAGACCCGAACCCACTCCGCCAGACCCGAACCCACTCCGCCATACCCGAACACACTCCGCCACACCCGAACACACTCCGCCAGACCCCAACCCACTCCGCTAGACCCCAAACCCACTCCGCCTGACCCAAACCCACTCCGCCAGACCCAAACCCACTCCGCCAGACCCCAACTCACTCCGCCAGAACAAAACCCACTCCGCCAGACCCGAACCCACTCCGCCAGACCCCAACCCACTCCGCCAGATCCAAACCCACTCCGCCAGCCCCGAACCTATTCCGCCAGACCCAAACCCACTCCGCCAGACCCAAACCCACTCCGCCAGACCTAAGACAACTCCGCCAGACCCAAACCCACTCCGCCAGACCCAAACTCACTCCGCCAGAACCAAACCAACTCCGCCACACCCGAACCCACTCCGCCACTCCCGACCCCACTCCGCCAGACCACAGCCCACTCCACCAGACTCCAACCCACTCCGCCAGATCCGAACCCACTCCGCCAGACCCCAACCCACTCCGCTAGACCCGAACCCACTCCGCCAGACCCGAACCCACTCCGCCAGACCCGAACACACTCCGCCACACCCGAACACACTCCGCCAGACCCCAACCCACTCCGCTAGACCCCAAACCCACTCCGCCTGACCCAAACCCACTCCGCCAGACCCAAACCCACTCCGCCACACACAAACCCACTCCGCCAGACCCAAACCCACTCCGCCAGACCCAAACCCACTCCGCCAGACCCAAACCCACTCCGCCAGTCCCAAACCCACTCCGCCAGACACAAACCCACTCCGCCAGACCAAAACACACTCCGCCAGACCCAAACCCACTCCGTCAGCCCGAAACCCACTCCGCCAGACCCTAACCCACTCCGCCAAACCCCAAACCCACTTCGCCAGACACAAACCCACTCCGCCTGACCCAAACCCACTCCGCCAGACCCAAACCCACTCCGCCAGTCCCAAACCCACTCCGCCAGACCCGAACCCACTCCGACAGACCCGAACCCACTCCGCCAGACCATAACCCACTCCGCCAGACCCGAACCCACTCTGCCAGACCCCAACCCACTCCGGCAGACCCCAACCCACTCCGCCAGATCAAAACCCACACCGCCAGACCCAAACACACTCCGCCAGACCCAAACCTGCTCCGCCAGACCCAAACCCACTCCGCCAGACCCAAACCCACTCCGCCAGACCCCAACCCACTCCGCCAGACCCAAACCCACTCCGCCAGACCGAAACCCACTCTGCGAGACCCCAACCCACTCCGCCAGACCCAAACCCACTCCACCAGACACAAACCAACTCCGCCAGACCCAAACCCACTCCGCCAGACCCAAACCAACTCCGCCAGACCCAAACCCACTCCGCCAGTCCCAAACCCACTCCGCCAGACCCAAACACACTCATCCAGACCCAAACCCACTCCGCCAGACCCAAACCCACTCATCCAGACCCAAACCCACTCCGCCAGACCCGAACCCACTCCGCCAGACCCAAACCCACTCCCCCAGACCCAAACCCACTCCGCCAGACCCCAAACCCACTCCGCCAGTCCCAAACCCACTCCGCCAGACCCAAACCCACTCCGCCAGACCGAAACACACTCCGCCAGACCCAAACCCACTCCGCCAGCCCAAACCCACTCCGCCAGACCCTAACCCACTCCGCCAGACCACAAACCCTCTTCGCCAGAAACAAACCCACTCCGCCAGACCCAAACCCACTCCGCCAGACCCAAACCCACTCCGCCAGACCCAAACCCACTCCGCCAGACAGAAACCCACTCCGCCAGCCCCAAACCCACTCCGCCAGACCCAAACCCACTCCGCCAGACCCAAACCCACTCCGCCAGACCCTAACACACTCAGCCAGTCCCAAACCCACTCCGCCAGACCCAAACCCACTCCGCCAGACCCAAACCCACCCCGCCAGACCCAAACCAACTCCGCCAGACCCAAACCCACTCCGCCAGACCCAAACCAACTCCGCCAGACCCAAACCCACTCCGCCAGACCCAAACCCACTCCGCCAGACCCAAACCCACTCCGCCAGACCCAAACCCACTCCGCCAGACCCCAACTCACTCCGCCAGAACAAAACCCACTCCGCCAGACCCGAACCCACTCCGCCAGACCCCAACCCACTCCGCCAGATCCGAACCCACTCCGCCAGCCCCGAACCTATTCCGCCAGACCCGAACCCACTCCGCCAGACCCAAACCCACTCCGCCAGACCCAAACCCACTCCGCCAGTCCTAAACACACTCCGACAGAGCCAAACCCACTCCGCCAGCCCCAAACCCACTCCGCAAGACCCAAACGCACTCCGCCAGACCCCAATGCACTCCGCCAGAACGAAACCCACTCCGCCAGACCAAAACCCACTCCGCCAGACCCAAACCCACTCCGCCAGACCCCAACTCACTCCGCCAGAACAAAACCCACTCCGCCAGACCCGAACCCACTCCGCAAGACCCCAACCCACTCCGCCAGATCCGAACCCACTCCGCCAGCCCCGAACCTATTCCGCCAGACCCAAACCCACTCCGCCAGACCCAAACCCACTCCGCCAGACCTAAGACAACTCCGCCAGACCCAAACCCACTCCGCCAGACCCAAACTCACTCCGCCAGAACCAAACCAACTCCGCCAGACCCCGAACCCACTCCGCCACTCCCGACCCCACTCCGCCAGACCACAACCCACTCCGCCAGACTCCAACCCACTCCGCCAGATCCGAACCCACTCCGCCAGACCCCAACCCACTCCGCAAACCCGAACCGACTCCGCCAGACCCGAACCCACTCCGCCAGACCCGAACACACTCCGCCACACCCGAACACACTCCGCCAGACCCCAACCCACTCCGCTAGACCCCAAACCCACTCCGCCTGACCCAAACCCACTCCGCCAGACCCAAACCCACTCCGCCACACACAAACCCACTCCGCCAGACCCAAACCCACTCCGCCAGCCCCAAACCCACTCCGCAAGACCCAAACGCTCTCCGCCAGACCCCAACGCACTCCGCCAGAACGAAACCCACTCCGCCAGACCAAAACCCACTCCGCCAGACCCAAACCCACTCCGCTAGACCCAAACCCACTCCGCCAGACCCCAACTCACTCCGCCAGAACAAAACCCACTCCGCCAGACCCGAACCCACTCCGCCAGACCCAAACCCACTCCGCCAGATCCGAACCCACTCCGCCAGCCCCGTACCTATTCCCCCAGACCCAAACCCACTCCGCCAGACCCAAACCCACTCCGCCAGACCTAAGCCAACTCCGCCAGACCCAAACCCACTCCGCCAGACCCAAACTCACTCCGCCAGAACCAAACCAACTCCGCCACACCCGAACCCACTCCGCCACTCCCGACCCACTCCGCCAGACCACAGCCCACTCCACCAGACTCCAACCCACCCCGCCAGATCCGAACCCACTCCGCCAGACCCCAACCCACTCCGCTAGACCCGAACCCACTCCGCCAGACCCGAACCCACTCCGCCAGACCCGAACACACTCCGCCACACCCGAACACACTCCGCCAGACCCCAACCCACTCCGCTAGACCCGAACCCACTCCGCCAGACCCAAACCCACTCCGCCACACACAAACCCACCCCTCCAGACCCAAACCCACTCCGCCAGACCCAAACCCACTCCGCCAGTCCCAAACCCACTCCGCCAGACACAAACCCACTCCGCCAGACCAAAACACACTCCGCCAGACCCGAACCCACTCCGCCAGACCCGAACACACTCCGCCACATCCGAACACACTCCGCCAGACCCCAACCCACTCCGCTAGACCCCAAACCCACTCCGCCTGACCCAAACCCACTCCGCCAGACCCAAACCCACTCCGCCACACACAAACCCACTCCGCCAGACCCAAACCCACTCCGCCAGACCCAAACCCACTCCGCCAGACCCAAACCCACTCCGCCAGTCCCAAACCCACTCCGCCAGACACAAACCCACTCCGCCAGACCAAAACACACTCCGCCAGACCCAAACCCACTCCGTCAGCCCGAAACCCACTCCGCCAGACCCTAACCCACTCCGCCAAACCACAAACCCACTTCGCCAGACACAAACCCACTCCGCCTGACCCAAACCTATTCCGCCAGTCCCAAACCCACTCCGCCAGACCCAAACCCACTCCGCCAGACCTAAGCCAACTCCGCCAGACCCAAACCCACTCCGCCAGACCCAAACTCACTCCGCCAGAACCAAACCAACTCCGCCACACCCGAACCCACTCCGCCACTCCCGACCCCACTCCGCCAGACCACAACCCACTCCGCCAGACTCCAACCCACTCCGCCAGATCCGAACCCACTCCGCCAGACCCCAACCCACTCCGCTAGACCCGAACCCACTCCGCCAGACCCGAACCCACTCCATCAGACCCAAACCCACTCCGCCAGACCCGAACACACTCCGCCACACCCGAACACACTCCGCCAGACCCCAACCCACTCCGCTAGACTCCAAACCCACTCCGCCTGACCCAAACCCAAACCCACTCCGCCAGACCCAAACCCACTCCGCCACACACAAACCCACTCCGCCAGACCCAAACCCTCTCCGCCAGACCCAGACCCACTCCGCCAGACCCAAACACACTCCGCCAGTCCCAAACCCACTCCGCCAGACACAAACCCACTCCGCCAGACCAAAGCACACTCCGCCAGACCCAAACCCACTCCGTCAGCCCGAAACCCACTCCGCCAGACCCTAACCCACTCCGCCAAACCCCAAACCCACTTCGCCAGACACATACCCACTCCGCCTGACCCAAACCCACTCCGCCAGACCCAAACCCACTCCGCCAGACCCAAACCCACTCCGCCAGACCCAAACCCACTCCGCCAGACCCAAACCTACTCCGCCACTCCCGACCCCACTCCGCCAAACCCACTCCGCCAGACCCAAACCCACTCCGCCAGACCCCAACTCACTCTGCCAGAACGAAACCCACTCCGCCAGACCCCAACCCACTCCGCCAGATCCGAACCCACTCCGCCAGCCCCGAACCTATTCCGCCAGACCCAAACCCACTCCGCCAGACCCAAACCCACTCCGCCAGACCCCAACTCACGCCGCCAGAACAAAACCCACTCCGCCAGACCCGAACCCACTCCGCCAGACCCCAACCCACTCCGCCAGATCCGAACCCACTCCGCCAGCCCCGAACCTATTCCGCCAGTCCCAAATCCACTCCGCCAGACCCAAACCCACTCCGCCAGACCTAAGCCAACTCCGCCAGACCCAAACCCACTCCGCCAGACCCAAACTCACTCCGCCAGAACCAAACCAACTCCGCCACACCCGAACCCACTCCGCCACTCCCGACCCCACTCCGCCAGACCACAACCCACTCCGCCAGACTCCAACCCACTCCGCCAGATCCGAACCCACTCTGCCAGACCCCAACCCACTCCGCTAGACCCGAACCCACTCCGCCAGACCCGAACCCACTCCATCAGACCCAAACCCACTCCGCCAGACCCGAACACACTCCGCCACACCCGAACACACTCCGCCAGACCCCAACCCACTCCGCTGACACCAAACCCACTCCGCCTGACCCAAACCCACTCCGCCAGACCCAAACCCACTCCGCCACACACAAACCCACTCCGCCAGACCCAAACCCTCTCCGCCAGACCCAAACCCACTCCGCCAGACCCAAACCCACTCCGCCAGTCCCAAACCCACTCCGCCAGACACAAACCCACTCCGCCAGACCAAAGCACACTCCGCCAGACCCAAACCCACTCCGTCAGCCCGAAACCCACTCCGCCAGACCCTAAACCACTCCGCCAAACCCCAAACCCACTTGGCCAGACACAAACCCACTCCGCCTGACCCAAACCCACTCCGCCAGACCCAAACCCACTCCGCCAGACCCAAACCCACTCCGCCAGACCCAAACCCACTCCGCCAGACCCAAACCTACTCCGCCAGACCCCAACTCACTCTGCCAGAACGAAACCCACTCCGCCAGACCCGAACCCACTCCGCCAGACCCCAACCCACTCCGCCAGATCCGAACCCACTCCGCCAGCCCCGAACCTATTCCGCCAGACCCAAACCCACTCCGCCAGACCCAAACCCACTCCGCCAGACCTAAACCAACTCCGCCAGACCCAAACCCACTCCGCCAGACCCAAACTCACTCCGCCAGAACCAAACCAACTCCGCCACACCCGAACCCACTCCGCCACACCCGACCCCACTCCGCCAGACCACAACCCACTCCGCCAGACCCCAACCCACTCCGCCAGATCCGAACCCACTCCGCCAGACCACAACCCACTCCGCTAGACCCCAACCCACTCCGCCAGACCCGAACCCACTCCGCCAGACCAGAACATACTCCGCCAGACCCGAACACACTCCGCTAGCCCCAAACCCACTCCGCCTGACCCAAACCCACTCCGCCAGACCCAAACCCACTCCGCCACACACAAACCCACTCCGCCAGACCCAAACCCACTCCGCCAGACCCAAACCCACTCCGCCGGACCCAAACCCACTCCGCCAGTCCCAAACCCTCTCTGCCAGTTCCAAACCCACTCCGCCAGACCCAAACCCACTCCGCCAGACCCCAAACCCACCCCGCCAGACCCAAACCAACTCCGCCAGACCCGAACCCACTCCATCAGACCCAAACCCACTCCGCCAGACCCGAACACACTCCGCCACACCCGAACACACTCCGCCAGACCCCAACCCACTCCGCTAGACTCCAAACCCACTCCGCCTGACCCAAACCCAAACCCACTCCGCCAGACCCAAACCCACTCCGCCACACACAAACCCACTCCGCCAGACCCAAACCCTCTCCGCCAGACCCAGACCCACTCCGCCAGACCCAAACACACTCCGCCAGTCCCAAACCCACTCCGCCAGACACAAACCCACTCCGCCAGACCAAAGCACACTCCGCCAGACCCAAACCCACTCCGTCAGCCCGAAACCCACTCCGCCAGACCCTAACCCACTCCGCCAAACCCCAAACCCACTTCGCCAGACACATACCCACTCCGCCTGACCCAAACCCACTCCGCCAGACCCAAACCCACTCCGCCAGACCCAAACCCACTCCGCCAGACCCAAACCCACTCCGCCAGACCCAAACCTACTCCGCCACTCCCGACCCCACTCCGCCAAACCCACTCCGCCAGACCCAAACCCACTCCGCCAGACCCCAACTCACTCTGCCAGAACGAAACCCACTCCGCCAGACCCCAACCCACTCCGCCAGATCCGAACCCACTCCGCCAGCCCCGAACCTATTCCGCCAGACCCAAACCCACTCCGCCAGACCCAAACCCACTCCGCCAGACCCCAACTCACGCCGCCAGAACAAAACCCACTCCGCCAGACCCGAACCCACTCCGCCAGACCCCAACCCACTCCGCCAGATCCGAACCCACTCCGCCAGCCCCGAACCTATTCCGCCAGTCCCAAACCCACTCCGCCAGACCCAAACCCACTCCGCCAGACCTAAGCCAACTCCGCCAGACCCAAACCCACTCCGCCAGACCCAAACTCACTCCGCCAGAACCAAACCAACTCCGCCACACCCGAACCCACTCCGCCACTCCCGACCCCACTCCGCCAGACCACAACCCACTCCGCCAGACTCCAACCCACTCCGCCAGATCCGAACCCACTCTGCCAGACCCCAACCCACTCCGCTAGACCCGAACCCACTCCGCCAGACCCGAACCCACTCCATCAGACCCAAACCCACTCCGCCAGACCCGAACACACTCCGCCACACCCGAACACACTCCGCCAGACCCCAACCCACTCCGCTGACACCAAACCCACTCCGCCTGACCCAAACCCACTCCGCCAGACCCAAACCCACTCCGCCACACACAAACCCACTCCGCCAGACCCAAACCCTCTCCGCCAGACCCAAACCCACTCCGCCAGACCCAAACCCACTCCGCCAGTACCAAACCCACTCCGCCAGACACAAACCCACTCCGCCAGACCAAAGCACACTCCGCCAGACCCAAACCCACTCCGTCAGCCCGAAACCCACTCCGCCAGACCCTAAACCACTCCGCCAAACCCCAAACCCACTTGGCCAGACACAAACCCACTCCGCCTGACCCAAACCCACTCCGCCAGACCCAAACCCACTCCGCCAGACCCAAACCCACTCCGCCAGACCCAAACCCACTCCGCCAGACCCAAACCTACTCCGCCAGACCCCAACTCACTCTGCCAGAACGAAACCCACTCCGCCAGACCCGAACCCACTCCGCCAGACCCCAACCCACTCCGCCAGATCCGAACCCACTCCGCCAGCCCCGAACCTATTCCGCCAGACCCAAACCCACTCCGCCAGACCCAAACCCACTCCGCCAGACCTAAACCAACTCCGCCAGACCCAAACCCACTCCGCCAGACCCAAACTCACTCCGCCAGAACCAAACCAACTCCGCCACACCCGAACCCACTCCGCCACACCCGACCCCACTCCGCCAGACCACAACCCACTCCGCCAGACCCCAACCCACTCCGCCAGATCCGAACCCACTCCGCCAGACCACAACCCACTCCGCTAGACCCCAACCCACTCCGCCAGACCCGAACCCACTCCGCCAGACCAGAACATACTCCGCCAGACCCGAACACACTCCGCTAGCCCCAAACCCACTCCGCCTGACCCAAACCCACTCCGCCAGACCCAAACCCACTCCGCCACACACAAACCCACTCCGCCAGACCCAAACCCACTCCGCCAGACCCAAACCCACTCCGCCGGACCCAAACCCACTCCGCCAGTCCCAAACCCTCTCTGCCAGTTCCAAACCCACTCCGCCAGACCCAAACCCACTCCGCCAGACCCCAAACCCACCCCGCCAGACCCAAACCAACTCCGCCAGACCCAAACCCACTCCGCCAGACCCAAACCAACTCCGCCAGACCCAAACCCACTCCGCCAGACCCAAACCCACTCCGCCAGACCCAAACCCACTCATCCAGACCCAAACCCACTCCGCCAGACCCGAACCCACTCCGCCAGACCCAAACCCACTCCGCCAGACCCAAACACACTCCGCCAGACCCCAAACCCACTCCGCCAGACCCAAACCCACTCCGCCAGACCCAAACCCACTCTGCCACACACAAACCCACTCCGCCAGACCCAAACCCACTCCGCCAGACCCAAACCCACTCCGCCAGTCCTAAACACACTCCGCCAGACCCAAACCCACTCCGCCAGCCCCAAACCCACTCCGCAAGACCCAAACGCACTCCGCCAGACCCCAACGCACTCCGCCAGAAGGAAACCCACTCCGCCAGACCAAAACCCACTCCGCCAGACCCAAACCCACTCCGCCAGACCCAAACCCACTCCGCCAGACCCCAACTCACTCCGCCAGAACAAAACCCACTCCGCCAGACCCGAACCCACTCCGCCAGACCCCAACCCACTCCGCCAGCCCCGAACCTATTCCGCCAGACCCAAACCCACTCCGCCAGACCCAAACCCACTCCGCCAGACCTAAGCCAACTCCGCCAGACCCAAACCCACTCCGCCAGACCCAAACTCACTCCGCCAGAACCAAACCAACTCCGCCACACCCGATCCCACTCCGCCACACCCGACCCCACTCCGCCAGACCACAACCCACTCCGCCAGACCCCAACCCACTCCGCCAGATCCGAACCCACTCCGCCAGACCCCAACCCACTCCGCGAGACCCGAACCCACTCCGCCAGACCCGAACCCACTCCGCCAGACCCGAACACACTCCGCCACACCCGAACACACTCCGCCAGACCCCAACCCACTCCGCTAGACCCCAAACCCACTCCGCCTGACCCAAACCCACTCCGCCAGACCCAAACCCACTCCGCCACACACAAACCCACTCCGCCAGACCCAAACCCACTCCGCCAGACCCAAACCCACTCCGCCAGACCCAAACCCACTCCGCCAGTCCCAAACCCACTCCGCCAGACACAAACCCACTCCGCCAGACCAAAACACACTCCGCCAGACCCAAACCCACTCCGTCAGCCCGAAACCCACTCCGCCAGACCCTAACCCACTCCGCCAAACCCCAAACCCACTTCGCCAGACACAAACCCACTCCGCCAGTCCCAAACCCACTCCGCCAGACACAAACCCACTCCGCCAGTCCCAAACCCACTCCGCCAGACCCAAACCCACTCCGCCAGACCTAAACACACTCCGCCAGACCCAAACCCACTCCGCCAGCCCGAAACCCACTCCGCCAGACCCTAACCCACTCCGCCAGACCCCAAACCCACTTTGCCAGACCCAAACCCACTCCGCCAGACCCAAACCTACTCCGCCAGACCCAAACCCACTCCGCCAGACCCAAACCCACTCCGCCAGACCCCAACTCACTCCGCCAGAACGAAACCCACTCCGCCAGACCCGAACCCACTCCGCCAGACCCCAACCCACTCCGCCAGATCCGAACCCACTCCGCCAGCCCCGAACCTATTCCGCCAGACCCAAACCCACTCCGCCAGACCCAAACCCACTCCGCCAGACCTAAACCAACTCCGCCAGACCCAAACCCACTCCGCCAGACCCAAACTCACTCCGCCAGAACCAAACCAACTCCGCCACACCCGAACCCACTCCGCCACACCCGACCCCACTCCGCCAGACCACAACCCACTCCGCCAGACCCGAACCCACTCCGCCAGACCAGAACATACTCCGCCACACCCGAACACACTCCGCCAGACCCCAACCCACTCCGCTAGTTCCCAAACCCACTCCGCCTGACCCAAACCCACTCCGCCAGACCCAAACCCACTCCGCCACAAACAAACCCACTCCGCCAGACCCAAACCCACTCCGCCAGACCCAAACCCACTCCGCCAGACCCAAACCCACTCCGCCAGTCCCAAACCCACTCCGCCAGACACAAACCCACTCCGCCAGACCAAAACACACTCCGCCAGACCCAAACCCACTCCGTCAGCCCGATACCCACTCCGCCAGACCCTAACCCACTCCGCCAGACCCCAAACCCACTTCGCCAGACACAAACCCACTCCGCCTCACCCAAACCCACTCCGCCAGACCCAAACCCACTCTGCCAGTCCCAAACCCACTCCGCCAGACCCAAACCCACTCCGCCAGACCTAAACACACTCCGCCAGACCCAAACCCACTCCGCCAGCCCGAAACCCACTCCGCCAGACCCTAACCCACTCCGCCAGACCCCAAACCCACTTCGGCAGACACAAACCCACTCCGCCTGACCCAAACCCACTCCGCCAGACCCAAACCCACTCCGCCAGACCCAAACCCACTCCGCCAGACCCAAACCCACTCCGCCAGACCCCAACTCACTCCGCCAGAACCAAACCCACTGCGCCAGACCCGAACCCTCCCCGCCAAACCCGATCCCACACCGCCAGACCCCGACCCACTCTGCCAGACCCGAACCCACTCCGCCAGACCCGAACCCACTCCGCCAGACCCTAACCCACTCCGCCAGACCCCAAACCCACTCCGGCAGACCGAAACCCACTCCGCCAGACCCAAACACACTCTGCCAGACACAAACCCACTCCGCCAGACCCAAACCCACTCCGCCAGACCCAAACCCACTCCGCCAGACCCAAACCCACTCCGCCAGACCCAAACCCACTCCGCCAGACCCAAACCCACTCCGCCAGACCCAAACCCACTCCGCCAGACCTAAACCAACTCCGCCAGACCCAAACCCACTCCGCCAAACCCGAACCCACTCCGCCAGACCCCAACCCACTCCGCCAGACCCGAACCCACTCGTACAGACCCGAACCCACTCCGCCAGAGCCGAACCCACTCCGCCAGACCCCAACCCACTCCGCCAGACTGCAACCCACTCTGACAGACCCGAACCCACTCCGCCAGACCTGAACCAACTCCGCCAGACCCAAACCCACTCCGCCAGTCCCGAGCCCACTCCGCCAGACTCCAACCCACTCCGCCAGACCCGAACCCACTCGGACAGACCCCAACCCACTCCGCCAGACCCAAACCAACTCCGCCAGCCCCAAACCCACTCCGCAAGACCCAAACCCACTCATCCAGACCCAAACACACTCCGCGAGACCCAAACCCTCTCCGCCAGCCCCAAACCCACTCCGCAAGACCCAAACCCACTCATCCAGACCCAAACCCACTTCGCCAGACACAAACCCACTCCGCCAGACCCAAACCCACTCCGCCAGACCCAAACCCTCTCCGCCAGACCCAAACCCTCTCCGCCAGACCCAAACCCACTCCGCCAGTCCCAAACCCACTCCGCCAGACCCCAACTTACTCCGCCAGAACGAAACCCACTCCGCCAGACCCCAACCCACTCCGCCAGACCCCAACCCACTCCGCCAGATCCGAACCCACTCCGCCAGACCCGAACCTATTCCGCCAGACCCAAACCCACTCCGCCAGACCCAAACCCACTCCGCCAGACCCAAACCCACTCCGCCAGACCCAAACCCACTCCGCCAGACCCAAACCCACTCCGCCAGACCCAAACCCACTCCGCCAGCCCCAAACCCACTCCGCCAGACCCAAACCCACTCCGCCAGACCCAAACCCACTCCGCCAGACCCGAACCTATTCCGCCAGACCCCAAACCACTCCGCCAGACCCGAAGCCACTCCGCCAGACCCAAACCCACTCCGCCAGACCCTAACACACTCTGCCAGACCCAAACCCAATCCGCCAGACCCAAACCCACTCCGCCAGACCCAAACCAACTCCGCCAGACCCAAACCCACTCCGCCAGACCACAACCCACTCCGCCAGACCCCAACCCACTCCAACAGATCCGAACCCACTCCGCCAGACCCCAACCCACTCCGCTAGCCCCGAACCCACTCCGCCAGACCCGAACCCACTCCGCCAGACCCAAACCCACTCCGCCACACCCGAACACACTCCGCCACACCCGAACACACTCCGCCAGACACCAACCCACTCCGCTAGACCCCAAACCCACTCCGCCTGACCCAAACCCACTCCGCCAGACCCAAACCCACTCCGCCACACACAAACCCACTCCGCCAGACCCAAACCCACTCCGCCAGACCCAAACCCACTCCGCCGAACCCAAACCCACTCCGCCAGTCCCAAACCCACTCCGCCAGACACAAACCCACTCCGCCAGACCAAAACGCACTCCGCCAGACCCAAACCCACTCCGTCAGCCCGAAACCCACTCCGCCAGACCCTAACCCACTCCGCCAAACCCCAAACCCACTTCGCCAGACACAAACCCACTCCGCCTGACCCAAACCCACTCCGCCAGACCCAAACCCACTCCGCCAGTCCCAAACCCACTCCGCCAGACCCAAACCCACTCCGCCAGACCAAAACGCACTCCGCCAGACCCAAACCCACTCCGTCAGCCCGAAACCCACTCCGCCAGACCCAAACCCACTCCGCCAGACCCAAACCCACTCCGCCAGACCCAAACCCACTCCGCCAGACCCAAACCCACTCCGCCAGACCCCAACTCACTCCGCCAGAACGAAACCCACTCCGCCAGACCCGAACCCACTCCGCCAGACCCCAACCCACTCCGCCAGATCCGAACCCACTCCGCCAGCCCCGAACCTATTCCGCCAGACCCAAACCCACTCCGCCAGACCCAAACCCACTCCGCCAGACCTAAACCAACTCCGCCAGACCCAAACCCACTCCGCCAGACCCAAACTCACTCCGCCAGAACCAAACCAACTCCGCCACACCCGAACCCACTCCGCCACACCCGACCCCACTCCGCCAGACCACAACCCACTCCGCCAGACCCCAACCCACTCCGCCAGATCCGAACCCACTCCGCCAGACCCCAACCCACTCCGCTAGACCCGAACCCACTCCGCCAGACCCGAACCCACTCCGCCAGACCCCAAACCCACTCCGTCAGCCCGATACCCACTCCGCCAGACCCTAACCCACTCCGCCAGACCCCAAACCCACTTCGCCAGACACAAACCCACTCCGCCTCACCCAAACCCATTCCGCCAGACCCAAACCCACTCCGCCAGACCCTAACCCACTCCGCCAGCCCGAAACCCACTCCGCCAGACACTAACCCACTCCGCCAGACCCCAAACCCACTTCGCCAGACACAAACCCACTCCGCCTGACCCAAACCCACTCCGCCAGACCCAAACCCACTCCGCCAGACCCAAACCCACTCCGCCAGACCCAAACCCACTCCGCCAGACCCCAACTCACTCCGCCAGAACCAAACCCACTCCGCCAGACCCGAACCCTCCCCGCCAAACCCGATCCCACACCGCCAGACCCCGACCCACTCCGCCAGACCCGAACCCACTCGGACAGACCCCAACCACTCCGCCAGACCCCAACCCACTCCGCCACACACGAACCCACTCCGCCAAACCCGAACCCACTCCGCCAGACCCGAACCCACTCCGCCAGACCCGAACCCACTCCGCCAGACCCTAACCCACTCCGCCAGACCCCAAACCCACTCCGGCAGACCGAAACCCACTCCGCCAGACCCAAACACACTCCGCCAGACACAAACCCACTCCGCCAGACCCAAACCCACTCCGCCAGACCCAAACCCACTCCGCCAGACCCAAACCCACTCCGCCAGACCCAAACCCACTCCGCCAGACCCAAACCCACTCCGCCAGACCTAAACCAACTCCGCCAGACCCAAACCCACTCCGCCAAACCCGAACCCACTCCGCCAGACCCCAACCCACTCCGCCAGACCCGAACCCACTCGTACAGACCCGAACCCACTCCGCCATAGCCGAACCCACTCCGCCAGACCCCAACCCACTCCGCCAGACCCCAACCCACTCCAACAGACCCGAACCCACTCCGCCAGACCTAAACCAACTCCGCCAAACCCAAACCCACTCCGACAGTCCCGAGCCCACTCCGCCAGACTCCAACCCACTCCGCCAGACCCCAACCCACTCCGACAGACCCGAACCCACTCCGCCAGACCATAACCTACTCCACCAGACCCGAACCCACTCCGCCAGACCCGAACCCACTCCGCCAGACCCCAACCCACTCCTCTCGTCCCGAACCCACTCCGCCAGACCCGAACCCACTCCGCCATACCCGAACCCACTCCGCCAGACCCGAACCCAGTCCGCCAGACCAAAAACCCACTCCGCCAGAGCCAAACCCACTCCGCCAGACCCCAACCCACTCCGCCAGTCCCGAACCCACTCCGCCAGACCCGAACCCTCTCCGCCAGACCACAACACACTCCGCCAGACTCAAACCCACTCCTCCAGGCCCAAACCCACTCCGCCAGACCCAAACCCACTCCGCCAGACCCAAACCCACTCCGCCAGACCCAAACCCACTCCGCCAGACCCAAGCCCACTCCGCCAGACCCAACCCCACTCCGCCAGACCCGAACCCACTCCGCCAGACCCGAACCCACTCCGCCAGACCGGAACCCACTCCGCCAGACCCGAACCCACTCCGCCAGACCCCAACCCACTCCGCCAGACCCGAAGCCACTCCGCCAGACCCAAACCCACTCCGCCAGACCCTAACACACTCTGCCAGACCCAAACCCACTCCGCCAGACCCAAACCCACTCCGCCAGACCCAAACCCACTCCACCAGACACAAACCAACTCCGCCAGACCCAAACCCACTCCGCCAGACCCAAACCAACTCATCCAGACCCAAACCCACTCCGCCAGACCTGAACCCACTCCGCCAGACCCAAACCCACTCCCCCAGACCCAAACCCACTCCGCCAGACCCCAAACCCTCTTCGCCAGAAACAAACCCACTCCGCCAGACCCAAACCCATTCCGCCAGCCCCAAACCCACTCCGCCAGACAGAAACCCACTCCGCCAGACCCGAACCCACTCCGCCAGACCCAAACCCACTCCGCCAGACGCCAAACCCACTCCGCCAGACCCAAACCCACTCCGCCAGACCCAAACCCACTCCGCCAGACACAAACCCACTCCGCCAGACCCGAACCCACTCCGCCAGACCCGAGCCCACTCCGCCAGACAAAAAAACCCACTCCGCCAGAACCAAACCCACTCCGCCAGACCCAAACCCACTCCGCCAGACCCAAACCCACTCCGCCAGACCCAAACCCACTCCGCCAGACCCCAACCCACTCCGCCAGTCCCGAACCCACTCCGCCAGACCCGAACCCTCTCCGCCAGACCCCAACACACTCCGCCAGACTCAAACCCACTCCTCCAGGCCCAAACCCACTCCGCCAGACCCAAACCCACTCCGCCAGACTCAAACCCACTCCGCCAGGCCCAAACCCACTCCGCCAGACACAAACCCACTCCGCCAGACACAAACCCACTCCGCCAGACCCCAACCCACTCCGCCAGATCCGAACCCACTCCGCCAGACCCCAACCCACTCCGCTAGACCCGAACCCACTCCGCCAGACCCGAACCCACTCCGCCAGACCCCAAACCCACTCCGTCAGCCCGATACCCACTCCGCCAGACCCTAACCCACTCCGCCAGACCCCAAACCCACTTCGCCAGACACAAACCCACTCCGCCTCACCCAAACCCACTCCGCCAGACCCAAACCCCCTCCGCCAGACCCGAGCCCACTCCGCCAGACCAAAAACCCACTCCGCCAGAACCAAACCCACTCCGCCAGACCCAAACCCACTCCGCCAGACCCGAACCCTCTCCGCCAGACCCCAACACACTCCGCCAGACTCACACCCACTCCTCCAGGCCCAAACCCACTCCGCCAGACCCAAACCCACTCCGCCAGACTCAAACCCACTCCGCCAGGCCCAAACCCACTCCGCCAGACACAAACCCACTCCGCCAGACCCAAACCCACTCCGCCAGACCCAAACCCACTCCACCAGACCCAAACCCACTCCGCCAGACACAAACCCACTCCGCCAGACGCAAACGCACTCCGCCAGACCCAAACCCACTCCGCCAGACCCAAACCCACTCCGCCAGACCCAAGCCCACTCCGCCAGACCCAACCCCACTCCGCCAGACCCCAACCCACTCCGCCAGACCCGAACCCACTCGGCCAGACCGGAACCCACTCCGCCAGACCCGAACCCACTCCGCCAGACCCCAACCCACTCCGCCAGACCCGAAGCCACTCCGCCAGACCCAAACCCACTCCGCCAGACCCTAACACACTCTGCCAGACCCAAACCCACTCCGCCAGACCCAAACCCACTCCGCCAGACCCAAACCCACTCCACCAGACACAAACCAACTCCGCCAGACCCAAACCCACTCCGCCAGACCCAAACCAACTCCGCCAGACCCAAACCCACTCCGCCAGACCCAAACCCACTCCGCCAGACTCAAACCCACTCATCCAGACACAAACCCACTCCGCCAGACCCAAACCCACTCATCCAGACCCAAACCCACTCCGCCAGACCTGAACCCACTCCGCCAGACCCAAACCCACTCCCCCAGACCCAAACCCACTCCGCCAGACCCCAAACCCTCTTCGCCAGAAACAAACCCTCTCCGCCAGACCCAAACCCATTCCGCCAGCCCCAAACCCACTCCGCCAGACAGAAACCCACTCCGCCAGACCCAAACCCACTCCGCCAGACCCAAACCCACTCCGCCAGACCGAAACCCACTCCGCTAGACCCAAGCCCACTCCGCCAGACCCCAACCCACTCCGCCAGACCCGAAGCCACTCCGCCAGACCCAAACCCACTCCGCCAGGCTCTAACACACTCTGCCAGACCCAAACCCACTCCGCCAGACCCAAACCCACTCCGCCAGACCCAAACCCACTCCGCCAGACCCAAACCAACTCCGCCAGACCCAAACGCACTCCGCCAGACCCAAACCCACTCCGCCAGACCCAAACCCACTCCGCCAGACCCAAGCCCACTCCGCCAGACCCAACCCCACTCCGCCAGACCCCAACCCACTCCGCCAGACCCGAACCCACTCGGCCAGACCGGAACCCACTCCGCCAGACCCGAACCCACTCCGCCAGACCCCAACCCACTCCGCCAGACCCGAAGCCACTCCGCCAGACCCAAACCCACTCCGCCAGACCCTAACACACTCTGCCAGACCCAAACCCACTCCGCCAGACCCAAACCCACTCCGCCAGACCCAAACCCACTCCACCAGACACAAACCAACTCCGCCAGACCCAAACCCACTCCGCCAGACCCAAACCAACTCCGCCAGACCCAAACCCACTCCGCCAGACCCAAACCCACTCCGCCAGACTCAAACCCACTCATCCAGACACAAACCCACTCCGCCAGACCCAAACCCACTCATCCAGACCCAAACCCACTCCGCCAGACCTGAACCCACTCCGCCAGACCCAAACCCACTCCCCCAGACCCAAACCCACTCCGCCAGACCCCAAACCCTCTTCGCCAGAAACAAACCCTCTCCGCCAGACCCAAACCCATTCCGCCAGCCCCAAACCCACTCCGCCAGACAGAAACCCACTCCGCCAGACCCAAACCCACTCCGCCAGACCCAAACCCACTCCGCCAGACCGAAACCCACTCCGCTAGACCCAAGCCCACTCCGCCAGACCCCAACCCACTCCGCCAGACCCGAAGCCACTCCGCCAGACCCAAACCCACTCCGCCAGGCTCTAACACACTCTGCCAGACCCAAACCCACTCCGCCAGACCCAAACCCACTCCGCCAGACCCAAACCCACTCCGCCAGACCCAAACCAACTCCGCCAGACCCAAACCCACTCCGCCAGACCCAAACCAACTCCGCCAGACCCAAACCCACTCCGCCAGACCCAAACCCACTCCGCCAGACCCAAACCCACTCATCCAGACCCGAACCCACTCCGCCAGACCCAAACCCACTCCCCCAGACCCGAACCCACTCCGCCAGACCCGAACCCACTCCGCCAGACCCAAACCCACTCCGCCAGACCCGAAGCCACTCCGCCAGACCCAAACCCACTCCGCCAGACCCTAACACACTCTGCCAGACCCAAACCCACTCCGCCAGACCCAAACCCACTCCGCCAGACCCAAACCCACTCATCCAGACCCGAACCCACTCCGCCAGACCCAAACCCACTCCCCCAGACCCGAACCCACTCCGCCAGACCCGAACCCACTCCGCCAGACCCCAACCCACTCCGCCAGACCCGAAGCCACTCCGCCAGACCCAAACCCACTCCGCCAGACCCTAACACACTCTGCCAGACCCAAACCCACTCCGCCAGACCCAAACCCACTCCGCCAGACCCAAACCCACTCCACCAGACACAAACCAACTCCGCCAGACCCAAACCCACTCCGCCAGACCCAAACCAACTCATCCAGACCCAAACCCACTCCGCCAGACCTGAACCCACTCCGCCAGACCCAAACCCACTCCCCCAGACCCAAACCCTCTCCGCCAGACCCCAAACCCTCTTCGCCAGAAACAAACCCACTCCGCCAGACCCAAACCCATTCCGCCAGCCCCAAACCCACTCCGCCAGACAGAAACCCACTCCGCCAGACCCGAACCCACTCCGCCAGACCCAAACCCACTCCGCCAGACGCCAAACCCACTCCGCCAGACCCAAACCCACTCCGCCAGACCCAAACCCACTCCGCCAGACCCCAACCCACTCCGCCAGACCCAAACCCACTCCACCAGACACAAACCAACTCCGCCAGACCCAAACCCACTCCGCCAGACCCAAACCCACTCCGCCAGACCCAAACCAACTCCTCCAGACCCAAACCCACTCCGCCAGACCCAAACCCACTCCGCCAGACCCAACCCCACTCCGCCAGACCCCAACCCACTCCGCCAGACCCAAACCCACTCCGCCAGACCTGAACCCACTCCGCCAGACCCCAACCCACTCCGCCAGACCCCAACCCACTCCTCTCGTCCCGAACCCACTCCGCCAGACCCGAACCCACTCCGCCAGACCCGAGCCCACTCCGCCAGACCAAAAACCCACTCCGCCAGAACCAAACCCACTCCGCCAGACCCAAACCCACTCCGCCAGACCCAAACCCACTCCGCCAGACCCAAACCCACTCCGCCAGACCCCAACCCACTCCGCCAGACCCGAACCCACTCCGCCAGACCGGAACCCACTCCGCCAGACCCGAACCCACTCCGCCAGACCCCAACCCACTCCGCCAGACCCGAAGCCACTCCGCCAGACCCAAACCCACTCCGCCAGACCCTAACACACTCTGCCAGACCCAAACCCACTCCGCCAGACCCAAACCCACTCCGCCAGACCCAAACCCACTCCACCAGACACAAACCAACTCCGCCAGACCCAAACCCACTCCGCCAGACCCAAACCAACTCCGCCAGACCCAAACCCACTCCGCCAGACCCAAACCCACTCCGCCAGACGCAAACCCACTCATCCAGACACAAACCCACTCCGCCAGACCCAAACCCACTCATCCAGACCCAAACCCACTCCGCCAGACCTGAACCCACTCCGCCAGACCCAAACCCACTCCCCCAGACCCAAACCCACTCCGCCAGACCCCAAACCCTCTTCGCCAGAAACAAACCCTCTCCGCCAGACCCAAACCCATTCCGCCAGCCCCAAACCCACTCCGCCAGACAGAAACCCACTCCGCCAGACCCGAACCCACTCCGCCAGACCCTAACCCACTCCGCCAGACCCCAAACCCACTCCGGCAGACCGAAACCCACTCCGCCAGACCCAAACACACTCCGCCAGACACAAACCCACTCCGCCAGACCCAAACCCACTCCGCCAGACCCAAACCCACTCCGCCAGACCCAAACCCACTCCGCCAGACCCAAACCCACTCCGCCAGACCCAAACCCACTCCGCCAGACCTAAACCAACTCCGCCAGACCCAAACCCACTCCGCCAAACCCGAACCCACTCCGCCAGACCCCAACCCACTCCGCCAGACCCGAACCCACTCGTACAGACCCGAACAAACTCCGCCATAGCCGAACCCACTCCGCCAGACCCCAACCCACTCCGCCAGACCCCAACCCACTCCAACAGACCCGAACCCACTCCGCCAGACCTAAACCAACTCCGCCAAACCCAAACCCACTCCGACAGTCCCGAGCCCACTCCGCCAGACTCCAACCCACTCCGCCAGACCCCAACCCACTCCGACAGACCCGAACCCACTCCGCCAGACCATAACCTACTCCACCAGACCCGAACCCACTCCGCCAGACCCGAACCCACTCCGCCAAACCCCAACCCACTCCTCTCGTCCCAAACCCACTCCGCCAGTCCCGAACCCACTCCGCCAGACCCGAACCCTCTCCGCCAGACCACAACACACTCCGCCAGACTCAAACCCACTCCTCCAGGCCCAAACCCACTCCGCCAGACCCAAACCCACTCCGCCAGACCCAAACCCACTCCGCCAGACCCAAACCCACTCCGCCAGACACAAACCCACTCCGCCAGACGCAAACCCACTCCGCCAGACCCAAACCCACTCCGCCAGACCCAAACCCACTCCGCCAGACCCAAGCCCACTCCGCCAGACCCAACCCCACTCCGCCAGACCCCAACCCACTCCGCCAGACCCGAACCCACTCCGCCAGACCGGAACCCACTCCGCCAGACCCGAACCCACTCCGCCAGACCCCAACCCACTCCGCCAGACCCGAAGCCACTCCGCCAGACCCAAACCCACTCCGCCAGACCCAAACCCACTCCGCCAGACCCAAACCCACTCCGCCAGACCCAAGCCCACTCCGCCAGACCCAACCCCACTCCGCCAGACCCCAACCCACTCCGCCAGACCCGAACCCACTCCGCCAGACCGGAACCCACTCCGCCAGACCCGAACCCACTCCGCCAGACCCCAACCCACTCCGCCAGACCCGAAGCCACTCCGCCAGACCCAAACCCACTCCGCCAGACCCTAACACACTCTGCCAGACCCAAACCCACTCCGCCAGACCCAAACCCACTCCGCCAGACCCAAACCCACTCCACCAGACACAAACCAACTCCGCCAGACCCAAACCCACTCCGCCAGACCCAAACCAACTCATCCAGACCCAAACCCACTCCGCCAGACCTGAACCCACTCCGCCAGACCCAAACCCACTCCCCCAGACCCAAACCCACTCCGCCAGACCCCAAACCCTCTTCGCCAGAAACAAACCCACTCCGCCAGACCCAAACCCATTCCGCCAGCCCCAAACACACTCCGCCAGACCCCAACCCACTCCGCCAGACCCAAACCCACTCCGCCAGACCTGAACCCACTCCGCCAGACCCCAACCCACTCCGCCAGACCCCAACCCACTCCTCTCGTCCCGAACCCACTCCGCCAGACCCGAACCCACTCCGCCAGACCCGAGCCCACTCCGCCAGACCAAAAACCCACTCCGCCAGAACCAAACCCACTCCGCCAGACCCAAACCCACTCCGCCAGACCCAAACCCACTCCGCCAGACCCAAACCCACTCCGCCAGACCCCAACCCACTCCGCCAGTCCCGAACCCACTCCGCCAGACCCGAACCCTCTCCGCCAGACCCCAACACACTCCGCCAGACTCAAACCCACTCCTCCAGGCCCAAACCCACTCCGCCAGACCCAAACCCACTCCGCCAGACTCAAACCCACTCCGCCAGGCCCAAACCCACTCCGCCAGACACAAACCCACTCCGCCAGACCCAAACCCACTCCGCCAGACCCAAACCCACTCCACCAGACCCAAACCCACTCCGCCAGACACAAACCCACTCCGCCAGACGCAAACGCACTCAGCCAGACCCAAACCCACTCCGCCAGACCCAAACCCACTCCGCCAGACCCAAGCCCACTCCGCCAGACCCAACCCCACTCCGCCAGACCCCAACCCACTCCGCCAGACCCGAACCCACTCCGCCAGACCGGAACCCACTCCGCCAGACCCGAACCCACTCCGCCAGACCCCAACCCACTCCGCCAGACCCGAAGCCACTCCGCCAGACCCAAACCCACTCCGCCAGACCCTAACACACTCTGCCAGACCCAAACCCACTCCGCCAGACCCAAACCCACTCCGCCAGACCCAAACCCACTCCACCAGACACAAACCAACTCCGCCAGACCCAAACCCACTCCGCCAGACCCAAACCAACTCCGCCAGACCCAAACCCACTCCGCCAGACCCAAACCCACTCCGCCAGACGCAAACCCACTCATCCAGACACAAACCCACTCCGCCAGACCCAAACCCACTCATCCAGACCCAAACCCACTCCGCCAGATCTGAACCCACTCCGCCAGACCCAAACCCACTCCCCCAGACCCAAACCCACTCCGCCAGACCCCAAACCCTCTTCGCCAGAAACAAACCCTCTCCGCCAGACCCAAACCCATTCCGCCAGCCCCAAACCCACTCCGCCAGACAGAAACCCACTCCGCCAGACCCGAACCCACTCCGCCAGACCCTAACCCACTCCGCCAGACCCCAAACCCACTCCGGCAGACCGAAACCCACTCCGCCAGACCCAAACACACTCCGCCAGACACAAACCCACTCCGCCAGACCCAAACCCACTCCGCCAGACCCAAACCCACTCCGCCAGACCCAAACCCACTCCGCCAGACCCAAACCCACTCCGCCAGACCCAAACCCACTCCGCCAGACCTAAACCAACTCCGCCAGACCCAAACCCACTCCGCCAAACCCGAACCCACTCCGCCAGACCCCAACCCACTCCGCCAGACCCGAACCCACTCGTACAGACCCGAACAAACTCCGCCATAGCCGAACCCACTCCGCCAGACCCCAACCCACTCCGCCAGACCCCAACCCACTCCAACAGACCCGAACCCACTCCGCCAGACCTAAACCAACTCCGCCAAACCCAAACCCACTCCGACAGTCCCGAGCCCACTCCGCCAGACTCCAACCCACTCCGCCAGACCCCAACCCACTCCGACAGACCCGAACCCACTCCGCCAGACCATAACCTACTCCACCAGACCCGAACCCACTCCGCCAGACCCAAACCCACTCCGCCAAACCCCAACCCACTCCTCTCGTCCCGAACCCACTCCGCCAGACCCGAACCCAATCCGCCATACCCGAACCCACTCCGCCAGACCCGAACCCAGTCCGCCAGACCAAAAACCCACTCCGCCAGACCACAACACACTCCGCCAGACTCAAACCCACTCCTCCAGGCCCAAACCCACTCCGCCAGACCCAAACCCACTCCGCCAGACCCAAACCCACTCCGCCAGACCCAAACCCACTCCGCCAGACACAAACCCACTCCGCCAGACGCAAACCCACTCCGCCAGAACCAAACCCACTCCGCTAGACCCAAACCCACTCGGCCAGACCCAAGCCCACTCCGCCAGACCCAACCCCACTCCGCCAGACCCCAACCCACTCCGCCAGACCCGAACCCACTCCGCCAGACCGGAACCCACTCCGCCAGACCCGAACCCACTCCGCCAGACCCCAACCCACTCCGCCAGACCCGAAGCCACTCCGCCAGACCCAAACCCACTCTGCCAGACCCAAACCCACTCCGCCAGACCCAAACCCACTCCGCCAGACCCAAGCCCACTCCGCCAGACCCAACCCCACTCCGCCAGACCCCAACCCACTCCGCCAGACCCGAACCCACTCCGCCAGACCGGAACCCACTCCGCCAGACCCGAACCCACTCCGCCAGACCCCAACCCACTCCGCCAGACCCGAAGCCACTCCGCCAGACCCAAACCCACTCCGCCAGACCCTAACACACTCTGCCAGACCCAAACCCACTCCGCCAGACCCAAACCCACTCCGCCAGACCCAAACCCACTCCACCAGACACAAACCAACTCCGCCAGACCCAAACCCACTCCTCCAGACCCAAACCAACTCATCCAGACCCAAACCCACTCCGCCAGACCTGAACCCACTCCGCCAGACCCAAACCCACTCCCCCAGACCCAAACCCACTCCGCCAGACCCCAAACCCTCTTCGCCAGAAACAAACCCACTCCGCCAGACCCAAACCCATTCCGCCAGCCCCAAACACACTCCGCCAGACAGAAACCCACTCCGCCAGACCCAAACCAACTCCGCCAGACCCAAACCCACTCCGCCAGACCCAAACTCACTCCGCCAGACCCAACCCCACTCCGCCAGACCCCAACCCACTCCGCCAGACCCAAACCCACTCCGCCAGACCTGAACCCACTCCGCCAGACCCCAACCCACTCCGCCAGACCCCAACCCACTCCTCTCGTCCCGAACCCACTCCGCCAGACCCGAACCCACTCCGCCAGACCCGAGCCCACTCCGCCAGACCAAAAACCCACTCCGCCAGAACCAAACCCACTCCGCCAGACCCAAACCCACTCCGCCAGACCCAAACCCACTCCGCCAGACCCAAACCCACTCCGCCAGACCCCAACCCACTCCGCCAGTCCCGAACCCACTCCGCCAGACCCGAACCCTCTCCGCCAGACCCCAACACACTCCGCCAGACTCAAACCCACTCCTCCAGGCCCAAACCCACTCCGCCAGACCCAAACCCACTCCGCCAGACTCAAACCCACTCCGCCAGGCCCAAACCCACTCCGCCAGACACAAACCCACTCCGCCAGACCCAAACCCACTCCGCCAGACCCACACCCACTCCACCAGACCCAAACCCACTCCGCCAGACACAAACCCACTCCGCCAGACGCAAACGCACTCCGCCAGACCCAAACCCACTCCGCCAGACCCAAACCCACTCCGCCAGACCCAAGCCCACTCCGCCAGACCCAACCCCACTCCGCCAGACCCCAACCCACTCCGCCAGACCCGAACCCACTCCGCCAGACCGGAACCCACTCCGCCAGACCCGAACCCACTCCGCCAGACCCCAACCCACTCCGCCAGACCCGAAGCCACTCCGCCAGACCCAAACCCACTCCGCCAGACCCTAACACACTCTGCCAGACCCAAACCCACTCCGCCAGACCCAAACCCACTCCGCCAGACCCAAACCCACTCCACCAGACACAAACCAACTCCGCCAGACCCAAACCCACTCCGCCAGACCCAAACCAACTCCGCCAGACCCAAACCCACTCCGCCAGACCCAAACCCACTCCGCCAGACTCAAACCCACTCATCCAGACACAAACCCACTCCGCCAGACCCAAACCCACTCATCCAGACCCAAACCCACTCCGCCAGACCTGAACCCACTCCGCCAGACCCAAACCCACTCCCCAGACCCAAACCCACTCCGCCAGACCCCAAACCCTCTTCGCCAGAAACAAACCCTCTCCGCCAGACCCAAACCCATTCCGCCAGCCCCAAACCCACTCCGCCAGACAGAAACCCACTCCGCCAGACCCAAACCCACTCCGCCAGACCCAAACCCACTCCGCCAGACCGAAACCCACTCCGCTAGACCCAAGCCCACTCCGCCAGACCCCAACCCACTCCGCCAGACCCGAAGCCACTCCGCCAGACCCAAACCCACTCCGCCAGGCTCTAACACACTCTGCCAGACCCAAACCCACTCCGCCAGACCCAAACCCACTCCGCCAGACCCAAACCCACTCCGCCAGACCCAAACCAACTCCGCCAGACCCAAACCCACTCCGCCAGACCCAAACCAACTCCGCCAGACCCAAACCCACTCCGCCAGACCCAAACCCACTCCGCCAGACCCAAACCCACTCATCCAGACCCGAACCCACTCCGCCAGACCCAACCCCACTCCGCCAGACCCCAACCCACTCCGCCAGACCCGAACCCACTCCGCCAGACCGGAACCCACTCCGCCAGACCCGAACCCACTCCGCCAGACCCCAACCCACTCCGCCAGACCCGAAGCCACTCCGCCAGACCCAAACCCACTCTGCCAGACCCAAACCCACTCCGCCAGACCCAAACCCACTCCGCCAGACCCAAGCCCACTCCGCCAGACCCAACCCCACTCCGCCAGACCCCAACCCACTCCGCCAGACCCGAACCCACTCCGCCAGACCGGAACCCACTCCGCCAGACCCGAACCCACTCCGCCAGACCCCAACCCACTCCGCCAGACCCGAAGCCACTCCGCCAGACCCAAACCCACTCCGCCAGACCCTAACACACTCTGCCAGACCCAAACCCACTCCGCCAGACCCAAACCCACTCCGCCAGACCCAAACCCACTCCACCAGACACAAACCAACTCCGCCAGACCCAAACCCACTCCTCCAGACCCAAACCAACTCATCCAGACCCAAACCCACTCCGCCAGACCTGAACCCACTCCGCCAGACCCAAACCCACTCCCCCAGACCCAAACCCACTCCGCCAGACCCCAAACCCTCTTCGCCAGAAACAAACCCACTCCGCCAGACCCAAACCCATTCCGCCAGCCCCAAACACACTCCGCCAGACAGAAACCCACTCCGCCAGACCCAAACCAACTCCGCCAGACCCAAACCCACTCCGCCAGACCCAAACTCACTCCGCCAGACCCAACCCCACTCCGCCAGACCCCAACCCACTCCGCCAGACCCAAACCCACTCCGCCAGACCTGAACCCACTCCGCCAGACCCCAACCCACTCCGCCAGACCCCAACCCACTCCTCTCGTCCCGAACCCACTCCGCCAGACCCGAACCCACTCCGCCAGACCCGAGCCCACTCCGCCAGACCAAAAACCCACTCCGCCAGAATCAAACCCACTCCGCCAGACCCAAACCCACTCCGCCAGACCCAAACCCACTCCGCCAGACCCAAACCCACTCCGCCAGACCCCAACCCACTCCGCCAGTCCCGAACCCACTCCGCCAGACCCGAACCCTCTCCGCCAGACCCCAACACACTCCGCCAGACTCAAACCCACTCCTCCAGGCCCAAACCCACTCCGCCAGACCCAAACCCACTCCGCCAGACTCAAACCCACTCCGCCAGGCCCAAACCCACTCCGCCAGACACAAACCCACTCCGCCAGACCCAAACCCACTCCGCCAGACCCACACCCACTCCACCAGACCCAAACCCACTCCGCCAGACACAAACCCACTCCGCCAGACGCAAACGCACTCCGCCAGACCCAAACCCACTCCGCCAGACCCAAACCCACTCCGCCAGACCCAAGCCCACTCCGCCAGACCCAACCCCACTCCGCCAGACCCCAACCCACTCCGCCAGACCCGAACCCACTCCGCCAGACCGGAACCCACTCCGCCAGACCCGAACCCACTCCGCCAGACCCCAACCCACTCCGCCAGACCCGAAGCCACTCCGCCAGACCCAAACCCACTCCGCCAGACCCTAACACACTCTGCCAGACCCAAACCCACTCCGCCAGACCCAAACCCACTCCGCCAGACCCAAACCCACTCCACCAGACACAAACCAACTCCGCCAGACCCAAACCCACTCCGCCAGACCCAAACCAACTCCGCCAGACCCAAACCCACTCCGCCAGACCCAAACCCACTCCGCCAGACTCAAACCCACTCATCCAGACACAAACCCACTCCGCCAGACCCAAACCCACTCATCCAGACCCAAACCCACTCCGCCAGACCTGAACCCACTCCGCCAGACCCAAACCCACTCCCCAGACCCAAACCCACTCCGCCAGACCCCAAACCCTCTTCGCCAGAAACAAACCCTCTCCGCCAGACCCAAACCCATTCCGCCAGCCCCAAACCCACTCCGCCAGACAGAAACCCACTCCGCCAGACCCAAACCCACTCCGCCAGACCCAAACCCACTCCGCCAGACCGAAACCCACTCCGCTAGACCCAAGCCCACTCCGCCAGACCCCAACCCACTCCGCCAGACCCGAAGCCACTCCGCCAGACCCAAACCCACTCCGCCAGGCTCTAACACACTCTGCCAGACCCAAACCCACTCCGCCAGACCCAAACCCACTCCGCCAGACCCAAACCCACTCCGCCAGACCCAAACCAACTCCGCCAGACCCAAACCCACTCCGCCAGACCCAAACCAACTCCGCCAGACCCAAACCCACTCCGCCAGACCCAAACCCACTCCGCCAGACCCAAACCCACTCATCCAGACCCGAACCCACTCCGCCAGACCCAAACCCACTCCCCCAGACCCAAACCCACTCCGCCAGACCCGAACCCACTCCGCCAGACCCAAACCCACTCCGCCAGACCACAAACCCACTCCGCCAGACCCAAACCCAGTCCGCCAGACCCAAACCCACTCCGCCAGACCCCAACCCACTCCGCCAGGCCCCAACCCACTCCGCCAGACCCGAAGCCACTCCGCCAGACCCAAACCCACTCCGCCAGACCCTAACACACTCTGCCAGACCCAAACCCACTCCGCCAGACCCAAACCCACTCCGCCAGACCCAAACCAACTCCGCCAGACCCAAACCCACTCCGCCAGACCCAATCCAACTCCGCCAGACCCAAACCCACTCCGCCAGACCCAAACCCACTCCGCCAGACCCAAACCCACTCCGTCAGACCCAAACCCACTCCGCCAGTCCCAAACCCACTCCGCCAGACCCAAACCAACTCCGCCAGCCCCAAACCCACTCCGCAAGACCCAAACCCACTCATCCAGACCCAAACACACTCCGCCAGACCCAAACCCACTCCGCCAGCCCCAAACCCACTCCGCAAGACCCAAACCCACTCATCCAGACCCAAACCCACTTCGCCAGACCCAAACCCACTCCGCCAGACCCAAACCCTCTCCGCCAGACCCAAACCCTCTCCGCCAGACCCAAACCCACTCCGCCAGTCCCAAACCCACTCCGCCAGACCCCAACTCACTCCGCCAGAACGAAACCCACTCCGCCAGACCCGAACCCACTCCGCCAGACCCCAACCCACTCCGCCAGATCCGAACCCACTCCGCCAGACCCGAACCTATTCCGCCAGACCCAAACCCACTCCGCCAGACCCAAACGCACTCCGCCAGACCTAAACCAACTCCGCCAGACCGAAACCCACTCCGCCAGACCCAAACTCACTCCGCCAGAACCAAACCAACTCCGCCACACCCGAACCCACTCCACCACACCCGACCCCACTCCGCCAGACCACAACCCACTCCGCCAGACGCGAACCCACTCGTACAGACCCGAACCCACTCCGCCAGACCCGAACCCACTCCGCCAGACCCAAACCCACTCCGCCAAGCCCGAACCCACTCCGCCAGACCCGAACCCACTCCGCCAGACCCGAACCCACTCCGCCAGCCCCAAACCCACTCCGCCAGACCCCAACCCACTCCGCCAGACCCAAACCCACTCCACCACACACAAACCCACTCCGCCAGACCCAAACCCACTCCGCCAGACCCAAACCCACTCCGCCAGACCCAAACCAACTCCGCCAGACCCAAACCCACTCATCCAGACCCAAACCCACTTCGCCAGACACAAACCCACTCCGCCAGACCCAAACCCACTCCGCCAGACCCAAACCCTCTACGCCAGACCCAAACACACTCCGCCAGACCCCAACTCACTCCGCCAGATCCAAACCCACTCCGCCAGACCCGAACCCACTCCGCCAGACCCCAACCCACTCCGCCAGATCCGAACCCACTCTGCCAGACCCGAACCTATTCCGCCAGACCCAAACCCACTCCGCCAGACCCAAACCCACTCCGCCAGACCTAAACCAACTCCGCCAGACCCAAACCCACTCCGCCAGACCCAAACTCACTCCGCCAGAACCAAACCAACTCCGCCAGACCCGAACCCACTCCGCCACACCCGAACCCACTCCGCCAAACCACAACCCACTCTGCCAGACGCGAACCCACTCGTACAGACCCGAACCTACTCCGCCAGACCCGAACCCACTCCGCCAGACCCAAACCCACTCCGCCAGACCCCAAACCCACTCCGCCAGACCCAAACCCAGTCCGCCAGACCCAAACCCACTCCGCCAGACCCCAACCCACTCCGCCAGACCCCAACCCACTCCGCCAGACCCGAAGCCACTCCGCCAGACCCAAACCCACTCCGCCAGACCCTAACACACTCTGCCAGACCCAAACCCACTCCGCCAGACCCAAACCCACTCCGCCAGACCCAAACCCACTCCGCCAGACCCAAACCAACTCCGCCAGACCCAAACCCACTCCGCCAGACCCAAACCAACTCCGCCAGACCCAAACCCACTCCGCCAGACCCAAACCCACTCCGTCAGACCCAAACCCACTCCGCCAGTCCCAAACCCACTCCGCCAGACCCAAACCAACTCCGCCAGCCCCAAACCCACTCCGCAAGACCCAAACCCACTCATCCAGACCCAAACACACTCCGCCAGACCCAAACCCACTCCGCCAGCCCCAAACCCACTCCGCAAGACCCAAACCCACTCATCCAGACCCAAACCCACTTCGCCAGACCCAAACCCACTCCGCCAGACCCAAACCCTCTCCGCCAGACCCAAACCCTCTCCGCCAGACCCAAACCCACTCCGCCAGTCCCAAACCCACTCCGCCAGACCCCAACTCACTCCGCCAGAACGAAACCCACTCCGCCAGACCCGAACCCACTCCGCCAGACCCGAACCCACTCCGCCAGACCCAAACCCACTCCGCCAGAACGAAACCCACTCCGCCAGACCCGAACCCACTCCGCCAGACCCCAACCCACTCCGCCAGATCCGAACCCACTCCGCCAGACCCGAACCTATTCCGCCAGACCCAAACCCACTCCGCCAGACCCAAACCCACTCCGCCAGACCTAAACCAACTCCGCCAGACCGAAACCAACTCCGCCAGACCCGAACCCACTCCGCCAAACCCGAACCCACTCCGCCAAACCACAATCCACTCCGCCAGACGCGAACCCACTCGTACAGACCCGAACCTACTCCGCCAGACCCGAACCCACTCCGCCAGACCCGAACCCACTCCGCCAGACCGGAACCCACTCCACCAGACCCGAACCCACTCCGCCAGGCCCGAACCCACTCCACCAGACCCCAACCCACTCCGCCAAACCCAAACCCACTCCGCCAGACCCAAACCCACTCCGCCAGACCCAAACCCACTCCGCCAGACCCAAACCCACTCCGCCAGACCCAAACCAACACCGCCAGACCCAAACCAACTCCGCCAGACCCAAACACACTCCGCCAGACCCAAACCCACTCCGCCAGACCAAAACCCACTCCGCCATACACCAAACCCACTCCGCCAGACCCAAACCCACTACGCCAGACCCAAACCCACTCCGCCAGACCCAAACCCACTCCGCCAGACCCAAACCCACTCCGCCAGACCCAAACCCACTCCGCCAGACGCAAACCCACTCCGCCAGACCCAAACCCACTCCGCCAGACCCAAACCCACTCCGCCAGACCCAAACCCACTCTGCCAGACCCAAACCCACTCCGCCAAACAGAAACCCACTCCGCCAGCCCCAAACCCACTCCGCCAGACCCAAACCCACTCCGCCAGACCCGAACCCACTCCGCCAGACCCCAACCCACTCCGCCAGACCCAAACCCACTCCGCCAGACCCGAACCCACTCCGCCAGACCCGAACCCACTCCGCCAGACCCCAACCCACTCCGCCAGATCCGAACCCACTCCGCCAGACCCGAACCTATTCCGCCAGACCCAAACCCACTAAGCCAGACCCAAACCCACTCCGCCAGACCTAAACCAACTCCGCCAAACCCAAACCCACTCCGCCAGACCCAAACTCACTCCGCCAGAACCAAACCAACTCCGCCAGAACCGAACCCACTCCGCCACACCCGAACCCACTCCGCCAGACGCAAACCCACTCATCCAGACCCAAGCCCACTTCGCCAGACACAAACCCACTCCGCCAGACCCAAACCCACTCCGCCAGACCCAAACCCTCTACGCCAGACCCAAACCCACTCCGCCAGACCCCAACTCACTCCGCCAGATCCAAACCCACTCCGCCAGACCCGAACCCACTCCGCCAGACCCCAACCCACTCCGCCAGATCCGAACCCACTCTGCCAGACCCGAACCTATTCCGCCAGACCCAAACCCACTCCGCCAGACCCAAACCCACTCCGCCAGACCTAAACCAACTCCGGCAGACCCAAACCCACTCCGCCAGACCCAAACTCACTCCGCCAGAACCAAACCAACTCCGCCAGACCCGAACCCACTCCGCCACACCCGAACCCACTCCGCCAAACCACAACCCACTCCGCCAGACGCGAACCCACTCGTACAGACCCGAACCTACTCCGCCAGACCCGAACCCACTCCGCCAGACCCAAACCCACTCCGCCAGACCCCAAACCCACTCCGCCAGACCCAAACCCAGTCCGCCAGACCCAAACCCACTCCGCCAGACCCCAACCCACTCCGCCAGACCCCAACCCACTCCGCCAGACCCGAAGCCACTCCGCCAGACCCAAACCCACTCCGCCAGACCCTAACACACTCTGCCAGACCCAAACCCACTCCGCCAGACCCAAACCCACTCCGCCAGACCCAAACCCACTCCGCCAGACCCAAACCAACTCCGCCAGACCCAAACCCACTCTGCCAGACCCGAACCTATTCCGCCAGACCCAAACCCACTCCGCCAGACCCAAACCCACTCCGCCAGACCTAAACCAACTCCGCCAGACCCAAACCCACTCCGCCAGACCCAAACTCACTCCGCCAGAACCAAACCAACTCCGCCAGACCCGAACCCACTCCGCCACACCCGAACCCACTCCGCCAAACCACAACCCACTCCGCCAGACGCGAACCCACTCGTACGGACCCGAACCTACTCCGCCAGACCCGAACCCACGCCGCCAGACCCAAACCCACTCCGCCAGACCCCAAACCCACTCCGCCAGACCCAAACCCAGTCCGCCAGACCCAAACCCACTCCGCCAGACCCCAACCCACTCCGCCAGACCCCAACCCACTCCGCCAGACCCGAAGCCACTCCGCCAGACCCAAACCCACTCCGCCAGACCCTAACACACTCTGCCAGACCCAAACCCACTCCGCCAGACCCAAACCCACTCCGCCAGACCCAAACCCACTCCGCCAGACCCAAACCAACTCCGCCAGACCCAAACCCACTCCGCCAGACCCAAACCAACTCCGCCAGACCCAAACCCACTCCGCCAGACCCAAACCCACTCCGTCAGACCCAAACCCACTCCGCCAGTCCCAAACCCACTCCGCCAGACCCAAACCAACTCCGCCAGCCCCAAACCCACTCCGCAAGACCCAAACCCACTCATCCAGACCCAAACACACTCCGCCAGACCCAAACCCACTCCGCCAGCCCCAAACCCACTCCGCAAGACCCAAACCCACTCATCCAGACCCAAACCCACTTCGCCAGACCCAAACCCACTCCGCCAGACCCAAACCCTCTCCGCCAGACCCAAACCCTCTCCGCCAGACCCAAACCCACTCCGCCAGTCCCAAACCCACTCCGCCAGACCCCAACTCACTCCGCCAGAACGAAACCCACTCCGCCAGACCCGAACCCACTCCGCCAGACCCGAACCCATTCCGCCAGACCCAAACCCACTCCGCCAGAACGAAACCCACTCCGCCAGACCCGAACCCACTCCGCCAGACCCCAACCCACTCCGCCAGATCCGAACCCACTCCGCCAGACCCGAACCTATTCCGCCAGACCCAAACCCACTCCGCCAGACCCAAACCCACTCCGCCAGACCTAAACCAACTCCGCCAGACCGAAACCAACTCCGCCAGACCCGAACCCACTCCGCCAAACCCGAACCCACTCCGCCAAACCACAACCCACTCCGCCAGACGCGAACCCACTCGTACAGACCCGAACCTACTCCGCCAGACCCGAACCCACTCCGCCAGACCCGAACCCACTCCGCCAGACCGGAACCCACTCCGCCAGACCCGAACCCACTCCGCCAGGCCCGAACCCACTCCACCAGACCCCAACCCACTCCGCCAAACCCAAACCCACTCCGCCAGACCCAAACCCACTCCGCCAGACCCAAACCCACTCCGCCAGACCCAAACCCACTCCGCCAGACCCAAACCAACACCGCCAGACCCAAACCAACTCCGCCAGACCCAAACACACTCCGCCAGACCCAAACCCACTCCGCCAGACCAAAACCCACTCCGGCAGACACCAAACCCACTCCGCCAGACCCAAACCCACTACGCCAGACCCAAACCCACTCCGCCAGACCCAAACCCACTCCGCCAGACCCAAACCCACTCCGCCAGACCCAAACCCACTCCGCCAGACGCAAACCCACTCCGCCAGACCCAAACCCACTCCGCCAGACCCAAACCCACTCCGCCAGACCCAAACCCACTCTGCCAGACCCAAACCCACTCCGCCAAACAGAAACCCACTCCGCCAGCCCCAAACCCACTCCGCCAGACCCAAACCCACTCCGCCAGACCCGAACCCACTCCGCCAGACCCCAACCCACTCCGCCAGACCCAAACCCACTCCGCCAGACCCGAACCCACTCCGCCAGACCCGAACCCACTCCGCCAGACCCCAACCCACTCCGCCAGATCCGAACCCACTCCGCCAGACCCGAACCTATTCCGCCAGACCCAAACCCACTAAGCCAGACCCAAACCCACTCCGCCAGACCTAAACCAACTCCGCCAGACCCAAACCCACTCCGGCAGACCCAAACTCACTCCGCCAGAACCAAACCAACTCCGCCAGAACCGAACCCACTCCGCCACACCCGAACCCACTCCGCCAGACGCAAACCCACTCATCCAGACCCAAGCCCACTTCGCCAGACACAAACCCACTCCGCCAGACCCAAACCCACTCCGCCAGACCCAAACCCTCTACGCCAGACCCAAACCCACTCCGCCAGACCCCAACTCACTCCGCCAGATCCAAACCCACTCCGCCAGACCCGAACCCACTCCGCCAGACCCCAACCCACTCCGCCAGATCCGAACCCACTCTGCCAGACCCGTACCTATTCCGCCAGACCCAAACCCACTCCGCCAGACCCAAACCCACTCCGCCAGACCTAAACCAACTCCGGCAGACCCAAACCCACTCCGCCAGACCCAAACTCACTCCGCCAGAACCAAACCAACTCCGCCAGACCCGAACCCACTCCGCCACACCCGAACCCACTCCGCCAAACCACAACCCACTCCGCCAGACGCGAACCCACTCGTACAGACCCGAACCTACTCCGCCAGAGCCGAACCCACTCCGCCAGACCCAAACCCACTCCGCCAGACCCCAAACCCACTCCGCCAGACCCAAACCCAGTCCGCCAGACCCAAACCCACTCCGCCAGACCCCAACCCACTCCGCCAGACCCCAACCCACTCCGCCAGACCCGAAGCCACTCCGCCAGACCCAAACCCACTCCGCCAGACCCTAACACACTCTGCCAGACCCAAACCCACTCCGCCAGACCCAAACCCACTCCGCCAGACCCAAACCCACTCCGCCAGACCCAAACCAACTCCGCCAGACCCAAACCCACTCCGCCAGACCCAAACCAACTCCGCCAGACCCAAACCCACTCCGCCAGACCCAAACCCACTCCGCAAGACCCAAACCCACTCATCCAGACCCAAACCCACTTCGCCAGACCCAAACCCACTCCGCCAGACCCAAACCCTCTCCGCCAGACCCAAACCCTCTCCGCCAGACCCAAACCCACTCCGACAGACCCAAACCCACTCCGCCAGATCAAAACCCACTATGCCAGACCCAAACCCACTCCGCCAGACCCAAACCCACTCCGCCAGACCCAAACCCACTCCGCCAGACCCAAACCCACTCCGCCAGACGCAAACCCACTCCGCCAGACCCAAACCCACTCCGTCAGACACAAACCCACTCCGCCAGACCCAAACCCACTCTGCCAAACAGAAACCCACTCCGCCAGCCCCAAACCCACTCCGCCAGACCCAAACCCACTCCGCCACACCAAAACCCACTCCGCCAGACCCAAACCCACTCCGCCAGACCCAAACCCACTCCGCCAGACCCAAACCCACTCCGCCAGACCCCAACCCACTCCGCCAGACCCAAACCCACTCCGCCAGACCCAAACCCACTCCGCCAGACCCAAACCAACTCCGCCAGACCCAAACCCACTCCGCCAGACCCAAACCCACTCCGCCAGACCAAAACCCACTCCGCCAGACCCCAAACCCACTCCGCCAGACCCAAACCCACTACGCCAGACCACAACCCACTCCGCCAGACCCCAACCCACTCCTCCGGACCCGAACCCACTCCGCCAGACTCGAACCCACTCCGCCAGAACCCAACCCACTCCGCCAGACCCAAACCCACTCTGCCAGCCCCAAACCCACTCCGCCAGACCCAAACCCACCCCGCCAGACCCCAAACCCACTCCGCCAGACCCAAACCCACTCTGCCAGACCCAAACCCACTCCGCCAGACCCAATCCAACTCCGCCAGACCAAAACCCACTCCGCCAGACGCGAACCCACTCGTACAGACCCAAACCCACTCCGCCAGACCCGAACCCACTCCGCCAGACCCAAACCCACTCCGGCAGACCCGAACCCACTCCGCCAGACCCGAACCCACTCCGCCAGGCCCGAACCCACTCCCCCAGACCCCAACCCACTCCGCCAGACCCGAACCCTCTCCGACAGACCCGAACCCACTCCGCCAGACCATAACCCACTCCGCCAGACCCGAACCCACTCCGCCAGACCCGAACCCACTCCGCCAGACCATAACCCACTCCGCCAAACACAAACCCACTCCGCCAGACCCAAACCCACTCCGCCAGACCCAAACCCACTCCGCCAGACCCAAACCCACTCCGCCAGACCCAAACCAACACCGCCAGACCCAAACCCTCTCCGCCAGACCCCAAACCCACTCCGCCAGATCCAAACCCACTCCGCCAGACCCAAATCCACTCCGCCAGACCCAAACCTACTCCGCCAGACCCGAACCCACTCCGCCAGACCCGAACCCACTCCGCCAGACCCACAACCCACTCCGCCAGACTCAAACCCACTCCGCCAGACCCAAACCCACTCCGCCAGACCCAAACCAACTCCGCCAGACCCAAACCCACTCCGTCAGACCCAAACCCACTCCGCCAGACCAAAACCCACTCCGCCAGACCCCAAACCCACTCCGCCAGACCCAAACCCACTACGCCAGACCCAAACCCACTCCGCCAGACCCAAACCCACTACGCCAGACCACAACCCACTCCGCCAGACCCAAACCCACTCCGCCAGACCCAAACCCACTCCGCCAGACCCAAACCCACTCTGCCAGACCCAAACCCACTCCGCCAGACCAAAACCCACTCCGCCAGACCCAAACCCACTCCGCCAGACCCAAACCAACTCCGCCAGACCCAAACCCACTCCGCCAGACCCAAACCCACTCCGCCAGACCAAAACGCACTCCGGCAGACCCAAACCCACTACGCCAGACCACAACCCACTCCGCCAGACCCCAACCCACCCCTCCAGACCCGAACCCACTCCGCCAGACTCAAACCCACTCCGCCAGACCCAAAACCCACTCCGCCAGACCCAAACCAACTCCGCCAGACCCAAACACACTCCGCCAGACCCAAACCCACTCCGCCAGACCAAAACCCACTCCGCCAGACACCAAACCCACTCCGCCAGACCCAAACCCACTACGCCAGACCCAAACCCACTCCGCCAGACCCAAACCCACTCCGCCAGACCCAAACCCACTCCGCCAGACCCAAACCCACTCCGCCAGACGCAAACCCACTCCGCCAGACCCAAACCCACTCCGCCAGACCCAAACCCACTCCGCCAGACCCAAACCCACTCTGCCAGACCCAAACCCACTCCGCCAAACAGAAACCCACTCCGCCAGCCCCAAACCCACTCCGCCAGACCCAAACCCACTCCGCCAGACCCGAACCCACTCCGCCAGACCCCAACCCACTCCGCCAGACCCAAACCCACTCCGCCAGACCAGAACCCACTCCGCCAGACCCGAACCCACTCCGCCAGACCCCAACCCACTCCGCCAGATCCGAACCAACTCCGCCAGACCCGAACCTATTCCGCCAGACCCAAACCCACTCCGCCAGACCCAAACCCACTCCGCCAGACCAAAACCAACTCCGCCAGACCCAAACCCACTCCGCCAGACCCAAACTCACTCCGCCAGAACCAAACCAACTCCGCCAGAACCGAACCCACTCCGCCACACCCGAACCCACTCCGCCAAACCACAACCCACTCCGCCAGACGCGAAACCACTCGTACAGACCCGAACCTACTCCGCCAGACCCGAACCCACTCCGCCAGACCCAAACCCACTCCGCCAGACCCGAACCCACTCCGCCAGACCCGAACCCACTCCGCCAGGCCCGAACCCACTCCACCAGACCCAAACCCACTCCGCCAGACCCAAACCAACACCGCCAGATCCAAACCCACTCCGCCAGACCCAAACCCACTCCGCCAGACACAAACCTACTCCGCCAGACCCGAACCCACTCCGCCAGACACGAACCCACTCCGCCAGACCCACATCCCACTCCGCCAGACTCAAACCCACTCCGCCAGACCCAAACCCACTCCGCCAGACCCAAACCAACTCCGCCAGACCCAAACCCACTCCGCCAGACGCAAGCCCACTCCGCCAGACCCAAACCCACTCCGCCAGACCCAAACCCACTCCGCCTGACCCAAACCCACTACGCCAGACCCAAACCCACTCCGCCAGACCCAAACCCACTCCGCCAGACCCAAACCCACTCCGCCTGACCCAAACCCACTCCGCCAGACGCAAACCCACTCCGCCAGACCCAAACCCACTCCGCCAGACCCAAACCCACTCCGCCAGACCCAAACCCACTCTGCCAGACCCAAACCCACTCCGCCAAACAGAAACCCACTCCGCCAGCCCCAAACCCACTCCGCCAGACCCAAACCCACTCCGCCAGACCCGAACCCACTCCGCCAGACCCCAACCCACTCCGCCAGACCCAAACCCACTCCGCCAGACCCGAACCCACTTCGCCAGACCCGAACCCACTCCGCCAGACCCCAACCCACTCCGCCAGATCCGAACCCACTCGGCCAGACCCGAACCTATTCCGCCAGACCCAAACCCACTCCGCCAGACCCAAACCCACTCCGCCAGACCTAAACCAACTCCGCCAGACCCAAACCCACTCCGCCAGAACCAAACCAACTCCGCCAGACCCGAACCCACTCCGCCACACCCGAACCCACTCCGCCAAACCACAACCCACTCCGCCAGACGCGAAACCACTCGTACAGACCCGAACCTACTCCGCCAGACCCGAACCCACTCCGCCAGACCCAAACCCACTCCGCCAGACCCGAACCCACTCCGCCAGACCCGAACCCACTCCGCCAGGCCCGAACCCACTCCACCAGACCCAAACCCACTCCGCCAGACCCAAACCAACACCGCCAGATCCAAACCCACTCCGCCAGACCCAAACCCACTCCGCCAGACACAAACCTACTCCGCCAGACCCGAACCCACTCCGCCAGACACGAACCCACTCCGCCAGACCCACATCCCACTCCGCCAGACTCAAACCCACTCCGCCAGACCCAAACCCACTCCGCCAGACCCAAACCAACTCCGCCAGACCCAAACCCACTCCGCCAGACGCAAACCCACTCCGCCAGACCCAAACCCACTCCGCCAGACCCAAACCCACTCCGCCTGACCCAAACCCACTACGCCAGACCCAAACCCACTCCGCCAGACCCAAACCCACTCCGCCAGACCCAAACCCACTCCGCCAGACCCAAACCCACTCCGCCAGACGCAAACCCACTCCGCCAGACCCAAACCCACTCCGCCAGACCCAAACCCACTCCGCCAGACCCAAACCCACTCTGCCAGACCCAAACCCACTCCGCCAAACAGAAACCCACTCCGCCAGCCCCAAACCCACTCCGCCAGACCCAAACCCACTCCGCCAGACCCGAACCCACTCCGCCAGACCCCAACCCACTCCGCCAGACCCAAACCCACTCCGCCAGACCCGAACCCACTCCGCCAGGCCCAAACCCACTCCGCCAGACCCAAACCCACTCCGCCAGACCCGAACCCACTCCGCCAGGCCCGAACCCACTCCCCCAGACCCCAACCCACTCCGCCAAACCCAAACCCACTCCGCCAGACCCAAACCCACTCCGCCAGACCCAAACCCACTCCGCCAGACCCAAACCCACTCCGCCAGACCCAAACCAACACCGCCAGATCCAAACCCACTCCGCCAGACCCAAACCCGCTCCGCCAGACACAAACCTACTCCGCCAGACCCGAACCCACTCCGCCAGACACGAACCCACTCCGCCAGACCCACAACCCACTCCGCCAGACTCAAACCCACTCCGCCAGACCCAAACCCACTCCGCCAGACCCAAACCAACTCCGCCAGACCCAAACACACTCCGCCAGACCCAAACCCACTCCGCCAGACCAAAACCCAGTCCGCCAGACACCAAACCCACTCCGCCAGACCCATACCCACTACGCCAGACCCAAACCCACTCCGCCAGACCCAAACCCACTCCGCCAGACCCAAACCCACTCCGCCAGACCCAAACCCACTCCGCCAGACGCAAACCCACTCCGCCAGACCCAAACCCACTCCGCCAGACCCAAACCCACTCCGCCAGACCCAAACCCACTCTGCCAGACCCAAACCCACGCCGCCAAACAGAAACCCACTCCGCCAGCCCCAAACCCACTCCGCCAGACCCAAACCCACTCCGCCAGATCAAAACCCACTCCGCCAGACCCAAACCCACTCCGCCAGACCCGAACCCAATCCGCCAGACCCGAACCCACTCCGCCAGGCCCGAACCCACTCCGCCAGACCCCAACCCACTCCGCCAAACCCAAACCCACTCCGCCAGACCCCAACCCACTCCGCCAAACCCAAACCAACACCGCCAGACCCAAACCCAGTCCGCCAGACCCCAAACCCACTCCGCCAGATCCAAACCCACTCCGCCAGACCCAAACCCACTCCGCCAGACCCAAACCCACTCCGCCAGACCCAAACCCACTCCGCCAGACCCAAACCCACTCCGCCAGACCCAAACCCACTCCGCCAGACCCAAACCCACTCTGCCAGACCCAAACCCACTCCGCCAAACAGAAACCCACTCCGCCAGACCAAAACCCACTCCGCCAGACGCCAAACCCACTCCGCCAGACCCAAACCCACGATGCCAGACCCAAACCCACTCCGCCAGACCCAAACCCACTCCGCCAGACCCAAACCCAGTCCGCCAGACCCAAACCCACTCCGCCTGACGCAAACCCACTCCGCCAGACCCAAACCCACTCCGCCAGACCCAAACCCACTCCGCCAGACCCAAACCCACTCTGCCAGACCCAAACCCACTCCGCCAAACAGAAACCCACTCCGCCAGCCCCCAACCCACTCCGCCAGACCCAAACCCACTCTGCCAGCCCCAAACCCACTCCGCCAGACCCAAACCCACCCCGCCAGACCCCAAACACACTCCGCCAGACCCAAACCCACTCCGCCAGACCCAAACCCACTCCGCCAGACCCAATCCAACTCCGCCAGACCAAAACCCACTCCGCCAGACCCAAACCCACTCCGCCAGACCCAAACCAACTCCGCCAGACCCAAACATACTGCGCCAGACCCATACCCACTCCGCCAGTCCCAAACCCACTCCGCCAGACATGAACCCACTCCGCCAGACCCCAACCCACTCCGCCAGACCCAAACCCACTCCGCCAGACTCAAACCCACTCCGCCAGACAGAAGCCTACTCCGCCAGATCCAAGCCCACTCCGCCAGACCCAAACCCACTCCGACAGACCCAAACTCACTCCGCCAGACCCAAACCCACTCCGCCAGAACCAAACCCACTCCGCCAGACCCAAACCCACTCCGCCAGACCCAAACCCACTCCGCCAGACCCAAACCCACTCCGGCAGACCCGAACCCACTCCGCCAGACCCGAACCCACTCCGCCAGGCCCGAACCCAGTCCACCAGACCCCAACCCACTCCGCCAGACCCGAACCCACTCCGACAGACCCGAACCCACTCCGCCAGACCATAACCCACTCCGCCAGACCCGAACCCACTCCGCCAGACCCGAACCCACTCCGCCAGACCATAACCCACTCCGCCAAACACAAACCCACTCCGCCAGACTCAAACCCACTCCGCCAGACCCAAACCCACTCCGCCAGACCCAAACCAACTCCGCCAGACCCAAACACACTCCGCCAGACCCAAACCCACTCCGCCAGACCAAAACCCAGTCCGCCAGACACCAAACCCACTCCGCCAGACCCATACCCACTACGCCAGACCCAAACCCACTCCGCCAGACCCAAACCCACTCCGCCAGACCCAAACCCACTCCGCCAGACCCAAACCCACTCCGCCAGACGCAAACCCACTCCGCCAGACCCAAACCCACTCCGCCAGACCCAAACCCACTCCGCCAGACCCAAACCCACTCTGCCAGACCCAAACCCACTCCGCCAAACAGAAACCCACTCCGCCAGCCCCAAACCCACTCCGCCAGACCCAAACCCACTCCGCCAGATCAAAACCCACTCCGCCAGACCCAAACCCACTCCGCCAGACCCAAACCCAATCCGCCAGACCCGAACCCACTCCGCCAGGCCCGAACCCACTCCGCCAGACCCCAACCCACTCCGCCAAACCCAAACCCACTCCGCCAGACCCCAACCCACTCCGCCAAACCCAAACCAACACCGCCAGACCCAAACCCAGTCCGCCAGACCCCAAACCCACTCCGCCAGATCCAAACCCACTCCGCCAGACCCAAACCCACTCCGCCAGACCCAAACCCACTCCGCCAGACCCAAACCCATTCCGCCAGACCCAAACCCACTCCGCCAGACCCAAACCCACTCCGCCAGACGCAAACCCACTCCGCCAGACCCAAACCCACTCCGCCAGACCCAAACCCACTCCGCCAGACCCAAACCCACTCTGCCAGACCCAAACCCACTCCGCCAAACAGAAACCCACTCCGCCAGCCCCAAACCCACTCCGCCAGACCCAAACCCACTCCGCCAGATCAAAACCCACTCCGCCAGACCCAAACCCACTCCGCCAGACCCAAACCCAATCCGCCAGACCCGAACCCACTCCGCCAGGCCCGAACCCACTCCGCCAGACCCCAACCCACTCCGCCAAACCCAAACCCACTCCGCCAGACCCCAACCCACTCCGCCAAACCCAAACCAACACCGCCAGACCCAAACCCAGTCCGCCAGACCCCAAACCCACTCCGCCAGATCCAAACCCACTCCGCCAGACCCAAACCCACTCCGCCAGACCCAAACCCACTCCGCCAGACCCAAACCCATTCCGCCAGACCCAAACCCACTCCGCCAGACCCAAACCCACTCCGCCAGACCCAAACCCACTCTGCCAGACCCAAACCCACTCCGCCAAACAGAAACCCACTCCGCCAGACCAAAACCCACTCCGCCAGACGCCAAACCCACTCCGCCAGACCCATACCCACGATGCCAGACCCAAACCCACTCCGCCAGACCCAAACCCACTCCGCCAGACCCAAACCCACTCCGCCAGACCCAAACCCACTCCGCCAGACGCAAACCCACTCCGCCAGACCCAAACCCACTCCGCCAGACCCAAACCCACTCTGCCAGACCCAAACCCACTCCGCCAAACAGAAACCCACTCCGCCAGCCCCAAACCCACTCCGCCAGACCCAAACCCACTCCGCCACACCAAAACCCACTCCGCCAGACCCACACCCACTCCGCCAGACCCAAACCCACTCCGCCAGACCCACAACCCACTCCGCCAGACTCAAACCCACTCCGCCAGACCCAAACCCACTCCGCCAGACCCAAACCAACTCCGCCAGACCCAAACCCACTCCGTCAGACCTAAACCCACTCCGCCAGACCAAAACCCACTCCGCCAGACCCCAAACCCACTCCGCCAGACCCAAACCCACTACGCCAGACCCAAACCCACTCCGCCAGACCCAAACCCACTACGCCAGACCACAACCCACTCCGCCAGACCCAAACCCACTCCGCCAGACCCAAACCCACTCCGCCAGACCCAAACCCACTCTGCCAGACCCAAACCCACTCCGCCAAACAGAAACCCACTCTGCCAGCCCCAAACCCACTCTGCCAGACCCAAACCCACTCCGCCAGACCAAAACCCACTCCGCCAGACCCAAACCCACTCCGCCAGACCCAAACCAACTCCGCCAGACCCAAACCCACTCCGCCAGACCCAAACCCACTCCGCCAGACCACAACCCACTCCGCCAGACCCCAACCCACCCCTCCAGACCGAACCCACTCCGCCAGACTCAAACCCACTCCGCCAGACCCAAACCCACTCCGCCAGACCCAAACCAACTCCGCCAGACCCAAACACACTCCGCCAGACCCAAACCCACTCCGCCAGACCAAAACCCACTCCGCCAGACACCAAACCCACTCCGCCAGACCCAAACCCACTACGCCAGACCCAAACCCACTCCGCCAGACCCAAACCCACTCCGCCAGACCCAAACCCACTCCGCCAGACCCAAACCCACTCCGCCAGACGCAAACCCACTCCGCCAGACCCAAACCCACTCCGCCAGACCCAAACCCACTCCGCCAGACCCAAACCCACTCTGCCAGACCCAAACCCACTCCGCCAAACAGAAACCCACTCCGCCAGCCCCAAACCCACTCCGCCAGACCCAAACCCACTCCGCCAGACCCGAACCCACTCCGCCAGACCCCAACCCACTCCGCCAGACCCAAACCCACTCCGCCAGACCCGAACCCACTCCGCCAGACCCGAACCCACTCCGCCAGACCCCAACCCACTCCGCCAGATCCGAACCCACTCCGCCAGACCCGAACCTATTCCGCCAGACCCAAACTCACTCCGCCAGACCCAAACCCACTCCGCCAGACCTAAACCAACTCCGCCAGACCCAAACCCAATCCGCCAGACCCAAACTCACTCCGCCAGAACCAAACCAACTCCGCCAGAACCGAACCCACTCCGCCACACCCGAACCCACTCCGCCAAACCACAACCCACTCCGCCAGACGCGAAACCACTCGTACAGACCCGAACCTACTCCGCCAGACCCGAACCCACTCCGCCAGACCCAAACCCACTCCGCCAGACCCGAACCCACTCCGCCAGACCCAAACCCACTCCGCCAGACCCAAACCCACTCCGCCAGACGCAAACCCACTCCGCCAGACCCAAACCCACTCCGCCAGACCCAAACCCACTCCGCCAGACCCAAACCCACTCCGCCAGACGCAAACCCACTCCGCCAGACCCAAACCCACTCCGCCAGACCCAAACCCACTCCGCCAGACCCAAACCCACTCTGCCAGACCCAAACCCACTCCGCCAAACAGAAACCCACTCCGCCAGCCCCAAACCCACTCCGCCAGACCCAAACCCACTCCGCCAGATCAAAACCCACTCCGCCAGACCCAAACCCACTCCGCCAGACCCAAACCCAATCCGCCAGACCCGAACCCACTCCGCCAGGCCCGAACCCACTCCGCCAGACCCCAACCCACTCCGCCAAACCCAAACCCACTCCGCCAGACCCCAACCCACTCCGCCAAACCCAAACCCACTCCGCCAAACCCAAACCAACACCGCCAGACCCAAACCCAGTCCGCCAGACCCCAAACCCACTCCGCCAGATCCAAACCCACTCCGCCAGACCCAAACCCACTCCGCCAGACCCAAACCCACTCCGCCAGACCCAAACCCATTCCGCCAGACCCAAACCCACTCCGCCAGACCCAAACCCACTCCGCCAGACCCAAACCCACTCTGCCAGACCCAAACCCACTCCGCCAAACAGAAACCCACTCCGCCAGACCAAAACCCACTCCGCCAGACGCCAAACCCACTCCGCCAGACCCATACCCACGATGCCAGACCCAAACCCACTCCGCCAGACCCAAACCCACTCCGCCAGACCCAAACCCACTCCGCCAGACCCAAACCCACTCCGCCAGACGCAAACCCACTCCGCCAGACCCAAACCCACTCCGCCAGACCCAAACCCACTCCGCCAGACCCAAACCCACTCTGCCAGACCCAAACCCACTCCGCCAAACAGAAACCCACTCCGCCAGCCCCAAACCCACTCCGCCAGACCCAAACCCACTCCGCCACACCAAAACCCACTCCGCCAGACCCACACCCACTCCGCCAGACCCAAACCCACTCCGCCAGACCCACAACCCACTCCGCCAGACTCAAACCCACTCCGCCAGACCCAAACCCACTCCGCCAGACCCAAACCAACTCCGCCAGACCCAAACCCACTCCGTCAGACCCAAACCCACTCCGCCAGACCAAAACCCACTCCGCCAGACCCCAAACCCACTCCGCCAGACCCAAACCCACTACGCCAGACCCAAACCCACTCCGCCAGACCCAAACCCACTACGCCAGACCACAACCCACTCCGCCAGACCCAAACCCACTCCGCCAGACCCAAACCCACTCCGCCAGACCCAAACCCACTCTGCCAGACCCAAACCCACTCCGCCAAACAGAAACCCACTCTGCCAGCCCCAAACCCACTCTGCCAGACCCAAACCCACTCCGCCAGACCAAAACCCACTCCGCCAGACCCAAACCCACTCCGCCAGACCCAAACCAACTCCGCCAGACCCAAACCCACTCCGCCAGACCCAAACCCACTCCGCCAGACCACAACCCACTCCGCCAGACCCCAACCCACCCCTCCAGACCCGAACCCACTCCGCCAGACTCAAACCCACTCCGCCAGACCCAAACCCACTCCGCCAGACCCAAACCAACTCCGCCAGACCCAAACACACTCCGCCAGACCCAAACCCACTCCGCCAGACCAAAACCCACTCCGCCAGACACCAAACCCACTCCGCCAGACCCAAACCCACTACGCCAGACCCAAACCCACTCCGCCAGACCCAAACCCACTCCGCCAGACCCAAACCCACTCCGCCAGACCCAAACCCACTCCGCCAGACGCAAACCCACTCCGCCAGACCCAAACCCACTCCGCCAGACCCAAACCCACTCCGCCAGACCCAAACCCACTCTGCCAGACCCAAACCCACTCCGCCAAACAGAAACCCACTCCGCCAGCCCCAAACCCACTCCGCCAGACCCAAACCCACTCCGCCAGACCCGAACCCACTCCGCCAGACCCCAACCCACTCCGCCAGACCCAAACCCACTCCGCCAGACCCGAACCCACTCCGCCAGACCCGAACCCACTCCGCCAGACCCCAACCCACTCCGCCAGACCCAAACTCACTCCGCCAGACCCAAACCCACTCCGCCAGACCTAAACCAACTCCGCCAGACCCAAACCCAATCCGCCAGACCCAAACTCACTCCGCCAGAACCAAACCAACTCCGCCAGAACCGAACCCACTCCGCCACACCCGAACCCACTCCGCCGAACCACAACCCACTCCGCCAGACGCGAAACCACTCGTACAGACCCGAACCTACTCCGCCAGACCCGAACCCACTCCGCCAGACCCAAACCCACTCCGCCAGACCCGAACCCACTCCGCCAGACCCGAACCCACTCCGCCAGGCCCGAACCCACTCCACCAGACCCCAACCCACTCCTCCAAACCCAAACCCACTCCGCCAGACCCAAACCCACTCCGCCAGACCCAAACCCACTCCGCCAGACCCAAACCCACTCCGCCAGACCCAAACCAACACCGCCAGATCCAAACCAACTCCGCCAGACCCAAACCCACTCCGCCAGACACAAACCTACTCCGCCAGACCCGAACCCACTCCGCCAGACACGAACCCACTCCGCCAGACCCACAACCCACTCCGCCAGACTCAAACCCACTCCGCCAGACCCAAACCCACTCCGCCAGACCCAAACCAACTCCGCCAGACCCAAACCCACTCCGCCAGACGCAAACCCACTCCGCCAGACCCAAACCCACTCCGCCAGACCCAAACCCACTCCGCCTGACCCAAACCCACTACGCCAGACCCAAACCCACTCCGCCAGACCCAAACCCACTCCGCCAGACCCAAACCCACTCCGCCAGACCCAAACCCACTCCGCCAGACGCAAACCCACTCCGCCAGACCCAAACCCACTCCGCCAGACCCAAACCCACTCCGCCAGACCCAAACCCACTCTGCCAGACCCAAACCCACTCCGCCAAACAGAAACCCACTCCGCCAGCCCCAAACCCACTCCGCCAGACCCAAACCCACTCCGCCAGACCCGAACCCACTCCGCCAGACCCCAACCCACTCCGCCAGACCCAAACCCACTCCGCCAGACCCGAACCCACTCCGCCAGACCCGAACCCACTCCGCCAGACCCCAACCCACTCCGCCAGATCCGAACCCACTCGGCCAGACCCGAACCTATTCCGCCAGACCCAAACCCACTCCGCCAGACCCAAACCCACTCCGCCAGACCTAAACCAACTCCGCCAGACCCAAACCCACTCCGCCAGAACCAAACCAACTTCGCCAGACCCGAACCCACTCCGCCACACCCGAACCCACTCCGCCAAACCACAACCCACTCCGCCAGACGCGAAACCACTCGTACAGACCCGAACCTACTCCGCCAGACCCGAACCCACTCCGCCAGACCCAAACCCACTCCGCCAGACCCAAACCCACTCCGCCAGACCCGAACCCACTCCGCCAGGCCCGAACCCACTCCACCAGACCCCAACCCACTCCGCCAAACCAAAACCCACTCCGCCAGACCCAAACCCACTCCGCCAGACCCAAACCCACTCCGCCAGACCCAAACCCACTCCGCCAGACCCAAACCCACTCCGCCAGACACAAACCTACTCCGCCAGACCCGAACCCACTCCGCCAGACACGAACCCACTCCGCCAGACCCACAACCCACTCCGCCAGACTCAAACCCACTCCGCCAGACCCAAACCCACTCCGCCAGACCCAAACCAACTCCGCCAGACCCAAACACACTCCGCCAGACCCAAACCCACTCCGCCAGACCAAAACCCAGTCCGCCAGACACCAAACCCACTCTGCCAGACCCATACCCACTACGCCAGACCCAAACCCACTCCGCCAGACCCAAACCCACTCCGCCAGACCCAAACCCACTCCGCCAGACCCAAACCCACTCCGCCAGACCCAAACCCACTCTGCCAGACCCAAACCCACTCCGCCAAACAGAAACCCACTCCGCCAGCCCCAAACCCACTCCGCCAGACCCAAACCCACTCCGCCAGATCAAAACCCACTCCGCCAGACCCAAACCCACTCCGCCAGACCCGAACCCAATCCGCCAGACCCGAACCCACTCCGCCAGGCCCGAACCCACTCCGCCAGACCCCAACCCACTCCGCCAAACCCAAACCCACTCCGCCAGACCCCAACCCACTCCGCCAAACCCAAACCAACACCGCCAGACCCAAACCCAGTCCGCCAGACCCCAAACCCACTCCGCCAGATCCAAACCCACTCCGCCAGACCCAAACTCACTCCGCCAGAACCAAACCAACTCCGCCAGAACCGAACCCACTCCGCCACACCCGAACCCACTCCGCCGAACCACAACCCACTCCGCCAGACGCGAAACCACTCGTACAGACCCGAACCTACTCCGCCAGACCCGAACCCACTCCGCCAGACCCAAACCCACTCCGCCAGACCCGAACCCACTCCGCCAGACCCGAACCCACTCCGCCAGGCCCGAACCCACTCCACCAGACCCCAACCCACTCCTCCAAACCCAAACCCACTCCGCCAGACCCAAACCCACTCCGCCAGACCCAAACCCACTCCGCCAGACCCAAACCCACTCCGCCAGACCCAAACCAACACCGCCAGATCCAAACCAACTCCGCCAGACCCAAACCCACTCCGCCAGACACAAACCTACTCCGCCAGACCCGAACCCACTCCGCCAGACACGAACCCACTCCGCCAGACCCACAACCCACTCCGCCAGACTCAAACCCACTCCGCCAGACCCAAACCCACTCCGCCAGACCCAAACCAACTCCGCCAGACCCAAACCCACTCCGCCAGACGCAAACCCACTCCGCCAGACCCAAACCCACTCCGCCAGACCCAAACCCACTCCGCCTGACCCAAACCCACTACGCCAGACCCAAACCCACTCCGCCAGACCCAAACCCACTCCGCCAGACCCAAACCCACTCCGCCAGACCCAAACCCACTCCGCCAGACGCAAACCCACTCCGCCAGACCCAAACCCACTCCGCCAGACCCAAACCCACTCCGCCAGACCCAAACCCACTCTGCCAGACCCAAACCCACTCCGCCAAACAGAAACCCACTCCGCCAGCCCCAAACCCACTCCGCCAGACCCAAACCCACTCCGCCAGACCCGAACCCACTCCGCCAGACCCCAACCCACTCCGCCAGACCCAAACCCACTCCGCCAGACCCGAACCCACTCCGCCAGACCCGAACCCACTCCGCCAGACCCCAACCCACTCCGCCAGATCCGAACCCACTCGGCCAGACCCGAACCTATTCCGCCAGACCCAAACCCACTCCGCCAGACCCAAACCCACTCCGCCAGACCTAAACCAACTCCGCCAGACCCAAACCCACTCCGCCAGAACCAAACCAACTTCGCCAGACCCGAACCCACTCCGCCACACCCGAACCCACTCCGCCAAACCACAACCCACTCCGCCAGACGCGAAACCACTCGTACAGACCCGAACCTACTCCGCCAGACCCGAACCCACTCCGCCAGACCCAAACCCACTCCGCCAGACCCAAACCCACTCCGCCAGACCCGAACCCACTCCGCCAGGCCCGAACCCACTCCACCAGACCCCAACCCACTCCGCCAAACCAAAACCCACTCCGCCAGACCCAAACCCACTCCGCCAGACCCAAACCCACTCCGCCAGACCCAAACCCACTCCGCCAGACCCAAACCCACTCCGCCAGACACAAACCTACTCCGCCAGACCCGAACCCACTCCGCCAGACACGAACCCACTCCGCCAGACCCACAACCCACTCCGCCAGACTCAAACCCACTCCGCCAGACCCAAACCCACTCCGCCAGACCCAAACCAACTCCGCCAGACCCAAACACACTCCGCCAGACCCAAACCCACTCCGCCAGACCAAAACCCAGTCCGCCAGACACCAAACCCACTCTGCCAGACCCATACCCACTACGCCAGACCCAAACCCACTCCGCCAGACCCAAACCCACTCCGCCAGACCCAAACCCACTCCGCCAGACCCAAACCCACTCCGCCAGACCCAAACCCACTCTGCCAGACCCAAACCCACTCCGCCAAACAGAAACCCACTCCGCCAGCCCCAAACCCACTCCGCCAGACCCAAACCCACTCCGCCAGATCAAAACCCACTCCGCCAGACCCAAACCCACTCCGCCAGACCCGAACCCAATCCGCCAGACCCGAACCCACTCCGCCAGGCCCGAACCCACTCCGCCAGACCCCAACCCACTCCGCCAAACCCAAACCCACTCCGCCAGACCCCAACCCACTCCGCCAAACCCAAACCAACACCGCCAGACCCAAACCCAGTCCGCCAGACCCCAAACCCACTCCGCCAGATCCAAACCCACTCCGCCAGACCCAAACCCACTCCGCCAGACCCAAACCCACTCCGCCAGACCCAAACCCACTCCGCCAGACCCAAACCCACTCCGCCAGACCCAAACCCACTCTGCCAGACCCAAACCCACTCCGCCAAACAGAAACCCACTCCGCCAGACCAAAACCCACTCCGCCAGACGCCAAACCCACTCCGCCAGACCCAAACCCACGATGCCAGACCCAAACCCACTCCGCCAGACCCAAACCCACTCCGCCAGACCCAAACCCACTCCGCCAGACCCAAACCCACTCCGCCAGACGCAAACCCACTCCGCCAGACCCAAACCCACTCCGCCAGACCCAAACCCACTCCGCCAGACCCAAACCCACTCTGCCAGACCCAAACCCACTCCGCCAAACAGAAACCCACTCCGCCAGCCCCAAACCCACTCCGCCAGACCCAAACCCACTCCGCCACACCAAAACCCACTCCGCCAGACCCAAACCCACTCCGCCAGACCCAAACCCACTCCGCCAGACCCAAACCCACTCCGCCAGACCCCAACCCACTCCGCCAGACCCAAACCCACTCCGCCAGACCCAAACCCACTCCGCCAGACCCAAACCAACTCCGCCAGTCCCAAACCCACTCCACCAGACCAAAACCCACTCCGCCAGACCCCAAACCCACTCCGCCAGACCCAAACCCACTACGCCAGACGACAACCCACTCCGCCAGACCCCAACCCACTCCTCCGGACCCGAACCCACTCCGCCAGACTCGAACCCACTCCGCCAGAACCCAACCCACTCCGCCAGACCCAAACCCACTCTGCCAGCCCCAAACCCACTCCGCCAGACCCAAACCCACCCCGCCAGACCCCAAACCCACTCCGCCAGATCCAAACCCACTCCGCCAGACCCAAACCCACTCCGCCAGACCCAATCCAACTCCGCCAGACCAAAACCCACTCCGCCAGACCCAAACCCACTCCGCCAGACCCAAACCAACTCCGCCAGACCCAAACCCACTCCGCCAGACCAAAACCCACTCCGCCAGACCCAAACCCACTCCGCCAGAACCAAACCCACTCCGCCAGACCCAAACATACTGCGCCAGACCCATACCCACTCCGCCAGCCCCAAACCCACTCCGCCAGACATGAACCCACTCCGCCAGACCCCAACCCACTCCGCCAGCCCCAAACCCACTCCGCCAGACAGAAGCCTACTCCGCCAGATCCAAGCCCACTCCGCCAGACCCAAACCCACTCCGACAGACCGAAACTCACTCCGCCAGACCCAAACCCACTCCGCCAGAACCAAACCCACTCCGCCAGACCCAAACCCACTCCGCCAGACCCAAACCCACTCCGCCAGACCCCAACCTACTCCGCCAGACCCCAACCCACTCCGCCAGACCCAAACCCACTCCGGCAGACCCGAACCCACTCCGCCAGACCCAAACCCACTCCGGCAGACCCGAACCCACTCCGCCAGACCCGAACCCACTCCGCCAGGCCCGAACCCAGTCCACCAGACCCCAACCCACTCCGCCAGACCCGAACCCACTCCGACAGACCCGAACCCACTCCGCCAGACCATAACCCACTCCGCCAGACCCGAACCCACTCCGCCAGACCCGAACCCACTCCGCCAGACCATAACCCACTCCGCCAAACACAAACCCACTCCGCCAGACTCAAACCCACTCCGCCAGACCCAAACCCACTCCGCCAGACCCAAACCAACTCCGCCAGACCCAAACACACTCCGCCAGACCCAAACCCACTCCGCCAGACCAAAACCCAGTCCGCCAGACACCAAACCCACTCCGCCAGACCCATACCCACTACGCCAGACCCAAACCCACTCCGCCAGACCCAAACCCACTCCGCCAGACCCAAACCCACTCCGCCAGACCCAAACCCACTCCGCCAGACGCAAACCCACTCCGCCAGACCCAAACCCACTCCGCCAGACCCAAACCCACTCCGCCAGACCCAAACCCACTCTGCCAGACCCAAACCCACTCCGCCAAACAGAAACCCACTCCGCCAGCCCCAAACCCACTCCGCCAGACCCAAACCCACTCCGCCAGATCAAAACCCACTCCGCCAGACCCAAACCCACTCCGCCAGACCCGAACCCAATCCGCCAGACCCGAACCCACTCCGCCAGACCCCAACCCACTCCGCCAAACCCAAACCAACACCGCCAGACCCAAACCCAGTCCGCCAGACCCCAAACCCACTCCGCCAGATCCAAACCCACTCCGCCAGACCCAAACCCACTCCGCCAGACCCAAACCCACTCCTCCAGACCCAAACCCACTCCGCCAGACCCAAACCCACTCCGCCAGACCCAAACCCACTCCGCCAGACCCAAACCCACTCTGCCAGACCCAAACCCACTCCGCCAAACAGAAACCCACTCCGCCAGACCAAAACCCACTCCGCCAGACGCCAAACCCACTCCGCCAGACCCAAACCCACGATGCCAGACCCAAACCCACTCCGCCAGACCCAAACCCACTCCGCCAGACCCAAACCCACTCCGCCAGACCCAAACCCACTCCGCCAGATGCAAACCCACTCCGCCAGACCCAAACCCACTCCGCCAGACCCAAACCCACTCCGCCAGACCCAAACCCACTCTGCCAGACCCAAACCCACTCCGCCAAACAGAAACCCACTCCGCCAGCCCCAAACCCACTCCGCCAGACCCAAACCCACTCCGCCACACCAAAACCCACTCCGCCAGACCCAAACCCACTCCGCCAGACCCAAACCCACTCCGCCAGACCCAAACCCACTCCGCCAGACCCCAACCCACTCCGCCAGACCCAAACCCACTCCGCCAGACCCAAACCCACTCCGCCAGACCCAAACCAACTCCGCCAGACCCAAACCCACTCCGCCAGACCCAAACCCACTCCGCCAGACCAAAACCCACTCCGCCAGACCCCAAACCCACTCCGCCAGACCGAAACCCACTACGCCAGACGACAACCCACTCCGCCAGACCCCAACCCACTCCTCCGGACCCGAACCCACTCCGCCAGACTCGAACCCACTCCGCCAGAACCCAACCCACTCCGCCAGACCCAAACCCACTCTGCCAGCCCCAAACCCACTCCGCCAGACCCAAACCCACCCCGCCAGACCCCAAACCCACTCCGCCAGACCCAAACCCACTCCGCCAGACCCAAACCCACTCCGCCAGACCCAATCCAACTCCGCCAGACCAAAACCCACTCCGCCAGACCCAAACCCACTCCGCCAGACCCAAACCAACTCCGCCAGACCCAAACCCACTCCGCCAGACCAAAACCCACTCCGCCAGACCCAAACCCACTCCGCCAGAACCAAACCCACTCCGCCAGACCCAAACATACTGCGCCAGACCCATACCCACTCCGCCAGTCCCAAACCCACTCCGCCAGACATGAACCCACTCCGCCAGACCCCAACCCACTCCGCCAGACCCAAACCCACTCCGCCAGACTCAAACCCACTCCGCCAGACAGAAGCCTACTCCGCCAGATCCAAGCCCACTCCGCCAGACCCAAACCCACTCCGACAGACCCAAACTCACTCCGCCAGACCCAAACCCACTCCGCCAGAACCAAACCCACTCCGCCAGACCCAAACGCACTCCGCCAGACCCAAACCCACTCCGCCAGACCCCAACCTACTCCGCCAGACCCCAACCCACTCCGACAGGCCAAAACCCACTCCGACAGGCCTAAACCCACTCCGCCAGACCCAAACCCACTCCGCCAGACCCCAACCCACTCCGCCAGACCCAAACCCACTCCGCCAGCCCCAAACCCACTCCGCAAGACCCAAACCCACTCATCCAGACCCAAACCCACTTCGCCAGACACAAACCCACTCCGCCAGACCCAAACCCACTCCGCCAGACCCAAACCCTCTCCGCCAGACCACAACCCACTCCGCCAGACGCGAACCCACTCGTACAGACCCGAACCCACTCCGCCAGACCCAAACCCACTCCGCCAGACCCAAACCCACTGCGGCAGACCCGAACCCACTCCGCCAGACCCGAACCCACTCCGCCAGGCCCGAACCCAGTCCACCAGACCCCAACCCACTCCGCCAGACCCGAACCCACTCCGACAGACCCGAACCCACTCCGCCAGACCATAACCCACTCCGCCAGACCCGAACCCACTCCGCCAGACCCCAAACCCACTCCCCCAGACCCAAACCAACACCGCCAGATCCAAACCCACTCCGCCAGACCCAAACCCACTCCGCCAGACACAAACCCACTCCGCCAGACCCAAACCCACGATTGCAGACCCAAACCCACTCCGCCAGACCCAAACCCACTCCGCCAGACCCAAACCCACTCCGCCAGACCCAAACCCACTCCGCCAGACGCAAACCCACTCCGCCAGACCCAAACCCACTCCGCCAGACCCAAACCCACTCCGCCAGACCCAAACCCACTCTGCCAGACCCAAACCCACTCCGCCAAACAGAAACCCACTCCGCCAGCCCCAAACCCACTCCGCCAGACCCAAACCCACTCCGCCAGACCCAAACCCACTCCGCCAGACCCAAACCCACTCCGCCAGACCCCAACCCACTCCGCCAGACCCAAACCCACTCCGCCAGACCCAAACCCACTCCGCCAGACGCAAACCAACTCCGCCAGACCCAAACCCACTCCGCCAGACCCAAACCCACTCCGCCAGACCAAAACCCACTCCGCCAGACCCCAAACCCACTCCGCCAGACCCCAAACCCACTCCGCCAGACCCAAACCCACTCCGCCAGACGCAAACCCACTCCGCCAGACCCAAACCCACTCCGCCAGACCCCAACCCACTCCGCCAGACCCAAACCCACTCCGCCAGACCAAAACCCACTCCGCCAGACCCAAACCCACTCCGCCAGACCCAAACCCACTCCGCCAGACCCCAAACCCACTCCGCCAGACCCAAACCCACTACGCCAGATGACAACCCACTCCGCCAGACCCCAACCCACTCCTCCGGACCCGAACCCACTCCGCCAGACTCGAACCCACTCCGCCAGAACCCAACCCACTCCGCCAGACCCAAACCCACTCTGCCAGCCCCAAACCCACTCCGCCAGACCCAAACCCACCCCGCCAGACCCCAAACCCACTCCGCCAGACCCAAACCCACTCCGCCAGACCCAAACCCACTCCGCCAGACCCAATCCAACTCCGCCAGACCAAAACCCACTCCGCCAGACCCAAACCCACTCCGCCAGACCCAAACCAACTCCGCCAGACCCAAACCCACTCCGCCAGACCAAAACCCACTCCGCCAGACCCAAACCCACTCCGCCAGAACCAAACCCACTCCGCCAGACCCAAACATACTGCGCCAGACCCATACCCACTCCGCCAGTCCCAAACCCACTCCGCCAGACATGAACCCACTCCGCCAGACCCCAACCCACTCCGCCAGACCCAAACCCACTCCGCCAGACTCAAACCCACTCCGCCAGACAGAAGCCTACTCCGCCAGATCCAAGCCCACTCCGCCAGACCCAAACCCACTCCGACAGACCCAAACTCACTCCGCCAGACCCAAACCCACTCCGCCAGAACCAAACCCACTCCGCCAGACCCAAACCCACTCCGCCAGACCCAAACCCACTCCGCCAGACCCCAACCTACTCCGCCAGACCCCAACCCACTCCGACAGGCCTAAACCCACTCCGACAGGCCTAAACCCACTCCGCCAGACCCAAACCCACTCCGCCAGACCCCAACCCACTCCGCCAGACCCAAACCCACTCCGCCAGAACCAAACCCACTCCGCAAGACCCAAACCCACTCATCCAGACCCAAACCCACTTCGCCAGACACAAACCCACTCCGCCAGACCCAAACCCACTCCGCCAGACCCAAACCCTCTCCGCCAGACCACAACCCACTCCGCCAGACGCGAACCCACTCGTACAGACCCGAACCCACTCCGCCAGACCCAAACCCACTCCGCCAGACCCAAACCCACTCCGGCAGACCCGAACCCACTCCGCCAGACCCGAACCCACTCCGCCAGGCCCGAACCCAGTCCACCAGACCCCAACCCACTCCGCCAGACCCGAACCCACTCCGACAGACCCGAACCCACTCCGCCAGACCATAACCCACTCCGCCAGACCCGAACCCACTCCGCCAGACCCGAACCCACTCCGCCAGACCATAACCCACTCCGCCAAACCCAAACCCACTCCGCCAGACCCAAACCCACTCCGCCAGACCCAAACCCACTCCGCCAGACCCAAACCCACTCCGCTAGACCCCAACCCACTCCGCCAGACCAAAACCCACTCCGCCAGACACCAAACCCACTCCGCCAGACCCAAACCCACTATGCCAGACCCAAACCCACTCCGCCAGACCCAAACCCACTCCGCCAGATGCAAACCCACTCCGCCAGACCCAAACCCACTCCGCCAGACCCAAACCCACTCCGCCAGACCCAAACCCACTCTGCCAGACCCAAACCCACTCCGCCAAACAGAAACCCACTCCGCCAGCCCCAAACCCACTCCGCCAGACCCAAACCCACTCCGCCACACCAAAACCCACTCTGCCAGACCCAAACCCACTCCGCCAGACCCAAACCCACTCCGCCAGACCCAAACCCACTCCGCCAGACCCCAACCCACTCCGCCAGACCCAAACCCACTCCGCCAGACCCAAACCCACTCCGCCAGACCCAAACCAACTCCGCCAGACCCAAACCCACTCCGCCAGACCCCAAACCCACTCCACCAGACCCGAACCCACTCCTCCGGACCCGAACCCACTCCGGCAGACTCGAACCCACTCCGCCAGAACCCAACCCACTCCGCCAGACCCAAACCCACTCTGCCAGCCCCAAACCCACTCTGCCAGACCCCAACCCACTCCGCCAGACCCCAACCCACTCCGCCAGACCCCATCCCACTCCGACAGTCCTAAACCCACTCCGCCAGACCCAAACCCACTCCGCCAGACCCCAACCCACTCCGCCAGTCCCAAACACACTCCGCCAGACCCAAACCCACTCCGCCAGACCCAAACCCACTCATCCAGACCCAAACCCACTTCGCCAGACACAAACCCACTCCGCCAGACCCAAACCCACTCCGCCAGACCCAAACCCTCTCCGCCAGACCACAACCCACTCTGCCAGACGCGAACCCACTCGTACAGACCCGAACCCACTCCGCTAGACCCAAACCCACTCCGCCAGACCCAAACCCACTCCGGCAGACCCGAACCCACTCCGCCAGACCCGAACCCACTCCGCCAGACCCAAACCCACTCCGCCAGACCCAAACCCACTCCGCCAGACCCAAACCCACTCCGCCAGACACAAACCCACTCCGCCAGACCCAAACCCACTCCGCGAGACCCAAACCCACTCCGCCAGACCCAAACCCACTCTGCCAGACCCAAACCCATTCCGCCAAACAGAAACCCACTCTGCCAGCCCCAAACCCACACTGCCAGACCCAAACCCACTCCCCCAGACCAAAACCCACTCAGCCAGACCCAAACCCACTCCGCCAGACCCAAACCCACTCCGCCAGACCCAAACCAACTCCGCCAGACGCAAACCCACTCCGCCAGACCCAAACCCACTCCGCCAGACCAAAACCCACTCCGCAAGACCCCAAACCCACTCCGCCAGACCCAAACCCACTCCGCCAGAGCCAAACCCACTCTGCCAGACCCAAACCCACTCCGCCAGACCCAAACCCACTCCTCCGGACCCGAACCCACTCCGCCAGACCCGAACCCACTCCGCCAGAACCCAACCCACTCCGCCAGACCCAAACCCACTCTGCCAGCCCCAAACCCACTCCGCCAGACCCAAACCCACCCCGCCAGACCCCAAACCCACTCCGCCAGACCCAAACCCACTCCGCCAGACCCAAACCCACTCCGCCAGACACAATCCAACTCCGCCAGACCAAAACCCACTCCGCCAGACCCAAACCCACTCCGCCAGACCCAAACCCTCTCCGCCAGACCACAACCCAGTCTGCCAGACGCGAACCCACTCGTACAGACCCGAACCCACTCCGCCAGACCCAAACACACTCCGCCAGACCCAAACCCACTCCGGCAGACCCGAACCCACTCCGCCAGACCCAAACCCACTCCGCCAGACCCGAACCCACTCCGCCAGACCCGAACCCACTCCGCCAGACCCGAACCCACTCCGCCAGACCCAAACCCACTCCGCCAGACCCAAACCCACTCCGCCAGACCCAAACCCACTCCGCCAGACCCAAACCCACTCTGCCAGACCCAAACCCACTCCGCCAAACAGAAACCCACTCTGCCAGCCCCAAACCCACACTGCCAGACCCAAACCCACTCCCCCAGACCAAAACCCACTCAGCCAGACCCAAACCCACTCCGCCAGACCCAAACCCACTCCGCCAGACCCAAACCAACTCCGCCAGACGCAAACCCACTCCGCCAGACCCAAACCCACTCCGCCAGACCAAAACCCACTCCGCCAGACCCCAAACCCACTCCGCCAGACCCAAACCCACTCCGCCAGACCCAAACCCACTCTGCCAGACCCAAACCCACTCCGCCAGACCCAAACCCACTCCTCCGGACCCGAACCCACTCCGCCAGACCCGAACCCACTCCGCCAGAACCCAACCCACTCCGCCAGACCCAAACCCACTCTGCCAGCCCCAAACCCACTCCGCCAGACCCAAACCCACCCCGCCAGACCCCAAACCCACTCCGCCAGACCCAAACCCACTCCGCCAGACCCAAACCCACTCCGCCAGACCCAATCCAACTCCGCCAGACCAAAACCCACTCCGCCAGACCCAAACCCACTCCGCCAGACCCAAACCAACTCCGCCAGACCCAAACCCACTCCGCCAGACCAAAACCCACTCCGCCAGACCCAAACCCACTCCGCCAGAACCAAACCCACTCCGCCAGACCCAAACTTACTGCGCCAGACCCAAACCCACTCCGCCAGACTCAAACCCACTCCGCCAAACCGAAGCCTACTCCGCCAGATCCAAGCCCACTCCGCCAGACCCAAACCCACTCCGACAGACCCAAACTCACTCCGCCAGACCCAAACCCACTCCGCCAGAACCAAACCCACTCCGCCAGACCCAAACCCACTCCGCCAGACCCTAACCCACTCCGCCAGACCCAAACCCACTCCGCCAGACCCAAACCCACTCCGCCAGACCCCAACCCACCCCGCCAGACCCCAACCCACTCCGCCAGACCCCAACCCACTCCGACAGGCCTAAACCCACTCCGCCAGACCCAAACCCACTCCGCCAGACCCCAACCCACTCCGCCAGTCCTAAACACACTCCGCCAGACCCAAACCCACTCCGCCAGCCCCAAACCCACTCCGCAAGACCCAAACCCACTCATCCAGACCCAAACCCACTTCGCCAGACACAAACCCACTCCGCCAGACCCAAACCCACTCCGCCAGACCCAAACCCTCTCCGCCAGACCACAACCCACTCCGCCAGACGCGAACCCACTCGTACAGACCCGAACCCACTCCGCCAGACCCGAACCCACTCCGCCAGACCCAAACCCACTCCGGCAGACCCGAACCCACTCCGCCAGACCCGAACCCACTCCGCCAGGCCCGAACCCACTCCCCCAGACCCCAACCCACTCCGCCAGACCCGAACCCACTCCGACAGAACCGAACCCACTCCGCCAGACCATAACCCACTCCGCCAGACCCGAACCCACTCCGCCAGACCCGAACCCACTCCGCCAGACCATAACCCACTCCGCCAAACCCAAACCCACTCCGCCAGACCCAAAACCACTCCGCCAGACCCAAACCCACTCCGCCAGACCCAAACCCACTCCGGCAGACCCGAACCCACTCCGCCAGACCCGAACCCACTCCGCCAGGCCCGAACCCACTCCGCCAGACCCAAACCCACTCCGCCAGACCATAACCCACTCCGCCAAACCCAAACCCACTCCGCCAGACCCAAACCCACTCCGCCAAACCCGAACCCACTCCGACAGACCCGAACCCACTCCGCCAGACCATAACCCACTCCGCCAGACCCGAACCCACTCCGCCAGACCCGAACCCACTCCGCCAGACCATAACCCACTCCGCCAAACCCAAACCCACTCCGCCAGACCCAAACCCACTCCGCCAGACCCAAACCCACTCCGCCAGACCCAAACCCACTCCGCCAGACCCAAACCCACTCCGCCAGACCCAAACCAACACCGCCAGACCCAAACCCACTCCGCCAGACCCCAAACCCACTCCGCCAGATCCAAACCCACTCCGCCAGACCCAAACCCACTCCGCCAGACCCAAACCTACTCCGCCAGACCCGAACCCACTCCGCCAGACCCGAACCCACTCCGCCAGACCCACAACCCACTCCGCCAGACTCAAACCCACTCCGCCAGACCCAAACCCACTCCGCCAGACCCAAACCAACTCCGCCAGACCCAAACCCACTCCGTCAGACCCAAACCCACTCCGCCAGAACAAAACCCACTCCGCCAGACACCAAACCCACTCCGCCAGACCCAAACCCACTACGCCAGACCCAAACCAACTCCGCCAGACCCACACCCACTCCGCCAGACCAAAACCCACTCCGCCAGACCAAAACCCACTCCGCCAGACACCAAACCCACTCCGCCAGACACCAAACCCACTCCGCCAGACCCAAACCCACTACGCCAGACCCAAACCCACTCCGCCAGACCCAAACCCACTCCGCCAGACCCAAACCCACTCCGCCAGACCCAAACCCACTCCGCCAGACCCCAACTCACTCCGCCAGACCCCAACCCACTCCGACAGGCCTAAACCCACTCCGCCAGACCCAAACCCACTCCGCCAGACCCCAACCCACTCCGCCAGTCCTAAACACACTCCGCCAGAACCAAACCCACTCCGCCAGCCCCAAACCCACTCCGGAAGACCCAAACCCACTCATCCACACCCAAACCCACTTCGCCAGACCCAAACCCACTCCGCCAGACCCAAACCCACTCCGCCAGACCCAATCCCTCTCCGCCAGACCACAACCCACTCCGCCAGACGCGAACACACTCGTACAGACCCGAACCCACTCCGCCAGACCCGAACCCACTCCGCCAGACCCAAACCCACTCCGCCAGGCCCGAACCCACTCCACCAGACCCCAACCCACTCCGCCAGACCCGAACCCACTCCGACAGACCCGAACCCACTCCGCCAGACCATAACCCACTCCGCCAGACCCGAACCCACTCCGCCAGACCCGAACCCACTCCGCCAGACCATAACCCACTCCGCCAAACCCAAACCCACTCCGCCAGACCCAAACCCACTCCGCCAGACCCAAACCCACTCCGCCAGACCCAAACCCACTCCGCCAGACCCAAACCAACACCGCCAGACCCAAACCCACTCCGCCAGACCCCAAACCCACTCCGCCAGATCCAAACCCACTCCGCCAGACCCAAACCCACTCCGCCAGACCCAAACCTACTCCGCCAGACCCGAACCCACACCGCCAGACCCGAAACCACTCCGTCAGACCCAAACCCACTCCGCCAGACCAAAACCCACTCCGCCAGACACCAAACCCACTCCGCCAGACCCAAACCCACTACGCCAGACCCAAACCCACTCCGCCAGACCCAAACCCACTACGCCAGACCACAACCCACTCCGCCAGACCCAAACCCACTCCGCCAGACCCAAACCCACTCCGCCAGACCCAAACCCACTCTGCCAGACCCAAACCCACTCCGACAAACAGAAACCCACTCTGCCAGCCCCAAACCCACTCTGCCAGACCCAAACCCACTCCGCCAGACCAAAACCCACTCCGCCAGACCCAAACCCACTCCGCCAGACCCAAACCAACTCCGCCAAACCCAAACCCACTCCGCCAGACCCAAACCCACTCCGCCAGACCAAAACCCACTCCGCCAGACCCCAAACCCACTCCGGCAGACCCAAACCCACTACGCCAGACCACAACCCACCCCTCCAGACCCGAACCCACTCCGCCAGACCCGAACCCACTCCGCCAGAACCCAACCCACTCCGCCAGACCCAAACCCACTGCCAGCCCCAAACCCACTCCGCCAGACCCAAACCCACCACGCCAGACCCCAAACCCACTCCGCTAGACCCAAACCCACTCCGCCAGACCCAAACCCACTCCGCCAGACCCAAACCAACTCCGCCAGACGAAAACCCACTCCGCCAGACCCAAACCCACTCCGCAGACCCAAACCCACTCCGCTAGACCCCAAACCCACTACGCCAGACCCCAAACCCTCTCCGCCAGACCCAAACCCACTCCGCCAGACCCAAACCAACTCCGCCAGACCCAAACCCACTCCGCCAGACCAAAACCCACTCCGCCAGACCCAAACCCACTCCGCCAGACCCAAACCCACTCCGCCAGACCCAAACGTACTGCGCCAGACCCAAACCCACTCCGCCAGGCCCAAACCCACTCCGCCAGACACGAACCCACTCCGCCAGACCCCAACCCACTCCGCCAGACTCAAACCCACTCCGCCAGACCAAAGCCCACTCCGCCAGGCCCAAACCCACTCCTCCAGACCCGAACCCACTCCGCCAGACCCACAACCCACTCCGCCAGACTCAAACCCACTCCGCCAGACCCAAACCCACTCCGCCAGACCCAAACCAACTCCGCCAGACCCAAACCCACTCCGCCAGACCAAAACCCACTCCGCCAGACTAAAACCCACTCCGCCAGACACCAAAACCCACTCCGCCAGACCCAAACCCACTGCGCCAGACCCAAACCCACTCCGCCAGACCCAAACCCACTCCGCCAGACCCAAACCCACTCCGCCAAACAGAAACCCACTCCGCCAGACGCAAACCCACTCCGCCAGACCCTAACCCACTCCGCCAGACCCAAACCCACTCCGCCAGACCCCAAACCCACTCCGGCAGACCCAAACCCACTCCGCCAAACAGAAACCCACTCCGCCAGCCCCAAACCCACTCCGCCAGACCCAAACCCACTCCGCCAGACCAAAACCCACTCCGCCAGACCCAAACCCACTCCGCCAGACCAAAACCCACTCCGCCAGACCCCAAACCCACTCCGCCAGACCCAAACCCACTACGAGAGACCACAACCCACTCCGCCAGACCCGAACCCACCCCTCCAGACCCGAACCCACTCCGCCAGACCCGAACCCACTCCGCCAGAACCCAACCCACTCCGCCAGACCCAAACCCACTCTGCCAGCCCCAAACCCACTCCGCCAGACCCAAACCCACCCCGCCAGACGCCAAACCCACTCCGCCAGACCCAAACCCACTCTGCCAGACCCAAACCCACTCCGACAAACAGAAACCCACTCTGCCAGCCCCAAACCCACTCTGCCAGACCCAAACCCACTCCGCCAGACCAAAACCCACTCCGCCAGACCCAAACCCACTCCGCCAGACCCAAACCAACTCCGCCAAACCCAAACCCACTCCGCCAGACCCAAACCCACCCCGCCAGACCAAAACCCACTCCGCCAGACCCCAAACCCACTCCGGCAGACCCAAACCCACTCCGCCAAACAGAAACCCACTCCGCCAGCCCCAAACCCACTCCGCCAGACCCAAACCCACTCCGCCAGACCAAAACCCACTCCGCCAGACCCAAACCCACTCCGCCAGACCAAAACCCACTCCGCCAGACCCCAAACCCACTCCGCCAGACCCAAACCCACTACGAGAGACCACAACCCACTCCGCCAGTCCCGAACCCACCCCTCCAGACCCGAACCCACTCCGCCAGACCCGAACCCACACCGCCAGAACCCAACCCACTCCGCCAGACCCAAACCCACTCTGCCAGCCCCAAACCCACTCCGCCAGACCCAAACCCACCCCGCCAGACGCCAAACCCACTCCGCCAGACCCAAACCCACTCCGCCAGACCCAAACCCACTCCGCCAGACCCAAACCAACTCCGCCAGACCAAAACCCACTCCGCCAGACCCAAACCCACTCCGCCAGACCCAAACCAACTCCGCCAGACCCAAACCCACTCCGCCAGACCAAAACCCACTCCGCCAGACCCAAACCCACTCCGCCAGACCCAAACCCACTCCGCCAGACCCAAACCCACTCCGCCAGACCCAAACCCACTCCGCCAGACCATAACCCACTCCGCCAAACCCAAACCCACTCCGCCAGACCCAAACCCACTCCGCCAGACCCAAACCCACTCCGCCAGACCCAAACCCACTCCGCCAGACCCAAACCAACACCGCCAGACCCAAACCCACTCCGCCAGACCCCAAACCCACTCCGCCAGATCCAAACCCACTCCGCCAGACCCAAACCCACTCCGCCAGACCCAAACCTACTCCGCCAGACCCGAACCCATTCCGCCAGACCCGAAACCACTCCGTCAGACCCAAACCCACTCCGCCAGACCAAAACCCACTCCGCCAGACACCAAACCCACTCCGCCAGACCCAAACCCACTACGCCAGACCCAAACCCACTCCGCCAGACCCAAACCCACTACGCCAGACCACAACCCACTCCGCCAGACCCAAACCCACTCCGCCAGACCCAAACCCACTCCGCCAGACCCAAACCCACTCTGCCAGACCCAAACCCACTCCGACAAACAGAAACCCACTCTGCCAGCCCCAAACCCACTCTGCCAGACCCAAACCCACTCCGCCAGACCAAAACCCACTCCGCCAGACCCAAACCCACTCCGCCAGACCCAAACCAACTCCGCCAAACCCAAACCCACTCCGCCAGACCCAAACCCACTCCGCCAGACCAAAACCCACTCCGCCAGACCCCAAACCCACTCCGGCAGACCCAAACCCACTACGCCAGACCACAACCCACCCCTCCAGACCCAAACCCACTCCGCCAGACCCAAACCAACTCCGCCAGACCAAAACCCACTCCGCCAGACCCAAACCCACTCCGCCAGACCCAAACCAACTCCGCCAGACCCAAACCCACTCCGCCAGACCCAAACCCACTCCGCCAGACCCAAACCCACTCCGCCAGACCCAAACCCACTCCGCCAGACCCAAACCCACTCCGCCAGACCCAAACCCACTCCGCCAGACCATAACCCACTCCGCCAAACCCAAACCCACTCCGCCAGACCCAAACCCACTCCGCCAGACCCAAACCCACTCCGCCAGACCCAAACCCACTCCGCCAGACCCAAACCAACACCGCCAGACCCAAACCCACTCCGCCAGACCCCAAACCCACTCCGCCAGATCCAAACCCACTCCGCCAGACCCAAACCCACTCCGCCAGACCCAAACCTACTCCGCCAGACCCGAACCCACTCCGCCAGACCCGAAACCACTCCGTCAGACCCAAACCCACTCCGCCAGACCAAAACCCACTCCGCCAGACACCAAACCCACTCCGCCAGACCCAAACCCACTACGCCAGACCCAAACCCACTCCGCCAGACCCAAACCCACTACGCCAGACCACAACCCACTCCGCCAGACCCAAACCCACTCCGCCAGACCCAAACCCACTCCGCCAGACCCAAACCCACTCTGCCAGACCCAAACCCACTCCGACAAACAGAAACCCACTCTGCCAGCCCCAAACCCACTCTGCCAGACCCAAACCCACTCCGCCAGACCAAAACCCACTCCGCCAGACCCAAACCCACTCCGCCAGACCCAAACCAACTCCGCCAAACCCAAACCCACTCCGCCAGACCCAAACCCACTCCGCCAGACCAAAACCCACTCCGCCAGACCCCAAACCCACTCCGGCAGACCCAAACCCACTACGCCAGACCACAACCCACCCCTCCAGACCCGAACCCACTCCGCCAGACCCGAACCCACTCCGCCAGAACCCAACCCACTCCGCCAGACCCAAACCCACTGCCAGCCCCAAACCCACTCCGCCAGACCCAAACCCACCACGCCAGACCCCAAACCCACTCCGCTAGACCCAAACCCACTCCGCCAGACCCAAACCCACTCCGCCAGACCCAAACCAACTCCGCCAGACGAAAACCCACTCCGCCAGACCCAAACCCACTCCGCAGACCCAAACCCACTCCGCTAGACCCCAAACCCACTCCGCCAGACCCCAAACCCTCTCCGCCAGACCCAAACCCACTCCGCCAGACCCAAACCAACTCCGCCAGACCCAAACCCACTCCGCCAGACCAAAACCCACTCCGCCAGACCCAAACCCACTCCGCCAGACCCAAACCCACTCCGCCAGACCCAAACGTACTGCGCCAGACCCAAACCCACTCCGCCAGGCCCAAACCCACTCCGCCAGACACGAACCCACTCCGCCAGACCCCAACCCACTCCGCCAGACTCAAACCCACTCCGCCAGACCAAAGCCCACTCCGCCAGGCCCAAACCCACTCCTCCAGACCCGAACCCACTCCGCCAGACCCACAACCCACTCCGCCAGACTCAAACCCACTCCGCCAGACCCAAACCCACTCCGCCAGACCCAAACCAACTCCGCCAGACCCAAACCCACTCCGCCAGACCAAAACCCACTCCGCCAGACTAAAACCCACTCCGCCAGACACCAAAACCCACTCCGCCAGACCCAAACCCACTGCGCCAGACCCAAACCCACTCCGCCAGACCCAAACCCACTCCGCCAGACCCAAACCCACTCCGCCAAACAGAAACCCACTCCGCCAGACGCAAACCCACTCCGCCAGACCCTAACCCACTCCGCCAGACCCAAACCCACTCCGCCAGACCCCAAACCCACTCCGGCAGACCCAAACCCACTCCGCCAAACAGAAACCCACTCCGCCAGCCCCAAACCCACTCCGCCAGACCCAAACCCACTCCGCCAGACCAAAACCCACTCCGCCAGACCCAAACCCACTCCGCCAGACCAAAACCCACTCCGCCAGACCCCAAACCCACTCCGCCAGACCCAAACCCACTACGAGAGACCACAACCCACTCCGCCAGACCCGAACCCACCCCTCCAGACCCGAACCCACTCCGCCAGACCCGAACCCACTCCGCCAGAACCCAACCCACTCCGCCAGACCCAAACCCACTCTGCCAGCCCCAAACCCACTCCGCCAGACCCAAACCCACCCCGCCAGACGCCAAACCCACTCCGCCAGACCCAAACCCACTCTGCCAGACCCAAACCCACTCCGACAAACAGAAACCCACTCTGCCAGCCCCAAACCCACTCTGCCAGACCCAAACCCACTCCGCCAGACCAAAACCCACTCCGCCAGACCCAAACCCACTCCGCCAGACCCAAACCAACTCCGCCAAACCCAAACCCACTCCGCCAGACCCAAACCCACCCCGCCAGACCAAAACCCACTCCGCCAGACCCCAAACCCACTCCGGCAGACCCAAACCCACTACGCCAGACCACAACCCACCCCTCCAGACCCGAACCCACTCCGCCAGACCCAAACCCACTCCGCCAGAACCCAACCCACTCCGCCAGACCCAAACCCACTGCCAGCCCCAAACCCACTCCGCCAGACCCAAACCCACCACGCCAGACCCCAAACCCACTCCGCTAGACCCAAACCCACTCCGCCAGACCCAAACCCACTCCGCCAGACCCAAACCAACTCCGCCAGACGAAAACCCACTCCGCCAGACCCAAACCCACTCCGCAGACCCAAACCCACTCCGCTAGACCCCAAACCCACTCCGCCAGACCCCAAACCCTCTCCGCCAGACCCAAACCCACTCCGCCAGACCCAAACCAACTCCGCCAGACCCAAACCCACTCCGCCAGACCCAAACCCACTCCGCCAGACCCAAACGTACTGCGCCAGACCCAAACCCACTCCGCCAGGCCCAAACCCACTCCGCCAGACACGAACCCACTCCGCCAGACCCCAACCCACTCCGCCAGACTCAAACCCACTCCGCCAGACCGAAGCCCACTCCGCCAGGCCCAAACCCACTCCTCCAGACCCGAACCCACTCCGCCAGACCCACAACCCACTCCGCCAGACTCAAACCCACTCCGCCAGACCCAAACCCACTCCGCCAGACCCAAACCAACTCCGCCAGACCCAAACCCACTCCGCCAGACCAAAACCCACTCCGCCAGACTAAAACCCACTCCGCCAGACACCAAAACCCACTCCGCCAGACCCAAACCCACTGCGCCAGACCCAAACCCACTCCGCCAGACCCAAACCCACTCCGCCAGACCCAAACCCACTCCGCCAAACAGAAACCCACTCCGCCAGACGCAAACCCACTCCGCCAGACCCTAACCCACTCCGCCAGACCCAAACCCACTCCGCCAGACCCCAAACCCACTCCGGCAGACCCAAACCCACTCCGCCAAACAGAAACCCACTCCGCCAGCCCCAAACCCACTCCGCCAGACCCAAACCCACTCCGCCAGACCAAAACCCACTCCGCCAGACCCAAACCCACTCCGCCAGACCAAAACCCACTCCGCCAGACCCCAAACCCACTCCGCCAGACCCAAACCCACTACGAGAGACCACAACCCACTCCGCCAGTCCCGAACCCACCCCTCCAGACCCGAACCCACTCCGCCAGACCCGAACCCACTCCGCCAGAACCCAACCCACTCCGCCAGACCCAAACCCACTCTGCCAGCCCCAAACCCACTCCGCCAGACCCAAACCCACCCCGCCAGACGCCAAACCCACTCCGCCAGACCCAAACCCACTCCGCCAGACCCAAACCCACTCCGCCAGACCCAAACCAACTCCGCCAGACCAAAACCCACTCCGCCAGACCCAAACCCACTCCGCCAGACCCAAACCAACTCCGCCAGACCCAAACCCACTCCGCCAGACCAAAACCCACTCCGCCAGACCCAAACCCACTCCGCCAGACCCAAACCCACTCCGCCAGACCCAAACCCACTCCGCCAGACCCAAACCCACTCCGCCAGACCCAAACCCAATCCGCCAGTCCCAAACCCACTCTGCCAGACCCCAACCCACTCCGCCAGACGCGAAGCCACTCCGCCAGACCCAAATCCACTCCGCCAGACCCTAACACACTCTGCCAGACCCAAACCCACTCCGCCAGACCCAAACCCACTCCGCCAGACCGAAGCCTACTCCGCCAGACCCAAGCCCACTCCGCCAGTCCCAAACCCACTCCGACAGACCCAAACCCACTCCGCCAGACCCAAACCCACTCCGCCAGACCCAAACCCACTCCGCCAGACCCAAACCCACTCCGCCAGACCCAAACCCACTCCGCCAGACCCAAACCCACTCCGCCAGACCCAAACCCAATCCGCCAGACCCCAACCCACTCCGCCAGACCCCAACCCACTCCGACAGGCCTAAACCCACTCCGCCAGACACAAACCCACTGCGCCAGACCCAAACCCACTCCCCCAGACCCCAAACCCACTCCGCCAGACCCCAAACCCCCTCGGCCAGACCCAAACCACCTCCGCCAGACCCAAACTCACTCCGCCAGACCCAAACTCACTCCGCCAGAACCAAACCCACTCCGACAGACCCGAACCCACTCCGCCAGACCGGAACCCACTCCGCCAGACACGAACCCACTCCGCCAGACCCGAACCCACCCAGCCAGACCCCAACCCACTCCGCCAGACCCAAACCCACTCCGCCAGACCCAAACCCACTCCGCCAGACACGAACCCACTCCGCCAGACCCCAACCCACTCCGCCAGACCCAAACCCACTCCGCCAGACCCAAACCCACTCCGCCAGACCCAAACCCACTCCGCCAGACCCAAACCCACTCCGCCAGTCCCAAACCCAATCCGCCAGCCCCAAACCCACTCCGCCAGACACAAACCCACTCCGCCAGACCCCAAACCCATCCGCCAGACCCCAACCCACTCCGCCAGACCCAAACCCACTCCGCCAGACCCAAACCCACTCCGCCAGACGCGAAGCCACTCCGCCAGACCCAAATCCACTCCGCCAGACCCTAACACACTCTGCCAGACCCAAACCCACTCCGCCAGACCCAAACCCACTCCGCCAGACCGAAGCCTACTCCGCCAGACCCAAGCCCACTCCGCCAGTCCCAAACCCACTCCGACAGACCCAAACCCACTCCGCCAGACCCAAACCCACTCCGCCAGACCCAAACCCACTCCGCCAGACCCAAACCCACTCCGCCAGACCCAAACCCACTCCGCCAGACCCAAACCCACTCCGCCAGACCCAAACCCAATCCGCCAGACCCCAACCCACTCCGCCAGACCCCAACCCACTCCGACAGGCCTAAACCCACTCCGCCAGACACAAACCCACTGCGCCAGACCCAAACCCACTCCCCCAGACCCCAAACCCACTCCGCCAGACCCCAAACCCCCTCGGCCAGACCCAAACCACCTCCGCCAGACCCAAACTCACTCCGCCAGACCCAAACTCACTCCGCCAGAACCAAACCCACTCCGACAGACCCGAACCCACTCCGCCAGACCGGAACCCACTCCGCCAGACACGAACCCACTCCGCCAGACCCGAACCCACCCAGCCAGACCCCAACCCACTCCGCCAGACCCAAACCCACTCCGCCAGACCCGAACCCACTCCGCCAGACCCCAAACCCACTCCGCCAGACCCAAACCCACTCCGCCAGACCCAAACCCACTCCGCCAGACCCAAACCCACTCCGCCAGACCCGAACCCACTCCGCCAGACCCCAACCCACTCCGCCAGACCCAAACCCACTCCGCCAGACCAAAACCCACTCCGCCAGACCCAAACCCACTCCGCCAGACCCAAACCAACTCCGCCAAACCCAAACCCACTCCGCCAGACCCAAACCCACCCCGCCAGACCAAAACCCACTCCGCCAGACCCCAAACCCACTCCGGCAGACCCAAACCCACTACGCCAGACCACAACCCACCCCTCCGGACCCGAACCCACTCCGCCAGACCCAAACCCACTCCGCCAGAACCCAACCCACTCCGCCAGACCCAAACCCACTGCCAGCCCCAAACCCACTCCGCCAGACCCAAACCCACCACGCCAGACCCCAAACCCACTCCGCTAGACCCAAACCCACTCCGCCAGACCCAAACCCACTCCGCCAGACCCAAACCAACTCCGCCAGACGAAAACCCACTCCGCCAGACCCAAACCCACTCCGCAGACCCAAACCCACTCCGCTAGACCCCAAACCCACTCCGCCAGACCCCAAACCCTCTCCGCCAGACCCAAACCCACTCCGCCAGACCCAAACCAACTCCGCCAGACCCAAACCCACTCCGCCAGACCCAAACCCACTCCGCCAGACCCAAACGTACTGCGCCAGACCCAAACCCACTCCGCCAGGCCCAAACCCACTCCGCCAGACACGAACCCACTCCGCCAGACCCCAACCCACTCCGCCAGACTCAAAAACCCACTCCGCCAGACCGAAGCCCACTCCGCCAGGCCCAAACCCACTCCTCCAGACCCGAACCCACTCCGCCAGACCCACAACCCACTCCGCCAGACTCAAACCCACTCCGCCAGACCCAAACCCACTCCGCCAGACCCAAACCAACTCCGCCAGACCCAAACCCACTCCGCCAGACCAAAACCCACTCCGCCAGACTAAAACCCACTCCGCCAGACACCAAAACCCACTCCGCCAGACCCAAACCCACTGCGCCAGACCCAAACCCACTCCGCCAGACCCAAACCCACTCCGCCAGACCCAAACCCACTCCGCCAAACAGAAACCCACTCCGCCAGACGCAAACCCACTCCGCCAGACCCTAACCCACTCCGCCAGACCCAAACCCACTCCGCCAGACCCCAAACCCACTCCGGCAGACCCAAACCCACTCCGCCAAACAGAAACCCACTCCGCCAGCCCCAAACCCACTCCGCCAGACCCAAACCCACTCCGCCAGACCAAAACCCACTCCGCCAGACCCAAACCCACTCCGCCAGACCAAAACCCACTCCGCCAGACCCCAAACCCACTCCGCCAGACCCAAACCCACTACGAGAGACCACAACCCACTCCGCCAGTCCCGAACCCACCCCTCCAGACCCGAACCCACTCCGCCAGACCCGAACCCACTCCGCCAGAACCCAACCCACTCCGCCAGACCCAAACCCACTCTGCCAGCCCCAAACCCACTCCGCCAGACCCAAACCCACCCCGCCAGACGCCAAACCCACTCCGCCAGACCCAAACCCACTCCGCCAGACCCAAACCCACTCCGCCAGACCCAAACCCACTCCGCCAGACCAAAACCCACTCCGCCAGACCCAAACCCACTCCGCCAGACCAAAACCCACTCCGCCAGACCCCAAACCCACTCCGCCAGACCCAAACCCACTACGAGAGACCACAACCCACTCCGCCAGTCCCGAACCCACCCCTCCAGACCCGAACCCACTCCGCCAGACCCGAACCCACTCCGCCAGAACCCAACCCACTCCGCCAGACCCAAACCCACTCTGCCAGCCCCAAACCCACTCCGCCAGACCCAAACCCACCCCGCCAGACGCCAAACCCACTCCGCCAGACCCAAACCCACTCCGCCAGACCCAAACCCACTCCGCCAGACCCAAACCAACTCCGCCAGACCAAAACCCACTCCGCCAGACCCAAACCCACTCCGCCAGACCCAAACCAACTCCGCCAGACCCAAACCCACTCCGCCAGACCAAAACCCACTCCGCCAGACCCAAACCCACTCCGCCAGACCCAAACCCACTCCGCCAGACCCAAACCCACTCCGCCAGACCCAAACCCACTCCGCCAGACCCAAACCCAATCCGCCAGTCCCAAACCCACTCCGCCAGACCCCAACCCACTCCGCCAGACGCGAAGCCACTCCGCCAGACCCAAATCCACTCCGCCAGACCCTAACACACTCTGCCAGGCCCAAACCCACTCCGCCAGACCCAAACCCACTCCGCCAGACCGAAGCCTACTCCGCCAGACCCAAGCCCACTCCGCCAGTCCCAAACCCACTCCGACAGACCCAAACCCACTCCGCCAGACCCAAACCCACTCCGCCAGACCCAAACCCACTCCGCCAGACCCAAACCCACTCCGCCAGACCCAAACCCACTCCGCCAGACCCAAACCCACTCCGCCAGACCCAAACCCAATCCGCCAGACCCCAACCCACTCCGCCAGACCCCAACCCACTCCGACAGGCCTAAACCCACTCCGCCAGACACAAACCCACTGCGCCAGACCCAAACCCACTCCCCCAGACCCCAAACCCACTCCGCCAGACCCCAAACCCCCTCGGCCAGACCCAAACCACCTCCGCCAGACCCAAACTCACTCCGCCAGACCCAAACTCACTCCGCCAGAACCAAACCCACTCCGACAGACCCGAACCCACTCCGCCAGACCGGAACCCACTCCGCCAGACACGAACCCACTCCGCCAGACCCGAACCCACCCAGCCAGACCCCAACCCACTCCGCCAGACCCAAACCCACTCCGCCAGACCCAAACCCACTCCGCCAGACACGAACCCACTCCGCCAGACCCCAACCCACTCCGCCAGACCCAAACCCACTCCGCCAGACCCAAACCCACTCCGCCAGACCCAAACCCACTCCGCCAGACCCAAACCCACTCCGCCAGTCCCAAACCCAATCCGCCAGCCCCAAACCCACTCCGCCAGACACAAACCCACTCCGCCAGACCCCAAACCCATCCGCCAGACCCCAACCCACTCCGCCAGACCCAAACCCACTCCGCCAGACCCAAACCCACTCCGCCAGACGCGAAGCCACTCCGCCAGACCCAAATCCACTCCGCCAGACCCTAACACACTCTGCCAGACCCAAACCCACTCCGCCAGACCCAAACCCACTCCGCCAGACCGAAGCCTACTCCGCCAGACCCAAGCCCACTCCGCCAGTCCCAAACCCACTCCGACAGACCCAAACCCACTCCGCCAGACCCAAACCCACTCCGCCAGACCCAAACCCACTCCGCCAGACCCAAACCCACTCCGCCAGACCCAAACCCACTCCGCCAGACCCAAACCCACTCCGCCAGACCCAAACCCAATCCGCCAGACCCCAACCCACTCCGCCAGACCCCAACCCACTCCGACAGGCCTAAACCCACTCCGCCAGACACAAACCCACTGCGCCAGACCCAAACCCACTCCCCAAGACCCCAAACCCACTCCGCCAGACCCCAAACCCCCTCGGCCAGACCCAAACCACCTCCGCCAGACCCAAACTCACTCCGCCAGACCCAAACTCACTCCGCCAGAACCAAACCCACTCCGACAGACCCGAACCCACTCCGCCAGACCGGAACCCACTCCGCCAGACACGAACCCACTCCGCCAGACCCGAACCCACCCAGCCAGACCCCAACCCACTCCGCCAGACCCAAACCCACTCCGCCAGACCCGAACCCACTCCGCCAGACCCCAAACCCACTCCGCCAGACCCAAACCCACTCCGCCAGACCCAAACCCACTCCGCCAGACCCAAACCCACTCCGCCAGACCCGAACCCACTCCGCCAGACCCCAACCCACTCCACCAGACCCAAACCCACTCCGCCAGACCCAAACCCACTCCGCCAGACCCAAACCCACTCCGCCAGACCCAAACCCACTCCGCCAGTCCCAAACCCACTCCGCCAGCCCCAAACCCACTCCGCCAGACACAAACCCACTCCGCCAGACCCCAAACCCATCCGCCAGACCCCAACCCACTCCGCCAGACCCAAACCCACCCTGCCAGACCCAAACCCACTCCGCCAGACCCAAACCCACTCCGCCAGACCCAAACCCACTCCGCCAGACCCAAACCCACTCCGCCAGACCCAAACCCACTCCGCCAGACACAAACCCACACCGCCAGACCCAAACCCACTCCGCCAGACGCAAACCCACTCAGCCAGACCCAAACCCACTCCGCCCGACCCACACCCACTCCGCCAGACCCAAACCCACTCCGCCAGACCCAAACCCACTCCGCCAGACCCAAACCCACTCCGCCAGACCCAAACCCACTCCGCCAGACCCAAACCCACTCCGCCAGACCCAAACCCACTCCGCCAGCCCCAAACCCACTCCGCCAGACCCAAACCCACTCCGCCAGACACGAACCCACTTCGCCAGACCCAAACCCACTCCGCCAGCCCCAACCCCACTGCGCCAGACCTAAACCCACTCCGCCAGACCCAAACCCCCTCCGCCAGACCCATACCCACTCCGCCAGACCCAAACCCACTCCGCCAGACCGAAACCCACTCGGTCAGACCCAAACCCACTCCGCCAGACCCAAACCCACTGGGCCAGACCCAAACCCACTCGGCCAGACCCAAACCCACTCCGCCAGACCCGAACCCACTCCGCCAGACCCGAACCCACTCCGCCAGACCCGAACTCTCTCCGCCAGACCCGATCCCACTCCGCCAGTCCCGAAACCACTCCGCCAGATCCGAACCCACTCCGCCAGACCCGAACCCACTCCGCCAGACCCGAACCCACTCCGCCAGACCCGAACCCACTCCGCCAGACCAGAACCCACTCCGCCAGACCCGAACCCACTCCGCCAGAACCAAACCCACTCCGCCAGACCCAAGCCCACTCCGCCAGACCCAACCCCACTCCGCCAGACCCAAACCCACTCCGCCAGATCCAAACTTACTCCGCCAGACCCAAATCCACTCCGCCAGACCCAAACTCACTCCGCCAGACCCAAACCCACCCGCCAGACCAAAACCCACTACGCCAGACCCCAAACCCACTCCGCCAGATCCAAACCCACTCCGCCAGCCCCAAACCCACTCCGCCAGACCCAAACCCACTCCGCCAGACCAAAACCCACTCCGCCAGACCCAAATCCACTCCGCCAGACCCAAACCCACTCCGCCAGACCCAAACCCACTCCGCCAGACCCCAACCCACTCCGCCAGACACAAACCCTCTCCGCCAGACCCAAACCCCCTCCGCCAGACCCAAACCAACTCCGCCAGACCCAAACCCACTCCGCCAGACCCAAACTCACTTCGCCAGACCAAAACCCACTCCGCCAGACCCCAAACCCACTCCGCCAGACCCCAACCCACTGCGCCAGACCCAAACCAACTCCGCCAGACCCAAACCCACTCCGCCAGACCCAAACTCACTCCGCCAGACCAAAACCCACTCCGCCAGACCAAAACCCACTCCGCCAGACCCCAAACCCACTCCGCCAGACCCAAACCCACTACGCCAGACCACAACCCACTCCGCCAGACCCCAACCCACTCCTCCAGACCCGAACCCACTCCGCCAGACCCGAACCCACTCCGCCAGAACCCAACCCACTCCGCCAGACCCAAACCCACTCTGCCAGCCCCAAACCCACTCCGCCAGACACAAACCCACTCCGCCAGACCCCAAACCCATCCGCCAGACCCCAACCCACTCCGCCAGACCCAAACCCACCCTGCCAGACCCAAACCCACTCCGCCAGACCCAAACCCACTCCGCCAGACCCAAACCCACTCAGCCAGACCCAAACGCACTCCGCCAGACCCAAACCCACTCCGCCAGACACAAACCCACACCGCCAGACCCAAACCCACTCCGCCAGACGCAAACCCACTCAGCCAGACCCAAACCCACTCCGCCCGACCCACACCCACTCCGCCAGACCCAAACCCACTCCGCCAGACCCAAACCCACTCCGCCAGACCCAAACCCACTCCGCCAGACCAGAACCCACTCCGCCAGACCCGAACCCACTCCGCCAGACCCGAACCCACTCCGCCAGACCCGAACTCTCTCCGCCAGACCCGATCCCACTCCGCCAGTCCCGAAACCACTCCGCCAGATCCGAACCCACTCCGCCAGACCCGAACCCACTCCGCCAGACCCGAACCCACTCCGCCAGACCCGAACCCACTCCGCCAGACCAGAACCCACTCCGCCAGACCCAAACCCACTCCGCCAGAACCAAACCCACTCCGCCAGACCCAAGCCCACTCCGCCAGACCCAACCCCACTCCGCCAGACCCAAACCCACTCCGCCAGATCCAAACTTACTCCGCCAGACCCAAATCCACTCCGCCAGACCCAAACTCACTCCGCCAGACCCAAACCCACCCGCCAGACCAAAACCCACTACGCCAGACCCCAAACCCACTCCGCCAGATCCAAACCCACTCCGCCAGCCCCAAACCCACTCTGCCAGACCCAAACCCACTCCGCCAGACCAAAACCCACTCCGCCAGACCCAAATCCACTCCGCCAGACCCAAACCCACTCCGCCAGACCCAAACCCACTCCGCCAGACCCCAACCCACTCCGCCAGACACAAACCCTCTCCGCCAGACCCAAACCCCCTCCGCCAGACCCAAACCAACTCCGCCAGACCCAAACCCACTCCGCCAGACCCAAACTCACTTCGCCAGACCAAAACCCACTCCGCCAGACCCCAAACCCACTCCGCCAGACCCCAACCCACTGCGCCAGACCCAAACCAACTCCGCCAGACCCAAACCCACTCCGCCAGACCCAAACTCACTCCGCCAGACCAAAACCCACTCCGCCAGACCCCAAACCCACTCCGCCAGACCCAAACCCACTACGCCAGACCACAACCCACTCCGCCAGACCCCAACCCACTCCTCCAGACCCGAACCCACTCCGCCAGACCCGAACCCACTCCGCCAGAACCCAACCCACTCCGCCAGACCCAAACCCACTCTGCCAGCCCCAAACCCACTCCGCCAGACACAAACCCACTCCGCCAGACCCCAAACCCATCCGCCAGACCCCAACCCACTCCGCCAGACCCAAACCCACCCTGCCAGACCCAAACCCACTCCGCCAGACCCAAACCCACTCCGCCAGACCCAAACCCACTCCGCCAGACCCAAACGCACTCCGCCAGACCCAAACCCACTCCGCCAGACACAAACCCACACCGCCAGACCCAAACCCACTCCGCCAGACGCAAACCCACTCAGCCAGACCCAAACCCACTCCGCCCGACCCACACCCACTCCGCCAGACCCAAACCCACTCCGCCAGACCCAAACCCACTCCGCCAGACCCAAACCCACTCCGCCAGACCAGAACCCACTCCGCCAGACCCGAACTCTCTCCGCCAGACCCGATCCCACTCCGCCAGTCCCGAAACCACTCCGCCAGATCCGAACCCACTCCGCCAGACCCGAACCCACTCTGCCAGACCCGAACCCACTCCGCCAGACCCGAACACTCTCCGCCAGACGCAAACCCACTCCGCCAGACCCGAACCCACTCCGCCAGACCCAAACCCACTCCGCCAGACGCAAACCCACTCCGCCAGACCCAAACCCACTCCGCCAGACCCAAGCCCACTCCGCCAGACCCAACCCCACTCCGCCAGACCCAAACCCACTCCGGCAGATCCAAACTTACTCCGCCAGACCCAAATCCACTCCGCCAGACCCAAACTCACTCCGCCAGACCCAAACCCACCCGCCAGACCAAAACCCACTGCGCCAGACCCCAAACCCACTCCGCCAGATCCAAACCCACTCCGCCAGCCCCAAACCCACTCCGCCAGACCCAAACCCACTCCGCCAGACCAAAACCCACTCCGCCAGACCCAAATCCACTCCGCCAGACCCAAACCCACTCCGCCAGACCCAAACCCACTCCGCCAGACCCCAACCCACTCCGCCAGACCCAAACCCACTCCGCCAGACCCAAACCCCCTCCGCAAGACCCAAACCAACTCCGCCAGACCCAAACCCACTCCGCCAGACCCAAACTCACTTCGCCAGACCAAAACCCAATCCGCCAGACCCCACACCCACTCCGCCAGACCCCAACCCACTCCGCCAGACCCAAACCCACTCCGCCAGACCCAAACCTCCTCCGCCAGACCCAAACCAACTCCGCCAGACCCAAACCCACTCCGCCAGACCCAAACTCACTCCGCCAGACCAAAACCCACTCCGCCAGACCCCAAACCCACTCCGCCAGACCCGAACCCACTCCGCCAGACCCGAACCCACTCCGCCAGACCCGAACCCACTCCGCCAGAACCCAACCCACTCCGCCAGACCCAAACCCACTCTGCCAGCCCCAAACCCACTCCGCCAGACCCAAACCCACCCGGCCAGACCCCAAACCACTCCGCCAGACCCAAACCCACTCCGCCAGACCCAAACCCACTCCGCCAGACCCAAACCAACTCCGCCAGACCAAAACCCACTCCGCCAGACCCAAACCCACTCCGCCAGACCCAAACAAACTCCGCCAGACCCAAACACACTCCGCCAGACCAAAACCCACTCCGCCAGACCCAAACTTACTGCGCCAGACCCAAACCCACTCCGCCAGACCCAAACCCACTCCGCCAGACTCAAACCCACTCCGCCAGACCGAAGCCTACTCCGCCAGACCCAAGCCCACTCCGCCAGACCCAAACCCACTCCGACAGACCCAAACCCACTCCGCCAGACCCAAACCCACTCCGCCAGACCCCAACCCACTCCGCCAGACCCCAACCCACTCCGCCAGACCCCAACCCACTCCGACAGGCCTAAACCCACTCCGCCAGACCCAAACCCACTGCGCCAGACCCAAACCCACTCCCCCAGACCCCAAACCCACTCCGCCAGACCCCAAACCCCCTCCGCCAGACCCAAACCCCCTCCGCCAGACCCAAACCCACTCCGCCAGACCCAAACTCCCTCCGCCAGAACCAAACCCACTCCGACAGACCCGAACCCACTCCGCCAGACCGGAACCCACTCCGCCAGACCCGAACCCACTCCGCCAGACCCGAACCCACCCAGCCAGACCCCAACCCACTCCGCCAGACCCAAACCCACTCCGCCAGACCTGAACCCACTCCGCCAGACCCCAAACCCACTCCGCCAGGCCCAAACCCACTCCGCCAGACCCAAACCCACTCCGCCAGTCCCAAACCCACTCCGCCAGCCCCAAACCCACTCCGCCAGAAACAAACCCACTCCGCCAGACCCCAAACCCACTCCGCCAGACCCCAACCCACTCCGCCAGACCCCAACCCACTCCGCCAGACCCAAACCCAATCCGCCAGACCCAAACCCACTCCGCCAGACCCAAACCCACTCCGCCAGACCCAAACCCACTCCGCCAGACCCAAACCCACTCCGCCAAACCCAAACCCACTCCGCCAGACACAAACCCACTCCGCCAGACCCAAACCCACTCCGCCAGACACAAACCCAATCCGCCAGACCCAAACCCACCCCACCAGACCCAAACCCACTCCGCCAGACCCAAACCCACGCTGCCAGACCCAAACCCACTCCGCCAGACCCCAAACCCACTCCGCCAGACCCAAACCCACTCCGCCAGACCCGAACCCACTCCGCCTGACCCAAACCCACTCCGACAGACCCAAACCCACTCCGGCAGACCCAAACCCACTCCGCCAGACCCTAAACCCACTCCGCCAGACCCAAACCCACTCCGCCAGACCCCAACCCACTCCGCCAGACCCAAACCCACCCCGCCAGACCCAAACCCACTCCGCCAGACCCAAACCCACTCCGCCAGACCCAAACCCACTCCGCCAGACCCAAACGCACTCCGCCAGACCCAAACCCACTCCGCCAGACACAAACCCACACCGCCAGACCCAAACCCACTCCGCCAGACGCAAACCCACTCAGCCAGACCCAAACCCACTCCGCCCGACCCACACCCACTCCGCCAGACCCAAACCCACTCCGCCAGACCCAAACCCACTCCGCCAGACCCAAACCCACTCCGCCAGCCCCAACCCCACTGCGCCAGACCTAAACCCACTCCGCCAGACCCAAACCCCCTCCGCCAGACCCATACAAACTCCGCCAGACCCAAACCCACTCCGCCAGACCGAAACCCACTCGGTCAGACCCAAACCCACTCCGCCAGACCCAAACCCACTTGGCCAGACGAAAACCCACTCGGCCAGACCCAAACCCACTCCGCCAGACCCGAACCCACTCCGCCAGACCCGAACCCACTCCGCCAGACCCGAACTCTCTCCGCCAGACCCGATCCCACTCCGCCAGTCCCGAAACCACTCCGCCAGATCCGAACCCACTCCGCCAGACCCGAACCCACTCCGCCAGACCCGAACGCACTCCGCCAGACCCGAACACTCTCCGCCAGACGCAAACCCACTCCGCCAGACCCAAACCCACTCCGCCAGACCCAAGCCCACTCCGCCAGACCCAACCCCACTCCGCCAGACCCAAACCCACTCCGCCAGATCCAAACCCACTCCGCCAGCCCCAAACCCACTCCGCCAGACCCAAACCCACTCCGCCAGACCAAAACCCACTCCGCCAGACCCAAATCCACTCCGCCAGACCCCAACCCACTCCGCCAGACCCAAACCCACTCCGCCAGACCCAAACCCACTCCGCCAGGCCCCAACCCACTCCGCCAGACCCAAACCCACTCCGCCAGACCCAAACCCCCTCCGCCAGACCCAAACCAACTCCGCCAGACCCAAACCCACTCCGCCAGACCCAAACTCACTTCGCCAGACCAAAACCCACTCCGCCAGACCCCAAACCCACTCCGCCAGACCCCAACCCACTCCGCCAGACCCAAACCCACTCCGCCAGACCCAAACCCCCTCCGCCAGACCCAAACCAACTCCGCCAGACCCAAACCCACTCCGCCAGACCCAAACTCACTCCGCCAGACCAAAACCCACTCCGCAAGACCCCAAACCCACTCCGCCAGACCCAAACCCACTACGCCAGACCACAATCCACTCCGCCAGACCCCAACCCACTCCTCCAGACCCGAACCCACTCCGCCAGACCCGAACCCACTCCGCCAGAACCCAACCCACTCCGCCAGACCCAAACCCACTCTGCCAGCCCCAAACCCACTCCGCCAGACCCAAACCCACCCGGCCAGACCCCAAACCACTCCGCCAGACCCAAACCCACTCCGCCAGACCCAAACCCACTCCGCCAGACCCAAACCAACTCCGCCTGACCAAAACCCACTCCGCCAGACCCAAACCCACTCCGCCAGACCCAAACCAACTCCGCCAGACCCAAACACACTCCGCCAGACCAAAACCCACTCCGCCAGACCCAAACCCCCTCCGCCAGACCCATACAAACTCCGCCAGACCCAAACCCACTCCGCCAGACCCAAACCCACTCGGTCAGACCCAAACCCACTCCGCCAGACCCAAACCCACTTGGCCAGACGAAAACCCACTCGGCCAGACCCAAACCCACTCCACCAGACCCGAACCCACTCCGCCAGACCCGAACCCACTCCGCCAGACCCGAACTCTCTCCGCCAGACCCGATCCCACTCCGCCAGTCCCGAAACCACTCCGCCAGATACGAACCCACTCCGCCAGACCCGAACCCACTCCGCCAGACCCGAACCCACTCCGCCAGACCCGAACACTCTCCGCCAGACGCAAACCCACTCCGCCAGACCCAAACCCACTCCGCCAGACCCAAGCCCACTCCGCCAGACCCAACCCCACTCCGCCAGACCCAAACCCACTCCGCCAGATCCAAACCCACTCCGCCAGCCCCAAACCCACTCCGCCAGACCCAAACCCACTCCGCCAGACCAAAACCCACTCCGCCAGACCCAAATCCACTCCGCCAGACCCAAACCCACTCCGCCAGACCCAAACCCACTCCGCCAGACCCCAACCCACTCCGCCAGACCCAAACCCACTCCGCCAGACCCAAACCCCCTCCGCCAGACCCAAACCAACTCCGCCAGACCCAAACCCACTCCGCCAGACCCAAACTCACTCCGCCAGACCAAAACCCACTCCGCCAGACCCCAAACCCACTCCGCCAGACCCAAACCCACTACGCCAGACCACAATCCACTCCGCCAGACCCCAACCCACTCCTCCAGACCCGAACCCACTCCGCCAGACCCGAACCCACTCCGCCAGAACGCAACCCACTCCGCCAGACCCAAACCCACTCTGCCAGCCCCAAACCCACTCCGCCAGACCCAAACCCACCCGGCCAGACCCCTAACCACTCCGCCAGACCCAAACCCACTCCGCCAGACCCAAACCCACTCCGCCAGACCCAAACCAACTCCGCCAGACCCAAACACACTCCGCCAGACCAAAACCCACTCCGCCAGACCCAAACTTACTGCGCCAGACCCAAACCCACTCCGCCAGACACGAACCCACTCCGCCAGACCCAAACCCACTCCGCCAGACCCAAACCCACTCCGCCAGACTCAAACCCACTCCGCCAGACCGAAGCCTAGTCCGCCAGACCCAAGCCCACTCCGCCAGACCCAAACCCACTCCGACAGACCCAAACCCACTCCGCCAGACCCAAACCCACTCCGCCAGACCCCAACCCACTCCGCCAGACCCCAACCCACTCCGCCAGACCCCAACCCACTCCGACAGGCCTAAACCCACTCCGCCAGACCCAAACCCACTGCGCCAGAGCCAAACCCACTCCCCCAGACCCCAAACCCACTCCGCCAGACCCCAAACCCCCTCCGCCAGACCCAAACCCCCTCCGCCAGACCCAAACCCACTCCGCCAGACCCAAACTCCCTCCGCCAGAACCAAACCCACTCCGACAGACCCGAACCCACTCCGCCAGACCGGAACCCACTCCGCCAGACCCGAACCCACTCCGCCAGACCCGAACCCACCCAGCCAGACCCCAACCCACTCCGCCAGACCCAAACCCACTCCGCCAGACCCGAACCTACTCCGCCAGACCCCAAACCCACTCCGCCAGACCCAAACCCACTCCGCCAGACCCAAACCCACTCCGCCAGTCCCAAACCCACTCCGCCAGCTCCAAACCCACTCCGCCAGACACAAACCCACCCGGCCAGACCCCAAACCACTCCGCCAGACCCAAACCCACTCCGCCAGACCCAAACCCACTCCGCCAGACCCAAACCAACTCCGCCAGACCAAAACCCACTCCGCCAGACCCAAACCCACTCCGCCAGACCCAAACCAACTCCGCCAGACCCAAACACACTCCGCCAGACCAAAACCCACTCCGCCAGACCCAAACCCCCTCCGCCAGACCCATACAAACTCCGCCAGACCCAAACCCACTCCGCCAGACCGAAACCCACTCGGTCAGACCCAAACCCACTCCGCCAGACCCAAACCCACTTGGCCAGACGAAAACCCACTCGGCCAGACCCAAACCCACTCCGCCAGACCCGAACCCACTCCGCCAGACCCGAACCCACTCCGCCAGACCCGAACTCTCTCCGCCAGACCCGATCCCACTCCGCCAGTCCCGAAACCACTCCGCCAGATCCGAACCCACTCCGCCAGACCCGAACCCACTCCGCCAGACCCGAACCCACTCCGCCAGACCCGAACACTCTCCGCCAGACGCAAACCCACTCCGCCAGACCCAAACCCACTCCGCCAGACGCAAGCCCACTCCGCCAGACCCAACCCCACTCCGCCAGACCCAAACCCACTCCGCCAGATCCAAACCCACTCCGCCAGCCCCAAACCCACTCCGCCAGACCCAAACCCACTCCGCCAGACCAAAACCCACTCCGCCAGACCCAAATCCACTCCGCCAGACCCAAACCCACTCCGCCAGACCCAAACCCACTCCGCCAGACCCCAACCCACTCCGACAGACCCAAACCCACTCCGCCAGACCCAAACCCCCTCCGCCAGACCCAAACCAACTCCGCCAGACCCAAACCCACTCCGCCAGACCCAAACTCACTCCGCCAGACCAAAACCCACTCCGCCAGACCCCACACCCACTCCGCCAGACCCAAACCCACTACGCCAGACCACAATCCACTCCGCCAGACCCCAACCCACTCCTCCAGACCCGAACCCACTCCGCCAGACCCGAACCCACTCCGCCAGAACCCAACCCACTCCGCCAGACCCAAACCCACTCTGCCAGCCCCAAACCCACTCCGCCAGACCCAAACCCACCCGGCCAGACCCCAAACCACTCCTCCAGACCCAAACCCACTCCGCCAGACCCAAACCCACTCCGCCAGACCCAAACCAACTCCGCCAGACCCAAACACACTCCGCCAGACCAAAACCCACTCCGCCAGACCCAAACTTACTGCGCCAGACCCCAACCCACTCCGCCAGACCCAAACCCACTCCGCCAGACCCAAACCCACTCCGCCAGGCCCCAACCCACTCCGCCAGACCCAAACCCACTCCGCCAGACCCAAACCCCCTCCGCCAGACCCAAACCAACTCCGCCAGACCCAAACCCACTCCGCCAGACCCAAACTCACTTCGCCAGACCAAAACCCACTCCGCCAGACCCCAAACCCACTCCGCCAGACCCCAACCCACTCCGCCAGACCCAAACCCACTCCGCCAGACCCAAACCCCCTCCGCCAGACCCAAACCAACTCCGCCAGACCCAAACCCACTCCGCCAGACCCAAACTCACTCCGCCAGACCAAAACCCACTCCGCAAGACCCCAAACCCACTCCGCCAGACCCAAACCCACTACGCCAGACCACAATCCACTCCGCCAGACCCCAACCCACTCCTCCAGACCCGAACCCACTCCGCCAGACCCGAACCCACTCCGCCAGAACCCAACCCACTCCGCCAGACCCAAACCCACTCTGCCAGCCCCAAACCCACTCCGCCAGACCCAAACCCACCCGGCCAGACCCCAAACCACTCCGCCAGACCCAAACCCACTCCGCCAGACCCAAACCCACTCCGCCAGACCCAAACCAACTCCGCCTGACCAAAACCCACTCCGCCAGACCCAAACCCACTCCGCCAGACCCAAACCAACTCCGCCAGACCCAAACACACTCCGCCAGACCAAAACCCACTCCGCCAGACCCAAACCCCCTCCGCCAGACCCATACAAACTCCGCCAGACCCAAACCCACTCCGCCAGACCCAAACCCACTCGGTCAGACCCAAACCCACTCCGCCAGACCCAAACCCACTTGGCCAGACGAAAACCCACTCGGCCAGACCCAAACCCACTCCACCAGACCCGAACCCACTCCGCCAGACCCGAACCCACTCCGCCAGACCCGAACTCTCTCCGCCAGACCCGATCCCACTCCGCCAGTCCCGAAACCACTCCGCCAGATACGAACCCACTCCGCCAGACCCGAACCCACTCCGCCAGACCCGAACCCACTCCGCCAGACCCGAACACTCTCCGCCAGACGCAAACCCACTCCGCCAGACCCAAACCCACTCCGCCAGACCCAAGCCCACTCCGCCAGACCCAACCCCACTCCGCCAGACCCAAACCCACTCCGCCAGATCCAAACCCACTCCGCCAGCCCCAAACCCACTCCGCCAGACCCAAACCCACTCCGCCAGACCAAAACCCACTCCGCCAGACCCAAATCCACTCCGCCAGACCCAAACCCACTCCGCCAGACCCAAACCCACTCCGCCAGACCCCAACCCACTCCGCCAGACCCAAACCCACTCCGCCAGACCCAAACCCCCTCCGCCAGACCCAAACCAACTCCGCCAGACCCAAACCCACTCCGCCAGACCCAAACTCACTCCGCCAGACCAAAACCCACTCCGCCAGACCCCAAACCCACTCCGCCAGACCCAAACCCACTACGCCAGACCACAATCCACTCCGCCAGACCCCAACCCACTCCTCCAGACCCGAACCCACTCCGCCAGACCCGAACCCACTCCGCCAGAACGCAACCCACTCCGCCAGACCCAAACCCACTCTGCCAGCCCCAAACCCACTCCGCCAGACCCAAACCCACCCGGCCAGACCCCTAACCACTCCGCCAGACCCAAACCCACTCCGCCAGACCCAAACCCACTCCGCCAGACCCAAACCAACTCCGCCAGACCCAAACACACTCCGCCAGACCAAAACCCACTCCGCCAGACCCAAACTTACTGCGCCAGACCCAAACCCACTCCGCCAGACACGAACCCACTCCGCCAGACCCAAACCCACTCCGCCAGACCCAAACCCACTCCGCCAGACTCAAACCCACTCCGCCAGACCGAAGCCTAGTCCGCCAGACCCAAGCCCACTCCGCCAGACCCAAACCCACTCCGACAGACCCAAACCCACTCCGCCAGACCCAAACCCACTCCGCCAGACCCCAACCCACTCCGCCAGACCCCAACCCACTCCGCCAGACCCCAACCCACTCCGACAGGCCTAAACCCACTCCGCCAGACCCAAACCCACTGCGCCAGAGCCAAACCCACTCCCCCAGACCCCAAACCCACTCCGCCAGACCCCAAACCCCCTCCGCCAGACCCAAACCCCCTCCGCCAGACCCAAACCCACTCCGCCAGACCCAAACTCCCTCCGCCAGAACCAAACCCACTCCGACAGACCCGAACCCACTCCGCCAGACCGGAACCCACTCCGCCAGACCCGAACCCACTCCGCCAGACCCGAACCCACCCAGCCAGACCCCAACCCACTCCGCCAGACCCAAACCCACTCCGCCAGACCCGAACCTACTCCGCCAGACCCCAAACCCACTCCGCCAGACCCAAACCCACTCCGCCAGACCCAAACCCACTCCGCCAGTCCCAAACCCACTCCGCCAGCTCCAAACCCACTCCGCCAGACACAAACCCACCCGGCCAGACCCCAAACCACTCCGCCAGACCCAAACCCACTCCGCCAGACCCAAACCCACTCCGCCAGACCCAAACCAACTCCGCCAGACCAAAACCCACTCCGCCAGACCCAAACCCACTCCGCCAGACCCAAACCAACTCCGCCAGACCCAAACACACTCCGCCAGACCAAAACCCACTCCGCCAGACCCAAACCCCCTCCGCCAGACCCATACAAACTCCGCCAGACCCAAACCCACTCCGCCAGACCGAAACCCACTCGGTCAGACCCAAACCCACTCCGCCAGACCCAAACCCACTTGGCCAGACGAAAACCCACTCGGCCAGACCCAAACCCACTCCGCCAGACCCGAACCCACTCCGCCAGACCCGAACCCACTCCGCCAGACCCGAACTCTCTCCGCCAGACCCGATCCCACTCCGCCAGTCCCGAAACCACTCCGCCAGATCCGAACCCACTCCGCCAGACCCGAACCCACTCCGCCAGACCCGAACCCACTCCGCCAGACCCGAACACTCTCCGCCAGACGCAAACCCACTCCGCCAGACCCAAACCCACTCCGCCAGACCCAAGCCCACTCCGCCAGACCCAACCCCACTCCGCCAGACCCAAACCCACTCCGCCAGATCCAAACCCACTCCGCCAGCCCCAAACCCACTCCGCCAGACCCAAACCCACTCCGCCAGACCAAAACCCACTCCGCCAGACCCAAATCCACTCCGCCAGACCCAAACCCACTCCGCCAGACCCAAACCCACTCCGCCAGACCCCAACCCACTCCGACAGACCCAAACCCACTCCGCCAGACCCAAACCCCCTCCGCCAGACCCAAACCAACTCCGCCAGACCCAAACCCACTCCGCCAGACCCAAACTCACTCCGCCAGACCAAAACCCACTCCGCCAGACCCCACACCCACTCCGCCAGACCCAAACCCACTACGCCAGACCACAATCCACTCCGCCAGACCCCAACCCACTCCTCCAGACCCGAACCCACTCCGCCAGACCCGAACCCACTCCGCCAGAACCCAACCCACTCCGCCAGACCCAAACCCACTCTGCCAGCCCCAAACCCACTCCGCCAGACCCAAACCCACCCGGCCAGACCCCAAACCACTCCTCCAGACCCAAACCCACTCCGCCAGACCCAAACCCACTCCGCCAGACCCAAACCAACTCCGCCAGACCCAAACACACTCCGCCAGACCAAAACCCACTCCGCCAGACCCAAACTTACTGCGCCAGACCCAAACCCACTCCGCCAGACACGAACCCACTCCGCCAGACCCAAACCCACTCCGCCAGACCCAAACCCACTCCGCCAGACTCAAACCCACTCCGCCAGACCGAAGCCTACTCCGCCAGACCCAAGCCCACTCCGCCAGACCCAAACCCACTCCGACAGACCCAAACCCACTCCGCCAGACCCAAACCCACTCCGCCAGACCCCAACCCACTCCGCCAGACCCCAACCCACTCCGCCAGACCCCAACCCACTCCGACAGGCCTAAACCCACTCCGCCAGACCCAAACCCACTCCGCCAGACCCAAACGCACTCCGCCAGACCCAAACCCACTCTGCCTGACCCAAACCCACTCCGCCAGACCCAAACACACTCCGCCAGCCCAAACCCACACCGCCAGACCCAAACCCACTCCGCCAGACGCAAACACACTCCGCCAGACCCAAACCCACTCCGACGGACCCAAACCCACTCCGACCGACCCAAACCCACTCCGCCAGACCTAAACGCACTCCGCCAGACCCAAACCCACTCTGCCTGACCCAAACCCACTCCGCCAGACCCAAACCCACTCCGCCAGACGCAAACACACTCCGCCAGACCCAAACCCACACCGCCAGACCCAAGCCCACTCCGCCAGACCCAAACCCACTCCGCCAGACCCAAACCCACTCCGCCAGACCCAAACCCACTCCGCCAGACCCAAACCCACTACGCCAGACCCAAACACACTCCGACAGACCCAAACCCACTCCGCCAGACCCAAACCCACTCCGCCAGACCCAAACCTACTCCGGCAGACCCAAGCCCACACCGCCAGACCCAAACCCACTCCGCCAGACCCAAACCCACTCCGCCATACCCAAACCCACTCCGTCAGACCCAAACCCACTCCGCCAGACCCAAACCCACTCCGCCAGACCCAAACTTACTCCGGCAGACCCAAACCCACTCCGCCAGACACAAACCCACTCCGCTAGACCCAAACCCACTCCGCCAGACCAAAACCCACTCCGCCATACCCAAACCCACTCCGCCAGACCCAAACCCACTCCGCCAGACCGAAACTTACTCCGCCAGACCCAAACCCAATCCGCTAGACCCAAACCCACTCCGCGAGACCCAAACCCACTCCGCCAGAACCAAACCCACTCCGCCAGACCCAAACCCACTCCGCCAGACCCAAACCCACTCGGCCAGACCCAAACCCACTCGGCCAGACCCAAACCCACTCGGCCAGACCCAAACCCACTCCGCCAGACCCGAACCCACTCCGCCAGACCCGAACCCTCTCCGCCAGACCCGAACTCTCTCCGACAGACCCGATCCCACTCCGCCAGTCCCGAAACCACTCCGCCAGATCCGAACCCACTCCGCCAGACCCGAACCCACTCTGCCAGACCCGAACCCACTCCGACAGACCCGAACTCTCTCCGGCAGACCACAACCCACTCCACCAGACCCAAACCCACTCCACCAAACCCAAACCCACTCCGCCAGACCCAAACCCACTCCGCCAGACCCAACCCACTCCGCCAAACCCAAACCCACTCCGCCAGACCCAAACCCACTCCGCCAGACACAAACCCACTCCGCCAGACACAAACCCACTCCGCCAGACCCAAACCCACACCGCCAGACCCATACCCACTCCGCCTGACCCAAACCCACTCCGACAGACCCAAACCCACTCCGCCAGACCCAAACCCACTCCGCCAGACCCTAAACCCACTCCGCCAGACCTAAACCCACTCCGCCAGACCCAAACCCACTCCGCCAGACCCAAACCCACTCCGACAGACCCAAACCCACTCCGACAGACCCAAACCCACTCCGCCAGACCCAAACGCACTCCGCCAGACCCAAACCCACTCTGCCTGACCCAAACCCACTCCGCCAGACACAAACACACTCCGCCAGACCCAAACCCACACCGCCAGGCCAAAACCCACTCCGCCAGACGCAAACACACTCCGCCAGACCCAAACCCACACCGCCAGACCCAAGCCCACTACGCCAGACCCAAACCCACTCCGCCAGACCCAAACCCACTCCGCCAGACCCAAACCCACTCCACCAGACCCTAAACCCACTCCGCCAGACCCAAACCCACTCCGCCAGACCCAAACCCACTCCGCCAGACCCAAACCCACTCCGACGGACCCAAACCCACTCCGACAGACCCAAACCCACTCCGCCAGACCTAAACGCACTCCGCCAGACCCAAACCCACTCTGCCTGACCCAAACCCACTCCGCCAGACCCAAACCCACTCCGCCAGACGCAAACACACTCCGCCAGACCCAAACCCACACCGCCAGACCCAAGCCCACTCCGCCAGACCCAAACCCACTCCGCCAGACCCAAACCCACTCCGCCAGACCCAAACCCACTCCGCCAGACCCAAACCCACTCCGCCAGACCCAAACACACTCCGACAGACCCAAACCCACTCCGACAGACCCAAACCCACTCCGCCAGACCCAAACGCACTCCGCCAGACCCAAACCCACTCTGCCTGACCCAAACCCACTCCGCCAGACCCAAACACACTCCGCCAGACCCAAACCCACTCCGCCAGACCCAAACCCACTCCGCCAGACCCAAACCCACTCCGCCAGACCCAAACCCACTCCAACAGACCCAAACCCACTCCGCCAGACCCAAACCCACTCCGCCAGACCCTAAACCCACTCCGCCAGACCCAAACCCACTCCGCCAGACCCAAACCCACTCCGCCAGACCCAAACCCACTCCGACAGACCCAAACCCACACCGACAGACCCAAACCCACTCCGCCAGACCCAAACGCACTCCGCCAGACCCAAACCCACTCTGCCTGACCCAAACCCACTCCGCCAGACCCAAACACACTCCGCCAGACCCAAACCCACACCGCCAGACCCAAACCCACTCCGCTAGACGCAAACAAACTCCGCCAGACCCAAACCCACACCGCCAGACCCAAGCCCACTCCGCCAGACCCAAACCCACTCCGCCAGACCCAAACCCACTCCGCCAGACCCAAACCCACTCCACCAGACCCTAAACCCACTCCGCCAGACACAAACCCACTCCGCCAGACACAAACCCACTCCGCCAGACCCAAACCCACTCCGACGGACCCAAACCCACTCCGACAGACCCAAACCCACTCCGCCAGACCTAAACGCACTCCGCCAGACCCAAACCCACTCTGCCTGACCCAAACCCACTCCGCCAGACCCAAACCCACTCCGCCAGACGCAAACACACTCCGCCAGACCCAAACCCACACCGCCAGACCCAAGCCCACTCCGCCAGACCCAAACCCACTCCGCCAGACCCAAACCCACTCCGCCAGACCCAAACCCACTCCGCCAGACCCAAACCCACTCCGCCAGACCCAAACACACTCCGACAGACCCAAACCCACTCCGCCATACCCAAACCCACTCCGCCATACCCAAACCCACTCCGTCAGACCCAAACCCACTCCGCCAGACCCAAACCCACTCCGCCAGACCCAAACTTACTCCGCCAGACCCAAACCCCCTCCGCCAGACACAAACCCACTCCGCTAGACCCAAACCCACTCCGCCAGACGAAAACCCACTCCGCCATACCCAAACCCACTCCGCCAGACCCAAACCCACTCCGCCAGACCCAAACACACTCCGCCAGACCCAAACCCACACCGCCAGACCCAAGCCCACTCCGCCAGACCCAAACCCACTCCGCCAGACCCAAACCCACTCCGCCAGACCCAAACCCACTCCGCCAGACCCAAACCCACTCCGCCAGACCCAAACACACTCCGACAGACCCAAACCCACTCCGACAGACCCAAACCCACTCCGCCAGACCCAAACGCACTCCGCCAGACCCAAACCCACTCTGCCTGACCCAAACCCACTCCGCCAGACCCAAACACACTCCGCCAGACCCAAACCCACTCCGCCAGACCCAAACCCACTCCGCCAGACCCAAACGCACTCCGCCAGACCCAAACCCACTCTGCCTGACCCAAACCCACTCCGCCAGACCCAAACGCACTCCGCCAGACCCAAACCCACTCTGCCTGACCCAAACCCACACCGCCAGACCCAAGCCCACTCCGCCAGACCCAAACCCACTCCGCCAGACCCAAACCCACTCCGCCAGACCCAAACCCACTCCACCAGACCCTAAACCCACTCCGCCAGACCCAAACCCACTCTGCCAGACCCAAACCCACTCCGCCAGACCCAAACCCACTCCGACGGACCCAAACCCACTCCGACAGACCCAAACCCACTCCGCCAGACCTAAACGCACTCCACCAGACCCAAACCCACTCTGCCTGACCCAAACCCACTCCGCCAGACCCAAACCCACTCCGCCAGACGCAAACACACTCCGCCAGACCCAAACCCACACCGCCAGACCCAAGCCCACTCCGCCAGACCCAAACCCACTCCGCCAGACCCAAACCCACTCCGCCAGACCCAAACCCACTCCGCCAGACCCAAACCCACTCCGCCAGACCCAAACACACTCCGACAGACCCAAACCCACTCCGCCATACCCAAACCCACTCCGCCATACCCAAACCCACTCCGTCAGACCCAAACCCACTCCGCCAGACCCAAACCCACTCCGCCAGACCCAAACTTACTCCGCCAGACCCAAACCCACTCCGCCAGACACAAACCCACTCCGCTAGACCCAAACCCACTCCGCCAGACGAAAACCCACTCCGCCATACCCAAACCCACTCCGCCAGACCCAAACCCACTCCGCCAGACCGAAACTTACTCCGCCAGACCCAAACCCACTCCGCCAGACCCAAACACACTCCGCCAGACCCAAACCCACTCCGCCAGACCCAAACCCACTCCGCCAGACCCAAACCCACTCCGCCAGACCCAAACCCACTCCGACAGACCCAAACCCACTCCGCCAGACCCAAACCCACTCCGCCAGACCCTAAACCCACTCCGCCAGACCTAAACCCACTCCGCCAGACCCAAACCCACTCCGCCAGACCCAAACCCACTCCGACAGACCCAAACCCACACCGACAGACCCAAACCCACTCCGCCAGACCCAAACGCACTCCGCCAGACCCAAACCCACTCTGCCTGACCCAAACCCACTCCGCCAGACCCAAACACACTCCGCCAGACCCAAACCCACACCGCCAGACCCAAACCCACTCCGCTAGACGCAAACACACTCCGCCAGACCCAAACCCACACCGCCAGACTCAAGCCCACTCCGCCAGACCCAAACCCACTCCGCCAGACCCAAACCCACTCCGCCAGACCCAAACCCACTCCACCAGACCCTAAACCCACTCCGCCAGACCCAAACCCACTCTGCCAGACCCAAACCCACTCCGCCAGACCCAAACCCACTCCGACGGACCCAAACCCACTCCGACAGACCCAAACCCACTCCGCCAGACCTAAACGCACTCCGCCAGACCCAAACCCACTCTGCCTGACCCAAACCCACTCCGCCAGACCCAAACCCACTCCGCCAGACGCAAACACACTCGGCCAGACCCAAACCTACACCGCCAGACCCAAGCCCACTCCGCCAGACCCAAACCCACTCCGCCAGACCCAAACCCACTCCGCCAGACCCAAACCCACTCCGCCAGACCCAAACCCACTCCGCCAGACCCAAACACACTCCGACAGACCCAAACCCACTCCGCCATACCCAAACCCACTCCGCCATACCCAAACCCACTCCGTCAGACCCAAACCCACTCCGCCAGACCCAAACCCACTCCGCGAGACCCAAACCCACTCCGCCAGAACCAAACCCACTCCGCCAGACCCAAACCCACTCCGCCAGACCCAAACCCACTCGGCCAGACCCAAACCCACTCGGCCAGACCCAAACCCACTCGGCCAGACCCAAACCCACTCCGCCAGACCCGAACCCACTCCGCCAGACCCGAACCTCTCCGCCAGACCCGAACTCTCTCCGACAGACCCGATCCCACTCCGCCAGTCCCGAAACCACTCCGCCAGATCCGAACCCACTCCGCCAGACCCGAACCCACTCCGCCAGACCCGAACCCACTCCGACAGACCCGAACTCTCTCCGGCAGACCACAACCCACTCCACCAGACCCAAACCCACTCCACCAAACCCAAACCCACTCCGCCAGACCCAAACCCACTCCGCCAGACCCAACCCACTCCGCCAAACCCAAACCCACTCCGCCAGACCCAAACCCACTCCGCCAGACACAAACCCACTCCGCCAGACACAAACCCACTCCGCCAGACCCAAACCCACTCCGCCAGACCCATACCCACTCCGCCTGACCCAAACCCACTCCGACAGACCCAAACCCACTCCGCCAGACCCAAACCCACTCCGCCAGTCCCTAAACCCACTCCGCCAGACCTAAACCCACTCCGCCAGACCTAAACCCATTCCGCCAGACCCAAACGCACTCCGCCAGACCCAAACCCACTCTGCCTGACCCAAACCCACTCCGCCAGACCCAAACACACTCCGCCAGACCCAAACCCACACCGCCAGACCCAAACCCACTCCGCCAGACGCAAACACACTCCGCCAGACCCAAACCCACACCGCCAGACCCAAGCCCACTCCGCCAGACCCAAACCCACTCCGCCAGACCCAAACCCACTCCGCCAGACCCAAACCCACTCCACCAGACCCTAAACCCACTCCGCCAGACCCAAACCCACTCCGCCAGACCCAAACCCACTCCGCCAGACCCAAACCCACTCCGACGGACCCAAACCCACTCCGACAGACCCAAACCCACTCCGCCAGACCTAAACGCACTCCGCCAGACCCAAACCCACTCTGCCTGACCCAAACCCACTCCGCCAGACCCAAACCCACTCCGCCAGACGCAAACACACTCCGCCAGACCCAAACCCACACCGCCAGACCCAAGCCCACTCCGCCAGACCCAAACCCACTCCGCCAGACCCAAACCCACTCCGCCAGACCCAAACCCACTCCGCCAGACCCAAACCCACTCCGCCAGACCCAAACACACTCCGACAGACCCAAACCCACTCCGACAGACCCAAACCCACTCCGCCAGACCCAAACGCACTCCGCCAGACCCAAACCCACTCTGCCTGACCCAAACCCACTCCGCCAGACCCAAACACACTCCGCCAGACCCAAACCCACTCCGCCAGACCCAAACCCACTCCACCAGAGGCAAACACACTCCGCCAGACCATAACCCACACCGCCAGACCCAAGCCCACTCCGCCAGACCCAAACCCACTCCGCCAAACCCAAACCCACTCCGCCAGACCCAAACCCACTCCGCCAGACCCGAACCTTCTCCGCCACACCCGATCCCACTCCGCCAGACCCGAACCCACTCCGCCAGATCCGAACCCACTCCGCCAGACACAAACCCACACCGCCAGACCCTAAACCCACTCCGCCAGACCCAAACCCACTCTGACAGACCCAAACCCAGTCCGCCAGACCCAAACCCACTCCGCCAGACCGAAACCCACTCCGCCAGACCCAAAGCCACTCTGCCAGACCCAAACCCACTCCGCCAGACCCATACCCATTCCGCCAGACCCAAACCCACTCCGCCAGACCCAAACCCACTCCGCCAGGCCCAAACCCACTCCGCCAGACCCTAAACCCACTCCGCCAGACCCAAACCCACTCCGCCAGACCCAAACCCACTCCGCCAGACCCAAACCTACTCCGCCAGACCCAAACCCACTCCGCCAGACTGTAACCCACTCCGCCAGACCCAAACCCACTCCGCCAGACCCAAACCCACTCCGCCAGACCCAAACCCACTCTGCCATACCCAAACCCACCGCCAGACCCAAACCCACTCCGCCAGACCCTAACCCACTCCGCCAGACCCAAACCCACTCCGTCAGACCCAAACCCACCACGCCAGACCCAAACCCACTCCGCCAGACCCGAACCCACTCCGCCAGACCCGAACCCACTCCGCCAGACCCGAACACACTCCGCCAGACCCGAACCCACTCCGCCAGACCCGAACCCACTCCGCCAGACCCGAACCCACTCCGCCAGACCCGAACCCACTCCGCCAGACCCGAACCCACTCCGCCACACACAAACCCACTCCGCCAGACCCAAACCCACTCCGCCAGACCCAAACCCGCTCCGCCGGACCCGAACCAACTCCGCCAGAACCAAACCCACTCCGCCAGACCCAAACCCACTCCGCCAGACCCAAACCCACTCCGCCAGGCCCAAACCAACTCCGCCAGACCCAAACACACTCCGCCAGACCCCAACCCACTCCGCCAGACCACAACCCACTCCGCCAGACCCGAACCCACACCGACAGACCCGAACCCACTCCGCCAGACCCGAACCCACTCCGCCAGACCCGAACCCACTCCGCCAGACCCGAACCAACTCCGCCAGACCCGAACCCACTCCTCCAGACCCGAACCCACTCCGCCAGACCCAAACCCTCTCCGCCAGTCCTGAACCCACACTGCCAGACCCGAACCCACTCCGCCAGACCCGAGCCAACTCCGCCAGACCCTAACCCACTCCGTCAGACCCCAACCCACTCCGCCAGACCCCAACCCACTACGCCAGACCTGAACCCACTCCGCCAGACCCTAACCCACTCCGCCAGACCCAAACCCACTCCGCCAGACCCAAACCCACTCCGCCAGACCCTAACCCACTCCGCCAGACCCTTACCCACTCCGCCAGACCCCAACCCACTCCGCCAGACCCAAACCCACTCCGCCAGACCCGAACCCTCTCCGCCAGACCCAAACCCACTCCGCCAGACCCGAAACCACTCCGCCAGACCCAAACCCACTCCGCCAGACCAAAACCCACTGCGCCAGACCGGAACCCACTGCGCCAGACCCGAACCCACTCCGCCAGACCCGAACCCACTCCGCCAGACCCGAACCCACTCCGCCAGACCCCAACCCACTCCGCCAGACCCGAACCCACACCGACAGACCCGAACCCACTTTGCCAGACCCTAACCCACTCCGCCAGACCCGAACCCACTCCGCCAGACCCGAACCCAGTCCGCCACACCCAAACCCACTCCGCCAGACCCAAACCCACTCCGCAGGACCCAAACCCTCTCCGCCAGACCCAAACCCACTCCGCCAGACCCGAAACCACTCTGCCAGACCCAAACCCACTCCGCCAGACCCAAACCCACTCCGCCAGACCCGAACCCACTCCGCCAAACCCGAACCCACTCCGCCATACCACAACCCACTCCTCCAGACCCGAACCCACACCGACAGACCCGAACCCACTCCGCCAGACCCAAACCCACTCCGCCAGACCCCAACCCACTCCGCCAGACCCCAACCCACTCCGCCAGACCCAAACCCACTCCGCAGGACCCAAACCCACTCCGGCAGACCCCAACCCACTCCGCCAGACCCGAACCCACACCGACAGACCCGGACCCACTACGCCAGACCCTAACCCACTCCGCCAGACCCGAACCCACTCCGCCAGACCCAAACCCATTCCGCCAGACCACAACCCAATCCGCCAGACCCGAACCCACACCGACAGACCCGAACCCACTCCGCCAGACCTAAACCCACTCCGCCAGACCCGAACCCACTCCGCCAGACCCTAACCCACTCCGCCAGACCTGAACCCACTCCGCCAGACCCTAACCCACTCCGCCAGACCCGAACCCACTCCGCCAGACCCTAACCCACTCCGCCAGACCCGAAGCCACTCCGCCAGACCCTAACCCACTCCGCCAGACCCGAACCCACTCCGCCAGACCCGAACCCACTCCGCCAGACCCAAACCCACTCCGCCAGACCCAAACCCACTCCGCCAGACCCGAACCCACTCCGTCAGACCCAAACCCACTCCGCCAGACCCAAACTCACTCCGCCAGACCCCAACCCACTGCGCCAGACCCGAACCCACTCCGCCAGACCCGAACCCACTCCGTCAGACCCGAACCAAGTCCGCCAGACCCGAACCCAATCCGCCAGACCCGAACCCACTCCGCCAGACCCCAACCCACTCCGCCAGACCCAAACCCACACCGACAGACCCGAACCCACTCCGCCAGACCCGAACCCACTCCGCCAGACCCGAACCCATTCCGCCAGACCACAACCCACTCCGCCAGACCCGAACCCACACCGACAGACCCGAACCCACTCCGCCAGACCCAAACCCACTCCACCAGACCCGAACCCATTCCGCCAGACCCGAACCAACTCCGCCAGACCCCAACCCACTCCGCCAGACCCAAACCCACTCCGCCAGACCCCAACCCATTCCGCCAGACCCAAACCCACTCTGCCAGACCCAAACCCACTCCGCCAGACCCTAACCCACTCCGCCAGACCCAAACCCACTCCACCAGACCCAAACCCACTCCGCCAGATCCAAACCCACTCTGCCATACCCAAACCCACCGCCAGACCCAAACCCACTCCGCCAGACCCTAACCCACTCCGCCAGACCCAAACCCACTCCGCCAGACCCAAACCCACTCCGCCAGGCCCAAACCAACTCCGCCAGACCCAAACCCACTCCGCCAGACCCCAACCCACTCCGCCAGACCACAACCCACTCCGCCAGACCCGAACCCACACCGACAGACCCGAACCCACTCCGCCAGACCCAAACCCACTCCGCCAGACCCGAACCCACTCCGCCAGACCCGAACCAACTCCGCCAGACCCGAACCCACTCCTCCAGACCCGAACCCACTCCGCCAGACCCAAACCCTCTCCGCCAGTCCTGAACCCACACTGCCAGACCCGAACCCACTCCGCCAGACCCGAGCCAACTCCGCCAGACCCGAACCCACTCCGTCAGACCCCAACCCACTCCGCCAGACCCCAACCCACTACGCCAGACCTGAACCCACTCCGCCAGACCCTAACCCACTCCGCCAGTCCCAAACCCACTCCGCCAGACCCAAACCCACTCCGCCAGACCCTAACCCACTCCGCCAGACCCTTACCCACTCCGCCAGACCCCAACCCACTCCGCCAGACCCAAACCCACTCCGCCAGACCCGAACCCTCTCCGCCAGACCCAAACCCACTCCGCCAGACCCGAAACCACTCCGCCAGACCCAAACCCACTCCGCCAGACCAAAACCCACTGCGCCAGACCGGAACCCACTGCGCCAGACCCGAACCCACTCCGCCAGACCCGAACCCACTCCGCCAGACCCGAACCCACTCCGCCAGACCCCAACCCACTCCGCCAGACCCGAACCCACACCGACAGACCCGAACCCACTTTGCCAGACCCTAACCCACTCCGCCAGACCCGAACCCACTCCGCCAGACCCGAACCCAGTCCGCCACACCCAAACCCACTCCGCCAGACCCAAACCCACTCCGCAGGACCCAAACCCTCTCCGCCAGACCCAAACCCACTCCGCCAGACCCGAAACCACTCTGCCAGACCCGAACCCACTCCGCCAGACCCAAACCCACTCCGCCAGACCCGAACCCACTCCGCCAAACCCGAACCCACTCCGCCATACCACAACCCACTCCTCCAGACCCGAACCCACACCGACAGATCCGAACCCACTCCGCCAGACCCAAACCCACTCCGCCAGACCCCAACCCACTCCGCCAGACCCCAACCCACTCCGCCAGACCCAAACCCACTCTGCAGGACCCAAACCCACTCCGCCAGACCCCAACCCACTCCGCCAGACCCGAACCCACACCGACAGACCCGGACCCACTCCGCCAGACCCTAACCCACTCCGCCAGACCCGAACCCACTCCGCCAGACCCAAACCCATTCCGCCAGACCACAACCCAATCCGCCAGACCCGACCCCACACCGACAGACCCGAACCCACTCCGCCAGACCCAAACCCACTCCGCCAGACCCGAACCCACTCCGCCAGACCCTAACCCACTCCGCCAGACCTGAACCCACTCCGCCAGACCCTAACCCACTCCGCCAGACCCGAACCCACTCCGCCAGACCCTAACACACTTCGCCAGACCCGAAGCCACTCCGCCAGACCCTAACCCACTCCGCCAGACCCGAACCCACTCCGCCAGACCCGAACCCACTCCGCCAGACCTGAACCCACTCCGCCAGACCCAAACCCACTCCGCCAGACCCGAACCCACTCCGTCAGACCCAAACCCACTCCGCCAGACCCAAACTCACTCCGCCAGACCCCAACCCACTGCGCCAGACCCGAACCCACTCCGCCAGACCCGAACCCACTCCGTCAGACCCGAACCAACTCCGCCAGACCCGAACCCAATCCGCCAGACCCGAACCCACTCCGCCAGACCCCAACCCACTCCGCCAGACCCAAACCCACACCGACAGACCCGAACCCACTCCGCCAGACCCGAACCCACTCCGCCAGACCCGAACCCATTCCGCCAGACCACAACCCACTCCGCCAGACCCGAACCCACACCGACAGACCCGAACCCACTCCGCCAGACCCAAACCCACTCCGCCAGACCCGAACCCATTCCGCCAGACCCGAACCAACTCCGCCAGACCCCAACCCACTCCGCCAGACCCAAACCCACTCCGCCAGACCCAAACCCACTCCGCCAGACCCCAACCCACTCCGCCAGACCCCAACCCACTCCGCCAAACCCGAACCCACTCCGCTAGACCACAACCCACTCCGCCAGACCCGAACCCACTCCGACAGACCCGAACCCACTCCGCCAGACCCAAACCCACTCCGCCAGACCCGAACCCACTCCTCCAGACCCAAACCCACTCCGCCAGACCCCAACCCACTCCGCCAGACACCAACCCACTCCACCAGACCCAAACCCACTCCGCCAGGCCCGAACCCACTCCGCCAGACCCAAACCCACTCCGCCAGACACGAACCCACTCCGCCAGACCCGAACCCACTCCGCCAGACCCAAACTCACTCCGCCAGACCCCAACCCACTGCGCCAGACCCGAACCCACTCCGCCAGACCCGAACCCACTCCGTCAGACCCGAACCAACTCCGCCAGACCCGAACCCAATCCGCCAGACCCGAACCCACTCCGCCAGACCCCAACCCACTCCGCCAGACCCAAACCCACACCGACAGACCCGAACCCACTCCGCCAGACCCGAACCCACTCCGCCAGACCCGAACCCATTCCGCCAGACCACAACCCACTCCGCCAGACCCGAACCCACACCGACAGACCCGAACCCACTCCGCCAGACCCAAACCCACTCCGCCAGACCCGAACCCATTCCGCCAGACCCGAACCAACTCCGCCAGACCCCAACCCACTCCGCCAGACCCAAACCCACTCCGCCAGACCCAAACCCACTCCGCCAGACCCCAACCCACTCCGCCAGACCCCAACCCACTCCGCCAAACCCGAACCCACTCCGCTAGACCACAACCCACTCCGCCAGACCCGAACCCACTCCGACAGACCCGAACCCACTCCGCCAGACCCAAACCCACTCCGCCAGACCCGAACCCACTCCGCCAGACCCAAACCCACTCCGCCAGACCCCAACCCACTCCGCCAGACACCAACCCACTCCACCAGACCCGAACCCACTCCGCCAGGCCCGAACCCACTCCGCCAGACCCGAACCCACTCCGCCAGACCCCAACCCATTCCGCCAGACCCAAACCCACTCTGCCAGACCCAAACCCACTCCGCCAGACCCAAACCCACTCCGCCAGACCCAAACTCACTCCGCCAGAACCGAACCCACTCCGCCAGACCACAACCCACTCCCCCAGATCCTAACCCACACGGCCAGACCCGAACCCACTCCGCCAGACCCGAACCCAGTCCGCCACACCCAAACCCACTCCGCCAGACCCAAACCCACTCCGCAGGACCCAAACCCTCTCCGCCAGACCCAAACCCACTCCGCCAGACCCGAAACCACTCTGCCAGACCGAACCCACTCCGCCAGACCCAAACCCACTCCGCCAGACCCGAACCCACTCCGCCAAACCCGAACCCACTCCGCCATACCACAACCCACTCCTCCAGACCCGAACCCACACCGACAGACCCGAACCCACTCCGCCAGACCCAAACCCACTCCGCCAGACCCCAACCCACTCCGCCAGACCCCAACCCACTCCGCCAGACCCAAACCGACTCCGCAGGACCCAAACCCTCTCCGCCAGACCCAAACCCACTCCGCCAGACCCGAAACCACTCCGCCAGACCCGAACCCACTCCGCCAGACCAAAACCCACTGCGCCAGACCGGAACCCACTCCTCCAGACCCGAACCCACTCCGCCAGACCCGAACCAACTCCGCCAGACCCGAACCCACTCCGCCAGACACGAACCCACTCCGCCAGACCCCAACCCACTCCGCCAGACCCGTACCCACTCCGACAGACCCGAACCCACTCCACCAGACCCTAACCCACTCCGCCAGACCCGAACCCACTCTGCCAGACCCAAACCCACTCCGCCAGACCCGAACCCACTCCGCCAGACCCGAACCCAGTCCGCCACACCCAAACCCACTCCGCCAGACCAGAACCCACTCCGCCAGACCCAAACCCACTCCGCCAGACCCAAACCCACTCCGCCAGACCCGAACCCACTCCGCCAAACCTGAACCCACTCCGCCAGACCCGAACCAACTCCGCCAGACCCGAACCCACTCCGCCAGACCCGAACCCACTCCGCCAGACCCCAACCCACCCCGCCAGACCCGAACCCACACCGACAGACCCGAACCCACTCCGCCAGACCCTAACCCACTCCGCCAGACCCGAACCCACTCCGCCAGACCCAAACCCATTCCGCCAGACCACAACCCAATCCGCCAGACCGGAACCCACACCGACAAACCCGAACCCACTCCGCCAGACCCAAACCCACTCCGCCAGACCCGAACCCATTCCGCCAGACCCGAACCAACTCCGCCAAACCCGAACCCACTCCTCCAGACCCGAACCCACTCCGCCAGACCCAAACCCACTCCGCCAGAACCAAACCCACTCCGCCAGACCCGAACCCACTCCGCCAAACCCGAACCCACTCCGCCAGACCCCAACCCACTCCGCCAGACCCGAACCCACTCCGACAGACCCGAACCCACTCCGCCAGACCCAATCCCACTCTGCCAGACCCAAACCCACTCCGCCAGACCCGCACCCACTCCGCCATACCCGAACCCACTCCGTCAGACCACAACCCACTCCCCCAGACCCTAACCCACACCGACAGACCCGAACCCACTCCGCCAGATCCAAACCCACTCCGCCAGACCCGAACCCACTCCGCCAGACCCGAACCCACTCCGCCAGACCCGAACTCACTCCGCCAGACCCGAACCCACTCCGCCAGACCCTAACCCACTCCGCCAGACCTGAACCCACTCCGCCAGACCCTAACCCACTCCGCCAGACCCGAACCCACTCCGCGAGACCCTAACCCACTCCGCCAGACCGGAACCCACTCCGCCAGACCCTAACCCACTCCGCCAGACCCGAACCCACTCCGCCAGACCCGAACCCACTCCGCCAGACCCGAACCCACTCCGCCAGACCCAAACCCACTCCGCCAGACCCGAACCCACTCCATCAGACCCGAACCCACTCCGCCAGATCCAAACCCACTCCGCCAGACCCGAACCCATTCCGCCACACCCGAACCAACTCCGCCAGACCCCAACCCACTCCGCCAGACCCAAACCGACTCCACCAGACCCAAACCCACTCCGCCAGACCCCAACCCACTCCGCCAGACCCGAACCCACTCCGCCAAACCCGAACCCACTCCGCTAGACCACAACCCACTCCGCCAGACCCGAACCCACTCCGACAGACCCGAACCCACTCCGCCAGACCCAAACCCACTCCGCCAGACCCGAACCCACTCCGCCAGACCCAAACCCACTCCGCCAGACCCCAACTCACTCCGCCAGACACCAACCCACTCCGCCAGACCCTAACCCACTCCGCCAGACCGGAACCCACTCTGCCAGACCCTAACCCACTCCGCCAGACCCGAACCCACTCCGCCAGACCCCAACCCATTCCGCCAGACCCAAACCCACTCTGCCAGACCCAAACCCACTCCGCCAGACCCAAACCCACTCCGCCAGACCCAAACTCACTCCGCCAGAACCGAACCCACTCCGCCAGACCACAACCCACTCCCCCAGATCCTAACCCACACCGACAGACCCGAACCCACTCCGCCAGATCCAAACCAACTCCGCCAGACCCGAACCCACTCCGCCAGACCCGAACCCACTCCGCCAGACCCCAACTCACTCCGCCAGACCCGAACCCACTCCGCCAGACCCTAACCCACTCCGCCAGACCGGAACCCACTCCGCCAGACCCTAACCCACTCCGCCAGACCCGAACCCACTCCGCCAGACCTTAACCCACTCCGCCAGACCGGAACCCACTCCGCCAGACCCTAACCCACTCCGCCAGACCCGAACCCACTCCGTCAGACCCAAACCCACTCCGCCAGACCCAAACCCACTCCGCCAGACCCCAACCCACTGCGCCAGACCCGAACCCACTCCGCCAGACCCGAACCCACTCCGTCAGACCCAAACCAACTCCGCCAGACCCGAACCCACTCCCCCAGACCCAAACCCACTCCGCCAGACCCGAACCCACTCCGCCAGACCCGAACCCACTCCGCCAGACCCGAACCCATTCCGCCAGACCACAACCCTCTCCGCCAGACCCGAACCCACACCGACAGACCCGAACCCACTCCGCCAGACCCAAACCCACTCCGCCAGACCCGAACCCATTCCGCCAGACCCGAACCAACTCCGCCAGACCCCAACCCACTCCGCCAGACCCAAACCCACTCCGCCAGACCCAAACCCACTCCGCCAGACCCCAACCCACTCCGCCAGACCCGAACCCACTCCGCCAAACCCGAACCCACTCCGCTAGACCACAACCCACTCCGCCAGACCCGAACCCACTCCGCCAGACCCTAACCCACTCCGCCAGACCCGAACCCACTCCGCCAGACCCGAACCCACTCCGCCAGACCCGAACCCACTCCGCCAGACCCAAACCCACTTTGCCAGACCCGAACCCACTCCGTCAGACCCAAACCCACTCCGCCAGACCCAAACCCACTCCGCCAGACCCGAACCCACTGCGCCAGACCCGAACCCACTCCGCCAGACCCGAACCCACTCCATCAGACCCGAACCAACTCCGCCAGACCCGAACCCACTCCGCCAGACCCGAACCCACACCGACAGACCCGGACCCACTCCGCCAGACCCTAACCCACTCCGCCAGACCCGAACCCACTCCGCCAGACCCAAACCCATTCCGCCAGACCACAACCCAATCCGCCAGACCCGACCCCACACCGACAGACCCGAACCCACTCCGCCAGACCCAAACCCACTCCGCCAGACCCGAACCCACTCCGCCAGACCCTAACCCACTCCGCCAGACCCTAACCCACTCCGCCAGACCCGAACCCACTCCGCCAGACCCAAACCCATTCCGCCAGACCACAACCCAATCCGCCAGACCCGACCCCACACCGACAGACCCGAACCCACTCCGCCAGACCCAAACCCACTCCGCCAGACCCGAACCCACTCCGCCAGACCCTAACCCACTCCGCCAGACCTGAACCCACTCCGCCAGACCCTAACCCACTCCGCCAGACCCGAACCCACTCCGCCAGACCCTAACACACTTCGCCAGACCCGAAGCCACTCCGCCAGACCCTAACCCACTCCGCCAGACCCGAACCCACTCCGCCAGACCCGAACCCACTCCGCCAGACCTGAACCCACTCCGCCAGACCCAAACCCACTCCGCCAGACCCGAACCCACTCCGTCAGACCCAAACCCACTCCGCCAGACCCAAACTCACTCCGCCAGACCCCAACCCACTGCGCCAGACCCGAACCCACTCCGCCAGACCCGAACCCACTCCGTCAGACCCGAACCAACTCCGCCAGACCCGAACCCAATCCGCCAGACCCGAACCCACTCCGCCAGACCCCAACCCACTCCGCCAGACCCAAACCCACACCGACAGACCCGAACCCACTCCGCCAGACCCGAACCCACTCCGCCAGACCCGAACCCATTCCGCCAGACCACAACCCACTCCGCCAGACCCGAACCCACACCGACAGACCCGAACCCACTCCGCCAGACCCAAACCCACTCCGCCAGACCCGAACCCATTCCGCCAGACCCGAACCAACTCCGCCAGACCCCAACCCACTCCGCCAGACCCAAACCCACTCCGCCAGACCCAAACCCACTCCGCCAGACCCCAACCCACTCCGCCAGACCCCAACCCACTCCGCCAAACCCGAACCCACTCCGCTAGACCACAACCCACTCCGCCAGACCCGAACCCACTCCGACAGACCCGAACCCACTCCGCCAGACCCAAACCCACTCCGCCAGACCCGAACCCACTCCTCCAGACCCAAACCCACTCCGCCAGACCCCAACCCACTCCGCCAGACACCAACCCACTCCACCAGACCCAAACCCACTCCGCCAGGCCCGAACCCACTCCGCCAGACCCAAACCCACTCCGCCAGACCCGAACCCACTCCGCCAGACCCGAACCCACTCCGCCAGACCCAAACTCACTCCGCCAGACCCCAACCCACTGCGCCAGACCCGAACCCACTCCGCCAGACCCGAACCCACTCCGTCAGACCCGAACCAACTCCGCCAGACCCGAACCCAATCCGCCAGACCCGAACCCACTCCGCCAGACCCCAACCCACTCCGCCAGACCCAAACCCACACCGACAGACCCGAACCCACTCCGCCAGACCCGAACCCACTCCGCCAGACCCGAACCCATTCCGCCAGACCACAACCCACTCCGCCAGACCCGAACCCACACCGACAGACCCGAACCCACTCCGCCAGACCCAAACCCACTCCGCCAGACCCGAACCCATTCCGCCAGACCCGAACCAACTCCGCCAGACCCCAACCCACTCCGCCAGACCCAAACCCACTCCGCCAGACCCAAACCCACTCCGCCAGACCCCAACCCACTCCGCCAGACCCCAACCCACTCCGCCAAACCCGAACCCACTCCGCTAGACCACAACCCACTCCGCCAGACCCGAACCCACTCCGACAGACCCGAACCCACTCCGCCAGACCCAAACCCACTCCGCCAGACCCGAACCCACTCCGCCAGACCCAAACCCACTCCGCCAGACCCCAACCCACTCCGCCAGACACCAACCCACTCCACCAGACCCGAACCCACTCCGCCAGGCCCGAACCCACTCCGCCAGACCCGAACCCACTCCGCCAGACCCCAACCCATTCCGCCAGACCCAAACCCACTCTGCCAGACCCAAACCCACTCCGCCAGACCCAAACCCACTCCGCCAGACCCAAACTCACTCCGCCAGAACCGAACCCACTCCGCCAGACCACAACCCACTCCCCCAGATCCTAACCCACACGGCCAGACCCGAACCCACTCCGCCAGACCCGAACCCAGTCCGCCACACCCAAACCCACTCCGCCAGACCCAAACCCACTCCGCAGGACCCAAACCCTCTCCGCCAGACCCAAACCCACTCCGCCAGACCCGAAACCACTCTGCCAGACCGAACCCACTCCGCCAGACCCAAACCCACTCCGCCAGACCCGAACCCACTCCGCCAAACCCGAACCCACTCCGCCATACCACAACCCACTCCTCCAGACCCGAACCCACACCGACAGACCCGAACCCACTCCGCCAGACCCAAACCCACTCCGCCAGACCCCAACCCACTCCGCCAGACCCCAACCCACTCCGCCAGACCCAAACCGACTCCGCAGGACCCAAACCCTCTCCGCCAGACCCAAACCCACTCCGCCAGACCCGAAACCACTCCGCCAGACCCGAACCCACTCCGCCAGACCAAAACCCACTGCGCCAGACCGGAACCCACTCCTCCAGACCCGAACCCACTCCGCCAGACCCGAACCAACTCCGCCAGACCCGAACCCACTCCGCCAGACACGAACCCACTCCGCCAGACCCCAACCCACTCCGCCAGACCCGTACCCACTCCGACAGACCCGAACCCACTCCACCAGACCCTAACCCACTCCGCCAGACCCGAACCCACTCTGCCAGACCCAAACCCACTCCGCCAGACCCGAACCCACTCCGCCAGACCCGAACCCAGTCCGCCACACCCAAACCCACTCCGCCAGACCAGAACCCACTCCGCCAGACCCAAACCCACTCCGCCAGACCCAAACCCACTCCGCCAGACCCGAACCCACTCCGCCAAACCTGAACCCACTCCGCCAGACCCGAACCAACTCCGCCAGACCCGAACCCACTCCGCCAGACCCGAACCCACTCCGCCAGACCCCAACCCACCCCGCCAGACCCGAACCCACACCGACAGACCCGAACCCACTCCGCCAGACCCTAACCCACTCCGCCAGACCCGAACCCACTCCGCCAGACCCAAACCCATTCCGCCAGACCACAACCCAATCCGCCAGACCGGAACCCACACCGACAAACCCGAACCCACTCCGCCAGACCCAAACCCACTCCGCCAGACCCGAACCCATTCCGCCAGACCCGAACCAACTCCGCCAAACCCGAACCCACTCCTCCAGACCCGAACCCACTCCGCCAGACCCAAACCCACTCCGCCAGAACCAAACCCACTCCGCCAGACCCGAACCCACTCCGCCAAACCCGAACCCACTCCGCCAGACCCCAACCCACTCCGCCAGACCCGAACCCACTCCGACAGACCCGAACCCACTCCGCCAGACCCAATCCCACTCTGCCAGACCCAAACCCACTCCGCCAGACCCGCACCCACTCCGCCATACCCGAACCCACTCCGTCAGACCACAACCCACTCCCCCAGACCCTAACCCACACCGACAGACCCGAACCCACTCCGCCAGATCCAAACCCACTCCGCCAGACCCGAACCCACTCCGCCAGACCCGAACCCACTCCGCCAGACCCGAACTCACTCCGCCAGACCCGAACCCACTCCGCCAGACCCTAACCCACTCCGCCAGACCTGAACCCACTCCGCCAGACCCTAACCCACTCCGCCAGACCCGAACCCACTCCGCGAGACCCTAACCCACTCCGCCAGACCGGAACCCACTCCGCCAGACCCTAACCCACTCCGCCAGACCCGAACCCACTCCGCCAGACCCGAACCCACTCCGCCAGACCCGAACCCACTCCGCCAGACCCAAACCCACTCCGCCAGACCCGAACCCACTCCATCAGACCCGAACCCACTCCGCCAGATCCAAACCCACTCCGCCAGACCCGAACCCATTCCGCCACACCCGAACCAACTCCGCCAGACCCCAACCCACTCCGCCAGACCCAAACCGACTCCACCAGACCCAAACCCACTCCGCCAGACCCCAACCCACTCCGCCAGACCCGAACCCACTCCGCCAAACCCGAACCCACTCCGCTAGACCACAACCCACTCCGCCAGACCCGAACCCACTCCGACAGACCCGAACCCACTCCGCCAGACCCAAACCCACTCCGCCAGACCCGAACCCACTCCGCCAGACCCAAACCCACTCCGCCAGACCCCAACTCACTCCGCCAGACACCAACCCACTCCGCCAGACCCTAACCCACTCCGCCAGACCGGAACCCACTCTGCCAGACCCTAACCCACTCCGCCAGACCCGAACCCACTCCGCCAGACCCCAACCCATTCCGCCAGACCCAAACCCACTCTGCCAGACCCAAACCCACTCCGCCAGACCCAAACCCACTCCGCCAGACCCAAACTCACTCCGCCAGAACCGAACCCACTCCGCCAGACCACAACCCACTCCCCCAGATCCTAACCCACACCGACAGACCCGAACCCACTCCGCCAGATCCAAACCAACTCCGCCAGACCCGAACCCACTCCGCCAGACCCGAACCCACTCCGCCAGACCCCAACTCACTCCGCCAGACCCGAACCCACTCCGCCAGACCCTAACCCACTCCGCCAGACCGGAACCCACTCCGCCAGACCCTAACCCACTCCGCCAGACCCGAACCCACTCCGCCAGACCTTAACCCACTCCGCCAGACCGGAACCCACTCCGCCAGACCCTAACCCACTCCGCCAGACCCGAACCCACTCCGTCAGACCCAAACCCACTCCGCCAGACCCAAACCCACTCCGCCAGACCCCAACCCACTGCGCCAGACCCGAACCCACTCCGCCAGACCCGAACCCACTCCGTCAGACCCGAACCAACTCCGCCAGACCCGAACCCACTCCCCCAGACCCAAACCCACTCCGCCAGACCCGAACCCACTCCGCCAGACCCGAACCCACTCCGCCAGACCCGAACCCATTCCGCCAGACCACAACCCTCTCCGCCAGACCCGAACCCACACCGACAGACCCGAACCCACTCCGCCAGACCCAAACCCACTCCGCCAGACCCGAACCCATTCCGCCAGACCCGAACCAACTCCGCCAGACCCCAACCCACTCCGCCAGACCCAAACCCACTCCGCCAGACCCAAACCCACTCCGCCAGACCCCAACCCACTCCGCCAGACCCGAACCCACTCCGCCAAACCCGAACCCACTCCGCTAGACCACAACCCACTCCGCCAGACCCGAACCCACTCCGCCAGACCCTAACCCACTCCGCCAGACCCGAACCCACTCCGCCAGACCCGAACCCACTCCGCCAGACCCGAACCCACTCCGCCAGACCCAAACCCACTTTGCCAGACCCGAACCCACTCCGTCAGACCCAAACCCACTCCGCCAGACCCAAACCCACTCCGCCAGACCCGAACCCACTGCGCCAGACCCGAACCCACTCCGCCAGACCCGAACCCACTCCATCAGACCCGAACCAACTCCGCCAGACCCGAACCCACTCCGCCAGACCCCAACCCACTCCGCCAGACCCCAACCCACTCCGCCAGACCCGAACCCACACCGACAGACCCGAACCCACTCCGCCAGACCCGAACCCACTCCGCCAGACCCGAACCCATTCCGCCAGACCACAACCCACTCCGCCAGACCCGAACCCACACCGACAGACCCGAACCCACTCCGCCAGACCCAAACCCACTCCGCCAGACCCGAACCCATTCCGCCAGACCCGAACCAACTCCGCAAGACCCCAACCCACTCCGCCAGACCCAAACCCACTCCGCCAGACCCAAACCCACTCCGCCAGACCCCAACCCACTCCGCCAGACCCGAACCCACTCCGCCAAACCCGAACCCACTCCGCTAGACCACAACCCACTCCGCCAGACCCGAACCCACTCCGACAGACCCGAACCCACTCCGCCAGACCCGAACCCACTCCGCCAGACCCGAACCCACTCCGCCAGACCACAACCCACTCCGCCAGACCCGAACCCACACCGACAGACCCGAACCCACTCCGCCAGACCCAAACCCACTCCGCCAGACCCGAACCCATTCCGCCAGACCCGAACCAACTCCGCCAGACCCCAACCCACTCCGCCAGACCCAAACCCACTCCGCCAGACCCAAACCCACTCCGCCAGACCCCAACCCACTCCGCCAGACCCCAACCCACTCCGCCAAACCCGAACCCACTCCGCTAGACCACAACCCACTCCGCCAGACCCGAACCCACTCCGACAGACCCGAACCCACTCCGCCAGACCCAAACCCACTCCGCCAGACCCGAACCCACTCCGCCAGACCCAAACCCACTCCGCCAGACCCCAACCCACTCCGCCAGACACCAACCCACTCCACCAGACCCGAACCCACTCCGCCAGGCCCGAACCCACTCCGCCAGACCCGAACCCACTCCGCCAGACCCCAACCCATTCCGCCAGACCCAAACCCACTCTGCCAGACCCAAACCCACTCCGCCAGACCCAAACCCACTCCGCCAGACCCAAACTCACTCCGCCAGAACCGAACCCACTCCGCCAGACCACAACCCACTCCGCCAGACCCGAACCCACACCGACAGACCCGAACCCACTCCGCCAGACCCAAACCCACTCCGCCAGACCCGAACCCATTCCGCCAGACCCGAACCAACTCCGCCAGACCCCAACCCACTCCGCCAGACCCAAACCCACTCCGCCAGACCCAAACCCACTCCGCCAGACCCCAACCCACTCCGCCAGACCCCAACCCACTCCGCCAAACCCGAACCCACTCCGCTAGACCACAACCCACTCCGCCAGACCCAAACCCACTCCGACAGACCCGAACCCACTCCGCCAGACCCAAACCCACTCCGCCAGACCCGAACCCACTCCGCCAGACCCAAACCCACTCCGCCAGACCCCAACCCACTCCGCCAGACACCAACCCACTCCACCAGACCCGAACCCACTCCGCCAGGCCCGAACCCACTCCGCCAGACCCGAACCCACTCCGCCAGACCCCAACCCATTCCGCCAGACCCAAACCCACTCTGCCAGACCCAAACCCACTCCGCCAGACCCAAACCCACTCCGCCAGACCCAAACTCACTCCGCCAGAACCGAACCCACTCCGCCAGACCACAACCCACTCCCCCAGATCCTAACCCACACGGCCAGACCCGAACCCACTCCGCCAGACCCGAACCCAGTCCGCCACACCCAAACCCACTCCGCCAGACCCAAACCCACTCCGCAGGACCCAAACCCTCTCCGCCAGACCCAAACCCACTCCGCCAGACCCGAAACCACTCTGCCAGACCGAACCCACTCCGCCAGACCCAAACCCACTCCGCCAGACCCGAACCCACTCCGCCAAACCCGAACCCACTCCGCCATACCACAACCCACTCCTCCAGACCCGAACCCACACCGACAGACCCGAACCCACTCCGCCAGACCCAAACCCACTCCGCCAGACCCCAACCCACTCCGCCAGACCCCAACCCACTCCGCCAGACCCAAACCGACTCCGCAGGACCCAAACCCTCTCCGCCAGACCCAAACCCACTCCGCCAGACCCGAAACCACTCCGCCAGACCCGAACCCACTCCGCCAGACCAAAACCCACTGCGCCAGACCGGAACCCACTCCTCCAGACCCGAACCCACCCCGCCAGACCCGAACCAACTCCGCCAGACCCGAACCCACTCCGCCAGACACGAACCCACTCCGCCAGACCCGAACCCACTCCATCAGACCCAAACCCACTCCGCCAGACCCAAACCCACTCCGCCAGACCCCAACCCACTGCGCCAGACCCGAACCCACTCCGCCAGACCCGAACCCACTCTGCCAGACCCGAACCCATTCCGCCAGACCACAACCCACTCCGCCAGACCCGAACCCACACCGACAGACCCGAACCCACTCCGCCAGACCCGAACCCACTCCGCCAGATCCAAACCCACTCCGCCAGACCCGAACCCATTCCGCCACACCCGAACCAACTCCGCCAGACCCCAACCCACTCCGCCAGACCCAAACCGACTCCACCAGACCCAAACCCACTCCGCCAGACCCCAACCCACTCCGCCAGACCCGAACCCACTCCGCCAAACCCGAACCCACTCCGCTAGACCACAACCCACTCCGCCAGACCCGAACCCACTCCGACAGACCCGAACCCACTCCGCCAGACCCAAACCCACTCCGCCAGACCCGAACCCACTCCGCCAGACCCAAACCCACTCCGCCAGACCCCAACTCACTCCGCCAGACACCAACCCACTCCGCCAGACCCTAACCCACTCCGCCAGACCGGAACCCACTCTGCCAGACCCTAACCCACTCCGCCAGACCCGAACCCACTCCGCCAGACCCCAACCCATTCCGCCAGACCCAAACCCACTCTGCCAGACCCAAACCCACTCCGCCAGACCCAAACCCACTCCGCCAGACCCGAACCCACTCCGTCAGACCCGAACCAACTCCGCCAGACCCGAACCCACTCCCCCAGACCCAAACCCACTCCGCCAGACCCGAACCCACTCCGCCAGACCCGAACCCACTCCGCCAGACCCGAACCCATTCCGCCAGACCACAACCCTCTCCGCCAGACCCGAACCCACACCGACAGACCCGAACCCACTCCGCCAGACCCAAACCCACTCCGCCAGACCCGAACCCATTCCGCCAGACCCGAACCAACTCCGCCAGACCCCAACCCACTCCGCCAGACCCAAACCCACTCCGCCAGACCCAAACCCACTCCGCCAGACCCCAACCCACTCCGCCAGACCCGAACCCACTCCGCCAAACCCGAACCCACTCCGCTAGACCACAACCCACTCCGCCAGACCCGAACCCACTCCGCCAGACCCTAACCCACTCCGCCAGACCCGAACCCACTCCGCCAGACCCGAACCCACTCCGCCAGACCCGAACCCACTCCGCCAGACCCAAACCCACTTTGCCAGACCCGAACCCACTCCGTCAGACCCAAACCCACTCCGCCAGACCCAAACCCACTCCGCCAGACCCGAACCCACTGCGCCAGACCCGAACCCACTCCGCCAGACCCGAACCCACTCCATCAGACCCGAACCAACTCCGCCAGACCCGAACCCACACCGCCAGACCCCAACCCACTCCGCCAGACCCCAACCCACTCCGCCAGACCCGAACCCACACCGACAGACCCGAACCCACTCCGCCAGACCCGAACCCACTCCGCCAGACCCGAACCCATTCCGCCAGACCACAACCCACTCCGCCAGACCCGAACCCACACCGACAGACCCGAACCCACTCCGCCAGACCCAAACCCACTCCGCCAGACCCGAACCCATTCCGCCAGACCCGAACCAACTCCGCAAGACCCCAACCCACTCCGCCAGACCCAAACCCACTCCGCCAGACCCAAACCCACTCCGCCAGACCCCAACCCACTCCGCCAGACCCGAACCCACTCCGCCAAACCCGAACCCACTCCGCTAGACCACAACCCACTCCGCCAGACCCGAACCCACTCCGACAGACCCGAACCCACTCCGCCAGACCCGAACCCACTCCGCCAGACCCGAACCCACTCCGCCAGACCACAACCCACTCCGCCAGACCCGAACCCACACCGACAGACCCGAACCCACTCCGCCAGACCCAAACCCACTCCGCCAGACCCGAACCCATTCCGCCAGACCCGAACCAACTCCGCCAGACCCCAACCCACTCCGCCAGACCCAAACCCACTCCGCCAGACCCAAACCCACTCCGCCAGACCCCAACCCACTCCGCCAGACCCCAACCCACTCCGCCAAACCCGAACCCACTCCGCTAGACCACAACCCACTCCGCCAGACCCGAACCCACTCCGACAGACCCGAACCCACTCCGCCAGACCCAAACCCACTCCGCCAGACCCGAACCCACTCCGCCAGACCCAAACCCACTCCGCCAGACCCCAACCCACTCCGCCAGACACCAACCCACTCCACCAGACCCGAACCCACTCCGCCAGGCCCGAACCCACTCCGCCAGACCCGAACCCACTCCGCCAGACCCCAACCCATTCCGCCAGACCCAAACCCACTCTGCCAGACCCAAACCCACTCCGCCAGACCCAAACCCACTCCGCCAGACCCAAACTCACTCCGCCAGAACCGAACCCACTCCGCCAGACCACAACCCACTCCGCCAGACCCGAACCCACACCGACAGACCCGAACCCACTCCGCCAGACCCAAACCCACTCCGCCAGACCCGAACCCATTCCGCCAGACCCGAACCAACTCCGCCAGACCCCAACCCACTCCGCCAGACCCAAACCCACTCCGCCAGACCCAAACCCACTCCGCCAGACCCCAACCCACTCCGCCAGACCCCAACCCACTCCGCCAAACCCGAACCCACTCCGCTAGACCACAACCCACTCCGCCAGACCCAAACCCACTCCGACAGACCCGAACCCACTCCGCCAGACCCAAACCCACTCCGCCAGACCCGAACCCACTCCGCCAGACCCAAACCCACTCCGCCAGACCCCAACCCACTCCGCCAGACACCAACCCACTCCACCAGACCCGAACCCACTCCGCCAGGCCCGAACCCACTCCGCCAGACCCGAACCCACTCCGCCAGACCCCAACCCATTCCGCCAGACCCAAACCCACTCTGCCAGACCCAAACCCACTCCGCCAGACCCAAACCCACTCCGCCAGACCCAAACTCACTCCGCCAGAACCGAACCCACTCCGCCAGACCACAACCCACTCCCCCAGATCCTAACCCACACGGCCAGACCCGAACCCACTCCGCCAGACCCGAACCCAGTCCGCCACACCCAAACCCACTCCGCCAGACCCAAACCCACTCCGCAGGACCCAAACCCTCTCCGCCAGACCCAAACCCACTCCGCCAGACCCGAAACCACTCTGCCAGACCGAACCCACTCCGCCAGACCCAAACCCACTCCGCCAGACCCGAACCCACTCCGCCAAACCCGAACCCACTCCGCCATACCACAACCCACTCCGACAGACCCGAACCCACACCGACAGACCCGAACCCACTCCGCCAGACCCAAACCCACTCCGCCAGACCCCAACCCACTCCGCCAGACCCCAACCCACTCCGCCAGACCCGAACCCACACCGACAGACCCGAACCCACTCCGCCAGACCCGAACCCATTCCGCCAGACCCGAACCAACTCCGCCAGACCCGAACCCACTCCGCCAAACCCGAACCCACTCCGCCATACCACAACCCACTCTGCCAGACCCAAACCCACTCCGCCAGACCCAAACCCACTCCGCCAGACCCAAACTCACTCCGCCAGAACCGAACCCACTCCGCCAGACCACAACCCACTCCGCCAGACCCGAACCCACACCGACAGACCCGAACCCACTCCGCCAGACCCAAACCCACTCCGCCAGACCCGAACCCATTCCGCCAGACCCGAACCAACTCCGCCAGACCCCAACCCACTCCGCCAGACCCAAACCCACTCCGCCAGACCCAAACCCACTCCGCCAGACCCCAACCCACTCCGCCAGACCCCAACCCACTCCGCCAAACCCGAACCCACTCCGCTAGACCACAACCCACTCCGCCAGACCCAAACCCACTCCGACAGACCCGAACCCACTCCGCCAGACCCAAACCCACTCCGCCAGACCCGAACCCACTCCGCCAGACCCAAACCCACTCCGCCAGACCCAAACCCACTCCGCCAGACCCCAACCCACTCCGCCAGACACCAACCCACTCCACCAGACCCGAACCCACTCCGCCAGGCCCGAACCCACTCCGCCAGACCCGAACCCACTCCGCCAGACCCCAACCCATTCCGCCAGACCCAAACCCACTCTGCCAGACCCAAACCCACTCCGCCAGACCCAAACCCACTCCGCCAGACCCGAACCCAGTCCGCCACACCCAAACCCACTCCGCCAGACCCAAACCCACTCCGCAGGACCCAAACCCTCTCCGCCAGACCCAAACCCACTCCGCCAGACCCGAAACCACTCTGCCAGACCGAACCCACTCCGCCAGACCCAAACCCACTCCGCCAGACCCGAACCCACTCCGCCAAACCCGAACCCACTCCGCCATACCACAACCCACTCCTCCAGACCCGAACCCACACCGACAGACCCGAACCCACTCCGCCAGACCCAAACCCACTCCGCCAGACCCCAACCCACTCCGCCAGACCCCAACCCACTCCGCCAGACCCAAACCGACTCCGCAGGACCCAAACCCTCTCCGCCAGACCCAAACCCACTCCGCCAGACCCGAAACCACTCCGCCAGACCCGAACCCACTCCGCCAGACCAAAACCCACTGCGCCAGACCGGAACCCACTCCTCCAGACCCGAACCCACCCCGCCAGACCCGAACCAACTCCGCCAGACCCGAACCCACTCCGCCAGACACGAACCCACTCCGCCAGACCCCAACCCACTCCGCCAGACCCGTACCCACTCCGACAGACCCGAACCCACTCCACCAGACCCTAACCCACTCCGCCAGACCCGAACCCACTCTGCCAGACCCAAACCCACTCCGCCAGACCCGAACCCACTCCGCCAGACCCGAACCCAGTCCGCCACACCCAAACCCACTCCGCCAGACCAGAACCCACTCCGCCAGACCCAAACCCACTCCGCCAGACCCCAACCCACTCCGCCAGACCCGAACCCACTCCGCCAAACCTGAACCCACTCCGCCAGACCGGAACCAACTCCGCCAGACCCGAACCCACTCCGCCAGACCCGAACCCACTCCGCCAGACCCCAACCCACCCCGCCAGACCCGAACCCACACCGACAGACCCGAACCCACTCCGCCAGACCCTAACCCACTCCGCCAGACCCGAACCCACTCCGCCAGACCCAAACCCATTCCGCCAGACCACAACCCAATCCGCCAGACCGGAACCCACACCGACAAACCCGAACCCACTCCGCCAGACCCAAACCCACTCCGCCGGACCCGAACCCATTCCGCCAGACCCGAACCAACTCCGCCAAACCCGAACCCACTCCTCCAGACCCGAACCCACTCCGCCAGAACCAAACCCACTCCGCCAGAACCAAACCCACTCCGCCAGACCCGAACCCACTCCGCCAAACCCGAACCCACTCCGCCAGACCCCAACCCACTCCGCCAGACCCGAACCCACTCCGACAGACCCGAACCCACTCCGCCAGACCCAATCCCACTCTGCCAGACCCAAACCCACTCCGCCAGACCCGCACCCACTCCGCCATACCCGAACCCACTCCGTCAGACCACAACCCACTCCCCCAGACCCTAACCCACACCGACAGACCCGAACCCACTCCGCCAGATCCAAACCCACTCCGCCAGACCCGAACCCACTCCGCCAGACCCGAACCCACTCCGCCAGACCCGAACTCACTCCGCCAGACCCGAACCCACTCCGCCAGACCCTAACCCACTCCGCCAGACCTGAACCCACTCCGCCAGACCCTAACCCACTCCGCCAGACCCGAACCCACTCCGCGAGACCCTAACCCACTCCGCCAGACCGGAACCCACTCCGCCAGACCCTAACCCACTCCGCCAGACCCGAACCCACTCCGCCAGACCCGAACCCACTCCGCCAGACCCAAACCCACTCCGCCAGACCCGAACCCACTCCGCCAGACCCGAACCCACTCCATCAGACCCAAACCCACTCCGCCAGACCCAAACCCACTCCGCCAGACCCCAACCCACTGCGCCAGACCCGAACCCACTCCGCCAGACCCGAACCCACTCTGCCAGACCCGAACCCATTCCGCCAGACCACAACCCACTCCGCCAGACCCGAACCCACACCGACAGACCCGAACCCACTCCGCCAGACCCGAACCCACTCCGCCAGATCCAAACCCACTCCGCCAGACCCGAACCCATTCCGCCACACCCGAACCAACTCCGCCAGACCCCAACCCACTCCGCCAGACCCTAACCCACTCCGCCAGACCCGAACCCACTCCGCCAGACCCTAACCCACTCCGCCAGACCGGAACCCACTCTGCCAGACCCTAACCCACTCCGCCAGACCCGAACCCACTCCGCCAGACCCCAACCCATTCCGCCAGACCCAAACCCACTCTGCCAGACCCAAACCCACTCCGCCAGACCCAAACCCACTCCGCCAGACCCAAACTCACTCCGCCAGAACCGAACCCACTCCGCCAGACCACAACCCACTCCCCCAGATCCTAACCCACACCGACAGACCCGAACCCACTCCGCCAGATCCAAACCAACTCCGCCAGACCCGAACCCACTCCGCCAGACCCGAACCCACTCCGCCAGACCCCAACTCACTCCGCCAGACCCGAACCCACTCCGCCAGACCCTAACCCACTCCGCCAGACCGGAACCCACTCCGCCAGACCCTAACCCACTCCGCCAGACCCGAACCCACTCCGCCAGACCCTAACCCACTCCGCCAGACCGGAACCCACTCCGCCAGACCCTAACCCACTCCGCCAGACCCGAACCCACTCCGTCAGACCCAAACCCACTCCGCCAGACCCAAACCCACTCCGCCAGACCCCAACCCACTGCGCCAGACCCGAACCCACTCCGCCAGACCCGAACCCACTCCGTCAGACCCGAACCAACTCCGCCAGACCCGAACCCACTCCCCCAGACCCAAACCCACTCCGCCAGACCCGAACCCACTCCGCCAGACCCGAACCCACTCCGCCAGACCCGAACCCATTCCGCCAGACCACAACCCTCTCCGCCAGACCCGAACCCACACCGACAGACCCGAACCCACTCCGCCAGACCCAAACCCACTCCGCCAGACCCGAACCCATTCCGCCAGACCCGAACCAACTCCGCCAGACCCCAACCCACTCCGCCAGACCCAAACCCACTCCGCCAGACCCAAACCCACTCCGCCAGACCCCAACCCACTCCGCCAGACCCGAACCCACTCCGCCAAACCCGAACCCACTCCGCTAGACCACAACCCACTCCGCCAGACCCGAACCCACTCCGCCAGACCCTAACCCACTCCGCCAGACCCGAACCCACTCCGCCAGACCCGAACCCACTCCGCCAGACCCGAACCCACTCCGCCAGACCCAAACCCACTTTGCCAGACCCGAACCCACTCCGTCAGACCCAAACCCACTCCGCCAGACCCAAACCCACTCCGCCAGACCCGAACCCACTGCGCCAGACCCGAACCCACTCCGCCAGACCCGAACCCACTCCATCAGACCCGAACCAACTCCGCCAGACCCGAACCCACTCCGCCAGACCCCAACCCACTCCGCCAGACCCCAACCCACTCCGCCAGACCCGAACCCACACCGACAGACCCGAACCCACTCCGCCAGACCCGAACCCACTCCGCCAGACCCGAACCCATTCCGCCAGACCACAACCCACTCCGCCAGACCCGAACCCACACCGACAGACCCGAACCCACTCCGCCAGACCCAAACCCACTCCGCCAGACCCGAACCCATTCCGCCAGACCCGAACCAACTCCGCAAGACCCCAACCCACTCCGCCAGACCCAAACCCACTCCGCCAGACCCAAACCCACTCCGCCAGACCCCAACCCACTCCGCCAGACCCGAACCCACTCCGCCAAACCCGAACCCACTCCGCTAGACCACAACCCACTCCGCCAGACCCGAACCCACTCCGACAGACCCGAACCCACTCCGCCAGACCCGAACCCACTCCGCCAGACCCGAACCCACTCCGCCAGAACAAAACCCACTCCGCCAGACCCCAACCCACTCCGCCGGACACCAACCCACTCCGCCAGACCCGAACCCACTCCGCCAGGCCCGAACCCACTCCGCCAGACCCGAACCCACTCCGCCAGACCCAAACCCACTCCGCCAGACCCGAACCCACTCCGCCAGACCCCAACCCATTCCGCCAGACCCAAACCCACTCTGCCAGACCCAAACCCACTCCGCCAGACCCAAACCCACTCCGCCAGACCCAAACTCACTCAGCCAGAACCGAACCCACTCCGCCAGACCACAACCCACTCCCCCAGATCCTAACCCACACCGACAGACCCGAACCCACTCCGCCAGATCCAAACCAACTCCGCCAGACCCGAACCCACTCCGCCAGACCCAAACCCACTCCGCCAGACCCGAACCCACTCCGCCAGACCCAAACCCACTCCGCCAGACCCCAACCCACTCCGCCAGACACCAACCCACTCCGCCAGACCCGAACCCACTCCGCCAGGCCCGAACCCACTCCGCCAGACCCGAACCCACTCCGCCAGACCCGAACCCACTCCGCCAGACCCCAACCCATTCCGCCAGACCCAAACCCACTCTGCCAGACCCAAACCCACTCCGCCAGACCCAAACCCACTCCGCCAGACCCAAACTCACTCCGCCAGAACCGAACCCACTCCGCCAGACCACAACCCACTCCCCCAGATCCTAACCCACACCGACAGACCCGAACCCACTCCGCCAGATCCAAACCAACTCCGCCAGACCCGAACCCACTCCGCCAGACCCTAACCCACTCCGCCAGACCCGAACCCACTCCGCCAGACCCTAACCCACTCCGCCAGACCGGAACCCACTCCGCCAGACCCTAACCCACTCTGCCAGACCCGAACCCACTCCGTCAGACCCAAACCCACTCCGCCAGACCCAAACCCACTCCGCCAGACCCCAACCCACTGCGCCAGACCCGAACCCACTCCGCCAGACCCGAACCCACTCCGTCAGACCCGAACCAACTCCGCCAGACCCGAACCCACTCCGCCAGACCCGAACCCACTCCGCCAGACCCCAACCCACTCCGCCAGACCCGAACCCACACCGACAGACCCGAACCCACTCCGCCAGACCCGAACCCACTCCGCCAGACCCGAACCCATTCCGCCAGACCACAACCCACTCCGCCAGACCCGAACCCACACCGACAGACCCGAACCCACTCCGCCAGACCCAAACCCACTCCGCCAGACCCGAACCCATTCCGCCAGACCCGAACCAACTCCGCCAGACCCCAACCCACTCCGCCAGACCCAAACCCACTCCGCCAGACCCAAACCCACTCCGCCAGACCCCAACCCACTCCGCCAGACCCGAACCCACTCCGCCAAACCCGAACCCACTCCGCTAGACCACAACCCACTCCGCCAGACCCGAACCCACTCCGCCAGACCCTAACCCACTCCGCCAGACCCGAACCCACTCCGCCAGACCCGAACCCACTCCGCCAGACCCGAACCCACTCCGCCAGACCCAAACCCACTTTGCCAGACCCGAACCCACTCCGTCAGACCCAAACCCACTCCGCCAGACCCAAACCCACTCCGCCAGACCCGAACCCACTGCGCCAGACCCGAACCCACTCCGCCAGACCCGAACCCACTCCATCAGACCCGAACCAACTCCGCCAGACCCGAACCCACTCCGCCAGACCCCAACCCACTCCGCCAGACCCCAACCCACTCCGCCAGACCCGAACCCACACCGACAGACCCGAACCCACTCCGCCAGACCCGAACCCACTCCGCCAGACCCGAACCCATTCCGCCAGACCACAACCCACTCCGCCAGACCCGAACCCACACCGACAGACCCGAACCCACTCCGCCAGACCCAAACCCACTCCGCCAGACCCGAACCCATTCCGCCAGACCCGAACCAACTCCGCAAGACCCCAACCCACTCCGCCAGACCCAAACCCACTCCGCCAGACCCAAACCCACTCCGCCAGACCCCAACCCACTCCGCCAGACCCGAACCCACTCCGCCAAACCCGAACCCACTCCGCTAGACCACAACCCACTCCGCCAGACCCGAACCCACTCCGACAGACCCGAACCCACTCCGCCAGACCCGAACCCACTCCGCCAGACCCGAACCCACTCCGCCAGAACAAAACCCACTCCGCCAGACCCCAACCCACTCCGCCGGACACCAACCCACTCCGCCAGACCCGAACCCACTCCGCCAGGCCCGAACCCACTCCGCCAGACCCGAACCCACTCCGCCAGACCCAAACCCACTCCGCCAGACCCGAACCCACTCCGCCAGACCCCAACCCATTCCGCCAGACCCAAACCCACTCTGCCAGACCCAAACCCACTCCGCCAGACCCAAACCCACTCCGCCAGACCCAAACTCACTCAGCCAGAACCGAACCCACTCCGCCAGACCACAACCCACTCCCCCAGATCCTAACCCACACCGACAGACCCGAACCCACTCCGCCAGATCCAAACCAACTCCGCCAGACCCGAACCCACTCCGCCAGACCCAAACCCACTCCGCCAGACCCGAACCCACTCCGCCAGACCCAAACCCACTCCGCCAGACCCCAACCCACTCCGCCAGACACCAACCCACTCCGCCAGACCCGAACCCACTCCGCCAGGCCCGAACCCACTCCGCCAGACCCGAACCCACTCCGCCAGACCCGAACCCACTCCGCCAGACCCCAACCCATTCCGCCAGACCCAAACCCACTCTGCCAGACCCAAACCCACTCCGCCAGACCCAAACCCACTCCGCCAGACCCAAACTCACTCCGCCAGAACCGAACCCACTCCGCCAGACCACAACCCACTCCCCCAGATCCTAACCCACACCGACAGACCCGAACCCACTCCGCCAGATCCAAACCAACTCCGCCAGACCCGAACCCACTCCGCCAGACCCTAACCCACTCCGCCAGACCCGAACCCACTCCGCCAGACCCTAACCCACTCCGCCAGACCGGAACCCACTCCGCCAGACCCTAACCCACTCTGCCAGACCCGAACCCACTCCGTCAGACCCAAACCCACTCCGCCAGACCCAAACCCACTCCGCCAGACCCCAACCCACTGCGCCAGACCCGAACCCACTCCGCCAGACCCGAACCCACTCCGTCAGACCCGAACCAACTCCGCCAGACCCGAACCCACTCCGCCAGACCCGAACCCACTCCGCCAGACCCCAACCCACTCCGCCAGACCCGAACCCACACCGACAGACCCGAACCCACTCCGCCAGACCCGAACCCACTCCGCCAGACCCGAACCCATTCCGCCAGACCACAACCCACTCCGCCAGACCCGAACCCACACCGACAGACCCGAACCCACTCCGCCAGACCCAAACCCACTCCGCCAGACCCGAACCCATTCCGCCAGACCCGAACCAACTCCGCCAGACCCCAACCCACTCCGCCAGACCCAAACCCACTCCGCCAGACCCAAACCCACTCCGCCAGACCCCAACCCACTCCGCCAGACCCGAACCCACTCCGCCACACCCGAACCCACTCCGCTAGACCACAACCCACTCCGCCAGACCCGAACCCACTCCGACAGACCCGAACCCACTCCGCCAGACCCAAACCCACTCCGCCAGACCCGAACCCAATCCGCCAGACCCAAACCCACTCCGCCAGACCCCAACCCACTCCGCCAGACACCAACCCACTCCGCCAGACCCGAACCCACTCCGCCAGGCCCGAACCCACTCCGCCAGACCCGAACCCACTCCGCCTGACCCGAACCCACTCCGCCAGACCCGAACCCACTCCGCCAGACCCCAACCCATTCCGCCAGACCCAAACCCACTCTGCCAGACCCAAACCCACTCCGCCAGACCCAAACCCACTCCGCCAGACCCAAACTCACTCGCCAGAACCGAACCCACTCCGCCAGACCACAACCCACTCCCCCAGATCCTAACCCACACCGACAGACCCGAACCCACTCCGCCAGATCCAAACCAACTCCGCCAGACCCGAACCCACTCCGCCAGACCCGAACCCACTCCGCCAGACCCGAACTCACTCCGCCAGACCCGAACCCACTCCGCCAGACCCTAACCCACTCCGCCAGACCGGAACCCACTCCGCCAGACCCTAACCCACTCCGCCAGACCCGAACCCACTCCGCCAGACCCTAACCCACTCCGCCAGACCGGAACCCACTCCGCCAGACCCGAACCCAATCCGCCAGACCCAAACCCACTCCGCCAGACCCCAACCCACTCCGCCAGACACCAACCCACTCCGCCAGACCCGAACCCACTCCGCCAGGCCCGAACCCACTCCGCCAGACCCGAACCCACTCCGCCTGACCCGAACCCACTCCGCCAGACCCGAACCCACTCCGCCAGACCCCAATCCATTCCGCCAGACCCAAACCCACTCTGCCAGACCCAAACCCACTCCGCCAGACCCAAACCCACTCCGCCAGACCCAAACTCACTCGCCAGAACCGAACCCACTCCGCCAGACCACAACCCACTCCCCCAGATCCTAACCCACACCGACAGACCCGAACCCACTCCGCCAGATCCAAACCAACTCCGCCAGACCCGAACCCACTCCGCCAGACCCGAACCCACTCCGCCAGACCCGAACTCACTCCGCCAGACCCGAACCCACTCCGCCAGACCCTAACCCACTCCGCCAGACCGGAACCCACTCCGCCAGACCCTAACCCACTCCGCCAGACCCGAACCCACTCCGCCAGACCCTAACCCACTCCGCCAGACCGGAACCCACTCCGCCAGACCCTAACCCACTCCGCCAGACCCGAACCCACTCCGCCAGACCCGAACCCACTCCGCCAGACCCAAACCCACTCCGCCAGACCCAAACCCACTCCGCCAGACCCGAACCCACTCCGCCAGACCCGAACCCACTCCGCCAGACCCGAACCCACTCCGCCAGACCCCAACCCACTGCGCCAGACCCGAACCCACTCCGCCAGACCCGAACCCACTCCGTCAGACCCGAACCAACTCCGCCAGACCCGAACCCACTCCGCCAGACCCGAACCCACTCCGCCAGACCCCAACCCACTCCGCCAGACCCGAACCCACACCGACAGACCCGAACCCACTCCGCCAGACCCGAACCCACTCCGCCTGACCCAAACCCATTCCGCCAGACCACAACCCACTCCGCCAGACCCGAACCAACACCGACAGACCCGAACCCACTCCGCCAGACCCAAACCCACACCGACAGACCCGAACCCACTCCGCCAGACCCGAACCCACTCCGCCAGACCCGAACCCATTCCGCCAGACCACAACCCACTCCGCCAGACCCGAACCCACACCGACAGACCCGAACCCACTCCGCCAGACCCGAACCCACTCCGCCAGACCCGAACCCATTCCGCCAGACCCGAACCCACTCCGCCAGACCCAAACCCACTCCGCCAGACCCAAACCCACTCCGCCAGACCCCAACCCACTCCGCCAGACCCGAACCCACTCCGCCTGACCCGAACCCACTCCGCCAGACCCGAACCCACTCCGCCAGACCCGAACCCACTCCGCCAGACCCCAACCCATTCCGCCAGACCCAAACCCACTCTGCCAGACCCAAACCCACTCCGCCAGACCCAAACCCACTCCGCCAGACCCAAACTCACTCCGCCAGAACCGAACCCACTCCGCCAGACCACAACCCACTCCCCCAGATCCTAACCCACACCGACAGACCCGAACCCACTCCGCCAGATCCAAACCAACTCCGCCAGACCCGAACCCACTCCGCCAGACCCGAACCCACTCCGCCAGACCCGAACTCACTCCGCCAGACCCGAACCCACTCCGCCAGACCCTAACCCACTCCGCCAGACCGGAACCCACTCCGCCAGACCCTAACCCACTCCGCCAGACCCGAACCCACTCCGCCAGACCCTAACCCACTCCGCCAGACCGGAACCCACTCCGCCAGACCCTAACCCACTCCGCCAGACCCGAACCCACTCCGCCAGACCCGAACCCACTCCGCCAGACCCAAACCCACTCCGCCAGACCCAAACCCACTCCGCCAGACCCGAACCCACTCCGCCAGACCCGAACCCACTCCGCCAGACCCAAACCCACTCCGCCAGACCCCAACCCACTGCGCCAGACCCGAACCCACTCCGCCAGACCCGAACCCACTCCGCCAGACCCGAACCAACTCCGCCAGACCCGAACCCACTCCGCCAGACCCGAACCCACTCCGCCAGACCCCAACCCACTCCGCCAGACCCGAACCCACACCGACAGACCCGAACCCACTCCGCCAGACCCGAACCCACTCCGCCTGACCCAAACCCATTCCGCCAGACCACAACCCACTCCGCCAGACCCGAACCCACACCGACAGACCCGAACCCACTCCGCCAGACCCAAACCCACTCCGCCAGACCCGAACCCATTCCGCCAGACCTGAACCAACTCCGCCAGACCCGAACCCACTCCTCCAGACCCGAACCCACTCCGCCAGACCCAAACCCACTCCGCCAAACCCAAACCCACTCCGCCAGACCCCAACCCACTCCGCCAGACCCGAACCCACTCCGCCAAACCCGAACCCACTCCGCTAGACCACAACCCACTCCGCCAGACCCAAACCCACTCCGACAGACCCAAACCCACTCCGCCAGACCCAAACCCACTCCGCCAGACCCGAACCCACTCCGCCAGACCCGAACCCACTCCGCCAGACCCCAACCCACTCCGCCAGACACCAACCCACTCCGCCAGACCCGAACCCACTCCGCCAGGCCCGAACCCACTCCGCCAGACCCGAACCCACTCCGCCAGACCCGAACCCACTCCGCCAGACCCGAACCCACTCCGCCAGACCCCAACCCATTCCGCCAGACCCAAACCCACTCTGCCAGACCCAAACCCACTCCGCCAGACCCAAACCCACTCCGCCAGACCCAAACTCACTCCGCCAGAACCAAACCCACTCCGCCAGACCCGAACCCACTCCGCCAAACCAGAACCCACTCCGCCAGACCCCAACCCACTCCGCCAGACCCGAACCCACTCCGCCAGACCCGAACCCACTCCGCCAGACCCTAACCCACCCCGCCAGACCCGAACCCACTCCGCCAGACCCGAACCCATTCCGCCAGACCACAACCCACCCCGCCAGACCCGAACCCACTCCGCGTGACCCGAACCCATTCCGCCAGACCACAACCCACTCCGCCAGACCCGAACCCACACCGACAGACCCGAACCCACTCCGCCAGACCCCAACCCATTCCGCCAGACCCAAACCCACTCTGCCAGAACCAAACCCACTCCGCCAGACCCAAACCCACTCCGCCAGACCCAAACTCACTCCGCCAGAACCAAACCCACTCCGCCAGACCCGAACCCACTCCGCCAAACCCGAACCCACTCCGCCAGACCCCAACCCACTCCGCCAGACCCGAACCCACTCCGCCAGACCCGAACCCACTCCGCCAGACCCTAACCCACTCCGCCAGACCCGAACCCACTCCGCCAGACCCGAACCCATTCCGCCAGACCACAACCCACTCTGCCAGACCCGAACCCACACCGACAGACCCGAACCCACTCCGCCAGACCCAAACCCACTCCGCCAGACCCGAACCCATTCCGCCAGACCCGAACCAACTCCGCCAGACCCCAACCCACTCCGCCAGACCCAAACCCACTCCGCCAGACCCAAACCCACTCCGCCAGACCCCAACCCACTCCGCCAGACCCGAACCCACTCCGCCACACCCGAACCCACTCCGCTAGACCACAACCCACTCCGCCAGACCCGAACCCACTCCGACAGACCCGAACCCACTCCGCCAGACCCAAACCCACTCCGCCAGACCCGAACCCAATCCGCCAGACCCAAACCCACTCCGCCAGACCCCAACCCACTCCGCCAGACACCAACCCACTCCGCCAGACCCGAACCCACTCCGCCAGGCCCGAACCCACTCCGCCAGACCCGAACCCACTCCGCCTGACCCGAACCCACTCCGCCAGACCCGAACCCACTCCGCCAGACCCCAACCCATTCCGCCAGACCCAAACCCACTCTGCCAGACCCAAACCCACTCCGCCAGACCCAAACCCACTCCGCCAGACCCAAACTCACTCCGCCAGAACCGAACCCACTCCGCCAGACCACAACCCACTCCCCCAGATCCTAACCCACACCGACAGACCCGAACCCACTCCGCCAGATCCAAACCAACTCCGCCAGACCCGAACCCACTCCGCCAGACCCGAACCCACTCCGCCAGACCCGAACTCACTCCGCCAGACCCGAACCCACTCCGCCAGACCCTAACCCACTCCGCCAGACCGGAACCCACTCCGCCAGACCCTAACCCACTCCGCCAGACCCGAACCCACTCCGCCAGACCCTAACCCACTCCGCCAGACCGGAACCCACTCCGCCAGACCCTAACCCACTCCGCCAGACCCGAACCCACTCCGCCAGACCCGAACCCACTCCGCCAGACCCAAACCCACTCCGCCAGACCCAAACCCACTCCGCCAGACCCGAACCCACTCCGCCAGACCCGAACCCACTCCGCCAGACCCAAACCCACTCCGCCAGACCCCAACCCACTGCGCCAGACCCGAACCCACTCCGCCAGACCCGAACCCACTCCGTCAGACCCGAACCAACTCCGCCAGACCCGAACCCACTCCGCCAGACCCGAACCCACTCCGCCAGACCCCAACCCACTCCGCCAGACCCGAACCCACACCGACAGACCCGAACCCACTCCGCCAGACCCGAACCCACTCCGCCTGACCCAAACCCATTCCGCCAGACCACAACCCACTCCGCCAGACCCGAACCCACACCGACAGACCCGAACCCACTCCGCCAGACCCAAACCCACTCCGCCAGACCCGAACCCATTCCGCCAGACCTGAACCAACTCCGCCAGACCCGAACCCACTCCTCCAGACCCGAACCCACTCCGCCAGACCCAAACCCACTCCGCCAAACCCAAACCCACTCCGCCAGACCCCAACCCACTCCGCCAGACCCGAACCCACTCCGCCAAACCCGAACCCACTCCGCTAGACCACAACCCACTCCGCCAGACCCAAACCCACTCCGACAGACCCAAACCCACTCCGCCAGACCCGAACCCACTCCGCCAGACCCCAACCCACTCCGCCAGACCCCAACCCACTCCGCCAGACACCAACCCACTCCGCCAGACCCGAACCCACTCCGCCAGGCCCGAACCCACTCCGCCAGACCCGAACCCACTCCGCCAGACCCGAACCCACTCCGCCAGACCCGAACCCACTCCGCCAGACCCCAACCCATTCCGCCAGACCCAAACCCACTCTGCCAGACCCAAACCCACTCCGCCAGACCCAAACCCACTCCGCCAGACCCAAACTCACACCGCCAGAACCAAACCCACTCCGCCAGACCCGAACCCACTCCGCCAAACCAGAACCCACTCCGCCAGACCCCAACCCACTCCGCCAGACCCGAACCCACTCCGCCAGACCCGAACCCACTCCGCCAGACCCTAACCCACCCCGCCAGACCCGAACCCACTCCGCCAGACCCGAACCCATTCCGCCAGACCACAACCCACTCCGCCAGACCCGAACCCACACCGACAGACCCGAACCCACTCCGCCAGACCCCAACCCATTCCGCCAGACCCAAACCCACTCTGCCAGAACCAAACCCACTCCGCCAGACCCAAACCCACTCCGCCAGACCCAAACTCACTCCGCCAGAACCAAACCCACTCCGCCAGACCCGAACCCACTCCGCCAAACCCGAACCCACTCCGCCAGACCCCAACCCACTCCGCCAGACCCGAACCCACTCCGCCAGACCCGAACCCACTCCGCCAGACCCTAACCCACTCCGCCAGACCCGAACCCACTCCGCCAGACCCGAACCCATTCCGCCAGACCACAACCCACTCCGCCAGACCCGAACCCACACCGACAGACCCGAACCCACTCCGCCAGACCCAAACCCACTCCGCCAGACCCGAACCCATTCCGCCAGACCCGAACCAACTCCGCCAGACCCGAACCCACTCCTCCAGAACCGAACCCACTCCGCCAGACCCAAACCCACTCCGCCAGACCCAAACCCACTCCGCCAGACCCCAACCCACTCCGCCAGACCCGAACCCACTCCGCCAAACCCGAACCCACTCCGCTAGACCACAACCCACTCCGCCAGACCCGAACCCACTCCGACAGACCCGAACCCACTCCGCCAGACCCAAACCCACACCGACAGACCCGAACCCACTCCGCCAGACCCGAACCCACTCCGCCAGACCCAAACCCATTCCGCCAGACCACAACCCACTCCGCCAGACCCGAACCCACACCGACAGACCCGAACCCACTCCGCCAGACCCAAACCCACTCCGCCAGACCCGAACCCATTCCGCCAGACCCGAACCAACTCCGCCAGACCCGAACCCACTCCTCCAGACCTGAACCCACTCCGCCAGACCCCAACCCATTCCGCCAGACCCAAACCCACTCTGCCAGACCCGAACCCACACCGACAGACCCGAACCCACTCCGCCAGACCCGAACCCACTCCGCCAGACCCAAACCCATTCCGCCAGACCACAACCCACTCCGCCAGACCCGAACCCACACCGACAGACCCGAACCCACTCCGCCAGACCCAAACCCACTCCGCCAGACCCGAACCCACTCCGCCAGACCCGAACCCACTCCGCCAGACCCAAACCCACTCCGCCAGACCCCAACCCACTGCGCCAGACCCGAACCCACTCCGCCAGACCCGAACCCACTCCGTCAGACCCGAACCAACTCCGCCAGACCCGAACCCACTCCGCCAGACCCGAACCCGCTCCGCCAGACCCCAACCCGCTCCGCCAGACCCGAACCCACACCGACAGACCCGAACCCACTCCGCCAGACCCGAACCCACTCCGCCAGACCGAAACCCATTCCGCCAGACCACAACCCACTCCGCCAGACCCGAACCCACACCGACAGACCCGAACCCACTCCGCCAGACCCAAACCCACTCCGCCAGACCCGAACCAACTCCGCCAGACCCGAACCCACTCCTCCAGACCCGAACCCACTCCGCCAGACCCAAACCCACTCCGCCAGACCCAAACCCACTCCGCCAGACCCCAACCCACTCCGCCAGACCCGAACCCACTCCGCCAAACCCGAACCCACTCCGCTAGACCACAACCCACTCCGCCAGACCCGAACCCACTCCGACAGACCCGAACCCACTCCGCCAGACCCAAACCCACTCCGCCAGACCCGAACCCACTCCGCCAGACCCAAACCCACTCCGCCAGACCCCAACCCACTCCGCCAGACACCAACCCACTCCGCCAGACACCAACCCACTCCGCCAGACCCGAACCCACTCCGCCAGGCCCGAACCCACTCCGACAGACCCGAACCCACTCCGCCAGACCCAAACCCACTCCGCCAGACCCGAACCCACTCCGCCAGACCCAAACCCACTCCGCCAGACCCCAACCCACTCCGCCAGACACCAACCCACTCCGCCAGACCCGAACCCACTCCGCCAGACCCGAACCCACTCCGCCAGACCCCAACCCACTCCGCCAGACACCAACCCACTCCGCCAGACCCGAACCCACACCTCCAGGCCCGAACCCACTTCGCCAGACCCGAACCCACTCCGCCAGACCCGAACCCACTCCGCCAGACCCGAACCCACTCCGCCAGACCCGAACCCACTCCGCCAGACCCCAACCCATTCCGCCAGACCCAAACCCACTCTGCCAGACCCAAACCCACTCCGCCAGACCCAAACCCACTCCGCCAGACCCAAACTCACTCCGCCAGAACCAAACCCACTCCGCCAGACCCGAACCCACTCCGCCAAACCAGAACCCACTCCGCCAGACCCCAACCCACTCCGCCAGACCCGAACCCACTCCGCCAGACCCGAACCCACTCCGCCAGACCCTAACCCACCCCGCCAGACCCGAACCCACTCCGCCAGACCCGAACCCATTCCGCCAGACCACAACCCACTCCGCCAGACCCGAACCCACACCGACAGACCCGAACCCACTCCGCCAGACCCCAACCCATTCCGCCAGACCCAAACCCACTCTGCCAGAACCAAACCCACTCCGCCAGACCCAAACCCACTCCGCCAGACCCAAACTCACTCCGCCAGAACCAAACCCACTCCGCCAGACCCGAACCCACTCCGCCAAACCCGAACCCACTCCGCCAGACCCCAACCCACTCCGCCAGACCCCAACCCACTCCGCCAGACCCGAACCCACTCCGCCAGACCCTAACCCACTCCGCCAGACCCGAACCCACTCCGCCAGACCCGAACCCATTCCGCCAGACCACAACCCACTCCGCCAGACCCGAACCCACACCGACAGACCCGAACCCACTCCGCCAGACCCAAACCCACTCCGCCAGACCCGAACCCATTCCGCCAGACCCGAACCAACTCCGCCAGACCCGAACCCACTCCTCCAGACCCGAACCCACTCCGCCAGACCCAAACCCACTCCGCCAGACCCAAACCCACTCCGCCAGACCCCAACCCACTCCGCCAGACCCGAACCCACTCCGCCAAACCCGAACCCACTCCGCTAGACCACAACCCACTCCGCCAGACCCGAACCCACTCCGACAGACCCGAACCCACTCCGCCAGACCCAAACCCACACCGACAGACCCGAACCCACTCCGCCAGACCCGAACCCACTCCGCCAGACCCAAACCCATTCCGCCAGACCACAACCCACTCCGCCAGACCCGAACCCACACCGACAGACCCGAACCCACTCCGCCAGACCCAAACCCACTCCGCCAGACCCGAACCCATTCCGCCAGACCCGAACCAACTCCGCCAGACCCGAACCCACTCCTCCAGACCTGAACCCACTCCGCCAGACCCCAACCCATTCCGCCAGACCCAAACCCACTCTGCCAGACCCGAACCCACACCGACAGACCCGAACCCACTCCGCCAGACCCGAACCCACTCCGCCAGACCCAAACCCATTCCGCCAGACCACAACCCACTCCGCCAGACCCGAACCCACACCGACAGACCCGAACCCACTCCGCCAGACCCAAACCCACTCCGCCAGACCCCAACCCACTCCGCCAGACCCCAACCCACTCCGCCAGACCCGAACCCACTCCGCCAGACCCAAACCCACTCCGCCAGACCCCAACCCACTGCGCCAGACCCGAACCCACTCCGCCAGACCCGAACCCACTCCGTCAGACCCGAACCAACTCCGCCAGACCCGAACCCACTCCGCCAGACCCGAACCCACTCCGCCAGACCCCAACCCACTCCGCCAGACCCGAACCCACACCGACAGACCCGAACCCACTCCGCCAGACCCGAACCCACTCCGCCAGACCGAAACCCATTCCGCCAGACCACAACCCACTCCGCCAGACCCGAACCCACACCGACAGACCCGAACCCACTCCGCCAGACCCAAACCCACTCCGCCAGACCCGAACCCATTCCGCCAGACCCGAACCAACTCCGCCAGACCCGAACCCACTCCTCCAGACCCGAACCCACTCCGCCAGACCCAAACCCACTCCGCCAGACCCAAACCCACTCCGCCAGACCCCAACCCACTCCGCCAGACCCGAACCCACTCCGCCAAACCCGAACCCACTCCGCTAGACCACAACCCACTCCGCCAGACCCGAACCCACTCCGACAGACCCGAACCCACTCCGCCAGACCCAAACCCACTCCGCCAGACCCGAACCCACTCCGCCAGACCCAAACCCACTCCGCCAGACCCCAACCCACTCCGCCAGACACCAACCCACTCCGCCAGACACCAACCCACTCCGCCAGACCCGAACCCACTCCGCCAGGCCCGAACCCACTCCGACAGACCCGAACCCACTCCGCCAGACCCAAACCCACTCCGCCAGACCCGAACCCACTCCGCCAGACCCAAACCCACTCCGCCAGACCCCAACCCACTCCGCCAGACACCAACCCACTCCGCCAGACCCGAACCCACTCCGCCAGGCCCGAACCCACTCCGCCAGACCCGAACCCACTCCGCCAGACCCGAACCCACTCCGCCAGACCCGAACCCACTCCGCCAGACCCCAACCCATTCCGCCAGACCCAAACCCACTCTGCCAGACCCAAACCCACTCCGCCAGACCCAAACCCACTCCGCCAGACCCAAACTCACTCCGCCAGAACCGAACCCACTCCGCCAGACCACAACCCACTCCCCCAGATCCTAACCCACACCGACAGACCCGAACCCACTCCGCCAGATCCAAACCAACTCCGCCAGACCCGAACCCACTCCGCCAGACCCTAACCCACTCCACCAGACCGGAACCCACTCCGCCAGACCCTAACCCACTCCGCCAGACCCGAACCCACTCCGCCAGACCCGAACCCACTCCGCCAGACCCAAACCCACTCCGCCAGACCCTAACCCACTCCGCCAGACCCAAACCCACTCCGCCAGACCCGAACCCACTCCGCCAGACCCAAACCCACTCCGCCAGACCCCAACCCACTGCGCCAGACCCGAACCCACTCCGCCAGACCCGAACCCACTCCGTCAGACCCGAACCAACTCCGCCAGACCCGAACCCACTCCGCCAGACCCGAACCCACTCCGCCAGACCCCAACCCACTCCGCCAGACCCGAACCCACACCGACAGACCCGAACCCACTCCGCCAGACCCGAACCCACTCCGCCTGACCCAAACCCATTCCGCCAGACCACAACCCACTCCGCCAGACCCGAACCCACACCGACAGACCTGAACCCACTCCGCCAGACCCAAACCCACTCCGCCAGACCCGAACCCATTCCGCCAGACCTGAACCAACTCCGCCAGACCCGAACCCACTCCTCCAGACCCGAACCCACTCCGCCAGACCCAAACCCACTCCGCCAGACCCAAACCCACTCCGCCAGACCCCAACCCACTCCGCCAGACCCGAACCCACTCCGCCAAACCCGAACCCACTCCGCTAGACCACAACCCACTCCGCCAGACCCAAACCCACTCCGCCAGACCCAAACCCACTCCGCCAGACCCGAACCCACTCCGCCAGACCCGAACCCACTCCGCCAGACCCCAACCCACTCCGCCAGACACCAACCCACTCCGCCAGACCCGAACCCACTCCGCCAGGCCCGAACCCACTCCGCCAGACCCGAACCCACTCCGCCAGACCCGAACCCACTCCGCCAGACCCGAACCCACTCCGCCAGACCCCAACCCATTCCGCCAGACCCAAACCCACTCTGCCAGACCCAAACCCACTCCGCCAGACCCAAACCCACTCCGCCAGACCCAAACTCACTCCGCCAGAACCAAACCCACTCCGCCAGACCCGAACCCACTCCGCCAAACCAGAACCCACTCCGCCAGACCCCAACCCACTCCGCCAGACCCGAACGCACTCCGCCAGACCCGAACCCACTCCGCCAGACCCTAACCCACTCCGCCAGACCCGAACCCACTCCGCCAGACCCGAACCCATTCCGCCAGACCACAACCCACTCCGCCAGACCCGAACCCACACCGACAGACCCGAACCCACTCCGCCAGACCCCAACCCATTCCGCCAGACCCAAACCCACTCTGCCAGACCCGAACCCATTCCGCCAGACCTGAACCAACTCCGCCAGACCCGAACCCACTCCTCCAGACCCGAACCCACTCCGCCAGACCCAAACCCACTCCGCCAGACCCAAACCCACTCCGCCAGACCCCAACCCACTCCGCCAGACCCGAACCCACTCCGCCAAACCCGAACCCACTCCGCTAGACCACAACCCACTCCGCCAGACCCAAACCCACTCCGCCAGACCCAAACCCACTCCGCCAGACCCGAACCCACTCCGCCAGACCCGAACCCACTCCGCCAGACCCCAACCCACTCCGCCAGACACCAACCCACTCCGCCAGACCCGAACCCACTCCGCCAGGCCCGAACCCACTCCGCCAGACCCGAACCCACTCCGCCAGACCCGAACCCACTCCGCCAGACCCGAACCCACTCCGCCAGACCCCAACCCATTCCGCCAGACCCAAACCCACTCTGCCAGACCCAAACCCACTCCGCCAGACCCAAACCCACTCCGCCAGACCCAAACTCACTCCGCCAGAACCGAACCCACTCCGCCAGACCCGAACCCACTCCGCCAAACCAGAACCCACTCCGCCAGACCCCAACCCACTCCGCCAGACCCGAACCCACTCCGCCAGACCCGAACCCACTCCGCCAGACCCTAACCCACTCCGCCAGACCCGAACCCACTCCGCCAGACCCGAACCCATTCCGCCAGACCACAACCCACTCCGCCAGACCCGAACCCACACCGACAGACCCGAACCCACTCCGCCAGACCCCAACCCATTCCGCCAGACCCAAACCCACTCTGCCAGAACCAAACCCACTCCGCCAGACCCAAACCCACTCCGCCAGACCCAAACTCACTCCGCCAGAACCAAACCCACTCCGCCAGACCCGAACCCACTCCGCCAAACCCGAACCCACTCCGCCAGACCCCAACCCACTCCGCCAGACCCCAACCCACTCCGCCAGACCCGAACCCACTCCGCCAGACCCGAACCCACTCCGCCAGACCCGAACCCACTCCGCCAGACCCAAACCCACTCCGCCAGACCCCAACCCACTGCGCCAGACCCGAACCCACTCCGCCAGACCCGAACCCACTCCGTCAGACCCGAACCAACTCCGCCAGACCCGAACCCACTCCGCCAGACCCGAACCCACTCCGCCAGACCCCAACCCACTCCGCCAGACCCGAACCCACACCGACAGACCCGAACCCACTCCGCCAGACCCGAACCCACTCCGCCTGACCCAAACCCATTCCGCCAGACCACAACCCACTCCGCCAGACCCGAACCCACACCGACAGACCCGAACCCACTCCGCCAGACCCAAACCCACTCCGCCTGACCCGAACCCATTCCGCCAGACCTGAACCAACTCCGCCAGACCCGAACCCACTCCTCCAGACCCGAACCCACTCCGCCAGACCCAAACCCACTCCGCCAAACCCAAACCCACTCCGCCAGACCCCAACCCACTCCGCCAGACCCGAACCCACTCCGCCAAACCCGAACCCACTCCGCTAGACCACAACCCACTCCGCCAGACCCAAACCCACTCCGACAGACCCAAACCCACTCCGCCAGACCCAAACCCACTCCGCCAGACCCGAACCCACTCCGCCAGACCCGAACCCACTCCGCCAGACCCCAACCCACTCCGCCAGACACCAACCCACTCCGCCAGACCCGAACCCACTCCGCCAGGCCCGAACCCACTCCGACAGACCCGAACCCACTCCGACAGACCCGAACCCATTCCGCCAGACCACAACCCACTCCGCCAGACCCGAACCCACACCGACAGACCCGAACCCACTCCGCCAGACCCCAACCCATTCCGCCAGACCCAAACCCACTCTGCCAGAACCAAACCCACTCCGCCAGACCCAAACCCACTCCGCCAGACCCAAACTCACTCCGCCAGAACCAAACCCACTCCGCCAGACCCGAACCCACTCCGCCAAACCCGAACCCACTCCGCCAGACCCCAACCCACTCCGCCAGACCCGAACCCACTCCGCCAGACCCGAACCCACTCCGCCAGACCCTAACCCACTCCGCCAGACCCGAACCCACTCCGCCAGACCCGAACCCATTCCGCCAGACCACAACCCACTCCGCCAGACCCGAACCCACACCGACAGACCCGAACCCACTCCGCCAGACCCAAACCCACTCCGCCAGACCCGAACCCATTCCGCCAGACCCGAACCAACTCCGCCAGACCCGAACCCACTCCTCCAGACCCGAACCCACTCCGCCAGACCCAAACCCACTCCGCCAGACCCAAACCCACTCCGCCAGACCCCAACCCACTCCGCCAGACCCGAACCCACTCCGCCAAACCCGAACCCACTCCGCTAGACCACAACCCACTCCGCCAGACCCGAACCCACTCCGACAGACCCGAACCCACTCCGCCAGACCCAAACCCACACCGACAGACCCGAACCCACTCCGCCAGACCCGAACCCACTCCGCCAGACCCGAACCCACTCCGCCAGACCCAAACCCATTCCGCCAGACCACAACCCACTCCGCCAGACCCGAACCCACACCGACAGACCCGAACCCACTCCGCCAGACCCAAACCCACTCCGCCAGACCCGAACCCATTCCGCCAGACCCGAACCAACTCCGCCAGACCCGAACCCACTCCTCCAGACCTGAACCCACTCCGCCAGACCCCAACCCATTCCGCCAGACCCAAACCCACTCTGCCAGACCCGAACCCACACCGACAGACCCGAACCCACTCCGCCAGACCCGAACCCACTCCGCCAGACCCAAACCCATTCCGCCAGACCACAACCCACTCCGCCAGACCCGAACCCACACCGACAGACCCGAACCCACTCCGCCAGACCCAAACCCACTCCGCCAGACCCCAACCCACTCCGCCAGACCCGAACCCACTCTGCCAGACCCGAACCCACTCCGCCAGACCCAAACCCACTCCGCCAGACCCCAACCCACTGCGCCAGACCCGAACCCACTCCGCCAGACCCGAACCCACTCCGTCAGACCCGAACCAACTCCGCCAGACCCGAACCCACTCCGCCAGACCCGAACCCACTCCGCCAGACCCCAACCCACTCCGCCAGACCCGAACCCACACCGACAGACCCGAACCCACTCCGCCAGACCCGAACCCACTCCGCCAGACCGAAACCCATTCCGCCAGACTACAACCCACTCCGCCAGACCCGAACCCACACCGACAGACCCGAACCCACTCCGCCAGACCCAAACCCACTCCGCCAGACCCGAACCCATTCCGCCAGACCCGAACCAACTCCGCCAGACCCGAACCCACTCCTCCAGACCCGAACCCACTCCGCCAGACCCAAACCCACTCCGCCAGACCCAAACCCACTCCGCCAGACCCCAACCCACTCCGCCAGACCCGAACCCACTCCGCCAAACCCGAACCCACTCCGCTAGACCACAACCCACTCCGCCAGACCCGAACCCACTCCGACAGACCCGAACCCACTCCGCCAGACCCAAACCCACTCCGCCAGACCCGAACCCACTCCGCCAGACCCAAACCCACTCCGCCAGACCCCAACCCACTCCGCCAGACACCAACCCACTCCGCCAGACACCAACCCACTCCGCCAGACCCGAACCCACTCCGCCAGGCCCGAACCCACTCCGACAGACCCGAACCCACTCCGCCAGACCCAAACCCACTCCGCCAGACCCGAACCCACTCCGCCAGACCCAAACCCACTCCGCCAGACCCCAACCCACTCCGCCAGACCCGAACCCATTCCGCCAGACCTGACCCAACTCCGCCAGACCCGAACCCACTCCTCCAGACCCGAACCCACTCCGCCAGACCCAAACCCACTCCGCCAGACCCAAACCCACTCCGCCAGACCCCAACCCACTCCGCCAGACCCGAACCCACTCCGCCAAACCCGAACCCACTCCGCTAGACCACAACCCACTCCGCCAGACCCAAACCCACTCCGCCAGACCCAAACCCACTCCGCCAGACCCGAACCCACTCCGCCAGACCCGAACCCACTCCGCCAGACCCCAACCCACTCCGCCAGACACCAACCCACTCCGCCAGACCCGAACCCACTCCGCCAGGCCCGAACCCACTCCGCCAGACCCGAACCCACTCCGCCAGACCCGAACCCACTCCGCCAGACCCGAACCCACTCCGCCAGACCCGAACCCACTCCGCCAGACCCGAACCCACTCCGCCAGACCCCAACCCATTCCGCCAGACCCAAACCCACTCTGCCAGACCCAAACCCACTCCGCCAGACCCAAACCCACTCCGCCAGACCCAAACTCACTCCGCCAGAACCAAACCCACTCCGCCAGACCCGAACCCACTCCGCCAAACCAGAACCCACTCCGCCAGACCCCAACCCACTCCGCCAGACCCGAACCCACTCCGCCAGACCCGAACCCACTCCGCCAGACCCTAACCCACTCCGCCAGACCCGAACCCACTCCGCCAGACCCGAACCCATTCCGCCAGACCACAACCCACTCCGCCAGACCCGAACCCACACCGACAGACCCGAACCCACTCCGCCAGACCCCAACCCATTCCGCCAGACCCAAACCCACTCTGCCAGAACCAAACCCACTCCGCCAGACCCAAACCCACTCCGCCAGACCCAAACTCACTCCGCCAGAACCAAACCCACTCCGCCAGACCCGAACCCACTCCGCCAAACCCGAACCCACTCCGCCAGACCCCAACCCACTCCGCCAGACCCGAACCCACTCCGCCAGACCCGAACCCACTCCGCCAGACCCTAACCCACTCCGCCAGACCCGAACCCACTCCGCCAGACCCGAACCCATTCCGCCAGACCACAACCCACTCCGCCAGACCCGAACCCACACCGACAGACCCGAACCCACTCCGCCAGACCCAAACCCACTCCGCCAGACCCGAACCCACTCCGCCAGACCCCAACCCACTCCGCCAGACCCGAACCCACACCGACAGACCCGAACCCACTCCGCCAGACCCGAACCCACTCCGCCAGACCGAAACCCATTCCGCCAGACCACAACCCACTCCGCCAGACCCGAACCCACACCGACAGACCCGAACCCACTCCGCCAGACCCAAACCCACTCCGCCAGACCCGAACCCATTCCGCCAGACCCGAACCAACTCCGCCAGACCCGAACCCACTCCTCCAGACCCGAACCCACTCCGCCAGACCCAAACCCACTCCGCCAGACCCAAACCCACTCCGCCAGACCCCAACCCACTCCGCCAGACCCGAACCCACTCCGCCAAACCCGAACCCACTCCGCTAGACCACAACCCACTCCGCCAGACCCGAACCCACTCCGACAGACCCGAACCCACTCCGCCAGACCCAAACCCACTCCGCCAGACCCGAACCTACTCCGCCAGACCCAAACCCACTCCGCCAGACCCCAACCCACTCCGCCAGACACCAACCCACTCCGCCAGACACCAAGCCACTCCGCCAGACCCGAACCCACTCCGCCAGGCCCGAACCCACTCCGACAGACCCGAACCCACTCCGCCAGACCCAAACCCACTCCGCCAGACCCGAACCCACTCCGCCAGACCCAAACCCACTCCGCCAGACCCCAACCCACTCCGCCAGACCCGAACCCATTCCGCCAGACCTGAACCAACTCCGCCAGACCCGAACCCACTCCTCCAGACCCGAACCCACTCCGCCAGACCCAAACCCACTCCGCCAGACCCAAACCCACTCCGCCAGACCCCAACCCACTCCGCCAGACCCGAACCCACTCCGCCAAACCCGAACCCACTCCGCTAGACCACAACCCACTCCGCCAGACCCAAACCCACTCCGCCAGACCCAAACCCACTCCGCCAGACCCGAACCCACTCCGCCAGACCCGAACCCACTCCGCCAGACCCCAACCCACTCCGCCAGACACCAACCCACTCCGCCAGACCCGAACCCACTCCGCCAGGCCCGAACCCACTCCGCCAGACCCGAACCCACTCCGCCAGACCCGAACCCACTCCGCCAGACCCGAACCCACTCCGCCAGACCCAAACCCACTCCGCCAGACCCAAACCCACTCCGCCAGACCCGAACCCACTCCGCCAGGCCCGAACCCACTCCGCCAGCCCCGAACCCACTCCGCCAGACCCGAACCCACTCCGCCAGACCCGAACCCACTCCGCCAGACCCCAACCCATTCCGCCAGACCCAAACCCACTCTGCCAGACCCAAACCCACTCCGCCAGACCCAAACCCACTCCGCCAGACCCAAACTCACTCCGCCAGAACCAAACCCACTCCGCCAGACCCGAACCCACTCCGCCAAACCAGAACCCACTCCGCCAGACCCCAACCCACTCCGCCAGACCCGAACCCACTCCGCCAGACCCAAACCCACTCCGCCAGACCCGAACCCACTCCGCCAGACCCGAACCCACTCCGCCAGACCCCAACCCACTCCGCCAGACACCAACCCACTCCGCCAGACCCGAACCCACTCCGCCAGGCCCGAACCCACTCCGCCAGACCCGAACCCACTCCGCCAGACCCGAACCCACTCCGCCAGACCCGAACCCACTCCGCCAGACCCGAACCCACTCCGCCAGACCCGAACCCACTCCGCCAGACCCCAACCAATTCCGCCAGACCCAAACCCACTCTGCCAGACCCAAACCCACTCCGCCAGACCCAAACCCACTCCGCCAGACCCAAACTCACTCCGCCAGAACCAAACCCACTCCGCCAGACCCGAACCCACTCCGCCAAACCAGAACCCACTCCGCCAGACCCCAACCCACTCCGCCAGACCCGAACCCACTCCGCCAGACCCGAACCCACTCCGCCAGACCCTAACCCACTCCGCCAGACCCGAACCCACTCCGCCAGACCCGAACCCATTCCGCCAGACCACAACCCACTCCGCCAGACCCGAACCCACACCGACAGACCCGAACCCACTCCGCCAGACCCCAACCCATTCCGCCAGACCCAAACCCACTCTGCCAGAACCAAACCCACTCCGCCAGACCCAAACCCACTCCGCCAGACCCAAACTCACTCCGCCAGAACCAAACCCACTCCGCCAGACCCGAACCCACTCCGCCAAACCCGAACCCACTCCGCCAGACCCCAACCCACTCCGCCAGACCCGAACCCACTCCGCCAGACCCGAACCCACTCCGCCAGACCCTAACCCACTCCGCCAGACCCGAACCCACTCCGCCAGACCCGAACCCATTCCGCCAGACCACAACCCACTCCGCCAGACCCGAACCCACACCGACAGACCCGAACCCACTCCGCCAGACCCAAACCCACTCCGCCAGACCCGAACCCACTCCGCCAGACCCCAACCCACTCCGCCAGACCCGAACCCACACCGACAGACCCGAACCCACTCCGCCAGACCCGAACCCACTCCGCCAGACCGAAACCCATTCCGCCAGACCACAACCCACTCCGCCAGACCCGAACCCACACCGACAGACCCGAACCCACTCCGCCAGACCCAAACCCACTCCGCCAGACCCGAACCCATTCCGCCAGACCCGAACCAACTCCGCCAGACCCGAACCCACTCCTCCAGACCCGAACCCACTCCGCCAGACCCAAACCCACTCCGCCAGACCCAAACCCACTCCGCCAGACCCCAACCCACTCCGCCAGACCCGAACCCACTCCGCCAAACCCGAACCCACTCCGCTAGACCACAACCCACTCCGCCAGACCCGAACCCACTCCGACAGACCCGAACCCACTCCGCCAGACCCAAACCCACTCCGCCAGACCCGAACCTACTCCGCCAGACCCAAACCCACTCCGCCAGACCCCAACCCACTCCGCCAGACACCAACCCACTCCGCCAGACACCAAGCCACTCCGCCAGACCCGAACCCACTCCGCCAGGCCCGAACCCACTCCGACAGACCCGAACCCACTCCGCCAGACCCAAACCCACTCCGCCAGACCCGAACCCACTCCGCCAGACCCAAACCCACTCCGCCAGACCCCAACCCACTCCGCCAGACCCGAACCCATTCCGCCAGACCTGAACCAACTCCGCCAGACCCGAACCCACTCCTCCAGACCCGAACCCACTCCGCCAGACCCAAACCCACTCCGCCAGACCCAAACCCACTCCGCCAGACCCCAACCCACTCCGCCAGACCCGAACCCACTCCGCCAAACCCGAACCCACTCCGCTAGACCACAACCCACTCCGCCAGACCCAAACCCACTCCGCCAGACCCAAACCCACTCCGCCAGACCCGAACCCACTCCGCCAGACCCGAACCCACTCCGCCAGACCCCAACCCACTCCGCCAGACACCAACCCACTCCGCCAGACCCGAACCCACTCCGCCAGGCCCGAACCCACTCCGCCAGACCCGAACCCACTCCGCCAGACCCGAACCCACTCCGCCAGACCCGAACCCACTCCGCCAGACCCAAACCCACTCCGCCAGACCCAAACCCACTCCGCCAGACCCGAACCCACTCCGCCAGGCCCGAACCCACTCCGCCAGCCCCGAACCCACTCCGCCAGACCCGAACCCACTCCGCCAGACCCGAACCCACTCCGCCAGACCCCAACCCATTCCGCCAGACCCAAACCCACTCTGCCAGACCCAAACCCACTCCGCCAGACCCAAACCCACTCCGCCAGACCCAAACTCACTCCGCCAGAACCAAACCCACTCCGCCAGACCCGAACCCACTCCGCCAAACCAGAACCCACTCCGCCAGACCCCAACCCACTCCGCCAGACCCGAACCCACTCCGCCAGACCCGAACCCACTCCGCCAGACCCTAACCCACTCCGCCAGACCCGAACCCACTCCGCCAGACCCGAACCCATTCCGCCAGACCACAACCCACTCCGCCAGACCCGAACCCACACCGACAGACCCGAACCCACTCCGCCAGACCCCAACCCATTCCGCCAGACCCAAACCCACTCTGCCAGAACCAAACCCACTCCGCCAGACCCAAACCCACTCCGCCAGACCCAAACTCACTCCGCCAGAACCAAACCCACTCCGCCAGACCCGAACCCACTCCGCCAAACCCGAACCCACTCCGCCAGACCCCAACCCACTCCGCCAGACCCGAACCCACTCCGCCAGACCCGAACCCACTCCGCCAGACCCTAACCCACTCCGCCAGACCCGAACCCACTCCGCCAGACCCGAACCCATTCCGCCAGACCACAACCCACTCCGCCAGACCCGAACCCACACCGACAGACCCGAACCCACTCCGCCAGACCCAAACCCACTCCGCCAGACCCGAACCCATTCCGCCAGACCCGAACCAACTCCGCCAGACCCGAACCCACTCCTCCAGACCCGAACCCACTCCGCCAGACCCAAACCCACCCCGCCAGACCCAAACCCACTCCGCCAGACCCCAACCCACTCCGCCAGACCCGAACCCACTCCGCCAAACCCCAACCCACTCCGCCAGACCCGAACCCACTCCGACAGACCCGAACCCACTCCGCCAGACCCAAACCCACACCGACAGACCCGAACCCACTCCGCCAGACCCGAACCCACTCCGCCAGACCCAAACCCATTCCGCCAGACAACAACCCACTCCGCCAGACCCGAACCCACACCGACAGACCCGAACGCACTCCGCCAGACCCAAACCCACTCCGCCAGACCCGAACCCATTCCGCCAGACCCGAACCAACTCCGCCAGACCCGAACCCACTCCTCCAGACCTGAACCCACTCCGCCAGACCCCAACCCATTCCGCCAGACCCAAACCCACTCTGCCAGACCCGAACCCACACCGACAGACCCAAACCCACTCCGCCAGACCCAAACTCACTCCGCCAGAACCAAACCCACTCCGCCAGACCCGAACCCACTCCGCCAAACCAGAACCCACTCCGCCAGACCCCAACCCACTCCGCCAGACCCGAACCCACTCCGCCAGACCCAAACCCATTCCGCCAGACCACAACCCACTCCGCCAGACCCGAACCCACACCGACAGACCCGAACCCACTCCGCCAGACCCAAACCCACTCCGCCAGACCCAAACCCACTCCGCCAGACCCGAACCCACTCCGCCAGACCCGAACCCACTCCGCCAGACCCAAACCCACTCCGCCAGACCCCAACCCACTGCGCCAGACCCGAACCCACTCCGCCAGACCCGAACCCACTCCGTCAGACCCGAACCAACTCCGCCAGACCCGAACCCACTCCGCCAGACCCGAACCCACTCCGCCAGACCCCAACCCACTCCGCCAGACCCGAACCCACACCGACAGACCCGAACCCACTCCGCCAGACCCGAACCCACTCCGCCAGACCGAAACCCATTCCGCCAGACCACAACCCACTCCGCCAGACCCGAACCCACACCGACAGACCCGAACCCACTCCGCCAGACCCAAACCCACTCCGCCAGACCCAAACCCATTCCGCCAGACCCGAACCAACTCCGCCAGACCCGAACCCACTCCTCCAGACCCGAACCCACTCCGCCAGACCCAAACCCACTCCGCCAGACCCAAACCCACTCCGCCAGACCCCAACCCACTCCGCCAGACCCGAACCCACTCCGCCAAACCCGAACCCACTCCGCTAGACCACAACCCACTCCGCCAGACCCGAACCCACTCCGACAGACCCGAACCCACTCCGCCAGACCCAAACCCACTCCGCCAGACCCGAACCCACTCCGCCAGACCCAAACCCACTCCGCCAGACCCCAACGCACTCCGCCAGACACCAACCCACTCCGCCAGACCCGAACCCAGTCCGCCAGGCCCGAACCCACTCCGCCAGACCCCAACCCACTCCGCCAGACCCGAACCCACTCCGCCAGACCCGAACCCACTCCGCCAGACCCCAACCCATTCCGCCAGACCCAAACCCACTCTGCCAGACCCAAACCCACTCCGCCAGACCCAAACCACTCCGCCAGACCCAAACTCACTCCGCCAGAACCAAACCCACTCCGCCACACCCGAACCCACTCCGCCAAACCCGAACCCACTCCGCCAGACCCCAACCCACTCCGCCAGACCCGAACCCACTCCGCCAGACCCGAACCCATTCCGCCAGACCCGAACCCACTCCGCCAGACCCGAACCCACTCCGCCAGACCCAAACCCATTCCGCCAGACCACAACCCACTCCGCCAGACCCGAACCCACACCGACAGACCCGAACCCACTCCGCCAGACCCAAACCCACTCCGCCAGACCCGAACCCATTCCGCCAGACCCGAACCAACTACGCCAGACCCGAACCCACTCCTCCAGACCCGAACCCACTCCGCCAGACCCAAACCCACTCCGCCAGACCCAAACCCACTCCGCCAGACCCCAACCCACTCCGCCAGACCCGAACCCACTCCGCCAAAGCCGAACCCACTCCGCTAGACCACAACCCACTCCGCCAGACCCGAACCCACTCCGACAGACCCGAACCCACTCCGCCAGACCCAAACCCACTCCGCCAGACCCGAACCCACTCCGCCAGACCCCAACCCACTCCGCCAGACCCAAACCCACTCCGCCAGACCCCAACCCACTCCGCCAGACAACAACCCACTCCGCCAGACCCGAACCCACTCCGCCAGGCCCGAACCCACTCCGCCAGACCCGAACCCACTCCGCCAGACCCGAACCCACTCCGCCAGACCCGAACCCACTCCGCCAGACCCGAACCAACTCCGCCAGACCCGAACCCACTCCGCCAGACCCGAACCCATTCCGCCAGACCCCAACCCACCCCGCCAGACCCGAACCCACACCGACAGACCCGAACCCACACCGACAGACCCGAACCCACTCCGCCAGACCCAAACCCACTCCGCCAGACCCGAACCCATTCCGCCAGACCCGAACCAACTCCGCCAGACCCGAACCCACTCCTCCAGACCCGAACCCACTCCGCCAGACCCAAACCCACTCCGCCAGACCCAAACCCACTCCGCCAGACCCCAACCCACTCCGCCAGACCCGAACCCACTCCGCCAAACCCGAACCCACTCCGCTAGACCACAACCCACTCCGCCAGACCCGAACCCACTCCGACAGACCCGAACCCACTCCGCCAGACCCAAACCCACTCCGCCAGACCCGAACCCACTCCGCCAGACCCAAACCCACTCCGCCAGACCCCAACGCACTCCGCCAGACACCAACCCACTCCGCCAGACCCGAACCCAGTCCGCCAGGCCCGAACCCACTCCGCCAGACCCCAACCCACTCCGCCAGACCCGAACCCACTCCGCCAGACCCGAACCCACTCCGCCAGACCCCAACCCATTCCGCCAGACCCAAACCCACTCTGCCAGACCCAAACCCACTCCGCCAGACCCAAACCACTCCGCCAGACCCAAACTCACTCCGCCAGAACCAAACCCACTCCGCCAGACCCGAACCCACTCCGCCAAACCCGAACCCACTCCGCCAGACCCCAACCCACTCCGCCAGACCCGAACCCACTCCGCCAGACCCGAACCCATTCCGCCAGACCCGAACCCACTCCGCCAGACCCGAACCCACTCCGCCAGACCCAAACCCATTCCGCCAGACCACAACCCACTCCGCCAGACCCGAACCCACACCGACAGACCCGAACCCACTCCGCCAGACCCAAACCCACTCCGCCAGACCCGAACCCATTCCGCCAGACCCGAACCAACTACGCCAGACCCGAACCCACTCCTCCAGACCCGAACCCACTCCGCCAGACCCAAACCCACTCCGCCAGACCCAAACCCACTCCGCCAGACCCCAACCCACTCCGCCAGACCCGAACCCACTCCGCCAAAGCCGAACCCACTCCGCTAGACCACAACCCACTCCGCCAGACCCGAACCCACTCCGACAGACCCGAACCCACTCCGCCAGACCCAAACCCACTCCGCCAGACCCGAACCCACTCCGCCAGACCCCAACCCACTCCGCCAGACCCAAACCCACTCCGCCAGACCCCAACCCACTCCGCCAGACACCAACCCACTCCGCCAGACCCGAACCCACTCCGCCAGGCCCGAACCCACTCCGCCAGACCCGAACCCACTCCGCCAGACCCGAACCAACTCCGCCAGACCCGAACCCACTCCGCCAGACCCGAACCAACTCCGCCAGACCCGAACCCACTCCGCCAGACCCGAACCCATTCCGCCAGACCCCAACCCACCCCGCCAGACCCGAACCCACACCGACAGACCCGAACCCACACCGACAGACCCGAACCCACTCCGCCAGACCCTAACCCACTCCGCCAGACCCGAACCCACTCCGCCAGACCCGAACCCACTCCGCCAGACCCGAACCCACTCCGCCAGACCCGAACCCACTCCGCCAGACCCGAACCCACACCGACAGACCCGAACCCACTCCGCCAGACCCTAACCCACTCCGCCAGACCCGAACCCACTCCGCCAGACCCGAACCCATTCCGCCAGACCACAACCCACTCCGCCAGACCCGAACCCACACCGACAGACCCGAACCCACTCCGCCAGACCCAAACCCACTCCGCCAGACCCGAACCCATTCCGCCAGACCCGAACCAACTCCGCCAGACCCGAACCCACTCCTCCAGACCCGAACCCACTCCGCCAGACCCAAACCCACTCCGCCAGACCCAAACGCACTCCGCCAGACCCCAACCCACTCCGCCAGACCCGAACCCACTCCGCCAAACCCGAACCCACTCCGCTAGACCACAACCCACTCCGCCAGACCCGAACCCACTCCGACAGACCCGAACCCACTCCGCCAGACCCAAACCCACTCCGCCAGACCCTAACCCACTCCGCCAGACCCAATCCCGCTCCGCCAGACCCCAACCCACTCCGCCAGACACCAACCCACTCCGCCAGACCCGAACCCACTCCGCCAGGCCAAAACCCACTCCGCCAGACCCGAACCCACTCCGCCAGACCCGAACCCACTCCGCCAGACCCGAACCCACTCCGCCAGACCCGAACCCACTCCGCCAGACCCGAACTCACTCCGCCAGACCCGAACCCACTCCGCCAGACCCTAACCCACTCCGCCAAACCTGAACCCACTCCGCCAGACCCTAACCCACTCCGCCAGACCCGAACCCACTCCGCCAGACCCTAACCCACTCCGCCAGACCCTAACCCACTCCGCCAGAATGGAACCCACTCAGCCAGACCCTAACCCACTCCGCCAGACCCGAACCCACTCCGCCAGACCCGAACCCACTCCGCCAGACCCGAACCCACTCCGCAAGACCCCAACCCATTCCGCCAGACCCAAACCCACTCTGCCAGACCCAAACCCACTCCGCCAGACGCAAACCCACTCCGCCAGACCCAAACTCGCTCCGCCAGAACCAAACCCACTCCGCCAGACCCGAATCCACTCCGCCAAACCCGAACCCACTCCGCCAGGCCCCAACCCACTCCGCCAGACCCGAACCCACTCCGCCAGACCCAAACCCACTCCGCCAGACCCAAACCCACTCTGCCAGACCCAAACCCACTCCGCCAGACCCAAATCCACTCCGCCAGACCCGAACCCATTCCGCCAGACCCGAACCAACTCCGCCAGACCCGAACCCTCTCCTCCAGACCCGAACCCACTCCGCCAGACCCAAACCCACTCCGCCAGACCCAAACCCACTCCGCCAGACCCCAACCCACTCCGCCAGACCCGAACCCACTCCGCCAAACCCGAACCCACTCCGCTAGACCACAACCCACTCCGCCAGACCCGAACCCACTCCGACAGACCCGAACCCACTCCGCCAGACCCAAACCCACTCCGCCAGACCCGAACCCACTCCGCCAGACCCAAACCCACTCCGCCAGACCCCAACCCACTCCGCCAGACACCAACCCACTCCGCCAGACCCGAACCCACTCCGCCAGGCCCGAACCCACTCCGCCAGACCCGAACCCACTCCGCCAGACCCGAACCCACTCCGCCAGACCCGAACCCACTCCGCCAGACCCCAACCCATTCCGCCAGACCCGAACCCACTCTGCCAGACCCAAACCCACTCCGCCAGACCCAAACCCACTCCGCCAGACCCAAACTCACTCCGCCAGAACCAAACCCACTCCGCCAGACCCGAACCCACTCCGCCAAACCCGAACCCACTCCGCCAGACCCGAACCCACTCCGCCAGACCCAAACCCACTCCGCCAGACCCGAACCCATTCCGCCAGACCCGAACCAACTCCGCCAGACCAGAACCCTCTCCTCCAGACCCGAACCCACTCCGCCAGACCCAAACCCACTCCGCCAGACCCAAACCCACTCCGCCAGACCCCAACCCACTCCGCCAGACCCGAACCCACTCCGCCAAACCCGAACCCACTCCGCTAGACCACAACCCACTCCGCCAGACCCGAACCCACTCCGACAGACCCGAACCCACTCCGCCAGACCCAATCCCACTCCGCCAGACGCAAACCCACTCCGCCAGACCCAAACCCACTCCGCCAGACCCAAACCCACTCTGCCAGACCCAAACCCACTCCGCCAGACCCAAATCCACTCCGCCAGACCCGAACCCATTCCGCCAGACCCGAACCAACTCCGCCAGACCCGAACCCACTCCTCCAGACCCGAACCCACTCCGCCAGACCCAAACCCACTCCGCCAGACCCAAACCCACTCCGCCAGACCCCAACCCACTCCGCCAGACCCGAACCCACTCCGCCAAACCCGAACCCACTCCGCTAGACCACAACCCACTCCGCCAGACCCGAACCCACTCCGACAGACCCGAACCCACTGCGCCAGACCCAAACCCACTCCGCCAGACCCGAACCCACTCCGCCAGACCCAAACCCACTCCGCCAGACCCCAACCCACTCCGCCAGACCCGAACCCACTCCGACAGACCCGAAACCACTCCGCCAGACCCAAACCCACTCCGCCAGACCCGAACCCACTCCGCCAGACCCAAACCCACTCCGCCAGACCCCAACCCACTCCGCCAGACACCAACCCACTCCGCCAGACCCGAACCCACTCCGCCAGGCCCGAACCCACTCCGCCAGACCCGAACCCACTCCGCCAGACCCGAACCCACTCCGCCAGACCCAAACCCACTCCGCCAGACCCCAACCCATTCCGCCAGACCCAAACCCACTCCGCCAGACCCAAACCCACTCCGCCAGACCCAAACCCACTCCGCCAGACCCAAACTCACTCCGCCAGAACCAAACCCACTCCGCCAGACCCGAACCCACTCCGCCAAACCCGAACCCACTCCGCCAGACCCCAACCCACTCCGCCAGACCCGAACCCACTCCGACAGACCCGAACCCACTCCGCCAGACCCAATCCCACTCCGCCAGTCCCAAACCCACTCCGCCAGACCCGAACCCACTCCGCCAAACCCGAACCCACTCCGCCAGACCCGAACCCACTCCGCCAGACCCAAACCCACTCCGCCAGACCCGAACCCATTCCGCCAGACCCGAACCAACTCCGCCAGACCAGAACCCTCTCCTCCAGACCCGAACCCACTCCGCCAGACCCAAACCCACTCCGCCAGACCCAAACCCACTCCGCCAGACCCCAACCCACTCCGCCAGACCCGAACCCACTCCGCCAAACCCGAACCCACTCCGCTAGACCACAACCCACTCCGCCAGACCCGAACCCACTCCGACAGACCCGAACCCACTCCGCCAGACCCAATCCCACTCCGCCAGACGCAAACCCACTCCGCCAGACCCAAACCCACTCCGCCAGACCCAAACCCACTCTGCCAGACCCAAACCCACTCCGCCAGACCCAAATCCACTCCGCCAGACCCGAACCCATTCCGCCAGACCCGAACCAACTCCGCCAGACCCGAACCCACTCCTCCAGACCCGAACCCACTCCGCCAGACCCAAACCCACTCCGCCAGACCCAAACCCACTCCGCCAGACCCCAACCCACTCCGCCAGACCCGAACCCACTCCGCCAAACCCGAACCCACTCCGCTAGACCACAACCCACTCCGCCAGACCCGAACCCACTCCGACAGACCCGAACCCACTCCGCCAGACCCAAACCCACTCCGCCAGACCCGAACCCACTCCGCCAGACCCAAACCCACTCCGCCAGACCCCAACCCACTCCGCCAGACACCAACCCACTCCGCCAGACCCGAACCCACTCCGCCAGGCCCGAACCCACTCCGCCAGACCCGAACCCACTCCGCCAGACCCGAACCCACTCCGCCAGACCCGAACCCACTCCGCCAGACCCCAACCCATTCCGCCAGACCCGAACCCACTCTGCCAGACCCAAACCCACTCCGCCAGACCCAAACCCACTCCGCCAGACCCAAACTTACTCCGCCAGAACCAAACCCACTCCGCCAGACCCGAACCCACTCCGCCAAACCCGAACCCACTCCGCCAGACCCGAACCCACTCCGCCAGACCCAAACCCACTCCGCCAGACCCGAACCCATTCCGCCAGACCCGAACCAACTCCGCCAGACCAGAACCCTCTCCTCCAGACCCGAACCCACTCCGCCAGACCCAAACCCACTCCGCCAGACCCAAACCCACTCCGCCAGACCCCAACCCACTCCGCCAGACCCGAACCCACTCCGCCAAACCCGAACCCACTCCGCTAGACCACAACCCACTCCGCCAGACCCGAACCCACTCCGACAGACCCGAAACCACTCCGCCAGACCCAAACCCACTCCGCCAGACCCGAACCCACTCCGCCAGACCCAAACCCACTCCGCCAGACCCCAACCCACTCCGCCAGACCCGAACCCACTCCGCCAGGCCCGAACCCACTCCGCCAGACCCGAACCCACTCCGCCAGACCCGAACCCACTCCGCCAGACCCAAACCCACTCCGCCAGACCCCAACCCATTCCGCCAGACCCAAACCCACTCCGCCAGACCCAAACCCACTCCGCCAGACCCAAACCCACTCCGCCAGACCCAAACTCACTCCGCCAGAACCAAACCCACTCCGCCAGACCCGAACCCACTCCGCCAAACCCGAACCCACTCCGCCAGACCCCAACCCACTCCGCCAGACCCGAACCCACTCCGACAGACCCGAACCCACTCCGCCAGACCCAATCCCACTCCGCCAGTCCCAAACCCACTCCGCCAGACCCGAACCCACTCCGCCAGACCCAATCCCACTCCGCCAGTCCCAAACCCACTCCGCCAGACCCGAACCCACTCCGCCAAACCCGAACCCACTCCGCCAGACCCGAACCCACTCCGCCAGACCCAAACCCACTCCGCCAGACCCGAACCCATTCCGCCAGACCCGAACCAACTCCGCCAGACCAGAACCCTCTCCTCCAGACCCGAACCCACTCCGCCAGACCCAAACCCACTCCGCCAGACCCAAACCCACTCCGCCAGACCCCAACCCACTCCGCCAGACCCGAACCCACTCCGCCAAACCCGAACCCACTCCGCTAGACCACAACCCACTCCGCCAGACCCGAACCCACTCCGACAGACCCGAACCCACTCCGCCAGACCCAATCCCACTCCGCCAGACGCAAACCCACTCCGCCAGACCCAAACCCACTCCGCCAGACCCAAACCCACTCTGCCAGACCCAAACCCACTCCGCCAGACCCAAATCCACTCCGCCAGACCCGAACCCATTCCGCCAGACCCGAACCAACTCCGCCAGACCCGAACCCACTCCTCCAGACCCGAACCCACTCCGCCAGACCCCAACCCACTCCGCCAGACCCAAACCCACTCCGCCAGACCCCAACCCACTCCGCCAGACCCGAACCCACTCCGCCAAACCCGAACCCACTCCGCTAGACCACAACCCACTCCGCCAGACCCGAACCCACTCCGACAGACCCGAACCCACTCCGCCAGACCCAAACCCACTCCGCCAGACCCGAACCCACTCCGCCAGACCCAAACCCACTCCGCCAGACCCCAACCCACTCCGCCAGACACCAACCCACTCCGCCAGACCCGAACCCACTCCGCCAGGCCCGAACCCACTCCGCCAGACCCGAACCCACTCCGCCAGACCCGAACCCACTCCGCCAGACCCGAACCCACTCCGCCAGACCCCAACCCATTCCGCCAGACCCGAACCCACTCTGCCAGACCCAAACCCACTCCGCCAGACCCAAACCCACTCCGCCAGACCCAAACTCACTCCGCCAGAACCAAACCCACTCCGCCAGACCCGAACCCACTCCGCCAAACCCGAACCCACTCCGCCAGACCCGAACCCACTCCGCCAGACCCAAACCCACTCCGCCAGACCCGAACCCATTCCGCCAGACCCGAACCAACTCCGCCAGACCAGAACCCTCTCCTCCAGACCCGAACCCACTCCGCCAGACCCAAACCCACTCCGCCAGACCCAAACCCACTCCGCCAGACCCCAACCCACTCCGCCAGACCCGAACCCACTCCGCCAAACCCGAACCCACTCCGCTAGACCACAACCCACTCCGCCAGACCCGAACCCACTCCGACAGACCCGAAACCACTCCGCCAGACCCAAACCCACTCCGCCAGACCCGAACCCACTCCGCCAGACCCAAACCCACTCCGCCAGACCCCAACCCACTCCGCCAGACACCAACCCACTCCGCCAGACCCGAACCCACTCCGCCAGGCCCGAACCCACTCCGCCAGACCCGAACCCACTCCGCCAGACCCGAACCCACTCCGCCAGACCCAAACCCACTCCGCCAGACCCCAACCCATTCCGCCAGACCCAAACCCACTCCGCCAGACCCAAACCCACTCCGCCAGACCCAAACCCACTCCGCCAGACCCAAACTCACTCCGCCAGAACCAAACCCACTCCGCCAGACCCGAACCCACTCCGCCAAACCCGAACCCACTCCGCCAGACCCCAACCCACTCCGCCAGACCCGAACCCACTCCGACAGACCCGAACCCACTCCGCCAGACCCAATCCCACTCCGCCAGTCCCAAACCCACTCCGCCAGACCCAAACCCACTCCGCCAGACCCGCACCCACTCTGCCAGACCCAAACCCACTCCGCCAGACCCAAATCCACTCCGCCAGACCCGCACCCACTCGGCCATACCCGAACCCACTCCGCCAGACCCAAACCCACTCCGCCAGACCCCAACCCACTGCGTCAGACCCGAACCCACTCCGCCAGACCCGAACCCACTCCGTCAGACCCGAACCAACTCCGCCAGACCCGAACCCACTCCGCCAGACCCGAACCCACTCCGCCAGACCCGAACCCACTCCGCCAGACCCCAACCCACACCGACAGACCCGAACCCACTCCGCCAGACCCGAACCCACTCCGCCAGACCCAAACCCATTCCGCCAGACCACAACCCACTCCGCCAGACCCGAACCCACACCGACAGACCCGAACCAACTCCGCCAGACCCGAACCCATTCCGCCAGACCCGAACCAACTCCGCCAGACCCGAACCCACTCCTCCAGACCCGAACCCACTCCGCCAGACCCAAACCCACTCCGCCAGACCCAAACCCACTCCGCCAGGCCCCAACCCACTCCGCCAGACCCGAACCCACTCCGCCAAACCCGAAGCCACTCCGCTAGACCACAACCCACTCCGCCAGACCCGAACCCACTCCGACAGACCCGGACCCACTCCGCCAGACCCGAACCCACTCCGCCAGACACCAACCCACTCCGCCAGACCCGAACCCACTCCGCCAGGCCCGAACCCACTCCGCCAGACCCGAACCCACTCCGCCAAACCCGAACCCACTCCGCCAGACCCGAACCCACTCCGCCAGACCCCAACCCATTCCGCCAGACCCGAACCCACTCTGCCAGACCCAAACCCACTCCGCCAGACCCAAACCCACTCCGCCAGACCCAAACTCACTCCGCCAGAACCAAACCCACTCCGCCAGACCCGAACCCACTCCGCCAAACCCGAACCCACTCCGCCAGACCCGAACCCACTCCGCCAGACCCAAACCCACTCCGCCAGACCCGAACCCATTCCGCCAGACCCGAACCAACTCCGCCAGACCAGAACCCACTCCTACAGACCCGAACCCACTCCGCCAGACCCAAACCCACTCCGCCAGACCCCAACCCACTCCGCCAGACCCCAACCCACTCCGCCAGACACCAACCCACTCCGCCAGACCCGAACCCACTCCGCCATGCCCGAACCCACTCCGCCAGACCCGAACCCACTCCGCCAGACCCGAACCCACTCCGCCAGACCCGAACCCACTCCGCCAGACCCCAACCCATTCCGCCAGACCCAAACCCACTCCGCCAGACCCAAACCCACTCCGCCAGACCCAAACCCACTCCGCCAGACCCAAACTCACTCCGCCAGAACCAAACCCACTCCGCCAGACCCGAACCCACTCCGCCAAACCCGAACCCACTCCGCCAGACCCCAACCCACTCCGCCAGACCCGAACCCACTCCGACAGACCCGAACCCACTCCGCCAGACCCAATCCCACTCCGCCAGTCCCAAACCCACTCCGCCAGACCCAAACCCACTCCGCCAGACCCGCACCCACTCTGCCAGACCCAAACCCACTCCGCCAGACCCAAATCCACTCCGCCAGACCCGAACCCACTCCGCCAGACCCCAACCCATTCCGCCAGACCCAAACCCACTCCGCCAGACCCAAACCCACTCCGCCAGACCCAAACCCACTCCGCCAGACCCAAACTCACTCCGCCAGAACCAAACCCACTCCGCCAGACCCGAACCCACTCCGCCAAACCCGAACCCACTCCGCCAGACCCCAACCCACTCCGCCAGACCCGAACCCACTCCGACAGACCCGAACCCACTCCGCCAGACCCAATCCCACTCCGCCAGTCCCAAACCCACTCCGCCAGACCCAAACCCACTCCGCCAGACCCGCACCCACTCTGCCAGACCCAAACCCACTCCGCCAGACCCAAATCCACTCCGCCAGACCCGCACCCACTCGGCCATACCCGAACCCACTCCGCCAGACCACAACCCACTCCGCCAGACACTAACCCACTCCGCCTGACCCTAACCCACTCCGCCAGACCTGAACCCACTCCGCCAGACCCTAACCCACTCCGCCAGACCCGAACCCACTCCGCCAGACCCTAACCCACTCCGCCAGACCGGAACCCACTCCGCCAGACCCTAACCCACTCCGCCAGACCCGAACCCACTCCGCCAGACCCGAACCCACTCCGCCAGACCCAAACCCACTCCGCCAGACCCAAACCCACTCCGCCAGACCCGAACCCACTCCGCCAGACCCGAACCCACTCCGCCAGACCCAAACCCACTCCGCCAGACCCCAACCCACTGCGTCAGACCCGAACCCACTCCGCCAGACCCGAACCCACTCCGTGAGACCCGAACCAACTCCGCCAGACCCGAACCCACTCCGCCAGACCCGAACCCACTCCGCCAGACCCCAACCCACTCCGCCAGACCCCAACCCACACCGACAGACCCGAACCCACTCCGCCAGACCCGAACCCACTCCGCCAGACCCAAACCCATTCCGCCAGACCACAACCCACTCCGCCAGACCCGAACCCACACCGACAGACCCGAGCCCACTCCGCCAGACCCAAACCCACTCCGCCAGACCCGAACCCATTCCGCCAGACCCGAACCAACTCCGCCAGACCCGAACCCACTCCTCCAGACCCGAACCCACTCCGCCAGACCCAAACCCACTCCGCCAGACCCAAACCCACTCCGCCAGGCCCCAACCCACTCCGCCAGACCCGAACCCACTCCGCCAAACCCGAAGCCACTCCGCTAGACCACAACCCACTCCGCCAGACCCGAACCCACTCCGACAGACCCGAACCCACTCCGCCAGAGCCAAACCCACTCCGCCAGACCCGAACCCACTCCGCCAGACCCAAACCCACTCCGCCAGACCCCAACCCACTCCGCCAGACACCAACCCACTCCGCCAGACCCGAACCCACTCCGCCAGGTCCGAACCCACTCCGCCAGACCCGAACCCACTCCGCCAGACCCGAACCCACTCCGCCAGATCCGAACCCACTCCGCCAGACCCGAACCCACTCCGCCAGACCCCAACCCACTCCGCCAGACCCGAACCCACTCCGCCAAACCCGAACCCACTCCGCCAGACCCGAACCCACTCCGCCAGACCCAAACCCACTCCGCCAGACCCGAACCCATTCCGCCAGACCCGAACCAACTCCGCCAGACCCGAACCCACTCCTCCAGACCCAAACCCACTCCGCCAGACCCAAACCCACTCCGCCAGACCCAAACCCACTCCGCCAGACCCCAACCCACTCCGCCAGACCCGAACCCACTCCGCCAAACCCGAACCCACTCCGCTATACCACAACCCACTCCGCCAGACCCGAACCCACTCCGACAGACCCGAACCCACTCCGCCAGACCCAAACCCACTCCGCCAGACCCGAACCCACTCCGCCAGACCCAAACCCACTCCGCCAGACCCCAACCCACTCCGCCAGACACCAACCCACTCCGACAGACCCGAACCCACTCCGCCAGACCCAATCCCACTCCGCCAGACCCAAACCCACTCCGCCAGACCCAAACCCACTGCGCCAGACACAAACCCACTCTGCCAGACCCAAACCCACTCCGCCAGACCCAAATCCACTCCGCCAGACCCGCACCCACTCCGCCATACCCGAACCCACTCCGCCAGACCACAACCCACTCCCCCAGACCCTAACCCACACCGACAGACCCGAACCCATTCCGCCAGATCCAAACCCACTCCGCCAGACCCGAACCCACTCCGCCAGACCCGAACCCACTCCGCCAGACCCGAACTCACTCCGCCAGACCCGAACCCACTCCGCCAGACCCTAACCCACTCCGCCAGACCTGAACCCACTCCGCCAGACCCTAACCCACTCCGCCAGACCCGAACCCACTCCGCCAGACCCTAACCCACTCCGCCAGAATGGAACCCACTCAGCCAGACCCTAACCCACTCCGCCAGACCCGAACCCACTCCGCCAGACCCGAACCCACTCCGCCAGACCCGAACCCACTCCGCCAGACACCAACCCATTCCGCCAGACCCAAACCCACTCTGCCAGAACCAAACCCACTCCGCCAGACCCAAACCCACTCCGCCAGACCCAAACTCACTCCGCCAGAACCAAACCCACTCCGCCAGACCCGAACCCACTCCGCCAAACCCGAACCCACTCCGCCAGGCCCCAACCCACTCCGCCAGACCCGAACCCACTCCGACAGACCCGAACCCACTCCGCCAGACCCAATCCCACTCCGCCAGACGCAAACCCACTCCGCCAGACCCAAACCCACTCCGCCAGACCCAAACCCACTCTGCCAGACCCAAACCCACTCCGCCAGACCCCAATCCACTCCGCCAGACCCGAACCCATTCCACCAGACCCGAACCAACTCCACCAGACCCGAACCCACTCCTCCAGACCCGAACCCACTCCGCCAGACCCAAACCCACTCCGCCAGACCCAAACCCACTCCGCCAGACCCCAACCCACTCCGCCAGACCCGAACCCACTCCGCCAAACCCGAACCCACTCCGCTAGACCACAACCCACTCCGCCAGACCCGAACCCACTCCGACAGACCCGAACCCACTCCGCCAGACCCAAACCCACTCCGCCAGACCCGAACCCACTCCGCCAGACCCAAACCCACTCCGCCAGACCCCAACCCACTCCGCCAGACACCAACCCACTCCGCCAGACCCGAACCCACTCCGCCAGGCCCGAACCCACTCCGCCAGACCCGAACCCACTCCGCCAGACCCGAACCCACTCCGCCAGACCCGAACCCACTCCGCCAGACCCCAACCCATTCCGCCAGACCCGAACCCACTCTGCCAGACCCAAACCCACTCCGCCAGACCCAAACCCACTCCGCCAGACCCAAACTCACTCCGCCAGAACCAAACCCACTCCGCCAGACCCGAACCCACTCCGCCAAACCCGAACCCACTCCGCCAGACCCGAACCCACTCCGCCAGACCCAAACCCACTCCGCCAGACCCGAACCCATTCCGCCAGACCCGAACCAACTCCGCCAGACCAGAACCCACTCCTCCAGACCCGAACCCACTCCGCCAGACCCAAACCCACTCCGCCAGACCCAAACCCACTCCGCCAGACCCCAACCCACTCCGCCAGACCCGAACCCACTCCGCCAAACCCGAACCCACTCCGCTAGACCACAACCCACTCCGCCAGACCCGAACCCACTCCGACAGACCCGAAACCACTCCGCCAGACCCAAACCCACTCCGCCAGACCCGAACCCACTCCGCCAGACCCAAACCCACTCCGCCAGACCCCAACGCACTCCGCCAGACACCAACCCACTCCGCCAGACCCAAACCCACTCCGCCAGACCCAAACCCACTCCGCCAGACCCAAACCCACTCCGCCAGACCCAACCTCACTCCGCCAGAACCAAACCCACTCCGCCAGACCCGAACCCACTCCGCCAAACCCGAACCCACTCCGCCAGACCCCAACCCACTCCGCCAGACCCGAACCCACTCCGACAGACCCGAACCCACTCCGCCAGACCCAATCCCACTCCGCCAGTCCCAAGCCCACTCTGCCAGACCCAAACCCACTCCGCCAGACCCGCACCCACTCTGCCAGACCCAAACCCACTCCGCCAGACCCAAATCCACTCCGCCAGACCCGCACCCACTCGGCCATACCCGAACCCACTCCGCCAGACCACAATCCACTCCGCCAGACCCTAACCCACTCCGGCTGACCCTAACCCACTCCGCCAGACCTGAACCCACTCCGCCAGACCCTAACCCACTCCGCCAGACCCGAACCCACTCCGCCAGACCCTAACCCACTCCGCCAGACCGGAACCCACTCCGCCAGACCCTAACCCACTCCGCCAGACCCGAACCCACTCCGCCAGACCCGAACCCACTCCGCCAGACCCAAACCCACTCCGCCAGACCCAAACCCACTCCGCCAGACCCGAACCCACTCCGCCAGACCCGAACCCACTCCGCCAGACCCTAACCCACTCCGCCAGACCCCAACCCACTGCGTCAGACCCGAACCCACTCCGCCAGACCCGAACCCACTCCGCCAGACCCGAACCAACTCCGCCAGACCCGAACCCACTCCGCCAGACCCGAACCCACTCCGCCAGACCCCAACCCACTCCGCCAGACCCCAACCCACACCGACAGACCCGAACCCACTCCGCCAGACCCGAACCCACTCCGCCAGACCCAAACCCATTCCGCCAGACCACAACCCACTCCGCCAGAACCGAACCCACACCGACAGACCCGAACCCACTCCGCCAGACCCAAACCCACTCCGCCAGACCCGAACCCATTCCGCCAGACCCGAACCAACTCCGCCAGACCCGAACCCACTCCTCCAGACCCGAACCCACTCCGCCAGACCCAAACCCACTCCGCCAGACCCAAACCCACTGCGCCAGGCCCCAACCCACTCCGCCAGACCCGAACCCACTCCGCCAAACCCGAAGCCACTCCGCTAGACCACAACCCACTCCGCCAGACCCGAACCCACTCCGACAGACCCGAACCCACTCCGCCAGACCCAAACCCACTCCGCCAGACCCGAACCCACTCCGCCAGACCCAAACCCACTCCGCCAGACCCCAACCCACTCCGCCAGACACCAACCCACTCCGCCAGACCCGAACCCACTCCGCCAGGTCCGAACCCACTCCGCCAGACCCGAACCCACTCCGCCAGACCCGAACCCACTCCGCCAGATCCGAACCCACTCCGCCAGACCCGAACCCACTCCGCCAGACCCCAACTCATTCCGCCAGACCCAAACCCACTCTGCCAGACCCAAACCCACTCCGCCAGACCCAAACCCACTCCGCCAGACCCAAACTCACTCCGCCAGAACCAAACCCACTCCGCCAGACCCGAACCCACTCCGCCAAACCCGAACCCACTCCGCCAGACCCGAACCCACTCCGCCAGACCCAAACCCACTCCGCCAGACCCGAACCCATTCCGCCAGACCCGAACCAACTCCGCCAGACCCGAACCCACTCCTCCAGACCCAAACCCACTCCGCCAGACCCAAACCCACTCCGCCAGACCCAAACCCACTGCGCCAGACCCCAACCCACTCCGCCAGACCCGAACCCACTCCGCCAAACCCGAACCCACTCCGCTATACCACAACCCACTCCGCCAGACCCGAACCCACTCCGACAGACCCGAACCCACTCCGCCAGACCCCAACCCACTCCGCCAGACCCGAACCCACTCCGCCAGACCCCAACCCACTCCGCCAGACCCCAACCCACTCCGCAAGACACCAACCCACTCCGCCAGACCCGAACCCACTCCGCCAGGCCCGCACCCACTCCGCCAGACCCGAACCCACTCCGCCAGACCCGAACCCACTCCGCCAGACCCGAACCCACTCCGCCAGACCCCAACCCATTCCACCAGACCCAAACCCACTCTGCCAGACCCAAACCCACTCCGCCAGACCCAAACCCACTCCGCCAGACCCAAACTCACTCCGCCAGAACCAAACCCACTCCGCCAGACCCGAACCCACTCCGCCAAACCCGAACCCACTCCGCCAGACCCCAACCCACTCCGCCAGACCCGAACCCACTCCGCCAGACCCGAACCCACTCCGCTTGAACCAAACCCACTCCGCCAGACCCCAACCCACTGCGCCATACCCGAACCCACTCCGCCAGACCCGAACCCACTCCGCCAGACCCGAACCAACTCCGCCAGACCCAAACCCACTCCGCCAGACCCAAACCCACTCCGCCAGACCCGAACTCACTCCGCCAGAACCAAACCCACTCCGCCAGACCCGAACCCACTCCGCCAAACCCGAACCCACTCCGCCAGACCCCAACCCACTCCGCCAGACCCGAACCCACTCCGACAGACCCGAACCCACTCCGCCAGACCCGATCCCACTCCGCCAGACCCAAACCCACTCCGCCAGACCCAAACCCACTCCGCCAGACCCAAACCCACTCCGCCAGACCGGAACCCACTCCGCCAGACCCTAACCCACTCCGCCAGACCCGAACCCACTCCGCCAGACCCGAACCCACTCCTCCAGACCCAAACCCACTCCGCCATTCCCAAACCCACTCCGCCAGACCCGAACCCACTCCGCCAGACCCGAACCCACTCCGCCAGACCCGAACCCACTCCGCCAAACCCGAACCCACTCCGCCAGACCCGAACCCACTCCGCCAGACCCGAACCCACTCCGCCAGACCCGAACCCATTCCGCCAGACCCGAACCAACTCCGCCAGACCCGAACCCACTCCTCCAGACCCAAACCCACTCCGCCAGACCCAAACCCACTCCGCCAGACCCAAACCCACTGCGCCAGACCCCAACCCACTCCGCCAGACCCGAACCCACTCCGCCAAACCCGAACCCACTCCGCTATACCACAACCCACTCCGCCAGACCCGAACCCACTCCGACAGACCCGAACTCACTCCGCCAGACCCCAACCCACTCCGCCAGACCCGAACCCACTCCGCCAGACCCCAACCCACTCCGCCAGACCCCAACCCACTCCGCCAGACACCAACCCACTCCGCCAGACCCGAACCCACTCCGCCAGGCCCGAACCCACTCCGCCAGACCCGAACCCACTCCGCCAGACCCGAACCCACTCCGCCAGACCCGAACCCACTCCGCCAGACCCCAACCCATTCCACCAGACCCAAACCCACTCTGCCAGACCCAAACCCACTCCGCCAGACCCAAACCCACTCCGCCAGACCCAAACTCACTCCGCCAGAACCAAACCCACTCCGCCAGACCCGAACCCACTCCGCCAAACCCGAACCCACTCCGCCAGACCCCAACCCACTCCGCCAGACCCGAACCCACTCCGCCAGACCCGAACCCACTCCGCTTGAACCAAACCCACTCCGCCAGACCCCAACCCACTGCGCCATACCCGAACCCACTCCGCCAGACCCGAACCCACTCCGCCAGACCCGAACCAACTCCGCCAGACCCAAACCCACTCCGCCAGACCCAAACCCACTCCGCCAGACCCGAACTCACTCCGCCAGAACCAAACCCACTCCGCCAGACCCGAACCCACTCCGCCAAACCCGAACCCACTCCGCCAGACCCCAACCCACTCCGCCAGACCCGAACCCACTCCGACAGACCCGAACCCACTCCGCCAGACCCGATCCCACTCCGCCAGACCCAAACCCACTCCGCCAGACCCAAACCCACTCCGCCAGACCCAAACCCACTCCGCCAGACCGGAACCCACTCCGCCAGACCCTAACCCACTCCGCCAGACCCGAACCCACTCCGCCAGACCCGAACCCACTCCGCCAGACCCAAACCCACTCCGCCATTCCCAAACCCACTCCGCCAGACCCGAACCCACTCCGCCAGACCCGAACCCACTCCGCCAGACCCAAACCCACTCCGCCAGACCCCAAGCCACTGCGCCAGACCCGAACCCACTCCGCCAGACCCGAACCCACTCCGTCAGACCCGAACCAACTCCGCCAGACCCGAACCCACTCCGCCAGACCCGAACCCACTCCGCCAGACCCCAACCCACTCCGCCAGAACCGAACGCACACCGACAGACCCGAACCCACTCCGCCAGACCCGAACCCACTCCGCCAGACCCAAACCCATTCCGCCAGACCACAACCCACTCCGCCAGACCCGAACCCACACCGACAGACCCGAACCCACTCCGCCAGACCCGAACCCACTCCGCCAGACCCGAACCCATTCCGCCAGACCCGAACCAACTCCGCCAGACCCGAACCCACTCCTCCAGACCCGAACCCACTCCGCCAGACCCAAACCCACTCCGCCAGACCCAAACCCACTCCGCCAGACCCCAACCCACTCCGCCAGACCCGAACCCACTCCGCCAAACCCGAACCCACTCCGCTAGACCACAACACACTCCGCCAGACCCGAACCCACTCCGACAGACCCAAACCCACTCCGCCAGACCCAAACCCACTCCGCCAGACCCAAACCCACTCCGCCAGACCCAAACCCACTCCGCCAGACCCCAACCCACTCCGCCAGACACCAACCCACTCCGCCAGACCCGAACCCACTCCGCCAGGCCCGAACCCACTCCGCCAGACCCGAACCCACTCCGCCAGACCCGAACCCACTCCGCCAGACCCGAACCCACTCCGCCAGACCCGAACCCACTCCGCCAGACCCCAACCCATTCCGCCAGACCCAAACCCACTCTGCCAGACCCAAACCCACTCCGCCAGACCCAAACCCACTCCGCCAGACCCAAACTCACTCCGCCAGAACCAAACCCACTCCGCCAGACCCGAACCCACTCCGCCAAACCCCAACCCACCCCGCCAGACCCGAACCCACTCCGCCAGACCCGAACCCACTCCGCCAGACCCGAACCCACTCCGTCAGACCCGAACCAACTCCGCCAGACCCGAACCCACTCCGCCAGACCCGAACCCACTCCGCCAGACCCCAACCCACTCCGCCAGACCCGAACCCACACCGACAGACCCGAACCCACTCCGCCAGACCCGAACCCACTCCGCCAGACCCAAACCCATTCCGCCAGACCACAACCCACTCCGCCAGACCCGAACCCACACCGACAGACCCGAACCCACTCCGCCAGACCCAAACCCACTCCGCCAGACCCGAACCCATTCCGCCAGACCCGAACCAACTCCGCCAGACCCGAACCCACTCCTCCAGACCCGAACCCACTCCGCCAGACCCAAACCCACTCCGCCAGACCCAAACCCACTCCGCCAGACCCCAACCCACTCCGCCAGACCCGAACCCACTCCGCCAAACCCGAACCCACTCCGCTAGACCACAACACACTCCGCCAGACCCGAACCCACTCCGACAGACCCGAACCCACTCCGCCAGACCCAAACCCACTCCGCCAGACCCAAACCCACTCCGCCAGACCCGAACCCACTCCACCAGACCCCAACCCACTCCGCCAGACACCAACCCACTCCGCCAGACCCGAACCCACTCCGCCAGGCCCGAACCCACTCCGCCAGACCCGAACCCACTCCGCCAGACCCCAACCCATTCCGCCAGACCCAAACCCACTCCGCCAGACCCAAACCCACTCCGCCAGACCCAAACCCACTCCGCCAGACCCAAACTCACTCCGCCAGAACCAAACCCACTCCGCCAGACCCGAACCCACTCCGCCAAACCCCAACCCACCCCGCCAGACCCGAACCCACTCCGCCAGACCCAAACCCACTCCGCCAGACCCGAACCCATTCCGCCAGACCCGAACCCATTCCGCCAGAGCACAACCCACTCCGCCAGACCCGAACCCACACCGACAAACCCGAAGCCACTCCACCAGACCCAAACCCACTCCGCCAGACCCGAACCCATTCCGCCAGACCCGAACCAACTCCGCCAGACCCGAACCCACTCCTCCAGACCCGAACCCACTCCGCCAGACCCAAACCCACTCCGCCAGACCCAAACCCACTCCGCCAGACCCCAACCCACTCCGCCAGACCCGAACCCACTCCGCCAAACCCAAACCCACTCCGCTAGACCACAACCCACTCCGCCAGACCCGAACCCACTCCGACAGACCCCAACCCACTCCGCCAGACCCAAACCCACTCCGCCAGACCCGAACCCACTCCGCCAGACCCAAACCCACTCCGCCAGACCCCAACCCACTCCGCCAGACACCAACCCACTCCGCCAGACCCGAACCCACTCCGCCAGGCCCGAACCCACTCCGCCAGACCCGAACCCACTCCGCCAGACCCGAACCCACTCCGCCAGACCCGAACCCACTCCGCCAGACCCCAACCCATTCCGCCAGACCCAAACCCACTCCGCCAGACCCAAACCCACTCCGCCAGACCCAAACCCACTCCGCCAGACCCAAACGCACTCCGCCAAACCCGAACCCACTCCGCCAGACCCGAACCCACTCCGCCAGACCCAAACCCACTCCGCCAGACCCGAACCCATTCCGCCAGACCCGAACCAACTCCGCCAGACCAGAACCCACTCCTCCAGACCCGAACCCACTCCGCCAGACCCAAACCCACTCCGCCAGACCCAAACCCACTCCGCCAGACCCCAACCCACTCTGCCAGACCCGAACCCACTCCGCCAAACCCGAACCCACTCCGCTAGACCACAACCCACTCCGCCAGACCCGAACCCACTCCGACAGACCCGAAACCACTCCGCCAGACCCAAACCCACTCCGCCAGACCCGAACCCACTCCGCCAGACCCGAACCCACTCCGCCAGACCCCAACCCATTCCGCCAGACACCAACCCACTCCGCCAGACCCGAACCCACTCCGCCAGGCCCGAACCCACTCCGCCAGACCCGAACCCACTCCGCCAGACCCGAACCCACTCCGCCAGACCCAAACCCACTCCGCCAGACCCCAACCCACTCCGCCAGACCCGAACCCACTCCGCCAAACCCGAACCCACTCCGCTAGACCACAACACACTCCGCCAGACCCGAACCCACTCCGCCAGACCCGAACCCACTCCGCTTGACCCAAACCCACTCCGCCAGACCCCAACCCACTGCGCCAGACCCGAACCCACTCCGCCAGACCCGAACCCACTCCGCCAGACCCGAACCAACTCCGCCAGACCCAAACCCACTCCGCCAGACCCAAACCCACTCCGCCAGACCCAAACTCACTCCGCCAGAACCAAACCCACTCCGCCAGACCCGAACCCACTCCGCCAAACCCGAACCCACTCCGCCAGACCCCAACCCACTCCGCCAGACCCGAACCCACTCCGACAGACCCGAACCCACTCCGCCAGACCCGATCCCACTCCGCCAGACCCAAACCCACTCCGCCAGACCCAAACCCACTCCGCCAGACCCAAACCCACTCCGCCAGACCGGAACCCACTCCGCCAGACCCTAACCCACTCCGCCAGACCCGAACCCACTCCGCCAGACCCGAACCCACTCCGCCAGACCCAAACCCACTCCGCCAGACCCAAACCCACTCCGCCAGACCCGAACCCACTCCGCCAGACCCGAACCCACTCCGCCAGACCCAAACCCACTCCGCCAGACCCCAAGCCACTGCGCCAGACCCGAACCCACTCCGCCAGACCCGAACCCACTCCGTCAGACCCGAACCAACTCCGCCAGACCCGAACCCACTCCGCCAGACCCGAACCCACTCCGCCAGAACCCAACCCACTCCGCCAGACCCGAACCCACACCGACAGACCCGAACCCACTCCGCCAGACCCGAACCCACTCCGCCAGACCCAAACCCATTCCGCCAGACCACAACCCACTCCGCCAGACCCGAACCCACACCGACAGACCCGAACCCACTCCGCCAGACCCAAACCCACTCCGCCAGACCCGAACCCATTCCGCCAGACCCGAACCAACTCCGCCAGACCCGAACCCACTCCTCCAGACCCGAACCCACTCCGCCAGACCCAAACCCACTCCGCCAGACCCAAACCCACTCCGCCAGACCCCAACCCACTCCGCCAGACCCGAACCCACTCCGCCAAACCCGAACCCACTCCGCTAGACCACAACACATTCCGCCAGACCCGAACCCACTCCGACAGACCCAAACCCACTCCGCCAGACCCAAACCCACTCCGCCAGACCCGAACCCACTCCGCCAGACCCGAACCAACTCCGCCAGACCCAAACCCACTCCGCCAGACCCAAACCCACTCCGCCAGACCCCAAGCCACTGCGCCAGACCCGAACCCACTCCGCCAGACCCGAACCCACTCCGTCAGACCCGAACCAACTCCGCCAGACCCGAACCCACTCCGCCAGACCCGAACCCACTCCGCCAGACCCCAACCCACTCCGCCAGACCCGAACCCACACCGACAGACCCGAACCCACTCCGCCAGACCCGAACCCACTCCGCCAGACCCAAACCCATTCCGCCAGACCACAACCCACTCCGCCAGACCCGAACCCACACCGACAGACCCGAACCCACTCCGCCAGACCCAAACCCACTCCGCCAGACCCGAACCCATTCCGCCAGACCCGAACCAACTCCGCCAGACCCGAACCCACTCCTCCAGACCCGAACCCACTCCGCCAGACCCAAACCCACTCCGCCAGACCCAAACCCACTCCGCCAGACCCCAACCCACTCCGCCAGACCCGAACCCACTCCGCCAAACCCGAACCCACTCCGCTAGACCACAACACACTCCGCCAGACCCGAACCCACTCCGACAGACCCGAACCCACTCCGCCAGACCCGAACCCACTCCGCCAGACCCGAACCCACTCCGCCAGACCCCAACCCATTCCGCCAGACCCGAACCCACTCCGCCAGACCCGAACCCACTCCGCCAGACCCAAACCCACTCCGCCAGACCCGAACCCATTCCGCCAGACCCGAACCAACTCCGCCAGACCAGAACCCACTCCTCCAGACCCGAACCCACTCCGCCAGACCCAAACCCACTCCGCCAGACCCCAACCCACTCTGCCAGACCCGAACCCACTCCGCCAAACCCGAACCCACTCCGCTAGACCACAACCCACTCCGCCAGACCCGAACCCACTCCGACAGACCCGAAACCACTCCGCCAGACCCAAACCCACTCCGCCAGACCCGAACCCACTCCGCCAGACCCGAACCCACTCCGCCAGACCCCAACCCACTCCGCCAGACACCAACCCACTCCGCCAGACCCGAACCCACTCCGCCAGGCCCGAACCCACTCCGCCAGACCCGAACCCACTCCGCCAGACCCGAACCCACTCCGCCAGACCCAAACCCACTCCGCCAGACCCCAACCCACTCCGCCAGACCCGAACCCACTCCGCCAAACCCGAACCCACTCCGCTAGACCACAACACACTCCGCCAGACCCGAACCCACTCCGACAGACCCGAACCCACTCCGCCAGATCCAAACCCACTCCGCCAGACCCGAACCCACTCCGCCAGACCCAAACCCACTCCGCCAGACCCAAACCCACTCCGCCAGACCCCAACCCACTCCGCCAGACCCGAACCCACTCCGCCAAACCCGAACCCACTCCGCTGGACCACAACACACTCCGCCAGACCCGAACCCACTCCGACAGACCCGAACCCACTCCGCCAGACCCAAACCCACTCCGCCAGACCCGAACCCACTCCGCCAGACCCAAACCCACTCCGCCAGACCCCAACCCACTCCGCCAGACACCAACCCACTCCGCCAGACCCGAACCCACTCCGCCAGGCCCGAACCCACTCCGTCAGACCCGAACCAACTCCGCCAGACCCGAACCCACTCCGCCAGACCCGAACCCACTCCGCCAGACCCCAACCCACTCCGCCAGACCCGAACCCACACCGACAGACCCGAACCCACTCCGCCAGACCCGAACCCACTCCGCCAGACCCAAACCCATTCCGCCAGACCACAACCCACTCCGCCAGACCCGAACCCACACCGACAGACCCGAACCCACTCCGCCAGACCCAAACCCACTCCGCCAGACCCGAACCCATTCCGCCAGACCCGAACCAACTCCGCCAGACCCGAACCCACTCCTCCAGACCCGAACCCACTCCGCCAGACCCAAACCCACTCCGCCAGACCCAAACCCACTCCGCCAGACCCCAACCCACTCCGCCAGACCCGAACCCACTCCGCCAAACCCGAACCCACTCCGCTAGACCACAACACACTCCGCCAGACCCGAACCCACTCCGACAGACCCGAACCCACTCCGCCAGACCCAAACCCACTCCGCCAGACCCAAACCCACTCCGCCAGACCCGAACCCACTCCACCAGACCCCAACCCACTCCGCCAGACACCAACCCACTCCGCCAGACCCGAACCCACTCCGCCAGGCCCGAACCCACTCCGCCAGACCCGAACCCACTCCGCCAGACCCCAACCCATTCCGCCAGACCCAAACCCACTCCGCCAGACCCAAACCCACTCCGCCAGACCCAAACCCACTCCGCCAGACCCAAACTCACTCCGCCAGAACCAAACCCACTCCGCCAGACCCGAACCCACTCCGCCAAACCCCAACCCACCCCGCCAGACCCGAACCCACTCCGCCAGACCCAAACCCACTCCGCCAGACCCGAACCCATTCCGCCAGACCCGAACCCATTCCGCCAGAGCACAACCCACTCCGCCAGACCCGAACCCACACCGACAAACCCGAAGCCACTCCGCCAGACCCAAACCCACTCCGCCAGACCCGAACCCATTCCGCCAGACCCGAACCAACTCCGCCAGACCCGAACCCACTCCTCCAGACCCGAACCCACTCCGCCAGACCCAAACCCACTCCGCCAGACCCAAACCCACTCCGCCAGACCCCAACCCACTCCGCCAGACCCGAACCCACTCCGCCAAACCCAAACCCACTCCGCTAGACCACAACCCACTCCGCCAGACCCGAACCCACTCCGACAGACCCCAACCCACTCCGCCAGACCCAAACCCACTCCGCCAGACCCGAACCCACTCCGCCAGACCCAAACCCACTCCGCCAGACCCCAACCCACTCCGCCAGACACCAACCCACTCCGCCAGACCCGAACCCACTCCGCCAGGCCCGAACCCACTCCGCCAGACCCGAACCCACTCCGCCAGACCCGAACCCACTCCGCCAGACCCGAACCCACTCCGCCAGACCCCAACCCATTCCGCCAGACCCAAACCCACTCCGCCAGACCCAAACCCACTCCGCCAGACCCAAACCCACTCCGCCAGACCCAAACGCACTCCGCCAAACCCGAACCCACTCCGCCAGACCCGAACCCACTCCGCCAGACCCAAACCCACTCCGCCAGACCCGAACCCATTCCGCCAGACCCGAACCAACTCCGCCAGACCAGAACCCACTCCTCCAGACCCGAACCCACTCCGCCAGACCCAAACCCACTCCGCCAGACCCAAACCCACTCCGCCAGACCCCAACCCACTCTGCCAGACCCGAACCCACTCCGCCAAACCCGAACCCACTCCGCTAGACCACAACCCACTCCGCCAGACCCGAACCCACTCCGACAGACCCGAAACCACTCCGCCAGACCCAAACCCACTCCGCCAGACCCGAACCCACTCCGCCAGACCCGAACCCACTCCGCCAGACCCCAACCCATTCCGCCAGACACCAACCCACTCCGCCAGACCCGAACCCACTCCGCCAGGCCCGAACCCACTCCGCCAGACCCGAACCCACTCCGCCAGACCCGAACCCACTCCGCCAGACCCAAACCCACTCCGCCAGACCCCAACCCACTCCGCCAGACCCGAACCCACTCCGCCAAACCCGAACCCACTCCGCTAGACCACAACACACTCCGCCAGACCCGAACCCACTCCGCCAGACCCGAACCCACTCCGCTTGACCCAAACCCACTCCGCCAGACCCCAACCCACTGCGCCAGACCCGAACCCACTCCGCCAGACCCGAACCCACTCCGCCAGACCCGAACCAACTCCGCCAGACCCAAACCCACTCCGCCAGACCCAAACCCACTCCGCCAGACCCAAACTCACTCCGCCAGAACCAAACCCACTCCGCCAGACCCGAACCCACTCCGCCAAACCCGAACCCACTCCGCCAGACCCCAACCCACTCCGCCAGACCCGAACCCACTCCGACAGACCCGAACCCACTCCGCCAGACCCGATCCCACTCCGCCAGACCCAAACCCACTCCGCCAGACCCAAACCCACTCCGCCAGACCCAAACCCACTCCGCCAGACCGGAACCCACTCCGCCAGACCCTAACCCACTCCGCCAGACCCGAACCCACTCCGCCAGACCCGAACCCACTCCGCCAGACCCAAACCCACTCCGCCAGACCCAAACCCACTCCGCCAGACCCGAACCCACTCCGCCAGACCCGAACCCACTCCGCCAGACCCAAACCCACTCCGCCAGACCCCAAGCCACTGCGCCAGACCCGAACCCACTCCGCCAGACCCGAACCCACTCCGTCAGACCCGAACCAACTCCGCCAGACCCGAACCCACTCCGCCAGACCCGAACCCACTCCGCCAGAACCCAACCCACTCCGCCAGACCCGAACCCACACCGACAGACCCGAACCCACTCCGCCAGACCCGAACCCACTCCGCCAGACCCAAACCCATTCCGCCAGACCACAACCCACTCCGCCAGACCCGAACCCACACCGACAGACCCGAACCCACTCCGCCAGACCCAAACCCACTCCGCCAGACCCGAACCCATTCCGCCAGACCCGAACCAACTCCGCCAGACCCGAACCCACTCCTCCAGACCCGAACCCACTCCGCCAGACCCAAACCCACTCCGCCAGACCCAAACCCACTCCGCCAGACCCCAACCCACTCCGCCAGACCCGAACCCACTCCGCCAAACCCGAACCCACTCCGCTAGACCACAACACATTCCGCCAGACCCGAACCCACTCCGACAGACCCAAACCCACTCCGCCAGACCCAAACCCACTCCGCCAGACCCGAACCCACTCCGCCAGACCCGAACCAACTCCGCCAGACCCAAACCCACTCCGCCAGACCCAAACCCACTCCGCCAGACCCCAAGCCACTGCGCCAGACCCGAACCCACTCCGCCAGACCCGAACCCACTCCGTCAGACCCGAACCAACTCCGCCAGACCCGAACCCACTCCGCCAGACCCGAACCCACTCCGCCAGACCCCAACCCACTCCGCCAGACCCGAACCCACACCGACAGACCCGAACCCACTCCGCCAGACCCGAACCCACTCCGCCAGACCCAAACCCATTCCGCCAGACCACAACCCACTCCGCCAGACCCGAACCCACACCGACAGACCCGAACCCACTCCGCCAGACCCAAACCCACTCCGCCAGACCCGAACCCATTCCGCCAGACCCGAACCAACTCCGCCAGACCCGAACCCACTCCTCCAGACCCGAACCCACTCCGCCAGACCCAAACCCACTCCGCCAGACCCAAACCCACTCCGCCAGACCCCAACCCACTCCGCCAGACCCGAACCCACTCCGCCAAACCCGAACCCACTCCGCTAGACCACAACACACTCCGCCAGACCCGAACCCACTCCGACAGACCCGAACCCACTCCGCCAGACCCGAACCCACTCCGCCAGACCCGAACCCACTCCGCCAGACCCCAACCCATTCCGCCAGACCCGAACCCACTCCGCCAGACCCGAACCCACTCCGCCAGACCCAAACCCACTCCGCCAGACCCGAACCCATTCCGCCAGACCCGAACCAACTCCGCCAGACCAGAACCCACTCCTCCAGACCCGAACCCACTCCGCCAGACCCAAACCCACTCCGCCAGACCCCAACCCACTCTGCCAGACCCGAACCCACTCCGCCAAACCCGAACCCACTCCGCTAGACCACAACCCACTCCGCCAGACCCGAACCCACTCCGACAGACCCGAAACCACTCCGCCAGACCCAAACCCACTCCGCCAGACCCGAACCCACTCCGCCAGACCCGAACCCACTCCGCCAGACCCCAACCCACTCCGCCAGACACCAACCCACTCCGCCAGACCCGAACCCACTCCGCCAGGCCCGAACCCACTCCGCCAGACCCGAACCCACTCCGCCAGACCCGAACCCACTCCGCCAGACCCAAACCCACTCCGCCAGACCCCAACCCACTCCGCCAGACCCGAACCCACTCCGCCAAACCCGAACCCACTCCGCTAGACCACAACACACTCCGCCAGACCCGAACCCACTCCGACAGACCCGAACCCACTCCGCCAGATCCAAACCCACTCCGCCAGACCCGAACCCACTCCGCCAGACCCAAACCCACTCCGCCAGACCCAAACCCACTCCGCCAGACCCCAACCCACTCCGCCAGACCCGAACCCACTCCGCCAAACCCGAACCCACTCCGCTGGACCACAACACACTCCGCCAGACCCGAACCCACTCCGACAGACCCGAACCCACTCCGCCAGACCCAAACCCACTCCGCCAGACCCGAACCCACTCCGCCAGACCCAAACCCACTCCGCCAGACCCCAACCCACTCCGCCAGACACCAACCCACTCCGCCAGACCCGAACCCACTCCGCCAGGCCCGAACCCACTCCGCCAGACCCGAACCCACTCCGCCAGACCCGAACCCACTCCGCCAGACCCGAACCCACTCCGCCAGACCCGAACCCACTCCGCCAGACCCCAACCCATTCCGCCAGACCCAAACCCACTCTGCCAGACCCAAACCCACTCCGCCAGACCCAAACCCACTCCGCCAGACCCAAACTCACTCCGCCAAACCCCAACCCACCCCGCCAGACCCGAACCCACTCCGCCAGACCCAAACCCACTCCGCCAGACCCGAACCCATTCCGCCAGACCCGAACCCATTCCGCCAGACCACAACCCACTCCGCCAGACCCGAACCCACACCGACAAACCCGAAGCCACTCCGCCAGACCCAAACCCACTCCGCCAGACCCGAACCCACTCCGCTAGACCACAACCCACTCCGCCAGACCCGAACCCACTCCGACAGACCCCAACCCACTCCGCCAGACCCAAACCCACTCCGCCAGACCCGAACCCACTCCGCCAGACCCAAACCCACTCCGCCAGACCCCAACCCACTCCGCCAGACACCAACCCACTCCGCCAGACCCGAACCCACTCCGCCAGGCCCGAACCCACTCCGCCAGACCCGAACCCACTCCGCCAGACCCGAACCCACTCCGCCAGACCCCAACCCATTCCGCCAGACCCAAACCCACTCTGCCAGACCCAAACCCACTCCGCCAGACCCAAACCCACTCCGCCAGACCCAAACGCACTCCGCCAGAACCAAACCCACTCCGCCAGACCCGAACCCACTCCGCCAAACCGGAACCCACTCCGCCAGACCCCAACCCACTCCGCCAGACCCGAACCCACTCCGACAGACCCGAACCCACTCCGCCAGACCCTATCCCACTCCGCCAGACCCAAACCCACTCCGCCAGACCCAAACCCACTCCGCCAGACCCAAACCCACTCTGCCAGACCCAAACCCACTCCGCCAGACCCAAATCCACTCCGCCAGACCCGCACCCACTCCGCCGTACCCGAACCCACTCCGCCAGACCACAACCCACTCCCCCAGACCCTAACCCACACCGACAGACACGAACCCACTCCGCCAGATACGAACCCACTCCGCCAGACCCGAACCCACTCCGCCAGACCCGAACCCACTCCGCCAGACCCGAACTCACTCCGCCAGATCCGAACCCACTCCGCCAGACCCTAACCCACTCCGCCAGACCTGAACCCACTCCGCCAAACCCTAACCCACTCCGCCAGACCCGAACCAACTCCGCCAGACCCGAACCCACTCCGCCAGACCCGAACCCACTCCGCCAGACCCCAGCCCACCCCGACAGACCCGAACCCACTCCGCCAGACCCAAACCCACTCCGCCAGACCCAAATCCACTCCGCCAGACCCGCACCCACTCCGCCATACCCGAACCCACTCCGCCAGACCACAACCCACTCCGCCAGACCCTAACCCACTCCGACAGACCCTAACCCACTCCGCCAGACCTGAACCCACTCCGCCAGACCCTAACCCACTCCGCCAGACACGAACCCACTCCGCCAGACCCTAACCCACTCCGCCAGACCTGAACCCACTCCGCCAGACCCTAACCCACTCCGCCACACCCGAACCCACTCCGCCAGACCCAAACCCACTCCGCCAGACCCAAACCCACTCCGCCAGACCCAAACCCACTCCGCCAGACCCGAACCCACTCCGCCAGACCCGAACCCACTCCGCCAAACCCGAACCCACTCCGCCAGACCCCAACCCACTCCGCCAGACCCGAACCCACTCCGCCAGACCCGAACCCACTCCGCTTGACTCCAACCCACTCCGCCAGACCCCAACCCACTGCGCCAGAACCGAACCCACTCCGCCAGACCCGAACCCACTCCGCCAGACCCGAACCAACTCCGCCAGACCCGAACCCACTCCGCCAGACCCGAACCCATTCCGCCAGACCCCAACCCACCCCGCCAGACCCGAACCCACACCGACAGACCCGAACCCACTCCGCCAGACCCGAACCCACTCCGCCAGACCCGAACCCATTCCGCCAGACCACAACCCACTCCGCCAGACCCGAACCCACACCGACAAACCCGAAGCCACTCCGCCAGACCCAAACCCACTCCGCCAGACCCGAACCCATTCCGCCAGACCCGAACCAACTCCACCAGACCCGAACCCACTCCTCCAGACCCGAACCCACTCCGCCAGACCCAAACCCACTCCGCCAGACCCAACCCCACTCCGCCATACCCCAACCCACTCCGCCAGACCCGAACCCACTCCGCCACACCCGAACCCACTCCGCCAGACCCGAACCCACTCCGCCAGACCCAAACCCACTCTGCCAGACCCCAACCCACTCCGCCAGACCCGAACCCACTCCGCCAAACCCGAACCCACTCCGCTAGACCACAACCCACTCCGCCAGACCCGAACCCACTCCGACAGACCCCAACCCACTCCGCCAGACCCAAACCCACTCCGCCAGACCCGAACCCACTCCGCCAGACCCAAACCCACTCCGCCAGACCCCAACCCACTCCGCCAGACACCAACGCACTCCGCCAGACCCGAACCCACTCCGCCAGGCCCGAACCCACTCCGACAGACCCGAACCCACCCCGCCAGACCCGAACCCACTCCGCCAGACCCGAACCCACTCCGCCAGACCCCAACCCATTCCGCCAGACCCAAACCCACTCTGCCAGACCCAAACCCACTCCGCCAGACCCAAACCCACTCCGCCAGACCCAAACGCACTCCGCCAGAACCAAACCCACTCCGCCAGACCCGAACCCACTCCGCCAAACCGGAACCCACTCCGCCAGACCCCAACCCACTCCGCCAGACCCGAACCCACTCCGACAGACCCGAACCCACTCCGCCAGACCCTATTCCACTCCGCCAGACCCAAACCCACTCCGCCAGACCCAAACCCACTCCGCCAGACCCAAACCCACTCTGCCAGACCCAAACCCACTCCGCCAGACCCAAATCCACTCCGCCAGACCCGCACCCACTCCGCCATACCCGAACCCACTCCGCCAGACCACAACCCACTCCCCCAGACCCTAACCCACACCGACAGACACGAACCCACTCCGACAGATACGAACCCACTCCGCCAGACCCGAACCCACTCCGCCAGACCCGAACCCACTCCGCCAGACCCGAACTCACTCCGCCAGACCCGAACCCACTCCGCCAGACCCTAACCCACTCCGCCAGACCTGAACCCACTCCGCCAAACCCTAACCCACTCCGCCAGACCCGAACCAACTCCGCCAGACCCGAACCCACTCCGCCAGACCCGAACCCACTCCGCCAGACCCCAGCCCACCCCGACAGACCCGAACCCACTCCGCCAGACCCAAACCCACTCCGTCAGACCCAAATCCACTCCGCCAGACCCGCACCCACTCCGCCATACCCGAACCCACTCCGCCAGACCACAACCCACTCCGCCAGACCCTAACCCACTCCGCCAGACCCTAACCCACTCCGCCAGACCTGAACCCACTCCGCCAGACCCTAACCCACTCCGCCAGACCCGAACCCACTCCGCCAGACCCTAACCCACTCCGCCAGACCTGAACCCACTCCGCCAGACCCTAACCCACTCCGCCACACCCGAACCCACTCCACCAGACCCAAACCCACTCCTCCAGACCCGAACCCACTCCGCCAGACCCAAACCCACTCCGCCAGACCCAAACTCACTCCGCCAGAACCAAACCCACTCCGCCAAACCCGAACCCACTCTGCCAGACCTGAACCCACTCCGCCAGACCCTAACCCACTCCGCCACACCCGAACCCACTCCACCAGACCCAAACCCACTCCGCCAGACCCAAACCCACTCCGCCAGACCCAAACCCACTCCGCCAGACCCGAACCCACTCCGCCAGACCCTAACCCACTCCGCCACACCCGAACCCACTCCACCAGACCCAAACCCACTCCGCCAGACCCAAACCCACTCCGCCAGACCCAAACCCACTCCGCCAGACCCGAACCCACTCCGCCAGACCCGAACCCACTCCGCCAAACCCGAACCCACTCCGCCAGACCCCAACCCACTCCGCCAGACCCGAACCCACTCCGCCAGACCCGAACCCACTCCGCCAGACCCCAACCCACTGCGCCAGACCCGAACCCACTCCGCCAGACCCGAACCCACTCCGCCAGACCCGAACCAACTCCGCCAGACCCGAACCAACTCCGCCAGACCCGAACCCACTCCGCCAGACCCGAACCCATTCCGCCAGACCCCAACCCACCCCGCCAGACCCGAACCCACACCGACAGACCCGAACCCACTCCGCCAGACCCGAACCCACTCCGCCAGACCCGAACCCATTCCGCCAGACCACAACCCACTCCGCCAGACCCGAACCCACACCGACAAACCCGAAGCCACTCCGCCAGACCCAAACCCACTCCGCCAGACCCGAACCCATTCCGCCAGACCCGAACCAACTCCACCAGACCCGAACCCACTCCTCCAGACCCGAACCCACTCCGCAGACCCAAACCCACTCCGCCAGACCCAAACCCACTCCGCCAGACCCCAACCCACTCCGCCAGACCCGAACCCACTCCGCCACACCGAACCCACTCCTCCAGACCCGAACCCACTCCGCCAGACCCAAACCCACTCCGCCAGACCCAAACCCACTCCGCCAGACCCCAACCCACTCCGCCAGACCCGAACCCACTCCGCCAAACCCGAACCCACTCCGCTAGACCACAACCCACTCCGCCAGACCCGAACCCACTCCGACAGACCCCAACCCACTCCGCCAGACCCAAACCCACTCCTCCAGACCCGAACCCACTCCGCCAGACCCAAACCCACTCCGCCAGACCCCAACCCACTCCGCCAGACACCAACCCACTCCGCCAGACCCGAACCCACTCCGCCAGGCCCGAACCCACTCCGCCAGGCCCGAACCCACTCCGCCAGACCCGAACCCACTCCGCCAGACCCGAACCCACTCCGCCAGACCCCAACCCATTCCGCCAGACCCAAACCCACTCTGCCAGACCCAAACCCACTCCGCCAGACCCAAACCCACTCCGCCAGACCCAAACGCACTCCGCCAGAACCAAACCCACTCCGCCAGACCCGAACCCACTCCGCCAAACCGGAACCCACTCCGCCAGACCCCAACCCACTCCGCCAGACCCGAACCCACTCCGACAGACCCGAACCCACTCCGCCAGACCCTATCCCACTCCGCCAGACCCAAACCCACTCCGCCAGACCCAAACCCACTCCGCCAGACCCAAACCCACTCTGCCAGACCCAAACCCACTCCGCCAGACCCAAATCCACTCCGCCAGACCCGCACCCACTCCGCCGTACCCGAACCCACTCCGCCAGACCACAACCCACTCCCCCAGACCCTAACCCACACCGACAGACACGAACCCACTCCGCCAGATACGAACCCACTCCGCCAGACCCGAACCCACTCCGCCAGACCCGAACCCACTCCGCCAGACCCGAACTCACTCCGCCAGATCCGAACCCACTCCGCCAGACCCTAACCCACTCCGCCAGACCTGAACCCACTCCGCCAAACCCTAACCCACTCCGCCAGACCCGAACCAACTCCGCCAGACCCGAACCCACTCCGCCAGACCCGAACCCACTCCGCCAGACCCCAGCCCACCCCGACAGACCCGAACCCACTCCGCCAGACCCAAACCCACTCCGCCAGACCCAAATCCACTCCGCCAGACCCGCACCCACTCCGCCATACCCGAACCCACTCCGCCAGACCACAACCCACTCCGCCAGACCCTAACCCACTCCGACAGACCCTAACCCACTCCGCCAGACCTGAACCCACTCCGCCAGACCCTAACCCACTCCGCCAGACACGAACCCACTCCGCCAGACCCTAACCCACTCCGCCAGACCTGAACCCACTCCGCCAGACCCTAACCCACTCCGCCACACCCGAACCCACTCCGCCAGACCCAAACCCACTCCGCCAGACCCAAACCCACTCCGCCAGACCCAAACCCACTCCGCCAGACCCGAACCCACTCCGCCAGACCCGAACCCACTCCGCCAAACCCGAACCCACTCCGCCAGACCCCAACCCACTCCGCCAGACCCGAACCCACTCCGCCAGACCCGAACCCACTCCGCTTGACTCAAACCCACTCCGCCAGACCCCAACCCACTGCGCCAGAACCGAACCCACTCCGCCAGACCCGAACCCACTCCGCCAGACCCGAACCAACTCCGCCAGACCCGAACCCACTCCGCCAGACCCGAACCCATTCCGCCAGACCCCAACCCACCCCGCCAGACCCGAACCCACACCGACAGACCCGAACCCACTCCGCCAGACCCGAACCCACTCCGCCAGACCCGAACCCATTCCGCCAGACCACAACCCACTCCGCCAGACCCGAACCCACACCGACAAACCCGAAGCCACTCCGCCAGACCCAAACCCACTCCGCCAGACCCGAACCCATTCCGCCAGACCCGAACCAACTCCACCAGACCCGAACCCACTCCTCCAGACCCGAACCCACTCCGCCAGACCCAAACCCACTCCGCCAGACCCAACCCCACTCCGCCATACCCCAACCCACTCCGCCAGACCCGAACCCACTCCGCCACACCCGAACCCACTCCGCCACACCCGAACCCACTCCGCCAGACCCAAACCCACTCCGCCAGACCCCAACCCACTCCGCCAGACCCGAACCCACTCCGCCAAACCCGAACTCACTCCGCCAGAACCAAACCCACTCCGCCAAACCCGAACCCACTCTGCCAAACCGGAACCCACTCCGCCAGACCCCAACCCACTCCGCCAGACCCGAACCCACTCCGACAGACCCGAACCCACTCCGCCAGACCCAATCCCACTCCGCCAGACCCAAACCCACTCCGCCAGACCCAAACCCACTCCGCCAGACCCAAACCCACTCTGCCAGACCCAAACCCACTCCGCCAGACCCAAATCCACTCCGCCAGACCCGCACCCACTCCGCCATACCCGAACCCACTCCGCCAGACCACAACCCACTCCCCCAGACCCTAACCCACACCGACAGACACGCACCCACTCCGCCAGATACGAACCCACTCCGCCAGACCCGAACCCACTCCGCCAGACCCGAACCCACTCCGCCAGACCCGAACCCACTCCGCCAGACCCGCACTCACTCCGCCAGACCCGAACCCACTCCGCCAGACCCTAACCCACTCCGCCAGACCTGAACCCACTCCGCCAAACCCTAACCCACTCCGCCAGACCCGAACCAACTCCGCCAGACCCGAACCCACTCCGCCAGACCCGAACCCACTCCGCCAGACCCCAGCCCACCCCGACAGACCCGAACCCACTCCGCCAGACCCGCACCCACTCTGCCAGACCCAAATCCACTCCGCCAGACCCGCACCCACTCCGCCATACCCGAACCCACTCCGCCAGACCACAACCCACTCCGCCAGACCCTAACCCACTCCGCCAGACCCTAACCCACTCCGCCAGACCTGAACCCACTCCGCCAGACCCTAACCCACTCCGCCAGACCCGAACCCACTCCGCCAGACCCTAACCCACTCCGCCAGACCTGAACCCACTCCGCCAGACCCTAACCCACTCCGCCACACCCGAACCCACTCCGCCAGACCCGAACCCACTCCGCCAGACCCAAACCCACTCCGCCAGACCCAAACCCACTCCGCCAGACCCGAACCCACTCCGCCAGACCCAAACCCACTCCGCCAGACCCAAACCCACTCCGCCAGACCCGACCCCACTGCGCCAGACCCGAACCCACTCCGCCAGACCCGAACCCACTCCGTCAGACCCGAACCAACTCCGCCAGAACCGAACCCACTCCGCCAGACCCGAACCCACTCCGCCAGACCCCAACCCACTCCGCCAGACCCGAACCCACACCGACAGACCCGAACCCACTCCGCCAGACCCGAACCCACTCCGCCAGACCTGAACCCATTCCGCCAGACCACAACCCACTCCGCCAGACCCGAACCCACACCGACAAACCCGAAGCCACTCCGCCAGACCCAAACCCACTCCGCCAGACCCGAACCCATTCCGCCAGACCCGAACCAACTCCGCCACACCCGAACCCACTCCTCCAGACCCGAACCCACTCCGCCAGACCCAAACCCACTCCGCCAGACCCAAACCCACTCCGCCAGACCCCAACCCACTCCGCCAGACCAGAACCCACTCCGCCAAACCCGAACCCACTCCGCTAGACCACAACCCACTCCGCCAGACCCGAACCCACTCCGACAGACCCGAACCCACTCCGCCAGACCCAAACCCACTCCGCCAGACCCGAACCCACTCCGCCAGACCCAAACCCACTCCGCCAGACCCCAACCCACTCCGCCAGACACCAACCCACTCCGCCAGACCCGAACCCACTCCGCCAGGCCCGAACCCACTCCGCCAGACCCGAACCCACTCCGCCACACCCGAACCCACTCCGCCAGACCCGAACCCACTCCGCCAGACCCCAACCCATTCCGCCAGACCCAAACCCACTCTGCCAGACCCAAAGCCATTCCGCCAGACCCAAACCCACTCCGCCAGACCCAAACTCACTCCGCCAGAACCAAACCCACTCCGCCAGACCCGAACCCACTCCGACAGACCCGAACCCACTCCGCCAGACCCCAACCCACCCCGACAGACCCGAACCCACCCCGCCAGACCTTAACCCACTCCGCCAGACACGAACCAACCCCGCCAGACCCAAACCCACTCCGCCAGGCCCAAACCAACTCCACCAGACCCAAACCCACTCCGCCAGACCCCAACCCACTCTGCCAGACCACAACCCACTCCGCCAGACCCGAACCCACACCGACAGACCCGAACCCACTCCGCCAGACCCTAACCCACTCCGCCAGACGAGAACCCACTCCGCCAGACCCAAACCCACTCCACCAAACCCGAACCCACTCCGCCAGACCACAACCCACTCCGCCAGACCCGAACCCACACCGACAGACCCGAACCCACTCCGCCAGACCCAAACCCACTCCGCCAGACCCAAACCCATTCCGCCAGACCCGAACCAACTCCGCCAGACCCGACCCCACTCCTCCAGACCCGAACCCACTCCGCCAGACCCAAACCCACTCCGCCAGTCCCGAACCCACTCTGCCAGACCCGAACCCACTCCGCCAGACCCGAGCCAACTCCGCCAGACCCGAACCCACTCCGCCAGACCCGAACCCACTCCGACAGACCCGAACCCACTCCGCCAGACCCTAACCCACTCCGCCAGACCCGAACCCACTCCGCCAGACCCCAACCCACTCCGCCAGACCCCAACCCACTCCGCCAGACCCCAACCCACTCCGCCAGACTCCCACCCACTCCGCCAGACCCGAACCCACACCGCCAGACCCGAACCCACTCCGCCAGACCCGAACCCATTCCGCCAGACCCCAACCCACCCCGCCAGACCCGAACCCACACCGACAGACCCGAACCCACTCCGCCAGACCCGAACCCATTCCGCCAGACCCGAACCAACTCCGCCACACCCGAACCCACTCCTCCAGACCCGAACCCACTCCGCCAGACCCAAACCCACTCCGCCAGACCCAAACCCACTCCGCCAGACCCCAACCCACTCCGCCAGACCAGAACCCACTCCGCCAAACCCGAACCCACTCCGCTAGACCACAACCCACTCCGCCAGACCCGAACCCACTCCGACAGACCCGAACCCACTCCGCCAGACCCAAACCCACTCCGCCAGACCCAAACCCACTCCGCCAGACCCAAACCCACTCCGCCAGACCCCAACCCACTCCGCCAGACACCAACCCACTCCGCCAGACCCGAACCCACTCCGCCAGGCCCGAACCCACTCCGCCAGACCCGAACCCACTCCGCCACACCCGAACCCACTCCGCCAGACCCGAACCCACTCCGCCAGACCCCAACCCATTCCACCAGACCCAAACCCACTCTGCCAGACCCAAACCCACTGCGCCAGACCCAAACCCACTCCGCCAGACCCAAACTCACTCCGCCAGAACCAAACCCACTCCGCCAGACCCGAACCCACTCCGACAGACCCGAACCCACTCCGCCAGACCCCAACCCACCCCGACAGACCCGAACCCACCCCGCCAGACCTTAACCCACTCCGCCAGACCCGAACCAACCCCGCCAGACCCAAACCCACTCCGCCAGGCCCAAACCAACTCCACCAGACCCAAACCCACTCCGCCAGACCCCAACCCACTCCGCCAGACCACAACCCACTCCGCCAGACCCGAACCCACACCGACAGACCCGAACCCACTCCGCCAGACCCTAACCCACTCCGCCAGACGAGAACCCACTCCGCCAGACCCAAACCCACTCCACCAAACCCGAACCCACTCCGCCAGACCACAACCCACTCCGCCAGACCCGAACCCACACCGACAGACCCGAACCCACTCCGCCAGACCCAAACCCACTCCGCCAGACCCAAACCCATTCCGCCAGACCCGAACCAACTCCGCCAGACCCAAACCCACTCCGCCAGTCCCGAACCCACTCTGCCAGACCCGAACCCACTCCGCCAGACCCGAGCCAACTCCGCCAGACCCGAACCCACTCCGCCAGACCCGAACCCACTCCGACAGACCCGAACCCACTCCGCCAGACCCTAACCCACTCCGCCAGACCCGAACCCACTCCGCCAGACCCGAACCCACACCGACAGACCCGAACCCACTCCGCCAGACCCAAACCCACTCCGCCAGACCCAAACCCATTCCGCCAGACCTGAACCAACTCCGCCAGACCCGACCCCACTCCTCCAGACCCGAACCCACTCCGCCAGACCCAAACCCACTCCGCCAGTCCCGAACCCACTCTGCCAGACCCGAACCCACTCCGCCAGACCCGAACCGACTCCGCCAGACCCCAACCCACTCCGCCAGACCCCAACCCACTCCGCCAGACTCCAACCCACTCCGCCAGACCCGAACCCACACCGCCAGACCCGAACCCACTCCGCCAGACCCGAACCCATTCCGCCAGACCCCAACCCACCCCGCCAGACCCGAACCCACACCGACAGACCCGAACCCACTCCGCCAGACCCGAACCCACTCCGCCAGACCTGAACCCATTCCGCCAGACCACAACCCACTCCGCCAGACCCGAACCCACACCGACAAACCCGAAGCCACTCCGCCAGACCCAAACCCACTCCGCCAGACCCGAACCCATTCCGCCAGTCCCGAACCAACTCCGCCAGACCCGAACCCACTCCTCCAGACCCGAACCCACTCCGCCAGACCCAAACCCACTCCGCCATACCCAAACCCACTCCGCCAGAACCAACCCACTCCGCCAGACCCGAACCCACTCCGCCAAACCCGAACCCACTCCGCTAGACCACAACCCACTCCGCCAGACCCGAACCCACTCCGACAGACCCGAACCCACTCCGCCAGACCCAATCCCACTCCGCCAGACCCAAACCCACTCCGCCAAACCCAAACCCACTCCGCCAGACCCAAACCCACTCTGCCAGACCCAAACCCACTCCGCCAGACCCAAATCCACTCCGCCAGACCCGCACCCACTCCGCCATACCCGAACCCACTCCGCCAGACCACAACCCACTCCCCCAGACCCTAACCCACACCGACAGACACGAACCCACTCCGCCAGATACGAACCCACTCCGCCAGACCCGAACCCACTCCGCCAGACCCGAACCCACTCCGCCAGACCCGAACTCACTCCGCCAGACCCGAACCCACTCCGCCAGACCCGAACTCACTCCGCCAGACCCGAACCCACTCCGCCAGACCCTAACCCACTCCGCCAGACCTGAACCCACTCCGCCAAACCCTAACCCACTCCGCCAGACCTGAACCCACTCCGCCAGACCCTAACCCACTCCGCCAGACCCGAACCCACTCCGCCAGACCCTAACCCACTCCGCCAGACCTGAACCCACTCCGCCAGACCCTAACCCACTCCGCCACACCCGAACCCACTCCGCCAGACCCGAACCCACTCCGCCAGACCCTAACCCACTCCGCCAGACCCTAACCCACTCCGCCAGACCCCAACCCCCTGCGCCAGACCCGAACCCACTCCGCCAGACCCGAACCCACTCCGCCAGACCCGAACCCACACTGACAGACCCGAACCCACTCCGCCAGACCGTAACCCACTCCGCCAGACCCGAACCCACTCCGCCAGACCCGAACCCAGTCCGCCACACCCAAACACACTCCGCCAGACCCTAACCCACTCCGCAGGACCCAAACCCACTCCGCCAGACCCTAACCCACTCCGCCAGACCCAAAACCCACTCCGCCAGACCCGAACCCACTCCGCCAGACCCGAACCCACTCCGCCAGACCCGAACCCACTCCGCCAGACCCGAACCCACTCCGCCAGACCCAAACTCACTCCGCCAGAACCAATCCCACTCCGCCAGACGCGAACCCACTCCGCCAAACCCGAACCCACTCCGCCAGACCCCAACCCACTCCGCCAGACCCGAACCCACTCCGACAGACTCGAACCCACTCCGCCAGACCCAATCCCACTCCGCCAGACCCAAACCCACTCCGCCAGACCCCAACCCACTCCGCCAGACTCCAACCCACTCCGCCAGACCCGAACCCACACCGCCAGACCCGAACCCACTCTGCCAGACCCGAACCCATTCCGCCAGACCCCAACCCACCCCGCCAGACCCAAACCCACACCGACAGACCCGAACCCACTCCGCCAGACCCGAACCCACTCCGCCAGACCCGAACCCATTCCGCCAGACGACAACCCACTCCGCCAGACCCGAACCCACACCGACAAACCCGAAGCCACTCCGCCAGACCCAAACCCACTCCGCCAGACCCGAACCCATTCCGCCAGTCCCGACCCAACTCCGCCAGACCCGAACCCACTCCTCCAGACCCGAACCCACTCCGCCAGACCCAAACCCACTCCGCCAGACCCAAACCCACTCCGCCAGACCCCAACCCACTCCGCCAGACCCGAACCCACTCCGCCAAACCCGAACCCACTCCGCTAGACCACAACCCACTCCGCCAGACCCGAACCCACTCCGACAGACCCCAACCCACTCCGCCAGACCCAAACCCACTCCGCCAGACCCGAACCCACTCCGCCAGACCCAAACCCACTCCGCCAGACCCCAACCCACTCCGCCAGACACCAACCCACTCCGCCAGACCCGAACCCACTCCGCCAGGCCCGAACCCACTCCGCCAGACCCGAACCCACTCCGCCAGACCCGAACCCACTCCGCCAGACCCGAACCCACTCCGCCAGACCCCAACCCATTCCGCCAGACCCAAACCCACTCTGCCAGACCCAAACCCACTCCGCCAGACCCAAACCCACTCCGCCAGACCCAAACTCCCTCCGCCAGAACCAAACCCACTCCGCCAGACCCAAACCCACTCTGCCAGACCCAAACCCACTCCGCCAGACCCAAATCCACTCCGCCAGACCCGCACCCACTCCGCCATACCCGAACCCACTCCGCCAGACCACAACCCACTCCCCCAGACCCTAACCCACACCGACAGACACGAACCCACTCCGCCAGATACGAACCCACTCCGCCAGACCCGAACCCACTCCGCCAGACCCGAACCCACTCCGCCAGACCCGAACTCACTCCGCCAGACCCGAACCCACTCCGCCAGACCCGAACTCACTCCGCCAGACCCGAACCCACTCCGCCAGACCCTAACCCACTCCGCCAGACCTGAACCCACTCCGCCAAACCCTAACCCACTCCGCCAGACCCGAACCAACTCCGCCAGACCCGAACCCACTCCGCCAGACCCGAACCCACTCCGCCAGACCCCAGCCCACCCCGACAGACCCGAACCCACTCCGCCAGACCCAAACCCACTCCGACAGACTCGAACCCACTCCGCCAGACCCAATCCCACTCCGCCAGACCCAAACCCACTCCGCCAGACCCCAACCCACTCCGCCAGACTCCAACCCACTCCGCCAGACCCGAACCCACACCGCCAGACCCGAACCCACTCCGCCAGACCCGAACCCATTCCGCCAGACCCCAACCCACCCCGCCAGACCCAAACCCACACCGACAGACCCGAACCCACTCCGCCAGACCCGAACCCACTCCGCCAGACCCAAACCCATTCCGCCAGACCACAACCCACTCCGCCAGACCCGAACCCACACCGACAAACCCGAAGCCACTCCGCCAGACCCAAACCCACTCCGCCAGACCCGAACCCATTCCGCCAGTCCCGAACCAACTCCGCCAGACCCGAACCCACTCCTCCAGACCCGAACCCACTCCGCCAGACCCAAACCCACTCCGCCAGACCCAAACCCACTCCGCCAGACCCCAACCCACTCCGCCAGACCCAAACCCACTCCGCCAAACCCGAACCCACTCCGCTAGACCACAACCCACTCCGCCAGACCCGAACCCACTCCGACAGACCCCAACCCACTCCGCCAGACCCAAACCCACTCCGCCAGACCCGAACCCACTCCGCCAGACCCAAACCCACTCCGCCAGACCCCAACCCACTCCGCCAGACACCAACCCACTCCGCCAGACCCCAACCCACTCCGCCAGGCCCGAACCCACTCCGCCAGACCCGAACCCACTCCGCCAGACCCGAACCCACTCCGCCAGACCCGAACCCACTCCGCCAGACCCCAACCCATTCCGCCAGACCCAAACCCACTCTGCCAGACCCAAACCCACTCCGCCAGACCCAAACCCACTCCGCCAGACCCAAACTCACTCCGCCAGAACCAAACCCACTCCGCCAGACCCGAACCCACTCCGCCAAACCGGAACCCACTCCGCCAGACCCCAACCCACTCCGCCAGACCCGAACCCACTCCGACAGACCCGAACCCACTCCGCCAGACCCAATCCCACTCCGCCAGACCCAAACCCACTCCGCCAAACCCAAACCCACTCCGCCAGACCCAAACCCACTCTGCCAGACCCAAACCCACTCCGCCAGACCCAAATCCACTCCGCCAGACCCGCACCCACTCCGCCATACCCGAACCCACTCCGCCAGACCACAACCCACTCCCCCAGACCCTAACCCACACCGACAGACACGAACCCACTCCGCCAGATACGAACCCACTCCGCCAGACCCGAACCCACTCCGCCAGACCCGAACCCACTCCGCCAGACCCAAACTCACTCCGCCAGACCCGAACCCACTCCGCCAGACCCGAACTCACTCCGCCAGACCCGAACCCACTCCGCCAGACCCTAACCCACTCCGCCAGACCTGAACCCACTCCGCCAAACCCTAACCCACTCCGCCAGACCCGAACCAACTCCGCCAGACCCGAACCCACTCCGCCAGACCCGAACCCACTCCGCCAGACCCCAGCCCACCCCGACAGACCCGAACCCACTCCGCCAGACCCAAACCCACTCCGCCAGACCCAAATCCACTCCGCCAGACCCGCACCCACTCCGCCATACCCGAACCCACTCCGCGAGACCACAACCCACTCCGCCAGACCCTAACCCACTCCGCCAGACCCTAACCCACTCCGCCAGACCTGAACCCACTCCGCCAGACCCTAACCCACTCCGCCAGACCCGAACCCACTCCGCCAGACCCTAACCCACTCCGCCAGACCTGAACCCACTCCGCCAGACCCTAACCCACTCCGCCACACCCGAACCCACTCCGCCAGACCCGAACCCACTCCGCCAGACCCTAACCCACTCCGCCAGACCCTAACCCACTCCGCCAGACCCCAACCCCCTGCGCCAGACCCGAACCCACTCCGCCAGACCCGAACCCACTCCGCCAGACCCCAACCCACACTGACAGACCCGAACCCACTCCGCCAGACCGTAACCCACTCCGCCAGACCCGAACCCACTCCGCCAGACCCGAACCCAGTCCGCCACACCCAAACACACTCCGCCAGACCCTAACCCACTCCGCAGGACCCAAACCCACTCCGCCAGACCCAAACCCACTCCGCCAGACCCGAAACCCACTCCGCCAGACCCGAACCCACTCCGCCAGACCCGAACCCACTCCGCCAGACCCGAACCCACTCCGCCAGACCCGAACCCACTCCGCCAGACCCAAACTCACTCCGCCAGAACCAATCCCACTCCGCCAGACCCGAACCCACTCCGCCAAACCCGAACCCACTCCGCCAGACCCCAACCCACTCCGCCAGACCCGAACCCACTCCGACAGACTCGAACCCACTCCGCCAGACCCAATCCCACTCCGCCAGACCCAAACCCACTCCGCCAGACCCAAACCCACTCCGCCAGACCCAAACCCATTCCGCCAGACCCAAACCCACTCCGCCAGACCCAAACCCACTCCGCCAGACACAAACCCACTCCGCCAGACCCAAACCCATTCCGCCAGACCCAAACCCACTCCGCCAGACCCAAACCCACTCCGCCAGACCCAAACTCACTCCGCCAGAACCAAACCCACTCTGCCAGACCCGAGCCCACTCCGCCAAAGCCGAACCCACTCCGCGAGACCCGAAACCACTCCGCCAGACCCGAACCCACTCCGCCACACCCGAACCCACTCCACCAGACCCAAACCCACTCCGCCAGACCCGAACTCACTCCGCCAGACCCGAACCCACTCCGCCAGACCCCAACCCACTCCGCCAGACACCAACCCACTCCGCCAGACCCCAACCCACTCCGCCAGACCCCAACCCACTCCGCCAGAACCAAACCCACTCCGCCACACACAAACCCACTCCGCCAGACCCAAACACACTCCGCCAGACCCAAACCCACTCCGCCAGACCCAAACCCACTCCGCCCGTCCCAAACCCACTCCGCCAGACCCAAACCCACTCCGCCAGAACTAAACACACTCCGCCAGACCCAAACCCACTCCGCCAGCCCGAAACCCACTCCGCCAGACCCTAACCCACTCCGCCAGACCCCAAACCCACTTCGCCAGACACAAACCCACTCCGCCTGACCCAAACCCACTCCGCCAGACCCAAAGCCACTCCGCCAGACCCAAACCCACTCCGCCAGGCCCAAACCCGCTCCGCCAGACCCCAACTCACTCCGCCAGAACCAAACCCACTCCGCCAGACCCGAACCCACTCCGCCAGTCCCGAACCCACTCTGCCAGTCCCGAACCCACTCTGCCAGACCCGAACCCACTCCGCCAGACCCGAGCCAACTCCGCCAGACCCGAACCCACTCCGCCAGACCCGAACCCACTCCGACAGACCCGAACCCACTCCGCCAGACTCTAACCCACTCCGCCAGACCCGAACCCACTCCGCCAGACCCGTACCCACTCCGCCAGACCCCAACCCACTCCGCCAGACCCCAACCCACTGCGCCAGACCCAAACACACTCCGCCAGACCCAAACCCCCTCCGCCAGACCCAAACCCACTCCGCCAGACCCGAACCCACTCCGCCAGACCCGAACCCACTCCGCGAGACCCGAACCCACTCCGCGAGACCCGAAACCACTCCGCCAGACCCGAACCCACTCCGCCAGACCACAACCCACTCTGCCAGACCCGAACCCACACCGACAGACCCGACCCCACTCCGCCAGACCCAAACCCACTCCGCCAGACCCGAACCCATTCCGCCAGATCCGAACCCACTCCGCCAGACCCCAACCCACTCCGACAGACCCCAACCCACTCCGCCAGACCCCAACCCACTCCGCCAGACCCGAACCCACTCCGCCAAACACCAACCCACTCCGCCAGACCACAACCCACTCCGCCAGACCCGAACCCACTCCGCGAGACCCGAAACCACTCCGCCAGACCCGAACCCACTCCGCCACACCCGAACCCACTCCGCCAGACCCAAACCCACTCCGCCAGACCCGAACTCACTCCGCCAGACCCGAACCCACTCCGCCAGACCCCAACCCACTCCGCCAGACCCCAACCCACTCCGCCAGACCCCAACCCACTCCGCCAGACCCCAAGCCACTCCGCCAGACCCCAACCCACTCCGCCAGACCCAAACCCACTCCGCCACACACAAACCCACTCCGCCAGACCCAAACACACTCCGCCAGACCCAAACCCACTCCGCCAGACCCAAACCCACTCCGCCCGTCCCAAACCCACTCCGCCAGACCCAAACCCACTCCGCCAGAACTAAACACACTCCGCCAGACCCAAACCCACTCCGCCAGCCCGAAACCCACTCCGCCAGACCCTAACCCACTCCGCCAGACCCCAAACCCACTTCGCCAGACACAAACCCACTCTGCCTGACCCAAACCCACTCCGCCAGACCCAAAGCCACTCCGCCAGACCCAAACCCACTCCGCCAGACCCAAACCCACTCCGCCAGACCCAAACCCACTCCGCCAGACCCAAACCCACTCCGCTAGACCCGAACCCACTCCGCCAGACCCGAACCCACTCCGCCAGACCCGAACATACTCCGCCACACCCGAACCCACTCCGCCAGACCCCAACCCACTCCGCTAGACCCAAAACCCACTCCCCCTGACCCAAACCCACTCCGCCAGACCCAAACCCACTCCGCCACACACAAACCCACTCCGCCAGACCCAAACCCACTCCGCCAGACCCAAACCCACTCCGCCAGACCCAAACCCACTCCGCCAGACCCAAACCCACTCCGCCCGTCCCAAACCCACTCCGCCAGACCCAAACCCACTCCGCCAGACCTAAACACACTCCGCCAGACCCAAACCCACTCCGCCAGCCCGAAACCCACTCCGCCAGACCCTAACCCACTCCGCCAGACCACAAACCCACTTCGCCAGACACAAACCCACTCCGCCTGACCCAAACCCACTCCGCCAGACCCAAACCCACTCCGCCAGACCCCAACTCACTCCGCCAGAACCAAACCCACTCCGCCAGACCCGAACCCTCTCCGCCAAACCTGAACCCACACCGCCAGACCCCGACCGACTCCGCCAGACCCGAACCCACTCTGACAGACCTGAACCCACTCCGCCAGACCCCAACCCACTCCGCCACACACGAACCCACTCCGACAGACCCCAACCCACTCCGCCAGACCCAAACCCACTCCGCCAGACCCGAACCCATTCCGCCAGACCTGAACCAACTCCGCCAGACCCGAACCCACTCCTCCAGACCCGAACCCACTCCGCCAGACCCGAACACACTCCGCCAGACCCGAACCCACTCTGCCAGACCACAACCCACTCCGCCAGACCCTAACCAACTCCGCCAGACCCGAACCCACTCCGCCAGACCCGAACCCACTCCGCCAGACCCCAACCCACTCCGACAGAACCGAACCCACTCCGCCAGACCCGAACCCACTCCGCCAGACCCGAACCAACTCCGCCAGACCCGAATCCACTCCGCCAGACCCGAACCCACTCCGCCAGACCCCAACCCACTCCGCCAGACCCGAACCCACTCCGCCAGACCCTTACCCACTCCGACAGTCCCGAACCCACTTCCTCAGACCCGAACCCACTCCGCCAGACCCGAACCCACTCCGCCAGACCCCAACCCACTCCGCCAGACCCGAACCCACTCCGCCAAACCCGAACCCACTCCGCCAGACCACAACCCACTCCGCCAGACCCGAACCCACACCAACAGACGCGAACCCACTCCGCCAGACCCAAACCCACTCCGCCAGACCTGAACCCACTCCGCCAGAACCGAACCCACTCCGCCAGACCCTAACCCACTCCGCCAGACCCTAACCCACTCCGCCAGACCCCAACCCACTGCGCCAGACCCGAACCCACTCCGCCAGACCCGAACCCACTCCGCCAGACCCGAACCCACACTGACAGACCCGAACCCACTCCGCCAGACCGTAACCCACTCCGCCAGACCCGAACCCACTCCGCCAGACCCGAACCCAGTCCGCCACACCCAAACCCACTCCGCCAGACCCTAACCCACTCCGCCGGACCCAAACCCACTCCGCCAGACCAAAACGCACTCCGCCAGACCCGAAACCCACTCCGCCAGACCCGAACCCACTCCGCCAGACCCGAACCCACTCCGCCAGACCCGAACCCACTCCGCCAGACCCGAACCCACTCCGCCAGACCCAAACTCACTCCACCAGAACCAATCCCACTCCGCCAGACCCGAACCCACTCCGCCAAACCCGAACCCACTCCGCCAGACCCCAACCCACTCCGCCAGACCCGAACCCACTCCGACAGACCCGAACCCACTCCGCCAGACCCCATCCCACTCCGCCAGACCCAAACCCATTCCGCCAGACCCAAACCCACTCCGCCAGACCCAAACCCATTCCGCCAGACCCAAACCCACTCCGCCAGACCCAAACCCACTCCGCCAGACACAAACCCACTCCGCCAGACCCAAACCCATTCCGCCAGACCCAAACCCACTCCGCCAGACCCAAACCCACTCTGCCAGACCCGAGCCCACTCCGCCAAACCCGAACCCACTCCGCCAGACCCCAACCCACTCCGCCAGACCCGAACCCACTCCGCCAGACCCAAACCCACTCCGACAGACCCAAACCCACTCCGCCAGACCCAAACCCACTCCGCCAGACCACAACCCACTCCGCCAGACCCGAACCCACACCGACAGACCCGAACCCATTCCGCCAGACCCGAACCAACTCCGCCAGACCCGAACCCACTCCTCCAGACCCGAACCCACTCCGCCAGACCCAAACCCACTCCGCTAGTCCCGAACCCACTCCGCCAGACCCAAACCCACTCCGCCAGACCCGAGTCAACTCCGCCAGACCCGAACCCACTCCGCCAGACCCGAACCCACTCCGACAGACCCGAACCCACTCCGCCAGACCCTAACCCATTCCGCCAGACCCGAACCCACTCCGCCAGACCCAAACCCACTCCGCCAGACCCCAACCCACTCCGCCAGACACCAACCCACTCCGCCACACCCGAACCCACTCCGCCAGACCCGAACCCACTCCGCCAGACCCAAACCCACTCCGCCAGACCCGAACCCACTCCGCCAGACCCCAACCCACACCGCCAGACCCGAACCCACTCTGCCAGACCCAAACCCACTCCGCCAGACCCAAACCCACTCCGCCAGACCCAAACTCACTCCGCCAGAACCAATCCCACTCCGCCAGACCCGAACCCACACCGCCAAACCCGAACCCACTCCACCAGACCCCAACCCACTCCGCCAGACCCGAACCCACTCCGACAGACCCGAACCCACTCCGCCAGACCCGATCCCACTCCGCCAGACCCAAACCCACTCCGCCAGACCCAAACCCACTCCGCCAGATCCAAATCCACTCCGCCAGACCCGCACCCACTCCGCCATACCCGAACCCACTCCGCCAGACCACAGCCCACTCCCCCAGACCCTGACCCACACCGACAGACCCGAACCCACTCCGCCAGACCCAAACCCACTCCGCCAGACCCAAACCCACTCCGCCAGACCCAAACCCACTCCGCCAGACCCAAACCCACTCCGCCAGACCCCAACCCACTCCGCCAGACACCAACCCACTCCGCCAGACCCGAACCCACTCCGCCAGACCCGAACCCACTCCGCCAGACCCGAACCCACTCCGCCAGACCCGAACCCACTCCGCCAGACCCCAACCCACTCCGCCAGACCCGAACCCACTCTGCCAGACCCAAACCCACTCCGCCAGACCCAAACCCACTCCGCCAGACCCAAACTCACTCCGCCAGAACCAATCCCACTCTGCCAGACCCGAACCCACTCCGCCAAACCCGAACCCACTCCACCAGACCCCAACCCACTCCGCCAGACCCGAACCCACACCGACAGACCCGAACCCACTCCGCCAGACCCAAACCCACTCCGCCAGACCCGAACCCACTCCACCAGACCCGAACCCACACCGACAGACCCGAACCCACTCCGCCAGACCCGAACCCACTCCGCCAGACCCGAACCCACTCCGCCAGACCCTAACCCACTCCGCCAGACCTGAACCCACTCCGCCAGACCCTAACCCACTCCGCCAGACCCCAACCCACTCCGCCAGATCCAAACCCACTCCGCCAGACCCAAACCCACTCTGCCAGACCCAAACCCACTCTGCCAGACCCAAACCCACTCTGCCAGACCCAAACCCACTCTGCCAGACCCAAACTCACTCGGCCAGAACCAAACCCACTCCGCCAGACCCGAACCCACTCTGCCAGACCCCAACCCACTCCGCCAGACCCAAACCCACTCTGCCAGACCCAAACCCACTCTGCCAGACCGAAACCCACTCCGCCAAACCCGAACCCACTCCGCCAGACCCAAACTCACTCTGCCAGAACCAAACCCACTCCGCCAGACCCAAACCCACTCCGCCAGACCCAAACCCACTCCGCCAGACCCCAACCCATTCCGCCAGACCTGAACCCACTCCGCCAGACTGAAACTCACTCCGCCAGAACCAAACCCACTCCGCCAGACCCGAACCCACTCCGCCAGACCCCAACCCACTCCGCCAGACCCCAACCCACTCCGCAAGACCCGAACCCACTCCGCCAGACCCGAACCCACTCCGCCAGACCCGAACCCACTCCGCCAGACCCTAACCCACTCCGCCAGACCTTAACCCACTCCGCCAGACCCTAACCCACTCCGCCAAACCCGAACCAACTCCGCCAGACCCGAACCCACTCCGCCAGACCCGAACCCACTCCGCCAGACCCCAACCCACTCCGCCAGACCCCAACCCACTCCGACAGACCCGAACCCACTCCGCCAGACCATAACCCACTCCGCCAGACCCGAACCCACTCTGCCAGACCCGAACCCACTCTGCCAGACCCCAACCCACTCGGCCAGACCCGAACCCACTCCGCCAGACCCGAACCCACTCCGCCAGACCCCAACCCACTCCGCCAGACCCGAACCCACTCCGCCAGACCCGAACCCACTCCGCCAGACCCCAATCCACTCCGCCAGACCCGAACCCACTCCGACAGACTCGAACCCACTCCGCCAGACCCGATCCCACTCCGCCAGACGCAAACCCACTCCGCCAGACCCAAACCCACTCCGCCAGACCCGAACCCACTCCGCCAGACCCGAACCCACTCCGCCAGACCCCAACCCACTCCGCCAAACCCGAACCCACTCCGCCAGACCCCAACCCACTCCGCCAGACCCGAACCCACACCGACAGCCCCGAACCCACTCCGTCAGACCCAATCCCACTCCGCCAGACGCAAACCAACTCCGCCAGACCCAAACCCACTCCGCCAGACCCAAACCCACTCCGCCAGACCCAAACCCACTCCGCCAGACCCAAACCCACTCCGCCAGACCCAAACCCACTCCGCCAGACCCGAACCCACTCCGCCATACCCGAACCCACTCCGCCAGACCACAACCCAATCCCCCAGACCCTAACCCACACTGACAGACCCGAGCCCACTCCGCCAGACCCAAACCCACTCCGCCAGACCCGAACCCACTCCGCCAGACCCGAACCCACTCCGCCAGACCCGAACCCACTCGGCCAGACCTAAACCCACTCCGCCAGACCCGAACCCACTCCGCCAGACCCAAACCAACTCCGCCAGACACAAACCTACTCCGTCAGACCCCAAACCCACTCCGCCAGACTCAAACCCACTCCGCCAGACCCAAACCCTCTCCGCCAGACCCAAACCCACTCCGCCAGACCCTAACCCACTCCGCCAGATCCGAACCCACTCCGCCAGACCCCAACCCACTCCGCCAGACCCCAACCCACTCCGCCAGACCCCAACCCACTCCGCCAGACCCCAACCCACTCCGCCAAACCCGAACCCACTCCGCCAGACCAAAACGCACTCCGCCAGACCCCAACCCACTCCGCCAGACTCCAACCCACTCCCCCAGACCCCAACCCACTCCGCCAGACCCCAACCCAATCCGCCACTCCGCCAGACCCAAACCCACGCCGCCAGACCCAAACCCACTCCGCCAGACCCGAACCCACTCCGCCAGACCCGAACCCACTCCGCCAGACCCGAACCCACTCCGCCAGACCCGGACCCACTCCGCCAGACCCGAACCCAATCCGCCAGACCCGAACCCACTCCGCCAGACCCCAACCCACTCCCCCAGACCCCAACCCACTCCGCAAGACCCCAACCCACTCCGCCAGACCCCAACCCACTCCGCCAGACCCCAACCCACTCCCCCAGACCCCAACCCACTCCGCCAGACCCGAACCCACTCCGCCAGACCCGAACCCACTCCGCCAGACCCGAACATACTCCGCCAGACCCGAACCCACTCCGCCAGACCCCAACCCACTCCGCTAGACCCCAAACCCACTCCGCCAGACCCAAACCCACTCCCCCAGACCCAAACCCACTCCGACAGACCCAAACCCACTCCGCCAGACCTAGACCCACTCTGCCAGACCCAAACCCACTCCGCCAGACCCCAAACCCACTCCGCCAGACCCAAACCCACTCCGCCAGACCCCAACCCACTCCGCCAGACCCCAACCCACTCCGCCAGACCCCAACCCACTCCGCCAGACCCCAACCCACTCCGCCAGACCCGAACCCACTCCGCCAAACCCGAACCCACTCCGCCAGACCACAACCCACTCCGCCAGACTCCAACCCACTCCCCCAGACCGCTACCCACTCCGCGACACCCCAACCCGCTCCGCCAGATCCGAACCCACTCCGCCAGACCCCAACCCACTCCGCCAGACCCCAACCCACTCCGCCAGACCCCAACCCACTCCGCCAGACCCCAACCCACTCCGCCAAACCCGAACCCACTCCGCCAGACCACAACGCACTCCGCCAGACCCCAACCCACTCCGCCAGACTCCAACCCACTCCCCCAGACCCCAACCCACTCCGCCAGACCCCAACCCACTCCGCCAGACCCCAACCCACTCCGCCAGACCCAAATCCACTCCGCCAGACCCAAACCCACGCCGCCAGACCCAAACCCACTCCGCCAGACCCGAACCCACTCCGCCAGACCCGAACCCACTCCGCCAGACCCGAACCCACTCCGCCAGACCCGAACCCACTCCGCCAGACCCCAACCCACTCCGCCAGACCCCAACCCACTCCGCCAGACCCCAACCCACTCCGCCAGACCCCAACCCACTCCGCCAAACCCGAACCCACTCCGCCAGACCACAACGCACTCCGCCAGACCCCAACCCACTCCGCCAGACTCCAACCCACTCCCCCAGACCCCAACCCACTCCGCCAGACCCCAACCCACTCCGCCAGACCCCAACCCACTCCGCCAGACCCAAATCCACTCCGCCAGACCCAAACCCACGCCGCCAGACCCAAACCCACTCCGCCAGACCCGAACCCACTCCGCCAGACCCGAACCCACTCCGCCAGACCCGAACCCACTCCGCCAGACCCGAACCCACTCCGCCAGACCCGAACCCACTCCGCCAGACCCGAACCCACTCCGCCAGACCCGAACCCACTCCGCCAGACCCGAACCCAATCCGCCAGACCCGAACCCACTCCGCCAGACCCCAACCCACTCCCCCAGACCCCAACCCACTTCGCAAGACCCCAACCCACTCCGCCAGACCCCAACCCACTCCGCCAGACCCCAACCCACTCCCCCAGACCCCAACCCACTCCGCCAGACCCGAACCCACTCCGCCAGACCCGAACCCACTCCGCCAGACCCGAACATACTCCGCCAGACCCGAACCCACTCCGCCAGACCCCAACCCACTCCGATAGACCCCAAACCCACTCCGCCAGACCCAAACCCACTCCGCCAGACCCAAACCAACTCCGCCAGACCCAAACCCACTCCGTCAGACCCCAAACCCACTCCGCCAGACCCAAACCCACACCGCCAGACCCACATCCACTCCGCCAGACACAAACCCACTCCGCCAGACCAGAACCCACTCCGTCAGACCACAACCCACTCTGCCAGACCCGAACCCACACCGACAGACCCGACCCCACTCCGCCAGACCCAAACCCACTCCGCCAGACCCGAACCCATTCCGCCAGATCCGAACCCACTCCGCCAGACCCCAACCCACTTCGACAGACCCCAACCCACTCCGCCAGACCCCAACCCACTCCGCCAGACCCGAACCCACTCCGCCAAACACCAACCCACTCCGCCAGACCACAACCCACTCCACCAGACCCGAACCCACTCCGCCAGACCCGAACCCACTCCGCGAGACCCGAAACCACTCCGCCAGACCCGAACCCACTCCGCCAGACTCCAACCCATTCCCCCAGACCCCTACCCACTCCGCGACACCCCAACCCGCTCCGCCAGATCCGAACCCACTCCGCCAGACCCCAACCCACTCCGCCAGACCCCAACCCACTCCGCCAGACCCCAACCCACTCCGCCAGACCCCAACCCACTCCGCCAGACCCGAACATACTCCGCCAGACCCGAACCCACTCCGCCAGACCCCAACCCACTCCGCTAGACCCCAAACCCACTCCCCCAGACCCCAACCCACTCCGCCAGACCCAAACCCACTCCGCCAGCCCCAGACCCACTCTGCCAGACCCAAACCCACTGCGCCAGACCCCAAACCCACTCCGCCAGACCCAAACCCACTCCGCCAGACACAAACACACTCCGCCAGACACAAACCCACTCCGCCAGACCCGAACCCACTCCGCCAGACCACAACCCACTCCGCCAGACCCGAACCCACACCGACAGACCCGACCCCACTCCGCCAGACCCAAACCCACTCTGCCAGACCCAAACCCATTCCGCCAGATCCGAACCCACTCCGCCAGACCCCAACCCACTCCGCCAGACCCCAACCCACTCCGCTAGACCCCAACCCACTCCGCCAGACCCGAACCCACTCCGCCAAACCCGAACCCACTCCGCCAGACCACAACCCACTCCGCCAGACCCGAACCCACACCGTCAGACCCGAACCCACTCCGCCAGACCTAAACCCACTCCGCCAGACCCGAACCCACACCGCCAGACCCAAACCCACTCCGCCAGACCCGAACCCTCTCCGCCAGACCCCAACCCACTTCGTCAGACCCTAACCCATGCGCCAGACCCAACCACACTCCGCCAGACCCAAACCCCCTCCGCCAGACCCAAACCCACTCCGCCAGACCCGAACCCACTCCGCCAGACCCGAACCCACTCCGCGAGACCCGAACCCACTCCGCGAGACCCGAAACCACTCCGCCAGACCCGAACCCACTCCGCCAGACCCCAACCCACTCCGCCACACCCGAACCCACTCCGCCAGACCCGAACCCACTCCGCCAGACCCAAACCAACTCCGCCAGACCCAAACCCACTCCGTCAGGCCCCAAACCCACTCCGCCAGACCCAAACCCACACCGCCAGACCCACATCCACTCCGCCAGACACAAACCCACTCCGCCAGACCCGAACCCACTCCGTCAGACCACAACCCACTCTGCCAGACCCGAACCCACACCGACAGACCCGACCCCACTCCGCCAGACCCAAACCCACTCCGCCAGACCCGAACCCATTCCGCCAGATCCGAACCCACTCCGCCAGACCCCAACCCACTCCGACAGACCCCAACCCACTCCGCCAGACCCGAACCTACTCCGCCAGACCCGAACCCACTCCGCGAGACCCGAAACCACTCCGCCAGACCCGAACCCACTCCGCCACACCCGAACCCACTCCGCCAGACTCGAACCCACTCCGCCAAACCCCAACCCACTCCGCCAGACCCCAACCCACTCCGCCAGACTCCAACCCACTCCCCCAGACCCCTACCCACTCCGCGACACCCCAACCCGCTCCGCCAGACCCCAACCCACTCCGCCAGACCCAAACCCACTCCGCCAGACCCAAACCCACTCCGCTAGACCCGAACCCACTCCGCCAGACCCGAACCCACTCCGCCAGACCCGAACATACTCCGCCACACCCGAACCCACTCCGCCAGACCCCAACCCACTCCGCTAGACCCAAAACCCACTCCGCCTTACCCAAACCCACTCCGCCAGACGCAAACCCACTCCGCCAGACCCAAACCCACTCCGCCAGACCCAAACCCACTCCGCCCGTCCCAAACCCACTCCGCCAGACCCAAACCCACTCCGCCAGACCTAAACACACTCCGCCAGACCCAAACCCACTCCGCCAGCCCGAAACCCACTCCGCCAGACCCTAACCCACTCCGCCAGACCCCAAACCCACTTCGCCAGACACAAACCCACTCCGCCTGACCCAAACCCACTCCGCCAGACCCAAACCCACTCCGCCAGACCCAAACCCACTCCGCCAGACCCAAACCCACTCCGCCAGACCCCAACTCACTCCGCCAAAACCAAACCCACTCCGCCAGACACGAACCCTCTCCGCCAAACCCGAACCCACACCGCCAGACCCCGACCGACTCCGCCAGACCCGAACCCACTCTGACAGACCCGAACCCACTCCGCCAGACCCCAACCCACTCCGCCACACACGAACCCACTCCGCCAAACCCGAACCCACTCCGTCAGACCCGAACCCACTCCGCCAGACCCAAACCCACTCCGCCAGCCCTAAACCAACTCCGCCAGACACAAACCCACTCCGCCAGACCACAACCCACTCCGCCAGACCCGAACCCACACCGACAGACCCGACCCCACTCCGCCAGACCCAAACCCACTCCGCCAGACCCGAACCCATTCCGCCAGATCCGAACCCACTCCGCCAGACCCCAACCCACTCCGCCAGACCCCAACCCACTCCGCTAGACCCCAACCCACTCCGCCAGACCCGAACCCACTCCGCCAAACCCGAACCCACTCCGCCAGACCACAACCCACTCCGCCAGACCCGAACCCACACCGACAGACCCGAACCCACTCCGCCAGACCTAAACCCACTCCGCCAGACCCGAACCCACACCGCCAGACCCAAACCCACTCCGCCAGAACCGAACCCACTCCGCCAGACCCCAACCCACTCCGTCAGACCCTAACCCATGCGCCAGACCCAAACACACTCCGCCAGACCCAAACCCCCTCCGCCAGACCCAAACCCACTCCGCCAGACCCGAACCCACTCCGCCAGACCCGAACCCACTCCGCGAGACCCGAACCCACTCCGCGAGACCCGAAACCACTCCGCCAGACCCGAACCCACTCCGCCAGACCCCAACCCACTCCGCCACACCCGAACCCACTCCGCCAGACCCGAACCCACTCCGCCAGACCCAAACCAACTCCGCCAGACCCAAACCCACTCCGTCAGGCCCCAAACCCACTCCGCCAGACCCAAACCCACACCGCCAGACCCACATCCACTCCGCCAGACACAAACCCACTCCGCCAGACCCGAACCCACTCCGTCAGACCACAACCCACTCTGCCAGACCCGAACCCACACCGACAGACCCGACCCCACTCCGCCAGACCCAAACCCACTCCGCCAGACCCGAACCCATTCCGCCAGATCCGAACCCACTCCGCCAGACCCCAACCCACTCCGACAGACCCCAACCCACTCCGCCAGACCCCAACCCACTCCGCCAGACCCGAACCCACTCCGCCAAACACCAACCCACTCCGCCAGACCCCAACCCACTCCCCCAGATCCCAACCCACTCCGCCAGACCCCAACCCACTCCGCCAGACCCCAACCCACTCCCCCAGACCCCAACCCACTCCGCCAGACCCGAACCCACTCCGCCAGACCCGAATCCACTCCGCCAGACCCGAACATACTCCGCCAGACCCGAACCCACTCCGCCAGACCCCAACCCACTCCGCTAGACCCAAACCCACTCCGCCAGACCCAAACCCACTCCGCCAGACCCAAACCCACTCCGCCAGACCCAAACCCACTCCGCCAGACCCAGACCCACTCTGCCAGACCCAAACCCACTCCGCCAGACCCCAAACCCACTCCGCCAGACCCAAACCCACTCCGCCAGAAACAAACACACTCCGCCAGACACAAACCCACTCCGCCAGACCCGAACCCACTCCGCCAGACCACAACCCACTCCGCCAGACCCGAACCCACACCGACAGACCCGACCCCACTCCGCCAGACCCAAACCCACTCCGCCAGACCCAAACCCACTCCGCCAGACCCGAACCCATTCCGCCAGATCCGAACCCACTCCGCCAGACCCCAACCCACTCCGCCAGACCCAAACCCACTCCGCCAGACCCGAACCCACTCCGCCAGACCCGAACCCACTCCGCGAGACCCGAACCCACTCCGCGAGACCCGAAACCACTCCGCCAGACCCGAACCCACTCCGCCAGACCCCAACCCACTCCGCCACACCCGAACCCACTCCGCCAGACCCGAACCCACTCCGCCAGACCCAAACCAACTCCGCCAGACCCAAACCCACTCCGTCAGGCCCCAAACCCACTCCGCCAGACCCAAACCCACACCGCCAGACCCACATCCACTCCGCCAGACACAAACCCACTCCGCCAGACCCGAACCCACTCCGTCAGACCACAACCCACTCTGCCAGACCCGAACCCACACCGACAGACCCGACCCCACTCCGCCAGACCCAAACCCACTCCGCCAGACCCGAACCCATTCCGCCAGATCCGAACCCACTCCGCCAGACCCCAACCCACTCCGACAGACCCCAACCCACTCCGCCAGACCCCAACCCACTCCGCCAGACCCGAACCCACTCCGCCAAACACCAACCCACTCCGCCAGACCACAACCCACTCCACCAGACCCGAACCCACTCCGCCAGACCCGAACCCACTCCGCGAGACCCGAAACCACTCCGCCAGACCCGAACCCACTCCGCCACACCCGAACCCACTCCGCCAGACTCGAACCCACTCCGCCAAACCCCAACCCACTCCGCCAGACCCCAACCCACTCCGCCAGACTCCAACCCACTCCCCTAGACCCCTACCCACTCCGCGACACCCCAACCCGCTCCGCCAGACCCCAACCCACTCCGCCAGACCCAAACCCACTCCGCCAGACCCAAACCCACTCCGCCAGACCCGAACCCACTCCGCCAGACCCGAACCCACTCCGCCAGACCCGAACATACTCCGCCACACCCGAACCCACTCCGCCAGACCCCAACCCACTCCGCTAGACCCAAAACCCACTCCGCCTTACCCAAACCCACTCCGCCAGACGCAAACCCACTCCGCCACACACAAACCCACTCCGCCAGACCCAAACCCACTCCGCCAGACCCAAACCCACTCCGCCCATCCCAAACCCACTCCGCCAGACCCAAACCCACTCCGCCAGACCCAAACCCACTCCGCCAGACGTAAACACACTCCGCCAGACCCAAACCCACTCCGCCAGCCCGAAACCCACTCCACCAGACCCTAACCCACTCCGCTGGACCCCAAACCCACTTCGCCAGACACAAACCCACTCCGCCTGACCCAAACCCACTCCGCCAGACCCAAACCCACTCCGCCAGACCCAAACCCACTCCGCCAGACCCAAACCCACTCCGCCAGACCCCAACTCACTCCGCCAGAACCAAACCCACTCCGCCAGACACGAACCCTCTCCGCCAAACCCGAACCCACACCGCCAGACCCCGACCGACTCCGCCAGACCCGAACCCACTCTGACAGACCCGAACCCACTCCGCCAGACCCCAACCCACTCCGCCACACACGAACCCACTCCGCCAAACCCGAACCCACTCCGTCAGACCCGAACCCACTCCGCCAGACCCAAACCCACTCCGCCAGACCTAAACCAACTCCGCCAGACACAAACCCACTCCGCCAGACCACAACCCACTCCGCCAGACCACAACCCACACCGACAGACCCGACCCCACTCCGCCAGACCCAAACCCACTCCTCCAGACCCGAACCCATTCCGCCAGATCCGAACCCACTCCGCCAGACCCCAACCCACTCCGCCAGACCCCAACCCACTCCGCTAGACCCCAACCCACTCCGCCAGACCCGAACCCACTCCGCCAAACCCGAACCCACTCCGCCAGACCACAACCCACTCCGCCAGACCCGAACCCACACCGACAGACCCGAACCCACTCCGCCAGACCTAAACCCACTCCGCCAGACCCGAACCCACACCGCCAGACCCAAACCCACTCCGCCAGACCCAAACCCACTCCGCCAGACCCCAACCCACTCCGTCAGACCCTAACCCATGCGCCAGACCCAAACACACTCCGCCAGACCCAAACCCCCTCCGCCAGACCCAAACCCACTCCGCCAGACCCGAACCCACTCCGCCAGACCCGAACCCACTCCGCGAGACCCGAACCCACTCCGCGAGACCCGAAACCACTCCGCCAGACCCGAACCCACTCCGCCAGACCCCAACCCACTCCGCCACACCCGAACCCACTCCGCCAGACCCGAACCCACTCCGCCAGACCCAAACCAACTCCGCCAGACCCAAACCCACTCCGTCAGGCCCCAAACCCACTCCGCCAGACCCAAACCCACACCGCCAGACCCACATCCACTCCGCCAGACACAAACCCACTCCGCCAGACCCGAACCCACTCCGTCAGACCACAACCCACTCTGCCAGACCCGAACCCACACCGACAGACCCGACCCCACTCCGCCAGACCCAAACCCACTCCGCCAGACCCGAATCCATTCCGCCAGATCCGAACCCACTCCGCCAGACCCCAACCCACTGCGACAGACCCCAACCCACTCCGCCAGACCCCAACCCACTCCGCCAGACCCGAACCCACTCCGCCAAACCCCAACCCACTCCGCGACACCCCAACCCACTCCGCCAGACCCCAACCCACTCCGCCAGACCCAAACCCACTCCGCCAGACCCAAACCCACTCCGCCAGACCCAAACCCACTCCGCTAGACCCGAACCCACTCCGCCAGACCCGAACCCACTCCGCCAGACCCGAACATACTCCGCCACACCCGAACCCACTCCGCCAGACCCGAACCCACTCCGCTAGACCCAAAACCCACTCCGCCTTACCCAAACCCACTCCGCCAGACGCAAACCCACTCCGCCACACACAAACCCACTCCGCCAGACCCAAACCCACTCCGCCAGACCCAAACCCACTCCGCCCGTCCCAAACCCACTCCGCCAGACCCAAACCCACTCCGCCAGACCTAAACACACTCCGCCAGACCCAAACCCACTCCGCCAGCCCGAAACCCACTCCGCCAGACCCTAACCCACTCCGCCAGACCCCAAACCCACTTCGCCAGACACAAACCCACTCCGCCTGACCCAAACCCACTCCGCCAGACCCAAACCCACTCCGCCAGACCCAAACCCACTCCGCCAGACCCAAACCCACTCCGCCAGACCCCAACTCACTCCGCCAGAACCAAACCCACTCCGCCAGACACGAACCCTCTCCGCCAAACCTGAACCCACACCGCCAGACCCCGACCGACTCCGCCAGACGCGAACCCACTCTGACAGACCCGAACCCACTCCGCCAGACCCCAACCCACTCCGCCACACACGAACCCACTCCGCCAAACCCGAACCCACTCCGTCAGACCCGAACCCACTCCGCCAGACCCAAACCCACTCCGCCAGACCTAAACCAACTCCGCCAGACACAAACCCACTCCGCCAAACCCAAACCCACTCCGCCAGACCCCAACCCACTCCGCCAGACCCGAACCCACTCGTACAGACCCGAACCCACTCCGCCAGACCCGAACCCACTCCGCCAGACTCCAACCCACTCCGCCAGACCCCAACCCACTCCGCCAGTCCCGATCCCACTCCGCCAGACTCCAACCCACTCCGCCAGACCCCAACCCACTCCGACAGACCCGAACCCACTCCGCCAGACCCCAACCCACTCCGCCAGACCCCAACCCACTCCGCCAGACCCCAACCCACTCCGCCAGACCCCAACCCACTCCTCCAGTCCCGAACCCACTCCGATCAGACCCGAACCCGCTCCGCCATACCCGAACCCACTCCGCCAGACCCGAACCCACTCTGCCAGACCGAAAAACCCACTCCGCCAGACCCAAACCCACTCCGCCAGACCCAAACCCACTCCGCCAGACCCAAACCCACTCCGCCAGACCCAAACCCACTCCGCCAGACCCAAACCAACCCCGCCAGACACAAACCCACTCCGCCAGACCCAAACCCACTCCGCCAAACCCAAACCCACTCCGCCAGACCCAAACCCACTCCGCCAGACCCAAGCCCACTCCGCCAGACCCCAACCCACTCCGCCAGACCCAAACCCACTCCGCCAGACCCTAACACACTCTGCCAGACCCAAACCCACTCCGCCAGACCCAAACCCACTCCGCCAGACCCAAACCCACTCCACCAGACACAAACCAACTCCGCCAGACCCAAACCCACTCCGCCAGACCCAAACCAACTCCGCCAGACCCAATCCCACTCCGCCAGACCCAAACCCACTCCGCCAGACCCAAACCCACTCATCCAGACGCAAACCCACTCCGCCAGACCCGAACCCACTCCACCAGACCCAAACCCACTCCCCCAGACCCAAACCCACTCCGCCAGTCCCCAAACCCACTCCGCCAGACCCCAACTCACTCCGCCAGAACCAAACCCACTCCGCCAGACCCGAACCCTCTCCGCCAAACCCGAACCCACACCGCCAGACCACGACCGACTCCGCCAGACCCGAACCCACTCTGACAGACCCGAACCCACTCCGCCAGACCCCAACCCACTCCGCCACACACGAACCCACTCCGCCAAACCCGAACCCACTCCGTCAGACCAGAACCCACTCCGCCAGACCCGAACCCACTCGTACAGACCCGAACCCACTCCGCCAGACACAAACCCACTCCGCCAGACCTAAACCAACTCCGCCAGACCCAAACCCACTCCGCCAAACCCGAACCCACTCCGCCAGACCCGAACCCACTCCGCCAGACCCGAACCCACTCGTACAGACCCGAACCCACTCCGCCAGACCCGAACCCACTCCGCCAGACCCCAACCCACTCCGCCAGACCCCAACCCACTCCGCCAGTCCCGAGCCCACTCCGCCAGACTGCAACCCACTCCGCCAGACCCCAACCCACTCCGACAGACCCGAGCCCACTCCGCCAGACTGCAACCCACTCCGCCAGACCCGACCCCACTCCGCCAGACCCAAACCCACTCCGCCAGACCCGAACCCATTCCGCCAGATCCGAACCCACTCCGCCAGACCCCAACCCACTCCAACAGACCCCAACCCACTCCGCCAGACCCCAACCCACTCCGCCAGACCCGAACCCACTCGTACAGACCCGAACCCACACCGCCAGACCCGAACCCACTCCGCCAGACCCCAACCCACTCCGCCAGACCCCAACCCACTCGTCCAGTCCCGAACCCACTCCGCCAGACCCGAACCCACTCCGCCATACCCGAACCCACTCCGCCAGACCCGAACCCACTCCGCCAGACCAAAAACCCACTCCGCCAGACCCAAACCCACTCCGCCAGACCCAAACCCACTCCGCCAGACCCAAACCCACTCCGCCAGACCCAAACCCACTCCGCCAGACGCCAACCCACTCCGCCAGTCCCGAACCCACTCCGCCAGACCCGAACCCACTCCGCCAGACCCCAACCCACTCCGCCAGCCTCAAACCCACTCCGCCAGGCCCAAACCCACTCCGCCAGACCCAAACCCACTCCGCCAGACCCAAACCCACTCCGCCAGGCCCAAACCCACTCCGCCAGACCCAAACCCACTCCGCCAGACCCAAACCCACTCTGCCAGACCAAACCCACTCATCGAGACACAAACCCACTCCGCCAGACCCAAACCCACTCATCCAGACCCAAAACCACTCAGCCAGACCCCAACCCACTCCGCCAGACCCCAACCCACTCCTCTAGTCCCGAACCCACTCCGCCAGACCCGAACCCACTCCGCCATACCCGAACCCACTCCGCCAGACCCGAACCCACTCCGCCAGACCAAAAACCCACTCCGCCAGACCCAAACCCACTCCGCCAGACCCAAACCCACTCCGCCAGACCCAAACCCACTCCGCCAGACCCAAACCCACTCCGCCAGACCCCAACCCACTCCGCCAGTCCGGAACCCACTCCGCCAGACCCGAACCCACTCCGCCAGACCCCAACCCACTCCGCCAGTCTCAAACCCACTCCGCCAGCCCCAAACCCACTCCGCCAGACCCAAACCCACTCCGCCAGAGTCAAACCCACCCCGCCAGGCCCAAACCCACTCCGCCAGACACAAACCCACTCCGCCAGACCCAAACCCACTCCGCCAGACCCAAGCCCACTCCGCCAGACCCAACCCCACTCCGCCAGACCCCAACCCACTCCGCAAGACCCGAACCCACTCCGCCAGACCCGAACCCACTCCGCCAGACCATAACCCACTCCGCCAGACCCGAACCCACTCCGCTAGACCCCAACCCACTCCGGCAGACCCCAACCCACTCCGCCAGTCCCGAACCCACTCCGCCAGACCCCAACCCACTCCGCCAGACCCAAACCCACTCCGCCAGACCCAAACCCACTCCGCCAGACCCAAACCCACTCCGCCAGACCCAAACCAACTCCGCCAGACCCAAACCCACTCCGCCAGACCCCAAACCCACTCCGCCAGATCCAAACCCACTCCGCCAGACCCAAACCCACTCCGCCAGACCCAAACCCACTCCGCCAGACCCCAAACCCACTCCGCCAGACCCAAACCCACTCCGCCAGACCCAAACCCACTCCGCCAGACCCAAACCCACTCCGCCAGACCCAAACCCACTCCGCCAGTCCCAAACCCACTCCGCCAGACCCAAACCCACTCCGCCAGTCCTAAACACACTCCGCCAGACCCAAACCCACTCCGCCAGCCCCAAACCCACACCGCAAGACCCAAACCCACTCATCCAGACCCAAACCCTCTTCGCCAGAAAAAAACCCACTCCGCCAGACCCAAACCCACTCCGCCAGACCCAACCCCACTCCGCCAGACCCCAACCCACTCCGCCAGACCCGAACCCACTCCGCCAGACCTGAACCCACTCCGCCAGACCCCAACCCACTCCGCCAGACCCAAACCCACTCCGCCAGACCCAAACCCACTCCGCCAGACCCCAAACCCACTCCGCCAGACCCCAAACCCACTCCGCCAGACCCAAACCCACTCCGCCAGACCCAAACCCACTCCGCCAGACCCAAACCCACTCCGCCAGACCCCAAACCCACTCCGCCAGACCCAAACCCACTCCGCCAGACCCAAACCCACTCCGCCAGACCCAAACCCACTCCGCCAGTCCCAAACCCACTCCGCCAGACCCAAACCCACTCCGCCAGTCCTAAACACACTCCGCCAGACCCAAACCCACTCCGCCAGACCCCAACTCACTCCGCCAAAACGAAACCCACTCCGCCAGACCCGAACCCACTCCGCCAGACCCCAACCCACTCCGCCAGATCCGAACCCACTCCGCCAGACCCGAACCTATTCCGCCAGACCCAAACCCACTCCGCCAGACCCAAACCCACTCCGCCAGACCTAAACCAACTCCGCCAGACCCAAACCCACTCCGCCAGACCCAAACTCACTCCGCCAGAACCAACCCAACTCCGCCAGACCCGAACCCACTCCGCCACACCCGAACCCACTCCGCCAGACTCTAACACACTCTGCCAGACCCAAACCCACTCCGCCAGACCCAAACCCACTCCGCCAGACCCAAACCCACTCCGCCAGCCCAAACCAACTCCGCCAGACCCAAACCCACTCCGCCAGACCCGAACCCTCTCCGCCAGACCCAAACCCACTCCCCCAGACCCAAACACACTCCGCCAGAATGAAACCCACTCCGCCAGACCCGAACCCACTCCGCCAGACCCCAACCCACTCCGCCAGATCCAAACCCACTCCGCCAGACCCAAACCCACTCCGCCAGTCCCAAACCCACTCCGCCAGACCCAAACCCACTCCGCCAGACCTAAACACACTCCGCCAGACCCAAACCCACTCCGCCAGCCCCAAACCCACTCCGCCAGACCCGAACCCACTCCGCCAGACCCCAAACCCTCTTCGCCAGAAAAAAACCCACTCCGCCAGACCCAAACCCACTCCGCCAGACCCAACCCCACTCCGCCAGACCCCAACCCACTCCGCCAGACCCGAACCCACTCCGCCAGACCTGAACCCACTCCGCCAGACCCCAACCCACTCCGCCAGACCCAAACCCACTCCGCCAGACCCAAACCCACTCCGCCAGACAGAAACCCACTCCGCCAGCCCCAAACCCACTCCGCCAGACAGAAACCCACTCCGCCAGACCCAAACCAAATCCGCCAGACCCAAACCCACTCCGCCAGACCCAAACCCACTCCGCCAGACCCAAGCCCACTCCGCCAGACCCAAGCCCACTCCGCCAGACCCCAACCCACTCCGCCAGACCCGAACCCACTCCGCCAGACCCAACCCCACTCCGCCAAACCCCAACCCACTCCGCCAGACCCGAACCCACTCCGCCAGACCTGAACCCACTCCGCCAGACCCCAACCCACTCCGCCAGACCCCAACCCACTCCGCCAGACCCGAAGCCACTCCGCCAGACCCAAACCCACTCCGCCAGACCCGAACACACTCTTCCAGACCCAAACCCACTCCGCCAGACCCTAACCCACTCCGCCAGACCCCAAACCCTCTTCGCCAGAAACAAACCCACTCCGCCAGACCCAAACCCACTCCGCCAGACCCAAACCCACTCCGCCAGACCCAAACCCACTGCGCCACACACAAACCCACTCCGCCAGACCCAAACCCACTCATCCAGACCCAAACCCACTCCGCCAGACCCAAACCCACTCATCCAGACCCAAACCCACTCCGCCAGACCCGAACCCACTCCGCCAGACCCAAACCCACTCCCCCAGACCCAAACACACTCCGCCAGACCCCAAACCCACTCCGCCAGACCCAAACCCACTCATCCAGACCCAAACCCACTCCGCCAGACCCGAACCCACTCCGCCAGACCCAAACCCACTCCCCCAGACCCAAACCCACTCCGCCAGACGCCAAACCCTCTTCGCCAGAAACAAACCCACTCCGCCAGACCCAAACCCACTCCGCCAGACCCAAACCCACTCCGCCAGACAGAAACCCACTCCGCCAGCCCCAAACCCACTCCGCCAGACAGAAACCCACTCCGCCAGACCCAAACCAAATCCGCCAGACCCAAACCCACTCCGCCAGACCCAAACCCACTCCGCCAGACCCAAGCCCACTCCGCCAGACCCAACCCCACTCCGCCAGACCCCAACCCACTCCGCCAGACCCCAACCCACTCCGCCAGACCCGAACCCACTCCGCCAGACCTGAACCCACTCCGCCAGACCCAAACCAACTCCGCCAGACCCAAACCCACTCCGCCAGACCCAAACCAACGCCGCCAAACCCAAACCCACTCCGCCAGACCCAAACCCACTCCGCCAGACCCAAACCCACTCATCCAGACCCAAACCCACTCCGCCAGACCCGAACCCACTCCGCCAGACCCGAACCCACTCCGCCAGACCCAAACCCACTCCGCCAGATCCAAACCCACTCCGCCAGACCCGAACCTATTCCGCCAGACCCAAACCCACTCCGCCAGACCCAAACCCACTCCGCCAGACCTAAACCAACTCCGCCAGACCCAAACCCACTCCGCCAGACCCAAACTCACTCCGCCAGAACCAAACCAACTCCGCCAGACCCGAACCCACTCCGCCACACCCAAACCCACTCCGCCAGACCACAACCCACTCCGCCAGACGCGAACCCACTCGTACAGACCCGAACCCACTCCGCCAGACCCGAACCCACTCCGCCAGGCCCAAACCCACTCCGCCAGACCCGAACCCACTCCGCCTGACCCGAACCCACTCCGCCAGACCCGAACCCACTCCGCCAGACCCCAACCCACTCCGCAAGACCCGAACCCACTCCGACAGACCCGAACCCACTCCGACAGACCCGAACCCACTCCGCCAGACCATAACCCACTCCGCCAGACCCGAACCCACTCCGCTAGACCCCAACCCACTCCGGCAGACCCCAACCCACTCCGCCAGTCCCGAACCCACTCCGCCAGACCCCAACCCACTCCGCCAGACCCAAACCCACTCCGCCAGACCAAAACCCACTCCGCCAGACCCAAACCCACTCCGCCAGACCCAAACCCACTCCGCCAGACCCAAACCCACTCCGCCAGACCCAAACCAACTCCGCCAGACCCAAACCCACTCCGCCAGATCCCAAACCCACTCCGCCAGATCCAAACCCACTCCGCCAGACCCAAACCCACTCCGCCAGACCCAAACCCACTCCGCCAGACCCCAAACCCACTCCACCAGACCCAAACCCACTCCGCCAGACCCAAACCCACTCCGCCAGACCCAAACCCACTCCGCCAGTCGCAAACCCACTCCGCCAGACCCAAACCCACTCCGCCAGTCCTAAACACACTCCGCCAGACCCAAACCCACTCCGCCAGCCCCAAACCCACACCGCAAGACCCAAACCCACTCATCCAGACCCAAACCCACTTCGCCAGACACAAACCCACTCCGCCAGACCCAAACCCACTCCGCCAGACCCAAACCCTCTCCGCCAGACCCAAACCCACTCCGCCAGACCCAAACCCACTCCGCCAGACCCAAACCCACTCCGCCAGACCCCAACTCACTCCGCCAAAACGAAACCCACTCCGCCAGACCCGAACCCACTCCGCCAGACCCCAACCCACTCCGCCAGATCCGAACCCACTCCGCCAGACCCGAACCTATTCCGCCAGACCCAAACCCACTCCGCCAGACCCAAACCCACTCCGCCAGACCTAAACCCACTCCGCCAGACCCAAACCCACTCCGCCAGACCAAAACTCACTCCGCCAGAACCAACCCAACTCCGCCAGACCCGAACCCACTCCGCCACACCCGAACCCACTCCGCCAGACTCTAACACACTCTGCCAGACCCAAACCCACTCCGCCAGACCCAAACCCACTCCGCCAGACCCAAACCCACTCCGCCAGACCCAAACCAACTCCGCCAGACCCAAACCCACTCCGCCAGACCCAAACCCACTCCGCCAGACCCAAACCCACTCATCCAGACCCAAACCCACTCCGCCAGACCCCAACCCACTCCGCCAGATCCAAACCCACTCCGCCAGACCCAAACCCACTCCGCCAGTCCCAAACCCACTCCGCCAGACCCAAACCCACTCCGCCAGACCTAAACACACTCCGCCAGACCCAAACCCACTCCGCCAGCCCCAAACCCACTCCGCCAGACCCTAACCCACTCCGCCAGACCCCAAACCCTCTTCGCCAGAAACAAACCCACTCCGCCAGACCCAAACCCACTCCGCCAGACCCAAACCCACTCCGCCAGACCCAAACCCACTCCGCCAGACAGAAACCCACTCCGCCAGCCCCAAACCCACTCCGCCAGACAGAAACCCACTCCGCCAGACCCAAACCCAATCCGCCAGACCCAAACCCACTCCGCCAGACCCAAACCCACTCCGCCAGACCCAAACCCACTCCGCCAGACCCAAGCCCACTCCGCCAGACCCAACCCCACTCCGCCAGACCCCAACCCACTCCGCCTGACCCGAACCCACTCCGCCAGACCTGAACCCACTCCGCCAGACCCCAACCCACTCCGCCAGACCCCAACCCACTCGGCCAGACCCGAAGCCACTCTGCCAGGCTCAAACCCACTCCGCCAGACCCAAACCCACTCCGCCAGACCCAAACCCACTCCGCCAGACCCAAACCAACTCCGCCAGACCCAAACCCACTCCGCCAGACCCAAACCCACTCCGCCAGACCCCAAACCCACTCCGCCAGATCCAAACCCACTCCGCCAGACCCAAACCCACTCCGCCAGACCCAAACCAGCTCCGCCAGACCCAAACCCACTCCGCCAGACCCAAACCCACTCCGCCAGACCCTAACCCACTCCGCCAGACCCAAACCCACTCCGCCAGACCCAAACCCAATCCACCAGACACAAACCAACTCCGCCAGACCCAAACCCACTCTGCCAGACCCAAACCAACTCCGCCAGACCCAAACCCACTCCGCCAGACCCAAACCCACTCCGCAAGACCCAAACCCACTCATCCAGACCCAAACCCACTCCGCCACACCCAAACCCACTCATCCAGACCCAAACCCACTCCGCCAGACCCGAACCCACTCCGCCAGACCCAAACCCACTCCCCCAGACCCAAACACACTCCGCCAGACCCCAAACCCACTCCGCCAGGCCCAAACCCACTCCGCCAGACCTAAACACACTCCGCCAGACCCAAACCCACTCCGCCAGCCCCAAACCCACTCCGCCAGACCCTAACCCACTCCGCCAGACCCAAACCAACTCCGCCAGACCCAAACCCACTCCGCCAGACCCAAACCAACTCCGCCAAACCCAAACCCACTCCGCCAGACCCAAACCCACTCCGCCAGACCCAAACCCACTCATCCAGACCCAAACCCACTCCGCCAGACCCGAACCCACTCCGCCAGACCCAAACCCACTCCGCCAGACCGCAAACCCACTCCGCCAGACCCAAACCCACGCCGCCAGACCCAAACCCACTCCGCCAGACCCCAAACCCACTCCGCCAGACCCAAACCCACTCCGCCAGACCCAAACCCACTCCGCCACACACAAACCCACTCCGCCAGACCCAAACCCACTCCGCCAGACCCAAACCCTCTCCGCCAGACCCAAACCCACTCCGCCAGTCCCAAACCCACTCCGCCAGACCCAAACCCACTCCGCCAGACACAAACCCACTCCGCCAGACCCCAACTCACTCCGCCAGAATGAAACCCACTCCGCCACACCCGAACCCACTCCGCCAGACCCAAACCCACTCCGCCAGACCGCAAACCCACTCCGCCAGACCCAAACCCACGCCGCCAGACCCAAACCCACTCCGCCAGACCCCAAACCCACTCCGCCAGACCCAAACCCACTCCGCCAGACCCAAACCCACTCCGCCACACACAAACCCACTCCGCCAGACCCAAACCCACTCCGCCAGACCCAAACCCTCTCCGCCAGACCCAAACCCACTCCGCCAGTCCCAAACCCACTCCGCCAGACCCAAACCCACTCCGCCAGTCCTAAACACACTCCGCCAGACCCAAACCCACTCCGCCAGCCCCAAACCCACTCCGCAAGACCCAAACCCACTCATCCAGACCCAAACCCACTTCGCCAGACACAAACCCACTCCGCCAGACCCAAACCCACTCCGCCAGACCCAAACCCTCTCCGCCATACCCAAACCCACTCCGCCAGACCCAAACCCACTCCGCCAGACACAAACCCACTCCGCCAGACCCCAACTCACTCCGCCAGAATGAAACCCACTCCGCCACACCCGAACCCACTCCGCCAGACCCCAACCCACTCCGCCAGATCCAAACCCACTCCGCCAGACCCGAACCTATTCCGCCAGACCCAAACCCACTCCGCCAGACCCAAACCCACTCCGCCAGACCTAAACCCACTCCGCCAGACCCAAACCCACTCCGCCAGACCAAAACTCACTCCGCCAGAACCAACCCAACTCCGCCAGACCCGAACCCACTCCGCCACACCCGAACCCACTCCGCCAGACTCTAACACACTCTGCCAGACCCAAACCCACTCCGCCAGACCCAAACCCACTCCGCCAGACCCAAACCCACTCCGCCAGACCCAAACCAACTCCGCCAGACCCAAACCCACTCCGCCAGACCCAAACCCACTCCGCCAGACCCAAACCCACTCATCCAGACCCAAACCCACTCCGCCAGACCCCAACCCACTCCGCCAGATCCAAACCCACTCCGCCAGACCCAAACCCACTCCGCCAGTCCCAAACCCACTCCGCCAGACCCAAACCCACTCCGCCAGACCTAAACACACTCCGCCAGACCCAAACCCACTCCGCCAGCCCCAAACCCACTCCGCCAGACCCTAACCCACTCCGCCAGACCCCAAACCCTCTTCGCCAGAAACAAACCCACTCCGCCAGACCCAAACCCACTCCGCCAGACCCAAACCCACTCCGCCAGACCCAAACCCACTCCGCCAGACAGAAACCCACTCCGCCAGCCCCAAACCCACTCCGCCAGACAGAAACCCACTCCGCCAGACCCAAACCCAATCCGCCAGACCCAAACCCACTCCGCCAGACCCAAACCCACTCCGCCAGACCCAAACCCACTCCGCCAGACCCAAACCCACTCCGCCAGACCCCAAACCCACTCCGCCAGATCCAAACCCACTCCGCCAGACCCAAACCCACTCCGCCAGACCCAAACCAGCTCCGCCAGACCCAAACCCACTCCGCCAGACCCAAACCCACTCCGCCAGACCCTAACCCACTCCGCCAGACCCAAACCCACTCCGCCAGACCCAAACCCAATCCACCAGACACAAACCAACTCCGCCAGACCCAAACCCACTCTGCCAGACCCAAACCAACTCCGCCAGACCCAAACCCACTCCGCCAGACCCAAACCCACTCCGCCAGACCCCAACCCACTCATCCAGACCCAAACCCACTCCGCCACACCCAAACCCACTCATCCAGACCCAAACCCACTCCGCCAGACCCGAACCCACTCCGCCAGACCCAAACCCACTCCCCCAGACCCAAACACACTCCGCCAGACCCCAAACCCACTCCGCCAGGCCCAAACCCACTCCGCCAGACCTAAACACACTCCGCCAGACCCAAACCCACTCCGCCAGCCCCAAACCCACTCCGCCAGACCCTAACCCACTCCGCCAGACCCTAACCCACTCCGCCAGACCCAAACCAACTCCGCCAGACCCAAACCCACTCCGCCAGACCCAAACCAACTCCGCCAAACCCAAACCCACTCCGCCAGACCCAAACCCACTCCACCAGACCCAAACCCACTCATCCAGACCCAAACCCACTCCGCCAGACCCAAACCCACTCCGCCAGACCCAAACCCACTCCGCCAGACCGCAAACCCACTCCGCCAGACCCAAACCCACGCCGCCAGACCCAAACCCACTCCGCCAGACCCCAAACCCACTCCGCCAGACCCAAACCCACTCCGCCAGACCCAAACCCACTCCGCCACACACAAACCCACTCCGCCAGACCCAAACCCACTCCGCCAGACCCAAACCCTCTCCGCCAGACCCAAACCCACTCCGCCAGTCCCAAACCCACTCCGCCAGACCCAAACCCACTCCGCCAGTCCTAAACACACTCCGCCAGACCCAAACCCACTCCGCCAGCCCCAAACCCACTCCGCAAGACCCAAACCCACTCATCCAGACCCAAACCCACTTCGCCAGACACAAACCCACTCCGCCAGACCCAAACCCACTCCGCCAGACCCAAACCCTCTCCGCCATACCCAAACCCACTCCGCCAGACCCAAACCCACTCCGCCAGACACAAACCCACTCCGCCAGACCCCAACTCACTCCGCCAGAATGAAACCCACTCCGCCACACCCGAACCCACTCCGCCAGACCCCAACCCACTCCGCCAGATCCAAACCCACTCCGCCAGACCCGAACCTATTCCGCCAGACCCAAACCCACTCCGCCAGACTCAAACCCACTCCGCCAGACCTAAACCAACTCCGCCAGACCCAAACCCACTCCGCCAGACCCAAACTCACTCCGCCAGAACCAAACCAACTCTGCCAGACCCGAACCCACTCCGCCACACCCGAACCCACTCCGCCAGACCACAACCCACTCCGCCAGACGCGAACCCACTCGTACAGACCCGAACAGACTCCGACAGACCCGAACCCACTCCGCCAGGCACAAACCCACTCCGCCAGACCCGAACGCACTCCGCCAGACCCGAACCCACTCCGCCAGACCCCAACCCACTCCGCAAGACCCGAACCCACTCCGACAGACCCAAACTCACTCCGCCAGACCCCAACCCACTCCGCAAGACCCGAACCCACTCCGACAGACCCGAACCCACTCCGCCAGACCATAACCCACTCCGCCAGACCCGAACCCACTCCGCCAGACCCCAACCGACTCCGGCAGACCCCAACCCACACCGCCAGTCCCGAACCCACTCCGCCAGACCCCAACCCACTCCGCCAGACCCAAACCCACTCCGCCAGACCCAAACCCACTCCGCCAGACCCAAACCCACTCCGCCAGACCCAAACCCACTCCGCCAGACATAAACCAACTCCGCCAGACCCAAACCCACTCCGCCAGACCCAAACTCACTCCGCCAGAACCAACCCAACTCCGCCAGACCCGAACCCACTCCGCCACACCCGAACCCACTCCGCCAGACTCTAACACACTCTGCCAGACCCAAACCCACTCCGCCAGACCCAAACCCACTCCGCCAGACCCAAACCCACTCCGCCAGACCCAAACCAACTCCGCCAGACCCAAACCCACTCCGCCAGACCCAAACCCACTCCGCCAGACCCAAACCCACTCATCCAGACCCAAACCCACTCCGCCAGACGCGAACCCACTCCGCCAGACTCAAACCCACTCCCCCAGACCCAAACACACTCCGCCAGACGGGAACCCACTCCGCCAGACCCAAACGCACTCCGCCAGACCCCAAACCCACTCCGCCAGAGCCAAACCCACTCCGCCAGACCCAAACCCACTCCGCCACACACAAACCCACTCCGCCAGACCCAAACCCACTCCGCCAGACCCAAACCCACTCCGCCAGACCCAAGCTCACTCCGCCAGTCCCAAACCCACTCCGCCAGACCCAAACCCACTCCGCCAGTCCTAAACACACGCCGCCAGACCCAAACCCACTCCGCCAGCCCCAAACCCACTCCGCAAGACCCTAACCCACTCCGCCAGACCCCAAACCCACTCCGCCAGACCCAAACCCACTCCGCCAGACCCAAACCCACTCCGCCAGACCCCAACTCACTCCGCCATAACCAAACCCACTCCGCCAGACCCGAACCCACTCCGCCAGACCCCAACCAACTCCGCCAGATCCGAACCCACTCCGCCAGACCCGAACCTACTCCGCCAGACCCAAACCCACTCCGCCAGACCCAAACCCACTCCGCCAGACCTAAACCAACTCCGCCAGACCCAAACCCACTCCGCCAGACCCAAACCCACTCCGCCAGTCCCAAACCCACTCCGCCAGACCCAAACCCACTCCGCCAGACCTAAACACACTCCGCCAGACCCAAACCCACTCCGCCAGCCCCAAACCCACTCCGCCAGACCCTAACCCACTCCGCCAGACCCAAACCCACTCCGCCAGACCCAAACCCACTCCGCCAGACCCAAACCCACTCCGCCAGACAGAAACCCACTCCGCCAGCCCCAAACCCACTCCGCCAGACAGAAACCCACTCCGCCAGACCCAAACCCAATCCGCCAGACCCAAACCCACTCCGCCAGACCCAAACCCACTCCGCCAGACCCCAACCCACTCCGCCAGACCCGAACCCACTCCGCCAGACCTGAACCCACTCCGCCAGACCCCAACCCACTCCGCCAGACCTCAACCCACTCCGCCAGACCCGAACCCACTCCGCCAGACCTGAACCCACTCCGCCAGACCCCAACCCACTCCGCCAGACCTCAACCCACTCCGCCAGACCCGAAGGCACTCCGCCAGACCCAAACCCACTCCGCCAGACCCTAACACACTCTTCCAGACCCAAACCCACTCCGCCAGACCCAAACCCACTCCGCCAGACCCAAACCCACTCCACCAGACCCAATCCAACTCCGCCAGACCCAAACCCACTCCGCCAGACCCAAACCAACTCCGCCAAACCCAAACCCACTCCGCCAGACCCAAACCCACTCCGCCAGACCCAAACCCACTGATCCAGACCCAAACCCACTCCGGCAGACCCGAACCCACTCCGCCAGACCCAAACCCACTCCGCCAGACACAAACCCACTCCGCCAGTCCTAAACACACTCCGCCAGACCCAAACCCACTCCACCAGCCCCAAACCCACTCCGCAAGACCCAAACCCACTCATCCAGACCCAAACCCACTTCGCCAGACACAAACCCACTCCGCCAGACCCAAACCCACTCCGCCAGACCCAAACCCTCTCCGCCATACCCAAACCCACTCCGCCAGACCCAAACCCACTCCGCCAGACCCAAACCCACTCCGCCAGACCCCAACTCACTCCGCCAGATCCGAACCCACTCCGCCAGACCCGAACCTATTCCGCCAGACCCAAACCCACTCCCCCAAACCCAAACCCACTCCGCCAGACCTAAACCAACTCCGCCAGACCCAAACCCACTCCGCCAGACACAAACTCACTCTGCCAGAACCAAACCAACTCCGCCAGACCCGAACCCACTCCGCCACACCCGAACCCACTCCGCCAGACCACAACCCACTCCGCCAGACGCGAACCCACTCGTACAGACCCGAACCCACTCCGCCAGACCCGAACCCACTCCGCCAGGCCCAAACCCACTCCGCCAGACCCGAACCCACTCCGCCTGACCCGAACCCACTCCGCCAGACCCGAACCCACTCCGCCAGACCCCAACCCACTCCGCAAGACCCGAACCCACTCCGACAGACCCGAACCCACTCCGCCAGACCATAACCCACTCCGCCAGACCCGAACCCACTCCGCCAGACCCCAACCCACTCCGGCAGACCCCAACCCACTCCGCCAGTCCCGAACCCACTCCGCCAGACCCCAACCCACTCCGCCAGACCCAAACCCACTCCGCCAGACCCAAACCCACTCCGCCAGACCCAAACCAACTCCGCCAGACCCAAACCCACTCCGCCAGACCCCAAACTCACTCCGCCAGATCCAAACCCACTCCGCCAGACCCAAACCCACTCCGCCAGACCCAAACCCACTCCGCCAGACCCCAAACCCACTCCGCCAGTCCGAAACACACTCCGCCAGACCCAAACCCACTCCGCCAGACCCAAACCCTCTCCGCCAGACCCAAACCCACTCCGCCAGACCCAAACCCACTCCGCCAGACCCAAACCCACTCCGCCAGACCCCAACTCACTCCGCCAGAACGAAACCCACTCCGCCAGACCCGAACCCACTCCGCCAGACCACAACCCACTCCGCCAGACGCGAACCCACTCGTACAGACCCGAACCCACTCCGCCAGACCCGAACCCACTCCGCCAGGCCCAAACCCACTCCGCCAGACCCGAACCCACTCCGCCTGACCCGAACCCACTCCGCCAGACCCGAACCCACTCCGCCAGACCCCAACCCACTCCGCAAGACCCGAACCCACTCCGACAGACCCGAACCCACTCCGCCAGACCATAACCCACTCCGCCAGACCCGAACCCACTCCGCCAGACCCCAACCCACTCCGGCAGACCCCAACCCACTCCGCCAGTCCCGAACCCACTCCGCCAGACCCAAACCCACTCCGCCAGACCCAAACCCACTCCGCCAGACCCAAACCCACTCCGCCAGACCCAAACCCACTCCGCCAGACCCAAACCCACTCCGCCAGACCCCAAACTCACTCCGCCAGATCCAAACCCACTCCGCCAGACCCAAACCCACTCCGCCAGACCCAAACCCACTCCGCCAGACCCCAAACCCACTCCGCCAGTCCGAAACACACTCCGCCAGACCCAAACCCACTCCGCCAGACCCAAACCCTCTCCGCCAGACCCAAACCCACTCCGCCAGACCCAAACCCACTCCGCCAGACCCAAACCCACTCCGCCAGACCCCAACTCACTCCGCCAGAACGAAACCCACTCCGCCAGACCCGAACCCACTCCGCCAGACCCCAACCCACTCCGCCAGATCCGAACCCACTCCGCCAGACCCGAACCTATTCCGCCAGACCCAAACCCACTCCGCCAGACCCAAACCCACTCCGCCAGACCTAAACCAACTCCGCCAGACCCAAACCCACTCCGCCAGACCCAAACTCACTCCGCCAGAACCAAACCAACTCCGCCACACCCGAACCCACTCCGCCAGACCACAACCCACTCCGCCAGACGCGAACCCACTCGTACAGTCCCGAACCCACTCCGCCACACCCGAACCCACTCCGCCAGACCCGAACCCACTCCGCCAGACCCTAACCCACTCCGCCAGACCCGAACCCACTCCGCCAGACCCGAACCCACTCCGCCAGGCCCGAACCCACTCCGCCAGGCCCGAACCCACTCCACCAGACCCCAACCCACTCCGCCAGACCCGAACCCACTCCGACAGACCCGAACCCACTCCGCCAGACCATAACCCACTCCGCCAGACCCGAACCCACTCCGCCAGACCCCAACCCACCCCGGCAGACCCCAACCCACTCCGCCAGACCCAAACCCACTCCGCCAGACCCAAACCAACTCCGCCAGACCCAAACCCACTCCGCCAGACCCCAAACCCACTCCGCCAGACCCAAAACCCACTCCGCCAGATCCAAACCCACTCCGCCAGACCCAAACCCACTCCGCCAGACCCAAACCTACTCCGCCAGACCCGAAGCCACTCCGCCAGACCCGAACCCACTCCGCCAGACCCACAACCCACTCCGCCAGACCCCAAACCCACTCCGCCAGACCCAAACCCACTACGCCAGACCCAAACCCACTCCGCCAGACCCAAACCCACTCCGCCAGACCAAAACCCACTCCGCCAGACCCAAACCCACTCCGCCAGACGCAAACCCACTCCGCCAGATTCAAACCCACTCCGCCAGACCCAAACCCACTCCGCCAGACCCAAACCCACTCCGCCAGACCAAAACCCACTCCGCCAAACAGAAACCCACTCCGCCAGCCCCAAACCCACTCCGCCAGACACAAACCCACTCCGCCAGACCCACAACCCACTCCGCCACACTCAAACCCACTCCGCCAGACCCAAACCCACTCCGCCAGACCCAAACCAACTCCGCCAGACCCAAACCCACTCCGCCAGACCCAAACCCACTCCGCCAGACCCAAACCCACTCCGCCAGACCCAAACCCACTCCGCCAGACCTAAACCCACTCCGCCAAACAGGAACCCACTCCGCCAGCCCCAAACCCACTCCGCCAGACACAAACCCACTCCGCCAGACCCACAACCCACTCCCCCACACTCAAACCCACTCCGCCAGACCCAAACCCACTCCGCCAGACCCAAACCAACTCCGCCAGACCCAAACCCACTCCGCCAGACCCCAACCCACTCCGGCAGACCCCAACCCACTCCTCCAGTCCCGAACCCACTCCGCCAGACCCCAACCCACTCCGCCAGACCCAAACCCACTCCGCCAGACCCAAACCCACTCCGCCAGACCCCAACCCACTCCGCCAGACCCAAACCCACTCCGCCAGACCCAAACCCACTCCGCCAGACCAAAACCAACGCCGCCAGACCCAAACCCACTCCGCCAGACCCAAACCCAATCCGCCAGACCCAAACCCACTCCACCAGACCCAAACCAACTCCGCCAGACCCAAACCCACTCCGCCAGACCCAAACCAACTCCGCCAAACCCAAACCCACTCCGCCAGACCCAAACCCACTCCGCCAGACCCAAACCCACTGATCCAGACCCAAACCCACTCCGCCAGACCCGAACCCACTCCGCCAGACCCAAACCCACTCCGCCAGACACAAACCCACTCCGCCAGTCCTAAACACACTCCGCCAGACCCAAACCCACTCCACCAGCCCCAAACCCACTCCGCAAGACCCAAACCCACTCATCCAGACCCAAACCCACTTCGCCAGACACAAACCCACTCCGCCAGACCCAAACCCACTCCGCCAGACCCAAACCCTCTCCGCCATACCCAAACCCACTCCGCCAGACCCAAACCCACTCCGCCAGACCCAAACCCACTCCGCCAGACCCAAACCCACTCCGCCAGACCCGAACCCACTCCGCCTGACCCGAACCCACTCCGCCAGACCCGAACCCACTCCGCCAGACCCCAACCCACTCCGCAAGACCCGAACCCACTCCGACAGACCCGAACCCACTCCGCCAGACCATAACCCACTCCGCCAGACCCGAACCCACTCCGCCAGACCCCAACCCACTCCGGCAGACCCCAACCCACTCCGCCAGTCCCGAACCCACTCCGCCAGACCCCGACCCACTCCGCCAGACCCAAACCCACTCCGCCAGACCCAAACCCACTCCGCCAGACCCAAACCAACTCCGCCAGACCCAAACCCACTCCGCCAGACCCCAAACTCACTCCGCCAGATCCAAACCCACTACGCCAGACCCAAACCCACTCCGCCAGACCCAAACCCACTCCGCCAGACCCCAAACCCACTCCGCCAGTCCGAAACACACTCCGCCAGACCCAAACCCACTCCGCCAGACCCAAACCCTCTCCGCCAGACCCAAACCCACTCCGCCAGACCCAAACCCACTCCGCCAGACCCAAACCCACTCCGCCAGACCCCAACTCACTCCGCCAGAACGAAACCCACTCCGCCAGACCCCAACCCACTCCGCCAGACCCCAACCCACTCCGCCAGACCCGAACCCACTCCGCCAGACCCGAACCTATTCCGCCAGACCCAAACCCACTCCGCCAGACCCAAACCCACTCTGCCAGACATAAACCAACTCCGCCAGACCCAAACCCACTCCGCCAGACCCAAACTCACTCCGCCAGAACCAAACCAACTCCGCCAGACCCGAAGCCACTCCGCCACACCCGAACCCACTCCGCCAGACCACAACCCACTCCGCCAGACGCGAACCCACTCGTACAGACCCGAACCCACTCCGCCAGACCCGAACCCACTCCGCCAGACCCGAACCCACTCCGCCAGACCTTAACCCACTCCGCCAGACCCGAACCCACTCCGCCAGACCCGAACCCACTCCGCCAGGCCCGAACCCACTCCACCAGACCCCAACCCACTCCGCCAGACCCGAACCCACTCCGACAGACCCGAACCCACTCCGCCAGACCATAACCCACTCCGCCAGACCCGAACCCACTCCGCCAGACCCCAACCCACCCCGGCAGACCCCAACCCACTCCGCCAGTCCCGAACCCACTCCGCCAGACCCCAACCCACTCCGCCAGACCCAAACCCACTCCGCCAGACCCAAACCCACTCCGCCAGACCCAAACCCACTCCGCCAGACCCAAACCCACTCCGCCAGACCCAAACCAACTCCGCCAGACACAAACCCACTCCGCCAGACCCCAAACCCACTCCGCCAGATCCAAACCCACTCCGCCAGACCCAAACCCACTCCGCCAGACCCAAACCTACTCCGCCAGACCCGAAGCCACTCCGCCAGACCCGAACCCACTCCGCCAGACCCACAACCCACTCCGCCAGACCCCAAACCCACTCCGCCAGACCCAAACCCACTACGCCAGACCCAAACCCACTCCGCCAGACCCAAACCCACTCCGCCAGACCAAAACCCACTCCGCCAGACCCAAACCCACTCCGCCAGACGCAAACCCACTCCGCCAGATTCAAACCCACTCCGCCAGACCCAAACCCACTCCGCCAGACCCAAACCCACTCCGCCAGACCTAAACCCACTCCGCCAAACAGAAACCCACTCCGCCAGCCCCAAACCCACTCCGCCAGACACAAACCCACTCCGCCAGACCCACAACCCACTCCGCCACACTCAAACCCACTCCACCAGACCCAAACCCACTCCGCCAGACCCAAACCCACTCCGCCAGACCTAAACCCACTCCGCCAAACAGGAACCCACTCCGCCAGCCCCAAACCCACTCCGCCAGACACAAACCCACTCCGCCAGACCCACAACCCACTCCGCCACACTCAAACCCACTCCGCCAGACCCAAACCCACTCCGCCAGACCCAAACCAACTCCGCCAGACCCAAACCCACTCCGCCAGACCCCAACCCACTCCGGCAGACCCCAACCCACTCCTCCAGTCCCGAACCCACTCCGCCAGACCCCAACCCACCCCGCCAGACCCAAACCCACTCCGCCAGACCCAAACCCACTCCGCCAGACCCCAACCCACTCCGCCAGACCCAAACCCACTCCGCCAGACCCAAACCCACTCCGCCAGACCAAAACCAACGCCGCCAGACCCAAACCCACTCCGCCAGACCCCAAACCCACTCCGCCAGATCCAAACCCACTCCGCCAGACCCAAACCCACTCCGCCAGCCCCAAACCCACTCCGCAAGACCCAAACCCACTCATCCAGACCCAAACCCACTTCGCCAGACACAAACCCACTCCGCCAGACCCAAACCCACTCCGCCAGACCCAAACCCTCTCCGCCATACCCAAACCCACTCCGCCAGACCCAAACCCACTCCGCCAGACACAAACCCACTCCGCCAGAATGAAACTCACTCCGCCAGAATGAAACTCACTCCGCCAGAACCAAACCAACTCCGCCAGACCCGAACCCACTCCGCCACACCCGAACCCACTCCGCCAGACCACAACCCACTCCGCCAGACGCGAACCCACTCGTACAGACCCGAACAGACTCCGACAGACCCGAACCCACTCCGCCAGGCCCAAACCCACTCCGCCAGACCCGAACGCACTCCGCCAGACCCGAACCCACTCCGCCAGACCCCAACCCACTCCGCAAGACCCGAACCCACTCCGACAGACCCGAACCCACTCCGCCAGACCCCAACCCACTCCGCAAGACCCGAACCCACTCCGACAGACCCGAACCCACTCCGCCAGACCATAACCCACTCCGCCAGACCCGAACCCACTCCGCCAGACCCCAACCGCCTCCGGCAGACCCCAACCCACACCGCCAGTCCCGAACCCACTCCGCCAGACCCCAACCCACTCCGCCAGACCCAAACCCACTCCGCCAGACCCAAACCCACTCCGCCAGACCCAAACCCACTCCGCCAGACCCAAACCCACTCCGCCAGACCCAAACCCACTCCGCCAGACCCAAACCAACTCCGCCAGACCCAAACCCACTCCGCCAGACCCCAAACCCACTCCGCCAGATCTAAACCCACTCCGCCAGACCCAAACCCACTCCGCCAGACCCGAACCCACTCCGCCAGACCCAAACCCACTCCGCCAGACCCAAACCCACTCCGCCAGTCCCAAACCCACTCCGCCAGACCCAAACCCACTCCGCCAGTCCTAAACACACTCCGCCAGACCCAAACCCACTCCGCCAGCCCCAAACCCACAATGCAAGACCCAAACCCACTCATGCAGACCCAAACCCACTTCGCCAGACCCAAACCCACTCCGCCAGACCCAAACCCTCTCCGCCAGACCCAAACCCACACCGCCAGACCCAAACCCACTCCCCCAGACACAAACCCACTCCGCCAGACCCCAACCCACTCCGCCAGACCCAAACCCACTCCGCCAGACCCAAACCCACTCCGCCAGACACAAACCAACTCCGCCAGACCCAAACCCACTCTGCCAGACCCCAACTCACTCCGCCAGAACGAAACCCACTCCGCTAGACCCGAACCCACTCCGCCAGACCATAACCCACTCCGCCAGACCCGAACCCACTCCGCCAGACCCCAACCCACCCCGGCAGACCCCAACCCACTCCGCCAGTCCCGAACCCACTCCGCCAGACCCCAACCCACTCCGCCAGACCCAAACCCACTCCGCCAGACCCAAACCCACTCCGCCAGACCCAAACCCACTCCGCCAGACCCAAACCAACTCCGCCAGACCCAAACCCACTCCGCCAGACCCCAAACCCACTCCGCCAGATCCAAACCCACTCCGCCAGACCCGAAGCCACTCCGCCAGACCCCAAACCCACTCCGCCAGACCCAAACCCACTACGCCAGACCCAAACCCACTCCGCCAGACCCAAACCCACTCCGCCAGACCAAAACCCACTCCGCCAGACCCAAACCCACTCCGCCAGACGCAAACCCACTCCGCCAGATTCAAACCCACTCCGCCAGACCCAAACCCACTCCGCCAGACCCAAACCCACTCCGCCAGACCTAAACCCACTCCGCCAAACAGAAACCCACTCCGCCAGCCCCAAACCCACTCCGCCAGACAAAAACCCACTCCGCCAGACCCACAACCCACTCCGCCACACTCAAACCCACTCCACCAGACCCAAACCCACTCCGCCAGACCCAAACCAACTCCGCCAGACCCAAACCCACTCCGCCAGACCCAAACCCACTCCGCCAGACCCAAACCCACTCCGCCAGACCCAAACCCACTCCGCCAGACCTAAACCCACTCCGCCAAACAGGAACCCACTCCGCCAGCCCCAAACCCACTCCGCCAGACACAAACCCACTCCGCCAGACCCACAACCCACTCCGCCACACTCAAACCCACTCCGCCAGACCCAAACCCACTCCGCCAGACCCGAACCAACTCCGCCAGACCCAAACCCACTCCGCCAGACCCCAACCCACTCCGGCAGACCCCAACCCACTCCTCCAGTCCCGAACCCACTCCGCCAGACCCCAACCCACTCCGCCAGACCCAAACCCACTCCGCCAGACCCAAACCCACTCCGCCAGACCCCAACCCACTCCGCCAGACCCGAACCCACTCCGCCAGACCCGAACCCACTCCGCCAGACCTTAACCCACTCCGCCAGACCCGAACCCACTCCGCCAGACCCGAACCCACTCCGCCAGGCCCGAACCCACTCCACCAGACCCCAACCCACTCCGCCAGACCCGAACCCACTCCGACAGACCCGAACCCACTCCGCCAGACCATAACCCACTCCGCCAGACCCGAACCCACTCCGCCAGACCCCAACCCACCCCGGCAGACCCCAACCCACTCCGCCAGTCCCGAACCCACTCCGCCAGACCCCAACCCACTCCGCCAGACCCAAACCCACTCCGCCAGACCCAAACCCACTCCGCCAGACCCAAACCCACTCCGCCAGACCCAAACCCACTCCGCCAGACCCAAACCAACTCCGCCAGACACAAACCCACTCCGCCAGACCCCAAACCCACTCCGCCAGATCCAAACCCACTCCGCCAGACCCAAACCCACTCCGCCAGACCCAAACCTACTCCGCCAGACCCGAAGCCACTCCGCCAGACCCGAACCCACTCCGCCAGACCCACAACCCACTCCGCCAGACCCCAAACCCACTCCGCCAGACCCAAACCCACTACGCCAGACCCAAACCCACTCCGCCAGACCCAAACCCACTCCGCCAGACCAAAACCCACTCCGCCAGACCCAAACCCACTCCGCCAGACGCAAACCCACTCCGCCAGATTCAAACCCACTCCGCCAGACCCAAACCCACTCCGCCAGACCCAAACCCACTCCGCCAGACCTAAACCCACTCCGCCAAACAGAAACCCACTCCGCCAGCCCCAAACCCACTCCGCCAGACACAAACCCACTCCGCCAGACCCACAACCCACTCCGCCACACTCAAACCCACTCCACCAGACCCAAACCCACTCCGCCAGACCCAAACCCACTCCGCCAGACCTAAACCCACTCCGCCAAACAGGAACCCACTCCGCCAGCCCCAAACCCACTCCGCCAGACACAAACCCACTCCGCCAGACCCACAACCCACTCCGCCACACTCAAACCCACTCCGCCAGACCCAAACCCACTCCGCCAGACCCAAACCAACTCCGCCAGACCCAAACCCACTCCGCCAGACCCCAACCCACTCCGGCAGACCCCAACCCACTCCTCCAGTCCCGAACCCACTCCGCCAGACCCCAACCCACCCCGCCAGACCCAAACCCACTCCGCCAGACCCAAACCCACTCCGCCAGACCCCAACCCACTCCGCCAGACCCAAACCCACTCCGCCAGACCCAAACCCACTCCGCCAGACCAAAACCAACGCCGCCAGACCCAAACCCACTCCGCCAGACCCCAAACCCACTCCGCCAGATCCAAACCCACTCCGCCAGACCCAAACCCACTCCGCCAGCCCCAAACCCACTCCGCAAGACCCAAACCCACTCATCCAGACCCAAACCCACTTCGCCAGACACAAACCCACTCCGCCAGACCCAAACCCACTCCGCCAGACCCAAACCCTCTCCGCCATACCCAAACCCACTCCGCCAGACCCAAACCCACTCCGCCAGACACAAACCCACTCCGCCAGAATGAAACTCACTCCGCCAGAATGAAACTCACTCCGCCAGAACCAAACCAACTCCGCCAGACCCGAACCCACTCCGCCACACCCGAACCCACTCCGCCAGACCACAACCCACTCCGCCAGACGCGAACCCACTCGTACAGACCCGAACAGACTCCGACAGACCCGAACCCACTCCGCCAGGCCCAAACCCACTCCGCCAGACCCGAACGCACTCCGCCAGACCCGAACCCACTCCGCCAGACCCCAACCCACTCCGCAAGACCCGAACCCACTCCGACAGACCCGAACCCACTCCGCCAGACCCCAACCCACTCCGCAAGACCCGAACCCACTCCGACAGACCCGAACCCACTCCGCCAGACCATAACCCACTCCGCCAGACCCGAACCCACTCCGCCAGACCCCAACCGCCTCCGGCAGACCCCAACCCACACCGCCAGTCCCGAACCCACTCCGCCAGACCCCAACCCACTCCGCCAGACCCAAACCCACTCCGCCAGACCCAAACCCACTCCGCCAGACCCAAACCCACTCCGCCAGACCCAAACCCACTCCGCCAGACCCAAACCCACTCCGCCAGACCCAAACCAACTCCGCCAGACCCAAACCCACTCCGCCAGACCCCAAACCCACTCCGCCAGATCTAAACCCACTCCGCCAGACCCAAACCCACTCCGCCAGACCCGAACCCACTCCGCCAGACCCAAACCCACTCCGCCAGACCCAAACCCACTCCGCCAGTCCCAAACCCACTCCGCCAGACCCAAACCCACTCCGCCAGTCCTAAACACACTCCGCCAGACCCAAACCCACTCCGCCAGCCCCAAACCCACAATGCAAGACCCAAACCCACTCATGCAGACCCAAACCCACTTCGCCAGACCCAAACCCACTCCGCCAGACCCAAACCCTCTCCGCCAGACCCAAACCCACACCGCCAGACCCAAACCCACTCCCCCAGACACAAACCCACTCCGCCAGACCCCAACCCACTCCGCCAGACCCAAACCCACTCCGCCAGACCCAAACCCACTCCGCCAGACACAAACCAACTCCGCCAGACCCAAACCCACTCTGCCAGACCCCAACTCACTCCGCCAGAACGAAACCCACTCCGCTAGACCCGAACCCACTCCGCCAGACCATAACCCACTCCGCCAGACCCGAACCCACTCCGCCAGACCCCAACCCACCCCGGCAGACCCCAACCCACTCCGCCAGTCCCGAACCCACTCCGCCAGACCCCAACCCACTCCGCCAGACCCAAACCCACTCCGCCAGACCCAAACCCACTCCGCCAGACCCAAACCCACTCCGCCAGACCCAAACCAACTCCGCCAGACCCAAACCCACTCCGCCAGACCCCAAACCCACTCCGCCAGATCCAAACCCACTCCGCCAGACCCGAAGCCACTCCGCCAGACCCCAAACCCACTCCGCCAGACCCAAACCCACTACGCCAGACCCAAACCCACTCCGCCAGACCCAAACCCACTCCGCCAGACCAAAACCCACTCCGCCAGACCCAAACCCACTCCGCCAGACGCAAACCCACTCCGCCAGATTCAAACCCACTCCGCCAGACCCAAACCCACTCCGCCAGACCCAAACCCACTCCGCCAGACCTAAACCCACTCCGCCAAACAGAAACCCACTCCGCCAGCCCCAAACCCACTCCGCCAGACAAAAACCCACTCCGCCAGACCCACAACCCACTCCGCCACACTCAAACCCACTCCACCAGACCCAAACCCACTCCGCCAGACCCAAACCAACTCCGCCAGACCCAAACCCACTCCGCCAGACCCAAACCCACTCCGCCAGACCCAAACCCACTCCGCCAGACCCAAACCCACTCCGCCAGACCTAAACCCACTCCGCCAAACAGGAACCCACTCCGCCAGCCCCAAACCCACTCCGCCAGACACAAACCCACTCCGCCAGACCCACAACCCACTCCGCCACACTCAAACCCACTCCGCCAGACCCAAACCCACTCCGCCAGACCCGAACCAACTCCGCCAGACCCAAACCCACTCCGCCAGACCCCAACCCACTCCGGCAGACCCCAACCCACTCCTCCAGTCCCGAACCCACTCCGCCAGACCCCAACCCACTCCGCCAGACCCAAACCCACTCCGCCAGACCCAAACCCACTCCGCCAGACCCCAACCCACTCCGCCAGACCCAAACCCACTCCGCCAGACCCCAACCCACTCCGCCAGACCAAAACCAACGCCGCCAGACCCAAACCCACTCCGCCAGACCAAAACCAACGCCGCCAGACCCAAACCCACTCCGCCAGACCCCAAACCCACTCCGCCAGATCCAAACCCACTCCGCCAGACCCAAACCCACTCCGCCAGCCCCAAACCCACTCCGCAAGACCCAAACCCACTCATCCAGACCCAAACCCACTTCGCCAGACACAAACCCACTCCGCCAGACCCAAACCCACTCCGCCAGACCCAAACCCTCTCCGCCAGACCCAAACCCACTCCGCCAGCCCCAAACCCACTCCGCAAGACCCAAACCCACTCATCCAGACCCAAACCCACTCATCCAGACCCAAACCCACTTCGCCAGACCCAAACCCACTCCGCCAGACCCCAACCCACTCCGCCAGACCCAAACCCACTCCGCCAGACACAAACCCACTCCGCCAGACCAAAACCAACGCCGCCAGACCCAAACCCACTCCGCCAGACCCCAAACCCACTCCGCCAGATCCAAACCCACTCCGCCAGACCCAAACCCACTCCGCCAGACGCAAACCCACTCCGCCAGATTCAAACCCACTCCGCCAGACCCAAACCCACTCCGCCAGACCCAAACCCACTCCGCCAGACCTAAACCCACTCCGCCAAACAGAAACCCACTCCGCCAGCCCCAAACCCACTCCGCCAGACACAAACCCACTCCGGCAGACCCACAACCCACTCCGCCACACTCAAACCCACTCCACCAGACCCAAACCCACTCCGCCAGACCCAAACCAACTCCGCCAGACCCAAACCCACTCCGCCAGACCCAAACCCACTCCGCCAGACCCAAACCCACTCCGCCAGACCCAAACCCACTCCGCCAGACCTAAACCCACTCCGCCAAACAGGAACCCACTCCGCCAGCCCCAAACCCACTCCGCCAGACACAAACCCACTCCGCCAGACCCACAACCCACTCCGCCACACTCAAACCCACTCCGCCAGACCCAAACCCACTCCGCCAGACCCAAACCAACTCCGCCAGACCCAAACCCACTCCGCCAGACCCCAACCCACTCCGGCAGACCCCAACCCACTCCTCCAGTCCCGAACCCACTCCGCCAGACCCCAACCCACTCCGCCAGACCCAAACCCACTCCGCCAGACCCAAACCCACTCCGCCAGACCCAAACCCACTCCGCCAGACCCAAACCCACTCCGCCAGACCCAAACCCACTCCGCCAGACCAAAACCAACGCCGCCAGACCCAAACCCACTCCGCCAGACCCCAAACCCACTCCGCCAGATCCAAACCCACTCCGCCAGACCCAAACCCACTCCGCCAGCCCCAAACCCACTCCGCAAGACCCAAACCCACTCATCCAGACCCAAACCCACTTCGCCAGACACAAACCCACTCCGCCAGACCCAAACCCTCTCCGCCATACCCAAACCCACTCCGCCAGACCCAAACCCACTCCGCCAGACACAAACCCACTCCGCCAGACCCCAACTCACTCCGCCAGAATGAAACCCACTCCGCCAGACCCGAACCCACTCCGCCAGAATGAAACTCACTCCGCCAGAATGAAACTCACTCCGCCAGAACCAAACCAACTCCGCCAGACCCGAACCCACTCCGCCACACCCGAACCCACTCCGCCAGACCACAACCCACTCCGCCAGACGCGAACCCACTCGTACAGACCCGAACAGACTCCGACAGACCCGAACCCACTCCGCCAGGCCCAAACCCACTCCGCCAGACCCGAACGCACTCCGCCAGACCCGAACCCACTCCGCCAGACCCCAACCCACTCCGCAAGACCCGAACCCACTCCGACAGACCCGAACCCACTCCGCCAGACCCCAACCCACTCCGCAAGACCCGAACCCACTCCGACAGACCCGAACCCACTCCGCCAGACCATAACCCACTCCGCCAGACCCCAACCGCCTCCGGCAGACCCCAACCCACACCGCCAGTCCCGAACCCACTCCGCCAGACCCCAACCCACTCCGCCAGACCCAAACCCACTCCGCCAGACCCAAACCCACTCCGCCAGACCCAAACCCACTCCGCCAGACCCAAACCCACTCCGCCAGACCCAAACCCACTCCGCCAGACCCAAACCAACTCCGCCAGACCCAAACCCACTCCGCCAGACCCCAAACCCACTCCGCCAGATCTAAACCCACTCCGCCAGACCCAAACCCACTCCGCCAGACCCGAACCCACTCCGACAGACCCAAACCCACTCCGCCAGACCCAAACCCACTCCGCCAGTCCCAAACCCACTCCGCCAGACCCAAACCCACTCCGCCAGTCCTAAACACACTCCGCCAGACCCAAACCCACTCCGCCAGCCCCAAACACACACCGCAAGACCCAAACCCACTCATCCAGACCCAAACCCACTTCACCAGACCCAAACCCACTCCGCCAGACCCAAACCCTCTCCGCCAGACCCAAACCCACACCGCCAGACACAAACCCACTCCGCCAGACCCCAACCCACTCCGCCAGACCCAAACCCACTCCGCCAGACCCAAACCCACTCCGCCAGACCCAAACCCACTCCGCCAGACACAAACCAACTCCGCCAGACCCAAACCCACTCTGCCAGACCCCAACTCACTCCGCCAGAACGAAACCCACTCCGCTAGACCCGAACCCACTCCGCCAGACCCCAACCCACTCCGCCAGATCCGAACCCACTCCGCCAGACCCGAACCTATTCCGCCAGACCCAAACCCACTCCGCCAGACCCAAACCCACTCCGCCAGACATAAACCAGCTCCGCCAGACCCAAACCCACTCCGCCAGACCCAAACTCACTCCGCCAGAACCAACCCAACTCCGCCAGACCCGAACCCACTCCGCCACACCCGAACCCACTCCGACAGACTCTAACACACTCTGCCAGACCCAAACCCACTCCGCCAGACCCAAACCCACTCCGCCAGACCCAAACCCACTCCGCCAGACCCAAACCAACTCCGCCAGACCCAAACCCACTCCGCGAGACCCAAACCCACTCCGCCAGACCCAAACCCACTCATCCAGACCCAAACCCACTCCGCCAGACCCGAACCCACTCCGCCAGACTCAAACCCACTCCCCCAGATCCAAACACACTCCGCCAGACGGGAACCCACTCCGCCAGACCCAAACGCACTCCGCCAGACCCCAAACCCACTCCGCCAGAGCCAAACCCACTCCGCCAGACCCAAACCCACTCCGCCACACACAAACCCACTCCGCCAGACCCAAGCCCACTCCGCCAGACCCAAACCCACTCCGCCAGACCCAAGCTCACTCCGCCAGTCCCAAACCCACTCCGCCAGACCCAAACCCACTCCGCCAGTCCTAAACACGCGCCGCCAGACCCAAACCCACTCCGCCAGCCCCAAACCCACTCCGCAAGACCCTAACCCACTCCGCCAGACCCCAAACCCACTCCGCCAGACCCAAACCCACTCCGCCAGACCCAAACCCACTCCGCCAGACCCCAACTCACTCCGCCATAACCAAACCCACTCCGCCAGACCCGACCCCACTCCGCCAGACCCCAACCAATTCCGCCAGATCCGAACCCACTCCGCCAGACCCGAACCTACTCCGCCAGACCCAAACCCACTCCGCCAGACCCAAACCCACTCCGCCAGACCTAAACCAACTCCGCCAGACCCAAACCCACTCCGCCAGACATAAACCAACTCCGCCAGACCCAAACCCACTCCGCCAGACCCAAACTCACTCCGCCAGAACCAACCCAACTCCGCCAGACCCGAACCCACTCCGCCACACCCGAACCCACTCCGCCAGACTCTAACACACTCTGCCAGACCCAAACCCACTCCGCCAGACCCAAACCCACTCCGCCAGACCCAAACCCACTCCGCCAGACCCAAACCAACTCCGCCAGACCCAAACCCACTCCGCCAGACCCAAACCCACTCCGCCAGACCCAAACCCACTCATCCAGACCCAAACCCACTCCGCCAGACCCAAACCCACTCCGCCAGACTCAAACCCACTCCCCCAGATCCAAACACACTCCGCCAGACGGGAACCCACTCCGCCAGACCCAAACGCACTCCGCCAGACCCCAAACCCACTCCGCCAGAGCCAAACCCACTCCGCCAGACCCAAACCCACTCCGCCACACACAAACCCACTCCGCCAGACCCAAGCCCACTCCGCCAGACCCAAACCCACTCCGCCAGACCCAAGCTCACTCCGCCAGTCCCAAACCCACTCCGCCAGACCCAAACCCACTCCGCCAGTCCTAAACACGCGCCGCCAGACCCAAACCCACTCCGCCAGCCCCAAACCCACTCCGCAAGACCCTAACCCACTCCGCCAGACCCCAAACCCACTCCGCCAGACCCAAACCCACTCCGCCAGACCCAAACCCACTCCGCCAGACCCCAACTCACTCCGCCATAACCAAACCCACTCCGCCAGACCCGACCCCACTCCGCCAGACCCCAACCAACTCCGCCAGATCCGAACCCACTCCGCCAGACCCCAACCTACTCCGCCAGACCCAAACCCACTCCGCCAGACCCAAACCCACTCCGCCAGACCTAAACCAACTCCGCCAGACCCAAACCCACTCCACCAGACCCAAACCCACTCCGCCAGACCCAAACCCACTCCGCCAGACCCAAACCCACTCCGCCAGACCTAAACCCACTCCGCCAAACAGGAACCCACTCCGCCAGCCCCAAACCCACTCCGCCAGACACAAACCCACTCCGCCAGACCCACAACCCACTCCGCCACACTCAAACCCACTCCGCCAGACCCAAACCCACTCCGCCAGACCCAAACCAACTCCGCCAGACCCAAACCCACTCCGCCAGACCCCAACCCACTCCGGCAGACCCCAACCCACTCCTCCAGTCCCGAACCCACTCCGCCAGACCCCAACCCACTCCGCCAGACCCAAACCCACTCCGCCAGACCCAAACCCACTCCGCCAGACCCCAACCCACTCCGCCAGACCCAAACCCACTCCGCCAGACCCAAACCCACTCCGCCAGACCAAAACCAACGCCGCCAGACCCAAACCCACTCCGCCAGACCCCAAACCCACTCCGCCAGATCCAAACCCACTCCGCCAGACCCAAACCCACTCCGCCAGCCCCAAACCCACTCCGCAAGACCCAAACCCACTCATCCAGACCCAAACCCACTTCGCCAGACACAAACCCACTCCGCCAGACCCAAACCCACTCCGCCAGACCCAAACCCTCTCCGCCATACCCAAACCCACTCCGCCAGACCCAAACCCACTCCGCCAGACACAAACCCACTCCGCCAGACCCCAACTCACTCCGCCAGAATGAAACCCACTCCGCCAGACCCGGACCCACTCCGCCAGAATGAAACTCACTCCGCCAGAATGAAACTCACTAGGCCAGAACCAAACCAACTCCGCCAGACCCGAACCCACTCCGCCACACCCGAACCCACTCCGCCAGACCACAACCCACTCCGCCAGACGCGAACCCACTCGTACAGACCCGAACAGACTCCGACAGACCCGAACCCACTCCGCCAGGCCCAAACCCACTCCGCCAGACCAGAACGCACTCCGCCAGACCCGAACCCACTCCGCCAGACCCCAACCCACTCCGCAAGACCCGAACCCACTCCGACAGACCCGAACCCACTCCGCCAGACCCCAACCCACTCCGCAAGACCCGAACCCACTCCGACAGACCCGAACCCACTCCGCCAGACCATAACCCACTCCGCCAGACCCGAACCCACTCCGCCAGACCCCAACCGCCTCCGGCAGACCCCAACCCACACCGCCAGTCCTGAACCCACTCCGCCAGACCCCAACCCACTCCGCCAGACCCAAACCCACTCCGCCAGACCCAAACCCACTCCGCCAGACCCAAACCCACTCCGCCAGACCCAAACCCACTCCGCCAGACCCAAACCCACTCCGCCAGACCCAAACCAACTCCGCCAGACCCAAACCCACTCCGCCAGACCCCAAACCCGCTCCGCCAGATCTAAACCCACTCCGCCAGACCCAAACCCACTCCGCCAGACCCGAACCCACTCCGACAGACCCAAACCCACTCCGCCAGACCCAAACCCACTCCGCCAGTCCCAAACCCACTCCGCCAGACCCAAACCCACTCCGCCAGTCCTAAACACACTCCGCCAGACCCAAACCCACTCCGCCAGCCCCAAACACACACCGCAAGACCCAAACCCACTCATCCAGACCCAAACCCACTTCGCCAGACCCAAACCCACTCCGCCAGACCCAAACCCTCTCCGCCAGACCCAAACCCACACCGCCAGACCCAAACCCACTCCGCCAGACACAAACCCACTCCGCCAGACCCCAACCCACTCCGCCAGACCCAAACCCACTCCGCCAGACCCAAACCCACTCCGCCAGACACAAACCAACTCCGCCAGACCCAAACCCACTCTGCCAGACCCCAACTCACTCCGCCAGAATGAAACCCACTCCGCTAGACCCGAACCCACTCCGCCAGACCCCAACCCACTCCGCCAGATCCGAACCCACTCCGCCAGACCCGAACCTATTCCGCCAGACCCAAACCCACTCCGCCAGACCCAAACCCGCTCCGCCAGACATAAACCAGCTCCGCCAGACCCAAACCCACTCCGCCAGACCCAAACTCACTCCGCCAGAACCAACCCAACTCCGCCAGACCCGAACCCACTCCGCCACACCCGAACCCACTCCGCCAGACTCTAACACACTCTGCCAGACCCAAACCCACTCCGCCAGACCCAAACCCACTCCGCCAGACCCAAACCCACTCCGCCAGACCCAAACCAACTCCGCCAGACACAAACCCACTCCGCCAGACCCAAACCCACTCCGCCAGACCCAAACCCACTCATCCAGACCCAAACCCACTCCGCCAGACCCGAACCCACTCCGCCAGACTCAAACCCACTCCCCCAGATCCAAACACACTCCGCCAGACGGGAACCCACTCCGCCAGACCCAAACGCACTCCGCCAGACCCCAAACCCACTCCGCCAGAGCCAAACCCACTCCGCCAGACCCAAACCCACTCCGCCACACACAAACCCACTCCGCCAGACCCAAGCCCACTCCGCCAGACCCAAACCCACTCCGCCAGACCCAAGCTCACTCCGCCAGTCCCAAACGCACTCCGCCAGACCCAAACCCACTCCGCCAGTCCTAAACACGCGCCGCCAGACCCAAACCCACTCCGCCAGCCCCAAACCCACTCCGCAAGACCCTAACCCACTCCGCCAGACCCCAAACCCACTCCGCCAGACCCAAACCCACTCCGCCAGACCCAAACCCACTCCGCCAGACCCCAACTCACTCCGCCATAACCAAACCCACTCCGCCAGACCCGACCCCACTCCGCCAGACCCCAACCAACTCCGCCAGATCCGAACCCACTCCTCCAGACCCGAACCTACTCCGCCAGACCCAAACCCACTTCGCCAGACCCAAACCCACTCCGCCAGACCTAAACCAACTCCGCCAGACCCAAACCCACTCCGCCAGACCCCAACCCACTCCGCAAGACCCGAACCCACTCCGACAGACCCGAACCCACTCCGCCAGACCATAACCCACTCCGCCAGACCCGAACCCACTCCGCCAGACCCCAACCGCCTCCGGCAGACCCCAACCCACACCGCCAGTCCCGAACCCACTCCGCCAGACCCCAACCCACTCCGCCAGACCCAAACCCACTCCGCCAGACCCAAACCCACTCCGCCAGACCCAAACCCACTCCGCCAGACCCAAACCCACTCCGCCAGACCCAAACCCACTCCGCCAGACCCAAACCCACTCCGCCAGACCCAAACCAACTCCGCCAGACCCAAACCCACTCCGCCAGACCCCAAACCCACTCCGCCAGATCTAAACCCACTCCGCCAGACCCAAACCCACTCCGCCAGACACGAACCCACTCCGACAGACCCAAACCCACTCCGCCAGACCCAAACCCACTCCGCCAGTCCCAAACCCACTCCGCCAGACCCAAACCCACTCCGCCAGTCCTAAACACACTCCGCCAGACCCAAACCCACTCCGCCAGCCCCAAACACACACCGCAAGACCCAAACCCACTCATCCAGACCCAAACCCACTTCGCCAGACCCAAACCCACTCCGCCAGACCCAAACCCTCTCCGCCAGACCCAAACCCACACCGCCAGACCCAAACCCACTCCGCCAGACACAAACCCACTCCGCCAGACCCCAACCCACTCCGCCAGACCCAAACCCACTCCGCCAGACCCAAACCCACTCCGCCAGACACAAACCAACTCCGCCAGACCCAAACCCACTCTGCCAGACCCCAACTCACTCCGCCAGAACGAAACCCACTCCGCTAGACCCGAACCCACTCCGCCAGACCCCAACCCACTCCGCCAGATCCGAACCCACTCCGCCAGACCCGAACCTATTCCGCCAGACCCAAACCCACTCCGCCAGACCCAAACCCACTCCGCCAGACATAAACCAGCTCCGCCAGACCCAAACCCACTCCGCCAGACCCAAACTCACTCCGCCAGAACCAACCCAACTCCGCCAGACCCGAACCCACTCCGCCACACCCGAACCCACTCCGCCAGACTCTAACACACTCTGCCAGACCCAAACCCACTCCGCCAGACCCAAACCCACTCCGCCAGACCCAAACCCACTCCGCCAGACCCAAACCAACTCCGCCAGACCCAAACCCACTCCGCCAGACCCAAACCCACTCCGCCAGACCCAAACCCACTCATCCAGACCCAAACCCACTCCGCCAGACCCGAACCCACTCCGCCAGACTCAAACCCACTCCCCCAGATCCAAACACACTCCGCCAGACGGGAACCCACTCCGCCAGACCCAAACGCACTCCGCCAGACCCCAAACCCACTCCGCCAGAGCCAAACCCACTCCGCCAGACCCAAACCCACTCCGCCACACACAAACCCACTCCGCCAGACCCAAACCCACTCCGCCAGACCCAAACCCACTCCGCCAGACCCAAGCTCACTCCGCCAGTCCCAAACCCACTCCGCCAGACCCAAACCCACTCCGCCAGTCCTAAACACGCGCCGCCAGACCCAAACCCACTCCGCCAGCCCCAAACCCACTCCGCAAGACCCTAACCCACTCCGCCAGACCCCAAACCCACTCCGCCAGACCCAAACCCACTCCGCCAGACCCAAACCCACTCCGCCAGACCCCAACTCACTCCGCCATAACCAAACCCACTCCGCCAGACCCGACCCCACTCCGCCAGACCCCAACCAACTCCGCCAGATCCGAACCCACTCCTCCAGACCCGAACCTACTCCGCCAGACCCAAACCCACTTCGCCAGACCCAAACCCACTCCGCCAGACCTAAACCAACTCCGCCAGACCCAAACCCACTCCGCCAGACATAAACCAACTCCGCCAGACCCAAACCCACTCCGCCAGACCCAAACTCACTCCGCCAGAACCAACCCAACTCCGCCAGACCCGAACCCACTCCGCCACACCCGAACCCACTCCGCCAGACTCTAACACACTCTGCCAGACCCAAACCCACTCCGCCAGACCCAAACCCACTCCGCCAGACCCAAACCCACTCCGCCAGACCCAAACCAACTCCGCCAGACCCAAACCAACTCCGCCAGACCCAAACCCACTCCGCCAGACCCAAACCCACTCCGCCAGACCCAAACCCACTCATCCAGACCCAAACCCACTCCGCCAGACCCGAACCCACTCCGCCAGACTCAAACCCACTCCCCCAGATCCAAACACACTCCGCCAGACGGGAACCCACTCCGCCAGACCCAAACGCACTCCGCCAGACCCCAAACCCACTCCGCCAGAGCCAAACCCACTCCGCCAGACCCAAACCCACTCCGCCACACACAAACCCACTCCGCCAGACCCAAGCCCACTCCGCCAGACCCAAACCCACTCCGCCAGACCCAAACCCACTCCGCCAGTCCCAAACCCACTCCGCCAGACCCAAACCCACTCCGCCAGTCCTAAACACGCGCCGCCAGACCCAAACCCACTCCGCCAGCCCCAAACCCACTCCGCAAGACCCTAACCCACTCCGCCAGACCCCAAACCCACTCCGCCAGACCCAAACCCACTCCGCCAGACCCAAACCCACTCCGCCAGACCCCAACTCACTCCGCCATAACCAAACCCACTCCGCCAGACCCGACCCCACTCCGCCAGACCCCAACCAACTCCGCCAGATCCGAACCCACTCCGCCAGACCCGAACCTACTCCGCCAGACCCAAACCCACTCCGCCAGACCCAAACCCACTCCGCCAGACCTAAACCAACTCCGCCAGACCCAAACCCACTCCGCCAGACCCAAACCCACTCCGCCAGTCCCAAACCCACTCCGCCAGACCCAAACCCACTCCGCCAGACCTAAACACACTCCGCCAGACCCAAACCCACTCCGCCAGCCCCAAACCCACTCCGCCAGACCCTAACCCACTCCGCCAGACCCAAACCCACTCCGCCAGACCCAAACCCACTCCGCCAGACCCAAACCCACTCCGCCAGACAGAAACCCACTCCGCCAGCCCCAAACCCACTCCGCCAGACAGAAGCCCACTCCGCCAGACCCAAACCCAATCCGCCAGACCCAAACCCACTCCGCCAGACCCAAACCCACTCCGCCAGACCCAAGCCCACTCCGCCAGACCCAACCCCACTCCGCCAGACCCCAACCCACTCCGCCAGACCCGAACCCACTCCGCCAGACCTGAACCCACTCCGCCAGACCCCAACCCACTCCGCCAGACCCCAACCCACTCCGCCAGACCCCAACCCACTCCGCCAGACCCAAACCCACTCCGCCAGACCCTAACACACTCCGCCAGACCTAAACCAACTCCGCCAGACCCAAACCCAATCCGCCAGACACAAACTCACTCTGCCAGAACCAAACCAACTCCGCCAGACCCGAACCCACTCCGCCACACCCGAACCCACTCCGCCAGACCACAACCCACTCCGCCAGACGCGAACCCACTCGTACAGACCCGAACCCACTCCGCCAGACCCGAACCCACTCCGCCAGGCCCAAACCCACTCCGCCAGACCCGAACCCACTCCGCCTGACCCGAACCCACTCCACCAGACCCGAACCCACTCCGCCAGACCCCAACCCACTCCGCAAGCCCCGAACCCACTCCGCCAGACCATAACCCACTCCGCCAGACCATAACCCACTCCGCCAGACCCGAACCCACTCCGCCAGACCCCAACCCACTCCGCCAGACCCCAACCCACTCCGCCAGACCCAAACCCACTCCGCCAGACCCAAACCCACTCCGCCAGACCCAAACCCACTCCGCCAGACCCAAACCCACTCCGCCAGACCCCAAACCCACTCCGCCAGATCCAAACCCACTCCACCAGACCCAAACCCACTCCGCCAGACCCAAACCCACTCCGCCAGACCCCAAACCCACTCCGCCAGGCCCAAACCCACTCCGCCAGTCCGAAACACACTCCGCCAGACCCAAACCCACTCCGCCATACCCAAACCCTCTCCGCCAGACCCAAACCCACTCCGCCAGTCCCAAACCCACTCCGCCAGACCCAAACCCACTCCGCCAGGCCCCAACTCACTCCGCCAGAACGAAACCCACTCCGCCAGACCCGAACCCACTCCGCCAGACCCCAACCCACTCCGCCAGATCCGAACCCACTCCGCCAGACCCGAACCTATTACGCCAGACCCAAACCCACTCCGCCAGACCCCAACCCACTCCGCCAGACCTAAACCAACTCCGCCAGACCCAAACCCACTCCGCCAGACGCAAACCCACTCCGCCAGATTCAAACCCACTCCGCCAGACCCAAACCCATTCCGCCAGACCCAAACCCACTCCGCCAGACCTAAACCCACTCCGCCAAACAGAAACCCACTCCGCCAGCCCCAAACCCACTCCGCCAGACACAAACCCACTCCGCCAGACCCACAACCCACTCCGCCACACTCAAACCCACTCCGCCAGACCCAAACCCACTCCGCCAGACCCAAACCAACTCCGCCAGACCCAAACCCACTCCGCCAGACCCAAACCCACTCCGCCAGACCCAAACCCACTCCGCCAGACCCAAACCCACTCCGCCAGACCTAAACCCACTCCGCCAAACAGGAACCCACTCCGCCAGCCCCAAACCCACTCCGCCAGACACACACCCACTCCGCCAGACCCACAACCCACTCCGCCACACTCAAACCCACTCCGCCAGACCCAAACCCACTCCGCCAGACCCAAACCAACTCCGCCAGACCCAAACCCACTCCGCCAGACCCCAACCCACTCCGGCAGACCCCAACCCACTCCTCCAGTCCCGAACCCACTCCGCCAGACCCCAACCCACTCCGCCAGACCCAAACCCACTCCGCCAGACCCAAACCCACTCCGCCAGACCCCAACCCACTCCGCCAGACCCAAACCCACTCCGCCAGACCCAAACCCACTCCGCCAGACCAAAACCAACGCCGCCAGATCCAAACCCACTCCGCCAGACCCCAAACCCACTCCGCCAGATCCAAACCCACTCCGCCAGACCCAAACCCACTCCGCCAGACCCAAACCAGCTCCACCAGACCCAAACCCACTCCGCCAGACCCAAACCCACTCCGCCAGACCCCAACCCACTCCGCCAGACCCAAACCCACTCCGCCAGACCCAAACCCACTCCGCCAGACCCACAACCCACTCCGCCACACTCAAACCCACTCCGCCAGACCCAAACCCACTCCGCCAGACCCAAACCAACTCCGCCAGACCCAAACCCACTCCGCCAGACCCAAACCCACTCCGCCAGACCCAAACCCACTCCGCCAGACCCAAACCCACTCCGCCAGACCTAAACCCACTCCGCCAAACAGAAACCCACTCCGCCAGACCCAAACCCACTCCGCCAGACCCCAACCCACTCCGCCAGACCCAAACCCACTCCGCCAGACCCAAACCCACTCCGCCAGACCCAAACCCACTCCGCCAGACCAAAACCAACGCCGCCAGACCCAAACCCACTCCGCCAGACACCAAACCCACTCCGCCAGATCCAAACCCACTCCGCCAGACCCAAACCCACTCCGCCAGACCCCAACCCACTCCGCCAGACCCAAACCCACTCCGCCAGACCCAAACCCACTCCGCCAGACAAAACCAACGCCGCCAGACCCAAACCCACTCCGCCAGACCCAAACCCACTCCGCCAGACCCCAACCCACTCCGCCAGACCCAAACCCACTCCGCCAGACCCAAACCCACTCCACCAGACACAAACCAACTCCGCCCGACCCAAACCCACTCCGCCAGACCCAAACCAACTCCGCCAGACCCAAACCCACTCCGCCAGACCCAAACCCACTCCGCCAGACCCCAACCCACTCCGCCAGACCCAAACCCACTCCCCCAGACCCAAACCCACTCCGCCAGACCCCAAACCCACTCCGCCAGGCCCAAACCCACTCCGCCAGACCTAAACCAACTCCGCCAGACCCAAACCCACTCCGCCAGACCCAAACCCACTCCGCCAGACCCAAACTCACTCCGCCAGAACCAAACCAACTCCGCCAGACCCGAACCCACTCCGCCACACCCGAACCCACTCCGCCAGACCCCAACCCACTCCGCCAGACACGAACCCACTCGTACAGACCCGAACCCACTCCGCCAGACCCGAACCCACTCCGCCAGACCCAAACCCACTCCGCCAGCCCCGAACCCACTCCGCCAGACCCGAATCCACTCCGCCAGACCCCAACCCACTCCGGCAGACCCCAACCCACTCCGCCAGTCCCGAACCCACTCCGCCAGACCCCAACCCACTCCGCCAGACCCAAACCCACTCCGCCAGACCCAAACCCACTCCGCCAGACCCAAACCCACTCCGCCAGACCCAAACCCACTCCGCCAGACCCAAACCCACTCCGCCAGACCCAAACCAACTCCGCCAGACCCAAACCCACTCCGCCTTACCCCAAACCCACTCTGCCAGATCCAAACCCACTCCGCCAGACCCAAACCCACTCCGCCACACCCAAACCAGCTCCGCCAGACCCAAACCCACTCCGTCAGACCCAAACCCACTCCGCCAGACCCCAACCCACTCCGCCAGACCCAAACCCACTCCGCCAGACCCAAACCCACTCCACCAGACACAAACCAACTCCGCCAGACCCAAACCCACTCCGCCAGACCCAAACCAACTCCGCCAGACCCAAACCCACTCCGCCAGACCCAAACCCACTCCGCCAGACCCAAACCCACTCATCCAGACCCAAACCCACTGCGCCAGACCCAAACCCACTCATCCAGACCCAAACCCACTCCGCCAGACCCGAACCCACTCCGCCAGACCCAAACCCACTCCCCCAGACCCAAACACACTCCGCCAGACCCGAACCCACTCCGCCAGACCCCAACCCACTCCGGCAGACCCCAACCCACTCCGCCAGTCCCGAACCCACTCCGCCAGACCCCAACCCACTCCGCCAGACCCAAACCCACTCCGCCAGACCCAAACCCACTCCGCCAGACCCAAACCCACTCATCCAGACCCAAACCCACTCTGCCAGACCCAAACCCACTCCGCCAGACCCAAACCCACTCATCCAGACCCAAACCCATTCCGCCAGACCCAAACCCACTCATCCAGACCCAAACCCACTCCGCCAGACCCGAACCCACTCCGCCAGACCCGAACCCACTCCGCCAGACCCAAACCCACTCCCCCAGACCCAAACCCACTCCGCCAGTCCCCAAACCCACTCCGCCAGGCCCAAACCCACTCCGCCAGACCTAAACCAACTCCGCCAGACCCAAACCCACTCCGCCAGACCCAAACCCACTCCGCCAGACCCAAACTCACTCCGCCAGAACCAAACCAACTCCGCCAGACCCGAACCCACTCCGCCACACCCGAACCCACTCCGCCAGACCCCAACCCACTCCGCCAGACGCGAACCCACTCGTAGAGACCCGAACCCACTCCGCCAGACCCGAACCCACTCCGCCAGACCCAAACCCACTCCGCCAGACCAGAACCCACTCCGCCAGACCCGAATCCACTCCGCCAGACCTGAACCCACTCCGCCAGACCCAAACCCACTCCGCCAGACCCAAACCAACTCCGCCAGACCCAATCCCACTCCGCCAGACCCAAACCCACTCCGCCAGACCACAACCCACTCCGCCAGACCCAAACCCACTCCGCCAGACCCAAACCCACTCCGCCAGATCCAAACCCACTCCCCCAGACCCAAACCCACTCCGCCAGACCCAAACCAGCTCCGCCAGACCCAAACCCACTCCGCCAGACCCAAACCCACTCCGCCAGACCCCAACCCACTCCGCCAGACCCAAACCCACTCCGCCAGACCCAAACCAACTCCGCCAGACCCAAACCCACTCCGCCAGACCCAAACCAACTCCGCCAGACCCAAACCAACTCCGCCAGACCCAAACCCACTCCGCCAGACCCAAACCCACTCCGCCAGACCCAAACCCACTCATCCAGACCCAAACCCACTCCGCCAGACCCAAACCCACTCATCCAGACCCAAACCCACTCCGCCAGACCCGAACCCACTCCGCCAGACCCAAACCCACTCCCCCAGACCCAAACACACTCCGCCAGACCCGAACCCACTCCGCCAGACCCCAACCCACTCCGGCAGACCCCAACCCACTCCGCCAGTCCCGGACCCACTCCGCCAGACCCCAACCCACTCCGCCAGACCCAAACCCACTCCGCCAGACCCAAACCCACTCCGCCAGACCCAAACCCACTCCGCCAGACCCCAACCCACTCCGCCAGACCCAAACCCACTCCGCCAGACCCAAACCCACTCCGCCAGACCCAAACCCACTCATCCAGACCCAAACCCACTCCGCCAGACCCAAACCCACTCCGCCAGACCCAAACCCACTCATCCAGACCCAAACCCATTCCGCCAGACCCAAACCCACTCATCCAGACCCAAACCCACTCCGCCAGACCCGAACCCACTCCGCCAGACCCAAACCCACTCCCCCAGACCCAAACCCACTCCGCCAGACCCCAAACCCACTCCGCCAGGCCCAAACCCACTCCGCCAGGCCCAAACCCACTCCGCCAGACCCAAACCCACTCCGCCAGACCCAAACCCACTCCGCCAGACCCAAACCCACTCCGCCAGACCCAAACTCACTCCGCCAGAACCAAACCAACTCCGCCAGACCCGAACCCACTCCGCCACACCCGAACCCACTCCGCCAGACCCCAACCCACTCCGCCAGACGCGAACCCACTCGTACAGACCCGAACCCACTCCGCCAGACCCGAACCCACTCCGCCAGACCCAAACCCACTCCGCCAGACCCGAACCCACTCCGCCAGACCCGAATCCACTCCGCCAGACCCAAACCCACTCCGCCAGACCCAAACCCACTCCGCCAGACCCAAACCAACTCCGCCAGACCCAAACCCACTCCGCCAGACCCAAACCCACTCCGCCAGACCCCAAACCCACTCCGCCAGATCCAAACCCACTCCGCCAGACAGAAACCCACTCCGCCAGACCCAAACCCACTCATCTAGACCCAAACCCACTCCGCCAGACCCGAACCCACTCCGCCAGACCCAAACCCACTCCCCCAGACCCAACCCCACTCCGCCAGACCCCAACCCACTCCGCCAGACCCAAACCCACTCCTCCAGACCCAAACCCACTACGCCACACACAAACCCACTCCGCCAGACCCAAACCCACTCCGCCAGACCCAAACCCACTCCGCCAGACCCAAACCCACTCCGCCAGTCCCAAACCCACTCCGCCAGACCCAAACCCACTCCGCCAGACCTAAACACACTCCGCCAGACCCAAACCCACTCCGCCAGCCCCAAACCCACTCCGCCAGACCCTAACCCACTCCGCCAGATCCCAAACCCTCTTCGCCAGAAACAAACCCACTCCGTCAGACCCAAACCCACTCCGCCAGACCCAAACCCACTCCGCCAGACCCAAACCCACTCCGCCAGACAGAAACCCACTCCGCCAGCCCCAAACCCACTCCGCCAGACAGAAACCCACTCCGCCAGACCCCAACCCACTCCGCCAGACCCGAAGCCATTCCGCCAGACCCAAACCCACTCCGCCAGACACTAACACACTCTTCCAGACCCAAACCCACTCCGCCAGACCCAAACCCACTCCGCCAGACCCAAACCCACTCTGCCAGACCCAAACCCACTCCGCCAGACCCAAACCCACTCCGCCAGACCCAAACCCACTCCGCCAGTCCCAAACCCACTCCGCCAGACCCAAACCCACTCCGCCAGTCCTAAACACACTTCGCCAGACGCCAACCCACTCCGCCAGCCCCAAACCCACTCCGCAAGACACAAACCCACTCATCCAGACCCAAACCCACTTCGCCAGACACAAACCCACTCCGCCAGACCCAAACCCACTCTGCCAGACCCAAACCCTCTCCGCCATACCCAAACCCACTCCGCCAGACCCAAACCCACTCCGCCAGACCCAAACCCACTCCGCCAGACCCCAACTCACTCCGCCAGAATGAAACCCACTCTGCCAGACCCGAACCCACTCCGCCAGACCCCAACCCACTCCGCCAGATCCGAACCCACTCCGCCAGACCCGAACCTACTCCGCCAGACCCAAACCCACTCCGCCAGACCTAAACCAACTCCGCCAGACCCAAACCCACTCCGCCAGACCCAAACTCACTCCGCCAGAACCAAACCAACTCCCCCAGACCCGAACCCACTCCGCCACACCCGAACCCACTCCGCCAGACCACAACCCACTCCGCCAGACGCGAACCCACTCGTACAGACCCGAACCCACTCCGCCAGACCCGAACCCACTCCGCCAGGCCCAAACCCACTCCGCCAGACCCGAACCCACTCCACCTGACCCGAACCCACTCCGCCAGACCCGAACCCACTCCGCCAGACCCCAACCCACTCCGCCAGACCCGAACCCACTCCGACAGACCCGAACCCACTCCGCCAGACCATAACCCACTCCGCCAGACCCGAACCCAGTCCGCCAGACCCCAACCCACTCCGGCAGACCCCAACCCACTCCGCCAGTCCCGAACCCACTCCGCCAGACCCAAACACACTCCGCCAGACCCAAACCCACTCCGCCAGACCCAAACCCACTCCGCCAGACCCAAACCAACTCCGCCAGATCCAAACCCACTCCGCCAGACCCCAAACCCACTCCGCCAGATCCAAACCCACTCCGCCAGACCCAAACCCACTCCGCCAGACCCAAACCCACTCCGCCAGACCCCAAACCCACTCCGCCAGACCCAAACCCACTCCGCCAGACCCAAACCCACTCCGCCAGACCCAAACCCACTCCGCCACACACAAACCCACTCCGCCAGACCCAAACCAACTCCGCCAGACCCAAACCCACTCCGCCAGACCCAAACCCACTCCGCCAGTACCAAACCCACTCCGCCAGACCCTAACCCACTCCGCCAGTCGAAAACACACTCCGCCAGACCCAAACCCACTCCGCCAGCCCCAAACCCACACCGCAAGACCCAAATCCACTCATCCAGACCCAAACCCACTTCGCCAGACACAAACCCACTCCGCCAGACCCAAACCCACTCCGCCAGACCCAAACCCTCTCCGCCAGACCCAAACCCACTCCGCCAGACGCAAACCCACTCCGCCAGACCCAAACCCACTCCGCCAGACCCCAACTCACTCCGCCAGAACGAAACCCACTCCGCCAGACCCGAACCCACTCCGCCAGACCCCAACCCACTCCGCCAGATCCGAAACCACTCCGCCAGACCCAAACTCACTCCGCCAGGCCCGAACCCAATCCACCAGACCCGAACCCACTCCGCCAGACCCCAACCCACTCCGACAGACCCGAACCCACTCCGCCAGACCATAACCCACTCCGCCAGACCCGAACCCACTCCGCCAGAACCCAACCCACCCCGGCAGACCCCAACCCACTCCGCCAGTCCCGAACCCACTCCGCCAGACCCCAACCCACTCCGCCAGACCCAAACCCACTCCGCCAGACCCAAACCCACTCCGCCAGACCCAAACCCACTCCGCCAGACCCAAACCCACTCCGCCAGACCCGAACCCACTCCGCCAGACCCACAAACCACTCCGCCAGACTCAAACCCACTCCGCCAGACCCAAACCCACTCCGCCAGACCTAAACCCACTCCGCCAAACGGAAACCCACTCCGCCAGCCCCAAACCCACTCCGCCAGACACAAACCCACTCCGCCAGACCCACAACCCACTCCGCCATTCCCGAACCCACTCCGCCAGACCCAAACCAACTCCGCCACACTCAAACCCACTCCGTCAGACCCAAACCCACTCCGCCAGACCCAAACCCACTCCGCCAGACCAAAACCCACTCGGCCAGGCCCCAAACCCACTCCGCCAGACCCAAACCCACTACGCCAGACCCAAACCCACTCCGCCAGACCAAACCCACTCCGCCAGACCCAAACCCACTCCGCCAGAACCAAACCAACTCCGCCAGACCCGAACCCACTCCGCCACACCCGAACCCACTCCGCCAGACCCCAACCCACTCCGCCAGACGCGAACCCACTCGTACAGACCCGAACCCACTCCGCCAGACCCGAACCCACTCCGCCAGACCCAAACCCACTCCGCCAGACCCGAACCCACTCCGCCAGACCCGAATCCACTCCGCCAGACCCAAACCCACTCCGCCAGACCCAAACCCACTCCGCCAGACCCAAACCAACTCCGCCAGACCCAAACCCACTCCGCCAGACCCAAACCCACTCCGCCAGACCCCAAACCCACTCCGCCAGATCCAAACCCACTCCGCCAGACAGAAACCCACTCCGCCAGACCCAAACCCACTCATCTAGACCCAAACCCACTCCGCCAGACCCGAACCCACTCCGCCAGACCCAAACCCACTCCCCCAGACCCAACCCCACTCCGCCAGACCCCAACCCACTCCGCCAGACCCAAACCCACTCCTCCAGACCCAAACCCACTACGCCACACACAAACCCACTCCGCCAGACCCAAACCCACTCCGCCAGACCCAAACCCACTCCGCCAGACCCAAACCCACTCCGCCAGTCCCAAACCCACTCCGCCAGACCCAAACCCACTCCGCCAGACCTAAACACACTCCGCCAGACCCAAACCCACTCCGCCAGCCCCAAACCCACTCCGCCAGACCCTAACCCACTCCGCCAGATCCCAAACCCTCTTCGCCAGAAACAAACCCACTCCGTCAGACCCAAACCCACTCCGCCAGACCCAAACCCACTCCGCCAGACCCAAACCCACTCCGCCAGACAGAAACCCACTCCGCCAGCCCCAAACCCACTCCGCCAGACAGAAACCCACTCCGCCAGACCCCAACCCACTCCGCCAGACCCGAAGCCATTCCGCCAGACCCAAACCCACTCCGCCAGACACTAACACACTCTTCCAGACCCAAACCCACTCCGCCAGACCCAAACCCACTCCGCCAGACCCAAACCCACTCTGCCAGACCCAAACCCACTCCGCCAGACCCAAACCCACTCCGCCAGACCCAAACCCACTCCGCCAGTCCCAAACCCACTCCGCCAGACCCAAACCCACTCCGCCAGTCCTAAACACACTTCGCCAGACGCCAACCCACTCCGCCAGCCCCAAACCCACTCCGCAAGACACAAACCCACTCATCCAGACCCAAACCCACTTCGCCAGACACAAACCCACTCCGCCAGACCCAAACCCACTCTGCCAGACCCAAACCCTCTCCGCCATACCCAAACCCACTCCGCCAGACCCAAACCCACTCCGCCAGACCCAAACCCACTCCGCCAGACCCCAACTCACTCCGCCAGAATGAAACCCACTCTGCCAGACCCGAACCCACTCCGCCAGACCCCAACCCACTCCGCCAGATCCGAACCCACTCCGCCAGACCCGAACCTACTCCGCCAGACCCAAACCCACTCCGCCAGACCTAAACCAACTCCGCCAGACCCAAACCCACTCCGCCAGACCCAAACTCACTCCGCCAGAACCAAACCAACTCCCCCAGACCCGAACCCACTCCGCCACACCCGAACCCACTCCGCCAGACCACAACCCACTCCGCCAGACGCGAACCCACTCGTACAGACCCGAACCCACTCCGCCAGACCCGAACCCACTCCGCCAGGCCCAAACCCACTCCGCCAGACCCGAACCCACTCCACCTGACCCGAACCCACTCCGCCAGACCCGAACCCACTCCGCCAGACCCCAACCCACTCCGCCAGACCCGAACCCACTCCGACAGACCCGAACCCACTCCGCCAGACCATAACCCACTCCGCCAGACCCGAACCCAGTCCGCCAGACCCCAACCCACTCCGGCAGACCCCAACCCACTCCGCCAGTCCCGAACCCACTCCGCCAGACCCAAACACACTCCGCCAGACCCAAACCCACTCCGCCAGACCCAAACCCACTCCGCCAGACCCAAACCAACTCCGCCAGATCCAAACCCACTCCGCCAGACCCCAAACCCACTCCGCCAGATCCAAACCCACTCCGCCAGACCCAAACCCACTCCGCCAGACCCAAACCCACTCCGCCAGACCCCAAACCCACTCCGCCAGACCCAAACCCACTCCGCCAGACCCAAACCCACTCCGCCAGACCCAAACCCACTCCGCCACACACAAACCCACTCCGCCAGACCCAAACCAACTCCGCCAGACCCAAACCCACTCCGCCAGACCCAAACCCACTCCGCCAGTACCAAACCCACTCCGCCAGACCCTAACCCACTCCGCCAGTCGAAAACACACTCCGCCAGACCCAAACCCACTCCGCCAGCCCCAAACCCACACCGCAAGACCCAAATCCACTCATCCAGACCCAAACCCACTTCGCCAGACACAAACCCACTCCGCCAGACCCAAACCCACTCCGCCAGACCCAAACCCTCTCCGCCAGACCCAAACCCACTCCGCCAGACGCAAACCCACTCCGCCAGACCCAAACCCACTCCGCCAGACCCCAACTCACTCCGCCAGAACGAAACCCACTCCGCCAGACCCGAACCCACTCCGCCAGACCCCAACCCACTCCGCCAGATCCGAAACCACTCCGCCAGACCCAAACTCACTCCGCCAGGCCCGAACCCAATCCACCAGACCCGAACCCACTCCGCCAGACCCCAACCCACTCCGACAGACCCGAACCCACTCCGCCAGACCATAACCCACTCCGCCAGACCCGAACCCACTCCGCCAGAACCCAACCCACCCCGGCAGACCCCAACCCACTCCGCCAGTCCCGAACCCACTCCGCCAGACCCCAACCCACTCCGCCAGACCCAAACCCACTCCGCCAGACCCAAACCCACTCCGCCAGACCCAAACCCACTCCGCCAGACCCAAACCCACTCCGCCAGACCCGAACCCACTCCGCCAGACCCACAAACCACTCCGCCAGACTCAAACCCACTCCGCCAGACCCAAACCCACTCCGCCAGACCTAAACCCACTCCGCCAAACGGAAACCCACTCCGCCAGCCCCAAACCCACTCCGCCAGACACAAACCCACTCCGCCAGACCCACAACCCACTCCGCCATTCCCGAACCCACTCCGCCAGACCCAAACCAACTCCGCCACACTCAAACCCACTCCGTCAGACCCAAACCCACTCCGCCAGACCCAAACCCACTCCGCCAGACCAAAACCCACTCGGCCAGGCCCCAAACCCACTCCGCCAGACCCAAACCCACTACGCCAGACCCAAACCCACTCCGCCAGACCAAACCCACTCCGCCAGACCCAAACCCACTCCGCCAGACCCAAACCCACTCCGCCAGACCGAAACCCACTCCGCCAGACCCAAACCCACTCCGCCAGACCCAAACCCACTCCGCCAAACAGAAACCCACTCCGCCAGCCCCAAACCCACTCCGCCAGACACAAACCCACTCCGCCAGACACAAACCCACTCCGCCAGACCCCAAACCCAATCCGCCAGACCCAAACCCACTCCGCCAGACCCAAACCCACTCCGCCAGGCCCAAACCCACTCCGCCAGACCCAAACCCACTCCGCCAGACCAAAACCCACTCCGCCAGACCCAAACCCAATCCGCCAGACCCAAACCCACTCCGCCAGACCCAAACCCTCTCCGCCAGACCCAAGCCCAGTCCGCCAGACCCAACCCCACTCCGCCAGACCCAATTCCACTCTGCCAGACCCAAGCCCCCTCCGCCAGACACGAACCCACTCCGCCAGACCCGAACCCACCCCGCCAGACCCGAACCCACTCCGCCAGACCCGAACCCACACCGCCAGACCCGAACCCACTCCGCCAGACCCCAACCCACTCCGCCAGACCCCAACCCACCCCGCCAGACCCAAAGCCACTCCGCCAGACCCAAACCCACTCCGCCAGACCCCAAACCCACTCCGCCAGACCCAAACCCACTCCGCCAGACCCAAACTCACTCCGCCACACACAAACCCGCTCCGACAGACCCAAACCCACTCCGCCAGACCCAAACCCACTCCGCCAGACCCAAACCCACTCCGCCAGACCCAAACCCACTCCGCCACACACAAACCCACTCCGACAGACCCAAACCCACTCCGCCAGACCCAAACCCACTCCGCCAGACCCAAACCCACTCCGCCAGACCCAAACCCACTCCGCCAGTCCCAAACCCACTCCGCCAGACCCTAACCCACTCCGCCAGTCCTAAACACACTCCGCCAGACCCAAACCCACTCCGCCAGCCCCAAACCCACACCGCAAGACCCAAACCCACTCATCCAGACCCAAACCCACTTCGCCAGACACAAACCCACTCCGGAAGACCCAAACCCACTCCGCCAGACCCAAACCCTCTCCGCCAGACCCAAACCCACTCCGCCAGACCCAAACCCACTCCGCCAGACCCAAACCCACTCCGCCAGACCCCAACTCACTCCGCCAGAACGAAACCCACTCCGCCAGACCCGAACCCACTCCGCCAGACCCCAACCCACTCCGCCAGATCCGAACCCACTCCGCCCATCCGAACCAATTCCGCAAGACCCAAACCCACTCCGCCAGACCCAAACCCACTCCGCCAGACCTAAACCAACTCCGCCAGACCCAAACCCACTCCGCCAGACCCAAACTCACTCCGCCAGAACCAAACCAACTCCGCCAGACCCGAACCCACTCCGCCACACCCGAACCCACTCCGCCAGACCACAACCCACTCCGCCAGACGCGAACCCACTCGTACAGACCCGAACCCACTCCGCCAGACCCGAACCCACTCCGCCAGACCCGAACCCACTCCGCCAGGCCCGAACCCACTCCACCAGACCCCAACCCACTCCGCCAGACCCGAACCCACTCCGACAGACCCGAACCCACTCCGCCAGACCATAACCCACTCCGCCAGACCCGAACCCACTCCGCCAGACTCCAACCCACCCCGGCAGACCCCAACCCACTCCGCCAGTCCTGAACCCACTCCGCCAGACCCCAACCCACTCCGCCAGACCCAAACCCACTCCGCCAGACCCAAACCCACTCCGCCAGACCCAAACCCACTCCGCCAGACCCAAACCCACTCCGCCAGACCCAAACCAACTCCGCCAGACCCAAACCAACTCCGCCAGACCCAAACCCACTCCGCCAGAGCCCAAACCCACTCCGCCAGATCCAAACCCACTCCGCCAGACCCAAACCCACTCCGCCAGACCCAAACCTACTCCGCCAGACCCGAACCCACTCCGCCAGACCCGAACCCACTCCGCCAGACCCACAACCCACTCCGCCAGACTCAAACCCACTCCGCCAGACCAAAACCCACTCCGCCAGACCCCAAACCCACTCCGCCAGACCCAAACCCACTACGCCAGACCCAAACCCACTCCGCCAGACCCCAAACCCACTCCGCCAGACCCAAACCCACTACGCCAGACCCAAACCCACTCCGCCAGACCCAAACCCACTTCGCCAGACCCAAACCCACTCCGCCAGACCCAAACCCACTCCGCCAGACCCAAACCCACTCCGCCATACGCAAACCCACTCCGCCAGACCCAAACCTACTCGGCCAGACCGAAACCCACTCCGGCAGACCCAAACCCACTCCGCCAGACCCGAACCCACTCCGCCAAACAGAAACCCACTCCGCCAGCCCCAAACCCACTCCGCCAGACACAAACCCACTCCGCCAGACCCCAAACCCAATCCGCCAGACCCAAACCCACTCCGCCAGACCCAAACCCACTCCGCCAGGCCCAAACCCACTCCGCCAGACCCAAACCCACTCCGCCAGACCAAAACCCGCTCCGCCAGACCCAAACCCAATCCGCCAGACCCAAACCCACTCCGCCAGACCCAAACCCTCTCCGCCAGACCCAAGCCCACTCCGCCAGACCCAACCCCACTCTGCCAGACCCAATTCCACTCCGCCAGACCCAAGCCCCCTCCGCCAGACCCGAACCAACTCCGCCAGACACGAACCCGCCCCGCCAAACCCGAACCCACTCTGCCAGACCCGAACCCACACCGCCAGACCCGAACCCACTCCGCCAGACCCCAACCCACTCCGCCAGACCCCAACCCATCCCGCCAGACCCAAAGCCACTCCGCCAGACCCAAACCCAATCCGCCAGACCCCAAACCCACTCCGCCAGACCCAAACCCACTCCGCCAGACCCAAACCCACTCCGCCACACACAAACCCACTCCGACAGACCCAAACCCACTCCGCCAGACCCAAACCCACTCCGCCAGACCCAAACCCACTCCGCCAGACCCAAACCCACTCCGCCACACACAAACCCACTCCGCCACACACAAACCCACTCCGCCACACACAAACCCACTCCGCCAGACCCAAACCCACTCCGCCAGACCCAAACCCACTCCGCCAGACCCAAACCCACTCCGCCAGTCCCAAACCCACTCCGCCAGACCCTAACCCACTCCGCCAGTCCTAAACACACTCCGCCAGACCCAAACCCACTCCGCCAGCCCCAAACCCACACCGCAAGACCCAAACCCACTCATCCAGACCCAAACCCACTTCGCCAGACACAAACCCACTCCGGAAGACCCAAACCCACTCCACCAGACCCAAACCCTCTCCGCCAGACCCAAACCCACTCCGCCAGACCCGAACCCACTCCGCCAGACCCCAACCCACTCCGCCATACCCGAACCCACTCCGCCAGACCACAACCCACTCCGCCAGACGCGAACCCACTCGTACAGACCCGAACCCACTCCGCCAGACCCGAACCCACTCCGCCAGACCCTAACCCACTCCGCCAGACCCGAACCCACTCCGCCAGACCCGAACCCACTCCGCCAGACCCGAACCCACTCCGCCAGGCCCGAACCCACTCCACCAGACCCCAACCCACTCCGACAGACCCTAACCCACTCCGCCAGACCCGAACCCACTCCGCCAGACCCGAACCCACTCCGACAGACCCGAACCCACTCCGCCAGACCATAACCCACTCCGCCAGACCCGAACCCACTCCGCCAGACTCCAACCCACCCCGGCAGACCCAAACCCACTCCGCCAGTCCCGAACCCACTCCGCCAGACCCCAACCCACTCCGCCAGACCCAAACCCACTCCGCCAGACCCAAACCCACTCCGCCAGACCCAAACCCACTCCGCCAGACCCAAACCCACTCCGCCAGACCCAAACCCACTCCGCCAGACCCAAACCCACTCCGCCATACGCAAACCCACTCCGCCAGACCCAAACCTACTCGGCCAGACCGAAACCCACTCCGGCAGACCCAAACCCACTCCGCCAGACCCAAACCCACTCCGCCAAACAGAAACCCACTCCGCCAGCCCCAAACCCACTCCGCCAGACACAAACCCACTCCGCCAGACCCCAAACCCAATCCGCCAGACCCAAACCCACTCCGCCAGACCCAAACCCACTCCGCCAGGCCCAAACCCACTCCGCCAGACCCAAACCCACTCCGCCAGACCAAAACCCGCTCCGCCAGACCCAAACCCAATCCGCCAGACCCAAGCCCACTCCGCCAGACCCAACCCCACTCTGCCAGACCCAATTCCACTCCGCCAGACCCAAGCCCCCTCCGCCAGACCCGAACCCACTCCGCCAGACACGAACCCGCCCCGCCAAACCCGAACCCACTCTGCCAGACCCGAACCCACACCGCCAGACCCGAACCCACTCCGCCAGACCCCAACCCACTCCGCCAGACCCCAACCCACCCCGCCAGACCCAAAGCCACTCCGCCAGACCCAAACCCAATCCGCCAGACCCCAAACCCACTCCGCCAGACCCAAACCCACTCCGCCAGACCCAAACCCACTCCGCCACACACAAACCCACTCCGACAGACCCAAACCCACTCCGCCAGACCCAAACCCACTCCGCCAGACCCAAACCCACTCCGCCAGACCCAAACCCACTCCGCCAGACCCAAACCCACTCCGCCACACACAAACCCACTCCGACAGACCGAAACCCACTCCGCCAGACCCAAACCCACTCCGCCAGACCCAAACCCACTCCGCCAGTCCCAAACCCACTCCGCCAGACCCTAACCCACTCCGCCAGTCCTAAACACACTCCGCCAGACCCAAACCCACTCCGCCAGCCCCAAACCCACACCGCAAGACCCAAACCCACTCATCCAGACCCAAACCCACTTCGCCAGACACAAACCCACTCCGGAAGACCCAAACCCACTCCGCCAGACCCAAACCCTCTCCGCCAGACCCGAACCCACTCCGCCAGACCCGAACCCACTCCGCCAGACCCAAACAGAAACCCACTCTGCCAGCCCCAAACCCACTCCGCCAGACACAAACCCACTCCGCCAGACCCCAAACCCAATCCGCCAGACCCAAACCCACTCCGCCAGACCCAAACCCACTCCGCCAGGCCCAAACCCACTCCGCCAGACCCAAACCCACTCCGCCAGACCCAAACCCACTCCGCCAGACCAAAACCCGCTCCGCCAGACCCAAACCCAATCCGCCAGACCCAAACCCACTCCGCCAGACCCAAACCCTCTCCGCCAGACCCAAGCCCACTCCGCCAGACCCAACCCCACTCTGCCAGACCCAATTCCACTCCGCCAGACCCAAGCCCCCTCCGCCAGACCCGAACCCACTCCGCCAGACCCGAACCCGCCCCGCCAGACCCGAACCCACTCCGCCAGACCCGAACCCACCCCGCCAGACCCGAACCCACTCCGCCAGACCCGAACCCACACCGCCAGACCCGAACCCACTCCGCCAGACCCCAACCCACTCCGCCAGATCCAAACCCACTCCGCCAGACCCCAAACCCACTCCGCCAGATCCAAACCCACTCCGCCAGACCCAAACCCACTCCGCCAGACACAAACCCACTCCGCCAGACCCCAAACCCACTCCGCCAGACCCAAACCCACTCCGCCAGACCCAAACCCACTCCGCCACACACAAACCCACTCCGCCAGACCCAAACCAACTCCGCCAGACCCAAACCCACTCCGCCAGACCCAAACCCACTCCGCCAGTCCCAAACCCACTCCGCCAGTCCCAAACCCACTCCGCCAGACCCTAACCCACTCCGCCAGTCCTAAACACACTCCGCCAGACCCAAACCCACTCCGCCAGCCCCAAACCCACACCGCAAGACCCAAGTCCACTCATCCAGACCCAAACCCACTTCGCCAGACACAAACCCACTCCGCCAGACCCAAACCCACTCCGCCAGACCCAAACCCTCTCCGCCAGACCCAAACCCACTCCGCCAGACCCAAACCCACTCCGCCAGACCCAAACCCACTCCGCCAGACCCCAACTCACTCCGCCAGAACGAAACCCACTCCGCCAGACCCGAACCCACTCCGCCAGACCCGAACCCACTCCGCCAGACCCCAACCCACTCCGCCAGATCCGAACCCACTCCGCCAGAGCCGAACCTATTCCGCCAGACCTAAACCAACTCCGCCAGACCCAAACCCACTCCGCCAGACCCAAACTCACTCCGCCAGACCTAAAACAACTCCGCCAGACCCAAACCCACTCTGCCAGACCCAAACTCACTCCGCCAGACCCAAACCAACTCCGCCACACCCGAACCCACTCCGCCAGGCCCGAACCCACTCCACCAGACCCCATCCCACTCCGCCAGACCCCAACCCACTCCGACAGACCCGAACCCACTCCGCCAGACCATAACCCACTCCGCCAGACCCGAACCCACTCCGCCAGAACCCAACCCACCCCGGCAGACCCCAACCCACTCCGCCAGTCCCGAACCCACTCCGCCAGACCCCAACCCACTCCGCCAGACCCAAACCCACTCCGCCAGACCCAAACCCACTCCGCCAGACCCGAACCCACTCCGCCAGACCCCAACCCACTCCGCCATACCCGAACCCACTCCGCCAGACCACAACCCACTCCGCCAGACGCGAACCCACTCGTACAGACCCGAACCCACTCCGCCAGACCCGAACCCACTCCGCCAGACCCTAACCCACTCCGCCAGACCCGAACCCACTCCGCCAGACCCGAACCCACTCCGCCAGGCCCGAACCCACTCCACCAGACCCCAACCCACTCCGACAGACCCTAACCCACTCCGCCAGACCCGAACCCACTCCGCCAGACCCGAACCCACTCCGACAGACCCGAACCCACTCCGCCAGACCATAACCCACTCCGCCAGACCCGAACCCACTCCGCCAGACTCCAACCCACCCCGGCAGACCCAAACCCACTCCGCCAGTCCCGAACCCACTCCGCCAGACCCCAACCCACTCCGCCAGACCCAAACCCACTCCGCCAGACCCAAACCCACTCCGCCAGACCCAAACCCACTCCGCCAGACCCAAACCCACTCCGCCAGACCCAAACCCACTCCGCCAGACCCAAACCAACTCCGCCAGACCCAAACCAACTCCGCCAGACCCAAACCCACTCCGCCAGAGCCCAAACCCACTCCGCCAGATCCAAACCCACTCCGCCAGACCCAAACCCACTCCGCCAGACCCAAACCTACTCCGCCAGACCCGAACCCACTCCGCCAGACCCGAACCCACTCCGCCAGACCCACAACCCACTCCGCCAGACTCAAACCCACTCCGCCAGACCAAAACCCACTCCGCCAGACCCCAAACCCACTCCGCCAGACCCAAACCCACTACGCGAAACCCAAACCCACTCCGCCAGACCCCAAACCCACTCCGCCAGACCCAAACCCACTACGCCAGACCCAAACCCACTCCGCCAGACCCAAACCCACTCCGCCAGACCCAAACCCACTCCGCCAGACCCAAACCCACTCCGCCAGACGCAAACCCACTCCGCCAGACCCAAACCCACTCCGCCAGACCCAAACCCACTCCGCCAGACCCAAACCCACTCCGCCAGACCTAAACCCACTCCGCCAAACAGAAACCCACTCGGCCAGCCCCAAACCCACTCCGCCAGACACAAACCCACTCCGCCAGACCCACAACCCACTCCGCCACACTCAAACCCACTCCGTCAGACCCAAACCCACTCCGCCAGACCCAAACCCACTCCGCCAGACCCAAACCCACTCCGCCAGACCAAAACCCACTCCGCCAGACCCCAAACCCACTCCGCCAGACCCAAACCCACTACGCCAGACCCAAACCCACTCCGCCAGACCAAACCCACTCCGCCAGACCCAAACCCACTCCGCCAGACCCAAACCCACTCCGCCATACGCAAACCCACTCCGCCAGACCCAAACCTACTCGGCCAGACCGAAACCCACTCCGGCAGACCCAAACCCACTCCGCCAGACCCAAACCCACTCCGCCAAACAGAAACCCACTCTGCCAGCCCCAAACCCACTCCGCCAGACACAAACCCACTCCGCCAGACCCCAAACCCAATCCGCCAGACCCAAACCCACTCCGCCAGACCCAAACCCACTCCGCCAGACCCAAACCCAATCCGCCAGACCCAAACCCACTCCGCCAGACCCAAACCCTCTCCGCCAGACCCAAGCCCACTCCGCCAGACCCAACCCCACTCTGCCAGACCCAATTCCACTCCGCCAGACCCAAGCCCCCTCCGCCAGACCCGAACCCACTCCGCCAGACCCGAACCCGCCCCGCCAGACCCGAACCCACTCCGCCAGACCCGAACCCACCCCGCCAGACCCGAACCCACTCCGCCAGACCCGAACCCACACCGCCAGACCCGAACCCACTCCGCCAGACCCCAACCCACTCCGCCAGATCCAAACCCACTCCGCCAGACCCCAAACCCACTCCGCCAGATCCAAACCCACTCCGCCAGACCCAAACCCACTCCGCCAGACACAAACCCACTCCGCCAGACCCCAAACCCACTCCGCCAGACCCAAACCCACTCCGCCAGACCCAAACCCACTCCGCCACACACAAACCCACTCCGCCAGACCCAAACCAACTCCGCCAGACCCAAACCCACTCCGCCAGACCCAAACCCACTCCGCCAGTCCCAAACCCACTCCGCCAGACCCTAACCCACTCCGCCAGTCCTAAACACACTCCGCCAGACCCAAACCCACTCCGCCAGCCCCAAACCCACACCGCAAGACCCAAGTCCACTCATCCAGACCCAAACCCACTTCGCCAGACACAAACCCACTCCGCCAGACCCAAACCCACTCCGCCAGACCCAAACCCTCTCCGCCAGACCCAAACCCACTCCGCCAGACCCAAACCCACTCCGCCAGACCCAAACCCACTCCGCCAGACCCCAACTCACTCCGCCAGAACGAAACCCACTCCGCCAGACCCGAACCCACTCCGCCAGACCCGAACCCACTCCGCCAGACCCCAACCCACTCCGCCAGATCCGAACCCACTCCGCCAGAGCCGAACCTATTCCGCCAGACCTAAACCAACTCCGCCAGACCCAAACCCACTCCGCCAGACCCAAACTCACTCCGCCAGACCTAAAACAACTCCGCCAGACCCAAACCCACTCTGCCAGACCCAAACTCACTCCGCCAGACCCAAACCAACTCCGCCACACCCGAACCCACTCCGCCAGGCCCGAACCCACTCCACCAGACCCCATCCCACTCCGCCAGACCCCAACCCACTCCGACAGACCCCAACCCACTCCGACAGACCATAACCCACTCCGCCAGACCCGAACCCACTCCGCCAGAACCCAACCCACCCCGGCAGACCCCAACCCACTCCGCCAGTCCCGAACCCACTCCGCCAGACCCCAACCCACTCCGCCAGACCCAAACCCACTCCGCCAGACCCAAACCCACTCCGCCAGACCCAAACCCACTCCGCCAGACCCGAACCCACTCCGCCAGACCCACAAACCACTCCGCCAGACTCAAACCCACTCCACCAGACCCAAACCCATTCCGCCAGACCTAAACCCACTCCGCCAAACAGAAACCCACTCCGCCAGCCCCAAACCCACTCCGCCAGACACAAACCCACTCCGCCAGACCCACAACCCACTCCGCCATTCCCGAACCCACTCCGCCAGACCCAAACCCACTCCGCCAGACCCAAACCCACTCCGCCAGACCAAAACCCACTCGGCCAGGCCCCAAACCCACTCCGCCAGACCCAAACCCACTACGCCAGACCCAAACCCACTCCGCCAGACCAAACCCACTCCGCCAGACCCAAACCCACTCCGCCAGACCGAAACCCACTCCGCCAGACCCAAACCCACTCCGCCAGACCCAAACCCACTCTGCCAGACCCAAACTCACTCCGCCAGACCCAAACCAACTCCGCCACACCCGAACCCACTCCGCCAGGCCCGAACCCACTCCACCAGACCCCATCCCACTCCGCCAGACCCCAACCCACTCCGACAGACCCGAACCCACTCCGCCAGACCATAACCCACTCCGCCAGACCCGAACCCACTCCGCCAGAACCCAACCCACCCCGGCAGACCCCAACCCACTCCGCCAGTCCCGAACCCACTCCGCCAGACCCCAACCCACTCCGCCAGACCCAAACCCACTCCGCCAGACCCAAACCCACTCCGCCAGACCCAAACCCACTCCGCCAGACCCGAACCCACTCCGCCAGACCCACAAACCACTCCGCCAGACTCAAACCCACTCCGCCAGACCCAAACCCATTCCGCCAGACCTAAACCCACTCCGCCAAACAGAAACCCACTCCGCCAGCCCCAAACCCACTCCGCCAGACACAAACCCACTCCGCCAGACCCACAACCCACTCCGCCATTCCCGAACCCACTCCGCCAGACCCAAACCCACTCCGCCAGACCCAAACCCACTCCGCCAGACCAAAACCCACTCGGCCAGGCCCCAAACCCACTCCGCCAGACCCAAACCCACTACGCCAGACCCAAACCCACTCCGCCAGACCAAACCCACTCCGCCAGACCCAAACCCACTCCGCCAGACCGAAACCCACTCCACCAGACCCAAACCCACTCCGCCAGACCCAAACCCACTCCGCCAAACAGAAACCCACTCCGCCAGCCCCAAACCCACTCCGCCAGACACAAACCCACTCCGCCAGACCCCAAACCCAATCCGCCAGACCCAAACCCACTCCGCCAGACCCAAACCCACTCCGCCAGGCCCAAACCCACTCCGCCAGACCCAAACCCACTCCGCCAGACCAAAACCCACTCCGCCAGACCAAACCCAATCCGCCAGACCCAAACCCACTCCGCCAGACCCAAACCCTCTCCGCCAGACCCAAGCCCAGTCCGCCAGACCCAACCCCACTCCGCCAGACCCAATTCCACTCCGCCAGACCCAAGCCCCCTCCGCCAGACACGAACCCACTCCGCCAGACCCCAACCCACTCCGCCAGATCCGAACCCACTCCGCCAGAGCCGAACCTATTCTGCCAGACCCAAACCCACTCCGCCAGACCCAAACCCACTCCGCCAGACCCAAACCCTCTCCGCCAGACCCAAGCCCAGTCCGCCAGACCCAACCCCACTCCGCCAGACCCAATTCCACTCCGCCAGACCCAAGCCCCCTCCGCCAGACACGAACCCACTCCGCCAGACCCCAACCCACTCCGCCAGATCCGAACCCACTCCGCCAGAGCCGAACCTATTCAGCCAGACCCAAACCCACTCCGCCAGACCCAAACCCACTCCGCCAGACCTAAACCAACTCCGCCAGACCCAAACCCACTCCGCCAGACCCAAGCTCACTCCGCCAGACCTAAAACAACTCCGCCAGACCCAAACCCACTCTGCCAGACCCAAACTCACTCCGCCAGACCCAAACCAACTCCGCCACACCCGAACCCACTCCGCCAGGCCCGAACCCACTCCACCAGACCCCATCCCACTCCGCCAGACCCCAACCCACTCCGACAGACCCGAACCCACTCCGCCAGACCATAACCCACTCCGCCAGACCCGAACCCACTCCACCAGAACCCAACCCACCCCGGCAGACCCCAACCCACTCCGCCAGTCCCGAACCCACTCCGCCAGACCCCAACCCACTCCGCCAGACCCAAACCCACTCCGCCAGACCCAAACCCACTCCGCCAGACCCAAACCCACTCCGCCAGACCCGAACCCACTCCGCCAGACCCACAAACCACTCCGCCAGACTCAAACCCACTCCGCCAGACCCAAACCCACTCCGCCAGACCTAAACCCACTCCGCCAAACAGAAACCCACTCCGCCAGCCCCAAACCCACTCCGCCAGACACAAACCCACTCCGCCAGACCCACAACCCACTCCGCCATTCCCGAACCCACTCCGCCAGACCCAAACCCACTCCGCCAGACCCAAACCCACTCCGCCAGACCAAAACCCACTCGGCCAGGCCCCAAACCCACTCCGCCAGACCCAAACCCACTACGCCAGACCCAAACCCACTCCGCCAGACCAAACCCACTCCGCCAGACCCAAACCCACTCCGCCAGACCGAAACCCACTCCGCCAGACCCAAACCCACTCCGCCAGACCCAAACCCACTCCGCCAAACAGAAACCCACTCCGCCAGCCCCAAACCCACTCCGCCAGACACAAACCCACTCCGCCAGACCCCAAACCCAATCCGCCAGACCCAAACCCACTCCGCCAGACCCAAACCCACTCCGCCAGGCCCAAACCCACTCCGCCAGACCCAAACCCACTCCGCCAGACCAAAACCCACTCCGCCAGACCCAAACCCAATCCGCCAGACCCAAACCCACTCCGCCAGACCCAAACCCTCTCCGCCAGACCCAAGCCCAGTCCGCCAGACCCAACCCCACTCCGCCAGACCCAATTCCACTCCGCCAGACCCAAGCCCCCTCCGCCAGACCCGAACCCACCCCGCCAGACCCGAACCCACTTCGCCAGACCCGAACCCACACCGCCAGACCCGAACCCACTCCGCCAGACCCCAACCCACTCCGCCAGACCCCAACCCACCCCGCCAGACCCAAAGCCACTCCGCCAGACCCAAACCCACTCCGCCAGACCCCAAACCCACTCCGCCAGACCCAAACCCACTCCGCCAGACCCAAACCCACTCCGCCAGACCCAAACCCACTCCGCCACACACAAACCCACACCGACAGACCCAAACCCACTCCGCCAGACCCAAACCCACTCCGCCAGACCCAAACCCACTCCGCCAGTCCCAAACCCACTCCGCCAGACCCTAACCCACTCCGCCAGTCCTAAACACACTCCGCCAGACCCAAACCCACTCCGCCAGCCCCAAACCCACACCGCAAGACCCAAACCCAATCATCCAGACCCAAACCCACTTCGCCAGACACAAACCCACTCCGGAAGACCCAAACCCACTCCGCCAGACCCCAACTCACTCCGCCAGAACGAAACCCACTCCGCCAGACCCGAACCCACTCCGCCAGAGCCCAACACACTCCGCCAGATCCGAACCCACTCCGCCCATCCAAACCTATTCCGCAAGACCCAAACCCACTCCGCCAGACCCAAACCCACTCCGCCAGACCTAAACCAACTCCGCCAGACCCAAACCCACTCCGCCCGACCCACACCAACTCCGCCAGACCCAAACCCACTCCGCCAGACCCAAACCCACTCCGCCAGACCCAAACCCACTCCGCCAGACCCAAACCCACTCCGCCAGACCCAAACCCACTCCGCCAGACCCAAACCCACTCCGCCAGACCCAAACCCACTCCGCCAGACACGAACCCTCTCCGCCAGACCCAAACCCACTCTGCCAGCCCCAAACCCACTCCGCCAGACCCAAACCCACTCCGCCAGACCCAAACCCACTCCGCCAGACCCAAACCCACTCCGCCAGACCCAAACCCACTCCGCCAGTCCCAAACCCACTCCGCCAGACCCAAACCCACTCCGCCAGACCCATCCCCACTCCGCCAGACCCAAACCCACTCCGCCAGACCGAAACCCACTCCGCCAGACCCAAACCCACTCCGCCAGACCCAAACCCACTCCGCCAAACAGAAACCCACTCCGCCAGCCCCAAACCCACTCCGCCAGACACAAACCCACTCCGCCAGACCCCAAACCCAATCCGCCAGACCCAAACCCACTCCGCCAGACCCAAACCCACTCCGCCAGGCCCAAACCCACTCCGCCAGACCCAAACCCACTCCGCCAGACCAAAACCCACTCCGCCAGACCCAAACCCAATCCGCCAGACCCAAACCCACTCCGCCAGACCCAAACCCTCTCCGCCAGACCCAAGCCCAGTCCGCCAGACCCAACCCCACTCCGCCAGACCCAAATCCACTCCGCCAGACCCAAGCCCCCTCCGCCAGACCCGAACCCACCCCGCCAGACCCGAACCCACTTCGCCAGACCCGAACCCACACCGCCAGACCCGAACCCACTCCGCCAGACCCCAACCCACTCCGCCAGACCCCAACCCACCCCGCCAGACCCAAAGCCACTCCGCCAGACCCAAACCCACTCCGCCAGACCCCAAACCCACTCCGCCAGACCCAAACCCACTCCGCCAGACCCAAACCCACTCCGCCACACACAAACCCACACCGACAGACCCAAACCCACTCCGCCAGACCCAAACCCACTCCGCCAGACCCAAACCCACTCCGCCAGTCCCAAACCCACTCCGCCAGACCCTAACCCACTCCGCCAGTCCTAAACACACTCCGCCAGACCCAAACCCACTCCGCCAGCCCCAAACCCACACCGCAAGACCCAAACCCAATCATCCAGACCCAAACCCACTTCGCCAGACACAAACCCACTCCGGAAGACCCAAACCCACTCCGCCAGACCCCAACTCACTCCGCCAGAACGAAACCCACTCCGCCAGACCCGAACCCACTCCGCCAGAGCCCAACACACTCCGCCAGATCCGAACCCACTCCGCCCATCCAAACCTATTCCGCAAGACCCAAACCCACTCCGCCAGACCCAAACCCACTCCGCCAGACCTAAACCAACTCCGCCAGACCCAAACCCACTCCGCCCGACCCACACCAACTCCGCCAGACCCAAACCCACTCCGCCAGACCCAAACCCACTCCGCCAGACCCAAACCCACTCCGCCAGACCCAAACCCACTCCGCCAGACCCAAACCCACTCCGCCAGACCCAAACCCACTCCGCCAGACCCAAACCCACTCCGCCAGACACGAACCCTCTCCGCCAGACCCAAACCCACTCCGCCAGCCCCAAACCCACTCCGCCAGACCCAAACCCACTCCGCCAGACCCAAACCCACTCCGCCAGACCCAAACCCACTCCGCCAGACCCAAACCCACTCCGCCAGTCCCAAACCCACTCCGCCAGACCCAAACCCACTCCGCCAGACCCATCCCCACTCCGCCAGACCCAAACCCACTCCGCCAGACCCGAACCCACTCCGCCAGACCCCACACCCACTCCGCCAGACCCAAACCCACTCGGCCAGACCCGAACCCACTCCACCAGACCCAAACCCACTCCGCCAGACGCAAACCCACTCCGCCAGTCCCAAACCCACTCCGCCAGACCCAAACCCACTCCGCCAGACCCATCCCCACTCCGCCACACCCAAACCCACTCCGCCAGACCCGAACCCACTCCGCCAGACCCAAACCCACTCCGCCAGACCCCAACCCACTCCGCCAGACCCGAACCCTCTCCGCCAGGCCCGAACCCACTCCGCCAGACCCAAACCCACTCCGCCAGAGCCAAACCCACTCCGCCAGACCCAAACCCACTCCGCCAGACCCAAACCCACTCCGCCAGTCCCAAACCCACTCCGCCAGACCCAAACCCACTCCGCCAGACCCAAACCCACTCCGCCAGACCCAAACCCACTCCGCCAGTCCCAAACCCACTCCGCCAGCCCCAAACCCACTCCGCCAGACACAAACCCACTCCGCCAGACCCCAAACCCACTCCGCCAGACGCCAACCCACTCCGCCAGACCCAAACCCACTCCGCCAGACCCAAACCCACTCCGCCAGACCCAAACCCACTCGGCCAGACCCAAACCCACTCCGCCAGACCCAAACTCACTCTGACAGACCCGAACCCACTCCGCCAAACCCCAACCCACTCCGCCAGACCCCAACCCACTCCTCCAGACACCAACCCACTCCGACAGACCCGAACCCACTCCGCCAGACCCGAACCCACTCCGCCATACCCCAACCCATTCCGCCAGACCCAAACCCACTCCGCCAGACCCGAACCCTCTCCGCCAGACCCCTACCCGCTTTGCCAGACCCAAACCCACTCCGCCAGACCCCAAACCCACTCCGCCAAACCCAAACCCACTCCGCCCGACCCACACCAACTCCGCCAGACCCAAACCCACTCCGCCAGACCCAAACCCACTCCGCCAGACCCAAACCCACTCCGCCAGACCCAAACCCACTCCGCCAGACCCAAACCCACTCCGCCAGACCCGAACCCACTCCGCCAGACCCGAACCCTCTCCGCCAGACCCAAACCCACTCCGCCAGACCCAAACCCACTCCGCCAGACCCAAACCCACTCCGCCAGACCCAAACCCACTCCGCCAGACCCAAACCCACTCCGCCAGACCCAAACCCACTCCGCCAGACCCAAACCCACTCCGCCAGACCCAAACCCACTCCGCCAGTCCCAAACCCACTCCGCCAGACCCAAACCCACTCCGCCAGACCCATCCCCACTCCGCCAGACCCAAACCCACTCCGCCAGACCCAAACTCACTCTGACAGACCCGAACCCACTCCGCCAGACCCCAACCCACTCCGCCAGACCCAAACCCACTCCGCCACACCCAAACCCACTCCGCCACACCCAAACCCACTCCGCCACACCCAAACCCACTCCGCCAGACCCAAACCCATTCGGCCAGACCCAAACCCACTCCGCCAGACCCAAACTCACTCTGACAGACCCGAACCCACTCCGCCAAACCCCAACCCACTCCGCCAGACCCCAACCCACTCCTCCAGACCCCAACCCACTCCGACAGACCCAAACCCACTCCGCCAGACCCCAAACCCACTCCGCCAGACCCAAACCCACTCCGCCAGACCCAAACCCACTCCGCCAGTCCCAAACCCACTCCGCCAGACCCTAACCCACTCCGCCAGTCCCAAACCCACTCCGCCAGACCCTAACCCACTCCGCCAGTCCTAAACACACTCCGCCAGACCCAAACCCACTCCGCCAGCCCCAAACCAACTCCGCCAGACCCAAACCCACTCCGCCAGACCCAAACCCACTCCGCCAGACCCAAACCCACTCCGCCAGACCCAAACCCACTCCGCCAGACCCAAACCCACTCCGCCAGACCCAAACCCACTCCGCCAGACCCAAACCCACTCCGCCAGACCCAAACCCACTCCGCCAGACACGAACCCACTCCGCCAGACCCAAGCCCACTCCGCCAGCCCCAAACCCACTGCGCCAGACCTAAACCCACTCGGCCAGACCCAAACCCGCTCCGCCAGAACCGAACTCTCTCCGCCAGACCCGATCCCACTCCGCCAGTCACGAAACCACTCCGCCAGATCCGAACCCACTCCGCCAGACCCGAACCCACTCCGCCAGAACCGAACCCACTCCGCCAGACCCGAACTCTCTCCGCCAGACCACAACCCACTCCGCCGGACCCAAACCCACTCCACCAGACCCAAACCCACTCCGCCAGACCCAAACCCACTGCGCCAGACCCAAACCCACTCCGCCAGACCCAAACCCACTCCGACAGACGCAAACCCACTCCGCCAGACCCAAACCCACTCCGCCAGACCCAAACCCACTCCGCCAGACCCAAACTCACTCCGCCAGACCCAAACCCACTCCGCCAGCCTCAAACCCACTCCGCCAGACCCAAACCCACTCCGCCAGACCCAAACCCACTCCGCCAGCCTCAAACTCACTCCGCCAGACCCAAACCCACTCCGCCAGACCAAAACCCTCTCCGCCAGACCAAAACCCACTCCGCCAGACGCAAACCCACTCCGCCAGACCCAAACCCACTCCGCCAGACCCAAGCCCACTCCGCCAGACCCAACCCCACTCCGCCAGACCAAACCCACTCCGCCAGACCCAAGCCCACTCCGCCAGACCCAAACCCACTCCGCCAGATCCAAACTTACTCCGCCAGACCCAAATCCACTCCGCCAGACCCAAACCCACTCCGCCAGACCCAAACACACCCGCCAGACCAAAACCCACTACGCCAGACCCAAACCCACTCCGCCAGACCCAAACCCACTCCGCCAGACCCTAGCCCACTCCGCCAGCCCCAACCCCACTGCACCAGACCCGAACCCACTCCGCCAGACCCGAATCCACTCCGCCAGACCCGAACTCTCTCCGCCAGACCCGATCCCACTCCGCCAGTCCCGAAACCACTCCGCCAGATCCGAACCCACTCCGCCAGACCCGAACCCACTCCGCCAGACCCGAACCCACTCCACCAAACCCAAACCCACTCTGCCAGACCCAAACCCTCTCCGCCAGACCCAAACCCACTCCGCCAGACCCAAACCCACTCCGCCAGATCCAAACTTACTCCGCCAGACCCAAATCCACTCCGCAAGACCCAAACCCACTCCGCCAGACACAAACCCACTCCGCCAGACCCAAACCCACTCCGCCAGACCCAAACCCACTCCGCCAGACCCAAACCCACTCCGCCAGTCCCAAACCCACTCCGCCAGACCCAAACCCACAACGCCAGACTCAATCCCACTCCGCCAGACCCCAAACCCACTCCGCCAGATCCAAACCCACTCCGCCAGACCCAAACCCACTCCGCCAGACCCAAACCAACTCCGCCAGACCCAAACCCACTCCGCCAGACCCAAACCCACTCATCCAGACCCAAACCCACTCCGGCACACCCAAACCCACTCCGCCACACCCAAACCCACTCCGCCAGACCCAAACCCACTCCGACAGACCCAAACCCACTCCGACAGACCCAAACCCACTCCGCCAGACCCAAACGCACTCCGCCAGACCCAAACCCACTCTGCCAGACCCAGACCCACTCCGCCAGGCCCAAACACACTCCGCCAGACCCAAACCCACACCGCCAGACCCAAACCCACTCCGCCAGACGCAAACACACTCCGCCAGACCCACACCCACACCGCCCCACCCAAGCCCACTCCGCCAGACCCAAACCCACTCCGCCAGACCCAAACCCACTCCGCCAGACCCAAACCCACTCCGCCAGACCCAAATCCACTCCGACAGACCCAAACCCACTCCGCCAGACCCCAAACCCACTCCGCCAGATCCAAACACACTCCGCCAGACTCAAACCCACTCCGCCAGACCCAAACCCACTCCGCCAGACCCAAACCCACTCCGCCAGACCCAAACCCACTCCGCCAGACCCAAACCCACTCCGCCAGACCCAAACCCACTCCGCCAGACCCAAACCCACTCCGCCAGACCCAAACCCACTCCGTCAGACCCAAACCCACTCCGCCAGACCCAAACCCACTCTGCCATACCTAAACCCAACGCCAGACCCAAACCCACTCCGCCAGACCCTAACCCACTCCTCCAGACACAACCCCACTCCGCCAGACCCAAACCCACCCCGCCAGACCCAAACCCACTCCGCCAGACCCCAACCCACTCCGCCAGACCCGAACACACTCTGCCAGACCCGAACCCACTCCGCCAGACCCGAACCCATTCTGCCAGACCCAAACCCACTCTGACAGACCCGAACCCACTCTGACAGACCCGAACCCACTCCGCCAGACCCGAACCCACTCCGTCAGACCCCAACCCACTCCGTCAGACCCCAACCCACTCCGCCAGACCAAAACCCACTCCGCCAGACCCAAACCCACTCCGCCAGACGCAAACACACTCCGCCAGACCCACACCCACACCGCCACACCCAAGCCCACTCCGCCAGACCCAAACCCACTCCGCCAGACCCAAACCCACTCCGCCAGACCCAAACCCACTCCGCCAGACCCAAATCCACTCCGCCAGACCCAAACCCACTCCGCCAGACCCCAAACCCACTCCGCCAGATCCAAACACACTCCGCCAGACTCAAACCCACTCCGCCAGACCCAAACCCACTCCGCCAGACCCAAACCCACTCCGCCAGACCCAAACCCACTCCGCCAGACCCAAACCCACTCCGCCAGACCCAAACCCACTCCGCCAGACCCAAACCCACTCCGCCAGACCCAAACCCACTCCGCCAGACCCAAACCCACTCCGCCAGACCCAAACCCACTCCGCCAGACCCAAACCCACTCTGCCATACCCAAACCCAACGCCAGACCCAAACCCACTCCGCCAGACCCTAACCCACTCCTCCAGACACAACCCCACTCCGCCAGACCCAAACCCACCCCGCCAGACCCAAACCCACTCCGCCAGACCCCAACCCACTCCGCCAGACCCGAACCCACTCCGCCAGACCCGAACACACTCTGCCAGACCCGAACCCACTCCGCCAGACCCGAACCCATTCTGCCAGACCCAAACCCACTCCGCCAGACCCAAACTCACTCCGCCAGACCCAAACCCACTCCGCCAGACCCAAACCCACTCCGCCAGCCTCAAACTCACTCCGCCAAACCCAAACCCACTCCGCCAGACCAAACCCCTCTCCGCCAGACCCAAACCCACTCCGCCAGACGCAAACCCACTCCGCCAGACCCAAACCCACTCCGCCAGACCCAAGCCCACTCCGCCAGACCCAACCCCACTCCGCCAGACCAAACCCACTCCGCCAGACCCAAGCCCACTCCGCCAGACCCAAACCCACTCCGCCAGATCCAAACTTACTCCGCCAGACCCAAATCCACTCCGCCAGACCCAAACCCACTCCGCCAGACCCAAACCCACCCGCCAGACCAAAACTCACTACGCCAGACCCAAACCCACTCCGCCAGACCCAAACCCACTCCGCCAGACCCTAGCCCACTCCGCCAGCCCCAACCCCACTGCACCAGACCCGAACACACTCCGCCAGACCCGAATCCACTCCGCCAGACCCGAACTCTCTCCGCCAGACCCGATCCCACTCCGCCAGTCCCGAAACCACTCCGCCAGATCCGAACCCACTCCGCCAGACCCGAACCCACTCCGCCAGACCCGAACCCACTCCGCCAGACCCGAACTCTCTCCGGCAGACCACAACCCACTCCGCCAGACCCAAACCCACTCCACCAAACCCAAACCCACACTGCCAGACCCAAACCCTCTCCGCCAGACCCAAACCCACTCCGCCAAACCCAAACCCACTCCGCCAGACCCAAACCCACTGCGCCAGACCCAAACCCACTCCGCCAGACACAAACCCACTCCGCCAGACCCAAACCCACTCCGCCAGACCCAAACCCACTCCGCCAGACCCAAACCCACTCCGCCAGACCCAAACCCACTCCGCCAGACCCTAAACCCACTCCGGCACACCCAAACCCACTCCGCCACACCCAAACCCACTCTGCCAGACCCAAACCCACTCCGCCAGACCCAAACCCACTCCGACAGACCCAAACCCACTCCGCCAGACCCAAACGCACTCCGCCAGACCCAAACCCACTCTGCCAGACCCAAACCCACTCCGCCAGACCCAAACACACTCCGCCAGACCCAAACCCACTCCGCCAGACCCAAACCCACTCCGCCAGACCCAAACCCACTCCGCCAGACACGAACCCACTCCGCCAGACCCAAGCCCACTCCGCCAGCCCCAAACCCACTGCGCCAGACCTAAACCCACTCGGCCAGACCCAAACCCGCTCCGCCAGAACCGAACTCTCTCCGCCAGACCCGATCCCACTCCGCCAGTCACGAAACCACTCCGCCAGATCCGAACCCACTCCGCCAGACCCGAACCCACTCCGCCAGAACCGAACCCACTCCGCCAGACCCGAACTCTCTCCGCCAGACCACAACCCACTCCGCCGGACCCAAACCCACTCCACCAGACCCAAACCCACTCCGCCAGACCCAAACCCACTGCGCCAGACCCAAACCCACTCCGCCAGACCCAAACCCACTCCGACAGACGCAAACCCACTCCGCCAGACCCAAACCCACTCCGCCAGACCCAAACCCACTCCGCCAGACCCAAACTCACTCCGCCAGACCCAAACCCACTCCGCCAGCCTCAAACCCACTCCGCCAGACCCAAACCCACTCCGCCAGACCCAAACCCACTCCGCCAGCCTCAAACTCACTCCGCCAGACCCAAACCCACTCCGCCAGACCAAAACCCTCTCCGCCAGACCAAAACCCACTCCGCCAGACGCAAACCCACTCCGCCAGACCCAAACCCACTCCGCCAGACCCAAGCCCACTCCGCCAGACCCAACCCCACTCCGCCAGACCAAACCCACTCCGCCAGACCCAAGCCCACTCCGCCAGACCCAAACCCACTCCGCCAGATCCAAACTTACTCCGCCAGACCCAAATCCACTCCGCCAGACCCAAACCCACTCCGCCAGACCCAAACACACCCGCCAGACCAAAACCCACTACGCCAGACCCAAACCCACTCCGCCAGACCCAAACCCACTCCGCCAGACCCTAGCCCACTCCGCCAGCCCCAACCCCACTGCACCAGACCCGAACCCACTCCGCCAGACCCGAATCCACTCCGCCAGACCCGAACTCTCTCCGCCAGACCCGATCCCACTCCGCCAGTCCCGAAACCACTCCGCCAGATCCGAACCCACTCCGCCAGACCCGAACCCACTCCGCCAGACCCGAACCCACTCCACCAAACCCAAACCCACTCTGCCAGACCCAAACCCTCTCCGCCAGACCCAAACCCACTCCGCCAGACCCAAACCCACTCCGCCAGATCCAAACTTACTCCGCCAGACCCAAATCCACTCCGCAAGACCCAAACCCACTCCGCCAGACACAAACCCACTCCGCCAGACCCAAACCCACTCCGCCAGACCCAAACCCACTCCGCCAGACCCAAACCCACTCCGCCAGTCCCAAACCCACTCCGCCAGACCCAAACCCACAACGCCAGACTCAATCCCACTCCGCCAGACCCCAAACCCACTCCGCCAGATCCAAACCCACTCCGCCAGACCCAAACCCACTCCGCCAGACCCAAACCAACTCCGCCAGACCCAAACCCACTCCGCCAGACCCAAACCCACTCATCCAGACCCAAACCCACTCCGGCACACCCAAACCCACTCCGCCACACCCAAACCCACTCCGCCAGACCCAAACCCACTCCGACAGACCCAAACCCACTCCGACAGACCCAAACCCACTCCGCCAGACCCAAACGCACTCCGCCAGACCCAAACCCACTCTGCCAGACCCAGACCCACTCCGCCAGGCCCAAACACACTCCGCCAGACCCAAACCCACACCGCCAGACCCAAACCCACTCCGCCAGACGCAAACACACTCCGCCAGACCCACACCCACACCGCCCCACCCAAGCCCACTCCGCCAGACCCAAACCCACTCCGCCAGACCCAAACCCACTCCGCCAGACCCAAACCCACTCCGCCAGACCCAAATCCACTCCGACAGACCCAAACCCACTCCGCCAGACCCCAAACCCACTCCGCCAGATCCAAACACACTCCGCCAGACTCAAACCCACTCCGCCAGACCCAAACCCACTCCGCCAGACCCAAACCCACTCCGCCAGACCCAAACCCACTCCGCCAGACCCAAACCCACTCCGCCAGACCCAAACCCACTCCGCCAGACCCAAACCCACTCCGCCAGACCCAAACCCACTCCGTCAGACCCAAACCCACTCCGCCAGACCCAAACCCACTCTGCCATACCTAAACCCAACGCCAGACCCAAACCCACTCCGCCAGACCCTAACCCACTCCTCCAGACACAACCCCACTCCGCCAGACCCAAACCCACCCCGCCAGACCCAAACCCACTCCGCCAGACCCCAACCCACTCCGCCAGACCCGAACACACTCTGCCAGACCCGAACCCACTCCGCCAGACCCGAACCCATTCTGCCAGACCCAAACCCACTCTGACAGACCCGAACCCACTCTGACAGACCCGAACCCACTCCGCCAGACCCGAACCCACTCCGTCAGACCCCAACCCACTCCGTCAGACCCCAACCCACTCCGCCAGACCAAAACCCACTCCGCCAGACCCAAACCCACTCCGCCAGACGCAAACACACTCCGCCAGACCCACACCCACACCGCCACACCCAAGCCCACTCCGCCAGACCCAAACCCACTCCGCCAGACCCAAACCCACTCCGCCAGACCCAAACCCACTCCGCCAGACCCAAATCCACTCCGCCAGACCCAAACCCACTCCGCCAGACCCCAAACCCACTCCGCCAGATCCAAACACACTCCGCCAGACTCAAACCCACTCCGCCAGACCCAAACCCACTCCGCCAGACCCAAACCCACTCCGCCAGACCCAAACCCACTCCGCCAGACCCAAACCCACTCCGCCAGACCCAAACCCACTCCGCCAGACCCAAACCCACTCCGCCAGACCCAAACCCACTCCGCCAGACCCAAACCCACTCCGCCAGACCCAAACCCACTCCGCCAGACCCAAACCCACTCTGCCATACCCAAACCCAACGCCAGACCCAAACCCACTCCGCCAGACCCTAACCCACTCCTCCAGACACAACCCCACTCCGCCAGACCCAAACCCACCCCGCCAGACCCAAACCCACTCCGCCAGACCCCAACCCACTCCGCCAGACCCGAACCCACTCCGCCAGACCCGAACACACTCTGCCAGACCCGAACCCACTCCGCCAGACCCGAACCCATTCTGCCAGACCCAAACCCACTCCGCCAGACCCAAACTCACTCCGCCAGACCCAAACCCACTCCGCCAGACCCAAACCCACTCCGCCAGCCTCAAACTCACTCCGCCAAACCCAAACCCACTCCGCCAGACCAAACCCCTCTCCGCCAGACCCAAACCCACTCCGCCAGACGCAAACCCACTCCGCCAGACCCAAACCCACTCCGCCAGACCCAAGCCCACTCCGCCAGACCCAACCCCACTCCGCCAGACCAAACCCACTCCGCCAGACCCAAGCCCACTCCGCCAGACCCAAACCCACTCCGCCAGATCCAAACTTACTCCGCCAGACCCAAATCCACTCCGCCAGACCCAAACCCACTCCGCCAGACCCAAACCCACCCGCCAGACCAAAACTCACTACGCCAGACCCAAACCCACTCCGCCAGACCCAAACCCACTCCGCCAGACCCTAGCCCACTCCGCCAGCCCCAACCCCACTGCACCAGACCCGAACACACTCCGCCAGACCCGAATCCACTCCGCCAGACCCGAACTCTCTCCGCCAGACCCGATCCCACTCCGCCAGTCCCGAAACCACTCCGCCAGATCCGAACCCACTCCGCCAGACCCGAACCCACTCCGCCAGACCCGAACCCACTCCGCCAGACCCGAACTCTCTCCGGCAGACCACAACCCACTCCGCCAGACCCAAACCCACTCCACCAAACCCAAACCCACACTGCCAGACCCAAACCCTCTCCGCCAGACCCAAACCCACTCCGCCAAACCCAAACCCACTCCGCCAGACCCAAACCCACTGCGCCAGACCCAAACCCACTCCGCCAGACACAAACCCACTCCGCCAGACCCAAACCCACTCCGCCAGACCCAAACCCACTCCGCCAGACCCAAACCCACTCCGCCAGACCCAAACCCACTCCGCCAGACCCTAAACCCACTCCGGCACACCCAAACCCACTCCGCCACACCCAAACCCACTCTGCCAGACCCAAACCCACTCCGCCAGACCCAAACCCACTCCGACAGACCCAAACCCACTCCGCCAGACCCAAACGCACTCCGCCAGACCCAAACCCACTCTGCCAGACCCAAACCCACTCCGCCAGACCCAAACACACTCCGCCAGACCCAAACCCACTCCGCCAGACCCAAACCCACTCTGCCAGACGCAAACACACTCCGCCAGACCCACACCCACACCGCCACACCCAAGCCCACTCCGCCAGACCCAAACCCACTCCGCCAGACCCAAACCCACTCCGCCAGACCCAAACCCACTCCGCCAGACCCAAATCCACTCCGCCAGACCCAAACCCACTCCGCCAGACCCCAAACCCACTCCGCCAGATCCAAACACACTCCGCCAGACTCAAACCCACTCCGCCAGACCCAAACCCACTCCGCCAGACCCAAACCCACTCCGCCAGACCCAAAACCCACTCCGCCAGACCCAAACCCACTCCGCCAGACCCAAACCCACTCCGCCAGACCCAAACCCACTCCGCCAGACCCAAACCCACTCCGCCAGACCCAAACCCACTCCGCCAGACCCAAGCCCACTCTGCCATACCCAAACCCAACGCCAGACCCAAACCCACTCCGCCAGACCCTAACCCACTCCTCCAGACACAACCCCACTCCGCCAGACCCAAACCCACCCCGCCAGACCCCAACCCACTCCGCCAGACCCCAACCCACTCCGCCAGACCCGAACCCACTCCGCTTTACCCGAACACACTCTGCCAGACCCGAACCCACTCCGCCAGACCCGAACCCATTCTGCCAGACCCAAACCCACTCGGCCAGATCCAAACCCACTCGGCCAGACCCAAACCCACTCCGCCAGACCCGAACCCACACCGCCAGACCCGACCCCACTCCGCCAGACCCGAACTCTCTCCGCCAGACCCGATCCCACTCCGCCAGTCCCGAAACCACTCCGCCAGATCCGAACCCACTCCGCCAGACCCGAACCCACTCCGCCAGACCCGAACTCTCTCCGGCAGACCACAACCCACTCCGCCAGACCCAAACCCACTCCACCAAACCCAAACCCACTCTGCCAGACCCGAACACACTCTGCCAGACCCGAACCCACTCCGCCAGACCCGAACCCATTCTGCCAGACCCCAACCCACGCCGCCAGACCCAAAGCCAATCTGACAGACCCGAACCCACTCCGCCAGACCCGAACCCACTCCGCCAGACCCGAACCCACTCCGTCAGACCCAAACCCACTCCGCCAGACCCAAACCCACTCCGCCAGACCCAAACCCACTCCGCCAGACCCGAACCCACTCCGACAGACCCGAACCCAATCCGCCAGACCCGAACCCACTCCGCCAGAGCCAAACCCACTCCGCCAGAACCAAACCCACTCCGCCAGACCCAAACACACTCCGCCAGACCAAAACCCACTCCGCCAGACCCAAACCCACTCCGCCAGACCCAAACCCACTCCACCAGACCCAAACCCACTCCACCAGACCCAAACCCACTCTGCCAGACCCAAACCCACTAGGCCAGATCCAAACCCACTCGGCCAGACCCAAACCCACTCCGCCAGACCCGAACCCACACCGCCAGACCCGACCCCACTCCGCCAGACCCGAACTCTCTCCGCCAGACCCGATCCCACTCCGCCAGTCCCGAAACCACTCCGCCAGATCCGAACCCACTCCGCCAGACCCGAACCCACTCCGCCAGACCCGAACTCTCTCCGGCAGACCACAACCCACTCCGCCAGACCCAAACCCACTCCACCAAACCCAAACCCACTCCGCCAGACCCAAACCCACTCCGCCAAACCCAAACCCACTCCGCCAGACCCAAACCCACTCCGCCAGACCCAAACCCACTCCGCCACACACAAACCCACTCCGCCAGACACAAACCCACTCCGCCAGACCGAAACCCACTCCGCCAGACCCAAACCCACTCCGCCAGACCCAAACCCACTCCGCCAGACCCAAACCCACTCCGCCAGACCCCAAACCCACTCCGCCAGACCCAAACCCAGTCCGCCAGACCCAAACCCACTCCGCCAGACCCAAACCCACTCCGCCAGACCCAAACCCACTCCGCCAGACCGAAACCCACTCCGCCAGACCCAAACCCACTCCGCCAGACCCATACCCACACCGCCTGACCCAAACCCACTCCGACAGACCCAAACCCACTCCGCCAGACCCAAACCCACTCCGCCAGACCCTAAACCCACTCCGCCAGACCCAAACCCACTCCGCCAGACCCAAACCCACTCCGCCAGACCCAAACCCACACCGCCAGACCCAAACCCACTCCGCCAGACCCAAACCCACTCCGCCAGACCCCAAACCCACTCCGCCAGGCCCAAACCCACTCCGCCAGACCCAAACCCACTCCGCCAGACCCAAACCCACTCCGCAAGACCCAAACCCACTCCGCCAGACCCAAACCCCCCCCCGCCAGACCCAAACCCACTCGGCCAGACCCAAGCCCACTCGGCCAGACCCAAACCCACTCCGCCAGACCCAAGCCCACTCCGCCAGACCCAAGCCCACTCCGCCAGACCCAACCCCACTCCGCCAGACCCAAACCCACTCTGCCAGACCCAAACCCACTCCGCCACACCCAAACTTACTCCGCCACACCCAATCCCACTCCGCCAGACACAAACCCACTCCGCCAGACCCCAAACCCACTCCGCCAGACAGAAACCCACTCCGCCAGACCCAAACCCACTCCGCCAGACCCAAACCCAATCCGCCAGACCCAAACCCACTCCTCCAGACCCAAACCCACTCCGCCAGACCCAAACCCACTCCGCCATACCCAAACCCACTCCGCCAGACCCGAACCCACTCCGCCAGACCCGAACCCACTCCGCCAGACCCGAACCCACTCCGCCAGACCACAACCCACTCCGCCAGACCCTAACCCACTCCGCCAGAACCGAACCACTCCGCCAGACCCAAACCCACTCCGCCAGACCCAAACCCACTTTGCCAGACCCAAACCCACTCCACCAGACCCAAACCCACTCCGCCAGACCCCAAACCCACTCCGCTAGGCCCAAACCCCCCCAGCCAGACGCAAACCCACTTCGCCAGACCCAAACCCACTCTGCCATACCCAAACCCACCGCCAGACCCAAACCCACTCCGCCAGACCCTAACCCACTCCGCCAGACCCAAACCCACTCCGTCACACCCAAACCCACCCCGCCAGACCCAAACCCACTCCGCCAGACCCAAACCCACTCCGCCAGACCCAAACACACTCCGCCAGACCCGAACCCACTCCGCCAGACCCGAACCCACTCCGCCAGACCCGAACCCACTCCGCCAGACCCAAACCCACTCCGCCAGACCCGAACCCACTCCGCCAGACCCAAACACACTCCGCCAGACCCGAACCCACTCCGCCAGAGCCGAACCCATTCCGCCATACCATAACCCACTCCGCCAGACCCGAACCCACTCCGCCAGACCCGAACCCACTCCGCCAGACCCCAACCCACTCCGCCAGACCCAAACCCTCTCCGCCAGACCCAAACCCACTCCGCCAGACCCAAACCCAATCCGCCAGACCCAAACCCGCTCCGCCAGACCCAAACCCACTCCGCCAGACCCAAACCCACTCTGCCATACCCAAACCCACCGCCAGACCCAAACCCAATCCGCCAGACCATAACCCACTCCGCCAGACCCAAACCCACTCCGTCACACCCAATCCCACCCCGCCAGACCCAAACCCACTCCGCCAGACCCAAACCCACTCCGCCAGACCCCAACCCACTCCGCCAGACCCTAAACCCACTCCGCCAGACCCAAACCCACTCCGCCAGACCCAAACCCACTCCGCCAGACCCAAACCCACACCGCCAGACCCAAACCCACTCCGCCAGACCCAAACCCACTCCGCCAGACCCCAAACCCACTCCGCCAGGCCCAAACCCACTCCGCCAGACCCAAACCCACTCCGCCAGACCCAAACCCACTCCGCAAGACCCAAACCCACTCCGCCAGACCCAAACCCCCCCCCGCCAGACCCAAACCCACTCGGCCAGACCCAAGCCCACTCGGCCAGACCCAAACCCACTCCGCCAGACCCAAGCCCACTCCGCCAGACCCAAGCCCACTCCGCCAGACCCAACCCCACTCCGCCAGACCCAACCCCACTCCGCCAGACCCAAACCCACTCTGCCAGACCCAAACCCACTCCGCCACACCCAAACTTACTCCGCCAGACCCAATCCCACTCCGCCAGACACAAACCCACTCCGCCAGACCCCAAACCCACTCCGCCAGACAGAAACCCACTCCGCCAGACCCAAACCCACTCCGCCAGACCCAAACCCAATCCGCCAGACCCAAACCCACTCCTCCAGACCCAAACCCACTCCGCCAGACCCAAACCCACTCCGCCATACCCAAACCCACTCCGCCAGACCCGAACCCACTCCGCCAGACCCGAACCCACTCCGCCAGACCCGAACCCACTCCGCCAGACCACAACCCACTCCGCCAGACCCAAACCCACTCCGCCAGAACCGAACCACTCCGCCAGACCCAAACCCACTCCGCCAGACCCAAACCCACTTTGCCAGACCCAAACCCACTCCACCAGACCCAAACCCACTCCGCCAGACCCCAAACCCACTCCGCTAGGCCCAAACCCCCCCAGCCAGACGCAAACCCACTTCGCCAGACCCAAACCCACTCTGCCATACCCAAACCCACCGCCAGACCCAAACCCACTCCGCCAGACCCTAACCCACTCCGCCAGACCCAAACCCACTCCGTCACACCCAAACCCACCCCGCCAGACCCAAACCCACTCCGCCAGACCCAAACCCACTCCGCCAGACCCAAACACACTCCGCCAGACCCGAACCCACTCCGCCAGACCCGAACCCACTCCGCCAGACCCGAACCCACTCCGCCAGACCCAAACCCACTCCGCCAGACCCGAACCCACTCCGCCAGACCCAAACACACTCCGCCAGACCCGAACCCACTCCGCCAGAGCCGAACCCATTCCGCCATACCATAACCCACTCCGCCAGACCCGAACCCACTCCGCCAGACCCGAACCCACTCCGCCAGACCCCAACCCACTCCGCCAGACCCAAACCCTCTCCGCCAGACCCAAACCCACTCCGCCAGACCCAAACCCAATCCGCCAGACCCAAACCCGCTCCGCCAGACCCAAACCCACTCCGCCAGACCCAAACCCACTCTGCCATACCCAAACCCACCGCCAGACCCAAACCCAATCCGCCAGACCCTAACCCACTCCGCCAGACCCAAACCCACTCCGTCACACCCAAACCCACCCCGCCAGACCCAAACCCACTCCGCCAGACCCAAACCCACTCCGCCAGACCCCAACCCACTCCGCCAGACCCCAACCCACTCCGCCAGACCCGAACCCACTCCGACAGACCGGAACCCAATCCGCCAGACCCGAACCCACTCCGCCAGACTCAAACCCACTCCGCCAGACCCAAACCCACTCCGCCAGACCCAAACCCACTCCTCCAGACCCAAACCCACTCCGCCAGACCAAAACCCACTCCGCCAGACCCAAACCCACTCCGCCAGACCCAAACCCACTCCGCCAGACCCAAACCCACTCCGCCAGACCCAAACCCACTCCGCCAGACCCAAGCCCACTCCGCCAGACCCAAACCCACTCAGCCAGACCCAAACCCACTCCGCCAGACCCAAACCCACTCCGCCAGACCCAAACCCACTCCGCCAGACCCCAAACCCACTCCGCCAGACCCAAACCCACTCCGCCAGACCACAACCCACCCCGCCAGACCCAAACCCACTCCGCCAGACCCAAACCGACTCTGCCATACCCAAACCCACCGCCAGACCCAAACCCACTCCGCCAGACCCTAACCCACTCCGCCAGACCCAAACCCACTCCGCCAGACACAAACCCACCCCACCAGACCCAAACCCACTCCACCAGACCCAAACCCACTCCGCCAGACACAAACCCACTCCGCGAGACCCAAACACACTCCGCCAGACCCGAACCCACTCCGCCAGACCCGAACCCACTCCGCCAGACCCCAACCCACTCCGCCAGACCCGAACCCACTCCGACAGACCCAAACCCAATCCGCCAGACCCAAACCAACTCCGCCAGACCCAAACCCACTCCTCCAGACCCAAACCCACTCCGCCAGACCAAAACCCACTCCGCCAGACCCAAACCCACTCCGCCAGACCCAAACCCACTCGGGCAGACCCAAACCCACTCCGCCAGACCCGAACCCACTCCGCCAGACCCGAACCCTCTCCGCCAGACCCGATCCCACTCCGCCAGACCCGAACCCACTCCACCAGACCCGAACCCACCCCGCCAGACCCGAACCCACTCCGCCAGACCACAACCCACTCCGCCAGACCCAAACCCACTCCGACAGACCCAAACCCAATCCGCCAGACCCGAACCCACTCCGCCAGACCCAAACCCACTCCGCCAGACCCAAACCCACTCCGCCAGACCCCAAACCCACTCCGCCAGACCCAAACCCACTCCGCCAGACCCAAACCCACTCCGCCAGACCCAAACCCACTCCGCAAGACCCAAACCCACTCCGCCAGACCCAAACCCCCCCCCCCCCGCCAGACCCAAACCCACTCCGCCACACCAAAGCCCACTCGGCCAGACCCAAACCCACTCCGCCAGACCCAAGCCCACTCCGCCAGACCCAAGCCCACTCCGCCAGACCCAAGCCCACTCCGCCAGACCCAAACCCACTCCGCCAGACCCAAACCCACTCCGCCAGACCCAAACCCACTCCGCCAGTCCCAAACCCACTCCGCCAGACCCAAACCCACTCCGCCAGACCCAAGCCCACTCCGCCAGACCCAAACCCACTCCGCCAGACCCAAACCCACTCCGCCAGACCCAAACCCACTCGGCCAGACCCAAACCCACTCCGCCAGACCCAAGCCCACTCCGCCAGACCCAAGCCCACTCCGCCAGACCCAAGCCCACTCCGCCAGACCCAAACCCACTCCGCCAGACCCAAATCCACTCCGCCAGACCCAAACCCACTCCACCAGACCCAAACCCACTCCGCCAGACCCAAACCCACTCCGCCAGACCCAAACCCACTCCGCCAGACCCAAGCCCACTCCACCAGACCCAAACCCACTCCGCCAGACCAAAACCCACCCCGCCAGACCCAAACCCACTCCACCAGACCCAAACCCACTCCGCCAGACCCAAACCCACTCCGTCAGACGCAAACCCACTCCGCAGGCCCAAACCCACTCGGGCAGACCCAAACCCACTCCGCCAGACCCGAACTCACTCCGCCAGACCCAATCCCACTCTGCCAGACCCAAACCCACTCCGCCAGACCCAAACCCACTCCGCCAGACCCAAACCCACTCCGCCAGACCCAAACCCACTCCGCCAGACCCAAACCCACTCCGCCAGACCCAAACCCACTCGGGCAGACCCAAACCCACTCCGCCAGACCCGAACCCACTCCGCCAGACCCGAACCCTCTCCGCCAGACCCGATCCCACTCCGCCAGACCCGAACCCACTCCACCAGACCCGAACCCACCCCGCCAGACCCGAACCCACCCCGCCAGACCACAACCCACTCCGCCAGACCCAAACCCACTCCGACAGACCCAAACCCAATCCGCCAGACCCGAACCCACTCCGCCAAACCCAAACCCACTCCGCCAGACCCAAACCCACTCCGCCAGACCCCAAACCCACTCCGCCAGACCCAAACCCACTCCGCCAGACCCAAACCCACTCCGCCAGACCCAAACCCACTCCGTCAGACGCAAACCCACTCCGCAGGCCCAAACCCACTCGGGCAGACCCAAACCCACTCCGCCAGACCCGAACTCACTCCGCCAGACCCGAACTCACTCCGCCAGACCCAATCCCACTCCGCCAGACCCAAACCCACTCCGCCAGACCCAAACCCACTCCGCCAGACCCAAACCCACTCCGCCAGACCCAAACCCACTCCACCAGACCCCAACCCACTCCGCCAGACCCAAGCCCACTCCGCCAGACCCAAACCCACTCCGCCAGACCCAAACCCACTCCGCCAGACCCAAACCCACTCCGCCAGACCCAAACCCACTCCGCCACACCCCAAACCCACTCCGCCAGACCCAAACCCACTCCGCCAGACCCCAACCCACTCCGCCAGACCCGAACCCACTCCGACAGACCCAAACCCACTCCGCCAGACCCGAACCCACTCCGCCAGACCCAAACCCACTCCGCCAGAGCCAAACCAACTCCGCCAGACCCAAACCCACTCCTCCAGACCCAAACCCACTCCGTCAGACGCAAACCCACTCCGCAGGCCCAAACCCACTCGGGCAGACCCAAACCCACTCCGCCAGACCCGAACTCACTCCGCCAGACCCGAACTCACTCCGCCAGACCCAATCCCACTCCGCCAGACCCAAACCCACTCCGCCAGACCCAAACCCACTCCGCCAGACCCAAACCCACTCCGCCAGACCCAAACCCACTCCACCAGACCCCAACCCACTCCGCCAGACCCAAGCCCACTCCGCCAGACCCAAACCCACTCCGCCAGACCCAAACCCACTCCGCCAGACCCAAACCCACTCCGCCAGACCCAAACCCACTCCGCCACACCCCAAACCCACTCCGCCAGACCCAAACCCACTCCGCCAGACCCCAACCCACTCCGCCAGACCCGAACCCACTCCGACAGACCCAAACCCACTCCGCCAGACCCGAACCCACTCCGCCAGACCCAAACCCACTCCGCCAGAGCCAAACCAACTCCGCCAGACCCAAACCCACTCCTCCAGACCCAAACCCACTCCGCCAGACCAAAACCCACTCCGCCTGACCAAAACCCACTCCGCCAGACCCAAACCCACTCCGCCAGACCCAAACCCACTCCGCCAGACCCAAGCCCACACCGCCACACCCAACCCCAATTCGCCAGACCCAAACCCACTCCGCCAGACCCAAACCCACTCCGCCAGACCCAAACCCACTCCGCCAAACCCAAACTCACTCCGCCAGACGCAAACCCACTCCGCCAGACCCAATCCCACTCCGCCAGACCCAAACCCACTCCGCAAGACCCAAAACCCAATCCGCCAGACCCAAACCCACTCCTCCAGACCCAAACCCACTCCGCCAGACCCAAACCCACTCTGCGAGACCCAAACCCACTCCGCCATACCCAAACCCACTCCGCCAGACCCGAACCCACTCCGGCAGACCCGAACCCACTCCGCCAGACCCAAACCCACTCCGCCAGACCAAAACCCACTCCGCCAGACCCAAACCCACTCCGCCAGACCCAAACCACTCCGCCAGACCCAAACCCACTCCGCCAGACCCAAACCCACTTTGCCAGACCCAAACCCACTCCGCCAGACCCAAACACACTCCGCCAGACACAAAACACACTCCCCCAGACCCAAACCCACTCCGCCAGACCCAAACCCACTCCGTCAGACCCGAACACACTCCGCCAGACCCAAACCCACACCGACAGACCCCAAACACACTCCGCCAGACCCAAACCCACTCCGCCAGACCCAAACCCACCCCGCCAGACCCAAACCCACTCCGCCAGCCCCAAAAACCCACTCCGCCAGATCCAAAACCACTCCACCAGACCCAAACCCCCTCCGCCAGACCCGTACCAACTCCGCCAGACCCAAACCCACTCCGCCAGACCCAAACCCATTCCGCCAGACCCAAACCCACTCCGCCAGACGCAAACCTACTCCGCCAGACCCAAACCCACTCGGCCAGACCCAAACCCACTCCGCCAGACCCAAACCCACTCCGCCAGACCCAAACACACTCCGCCAGACGCAAACCCACTCCGCCAGACCCAAACCCACTCGGCCAGACCCGAACCCAATCCGCCAGACCCGAACCCACTCCGCCAGACCCGAACCCACTCCGCCAGACCCGAACCCTCTCCGACAGACCCGATCCCACTCCGCCAGACCCGAACCCACTCCGCCAGACCCGAACCCACTCCGCCAGACCCGAACCCACTTCGCCAGACCACAACCCACTCCGCCAGACCCAAACCCACTCCGCCAGACCCAAACCCACTCCGCCACACCCAAACCCACTCCGCCACACCCAAACCCACTCCGCCAGACCCAAACCCACTCCGCCAGACCCAAACATACTCCGGCAGACCCCAAACCCACTCCGCCAGACCCAAACCCACTCCGCCAGACCCAAACCCACTCCGCCAGACCCAAACCCACTCCGCAAGACCCAAACCCACTCCGCCAGACCCAAACCCCCCCCGCCAGACCCAAACCCGCTCCGCCAGACCCAAGCCCACTCGGCCAGACGCAAACCCACTCCGCCAGACCCAAGCCCACTCCGCCAGACTCAAGCCCACTCCGTCAGACACAACCCCACTCCGCCAGACCCAAGCCCACTCCGCCAGACCCAAACCCACTCCGCCAGACCCAAACCCACTCCGCCAGACCCAAACCCACTCCGCCAGACCCAAACCCACTCCGCCAGACCCCAACCCACCCCGCCAGACCCAAACCCACTCCGCCAGACCCAAACCGACTCTGCCATACCCAAACCCACCGCCAGACCCAAACCCACTCCGCCAGACCCTAACCCACTCCGCCAGACCCAAACCCACTCCGCCAGACACAAACCCACCCCGCCAGACCCAAACCCACTCCACCAGACCCAAACACACTCCGCCAGACACAAACCCACTCCGCCAGACACAAACCCACTCCGCCAGACCCAAACACACTCCGCCAGACCCGAACCCACTCCGCCAGACCCGAACCCACTCCGCCAGACCCCAACCCACTCCGCCAGACCCGAACCCACTCCGACAGACCCAAACCCAATCCGCCATACCCGAACCCACTCCGCCAGACCCAAACCCACTCCGCCAGAGCCAAACCAACTCCGCCAGACCCAAACCCACTCCTCCAGACCCAAACCCACTCCGCCAGACCAAAACCCACTCCGCCAGACCCTAAACCCACTCCGCCAGACCCAAACCCACTCCGCCAGTCCCAAACCCACTCCGCCAGACCCAAGCCCACACCGCCACACCCAACCCCACTTCGCCAGACCCAAACCCACTCCGCCAGACCCAAACCCACTCCGCCAGACCCAAACCCACTCCGCCAGACCCAAACCCACTCCGCCAGCCCCAAACCCATTCCGCCAGATCCAAAACCACTCCGCCAGACCCAAACCCCCTCCGCCAGACCCATACCAACTCCGCCAGACCCATACCAACTCCGCCAGACCCAAACCCACTCCGCCAGACCCAAACCCACTCCGTCAGACGCAAACCCACTCCGCCAGACCCAAACCCACTCGGCCAGACCCAACCCCACTCCGCCAGACCCGAACCCACTCCGCCAGACCCGAACCCTCTCCGCCAGACCCGATCCCACTCCGCCAGACCCGAACCCACTCCGCCAGACCCGAACCCACCCCGCCAGACCCGAACCCACTCCGCCAGACCACAACCCACTCCGCCAGACCCAAACCCACTCCGACAGACCCAAACCCACTCCGACAGACCCAAACCCAATCCGCCAGACCCGAACCCACTCCGCCAGACCCAAACCCACTCCGCCAGACCCAAACCCACTCCGCCAGACGCAAACCCACTCCGCCAGACCCAAACCCACTCCGCCAAACCCATACGCATTCCGCCAGACCCAAACCCACTCCGCCAGACCCAAACCCACTCTGCCAGACCCAAACCCCCTCCGCCAGACCCTAAACCCACTCCGCCAGGCCCAAACCCACTCTGCCAGACCCAAACCCACTCCGCCAGACACAAACCCAATCCGCCAGACCCAAACCCACTCCTCCAGACCCAAACCCACTCCGCCAGACCCAAACCCACTCTGCCAGACCCAAACCCACTCCGCCAGACCCAAACCCACTCCGCCAGGCCCGAACCCACTCCGCCAGACCCGAACCCACTCCGCCAGACCCGAACCCACTCCGGCAGACCCAAACCCACTCCACCAGACCAAAACCCACTCCGCCAGACCCGAACCCACTCCGCCAGACCCAAACCACTCCGCCAGACCCAAACCCACTCCGCCAGACCCAAACCCACTCAGCCAGACCCAAACCACTCCGCCAGACCCAAACCCACTCCGCCAGACCCAAACCCACTTTGCCAGACCCAAACCACTCCGCCAGACCCAAACCCACTCCGCCAGACCCCAAACACACTCCGCCAGACCCAAACCCACTCCGCAAAACCCAAACCCACTCCGCCAGACCCAAACCCACTCTGCCAGACCCAAACCCACTCCGTCAGACCCGAACCCACTCCGCCAGACCCGAACACACTCTGCCAGACCCAAACCCACTCCGCCAGACCCGAACCCACCCCGCCAGACCCGAACCCACTCCGCCAGACCACAACCCACTCCGCCAGACCCAAACCCACTCCGACAGACCCAAACCCAATCCGCCAGACCCGAACCCACTCCGCCAGACCCAAACCCACTCCGCCAGACCCAAACCCACTCCGCCAGACGCAAACCCACTCCGCCAGACCCAAACCCACTCCGCCAAACCCATACGCATTCCGCCAGACCCAAACCCACTCCGCCAGACCCAAACCCACTCTGCCAGACCCAAACCCCCTGCGCCAGACCCTAAACCCACTCCGCCAGGCCCAAACCCACTCTGCCAGACCCAAACCCACTCCGCCAGACACAAACCCAATCCGCCAGACCCAAACCCACTCCTCCAGACCCAAACCCACTCCGCCAGACCCAAACCCACTCTGCCAGACCCAAACCCACTCCGCCAGACCCAAACCCACTCAGCCAGACCCAAACCACTCCGTCAGACCCAAACCCACTCCGCCAGACCCAAACCCACTTTGCCAGACCCAAACCACTCCGCCAGACCCAAACCCACTCCGCCAGACCCCAAACACACTCCGCCAGACCCAAACCCACTCCGCAAAACCCAAACCCACTCCGCCAGACCCAAACCCACTCTGCCAGACCCAAACCCACTCCGTCAGACCCGAACCCACACCGCCAGACCCGAACACACTCTGCCAGACCCAAACCCACTCCGCCAGACCCAAACCCACTCCGCCAGACCAAAACCCACTCCGCCAGACCCAAACCCACTCCGCCAGACCCAAACCCACTCCGCCAGACCCAAACCCAGTCCGCCAGACCCAAACCCACACCGCCAAACCCAAACCCACTCCGCCAGACCCAAACCCACTCCGCCAGACCCAAACCCACTCCGCCAAACCCATACCCACTCCGCCAGACCCAAACCCACTCCGCCAGACCCAAACCCACTCCGCCAGACCCAAACCCACTCCGCCAGACCCTAAACCAACTCCGCAAGACCCAAACCCACTCCGCCAGACCCAAACCCACTCCGCCAGACCCAAACCCACTCCGCCAGACCCAAACCCACTCCGCCAGAACCAAACCCACTCCGCCAGACCCAAACCCACTCTGCCATAACCAAACCCACCGCCAGACCGAAACCCACTCCGCCAGACCCTAACCCACTCCGGCAGACCCAAACCCACTCCGCCAGACCCAAACCCACCCCGCCAGATCCAAACCCACTCCGCCAGACCCAAACCCACTCCGCCAGACCCGAACCCACTCCGCCAGACCCGAACCCACACCGCCAGAGCCGAACCCATTCCGCCAGACCCGAACCCACTCCGCCAGACCCGAACCCACTCCGCCAGACCCGAACCCACTCCGCCAGACCCCAACCCACTCCGCCAGACCCGAACCCACTCCGGCAGACCCGAACCCAATCCGCAAGACCCGAACCCACTCCGCCAGAGCCAAACCCACTCCGCCAGACCCAAACCCACTCCGCCAGACCCAAACCCACTCCGTCAGACCCAACCTTACTCCGCCAGACCCAAACCCACTCCGCCAGACACAAACCCACTCCGCCAGACCCCAAACCCACTCCGCCAGACCCAAAACCACTCCGCCAGACCCAAACCCACACCGACAGACCCAAACCCACTCCGCCAGACCCAAACCCACTCCGCCAGACCCTAACCCACTCCGCCAGACCCTAACCCACTCCGCCAAACCCAAACCCACTCCGCCAGACCCAAACCCACTCTGCCAGACCCAAACCCACTCCGTCAGACCCGAACCCACTCCGCCAGACCCGAACCCACTCTGCCAGACCCAAACCCACTCCGCCAGACCCATACCCACTCCGCCAGACCAAAACCCACACCGCCAGACCCAAACCTACTCCGCCAGACCCAAACCCACTCCGCCAGACCCAAACCCACTCCGCCAGACCCAAACCCACTCCGCCAGACCCAAACCCACTCCGCCAGAACCAAACCCACTCCGCCAGACCCAAACCCACTCTGCCATTACCAAACCCACCGCCAGACCCAAACCCACTCCGCCAGACCCTAACCCACTCCGGCAGACCCAAACACACTCCGCCAGACCCAAACCCACCCCGCCAGACCCGAACCCACTCCGCCAGACCCGAACCCACTCCGCCAGACCCGAACCCACTCCGCCAGACCCGAACCCACACCGCAAGAGCCGAACCCATTCCGCCAGACCCGAACCCGCTCCGCCAGACCCGAACCCACTCCGCCAGACCCGAACCCACTCCGCCAGACCCCAACCCACTCCGCCAGACCCGAACCCACTCCGACAGACCCGAACCCAATCCGCCAGACCCGAACCCACTCCGCCAGAGCCAAACCCACTCCGCCAGACCCAAACCCACTCCGCCAGACCCAAACCCACTCCGTCAGACCCAACCTTACTCCGCCAGACCCAAACCCACTCCGCCAGACACAAACCCACTCCGCCAGACCCCAAACCCACTCCGCCAGACCCAAACCCACTCCGCCAGACCCAAACCCACACCGACAGACCCAAACCCACTCCGCCAGACCCAAACCCACTCCGCCAGACCCAAACCCACTCCGCCAGACCCTAAACCAACTCCGCAAGACCCAAACCCACTCCGCCAGACCCAAACCCACTCCGCCAGACCCAAACCCACTCCGCCAGACCCAAACCCACTCCGCCAGACCCAAACCCACTCCGCCAGACCCAAACCCACTCTGCCATAACCAAACCCACCGCCAGACCGAAACCCACTCCGCCAGACCCTAACCCACTCCGGCAGACCCAAACCCACTCCGCCAGACCCAAACCCACCCCGCCAGATCCAAACCCACTCCGCCAGACCCAAACCCACTCCGCCAGACCCGAACCCACTCCGCCAGACCCAAACACACTCCGCCAGACCCGAACCCACACCGCCAGAGCCGAACCCATTCCGCCAGACCCGAACCCACTCCGCCAGACCCGAACCCACTCCGCCAGACCCGAACCCACTCCGCCAGACCCCAACCCACTCCGCCAGACCCGAACCCACTCCGGCAGACCCGAACCCAATCCGCAAGACCCGAACCCACTCCGCCAGAGCCAAACCCACTCCGCCAGACCCAAACCCACTCCGCCAGACCCAAACCCACTCCGTCAGACCCAACCTTACTCCGCCAGACCCAAACCCACTCCGCCAGACACAAACCCACTCCGCCAGACCCCAAACCCACTCCGCCAGACCCAAAACCACTCCGCCAGACCCAAACCCACACCGACAGACCCAAACCCACTCCGCCAGACCCAAACCCACTCCGCCAGACCCTAACCCACTCCGCCAAACCCAAACCCACTCCGCCAGACCCAAACCCACTCTGCCAGACCCAAACCCACTCCGTCAGACCCGAACCCACTCCGCCAGACCCGAACCCACTCTGCCAGACCCAAACCCACTCCGCCAGACCCAAACCCACTCCGCCAGACCAAAACCCACACCGCCAGACCCAAACCTACTCCGCCAGACCCAAACCCACTCCGCCAGACCCAAACCCACTCCGCCAGACCCAAACCCACTCCGCCAGACCCAAACCCACTCCGCCAGAACCAAACCCACTCCGCCAGACCCAAACCCACTCTGCCATTACCAAACCCACCGCCAGACCCAAACCCACTCCGCCAGACCCTAACCCACTCCGGCAGACCCAAACACACTCCGCCAGACCCAAACCCACCCCGCCAGACCCAAACCCACTCCGCCAGACCCGAACCCACTCCGCCAGACCCAAACACACTCCGCCAGACCCGAACCCACACCGCAAGAGCCGAACCCATTCCGCCAGACCCAAACCCACTCCGCCAGACCCAAACCCACTCCGTCAGACCCAACCTTACTCCGCCAGACCCAAACCCACTCCGCCAGACACAAACCCACTCCGCCAGACCCCAAACCCACTCCGCCAGACCCAAACCCACTCCGCCAGACCCAAACCCACACCGACAGACCCAAACCCACTCCGCCAGACCCAAACCCACTCCGCCAGACCCAAACCCACTCCGCCAGACCCAAACCCACTCTGCCATACCCAAACCCACCGCCAGACCCAAACCCACTCCGCCAGACCCTAACCCACTCCGCCAGACCCAAACCCACTCCGCCAGACCCTAACCCACTCCGCCAGACACAAACCCACCCCGCCAGACGCAAACCCACTCCGCCAGACCCAAACTTACTCCATCAGACCCAAACCCACTCCACCAGACCCAAACCCACTCCGCCAGACCCAAACCCACTCCGCAAGACCCAAACCCAATCCGCCAGACCCAAACCCACTCCTCCAGACCCAAACCCACTCCGCCAGACCCAAACCCACTCTGCGAGACCCAAACCCACTCCGCCATACCCAAACCCACTCCGCCAGACCCGAACCCACTCCGGCAGACCCAAACCCACTCCGCCAGACCCAAACCCACTCCGCCAGACCCAAACCCACTCCGCCAGACCAAAACCCACTCCGCCAGACCCAAACCCACTCCGCCAGACCCAAACCCACTCCGCCAGAGCCAAACCCACTCCGCCAGACCCAAACCCACTCCGCCAGACCCAAACCCACTCCGCCAGACCCAAGCCCACACCGCCACACCCAACCCCACTTCGCCAGACCCAAACCCACTCCGCCAGACCCAAACCCACCCCGCCAGACCCAAACCCACTCCGCCAGCCCCAAACCCACTCCGCCAGATCCAAAACCACTCCGCCAGACCCAAACCCCCTCCGCCAGACCCGTACCAACTCCACCAGACCCAAACCCACTCCGCCAGACCCAAACCCACTCCGCCAGACCCAAACACACTCCGCCAGACGCAAACCCACTCCGCCAGACCCAAACCGACTCGGCCAGACCCAAACCCAATCCGCCAGACCCGAACCCACTCCGCCAGACCCGAACCCACTCCGCCAGACCCGAACCCTCTCCGCCAGACCCGATCCCACTCCGCCAGACCCGAACCCACTCCGCCAGACCCGAACCCACTCCGCCAGACCCGAACCCACTCCGCCAGACCACAACCCACTCCGCCAGACCCAAACCCACTCCGCCAGACCCAAACCCACTCCGCCAGACCCAAACCCACTCCGCCAGACCCAAACCCACTCCGCCAGACCCAAACCCACTCCGCCAGACCCAAACCCACTCCGGCAGACCCCAAACCCACTCCGCCAGACCCAAACCCACTCCGCCAGACCCAAACCCACTCCGCCAGACCCAAACCCACTCCGCAAGACCCAAACCCACTCCGCCAGACCCAAACCCCCCCCGCCAGACCCAAACCCGCTCCGCCAGACCCAAGCCCACTCGGCCAGACGCAAACCCACTCCGCCAGACCAAAGCCCACTCCGCCAGACTCAAGCCCACTCCGCCAGACACAACCCCACTCCGCCAGACCCAAGCCCACTCCGCCAGACCCAAACCCACTCCGCCAGACCCAAACCCACTCCGCCAGACCCAAACCCACTCCGCCAGACCCAAACCCACTCCGCCAGACCCCAACCCACCCCGCCAGACCCAAACCCACTCCGCCAGACCCGAACCCTCTCCGCCAGACCCGATCCCACTCCGCCAGACCCGAACCCACTCCGCCAGACCCGAACCCACTCCGCCAGACCCGAACCCACTCCGCCAGACCACAACCCACTCCGCCAGACCCAAACCCACTCCGCCAGACCCAAACCCACTCCGCCAGACCCAAACCCACTCCGCCAGACCCAAACCCACTCCGCCAGACCCAAACCCACTCCGCCAGACCCAAACCCACTCCGGCAGACCCCAAACCCACTCCGCCAGACCCAAACCCACTCCGCCAGACCCAAACCCACTCCGCCAGACCCAAACCCACTCCGCAAGACCCAAACCCAGTCCGCCAGACCCAAACCCCCCCCGCCAGACCCAAACCCGCTCCGCCAGACCCAAGCCCACTCGGCCAGACGCAAACCCACTCCGCCAGACCAAAGCCCACTCCGCCAGACTCAAGCCCACTCCGCCAGACACAACCCCACTCCGCCAGACCCAAGCCCACTCCGCCAGACCCAAACCCACTCCGCCAGACCCAAACCCACTCCGCCAGACCCAAACCCACTCCGCCAGACCCAAACCCACTCCGCCAGACCCCAACCCACCCCGCCAGACCCAAACCCACTCCGCCAGACCCAAACCGACTCTGCCATACCCAAACCCACCGCCAGACCCAAACCCAGTCCGCCAGACCCTAACCCACTCCGCCAGACCCAAACCCACTCCGCCAGACACAAACCCACCCCGCCAGACCCAAACCCACTCCACCAGACCCACACCCACTCCGGCAGACACAAACCCACTCCGCCAGACCCAAACACACTCCGCCAGACCCGAACCCACTCCGCCAGACCCGAACCCACTCCGCCAGACCCCAACCCACTCCGCCAGACCCCAACCCACTCCGACAGACCCAAACCCAATCCGCCAGACCCGAACCCACTCCGCCAGACCCAAACCCACTCCGCCAGAGCCAAACCAACTCCGCCAGACCCAAACCCACTCCTCCAGACCGAAACCCACTCCGCCAGACCAAAACCCACTCCGCCAGACCCAAACCCACTCCGCCAGACCCAAACCCACTCCGCCAGACCCAAACCCACTCCGCCAGACCCAAGCCCACACCGCCACACCCAAGCCCACACCGCCACACCCAAACCCACTCCGCCAGACCCAAACCCACTCCGCCAGACCCAAACCACTCCGCCAGACCCAAACCCACTCCGCCAGACCCAAACCCACTTTGCCAGACCCAAACCACTCCGCCAGACCCAAACCCACTACGCCAGACCCCAAACACACTCCGCCAGACCCAAACCCACTCCGCCAAACCCAAACCTACTCCGCCAGACCCAAACCCACTCTGCCAGACCCAAACCCACTCCGTCAGACCCGAACCCACTCCGCCAGACCCGAACACACTCTGCCAGACCCAAACCCACTCCGCCAGACCCAAACCCACTCCGCCAGACCAAAACCCACTCCGCCAGACCCAAACCTACTCCGCCAGACCCAAACCCACTCCGACAGACCCAAACCCACTCCGCCAGACCCAAACCCATTCCGCCAGACCCAAACCCACTCCGCCAAACCCAAACCCACTCTGCCAGACCCAAACCCACTCCGCCAGACCCAAACCCACTCCGCCAAACCCATACCCAGTCCGCCAGACCCAAACCCACTCCGCCAGACCCAAACCCACTCCGCCAGACCCAAACCCACTCCGCCAGACCCTAAACCCACTCCGCAAGACCCAAACCCACTCCGCCAGACCCAAACCCACTCCGCCAGACCCAAACCCACTCCGCCAGACCCAAACCAACTCCGCCAGAACCAAACCCACTCCGCCAGACCCAAACCCACTCTGCTATAACCAAACCCACCGCCAGACCCAAACCCACTCCGCCAGACCCAAACCCACTCCGCCAGACCCAAACCCACTCCGCCAGACCCAAACCCACTCCGCCAGAACCAAACCCACTCCGCCAGACCCGAACCCACTCCGCCAGACCCCAACCCACTCCGCCAGACCCGAACCCACTCCGACAGACCCGAACCCAATCCGCCAGACCCGAACCCAATCCGCCAGACCCGAACCCACTCCGCCAGACCCAAACCCACTCCGCCAGACCCAAACCCACTCCGTCAGACCCAACCTTACTCCGCCAGACCCAAACCCACTCCGCCAGACACAAACCCACTCCGCCAGACCCCAAACCCACTCCGCCAGACCCAAACCCACTCCGCCAGACCCAAACCCACACCGACAGACCCAAACCCACTCCGCCAGACCCAAACCCACTCCGCCAGACCCAAACCCACACCGACAGACCCAAACCCACTCCGCCAGACCCGAACCCACTCCGCCAGACCCGAACCCACTCCGCCAGACCCGAACCCTCTCCGCCAGACCCGATCCCACTCCGCCAGACCCGAACCCACTCCGCCAGACCCGAACCCACCCCGCCAGACCCGAACCCACTCCGCCAGACCACAACCCACTCCGCCAGACCCAAACCCACTCCGACAGACCCAAACCCAATCCGCCAGACCCGAACCCACTCCGCCAGACCCAAACCCACTCCGCCAGACCCAAACCCACTCCGCCAGACGCAAACCCACTCCGCCAGACCCAAACCCACTCCGCCAAACCCATACGCATTCCGCCAGACCCAAACCCACTCCGCCAGACCCAAACCCACTCCGCCAGACCCAAACCCACTCCGCCAGACCCAAACCCACTCTGCCAGACCCAAACCCACTCCGCCAGACCCTAAACGCACTCCGCCAGGCCCAAACCCACTCCGCCAGACCCAAACCCACTCCGCCAGACCCAAACCCAATCCGCCAGACCCAAACCCACTCCTCCAGACCCAAACCCACTCCGCCAGACCCAAACCCACTCCGCCAGACCCAAACCCACTCCGCCATACCCCAACCCACTCCGCCAGACCCGAACCCACTCCGCCAGACCCGAACCCACTCCGGCAGACCCAAACCCACTCCGCCAGACCAAAACCCACTCCGCCAGACCCAAACCCACTCCGCCAGACCCAAACCACTCCGCCAGACCCAAACCCACTCCGCCAGACCCAAACCCACTCCGCCAGACCCAAACCACTCCGCCAGACCCAAACCCACTCCGCCAGACCCAAACCCACTTTGCCAGACCCAAACCACTCCGCCAGACCCAAACCCACTCCGCCAGACCCCAAACACACTCCGCCAGACCCAAACCCACTCCGCCAAACCCAAACCTACTCCGCCAGACCCAAACCCACTCTGCCAGACCCAAACCCACTCCGTCAGACCCGAACCCACTCCGCCAGACCCGAACATACTCTGCCAGACCCAAACCCACTCCGCCAGACCCCAACCCACTCCGCCAGACCCGAACCCACTCCGACAGACCCGAACCCACTCCGCCAGACCCAAACCCACTCCGCCAGACCCAAACCCACTCCGCCAGACCCAAACCCACTCCGCCAGACCCAAACCCACTCCGTCAGACCCAACCTTACTCCGCCAGACCCAAACCCACTCCGCCAGACACAAACCCACTCCGCCAGACCCCAAACCCACTCCGCCAGACCCAAACCCACTCCGCCAGACCCAAACCCACACCGACAGACCCAAACCCACTCCGCCAGACCCAAACCCACTCCGCCAGACCCAAACCCACACCGACAGACCCAAACCCACTCCGACAGACCCAAACCCACTCCGCCAGACCCGAACCCACTCCGCCAGACCCGAACCCTCTCCGCCAGACCCGATCCCACTCCGCCAGACCCGAACCCACTCCGCCAGATCCGAACCCACCCCGCCAGACCCGAACCCACTCCGCCAGACCACAACACACTTCGCCAGACCCAAACCCACTCCGACAGACCCAAACCCAATCCGCCAGACCCGAACCCACTCCGCCAGACCCAAACCCACTCCGCCAGACCCAAACCCACTCCGCCAGACGCAAACCCACTCCGCCAGACCCAAACCCACTCCGCCAGACCCATACGCATTCCGCCAGACCCAAACCCACTCCGCCAGACCCAAACCCACTCTGCCAGACCCAAACCCACTCCGCCAGACCCTAAACCCACTCCGCCAGGCCCAAACCCACTCCGCCAGACCCAAACCCACTCCGCCAGACCCAAACCCAATCCGCCAGACCCAAACCCACTCCTCCAGACCCAAACCCACTCCGCCAGACCCAAACCCACTCTCCCAGACCCAAACCCACTCCGCCATACCCCAACCCACTCCGCCAGACCCGAACCCACTCCGCCAGACCAAAACCCACTCCGCCAGACCCAAACCTACTCCGCCAGACCCAAACCCACTCCGCCAGACCCAACTCCACTCCGCCAAACCCAAACCCACTCCGCCAGACCCAAACCCACTCCGCCAGACCCAAACCCACTCCGCCAGACCCAAACCCACTCCGCCAGACCCAAACCCACTCCGCCAAACAAATACCCAGTCCGCCAGACCCAAACCCACTCCGCCAGACCCAAACCCACTCCGCCAGACCCAAACCCACTCCGCCAGACCCTAAACCCACTCCGCAATACCCAAACCCACTCCGCCAGACCCAAACCCACTCCGCCAGACCCAAACCCACTCAGCCAGACCCAAACCCACTCCGCCAGACCCAAACCCACTCCGCCAGCACCAAACCCACTCCGCCAGCACCAAACCCACTCTGCCATACCCAAACCCACCGCCAGACCCAAACCCACTCCGCCAGACCCGAACCCACACCGCCAGAGCCGAACCCATTCCGCCAGACCCGAACCCACTCCGCCAGACCCGAACCCACTCCGCCAGACCCGAACCCACTCCGCCAGACCCCAACCCACTAAGCCAGACCCGAACCCACTCCGACAGACCCGAACCCAATCCGCCAGACCCGAACCCACTCCGCCAGAGCCAAACCCACTCCGCCAGGACGAAACCCACTCCGCCAGACCCAAACACACTCCGCCAGACCAAAACCCACTCCGCCAGACCCAAACCCACTCCGCCAGACCCAAACCCACTCCACCAGACCCAAACCCACTCCGCCAGACCCAAGCCCACTCCGCCAGGCCCAAACCCACTCCGCCAGACCCAAACCCACTCCGCCAGCCCCAAACCCACTCCGCCAAACCCATACCAACTCCGCCAGACCCAAACCCACTCCGCCAGACCCAAACCCACTCCGCCAGACCCAAACCCACTCCGCCAGACGCAAACCCACTCCGCCAGACCCAAACCCACTCGGCCAGACCCAAACCCACTCCGCCAGACCCGAACCCACTCCGCCAGACCCGAACCCACTCCGCCAGACCCGAACCCACTCCGCCAGACCCCAACCCACTCCGCCAGACCCAAACCCACTCCGCCAGACCCAACCCCACTTCGCCAGACCCAAACCCACTCCGCCAGACCCAAACCCACTCCGCCAGACCCAATCCCACTCCGCCAGCCCCAAACCCACTCCGCCAGACACATACCAACTCCGCCAGACCCAAACCCACTCCGCCAGACCCAAACCCACTCCGCCAGAGCCAAACCCACTCCGCCAGACACAAACCCAATCCGCCAGACCCAAACCCACTCCGCCAGAGCCAAACCCACTCCGCCAGACACAAACCCACTCGGCCAGACCCAAACCCACTCCGCCAGACCCAAACCCACTCCGCCAGACCCAAACCCACTCCGCCAGACCCAAACCCACTCCGCCAGACCCAAACCCACTCCGCCAGACCCAAACCCACTCCGCCGGACCCGAACCCACTCCGCCGGACCCGAACCCACTCCGCCAGACCCCAACCCACTCCGCCGGACCTTAACCGACTCCGCCAGACCTAAGCCCACTCTGCCAGACCCAACCCCACTCCGCCAGACCCAAGCCCACTCCGCCAGACCCAAGCCCACTCCGCCAGACCCAAGCCCACTCCGCCAGACCCGAACACACTCTGCCAGACCCAAACCCACTCCGCCAGACCCAAACCCACTCCGCCAGACCAAAACCCACTCCGCCAGACCCAAACCTACTCCGCCAGACCCAAACCCACTCCGCCAGACCCAACTCCACTCCGCCAGACCCAAACCCACTCCGCCAGACCCAAACCCACTCCGCCAGACCCAAACCCACTCCGCCAGACCCTAAACCCACTTCGCAATACCCAAACCCACTCCGCCAGACGCAAACCCACTCCGCCAGACCCAAACCCACTCAGCCAGACCCAAACCCACTCCGCCAGACCCAAACCCACTCCGCCGGAACCAAACCCACTCCGCCAGACCCAAACCCACTCTGCCATACCCAAACCCACCGCCAGACCCAAACCCACTCCGCCAGACCCGAACCCACACCGCCAGAGACGAACCCATTCCGCCAGACCCGAACCCACTCCGCCAGACCCGAACCCACTCCGCCAGACCCCAACCCACTCCGCCAGACCCCAACCCACTCCGCCAGACCCGAACCCACTCCGACAGACCCGAACCCAATCCGCCAGACCCGAACCCACTCCGCCAGAGCCAAACCCACTCCGCCAGGACGAAACCCACTCCGCCAGACCCAAACACACTCCGCCAGACCAAAACCCACTCCGCCAGACCCAAACCCACTCCGCCAGACCCAAACCCACTCCACCAGACCCAAACCCACTCCGCCAGACCCAAGCCCACTCCGCCAGACCCAAACCCACTCCGCCAGACCCAAACCCACTCCGCCAGCCCCAAACCCACTCCGCCAGACTCAAACCCACTCCGCCAGACCCCAAACCCACTCCGCCAGACCCAAACCCACTCCGCCAGACCCAAACCCACTCCGTCAGACCCGAACCCACTCCGCCAGACCCGAACACACTCCGCCAGACCCGAACCCACTCCGCCAGACCCAAACCCACTCCGCCAGACCAAAACCCACTCCGCCAGACCAAAACCTACTCCGCCAGACCCAAACCCACTCCGCCAGACCCAAACCCACTCCGCCAGACCCAAACACACTCCGCCAGACCCGAACCCACTCCGACAGACTCAAACCCAATCCGCCAGACCCGAACCCAATCCGCCAGACCCGAACCCACTCCGCCAGACCCAAACCCACTCCGCCAGACCCAAACCCTCTCCGCCAGACCCAAACTTACACCGCCAGACCCAAACCCACTCCGCCAGACACAAACCCACTCCGCCAGACCCCAAACCCACTCCGCCAGACCCAAACCCACTCCGCCAGACACAAACCCACTCCGCCAGACCCAAACCCACTCGGCCAGACCCAAACCCACTCCGCCAGACCCAAACCCACTCCGCCAGACCCAAACCCACTCCGCCAGACCCAAACCCACTCTGCCAGACCCGAACCCACTCCGCCGGACCCGAACCCACTCCGCCAGACCCCAACCCACTCCGCCGGACCTTAACCGACTCCGCCAGACCTAAGCCCACTCTGCCAGACCCAACCCCACTCCGCCAGACCCAAGCCCACTCCGCCAGACCCGAACACACTCTGCCAGACCCAAACCCACTCCGCCAGACCCTAACACACTCCGCCAGACCCGAAACCACTCCGACAGACCCAAACCCAATCCGCCAGACCCGAACCCACTCCGCCAGACCCAAACCCACTCCGCCAGACCCAAACCCACTCCGCCAGACCCAAACCCACTCCGCCAGACCCAAGCTTACACCGCCAGACCCAAACCCACTCCGCCAGACACAAACCCACTCCGCCAGACCCCAAACCCACTCCGCCAGACCCAAACCCACTCCGCCGGACCAAAACCCACTCCGCCAGACCCAAACCCACTCCGCCAGACCCAAACCCACTCCGCCAGACCAAAACCCACTCCGCCAGACCCTAACCCACTCCGCCAGACCCAAACCCACTCCGCCAGACCAAAACCCACTCCGCCAGACCAAAACCCACTCCGCCAGACCAAAACCCACTCCGCCAGACCCTAACCCACTCCGCCAGACCCAAACCCACTCCGCCAGACACAAACTCACCCCGCCAGACCCAAACCCACTCCGCCAGACCCAAACCCACTCAGCCAGACCCAAACCCACTCCGCCAGACCCAAACACACTCCGCCAGACCCGAACCCACTCCGACAGACCCAAACCCAATCCGCCAGACCCGAACCCACTCCGCCAGACCCAAACCCACTCCGCCAGACCCAAACCCACTCCGCCAGACCTAAACCCACTCCGCCAGACCCCAAACCCACTCCGCCGGACCCAAACCCACTCCGCCAGACCCAAACCCACTCCGCCAGACCCAAACCCACTCTGCCATACCCAAACCCACCGCCAGACCCAAACCCACTCCGCCAGACCCTAACCCACTCCGCCAGACCCAAACCCACTCCGCCAGACCCAAACCCACTCCGCCAGACACAAACCCACCCCGCCAGACCCAAACCCACTCCGCCAGACCCAAACCCACTCCGCCAGACCCAAACCCACTCCGCCAGACCCAAACCCACTCCGCCAGACCCAAACACACTCCGCCAGTCCCGAACCCACTCCGACAGACCCAAACCCAATCCGCCAGACCCGAACCCACTCCGCCAGACCCAAACCCACTCCGCCAGACCCAAACCCACTCCGCCAGACCCCAAACCCACTCCGCCGGACCCAAACCCATTCCGCCAGACCCAAACCCACTCCGCCTGACCCAAACCCACTCCGACAGACCCAAACCCACTCCGCCAGACCCAAACCCACTCCGCCAGATCCAAACCCACTCCGCCAGACCCAAACCCACTCCGCCAGACCCAAACCCACTCCGCCAGACCCAAACCCACTCCGCCAGACCCAAACCCACTCCGTCAGACCCGAACCCACTCCGCCAGACCCGAACACACTCTGCCAGACCCGAACCCACTCCGCCAGACCCAAACCCACTCCGCCAGACCAAAACCCACTCCGCCAGACTAAAACCCACTCCGCCAGACCCAAACCCACTCCGCCAGACCCAAACCCACTCCGCCAGACCCAAACCCATTCCGCCAGACCCAAACCCACTCCGCCAGACCCAAACCCACTCCGCCAGACCCAAACCCACTCCGCCAGACCCAAACCCACTCCGCCAGACCCAAACCCATTCCGCCAGACCCAAACCCACTCCGCCAGACCCAAACCCACTCCGCCAGACCCAAACCCACTCCGCCAAATCCATACCCAGTCCCCCAGACCCAAACCCACTCCGCCAGACCCAAACCCACTCCGCCAGACCCAAACCCACTCCGCCAGACCCAAACCCACTCCGCCAGACCCTAAACCCACTCCGCAAGACCCAAACCCACTCCGCCAGACCCAAACCCACTCCGCCAGACCCAAACCCACTCCGCCAGACCCAAACCCACTCCGCCAGACCCAAACCCACTCCGCCAGACCCCAAACCCACTCTGCCAGACCCAAACCCACTCCGCCAGACCCAAACCCACTCAGCCAGACCCAAACCCACTCCGCCAGACCCAAGCCCACTCCGCCAGACCCAAACCCACTCCGCCAGACCCAAACCCACTCTGCCATACCCAAACCCACCGCCAGACCCAAACCCACTCCGCCAGACCCTAACCCACTCCGCCAGACCCAAACCCACTCCACCAGACACAAACCCACCCCGCCAGACCCAAACCCACTCCGCCAGACCCAAACCCACTCCGCCAGACCCAAACCCACTCCGCCAGACCCAAACACACTCCGCCAGACCCGAACCCACTCCGACAGACCCAAACCCAATCCGCCAGACCCGAACCCACTCCGCCAGACCCAAACCCACTCCGCCAGACCCAAACCCACTCCGCCAGACCCAAACCCACTCCGCCAGACCCAAACTTACACCGCCAGACCCAAACCCACTCCGCCAGACACAAACCCACTCCGCCAGACCCCAAACCCACTCCGCCAGACCCAAACCCACTCCGCCAGACCCAAACCCACTCCGCCAGACCCAAACCCACTCCGCCAGACCCAAACCCACTCCGCCAGACCAAAACCCACTCCGCCAGACCCAAACCCACTCCGCCAGCCCCAAACTCACTCCGCCAGACCCAAACCCACTCCGCCAGACCCCAAACCCACTCCGCCGGACCCAAACCCACTCCGCCAGACCCAAACCCACTCCGCCAGACCAAAACCCACTCCGCCAGACCCAAACCCACTCCGCCAGCCCCAAACCCACTCCGCCAGACACAAACCCACTCCGCCAGACCCCAAACCCACTCCGCCGGACCCAAACCCACTCCGCCAGACACAAACCCACTCCGCCTGACCCAAACCCACTCCGACAGACAGAAACCCACTCCGCCAGACCCAAACCCACTCCGCCAGACCCAAACCCACTCCGACAGACCCAAACCCACTCCGCCAGACCCAAACCCACTCCGCCAGACCCGAACCCATTCCGCCATACCATAACCCACTCCGCCAGACCCGAACCCACTCCGACAGACCCGAACCCAATCCGCCAGACCCGAACCCACTCCGCCAGACCCCAACCCACTCCGCCAGACCCAAACCCACTCCGCCAGACCCCAAACCCACTCCGCCGGACCCAAACCCATTCCGCCAGACCCAAACCCACTCCGCCTGACCCAAGCCCACTCCGACAGACCTAAATCCACTCCGCCAGACCCAAACCCACTCCGCCAGACCCAAACCCACTCCGCCAGACCCAAACCCACTCCGCCAGACCCAAACCCACTCCGCCAGACCCAAACCCACTCCGCCAGACCCAAACCCACTCCGCCAGACCCGAACCCACTCCGTCAGACCCGAACCCACTCCGCCAGACCCGAACACACTCTGCCAGACCCGAACCCACTCCGCCAGACCCAAACCCACTCCGCCAGACCAAAACCCACTCCGCCAGACCAAAACCCACTCCGCCAGACCCAAACCCACTCCGCCAGACCCAAACCCACTCCGCCAGACCCAAACCCATTCCGCCAGACACAAACCCACTCCGCCAGACCCAAACCCACTCCGCCAGACCCAAACCCACTCCGCCAGACCCAAACCCACTCCGCCAGACCCAAACCCACTCCGCCAAACCCATACTCAGTCCGCCAGACCCAAACCCACTCCGCCAGACCCAAACCCACTCCGCCAGACCCAAACCCACTCCGCCAGACCCTAAACCCACTCCGCAAGACCCAAACCCACTCCGCCAGACCCAAACCCACTCCGCCAGACCCAAACCCACTCCGCCAGACCCAAACCCACTCTGCCAGACCCAAACCCACTCCGCCAGAACCAAACCCACTCCGCCAGACCCAAACCCACTCTGCCATAACCAAACCCACCGCCAGACCCAAACCCACTCTGCCATAACCAAACCCACCGCCAGACCCAAACCCACTCCGCCAGACCCTAACCCACTCCGCCAGACCCCAACCCACTCCGCCAGACCCGAACCCACTCCGACAGACCCGAGCCCACTCCGCCAGACCCAAACCCACTCCGCCAGACCCCAAACCCACTCCGCCAGACCCAAACCCACTCCGCCAGACCCAAGCCCACACCGCCAGACCCAACCCCACACCGCCAGACCCAAACCCACTCCGCCAGACCCAAACCCACTCCGCCAGACCCAAACCCACTCCGCCAGCCCCAAACCCACTCCGCCAGACCCATACCAACTCCGCCAGACCCAAACCCACTCAGCCAGACCCAAACCCACTCCGCCAGACCCAAAACCACTCCGCCAGACACAAACCCACCCCGCCAGACCCAAACCCACTCCGCCAGACCCAAACCCACTCCGCCAGACCCAAACCCACTCCGCCAGATCCAAACACACTCCGTCAGACCCGAACCCACTCCGACAGACCCAAACCCAATCCGCCAGACCCGAACCCACTCCGCCAGACCCGAACCCACTCCACCAGAGCCAAACCCACTCCGCCAGAACCAAACCCACTCCGCCAGACCCAAACCCACTCCGCCAGACCCAACCTTACTCCGCCAGACACAAACCCACTCCGCCAGACCCAAACCCACTCCGCCAGACCCCAAACCCACTCCGCCAGACCCAACCCCACTCCGCCAGACCCAAACCCACACCGACAGGCCCAAACCCACTCCGCCAGACCCAAACCCACTCCGCCAGACCCAAACCCACTCCATCAGACCCAAACCCACTCCGCCAGACCCAAACCCACACCGCCACACCCCAAACCCATTCCGCCAGACCCAAACCCACTCCGCCAGACCCAAACCCACTCCGCCAGACCCAAACCCACTCCGCCAGACCCAAACCCACTCCGCCAGACCCAAACCCACTCCGCCAGACCCAAACCCACTCCGCCAGACCCAAACCCACTCTGCCATACCCAAACCCACCGCCAGACCCAAACCCACTCCGCCAGACCCTAACCCACTCCGCCAGACCCAAACCCACTCCGCCAGACACAAACCCACCCCGCCAGACCCAAACCCACTCCGCCAGAGCCAAACCCACTCCGCCAGACCCAAACCCACTCCGCCAGACCCAAACACACTCCGCCAGACCCGAACCCACTCCGACAGACCCGAACCCAATCCGCCAGAGCCGAACCCATTCCGCCAGACCCGAACCCACTCCGCCAGACCCGAACCCACTCCGCCAGACCCGAACCCACTCCGCCAGACCCCAACCCACTCCGCCAGACCCCAACCCACTCTGACAGACCCGAACCCAATCCGCCAGACGCGAACCCAATCCGCCAGACGCGAACCCACTCCACCAGAGCCAAACCCACTCCGCCAGAACCAAACCTACTCCGCCAGACCCAAACCCACTCCGCCAGACCCAACCTTACTCCGCCAGACACAAACCCACTCCGCCAGACCCAAACCCACTCCGCCAGACCCCAAACCCACTCCGCCAGACCCAAACCCACTCCGCCAGACCCAAACCCCCACCGACAGGCCCAAACCCACTCCGCCAGACCCAAACCCACTCCGCCAGACCCAAACCCACTCCGTCAGACCCAAACCCACTCCGCCAGACCCAAACCCACACCGCCAGACCCCAAACCCACTCCGCCAGACCCAAACCCACTCCGCCAGACGCAAACCCACTCCGCCAGACCCAAACCCACTCCGCCAGACCCAAACCCACTCCGCCAGACCCAAACCCACTCCGCCAGACCCAAACCCACTCTGCCATACCCAAACCCACTCCGCCAGACCCAAACCCACTCCGCCAGACACAAACCCACCCCGCCAGACCCAAGCCCACTCCGCCAGAGCCAAACCCACTCCGCCAGACCCAAACCCACTCCGCCAGACCCAAACACACTCCGCCAGACCCGAACCCACTCCGACAGACCCAAACCCAATCCGCCAGACCCGAACCCACTCCGCCAGACCCAAACCCACTCCGCCAGACCCGAACCCACTCCGCCAGACCCAAACCCACTCCGCCAGGCCCTAAACCCACTCCGCAATACCCAAACCCACTCCGCCAGACCCGAACCCACACCGCCAGAGCCGAACCCATTCCGCCAGACCCGAACCCACTCCGCCAGACCCGAACCCACTCCGCCAGTCCCGAACCCACTCCGCCAGACCCGAACCCACTCCGCCAGACCCGAACCCACTCCGCCAGACCCGAACCCAATCCGCCAGACCCGAACCCACTCCACCAGAGCCAAACCCACTCCGCCAGAACCAAACCCACTCCGCCAGACCCAAACCCACTCCGCCAGACCCAACCTTACTCCGCCAGACACAAACCCACTCCGCCAGACCCAAACCCACTCCGCCAGACCCCAAACCCACTCCGCCAGACCCAACCCCTCTCCGCCAGACCCAAACCCACACCGACAGGCCCAAACCCACTCCGCCAGACCCACACCCACTCCGCCAGACCCAAACCCACTCCATCAGACCCAAACCCACTCCGCCACACCCCAAACCCATTCCGCCAGACCCAAACCCACTCCGCCAGACCCAAACCCACTCCGCCAGACCCAAACCCACTCCGCCAGACCCAAACCCACTCCGCCAGACCCAAACCCACTCCGCCAGACCCAAACCCACTCTGCCATACCCAAACCCACCGCCAGACCCAAACCCACTCCGCCAGACCCTAACCCACTCCGCCAGACCCAAACCCACTCCGCCAGACACAAACCCACCCCGCCAGACCCAAACCCACTCCGCCAGACCCAAACCCACTCCGCCAGACCCAAACCCACTCCGCCAGACCCAAACACACTCCGCCAGACCCGAACCCACTCCGACAGACCCAAACCCAATCCGCCAGAGCCGAACCCATTCCGCCAGACCCGAACCCACTCCGCCAGACCCGAACCCACTCCGCCAGACCCGAACCCACTCCGCCAGACCCCAACCCACTCCGCCAGAACCGAACCCACTCTGACAGACCCGAACCCAATCCGCCAGACCCAAACCCACTCCGCCAGACCCACACCCACTCCGCCAGACCCAAACCCACTCCATCAGACCCAAACCCACTCCGCCACACCCCAAACCCATTCCGCCAGACCCAAACCCACTCCGCCAGACCCAAACCCACTCCGCCAGACCCAAACCCACTCCGCCAGACCCAAACCCACTCCGCCAGACCCAAACCCACTCCGCCAGACCCAAACCCACTCTGCCATACCCAAACCCACCGCCAGACCCAAACCCACTCCGCCAGACCCTAACCCACTCCGCCAGACCCAAACCCACTCCGCCAGACACAAACCCACCCCGCCAGACCCAAACCCACTCCGCCAGAGCCAAACCCACTCCGCCAGACCCAAACCCACTCCGCCAGACCCAAACACACTCCGCCAGACCCGAACCCACTCCGACAGACCCAAACCCAATCCGCCAGAGCCGAACCCATTCCGCCAGACCCGAACCCACTCCGCCAGACCCGAACCCACTCCGCCAGACCCGAACCCACTCCGCCAGACCCCAACCCACTCCGCCAGAACCGAACCCACTCTGACAGACCCGAACCCAATCCGCCAGACGCGAACCCACTCCACCAGAGCCAAACCCACTCCGCCAGAACCAAACCTACTCCGCCAGACCCAAACCCACTCCGCCAGACCCAACCTTACTCCGCCAGACACAAACCCACTCCGCCAGACCCAAACCCACTCCGCCAGACCCCAAACCCACTCCGCCAGACCCAAACCCACTCCGCCAGACCCGAACCCCCACCGACAGGCCCAAACCCACTCCGCCAGACCCAAACCCACTCCGCCAGACCCAAACCCACTCCGCCAGACCCAAACCCACTCCGTCAGACCCAAACCCACTCCGCCAGACCCAAACCCACACCGCCAGACCCCAAACCCACTCCGCCAGACCCAAACCCACTCCGCCAGACGCAAACCCACTCCGCCAGACCCAAACCCACTCCGCCAGACCCAAACCCACTCCGCCAGACCTAAACCCACTCCGCCAGACCGAAACCCACTCTGCCATACCCAAACCCACTCCGCCAGACCCAAACCCACTCCGCCAGACACAAACCCACCCCGCCAGACCCAAACCCACTCCGCCAGAGCCAAACCCACTCCGCCAGACCCAAACCCACTCCGCCAGACCCAAACACACTCCGCCAGACCCGAACCCACTCCGACAGACCCAAACCCAATCCGCCAGACCCGAACCCACTCCGCCAGACCCAAACCCACTCCGCCAGACCCAAACCCACTCCGCCAGACCCAAACCCACTCCGCCAGGCCCTAAACCCACTCCGCAATACCCAAACCCACTCCGCCAGACCCAAACCCACTCCGCCAGACCCAAACCCACTCCGCCAGACCCAAACCCACTCCGCCAGACCCAAACCCACTCCGCCAGAACCAAACCCACTCCGCCAGACCCAAACCCACTCCGCCAGACCCTAACCCACTCCGCCAGATCCAAACCCACTCCGCCAGACCCAAACCCACTCCGCCAGAACCAAACCCACTCCGCCAGACCCAAACCCACTCTGCCATACCCAAACCCACCGCCAGACCCAAACCCACTCCGCCAGACCCTAAACCCCCTCCGCCAGATCCAAACCCACTCCGCCAGACCCAAACCCACCCCGCCAGACCCAAACCCAATCCGCCAGACCCAAACCCACCCCGCCAGACCCAAACCCACTCCGCCAGACCCAAACCCACTCCGCCAGACCCGAACCCACTCCGCCAGACCCAACCTTACTCCGCGAGACACAAACCCACTCCGCCAGACCCAAACCCACTCCGCCAGACCCCAAACCCACTCCGCCAGACCCAACCCCACTCCGCCAGACCCAAACCCACACCGACAGGCCCAAACCCACTCCGCCAGACCCAAACCCACTCCGCCAGACCCAAACCCACTCCGTCAGACCCAAACCCACTCCGCCAGACCCAAACCCACTCCGCCACACCCCAAACCCACTCCGCCAGACCCAAACCCACTCCGCCAGACCCAAACCCACTCCGCCAGACCCAAACCCACTCCGCCAGACCCAAACCCACTCCGCCAGACCCAAACCCACTCCGCCAGACCCAAACCCACTCCGCCAGACCCAAACCCACTCTGCCATACCCAAACCCACCGCCAGACCCAAACCCACTCCGCCAGACCCTAACCCACTCCGCCAGACCCAAACCCACTCCGCCAGACACAAACCCACCCCGCCAGACCCAAACCCACTCCGCCAGAGCCAAACCCACTCCGCCAGACCCACACCCACTCCGCCAGACCCAAACACACTCCGCCAGACCCGAACCCACTCCGACAGACCCGAACCCAATCCGCCAGAGCCGAACCCATTCCGCCAGACCCGAACCCACTCCGCCAGACCCGAACCCACTCCGCCAGACCCGAACCCACTCCGCCAGACCCCAACCCACTCCGCCAGACCCAACCTTACTCCGCGAGACACAAACCCACTCCGCCAGACCAAAACCCACTCCGCCAGACCCCAAACCCACTCCGCCAGACCCAACCCCACTCCGCCAGACCCAAACCCACACCGACAGGCCCAAACCCACTCCGCCAGACCCAAACCCACTCCGCCAGACCCAAACCCACTCCGTCAGACCCAAACCCACTCCGCCAGACCCAAACCCACACCGCCACACCCCAAACCCACTCCGCCAGACCCAAACCCACTCCGCCAGACCCAAACCCACTCCGCCAGACCCAAACCCACTCCGCCAGACCCAAACCCACTCCGCCAGACCCAAACCCACTCCGCCAGACCCAAACCCACTCTGCCATACCCAAACCCACCGCCAGACCCAAACCCACTCCGCCAGACCCTAACCCACTCCGCCAGACCCAAACCCACTCCGCCAGACACAAACCCACCCCGCCAGACCCAAACCCACTCCGCCAGAGCCAAACCCACTCCGCCAGACCCACACCCACTCCGCCAGACCCAAACACACTCCGCCAGACCCGAACCCACTCCGACAGACCCGAACCCAATCCGCCAGAGCCGAACCCATTCCGCCAGACCCGAACCCACTCCGCCAGACCCGAACCCACTCCGCCAGACCCGAACCCACTCCGCCAGACCCCAACCCACTCCGCCAGACCCGAACCCACTCCGACAGACCCGAACCCAATCCGCCAGACGCGAACCCACTCCACCAGAGCCAAACCCACTCCGCCAGAACCAAACCTACTCCGCCAGACCCAAACCCACTCCGCCAGACCCAAACCCACTCCGCCAGACCCAAACCCACTCCGCCAGACCCAAACCCCCACCGACAGGCCCAAACCCACTCCGCCAGACCCAAACCCACTCCGCCAGACCCAAACCCACTCCGTCAGACCCAAACCCACTCCGCCAGACCCAAACCCACACCGCCAGACCCCAAACCCACTCCGCCAGACCCAAACCCACTCCGCCAGACCCAAACCCACTCCGCCAGACCCAAACCCACTCCGCCAGACCCAAACCCACTCCGCCAGACCCAAACCCACTCCGCCAGACCCAAACCCACTCCGCCAGACCCAAACCCACTCCGCCAGACCCAAACCCACTCCGCCAGACCCAAACCCACTCCGCCAGACCCAAACCCACTCCGCCAGACCCAAACCCACTCTGCCATACCCAAACCCACTCCGCCAGACCCAAACCCACTCCGCCAGACACAAACCCACCCCGCCAGACCCAAACCCACTCCGCCAGAGCCAAACCCACTCCGCCAGAGCCAAACCCACTCCGCCAGACCCAAACACACTCCGCCAGACCCGAACCCACTCCGACAGACCCAAACCCAATCCGCCAGACCCGAACCCACTCCGCCAGACCCAAACCCACTCTGCCAGACCCGAACCCACTCCGCCAGACCCAAACCCACTCCGCCAGGCCCTAAACCCACTCCGCAATACCCAAACCCACTCCGCCAGACCCAAACCCACTCCGCCAGACCCAAACCCACTCCGCCAGACCCAAACCCACTCCGCCAGACCCAAACCCACTCCGCCAGAACCAAACCCACTCCGCCAGAACCAAACCCACTCCGCCAGACCCAAACCCACTCTGCCATACCCAAACCCACCGCCAGACCCAAACCCACTCCGCCAGACCCTAACCCACTCCGCCAGATCCAAACCCACTCCGCCAGACCCAAACCCACTCCGCCAGAACCAAACCCACTCCGCCAGACCCAAACCCACTCTGCCATACCCAAACCCACCGCCAGACCCAAACCCACTCCGCCAGACCCTAAACCCCCTCCGCCAGATCCAAACCCACTCCGCCAGACCCAAACCCACCCCGCCAGACCCAAACCCACTCCGCCAGACCCAAACCCACCCCGCCAGACCCAAACCCACTCCGCCAGACCCAAACCCACTCCGCCAGACCCGAACCCACACCGCCAGACCCGAACCCATTCCGCCAGACCCGAACCCACTCCGCCAGACCCGAACCCACTCCGCCAGTCCCGAACCCACTCCGCCAGACCCCAACCCACTCCGCCAGACCCGAACCCACTCCGACAGACCCGAACCCAATCCGCCAGACCCGAACCCACTCCACCAGAGCCAAACCCACTCCGCCAGAACCAAACCCACTCCGCCAGACCCAAACCCACTCCGCCAGACCCAACCTTACTCCGCCAGACACAAACCCACTCCGCCAGACCCAAACCCACTCCGCCAGACCCCAAACCCACTCCGCCAGACCCAACCCCACTCCGCCAGACCCAAACCCACACCGACAGGCCCAAACCCACTCCGCCAGACCCAAACCCACTCTGCCAGACCCAAACCCACTCCGTCAGACCCAAACCCACTCCGCCAGACCCAAACCCACACCGCCACACCCCAAACCCACTCCGCCAGACCCAAACCCACTCCGCCAGACCCAAACCCACTCCGCCAGACCCAAACCCACTCCGCCAGACCCAAACCCACTCCGCCAGACCCGAACCCACTCCGCCAGACCCCAACCCACTCCGCCAGACCCGAACCCACTCCGACAGACCCGAACCCAATCCGCCAGACGCGAACCCACTCCACCAGAGCCAAACCCACTCCGCCAGAACCAAACCTACTCCGCCAGACCCAAACCCACTCCGCCAGACCCAACCTTACTCCGCCAGACACAAACCCACTCCGCCAGACCCAAACCCACTCCGCCAGACCCCAAACCCACTCCGCCAGACCCAAACCCACTCCGCCAGACCCAAACCCCCACCGACAGGCCCAAACCCACTCCGCCAGACCCAAACCCACTCCGCCAGACCCAAACCCACTCCGTCAGACCCAAACCCACTCCGCCAGACCCAAACCCACACCGCCAGACCCCAAACCCACTCCGCCAGACCCAAACCCACTCCGCCAGACCCAAACCCACTCCGCCAGACCCAAACCCACTCCGCCAGACCCAAACCCACTCCGCCAGACCCAAACCCACTCCGCCAGACCCAAACCCACTCTGCCATACCCAAACCCACTCCGCCAGACCCAAACCCACTCCGCCAGACACAAACCCACCCCGCCAGACCCAAACCCACTCCGCCAGAGCCAAACCCACTCCGCCAGACCCAAACCCACTCCGCCAGACCCAAACCCACTCCGCCAGACCCCAAACCCACTCCGCCAGACCCAACCCCACTCCGCCAGACCCAAACCCACACCGACAGGCCCAAACCCACTCCGCCAGACCCAAACATAGAAACATAGAAACATAGAAAATAGGTGCAGGAGTAGGCCATTCGGCCCTTCGAGCCTGCACCGCCATTCAATGTGATCATGGCTGATCATCCAACTCAGTATCCCGTACCTGCCTTCTCTCCATACCCCCTGATCCCTTTAGCCACAAGTGCCACATCTGACGCCCTCTTTAATATAGCCAATGAACTGGCCTCAACTACCTTCTGTGGCAGAGAATTCCAGAGACTCACCACTCTCTGTGTAAAGAATGTTTTCCTCATTTCGGTCCTAAAGGAATTCCCCCTTATCCTTAGACTGTGACCCCTTGTTCTGGACTCCCCCAACATCGGGAACAATCTTCCAGCATCTAGCTTGTCCAACCCCTTAAGAATTTTGTAGGTTTCTATAAGATCCCCCCTCAATCTTCTAAATTCCATCGAGTACAAACCGAGTCTATCCAATCTTTCCTCATATGAAAGTCCTGACATCCCAGGAATCAGTCTGGTGAATCTTCTCTGTACCCCCTCTATGGCAAGGATGTCTTTCCTCAGATTTGGAGACCAAAACTGTACGCAGTACTCCAGGTGTGGCCTCACCAAAACCCTGTACAACTGCAGTAGAACCTCCCTGCTCCTATACTCAAATCCTTTCGCTATGAATGCTAACATACCATTTGCTTTCTTCACTGCCTGCTGCACCTGCATGCCTACTTTCAATGACTGGTGTACCATGACACCCAGGTCTCGTTGCATCTCCCCCTTACCTAATCTGCCACCATTCAGATAATAGTCTACCCTCATGTTTTTGCCACCAAAGTGGATAACCTCACATTTATCCACATTGTACTGCATCTGCCATGCATCTGCCCATTCACTCAGCCTATCCAAATCACCCTGCAGCCTCCAAGCATCCTCCTCACACCTAACTATACCCCCCAGCTTGGTATCATCTGCAAATTTGGAGATGTTGCATTGAATTCCCTCGTCCAAATCATTAATATATATTGTAAATAGCTGGGGTCCCAGCACTGAGCCTTGCGGCACCCCACTAGTCACTGCCTGCCATTCTGAAAAGGGCCCGTTTACTCCTACCCTTTGCCTCCTGTCTGCTAGCCAGTTCTCTATCCACATCAATACTGAACCCCCAATACCGTGTGCTTTAAGTTTGTATGCTAATCTCTTATGCGGGACCTTGTCGAAAGCCTTCTGAAAGTCTAGATATAACACATCCACTGGTTCTCCCTTATCCACTCTACTAGTTACATCCTCGAAAAATTCTATCAGATTTGTCAGACATGATTTACCTTTCGTAAATCCATGCTGACTTTGTCCAATGATTTCACCACTTTCCAAATGCGCTGCTATCCCATCTTTAATAACTGACTCTAGCAGTTTCCCCACTACCGATGTTAGACTAACTGGTCTGTAATTCCCCGCTTTCTCTCTCCCTCCTTTTTTAAAAAGTGGGGTTACATTAGCTACCCTCCAATCCTCAGGAACTACTCCAGAATCTAAGGAATTTTGAAAAATTATCACTAATGCATCCACTATTTCTGTGGCTACCTCCTTGAGTACTCTGGGATGCAGACTATCTGGCCCTGGGGATTTATCGGCCTTCAATCCGTTCAATTTACCCAACACCACCTCCCGGCTAACCTGGATTTCACTCAGTTCCTCCATCTTATTTGACCCCCGTTCCACTGCTATTTCCGGCAGATTATTTATGTCTTCCTTAGTGAAGACAGAACCAAAGTAGTTATTCAATTGGTCTGCCATGTCCTTGTTCCCCATGATCAATTCACCTGTTTCTGACTGCAAGGGACCAACATTTGTTTTAACTAGTCTCTTTCTCTTTACATATCTATAAAAACTTTTGCAGTCAGTTTTTATGTTCCCTGCCAGTTTCCTTTCATAATCTATTTTCCCTTTCCTAATTAAGCCCTTTGTCCTCCTCTGCTGGATTCTGAATTTCTCCCAGTCCTCCGGTAGGCTGCTTTTTCTGGCAAATTTGTATGCCTCATCTTTTGTTTTTATACTATCCCTGATTTCCCTTGTTATCCATGGATGCACCACCTTCCCCGATTTATTCTTTTGCCAAACTGGTATGAACAACTTTTGTACTTCATCCATGCAGTCTTTAAATACCTTCCATTGCACATCCACTGTCAACCCTTTAAGAATCACCTGCCAGTCTATCTTGGCCAATTCACATCTCATACCTTCAAAGTTACCTTTGTTCAAGTTCAGAACCCTTGTTTCTGACTTAATTTTGTCACTCTCCATCCTAATGAAGAACTCAACCATATTATGGTCACTCTTGCCCAAGGGGCCACGCACAACAAGACTGCTAACTAACCCTTCCTCATTACTCAATACCCAGTCTAGGATAGCCTGCTCTCTCGTTGGTTCCTCCACATGTTGGTTGAGAAAACTATCCCGCATACATTCCAGGAAATCCTCTTCCTCAGCACCCCTGCCAATTTGATTCACCCAATCTACATGCAGATTGAAGTCACCCATTATAACCGTGTTACCCTTGTTGCACGCATTTCTAATTTCCTGTTTGATGCCATCCCCAACTCCAATACTACTGTTAGGTGGCCTGTACACAGTTCCCACTAGCGTTTTCTGCCCCTTAGAGTTTCGCAGCTCTACCCATATCGATTCCACATCCTCCACGCTAATGTCCTTCCTTTCTATTGCATTAATCTCCTCTCTCACCAGCAACGCTACCCCACCTCCTTTTCCTTTTCGTCTATCCCTCCTGAATATTGAATATCCCTGGATGTTCAGCTCCCAACCTTGGTCATCCTGGAGCCAAGTCTCCGTGATTCCAACTATAGCATAGTCATTAATCGCTATCTGCACCTTCAACTCATCCACCTTATTACGAATGCTCCTCGCATTGAGACACAAAGCCTTCAGGCTTGTTTTTACAACACTCTTACTCCTTATACAATGATGTTGACAAGTGGCCCCTTTCACATCGATCCCTATTACACTTGGCCATACTCTCCTATCCCTTTGTGAGCTTTCTTCCCCGTTAATTCTGGGGTTATTAACCATCGCTTTACTCTCTTTCCCTCTAACTCCGTCCTCGACTATCCCATTTGATACCCCACCCCCCTTATTCAGTTTAAAACCATCCGTGTAGCAGTGGCAAACCTGCCGGCCAGAATGCTGGTCCCCCACCTGTTAAGATGCAATCCGTCCCTTTTGTACAGTTCCCCCTTACTATAAAAAGAATCCCAGTGATCTAAGAATCTAAATCCCTGCCCCCTGCACCAGTTCCTCAGCCACACATTCAGGTCCCATATCTCCCTGTTCCTGCTCTCGCCAGCACGAGGAACTGGAAGCAAACCGGAGATAACAACCCTGGAAGTCCTGCTTTTCAGCATTTTTCCGAGCTCTCTGAAGTCCCGCTGCAAAAAATTCATCTCCTTCTTTCCAACATCATTTGTGCCAACATGCACGACCACTTCCGGCTGGTCACCTTCGCCCTTGAGGATTGTCTGCACTCTGTCCGTAACATCCTGGATCCTGGCACCAGGAAGGCAGCACACCATCCTGGAATCCCGTCTGTTGCCGCAAAAACCCCTGTCCGTACCTCTCACAATGGAGTCTCCAACTACAATGGCGTTGCCCGACTTTGGCCTCTGTGGGTTTGGCTCATCAGCCCTTTTTGTTTGGCAAGCCAGTCCGCCGCTCAGTGGGATACCGTCTTCTGTCCCGGCAGCTTCCACGTGGGTGAACCTGTTCACAAGAGGTACAACACCCGGGGACCTTTGCATCCCATGTTTTCCTCCCTTTCTCACCGTCACCCACCTTCTCTCTTCTAGTGCCTTGGGTGTAACAATCTCACTGAAGGACTTGTCGAGAAACGACTCAGTTTCTCGAATGAACCTGAGGTCATCCACTTGTTTCTCCAGTTCCCCAACACGGTCCTTCAGGAGCTGTACCTGGATGCACTTCTCACATTTGTAGCATCCAGAGGCACCAGCAGTGTCCTTGACCTCCCACATACTGCAAGCATCACACTGCATCAGCTTGCTTGACATCTTCTTTTGCCTCGGTCTCGCCCTATCCAGTATTTTGCGCAGCCTCCTCGCCGAAGACTCTCGAGCCAAAGACTCACACTTTACTCACAGGGCACTTCCCTCACAAGACCACTCCCTCACTGCCTCTCCCCAAGAGCTGCCTTGCTTATATTGACTGTTCAATTGCCTAATTTACAAACCAAATTCCTCAGTTTTGAGGAACTGCTCTCCCCCTCTGACTCACTGAGAACTCTCCTCCCACTTGGGCTAGAGCCAATCAGTGCTTTCTCCTGCTTCTCTTTGTTGCTGTTGCTTCAAAATCCACGGGAAGACTGAGTGAAGTCTGCCTGTGCTTTGCCTCTCCTTTTTAACTGCTCTCCCCCTCTGACTCACTGAGAACTCTCCTCCCACTTGGGCTAGAGCCAATCAGTGCTTTCTCCTGCTTCTCTTTGTTGCTGTTGCTTCAAAATCCACGGGAAGACTGAGTGAAAACCCACTCCGCCAGACCCAAACCCACTCCGTCAGACCCAAACCCACTCCGCCAGACCCAAACCCACACCGCCACACCCCAAACCCACTCCGCCAGACCCAAACCCACTCCGCCAGACCCAAACCCACTCCGCCAGACCCAAACCCACTCCGCCAGACCCAAACCCACTCCGCCAGACCCAAACCCACTCCGCCAGACCCAAACCCACTCTGCCATACCCAAACCCACCGCCAGACCCAAACCCACTCCGCCAGACCCTAACCCACTCCGCCAGACCCAAACCCACTCCACCAGACACAAACCCACCCCGCCAGACCCAAACCCACTCCGCCAGAGCCAAACCCACTCCGCCAGACCCACACCCACTCCGCCAGACCCAAACACACTCCGCCAGACCCGAACCCACTCCGACAGACCCAAACCCAATCCGCCAGAGCCGAACCCATTCCGCCAGACCCGAACCCACTCCGCCAGACCCGAACCCACTCCGCCAGACCCGAACCCACTCCGCCAGACCCCAACCCACTCCGCCAGACCCGAACCCACTCCGACAGACCCGAACCCAATCCGCCAGACGCGAACCCACTCCACCAGAGCCAAACCCACTCCGCCAGAACCAAACCTACTCCGCCAGACCCAAACCCACTCCGCCAGACCCAACCTTACTCCGCCAGACACAAACCCACTCCGCCAGACCCAAACCCACTCCGCCAGACCCCAAACCCACTCCGCCAGACCCAAACCCACTCCGCCACACCCAAACCCCCACCGACAGGCCCAAACCCACTCCGCCAGACCCAAACCCACTCCGCCAGACCCAAACCCACTCCGTCAGACCCAAACCCACTCCGCCAGACCCAAACCCACACCGCCAGACCCCAAACCCACTCCGCCAGACCCAAACCCACTCCGCCAGACCCAAACCCACTCCGCCAGACCCAAACCCACTCCGCCAGACCCAAACCCACTCCGCCAGACCCAAACCCACTCCGCCAGACCCAAACCCACTCTGCCATACCCAAACCCACTCCGCCAGACCCAAACCCACTCCGCCAGACACAAACCCACCCCGCCAGAGCCAAACCCACTCCGCCAGAGCCAAACCCACTCCGCCAGACCCAAACCCACTCCGCCAGACCCAAACACACTCCGCCAGACCCGAACCCACTCCGACAGACCCAAACCCAATCCGCCAGACCCGAACCCACTCCGCCAGACCCAAACCCACTCCGCCAGACCCAAACCCACTCCGCCAGACCCAAACCCACTCCGCCAGACCCAAACCCACTCCGCCAGACCCAAACTTACTCCGCCAGACCCAAACCCACTCCGCCAGACCCAAACCCACTCCGCCAGACCCAAACCCACTCTGCCAGACCCGAACCCACTCCGCCAGACCCAAACCCACTCCGCCAGACCCAAACCCACTCCGCCAGACCCAAACCCACTCCGCCAGACCCAACCTTACTCCGCCAGACACAAACCCACTCCGCCAGACCCAAACCCACTCCGCCAGACCCAAACCCACTCTGCCAGACCCAAACTTACTCCGCCAGACCCAAACCCACTTCGCCAGACCCCACCTTACTCCGCCAGACACAAACCCACTCCGCCAGACCCAAACCCACTCCGCCAGACCCCAAACCCACTCCGCCAGACCCAAACCCACTCCGCCAGACCCAAACCCCCACCGACAGGCCCAAACCCACTCCGCCAGACCCAAACCCACTCCGCCAGACCCAAACCCACTCCGTCAGACCCAAACCCACTCCGCCAGACCCAAACCCACACCGCCAGACCCCAAACCCACTCCGCCAGACCCAAACCCACTCCGCCAGACCCAAACCCACTCCGCCAGACCCAAACCCGCTCCGCCAGACCCAAACTTACTCCGCCAGACCCAAACCCACTCCGCCAGACCCAAACCCACTCCGCCAGACCCAAACCCACTCTGCCAGACCCGAACCCACTCCGCCAGACCCAAACCCACTCCGCCAGACCCAAACCCACTCCGCCAGACCCGAAACCCACTCCGCAATACCCAAACCCACTCCGCCAGACCCAAACCCACTCCGCCAGACCCAAACCCACTCCGCCAGACCCAAACCCACTCCGCCAGACCCAAACCCACTCCGCCAGAACCAAACCCACTCCGCCAGACCCAAACCCACTCTGCCATACCCAAACCCACCGCCAGACCCAAACCCACTCCGCCAGACCCTAACCCACTCCGCCAGGTCCAATCCCACTCCGCCAGACCCAAACCCACCCCGCCAGACCCAATCCCACTCCGCCAGACCCAAACCCACTCCGCCAGACCCGAACCCACTCCGCCAGACCGAAACCCACTCTGCCAGACCCGAACCCACTCCGGCGGACCCGAACCCACTCCGCCAGACCCCAACCCACTCTGCCGGACCTTAACCGACTCCGCCAGACCCAAACACACTCCGCCAGACCCGAACCCACACCGCCAGAGCCGAACCCATTCCGCCAGACCCGAACCCACTCCGCCAGACCCTAACCCAATCCGCCAGACCCGAACCCACTCCGCCAGACCCCAACCCACTCCGCCAGACCCGAACCCACTCCGACAGACCCGAACCCAATCCGCCAGACCCGAACCCACTCCGCCAGAGCCAAACCCACTCCGCCAGAACCAAACCCACTCCGCCAGACCCGAACCCACTCCGCCAGACCCGATCCCACTCCGCCAGACCTCAACTTACTCCGCCAGACCCAAACCCACTCCGCCAGACCAAAACTTACTCCGCCAGACCCAAACCCACTCCGCCAGACACAAACCCACTCCGCCAGACCCAATCCCACTCCGCCAGACCAAAACCCACTCCGCCAGACCCAAACACACTCCGCCAGACCCAAACCCACTCCGCCAGACCCCAACCCACTCCGCCAGACCCGAACCCACTCCGCCAGACCCGAACCCACTCCGCCAGACCCAAACACACTCCGCCAGACCCAAACCCACTCCGCCAGACCCAAACCCACTCCCCCAGACCCAAACCCACTGCGCCAGACCCAAACTTACTCCGCCAGACCCAAACCCACTCCGCCAGACACAAACCCACTCCGCCAGACCCCAAACCCACTCCGCCAGACCCAAACCCACTCCGCCAGACCCAAACCCACTCCGCCAGACCCAAACCCACTCCGCCAGACCCAAACCCACTCCGCCAGACCAAAACCCACTCCGCCAGACCCAAACCCACTCCGCCAGCCCTAAACTCACTCCGCCAGACCCAAACCCACTCCGCCAGACCCAAACCCACTCCGCCAGACCCAAACACACTCCGCCAGACCCGAACTCACTCCGCCGGACCCAAACCCACTCCGCCAGACCCAAACCCACTCTGCCAGACCCGAACCCACTCCGCCAGACCCAAACCCACTCCGCCAGACCCAAACCCACTCCGCCAGACCCAAACCCACTCCGCCAGACCCAAACCCACTCTGCCAGACCCGAACCCACTCCGCCGGACCCGAACCCACTCCGCCAGACCCCAACCCACTCCGCCGGACCTTAACCGACTCCGCCAGACCCAAGCCCACTCTGCCAGACCCAACCCCACTCCGCCAGACCCAAGCCCACTCCGCCAGACCCGAACACACTCTGCCAGACCCAAACCCACTCCGCCAGACCCAAACCCACTCCGCCAGACCCGAACACACTCTGCCAGACCCAAACCCACTCCGCCAGACCCAAACCCACTCCGCCAGACCAAAACCCACTCCGCCAGACCCAAACCTACTCCACCAGACCCAAACCCACACCGCCAGACCCAAACCCACTGTGCCAGACCCAAACCCACTCCGCCAGATCCAAACCCACTCCGCCAGACGCAAACCCACTCCGCCAGACCCAAACCCACTCCGCCAAACCCATACCCAGTCCGCCAGACCCAAACCCACTCCGCCAGACCCAAACCCACTCCGCCAGACCCAAACCCACTCCGCCAGACCCTAAACCCACTCCGCAATACCCAAACCAACTCCGCCAGACCCAAACCCACTCCGCCAGACCCAAACCCACTCCGCCAGACCCAAAGCCACTCCGCCAGACCCAAACCCACTCCGCCAGAACCAAACCCACTCCGCCAGACCCAAACCCACTCTGCCATACACAAACCCACCGCCAGACCCAAACCCACTCCGCCAGACCCTAACCCACTCCGCCAGATCCAAACCCACTCCGCCAGAACCAAACCCACCCCGCCAGACCCAAACCCACTCCGCCAGACCCAAACCCACTCCGCCAGACCCGAACCCACTCCGCCAGACCCCAACCCACTCCGCCAGACCCGAACCCACTCCGACAGACCCGAACCCAATCCGCCAGACCCGAACCCACTCCGCCAGAGCCAAACCCACTCCGCCAGAACCAAACCCACTCCGCCAGACCCGAACCCACTCCGCCAGACCCGATCCCACTCCGCCAGACCTCAACTTACTCCGCCAGACCCAAACCCACTCCGCCAGACCAAAACTTACTCCGCCAGACCCAAACCCACTCCGCCAGACACAAACCCACTCCGCCAGACCCAATCCCACTCCGCCAGACCAAAACCCACTCCGCCAGACCCAAACACACTCCGCCAGACCCAAACCCACTCCGCCAGACCCCAACCCACTCCGCCAGACCCGAACCCACTCCGCCAGACCCGAACCCACTCCGCCAGACCCAAACACACTCCGCCAGACCCAAACCCACTCCGCCAGACCCAAACCCACTCCCCCAGACCCAAACCCACTGCGCCAGACCGAAACTTACTCCGCCAGACCCAAACCCACTCCGCCAGACACAAACCCACTCCGCCAGACCCCAAACCCACTCCGCCAGACCCAAACCCACTCCGCCAGACCAAAACCCACTCCGCCAGACCCAAACCCACTCCGCCAGCCCTAAACTTACTCCGCCAGACCCAAACCCACTCCGCCAGACCCAAACCCACTCCGCCAGACCCAAACCCACTCCGCCAGACCCGAACTCACTCCGCCGGACCCAAACCCACTCCGCCAGACCCAAACCCACTCTGCCAGACCCGAACCCACTCCGCCAGACCCAAACCCACTCCGCCAGACCCAAACCCACTCCGCCAGACCCAAACCCACTCCGCCAGACCCAAACCCACTCTGCCAGACCCGAACCCACTCCGCCGGACCCGAACCCACTCCGCCAGACCCCAACCCACTCCGCCGGACCTTAACCGACTCCGCCAGACCCAAGCCCACTCTGCCAGACCCAACCCCACTCCGCCAGACCCAAGCCCACTCCGCCAGACCCGAACACACTCTGCCAGACCCAAACCCACTCCGCCAGACCCAAACCCACTCCGCCAGACCCGAACACACTCTGCCAGACCCAAACCCACTCCGCCAGACCCAAACCCACTCCGCCAGACCAAAACCCACTCCGCCAGACCCAAACCTACTCCACCAGACCCAAACCCACACCGCCAGACCCAAACCCACTGTGCCAGACCCAAACCCACTCCGCCAGATCCAAACCCACTCCGCCAGACCCAAACCCACTCCGCCAGACCCAAACCCACTCCGCCAAACCCATACCCAGTCCGCCAGACCCAAACCCACTCCGCCAGACCCAAACCCACTCCGCCAGACCCAAACCCACTCCGCCAGACCCTAAACCCACTCCGCAATACCCAAACCAACTCCGCCAGACCCAAACCCACTCCGCCAGACCCAAACCCACTCCGCCAGACCCAAAGCCACTCCGCCAGACCCAAACCCACTCCGCCAGAACCAAACCCACTCCGCCAGACCCAAACCCACTCTGCCATACCCAAACCCACCGCCAGACCCAAACCCACTCCGCCAGACCCTAACCCACTCCGCCAGATCCAAACCCACTCCGCCAGAACCAAACCCACCCCGCCAGACCCAAACCCACTCCGCCAGACCCAAACCCACTCCGCCAGACCCGAACCCACTCCGCCAGACCCAAACACACTCCGCCAGACCCGAACCCACACCGCCAGAGCCGAACCCATTCCGCCAGACCCGAACCCACTCCGCCAGACCCGAACCCACTCCGCCAGACCCGAACCCACTCCGCTAGACCCCAACCCACTCCGCCAGACCCGAACCCACTCCGACAGACCCGAACCCAATCCGCCAGACCCGAACCCACTCCGCCAGAGCCAAACCCACTCCGCCAGGACCAAACCCACTCCGCCAGACCCAAACACACTCCGCCAGACCAAAACCCACTCCGCCAGACCAGAACCCACTCCGCCAGACCTAAACTTACTCCGTCAGACCCAAACCCACTCCGCCAGACCGCAACTTACTCCGCCAGACCCAAACCCACTCCGCCAGACCCAAACCCACTCCACCAGACCCAAACCCACTCCGCCAGACCAAAACCCACTCCGCCAGACCCAAACCCACTCCGCCAGACCCAAACCCACTCCACCAGACCCAAACCCACTCCGCCAGACCCAAGCCCACACCGCCAGACCCAACCCCACTGCGCCAGACCCAAACCCACTCCGCCAGACCCAAACCCACTCCGCCAGACCCAAACCCACTCCGCCAGACCCAAACCCACTCCGCCAGACCCATACCAACTCCGCCAGACCCAAACCCACTCCGCCAGACCCAAACCCACTCCGCCAGACGCAAACCCACTCCGCCAGACGCAAACCCACTCCGCCAGACCCAAACCCACTCGGCCAGACCCGAACCCACTCCGCCAGACCCGAACCCACTCCGCCAGACCCGAACCCACTCCGCCAGACCCGAACCCACTCCGCCAGACCCCAACCCACTCCGCCAGACCCAAACCCACTCCGCCAGACCCAAACCCACTCTGCCAGACCCGAACCCACTCCGCCGGACCCGAACCCACTCCGCCAGACCCCAACCCACTCCGCCGGACCTTAACCGACTCCGCCAGACCCAAGCCCACTCCACCAGACCCAACCCCACTCCGCCAGACCCAAACCCACTCCGCCAGACCCAAGCCCACTCCGCCAGACCCGAACACACTCTGCCAGACCCAAACCCACTCCGCCAGACCAAAACACACTCCGCCAGACCCAAACCTACTCCTCCAGACCCAATCCCACTCCGCCAGATCCAAACCCACTCCGCCAGACCCAAACCCACTCCGCCAAACCCATACCCAGTCCGCCAGACCCGAACCCACTCCACCAGAGCCAAACCCACTCTGCCAGAACCAAACCCACTCCGCCAGACCCAAACCCACTCCGCCAGACCCAAACCCACTCCGCCAGACGCAAACCCACTCCGCCAGACGCAAACCCACTCCGCCAGACCCAAACCCACTCGGCCAGACCCGAACCCACTCCGCCGGACCTTAACCGACTCCGCCAGACCCAAGCCCACTCCACCACACCCAACCCCACTCCGCCAGACCCAAACCCACTCCGCCAGACCCAAGCCCACTCCGCCAGACCCGAACACACTCTGCCAGACCCAAACCCACTCCGCCAGACCCAATCCCACTCCGCCAGACCCAAACCCACTCCGCCAGACCCAAACCCACTCCGCCAGACCCAAACCCACTCCGCCAGACCCAAACCCACTCCGCCAGACCCAAACCCACTCTGCCAGACCCAAACCCACTCCGCCAAACCCATACCCAGTCCGCCAGACCCGAAACCACTCCACCAGAGCCAAACCCACTCTGCCAGAACCAAACCCACTCCGCCAGACCCAAACCCACTCTGCCATACCCAAACCCACCGCCAGACCCAAACCCACTCCGCCAGACCCTAACCCACTCCGCCAGATCCAAACCTACTCCGCCAGACCCAAACCCACCCCGCCAGACCCAAACCCACTCCGCCAGACCCAAACCCACACCACCAGACCCGAACCCACTCCGCCAGACCCAAACACACTCCGCCAGACCCGAACCCACACCGCCAGAGCCGAACCCATTCCGCCAGACCCGAACCCACTCCGCCAGACCCGAACCCACTCCGCCAGACCCCAACCCACTCCGCCAGACCCCAACCCACTCCGCCAGACCCGAACCCACTCCGACAGACCCGAACCCAGTCCGCCAGACCCGAACCCACTCTGCCATACCCAAACCCACCGCCAGACCCAAACCCACTCCGCCAGACCCTAACCCACTCCGCCAGATCCAAACCTACCCCGCCAGACCCAAACCCACTCCGCCAGACCCCAAACCCACTCCGTCAGACCCAAACCCACTCCGCCAGACCCAAACCCACTCCGCCAGACCCAAACCCACTCCGCCAGACCCAAACCCACTCCGCCAGACCCAAACCCACTCCGCCAGACCCAAACCCACTCCGCCAGACCCAAACCCACTCCGCCAGACCCAAGACCACTCCGCCAGACCCAACCCCACTCCGCCAGACCCAAACCCACTCCGCCAGACCCAAGCCCACTCCGCCAGACCCAAACCCACTCCGCCAGACCCAAACTTACTCCGCCAGACCCAAACCCACTCCGCCAGACCGAAACTTACTCCGCCAGACCCAAACCCACTCCGCCAGACCCAAACACACTCCGCCAGACCCGAACCCACACCGCCAGAGCCGAACCCATTCCGCCAGACCCGAACCCACTCCGCCAGACCCGAACCCACTCCGCCAGACCCCAACCCACTCCGCCAGACCCCAAACCACTCCGCCAGACCCGAACCCACTCCGACAGACCCGAACCCAGTCCGCCAGACCCGAACCCACTCTGCCATACCCAAACCCACCGCCAGACCCAAACCCACTCCGCCAGACCCTAACCCACTCCGCCAGATCCAAACCTACCCCGCCAGACCCAAACCCACTCCGCCAGACCCCAAACCCACTCCGTCAGACCCAAACCCACTCCGCCAGACCCAAACCCACTCCGCCAGACCCAAACCCACTCCGCCAGACCCAAACCCACTCCGCCAGACCCAAACCCACTCCGCCAGACCCAAACCCACTCCGCCAGACCCAAACCCACTCCGCCAGACCCAAGACCACTCCGCCAGACCCAACCCCACTCCGCCAGACCCAAACCCACTCCGCCAGACCCAAGCCCACTCCCCCAGACCCAAACCCACTCCGCCAGACCCAAACTTACTCCGCCAGACCCAAACCCACTCCGCCAGACCGAAACTTACTCCGCCAGACCCAAACCCACTCCGCCAGACCCAAACCCACTCCACCAGACCCAAACCCACTCCGCCAGACCCAAACCCACTCCACCAGACCCAAACCCACTCCGCCAGACCCAAGCCCACACCACCAGACCCAAGCCCACTCCGCCAGACCCAACCCCACTCCGCCAGACCCAAACCCACTCCGCCAGACCCAAACCCACTCCGCCAGCCCCAAACCCACTCCGCCAGACCCATACCAACTCCGCCAGACACAAACCCACTCCGCCAGACCCAAACCCACTCCGCCAGACCCAAACCCACTCCGCCAGACCCAAACCCACACCGCCAGACCCCAAACCCACTCCGCCAGACCCAAACCCACTCCGCCACACCCAAACCCACTCCGCCAGACCCAAACCCACTCCGCCAGACCCAAACCCACTCCGCCAGACCCAAGCCCACTCCGCCAGACCCAAACCCACTCCGCCAGACCCAAACCCACTCTGCCATACCCAAACCCACCGCCAGACCCAAACCCACTCCGCCAGACCCTAACCCACTCCGCCAGACCCAAACCCACTCCGCCAGACACAAACCCACCCCGCCAGACCCAAACCCACTCCGCCAGACCCAAACCCACTCCGCCAGACCCAAACCCACTCCGCCAGACCCAAACACACTCCGCCAGACCCGAACCCACTCCGACAGACCCAAACCCAATCCGCCAGACCCGAACCCACTCCGCCAGACCCAAACCCACTCCGCCAGACCCAAACCCACTCCGCCAGACCCAAACACACTCCGCCAGACCCAAACTTACTCCGCCAGACCCAAACCCACTCCGCCAGACCCAAGACCACTCCGCCAGACCCAACCCCACTCCGCCAGACCCAAACCCACTCCGCCAGACCCAAACCCACTCCGCCAGACCCAAACCCACTCCGCCAGACCAAAACCCACTCCGCCTGACCCAAACCCACTCCGCCAGACCCAAACCCACTCCGCCAGACCCAAGCCCACACCACCAGACCCAAACCCACTCCGCCAGACCAAAACCCACTCCGCCAGACCGAAACTTACTCCGCCAGACCCAAACCCACTCCGCCAGAC